>OY754331.1:119597993-121997993 GCA_963573305.1 Pyrrhosoma nymphula | reverse complement strand
TTATACGTTTTAATTTATTTACAGTCATAATTTGTGCTATGAATCTGAAATTTTGGGTCAGCTACTCGAGTCAATTGGAACAATATTTTCAGCTGTCAACATATTGCTTGGTGGTGCGTGGGGCTCGGTTAGGCCAGCCTGCCCTGGTTGAGGCTACTGCTGCCGGTTGCATCCCAGTTGTGGTTGCAGATTCATACCTTATGCCCTATCATGATGTGATTGACTGGAATAGGTTTGTGGATTTCTCAACCCTCTCAATCTCTGCTCAAACATTGTTGCTCTTAATAGTGTGGCATGTCGGTGAGTAGTAAGCTCTTTTAAAATGATTTTAGAGCTCATGAATACTCAGAAGTACATATGTACATTGTTTATGTATGACTTTGTTTAGTATTTATTTATTAATTAATATGTACAGTTAATTGAAATGCTCGGATGAAAACAACTGTAGAACAGAGGGGACCGTAATGTGCTGTCACTGAAGGATGATGATGGTAAAATGGAAGGAGATAATCAGGAATGAAGAGTTGGGGAGAAGTGATGTTAAATAATAATAATAATAATGGTTTTTATTTCCCCAAAGACCAAGGTACTGTAATATTCTAATCCGAGGATGTTATTTACCCCATGTTGCTATGCCATTTATGTTATATTCAAATAAGAGGATTGTTGCCCCACATTGAGAGCCATTTACGTAATATTTAAATAAAGGTGGACTTCAATTATCTTTTGCCTTTGGGGTTACTTTAAATAATGAAAACTATCTCACTTTCAGTTTTACTCCCTCACCAGGAGTATTTATTTTTCAGTCAGTAGACCATGAGTCTCTCCAAAAGTACTGGAGGGTCTAGGAAATGCTACGTGGCCCTAGATCCAATGATATTCACCCCTTAGTGGTGGAGAGGGGGCAATGTTTGTTTAACGGCTAACGAATACAGGGACCGAGTATCTCCCGGGATAAGGAGATCCCCTCTACCAAGTGCCAACATCCTCCTTGGAGGGCAGACTAGCGGGTAGAGAAAGGGATTGCCCTAAGGGGAGGAAACTTCCCCTGAAGGCGGACAAGCCATTTTGGCCAACAGCATAGGATGGAGAAGGCAAAGGGGAAACCACTCCATTAACCCTTTCGTAACGAGGACGGGGAAAATTTCTTTGCTTTGCCAGTACTGAGCTTTCAATACGCTAGGATCTTCTCAGGTACCTATTCCCTAACTTGGGTCAGGGCCTAGAGGGGTGTTGAACCTTTTTCTCGGCCACCGGGTGGAAATAATCTCCGCTCCTTTCCGATTGGGTTGCCCATTATGGCATGCGATTGCAGTCAACTATTTTTTTGCTAAAACATTGTTGCTACAGCCTCGGTATTTATTTAATCGGATATGAATTATTTTAGATTTACAATGCCTTTACAGCTTTTAAACAAAATTCTACCATTAATATTAAGCTCTCTAGCAACAATAATCATATCAATGGTAAAATAAGTAATTTTGTCATTGTATTCCACACTTGGAAATGATTTTGATGATTATTCAACGATAAAAATTATTACAAATTTAAAATGTCCTTATTAAGGATATTGGCATCATCAGAGCGTGAATAAAAGAATTGGCACTTTTTGGAAGTTTTCACCGTGTTTATTCATGATATGTACGGTCTACGGAACTCTTGTTTTTGGAAATTTATGCACAGATCACATTTATCATCTACGAATATGTTGATTATGTAAACATTTCCCAGCCTTTCTTTTCACTATTCTTATTCTTACTTTTCTTATTTCTAAAATCATCCGATTTTAGGAGTATGAAATTCTTCGAAGCGAATGTTATAACTTCAACATTTGTGTGCCTCGGGATTCAAAACACTGCCAGGAATCACTGTATTCTTTAGGCGGAAACCATTGACCAACGAAAACAGAACTGAAATAGTCAGCTGTCAAGATCAAATAAGCATGAGTAATTTCAGGGAAAAATAAACATTTAAACTCACTAAAAATATGGTCGTCAACTCATATAAAAGAATAACATTCAGTTGTTTACCAAAAAAAACTAAATAACTCCCTAACTAACTTAAAACCATAGAAAAAATCACTCCCTAACCAACTAAATAACTAACAAAAACTTTGTTCGGAGATTCCTTTACACACTAACTACATTAAAAATAACAGTAGAACTCCGTTTAAAATTTGTAGTTGTAGAGCTAAACATAAGGAATGTACTTTTAACCCTTAATTTGCAAATCACACAATAATTTAATGTTTGTTATTTCACCGCACCAACAAGCAACTGACCGCGGACACCTGCTGTGAGTGGGGTTCGCATTGCGACGAAAGGCCAAGATAATCCTCTCCCGTAGACCAAAAAAGGGTACGAGGACCCGAGAAGAGGTCTTTTCTTATACACAGAACCTTTTAGGCCTGCTAAAGGCTAGCTTAGCTGCAACGCCATTTTAAAACGTCGTTTGTTAGTTTGCGTAGAAAAATTTACGCCGTTTTAAAACGTCGTTCGTAGCGAAAGGGTTAAAGACCTCCTTTGGTTTTCCAAGTTATTGCAACTCAAGATATTTATAGACAGGTCTTTGTCAAAATACTCCGGAGGTAAAATAGTCCCCCAATCGAATCTCCAGGTGGGGACTGCCAAAGAAGTGTACACAATACCAAGATGCAAGTAAGAATAGCCACATACATTGTTCATTCTCTCTTGAAGTATGGATGGTTAGAGACTCTAAAAAGAGAAATGATAAGAATGAGAATCGATGCAATGGGAGTTTCAGAAGTAAGATGGCCGAATCCTGGTGAATTTTAGAGTGGTGATTATAGGGTTATCCATTCTGGAACTGCAATGGATAAACCTGGGTTGGCAGGAGTAACCATAATACTTAATAAACAGTTAGAAATGAGAGTAAGAGAATATATACAATGCAACGAAAGAATTATCCTAGTTGGAGTAGAAACAAAACTCAGAGAACAATTTTAGTCCGAGTTTATTTGCCAGCAACAGGGCATGAAGAAGAAGACGTTGATAAGATCTATGACACATTGGAAGAAATTACTAGAAGGACGGAAGAGGATGAAAATCTTATTATTATGGGCGATATGAATGCAACCGTAGGAGAGGGAAGAGAGGAAGGTGTTGTTGGGGAATTTGGACTAGGAATTAGAAATGATTGTGGTGATAAACTTGTTGAATTCTGCCAAAAAAATAGGCTCTGCATTACAAATTCATGGTTTGGTCATCATCCGAGAAGAAGATATACCTGGAAAATGCCTGGAGACAAAAATAGATACCAGATTGACTACATAGTAGTGAGAAGGAGATTCAAGAATCAGGTCAAAGACAGTAGGTGCTATACAGGCTGTGATATAGACAGCGACCATATGGTTATGATGAACAGTCAGTTGAAATTCAAAAAATTAAATAAGAGGAGTGAGAAGAAATGGAACCAAATAAAACTAAAGGATGAGACCATATTGGAACAGTACCATAATGCTACTGATGAAAAGGGAGATAGAACTGAATGCAACGAAGAAGAGGAAATTTGGTCCTCAATACAGGACGACCTCCTTGCAGCAACAGAGGAAATAGTTGGAAAGGGAGGGAAGGTGAAAAATGAAGATTGGATTAAAAATGATATAGTGAAAATGATAGAAGAGAAAAGACAACTAAAAAGCTCAAAAAAGAGGAAGATAAACAGAAGTTCGTAAGCCTGAGAAACAAAATAAATAAGGAGATGGAAAAGAAAGAAAAATATTACGAAGATCTATGCTCATAAACAGAGGAAAACCTAGATGTGGGAAGAATAGAATATGGCTACAAATTAATAAAAGAATTCTTTGGAGAATGTAGAAACAGAAGTAGGGCAATAATGGAAAAAGATAGCATTTGGCTAGATAAGGATGACGAAATCTATTTAGAGAAGGGTGATTTGTGCAGAATTGCAACATGGAATGTTAGATCATTGAGGAAGATTGGAAAATTGGAAAACCTGAAACTAGAAATGAATAGAGACGTAATGGGGATAAGTGAAGTTAGGTGGCCCAACAATCTACATCTACATATTACCACGCAAGCCGCCTCAATAGGCGTGTGGCGGGGGGTGTTAGGACACCAGCCATTTAAAGATAAAAAGGAAACGCTCTAATGAAATTACGCCTAGCATTTATTATAGTCCCTTATTGTTCGGGGGAAAAACGAATTCCCATACCTATCCGTTCGGCAAAATATCTCTCTTAATTTATCGTTTCTGTCGGACCTGGAAATATAGTGGGGTTCTAATATGATGTTCTCCGTGTCGCTCTGAAAGATATCTATTCTCAATTGTTCAAGCAATCTAAGCCTAGCGCGTAGCCTCCGAGTCTCTAGCGGTTCCCAGCCTAATTCGTTTAACATCTGTGTAACGCTGTCAGTATGCCCGTAGCTGTTTTTGACGAATCGCGCAGCTTTCCTTTGTATTTTATTAAGTTCCCGGACTAAGTCTTTCTGCACCGGATCCCATATGCTCGCTGCATATTCAAGGTGTGGCCGGACAAGTGCGAAATAGCACCTCTCTTTTACTTTTTCATCCGAAAATCTTCCCACAATACGCTTGACGAATCCTAGCTTCTTCAGAGCTCTGCCACAAATATTTCTTATATGTGCTCCCCACGATAGGTCCGAAGTTATCGTAACTCCTAGATACTTCACTTCATCTGTCGCCTTTATGTTAACACCATCCACAGCATATACATGGGAATAGTTGGACGACCTCCGCAAGAATTGTACCGCCGTGCATTTGCTTAGATTAAGTTCGAGTCCCCACTCTTGGCTCCACTCATGAACGTTGTTTAAATCCGATGATAAGGTTTCAAAGTCAGAGTGATCACTAATTTCACGATAGATGACAGCGTCGTTGGCAAATAGACGTATTTTACTGCTAATTCGAGAGCATAGATCATTTATGTATATAATGAACAAAAGGGGTCCGATCACGCTTCCTTGCGGGACACCTGATGTCACTTGAACGACATCAGAGCTAATTCCGTCAAGAACTACCTTTTGCTTACGATCACTCAGAAAGTCGCGTATCCAGTTTACTACTGTTTCGTTTAGGCCGCATGACTGTAATTTGTATAAAAGTTTGTTATGAGGTACCGTGTCGAAAGCTTTCTTAAAATCTAGAAATAATGCGTCAACTTGTCTTTTCGATTCACCAGATTTGAGAACGTCATGAAGAAAGAGCACGAGTTGTGTTTCACATGATCTACCTTTCCAGAAGCCGTGCTGACAGCCATCGAGGACGTTACGACTGTCCAGGAACGTCATGATATTGCTAACGACGATATGTTCGAGTATCTTACCTATAATCGACGTTAATGAAATTGGTCGATAGTTCCCTGGATCGTGTCTGTTTCCCTTTTTGAATATCGGTGTAACGTTTGCAATTTTCCAGTCTAATGGTATCTTTCCTTCAGACAATGACTTCTTGAATATTATGTTTAAGAACGGTGCGATCTGTGGCGCTAACTCCTTGAGGACACGCGCGGGTATTCCATCTGGACCCGGAGATTTACTATTTTTTATCGACTGCAGCTGTTTAGTTATCCCATCACGTTGAATAGTGATTTCTTTCATCGGTTCCTCAGTGAATTGTAATTCAAAATTACATGCAGTATCGTCTGTGGTGAATACACTTTTGAAGTGGGAATTTAACGTGTTAGCTTTGTCAATATTTTCGGTGACAAGTTTGCCATCTTTATCAAATAACGAATCTACGGTTGAAGATTTTCCCTGAAGCTGTCTCGCATATGACCAAAAAGATTTCGGATTTTCTTCGAGTAATTCACTAAGTACTTTTTTCTTGAAATTTAGCAATGCAGAACGCATTGATTTCTTAGTTTTTGAGCGTTGCGCAGCGTAACTTTCTTTTGCTTCAAGTTCCTTCGATTTGTCACCTACCGTAGTGAACTTTTTAACCAAGTTGTACAATTTTCTCTATCTCTTAAGGTCCCTCCTAACATCGTTGTTATACCAGCGAGGTTCTTTACTGTCGCATTTCAATTTTTGCGGAATATATTCGTTGATTCCCCGTCGTAGAATTTTTAAGAAATATTTCCATGATTCATCAGTGCTTTTATCCTCAGTTTTAGCTACGAAATCCGTGTACGAATCATTAAGCATCTCGCCAAATTTGATGAAGTTGCATTTATCAAATAAATAAATATTGCGTTTCGGTTTTACAGCTGACTCTACTTCAATTTTTAAGGTTGCAAAAATTACTCTGTGATCACTTATGCCGTCAATAATATCTAGCTGTTTTATCAACTTAGGATGGCTTACTGCAAGTGATGGTGATTTCTGGAGTGGGGAATATAGAATATTGTATTCAGGAAATCACGAAGGAAGTGGTCGGGTTAGTTTTGTTTTTTAGAAAAGAAAATGGCTCAAAATATCTTGGAAATTTGGGGTTTTAGCGAGAGGATTATAATGATTAAAATCCAAATTGAACAAAGGAATATGGTCATGATTCAGGTGTATTTGCCTATGTCTAATCATCCAGACCAAGAAGTAGAAGACATTTACGAACAAATCGAGGAAGTTCTAATGAAAGTAGACCAATGAGACAACCTTGTGATCTTAGGGGATTGGAACGCAGTGGTTGGAGAAGAAGTGGAAGAAGAATTAGCCAGGAAATATGGGCTTGGAAAGAAGAATAAGAGAGGAGCCAGACATCTTGAGTTCTGTCAAGTGCACAACCTAGTGATTGCCAACACACTTTTCAGCTGCCCAAAAGAAGAAGATATACTTGGTCAATGCCTGGAAATGGAGAACAATATCAAATAGATTATATTTTAGTAAGGAATAGTTTTAAGAGCTAGGTAAAAACAGCTAAAAGTTGCCCGGGTCCTGATCTGACCATAATTCTGTGCTAATGATAAGCAAACTTTTCATAAAAAGGAAGCAAGTTATTCCAAGGAACAACAAATGGAATTCCACGAAAATCAGAGATAATAGTAAAACTCAAGAGTTATTTAGTGAATTGACAAATGTTGTGAAAGAGAAATGCAAAAATGCAAATAGTGTTCAAGAAAAGTGGAGTTTATTTAAGGAGGAAGTCCTAAAAGCTTCAAAAAATGCATTGGAAAAAGAGAAGAGATTCCATACAAACCTTGGATAACAAATGACATTCTCTCAATGATGAAAGAAAGAAGGTGGTGTAAAAATTTAGGTGACCAAACTGAGTACAGAAAATACAGAAACAAAATAAACAGAGATGCCAAAAAAGCGAGAGAAAGTTGGTTGGAAAACAAATGTAAAGCAATTAATGAGAATATGGCAAAGGGAAATTTAGAAAAAGCATACGCAGACATAAGTTGCCAAAAGGATTGAAATATGTTAAATCCAACAATGTCTTTAAATCTAAGGTGAAGTCTTTCCTCCATGAAAGAGTATTCTATTCAATTGATGAATATTTAGGCAATAATTGATTTATTTTATTTTGTGTTTATCTTACTAACAACATTGTAAATATTTTATGTATATATTTTACCCTACACTTGACGTGCCATATACATGTGTGCAATTTACTTGTCCCTTGGCAAATAAAATATATTTAATTGTTACAGTTGTAACATCCCCTCCGAGTCCCCGGCAAGCATCAGGTTTCATTGCCGTCATAATGGCCGGAGACTCGAGAGGGGTTGGGCAGTAATCACAGCCACATCCGACGCCCATCGGATGAGTGGCTATGCTGCTGTCGGGTCATGCGTACACAGTAGACGGAGTGACCCAAAGATGACGGCCTTCTGCATGCGTGCAACTAGTGATTCCGCCTGTGCCAAGCAGGGCGGAATGCACTTGATGTTATTTAGCAGCAAGCCCAAAACTCCATGGAGCACACCTATGATGAGGACCACCAGTTTCACAGTGTCCGGGGTACATTTGTCGAAGTTTGAAAAGCAGGTCTTCATATTTCGTCCGTTTTTCCACCTCCATGTTAGTTTCAGCCGGAGCCGACAACTCGATCACGAACATGGAGCGTGTAAGGTGGTCAAGGAGAACGATATCAGGCTTGGTCACCTACAACTGTCTGGTGGTGGAGAAGGAGTAATTCCACGGTATGGTGCATTTATCTTTCTCCACGACGGACTCAATATCTCCAGGGGCAGAGAAGGCCTTCTTCACTTCACTTTCGGCTACTGAAAGAGGTCCATCCACATCTTGTAGGTGGTGGTCACAAAACTATTTAAAGAGGCCTATGGCCAGAGTGTCTCTGTTGAATGGCTTCGACGTTCCATAGATTTCCTTCCAGAAACATTCAACCTCTTGGATGGGTGGCGGTGATTCAACGACAGGCAGAGGTGGTCGAAAGAGACAGGACGGGTGAAAGAGAAAGGTGGAATTTTCCCTCATGACCCTACTCCTCTTGAGGAGTTTTTTTCTGGGCTGTGGTGAGTGCTCGTACTCTATGGACCATGTGCTGCTTAATAGTAAGCAACACGCTTTTATTCAGTGTGTGATGGTTGTATCCTAGGCTGTGCGCTATGCGCCGAACTTTTGGTGTAAGAGTTCGCCCAGATACGACGTATTCCATCACACACTGGATTCTCGACGCCTGTCGCCTCGTCTGCGTGATCTTGGCCTGCAACTGTTCCAGCCTCTTTGCTGCTTTGTCCTTCCAAGAGGTGTTCTTTTGGGAGTGAGCCATAATTTTGGCAGCAGCGTAGACCACGCAATTTACCGTCCAAAGGTCCAACGTTTCTGTCAGGATTTCGTCGATAAGACCATTCAACTGGGGCAGGTGGTTACCCCACAGAGAGTTCTTTCAGTGGATGTCTCTCGTCCTAGGTTGTCCTTCATCACAGTTAATGGTGCTTAACAACCGCGCTCGTAGTTCAGAGATGGCCTGACCAGCTTCCTCCCCATTTGGCCGAGAGACTGACACAAATGTCGTTCTTGCCTCAGGCGGTGGAGAGGCAGCCTGTGTCGGGGAGAGTGGTCTGGCTGGTGGTGTGTTACTCTGAACTGGCGGTTGGTGGGGAGTTTACTTTTTTCGCAGGTGGTTTGCATAATCGCGGAGATTCTGCTGTGATAGATGGTCGTGTTCCGGATGCATCTCACACCACAAAGAGTGCATCCTTGCCATATACCCCCTGCGATTGGGCTCGCTGGCAGCATGGCATGCGAGGAGGTCGCCCCTTAGGGCTTCCGTCCACTGCATACGAGCTCCCTTTCTAGTTGGTGAGTTTTCATTGCCACACCCAACTCTACTAGGGCCCCCATCCGAGAGGGGCCGGTTGTGGGTGGCTTTCCTGGTTATATTTTTTGGAACCAGTTAAACGGCATGATTGGTGGTTACCCCCACACGCAGATGTCCACCATTAGCCGGCAAAAGCTGTTACCAGGTACGCCACGGGGAGGCTGGTGGTCCGCATTTCGTACCCTTATTATTATTATTATTGAAGAGCTCTATAGGGACTAGAGTTGGATGAAAACATCTTAGAAAACGAAGAAAGCGCAGAAGAGGATTTGATTGGACCACCATTACTAAGAGAAGAATTTGACAGGGGACTAAAATTACTGAGGGATCATAAAGCTCAAGGAGTAGATGAAATTCCGGGAGACATTTTAAAATCTCTTGGTAGAAAGGCAAAAGATAGTCTTTTCGAAATGATCTGTGAAATGTACGATAAAGGAATAGTGCCAGACGACTTTAAGAAAATATGCATTATATCTATCCCTAAGAAGAGCTCAGCACAAAAATGTGAGGATTATAGGACCCTAAGCCTGGTTTTCCATGCTTCAAAGGCACTTACTAGAATAATATATCACCGAATTGAAAATAAAATTGAGGAAAATCTGCAAAATGACCAGTTTGGTTTCCGAAGGAGCCGGGGCCCAAGAAAGGCCATTTTAGCCTTAAGACTAATTGTGGAAAATATGATGAGACAAAATGAAAAGGTAGTCATAACCCTTATTGACATTGAAAAAGCCTTCGATTACATCAGTTGTAACACCATGTTTAAAGTCCTTAATGAAGCCAAAATAGACTACTGAGATATGATGATAATTCTCCAACTTTATCAAAACCAGGAAGCTGTCCTAAGTGTAGATGGAATAAAAGCACAGATCTCTCGAGGTGTTTGGCAGGGATGCAGTCTATCCCCAATACTGTTCAATCTGTACATGGAACATGTAATGGAGGAATTTACAGAAACAAGTAAGAATGGAATTAAAGTGAATGGTAACCTATACACAACTATCCGATTTGCAGACGACATCACAATTTTAGCAACCAGTGACAATGAGCTACAGGATGCATTACATGAAATGAACCAAAATTTTAAAAATAACCGGGACATGAACATAAACAAAAAGAAAACTAAAATAATGAAATGCAGTAGAGATGGACTAGAGGAAGCCGGGGTATATCTAGACGGAGAAAAACTTTCACAAGTCACTACATTTAAATATCTTGGTAGCTGTATCACATCTGATGGTAGGTGCACAGCGGATGTGACAAGCAGGATAGCACAAGAAAAACAAGCTTTTATCAAGAAGAAAACTCTCTTGACATCAAATAATGTTTCTCTGGCTTTTGTACCCTTATTATTATTAAAATGGCACTAATCCTAGTTCTGATACCATGAAATAACTTCTTGGATATTCACAGCATTATTGACAGTGGTAATTGTTTGAAAGTTTTTATGTATCCACTAAGTTTAACAGTGTGTATTAATGTAAATTTAAATTTGCAGGGCGGCATTGTTTGTTCCTGAGTCGGCTCTGAGTGAAGTTGTGGATCGAGTGTCTTGGGTGTCGGAGGAGAGGGTATGGGAGCTGTCATCCCAAGTTCGGTGGATCCACTCTCAGTATATGTCCTCTGCAGAGTTGGTCGCCCTGACCACGCTGGACATCATCACTGATCGCATCCTTCCTCACCTTGGAAAATTGTACAGCCACTGGAATATTGCTTCCACTCCTGTAGGTATCAGTCTTAGCTTATCAGATGAGATTGAGTTTCTGAAGATGCTTCTTAGACTTATTCCACCATCAGGATTTTGTCTGATGCAATTACTCCATGCAAGTAAATGATTAGGGAAATCCAGAAGCAGGTGTAAATATAGGATTTGGAAACAATTTTAATAGGAATCTAGCTACAAAATTATTGCTTTAGATAATTTTATTGATTCACAATCAATATAATGAGGTCTCCCCTTGTATCAGATAGGTATTAGTTTTTAATGCCTCAAAAAAAGTTCTTTTTAGCTCATTTTTAACATCTCTGAATTTATATCCCTGTCAAGCCTTGTAGTAGTCTCTCTCTCTGAAGAAGAGCATACTAAAAGCAGACCTATGCAGTGCCATGCATGTAATCAACTTCTTATCATAATCAAAGTCATAAATTTTTAAGAAAAAATCACTATGTTTTACAGAGACGAATTATTTACCGGCAAAGGTAAACCAGAGTGTACAGTCATGCCTCATGTAGCAAAAGCTATAAATTCCTAGAAGTCATTGCACCATTCAGATTAGCACAACAATGTGACTTTAATTCTAAGAAGAAATGGGTGCATTCCATGAACCTCAAAAATCAGGAATTGGATGTTGTAAAAGTTAAACATAATCCATTTGAGAGCCTCTGAAAGGCTGTATATGTGCTAAACTTAGTTTTTCTTAATATGCAGTACCATTAAAAGCTGTGTGAAGGGTAATCACTTCAGTAAATACAATAATGTTTGGCTTCTTAATTAAAAATACCTCCTTCAGAGTACATTTTCCTTCAGCGATCACTGTCAGAGGCTTTTGTTTGCTTATGTGAACACCATTTGTATTATCTTTGTGTCATGCTCTGTTTTTGTTATAATCACTGCTGGTGTGTGAATAGAAGGAATTTTTGTACTGACAAGGTCGAAATAGTACCTTTCTTATTTAGTTGCTTCTATCAGTTCTAGAGATATATGTAGCGTGGGATCAAAATAATATCCTCCATGTTATGCTTAAACTTGCCTGATCTGAATTTTTCAAGTAATGTAAGCCTAGCGTATAGTTTCTTAGTTTCTAATGGCTCCAGACCTAGTCCTTTCATCAGCAGTGTGACATGTTCTATTTGCTCATAGCAGTTTTTAATGAAGCATGTGGCTTTCCTCTGTATTTTATTTTTGCTTTGTGAATTGATTCTTTCTGTGCAGGAGCCCAAATGCTCATGGCATATTCAAGATGAGACCTAACCAGAACAAAGTACATAGCAACTCTTTCACTTTTCCAACCTTCCTACTATTCTAGGCAACTGCACTAGGCAAGATACGGTGGAACAGCATCTTACTATATCGATAAATACCACAGGTTGTACTGCCCACTTTTATTATGTACTACAATGCATTTTAACTCCTAAAATAACATTAATTGTTGATGAGCAAACTTAGTGGAAATTCTCCAATGAAAGAAATATTCACTTTTTAATTTACCACACAATTTATTTTTCCTTTATCGGTTTCAACGTTTTCACGTAATTAACAAGAATCAAATAAAACGAGGAGCAGTCAGTCTCTTATTTTTTTCAGTGAAGAGAAGGAGGAAGGGTGGGGAGGGTAGTGGTAAGCTATAGAGGAAAGTAACATCTTAACTCAAGGTGATTATGAACTACATCCACTTACCACCCTGCGAGCAGTCACATGGGCATGTGGCAGGGGAATGGGACATTTTGGCGTGGCTGTCTTGGCACGAGACACTTAAGCGCAAGTCCACCTTGGCACGGGTCACCTTGGCACAAGACGCTTTGGTGCGAGAACGGGTAGATTTTACAGTTGATGCTTAAATAACATAGGAAACTTTCCAAATGAGATGTCTCAATTCGAACTTCCCATGACCTCTGTTCCACATCCTCCGAATCGGAGTCCTCCCACATGACGTCATCCTTGGTACCATCCAATGCATTTGTAATACAGCATTTCTTAAAGCCTCTCACTATTGATTCTTCTGGGATGGAATTAAACGTGCAAAAATATTTATGTGCAGCGAATAGTAATGGTAATAATGCCTCTGTTGCTACAACAAACACGGTATTGTTTATTATTGTTTAATACACAGATGTATTACACATAGTGGAACCATCTGCCTCTCACTTAGATTGCGAACCCTTTTTTGACCGATTCCCACATTATAAACGTTACGAGTTATTTATTTATGTTTAACAGTGTTCAAGTTCAGTTAACGTACATTCACTCAATCATCGAGTTACCTATTCAAGACTCTCACTCGCCGCTGTGTTTCCCCTCCTTGGACTTAAAAATATATCCACCAACATGCCTAATAGAAAAAAGGGTAACCTTTCAAAAAATTCTTCTAAAGCAAGAAGAATGTCTTATTTGCGAGAAAATGAATCCTTGCAAGAAAAACGACAATGTTTAGACTTGGATGCTCAAAGACATGCCTACCAGGGATTTCATGAGCATCTCCCCGTGGTTTTTCTCGGGTTACACTAAAAACCACACAAATTTCATCCTAACCCAACCTGCAGACGGGTAACCAGCTATAAATCTGGTTCAAATATAGACCCATCTGTTTTGAAACTTAAATCTGTTTTAAGATAGCGGATATTATAATGACGTCACTACATGCTTCTTACCAGAAAGAAGAATGGGAATTCTGCGCAATGAATGACATCTGTGCATGAAAATCGGCAAGTGCACCAAGAATAGCTTTGTGGAGATTGTGGAGATTTAATAACATTCATGATAGAAGAGAAATCAAGGGAATAGACAAATTTTCTCAGATTAGGGCTATTTTCAATGAATTTGTAAGTAACTGTCGGAAAAACGACAGCTTGAGTGAGGTAGTTTCAGTAGATGAGATGCTCCCTCAATTCCGTGGAAAATGCACTTTTCGTGTTTACATGCCGTACAAGCCCACTAGGTATGGGATAAAAATAATTGCCTGCTGTGATGCGAAAACATTTTACATCAGCAATATGGAAGTCTATATTGGAAAGCAAAATCACAGAGTCCGTATGAAGTTGATTAAAAGACAGATTTCATAGTGAAAAGATTGGTTCAGCATATACATATGTAAAACTGGAATAAATGTCACCCTTGATAACTGGTTTATGTCCTATCGGGTATCTCTTGAACTCCTACAAAACAGTCTAACAGTAGTGGGAACAATAAGGAAAAATAAGGGCCAGATACCACCTATGTTTATCGCCAAGTCAGAAGACACGGTAGTTGGAAACAGTATTTTTGGTTTCCAAAAGGAAATTTTGCTAGTTTTGTATAAACCTAAAGATAGTAAGGTTGTCTAACTCTTGTCAACAATGCATTGAGATGATAATTTGGATACAATTTGGTTAGTTCAAATCGTTTGCAATCCAATTACAGCCTTTCTTGCATTACCTGTCAATGGCCCCTTACTATATTTTTCACCCTATTGAATATTGGTGCTATCAACATTATCATTATTTACAAGGTAAACTTAGGCAAATCCATTGATCGCAGGGATTATCTGACTGATATTGCAAAACTATTGACTAGAGACTATATGCTAAGTTAGGAGAAACAACTAAATATGCGATTGTCTTTGCGACACCAGATACGGTAAATATTAGGTCTTTCTGAGAAATGGGAAAAAAAACTATCTTTCTGTTGATGGTGGATATGCTTTCTGCCCATCTAAAAAAAATAGGAAAACAAAGACCATATGTAATACCTGTAAAATACCAATCTGGCGTGAGCTCTGTGTATTCACTTGTACATCATGTGGCGTCAAAGTCAATGGAGACCATGAGTAAAAAAAATGCATCGCACTGAAAATCAGAAAATGCTGCATTTTTTATGTCCTCCATGATACATTTTGTAACATTGTTACTTCAAATTCAGCATAGTTTGTAAGTTAAACATTTTTTTTATTTCTGTCAAAAGTGTCAAATAAAGATTCTTTGCTGATGATGATTTGCTTTGATAATTTATTAATGCTGTTTCTGCTGCATACCAGCCGTCAGTCTTTTCCCCACCACATGTGTTATCATGTAACAAAGAAAGTGCATGCTATTGCGGATTAATGCTCTGTGAAGTTATTTATTAATTTTAAACTACACAAACTGGTTCTATGTGTTTAACTAAATCAACAAAAATTAATGCAAAAACACACTGAAAATAGCACACTAAAAATATAATTGACCTACGCCACAAAATTCTGCTCTGTAAATATGTAACATTCAAGCATCTCCATATACATTGTTTATTTAATTCAAACTTTTTTTAAAAAGTGTCAATTGTCGATTGGCATTTGACAGTATATCATTGGCGGTGAATTAACCCTGAACACTTCCATGCCCACATTCATTTGGCACATGTATTGCCGAAAAGTTTCCCAGCGCTTCTATCCCCTCTGCTATAGTCACTGGTGGATGTTCACTATCATTTTTGTTGTCTCCCTAATCTCCATATCTGTCTCAAGGTGGTCGTGGGAGTGGAGTATGTCCTCGACGGTTGGTACAGCTGTATACGGCCATGAGTCATCCAATCATTCAAACTCGTTGAATTTTGCATACGACTCAAAAATTGATTGAATCTTCTTCCATCCATTGATGAAACTTCGGTCAGCTTCTTCTTCCAAAAGTTTTGTGTCAGTGAAGAGATCCTCTTCATCAGTCACGACTTTAAACACAATCTTTGGGAAGTAGTTCTGCAGCATTTGTGGCATTAATTGATCCCACGCCTCCTATTACAAAGATAGGGAATACAAGAAAACATGTAAAGCAGTATTTTTTTCTGCACTGGTACTGTATTTATAAAAATAACGATTATAATGGTGGATATAAATATGGGCACCTACCATGACAAAATGCATGGCCTGAATAATGTTGATTTCCATGTCCTTCTTCTCTGTCTTCTGGTTAACCAAATGTAATATGTAGACCTAACTACATATCATCTTCCTGTAGTGACACCTTATCACCTTGTTGGTCGATTCCCATATCGAGAGGCTAGAGCTTTGTTTTGGTATTAGGTGGTGAGAATTCATCACAAACGTTTTGAAAGAAACCTAAATCTGTTGGATGTGCAGGGCAGCAATCATTGAATAAAATAATTTAACGATGTTTTGGCCCCCATCTGTTTGTCAAGTTTCTTCAGCCACTCAGTAAACAGGGTTCCAGACATCCATGCCTTATTTTGGTGCCTTTTCACATGGAAATTATTTTACAATCTTAAAGTAACTCTTTGAGGTTGTTTTTTTAATTTCAAAATTTTAACTTTGTGAATCACAGTACGCATTTCAGTTATGTATTATCATTTGAATGAATTAATTGTTTTTCCAAACTCATTCCAGGTGTCACCAAAGTCTCCCTTATTCCTTCCTGTTACTGCACCCCGAGAGCAAGGATTTACAGCAGTGGTATTGACGTATGATCGTCTGGACAGCCTCTTCACTTTAATTCAGAAGTTGGTCAAAGCTCCATCGCTAACGAAAGTACTCGTTATTTGGAATAACCAGCACAAATCTCCTCCCCACGGTAAATATATTTTGTCTCTTTAAGTTACTTTCTTACCTACAGTGACTGCACTCCTTAATCCCATATCTAGCACCTAATTAACATTAGGAGGACAGGAGTTTGGCAAAACCTAGGATGGCTAAGGATCATTTGGGCCCTTACATTTTCTTATCATTTGTACAGCATTTGATAACAGATTTTTAATGGGATTTGACGCCAAAGGTAGTATTTCATCGATTCCAGGCCTAAATCCTAAGACAAGCTCAACAACAATTCCCCCACCGGGATTTGAATCTTGGACCATTAGATCAGGACAGTAAGGCCAGCATGTGGGGCACCATGGCTACTGCAGTCGGCTTACCATTTAAATCTAGGGAACGTGAGCTCTACGCCCTCTTAAAGTGACAATCTCCAATGGCCGCAAGATGGCCTTACCATTTGAGGGACTATTACTTCCCTAGGCAATCTACTCTATGGTTAATTTTTGTTAAATGTTGATACCTTTGACAATTTATCTTTTCCAAACACTTAGTGGTGTTACACCTTATACTGTATGTCGGTTATTTCGACTTAGACGAGAATTTCATGTGACCCATCATTTCCATCAATTCTTTTATATTGCCTAGAATGCACTATTCTCTTCTCAACTAGCTATTTGTATTTTCTTTGAGCAACATTCCAATCTACAAGGCATTTATTGTTTACAAATCTGATTGATTGAATAAACCTTGAAGGGGGTACAATATCTTCAATGAACGAGAAGAATGTTTTCCGTACATACCACCCATTGCCTTTTCTACAACTTTATTTCTGTATCAAAGAAGTCTGTTTCTCTGTCAGTTTTATTTTGTGTGCCTGAAGAAATAACCTAAGAGTCCATTGTGCTGAATGAAAGCACTTTTTTGTATATTTTACTTTATTATAAGTAAGGAAGAGGCAGGGCCTAGCCGCGTTGAAACACTGGTTACCGTCAGATCACGGAAGTTAAGCAATGTTGGGCCCGGACGGAGGTTGGATGGGTGGCCCTCCTCCATACCTCTACCAGGCGTGGATGGAGAGGCGGTACTCCCTCCAGACTACCGGTAGGCTGGAGGGAGATATACCCAGACCGGGAAGTTTGACCGGGGAGGACACCCTCCATACCTGTACCGGGAAGTTTGGGGGAGGCCCCTCCTCCATACCTCTACCGTGGTGCTCGTGTCCCCTGTCTGCAAGTAGTGGGCAAGTTAAATGTGGGTTGGCACAATGAAGCCAAAGGGGTCTGAGTGCCAGGAGGGCCCCAGAAGGCCCTCGCCCACCCAATCAATCAATAATCAATCAAGGAAGAGGCTGAGTTTGTTCTGATTCATGGATTATGTATGAAGTATCCAGTATATGCTGGTATGTTTTGCATTTATTTTCTCATAACTCCAAAAAAAGATATGATGACAGAAGCAAAACACTTGCAGTTTTCCGCTAATAAAAGTTAAATGTACTGGAAAAGCACATTTTCAAATGCAATAGATTTCATTCCCGCAGATTCACACCACCCATTTTGTTATAAATTAGCAGCCATTAACTCTATGGTGCACAGGCTCCTATCAAATCCATTAAGCGATACAGACTTCAATTCAGAACTAAGCACCATTTTAACTATTTGCCGGAACAATGGAAACAGTGATCAACTTGAGGAAAAGCTACTGTACAGGAAAGCCAGCACTAAATCAATAAACTCTTTGACCAGCTTAAAATCTATTTCCCGGGAGAACCTGAAATATTGGTGCGAATTACCCTTTCTTGGCCCCCTTTCCTACAGTATCTGCAACCTCCTCCCCAAGGATAAATACAAAATGTGTTTTTATTCACCTACATCCCTTGGGAAAGTGATTTTTAATTCCAAAGACCAAGTGCTACCTCTAGATAAAAGTGATATCTACGAAAGAATGTAACAAAAGTGATATCTATGAATGAATGTGACTGTGTGTGAGTGGGCCAGTCCAGTCACAAATTTAGAACTCAAGTTGAAGAGCACAAAAGGTTCACCAAACTTAAAAACCTCAAGTCCTACTTCGCTAAGCACCTAATAGAATCTGGACACAAGTGCAATTTTAATCCTAATATCTTACATATTCAGGAAAAAGGTTTTAAACTAGATGTCCTTTGAAAGTTTAGAAATCACCAAATATTGTCTCTCTGGCCTATATGACTGTCCAAGCTAGTTAAGTTCAACTGTAGTTCTCAACTGAAGGAATATGTGATACACAAACGGCAGTGGCACTGTGATCATAAATCATTGGGTGGAATACATTCAGAGAATATTCATAGGCATAATCACTGGTGATAACATTATCTAGGCATGCTGAGTTTCTGGTTGGGTGATATGTAGTTGGCACAATGCTGATTGAAGGACCTGAGTAATATGTCAAATTGAGTGCCATACCTTGAGTTGTAAGACATGTCAATATTTAAGTCAGTCCCTGTGACAATTTTAGCTCCATATTTTTGAAGTAAGACCTCTTTCAGTTGCTCATAAAAGATATTAAAGTCTCCCTTAGGTGATCAATAAACAGAGACAGCAATTAAGTTATAACACTTAAAGAATTTGCAACAATTTCAAAATTTAGGTCAACACAGGAACAGTTTACATCTAAAACCTCATATTCAAGAATGTTTCCAGTAAAAATGCTCACGCTACCATTTATAACAATTTACTTCAGTAAGAACCAAGATTAAACCCTTGAAGGCAATAGGGGTCCACATCATCTTGATGAAGCCTGTGCTCTGTTAGGCAGAGTATATCACAGTTCCTAATATTCACAAATATTCAATTTTCCACGGATTGTTTCTTATGCATGGCACATTCAACACTAAAATATCAACTGATTTATTTTGAGAACTATTTTTTTGCTTTATGTTACTGGTTTAATTTAAGTTGGACTTAGTTAGAATTATTAAGGTCTAGTATGCTAATCAAATCATTGGATCATGGCCAGCTGAAATGTGAACCAGATTTACTCCCTCCATCACTGTTCTCTTGATGTGGACCACTAGTGCTCTTCTGTTTACTAAACACAAATTCTCTAATGCTCTGGCCACACGTCCTTAGGGGAGATATCTCATTGTAGAGATTTGAAACACAACCTATTTTAAAGGAAGAATAGGGACTTCTGGGATTTAATGAAACAACATCGAATATTTGTTGATTTCTGTTTCTAAGGTTGTAAATACAAGTTATTAGGCATATTTAACATAGCGATGTGCACAGATAAAACCCACGAGAAAACAATCTATTATGTCAGAGCCCGTCGTTTTACTTAATAACTTTCTTCTGGTAAAAATATCATCATAAACAACTGTAACCCTCGTGATTCATGAAATTCTATTAAGATTATTTTTTTTTATTGAGAGGTATTAGTGTATTGTAAGAGAGATGTTACTTTTATTTTTCTGGCCAAATACATAAAACTTTTATATCTTGTGTAAAGATGTTTTCCCACAATATACTGGGAGAACGTTAAATAAATAAATAAATGTAATCAATAAAACATCTTTGTGGATGAAAACTGAAGTTGCGTTCTTTCCTCATAGGCGTGTGTGGATGGAAAATCCCTTTATTCTTATGGTAGGCACAAACACCAGTAGGCCATGCTGCCCAGAGGTCTTGGAAACCCATGACCCACCCAGCTAGCACAGGTTAGGCCGCATCCCTAAATATGAGGATAGTCTACATATATACTGTGGCTAAACTTATCTGGGCGCAGAGATAAAGTATGACGAATCCACTCCGTATTTGAGGCGAAATTGGAGATGAATTTCCGCATTTTCAGGGATACACGTATCCTTACGTCGTAAAGACCGATACGGACGGTGGACAACGATCGCAGTGCCATCGGGCGAGAATCTTAAGAACTATGTGAATAACACCACTACACGCGCGCCCCTAGTTGATTTTCATATAACCTACTGGAAAACAAAGGCGCCAATCCAAGAATTGTGGAAATCAGCCCAAATCTAGGGGCAAATTACATCCTTCCGGATTTCTTCCCGTGCTTTTGCTATGTCTGGCGGCATAAGGTTCGTGAGCACTGATGCTTGCAACTTTAGGTTGAGAAGTATTGATTTGACCACCAAAATTTTCTTTCACTCCTACCATTCAACCATCATATTTTTATGTCATTACTAACTTCTATTTACATGTTTTCTTTGGTTATTGCGGGGTCCAGCATTATGAGACCTCATTCATTGATTTTCATTTTATTATGGCCTTCTAACGGTTATGCATTATTATTTTATTGGCTCGACTTAATTCATTTTTATCTTTATTTAACACTTCACGGTCACATTCATGCCCCCAATTTCGAATGGCCATTTCATGCCCCACCATTCATCGACTTAAGTGGGTTTTTTTACTTACTTACTGCTACGCTTCGGAGTGATTGCTTCTCTTGATCCTGGGCTCAAAATGATTAACACTAATTTCAATTTATCCATACTATTTATTATCATAAATACAGTCGCAGATCACTATCCATTTTTAGCCACGATGTTCTCTTCCAACACAAAGTACATGTCACTTTTGACCCTCAACACTCTCACTCAACTTAAAATAACTCACTCTTGCTGGTGATTGATTTATTCAATAATTACACTGCATATACAATTAAAGTACTGTGACACTCCCTCCCCCAAACGCTTGCAATCGTGGAAAACAGGGATAGTGAACGTGGAAGATAAGCTTATCCCCAAAATATCAGATTTCTCCATCAGAAATCTGTGCTAGCTGGGCCACTGGCGAGTCGTGATGCCCATGGGGTTAGACAAGACGTGACCCGCCATGGGTCATGCCGCCGTGAACGTGTTGAGTACAGCAAATACTTTCAGTGACCTTATGGTGCAGATTGAAGGTAGATACTTCAAGGCCTCTTGCTTTTTTTGCCACCTTGTTCATAGAGTCTAGCTCTCAGTTTGAAAATTGAGAACTTCATGAGATAACTCTTCATATTAAGTGTTAAGAATGTCATGATATTTTAGCATCTTAGTTTGTGCCTGGCAGTGCTTTATTGCTTTATTTATACTAATAGGCATTATTTTTAAATATTTGGTGTAATTTGTTCTGCTAATAGTCAGCTATGCATTTAGTAGAAAATTATTGCTCTCTCAATGTGTTCATCTCTTTGATATGTTTTCTGTTTATTTTTACGGGCAGCATCACTCTGGCCAAAGGTTGGTAAACCTTTGAAAGTGATTCGCACGAGGGCCAATTTACTCTCCAACCGCTTTTATCCATATGAGGAAATTGAAACAGAGGCTATCCTCACAATTGACGATGACATTGTCATGCTCACAGCTGATGAATTGGAGTTTGGATATGAGGTAAGGCTCCTTTCTTATTTCATTTCTCCTCCTTGAACATCATTCTATGTTCCCAAGTGCCCCTCTGGAAAGAGTCTTAAATATTAACTTAATTTATCTTATCTCTATGATTAAGATCTTAATTCTAGAAGAAACCAGCTCAGAGTCATACGGTCTTTTCTTCACCTTAAAGTCCAAGGGTAATTTCAGCTACAGGTTTTCAGCAACAAGGAAAATGATCACTTGGCCTATTATTTTTCCAATCATATGGCCATTATTGTTTTAAATGCAGATAAAGTAGAGAAAATCATGGTAGAATCTTTGTGAATCCGAGGTATTCTGACAACCACACCATTGAGTTAATTCACAGCAGAAACAAATGGCAGAGGTGCTACTTTGTTAACTTGAAATTTGTTAATATTGCGACTTCAGCTGTTGCCTATCATTTCACTATAGGACCAGGGCACAAAATTGTCCAAATGAAGCTAAAGGGGTGGCAACATATTATCCCTGGTGGATTTGAGAGGCAGTTGAAATAGCCAAGCGTCTATCAAATTTTAATAGGGAAGATGGTTACTGCCTCAGCAATGTCCGAAAAGATATATTTCCACAAACATGAGTGTAACAACCAACCGTTAACTTTTTTTAATTTCTATTTCTTTTTTTAATTTCATCAATAATGGTCAGTCATTTAGCATAGAGAGAACACAGATATAACCAATATCTTCAGTGTACTGACAACGTTATCAGTAGGAAGAACGAAACGGTGCATTTTACAAAACATTTTTCTCTACGTAGCAGAGAACCCAAAAATGGTTGATAGTGGAAACCCCCAGCTGTGCTCAGAAAAGCAAGCATTGCCTCCTTGGTGGGCTATTTTGAAAATTCGATTACTTTTTCGACTCAGCCACTTATGTATGTATGGCTGTGTTCCAATCCAGTTGGGCGTACCCTTTCGCCCTGTACCCTTTTCGCCCTAGCGAAGTCTTCCGCCCTTCGAACCCTTTCAGCACGCACAAGCGCTGTTCAACGACGCGGTGATTATTTGTACCAAAAACAAATGAGTTTAGAATCCCGCAACTGAAGTTTATCTCAGTTTTTTTAGCAACTACGTATTTAAACCGGCGTCTACATGAAATCTATGCATCAACTCCGAACATTTAAGTAATATCTCTCCTATGTTAAACATAAGAGCAATAAAATTTTATTTGTGAACCTACTTATCTTCCCAGTTTTTTAACAACTAGGTATTTAAACCGGCGTCTCCATGAAATCTATGCATCAACTCCGAACATTTAAGTAATATCTCTCCCATGTTAAACATTAATATTTATCATTTAGTAAGGCTGAAGGAAAAAAACATTTCTTTCCTACTGTGTACTATGCACCAGTCCCCTTGTCTTAGTCAGTGCTTCTTTAGTTCGAGTTATTCCACTGTTTCTATCTTTACCTCAGCATCAGTCGTAAAGCAGGGAGTGAAATGTTGGTAGCAAATTTATGTGACAGTAATTAAATGCCTAGGTGCCCATTTTAAAGGTAATCACGCATAATTTCCTCCTTAGCAGAAATAGACTAGACAGTAAAGGGCCTGTTATACAAGGGAATATATTCTGTGAAGAGGTATTGTCTACAATTGATTTAGAACAAATGGGATCTAAAGAGGACAGGTGATGCTGACTTTAAATAAAGCAGTTGTCAAGTTAGGAAAAGCCATCACAGCAACTCTGGGAACGCAATAATGCAAGGGAAATAATTACAGGAAAGATTGAATGGAACTGCACACAAAGAGAATAAATTGACAAAGCAATGACATTTTTATTCATGGACTACTGGCCCTGCTCACTTCACATCTCTTCTCGAAAAAAAAAATTCCTGTGATGGAAAGAAATTTGGGTTCCATAGTGTTTGGGATGGAACCCAATCATTTTATCAATGAGAAATATTGAGTCGGAGAGCTGAAATCACACGGAAACATACCAATTACACAAGCTAGCAAAGACAATTAATAGATTGCCAGTGTTATACCAAACACAAGAAGTTATGGGTTGACTAAGGGCTAGTTGAAGGAAAAAACAATACAATAAATGAAGTTAAATAATTTTTATTTAATTTTTCATGTTTAACAGCTGATAGAGAAAACTGCAGTAAACTGATAAATATATTATTTTTTCAAATTGTTAAAAATTCCATTGATCCCTTCAGCAACTTCTTTTTGAACCTTGACCAGCTCCCCTATTGACCTCTGCCAGATAGGTCCTTTCGTCAGTCTCTGGAAAATAAAACAGTATTAGCTTATAATCATGAAAAACGAGCAATTTAAAATATATACACACGAATATCATGGTAGAATAAATAATGAACTGCAATAGGGTAACTTCCATACGATGCGAGCACATGGTTTGGAGACATGATGAGATATCACTTGGACCAACATGGTGTAGAAATATTTATCTCTGAATTCAACGTAAAAAGCTACTTGCTTCTAATGTATCTAATTCTACAAAATACCCTGCAAGCCACCTCAAGGGTGAAAGCATAAACGATGAAGTGAGACAACGTTCACTGGCACAAAATGAATAGTACATGGCACGGAGGTAATAAAAAATCAATCTTCAAAAATAACATGTGAAAATACTAATAATTCTCTCCAACGAAAGATATGAATCATTCGTGTCTATCGCAATAATGAACTACACTGGGTTATCTTCGATACGATCCAAGCACATGGATCGGAGATTAGAAAAATAAACTTTTTAGAACAGTAGATATATTTGTTATTCATTTCTCTGGCCAATACAACCTACAAAGCGACCTGCTTTTAGGCAAATGATGAAGTGGGCTACCGTTCACTGGCACAAATTGAGAGCACATGGTACGGGAGCAATTATAATATCTTCAAGAATAACATGTTAAAACACTTAATTCTCCAAGGAATTAAACTCACTATAGAACTAGCTCGTAAATACACCATAAAGAATTATTAAAGATAACGTACATTTCCACTCCAGTGGACGCATGGGAAACAAATTGTGCTTCACATCCTCGAAAATACATTCGCATATTACAATTCCGTCTGTCCGAATCGAATAAATTA
This sequence comes from Pyrrhosoma nymphula, assembly GCA_963573305.1. Lineage (NCBI taxonomy): Eukaryota > Metazoa > Arthropoda > Insecta > Odonata > Coenagrionidae > Pyrrhosoma > Pyrrhosoma nymphula. The sequence continues at coordinate 121,973,113 of OY754331.1, read as the reverse complement.
CTCTTAATAAAATTAATAAATAAATCTTAATTATATTTACAAACAATGCATGTGATATCACTCGTTAAACAGGCATGCACACTCGTACTTACATATATCCATTCCGCAGGAGTGGTTTTCGGGGAACCTTGCGCCATCGCGGCCAGCTTGCTCAAGGGCACGTAGGTAGCTTCTTCAAACACTTCACACCCTTCACCACGCACGCCCTGCAAACCCTAGCGCCTCGCGGATTGGAACGACACTTCACTGACGTCACTTCCTGAATGTGACGTCTGCTAGGGCACGAAGGGCGCATAAACGTGGATTGGAACACGGCCTATGTCTGTTTAATTTCCTTTCTCCATGTTACTAGGTGTGGCGTGAATTTCCTGATCGCATTGTTGGATTCCCATCGCGGACCCATGTGTGGGAGAATGCAAGTCACAGCTGGAAGTACGAGTCTGAGTGGACCAACCACATCTCAATGGTGCTCACAGGTGCTGCATTTCATCATAAAGTAAGTATGCATTGGTTGTGGAGTTCCAGGGTACTGCGTAATCAAGTGGTCACAATGAACCCCTAAGGACTGTACCTAGAATGCTTTGTCCTCTTCAGTGTTTAACTGACCACAAGTTATTTTTCAGGTTCATTTGCAACAAAATAGTTAATTTCCTGATAACAAGTTTTTAGTGCTTTAATATTTTTGATCCTCCTTATTTTTACCATTACAATTTATGGAGTAAAATCATTTCTAAAAAATTGAGCCTTGTAGCAGTGATAAAATATTTTGAAATAAAATTTAAAATTGAAGTTTATGTTTCTGCTCACTTCAAGTATAGAATCCAATGAAAATTGATGGATTCTCAGCAAACTTTATGCTATCAGGTGAATATAAAAGTCTTTTGTCTCATGTTTGGGGGAAGCTTCCCTAGATGTCGATGTAAGATGGTGTCATATCAGGAGTTGCTCTGTTGCAGCTCATATAATTTAAGCCTTGAAATAGTGGACAAAGTTATTTCTTGCAAAGTTTGTGATAATAATTTTCACCGTAAATGTACCAGATTAAACGACATCTGTTTCAGAATACTTAGCGATTTCAATTTTATAAATTGGAAGTGTTTTTAATGCCTCTTTCGTAAGCTCCGGCTTAACAACATGGCGACCAGGGCGATCCCCACATTCAATTACAGACCCTGTACCCACGATCACGGCACGTCAACCAGAGGTATTGCAATACAGTGAAATACTGCTTTTACAACAGGCATTGGGATGCCATCGATTCCTGAGGAAAATTTGCTTTGAAAGGAATTGATTCTTTTTACAATGTCAGTAGGGCAGGTTGGGAATAGAAACATTGAGTGAGTGAATGAGCGTAGTTTATGTTTGGTGGTGGACTAGTTTGATTGGCTTTGGAAGTAATTGAGCAGAAATGGTGATTAAACATATTAGCCATGTCTTTGGGATCAGACACAGTGATTCCATTGAAAGTTATGGAGGTTGAGTTATAAGCTGGACTAGAGGTTTTTGTTGAGTGGTTGGTGATATTCCAAGTAGATTTGACAACATTACTTGAGTTACTGATATAGTTTTCATTAGTAGTCTTCCTGGTGTTGAATAAAAGTGCTGTGAATTGCTGAGCTCTCAAATAGGACTGGTGTGAGATTGCATCACCAAGTTAACTTTGAAAATTAAGCTCACAAATCTTTTTAGATACAGCAATGAGTTCAGGGGAGTTTATCTTAAATATATCACCTGGTAACGCCTTTGTAAACAAATCTGCAATGTTGTCTGAACTTTTTACATACTTCAAAGCAACTTCTCCATTACTAACATTTCTATAAAACAATATCGGATATCAATATGCTTTGACCTCTCTGAATCTATTCCATTTTCTCCAAAACGGATAGCACTTTGATTATCACAATGAATAATAATTGGCTTCTCAACAAATTCAGGAAGTTTCAACTCTTGCAACATCATCTTTAACCATAGCAGTTCTCTAACTACTTCACATAAGGCATAATACTCAGCCGTAGAAGGGCTGTTAGAGTTTGCTTATTACTAAACAGTGAAATTGCTCCTCTTGCTACCTTGACAACATATCCTGATATAGATACACGTTCACCTCTTACTTTATTATAATCGGCATCACAAAATATTTCAATCACTGGTTGAGATTTCTGGTATGTTAGACACAATTCAGTAGTCCCTTTCAAATATCTAACAACATGTGTGACATTGTTCCAATTCTTGACTTTAGGATCACTATTGAATTGACTCACATGACTACAAGCATAACATATGTCAGGTCTTGTACTAGTAGAGATACACATCAACTTTCCTTCTGCTCTTTGATATCTAACTTTGTCACTGTCTTGATCACTGGACTCAGTATTACCATCACTACAGATCATTAAAGGTGCTGACCTTGGGTTTGCATTCTCGAATTTTAACTGTACAATAAGTTTTTGAATAACTTTGCTCTGACCTAAGGCAATCATATTATCACATTGAATGACTTTCCATCCGAGAAAATTTGACATCAGTCCTAAATCTCTTACATCCAACTTTGAACTGAGCTTGGCTTTGAATGCATAAATTACCCATTACACCTATATCATTAACATGAATGAGCACTGTAGATCTCCATTTTGGTCAGTCAACACACATCTGTCCTTCACAAGTCTGACTAGACCTATCTCGGAAAAAATATTGTCTATCATTTTGTGCCAATCCCTTGCACTTTGCTTTAAACCATACAGAGTCTTGTTTAATTTCCATACTTTATCTCCTTCCTCTGACTTGAAACTATCTGGCTGTTCAACATACACTAACTCTTCTAAAGGGCTATTAAGATAGGCTGTGAGAATATCTAGATGTTGAACTTGCCAGCCTTTAAGCACTGCTATGGCACACGTACAGACTTCTTTTTCACAACTGGAGAGAAAGTTTTGTCAAAATCAACTCCTCTAATCTGAGCAAATCTTCTAGCAACAATTCTGGCTTTAAAACGTTCAATATTCCCTTCTTGATCCTGTTTTACTTTAAACACCCACTTGAGACTAAGAACAGAAGCATTCTTTGGTTTATCAACTACAGTATACACTTTCTTATTTTGCAAATGAGTCCTCTCCTCCTGTATAGCCTTTAACCACTCAGCAGCATACTCACTAACGAGAGCTTCGTTGACAGAAGTAGGTTCATACAATTCCAAACAATTACATTCCTCAATGAACATCGCTACATGACAATCACTGCACACTGAACATACCTGTGGCTTGCGGATTCTAGCACTCCTCCTCAGGCCTCCATCAACTGGCTCAACGTTTACACTGTTAACATTTTCACCAAGATTTACTAATGGCATATCTTGTTCAACAAATTCTTCACACATATCATCAGACAAAGTACTACCATATTCTGTAGTCTCAGCCCAGGTATACTTACTACACTCCCCTTCAGTATCATCATTATTACGTTCCATTGTTTCAGGCTCAACTAGGTGGAAGTTGAATTTCGTAAATGAAATACTAACTTTGTTTCCTTCCACAGATTTATTTTCTTGGTCCAGGTACCTGATGATGACACTGATGTGTCGAAACATGTTGTACCAAGAAAATAAATCTGTGGAAGGAAACAAAGTTAGTATTTCATTTACGATCATCATTATTCTTTCCAAAAAAATCAATCATCTACTACATCCTCATTTTCACGAAATACGCTAATATTTGGCATGAAATCACCAGAGGGTTACTTTTCAGTATAGGGGAAACAATGTTCCTAAAACTGTACATTGTGCACCGTAGAAAATTTTCTTTGGGATGGTACCCATACTTTAAACCCTTTTACACCTTTCTCCACTCCCACAAATACACACTCTACTGCCCGTGGTTCAAACTTGCTAGTACCCCTTACAAAAACTGCTCCTTTACAGCCAAAAGGTCTCAACAATTCATAATCTTTGGAGGTTACTTCCCTGCCTTCCCACAGAGACAATGGAATCTTATTGTCTATTGCTCTAGATGGGCATACATTTCTAACATAACATGTAATTCATGGCCTCTGCCCAAAAAGTCAATGGCAAGCCAGACTGCACTAACATGCATCTAAATCCGTTCCCTAGAGTATAATTGACATGTTCTGCCACTCCATTTTGTTCAGGCGAATACTTTACAGTCTTTCTCCGGGTAATACCCTTCTTTCTAAGGAAATCACTGAACTCACTACATACATATGCTCCACCACCATCAGTCTGTAGAGCAATTATCTTCCTTCCATACTTGTTATTTTCTACTTGAACTTTATATTCCTTAAAGCACTGAAAAACTTCCAACTTCTTGCTAAGAAAATACACTGTCAAATTCCTGGAGTAGTCATCTACAAAAGTTACAGGGTGGCCACATGTCAGGGAAATGTCAGGTGAAAGAGGTTGGTTGTCAGGGAAATGTCAGAGGGGATTTTCATATCTTGTCAGGGAAACTCGTAGCAGTCACGCCTTTACAAGTGGCTTGGCTCATGTTCCATGTGCTTCTTTCGTGTCTGCCACCATCCGATATATCCCAGGCCACTCATTTCCAGTTCTTTCTTTCTCCTTTTGGCTCTACCTGGCCATTCCTGGCTACCTTTTCAAATATCTTGGCTGACAGACAGGCCTGAAATGTGTGGGGTGGGTACCTTCCAGGAAACCCCGGAACAGTACGAAAGTCTCTGCTGCCGAGGGGGAGGGGTACTGCTTCTGAGAGGGATGGTTCGAACACGATATATGCTTTGCTTCTTTGAGACCCTTATCGGGCCAGCGTTGGAGGAGAAAAATGCCCCATGGTTTGTCATTTGCAACATTGTCGGAGGCTACACCCTCTGTCTCTCTGCTCGCCCGCTCCCTGTTTCCAATCGTGGTTCCTCTTTCCTTCACACGTCCCTCTTCCAAGATGCATCGGCCGTATCAAATTCCGTATCGAACGCTCATGGTGCGAGATCACTCAGACGAGTTTCATGGCGTGCGACAGAAACTTGATTTTTTTCGGGCATAGGCCCCCTAATGAAAATTTATGCAGGGTGTCTACCAGTCGGGAAAAGTCAGGGATCCGGGAAAAAGTCGGGAATTCACTGATAAATGATCAAAATTCGGGAAAAGGATAAGTGATGGTTGCTAGCAAATCGTCACGATAAAAATTGGAACAGCAGACATAGCATTACAAAAATAGATTTTCTGTTTCCCTTTTTGTCCATCTGTCAATATCAAGGAGGTGTTCTTTTAAACCTCTGGTCAATATGTGTGAGTTTGCAACTTCCGTCGTTCGATTGTACTAGACGTGGGCACCGTTTCCTGCAAGCTGACGCGCTACAAATCGGCTCGGTCGGTTGCAGGCTGAAGATGGTATACTTCCCTCCTGCCCATGAATGATTATTTCGAAACAATGACCTTTACCGTGGTTATTACAACGTTGTCAAAGATTGAAGCGATCAATAGATAGTACGATAGTGACATTTTCCAATTTGCGTTTTGCCATGTCTCTGAGAGTGCATTTCTGTTGAATTTCACTAGATATATTATTCTTGCGTATATATTATGTTTAAACTATCGCATCCTAAGTTTCTATGCTGTGCATCATCAACAGGTGGAATAAATTAAACTTACTGTGGAATTGCAGTGCTTTCTTTCACCCTCATAATGAAGGACTCCCATTCAGTAAAACCTAACGTTTGCTATTTTGTTATTTGCATTTGTCATTCAATTCTGTTGCTTCATTATGCCATAGCACAGGCATTACATCTTCATGAAAGAACATAAATCTGCCCATGGAAAGTAAAAACATTATATTACATTGTCGCTGATGACGCCGTACGTGCCACCGACATGCCGCATTGGAATTGGTCGGTTTTGTTGGTATGTTTAATAAACGTTTATTTGTCAGTAAATCATTTATATAAGTGATGTTTTTGAACCAAGTAAATTGTTTGTGAACAGTACAGACAGTTTGCTATAAAATTATGAATAAATACAAATATATTTTTAAGCCATTGTATAAATCTTTTTTAGTTAGTTTGCTAGCCTATCTAATTTTTTTAATCAGCAGCAATTTTTAAAGTTGATATTTAATGTTGTTAAGCATTGTGACTGACATTGGACATGTAAATAAATAGAGACATATTTATATAATATTTTGTATACAGAAGATTAAAGAAAAGGATAGGTATTGCATAGTACTGGATGATCACAACAGTGGTGTGGCGCCCATGCCAAGTGTAAAAGTAGACAAGACTTCGAATCGAATTATTGACCTTCACAATAACGCGTTAAAAAATTAGCCTTTTTTGTCTGGAATTTTGAAATTTTTGTCTTGAAAAGCTTTGTAAAAGTCTTGAATTTATTTTTCATCTATTAGTAGACACCATGTAATATAGAACTGACTTTTGTTTCCTTTCGAAATGCACTGATAGCACCTGCATCTATAAATATAGCAAAATGCATTTTACAATGCATTGTGCCATCATCAAATAAAATCATTAAAAAATCGCTGTACACTGTTTCACGGAGACATTTTGTCAGGGAATTTCGGGGAAATGACAGGGAATTTCAAAATTAAAACTTTGTGGCCACCCTGAGTTAGTACATACATTTTTAGAGTCGCCAACAGACGTGACACATTTTCCAACAACATCACTATGCACCAACTCTAAAGGTTGTGTAGACTGGCTAGCACTATCCTTAGGAAAACCTTTCCTAGTTGCCTTGCCTAGTGTACAAACGTCACACTTCTCAAAGAATTTTCCTTTCACATTTAACACTGGTATATTCTTGATGCCTTCTTCATGCCAGTGGCCTAGATGATTGTGCCAATCTACAACATTTCTCAATGCCGTTGCATGTATACCAACATCAGCTTTCACTTCACACTTTTCATTCACATTACTCTCGCAAACTTCTGCTTTCGATGCCATCACCCTCACACTGTCTTTATTGTCTTCCTTTTCCTTTACTAAGTCCAGAATGTAAAGTCCTTCTCTCTCATACGCTGAAAAAATAATCTCTCCATCTTGCACTCCGTCACAACCATTCTTACGACTGCTTACAAAGATTTTCTTCTTGGCAAGCTTTGAAACTGATAGCAAATTGAAACTGAACTCAGGAACATTCAAAGTTTCCTGTAAACTGAAAACGATTCCACCACAGTCATCAGTTAGTTCAAATACTGCCGTTCCAACTCCTTATACAGGCACACTCCCTCTACCCATGGACACATAACCACAAGCTGGCTTTATTGTAACAAACATTGACTTGTTGTTGCAAATATAGTCCTTCGATCCACAATCTACTATCTACTCATCTTTACCTGCTCTCTTTGCTGCTAAATTTACAGCTGACACTGCTGCCACTATTCTTTTAGTTTTTCTTTTCTCACCTCCTGACTTGCTTTTATCATTAGTGTTGTAGACATTGTCTTTGTTATCACTGGAACTACAATCTTTGGCCAAATGTGCATATCGATCACACTTGTAGCACTTATTGTCAGGACAATTTCTGTAGTAATGTCCCATTTGATGACACTTGTTGCACTTCTTTTCTTCATTGTTCTTGGATTCTCCACTCCACTCTCTGCTTCGCTCCAACTGTGGCTTACGCTGATTCCGTTTGTCATAGCCACCTCTTCCTCGACCACCTCCGCCTCCTCCTCGGCGGTGATGAGATGACGACACCAGGGCCTCTGGGACCGGTTCTTCTTCATAAATGCAGTCTTCTTGCAGGAGGGCTGCTTTCACTTTCTGGGTGATTAAATCTTTGTCGCCTCCCAGAATAGCGATTGTCACCTGATGCTTCTCTTGAGGGAGTCCAGCCAGCTGCTTATCATTCAACTCCAACCCATACCCAGCACTCTTCACTACTCGGTTCAGGCCCTGAATTTCGGCCATGTACTTGTGCATTGTCTGATCCGGCTTCTTCATGGTGTTGTACATCTGTCTTGTCACTGCTAAACACTTTGTCAGTGAGAAAGAAGTGTGAATTTTCTTCAATATCTCCCACGCATCTTTGGCGAACACACAATCTCCAATATCTTCAATATATTCCTCACACATATGCTTCCACAAAAAACTGAGTGCCTTCCATTGATTCTTCAATGAACCACATTTAAATCGTTTTCTTCTTCGTCCTCAAAACCAGGGTTGATTGCATTCCAGCAATTGGTTCCAACTAATTCAGACTGTACCAGCTTGATCATGCATAATAATTTTTACCATTCAATTTCGATACTCCACTCTTCAACTCGTTTGACTTTTCCACCATCTTGTTATGCCCGGCTTTCTCGGCTTCGTCTTGCTTCTTCTCACTTCTTAACTCTTCATATTCTTCTCAACACTTCTGGGCCCATGACCTATTGTTAGTTATGGGTGGGTATAGTTAGTTATAACAGCTTCTTCTTGAAGAGGAATCACGTCTGATTTTATACCTTATCAATCATTACACTTCAATCACGTAAACTTCTTTTTGTCACTTCAAGCACATTACAGCAAGACTGATGAACCGTTACAAAAAAACACAATTCAAAAAGGAAAAACAAATGAACACAGATAAAAAGAACTACTTAAGTAAACCATTATGAAGCAAAAAAACAAAATTAGAATTGAGCACCAATACTAATGATTTCGTCACATGAAAAATCACCATTCGGGAATCTTGATTTTAAGTAATTCACAATGAAATCATTTGTGGTTCCTGCGTTGACCCGGCTCACGTAAAGTCACACTCTACGGGGAACACCAAAAACATTTTCTTCATTTGTGTCCTCCCTGTCAGTCTCTAGTTCAGCAACATTACTGGAAGAATTTGATTCCAATTCCTATTTGAAAAATACCCTCTTATTCTATTTTAGTGTAGATTTTTTTTCAGTATATAAGGTCCTAAAGTATATTTTGCCTAAACATTGTTAGTGTGTTACATAGATCTTATGTAGTTGTGTAAATAACATTTTGTACACATATGGGATTCTTTCACTTTAATAAAGCCTATGGCCTATAGTAATTAACGTATATTTGGCGCTATGATATGATGCATTTAACTGTCTAGTTTTTATTTGCAAAACCTTCGCATCCTTTCCTTGAACTGCTTCTTACTTTTTACGTGCCATCACTGGCTAAATTAATCAAATATGCCAAGAACGAATTTTCTAAGTTTTTAATTTTGATCGTGAATATGCTGAAGAGTCGTCATCCAAATATTATAAGGGCAAAATAGAAGTCGTGGTTGTAAATAACGTACATGTCAATGCTTTACCTGGGTATTGCAGTATGGCCAATTGTGCAAAGAAAGAAGCCCCCCCTGGCTTCACTTTCTGACAATAGGAGGCACAGAGAACGCCCCCTCCAGTCAACTCAATGGTCGGTAAGTATGGCTGTTGTGCAAACAGGACATTAGGTAGGCAGTCTGAAGTTGCTTGGAAATGAAACAGTTGACTAGCAATTGGCTGATGTCATGACTTTACCAGTTCATTGGTGGTTCTTAAAAGCACTAGAACGTGTGAGTGATATCAAGGGAAACACTGGTCTAAAATGTCTTTACAGTCTTTTTCTTAACTTACAGACAAACCATACTTAAAGACAGGTCAAATTACTGTTTTTCTGTTCTCATACCAAATATGTATGAATAATTTCAGTATTGGAGCTACATGTATACCACGTCAATGCCTGGAAACATCAGAGAATGGGTGGATGACCACATGAACTGCGAGGACATTGCCATGAATTTCCTTGTGGCCAATGTCACTGGGAAGGCCCCCATTAAGGTATTAATTTTATATGTACACACACTTAGACCAGAAGTACTAGAAGTAGAAAGTAGTAGGTGCATGATGCTCTACCTTAATGATGTCCGTTTCTGTGGGTAACTTCATATTAGCACTGTGGAATATAAATGTGCTTTTAGAATTAAGCCCCTGGAAGTCATATCTTGGAGTACCATCTTTTATACCCTCCTTATCTCTTCATGAAATATGGATTGGCTAAAACTGACAGAAATTCTGAGCACTCCTGACTCGTGCTAATAAGATTAGTCTCTTAAACTGAGGTACTGGGCATGGTTCATTGGAGCCTATGTCTACAACTCACAGCCATTAGAAATTGTGAACGTCTAATTATTAATAAAATGCTCTGAAAATATGGATGAACATTTTGAACCTTTCATTTTCTCATTTTAGGTGACTCCAAGGAAGAAATTCAAATGCCCTGAGTGCACAAACACTGAGATGCTCTCTGCTGACCTTAATCACATGCTTGAGCGATCTCGTTGTATTGATCGCTTTGCATCCTTATATGGGTCCATGCCTCTTCAGTCTGTTGAGTTTCGAGCAGATCCTGTGCTTTATAGGGATAATTTCCCCGAGAAACTGAAGCGTTTTAATGACATAGGCAGCCTGTGAAGAGGAAGGACTGCAAAAGTTTTTTACACCATGTTCAGTTGTCTTAGAGTTAAAGGGTGGGAGAAATTTTATTTATGGAAGCAAAAAAATACATTTTTTAAAAGTATGAGTAGACTTGTTCATGGTGTAAAACTTTGCTTAAGTTTACAAGTGATAAAATGGGGGAATGAATGACTATTTCTAGTACCTGTAAATTGTTGGTACCAGCAGTGATAGAAAGTGAATGATGTGTAGATTTGTGTTAATATCAGGGATGAGTCGGTTTGGATCTCTGGTTTTCCGTTCCACCAGCTTTTGAGCTTGAAACCAGAACTAAAACAAAAAAGAATTGAAGAACTGAAATCTTCGGCATGAAAACTACATTAATTAAATGTTGGACCCTGAAAGTGGTGTCTGTGTATTGAAACCTAGAGAACTAATTAATGTACATATTTTGTGCAGAAATTACATGCATGAATGTTCCCGCGAAGTAATTATTATTACCCATAAAAATGCATGATTCATTATTATTATTTAAAACTCAGGTAAATGATGAAAGACAAGGTAATGAAAAGTTTTTTGTTGGTTAAAGTCATAATTTACCTCCATCTGAAGCGCAAGTGAGTCTACACGCCTTTTTTAATGAATTTATTATATTTATGCCACATTATTATTTCGAAAATATCGTTGTGTTACTCATTGCTTCCTCTTAACAATAGGTTCGCCTACGTGCACGTATACTATTATTCATTTGTTTCCATTTGTTGCCCTGCACGTGCAAAAGAGACTCCAAGGTCATGGTGGGTAAGTTGTCTTTCTTTTTGTTAAATGGAATTTATAGAAGAGTGTAAATTATATGATACATTATGTATATCCACGAGCCCTACATCCCTTGTTCTCTTGGCTCCAAAATTAGAGAATTTCGTGAAATAATCTACCATACAGTCAGTGCAAAAATTATTGAGAATCGAGTTAGGATTCTAATTAAAAACAACTAGCAAACCTACATAGAATTGAGTTTCATCAAACGGTGACGTTGAAACATAGGTAAAAATTCCTTTAGAACGCACCTTCAATTTTTATAGTAATAAGAACAAAAAATGTGCTCTTTACATAATGTGTTTTCTAACTGGCCCCTCTCTCTGAAATTTCAAGAACAAACAACTTGACGTCTGATCTTAATGAAATATTCACACAGTGTAGATGAAATATTTATATGTGATTATTAACTTTCATCTCTTTGTAATTATCCCACCAAAGTTTTTACAATGTTTTCAACCAACTTTTTCTTAGGTTTGGATTGTCCCAAAAACACGATATGCCCACACAGCACATTTTGTATTCAATATGTATTTACATAATATGTATTGGTGACATTTGAAAGTATTCATCTTGTATTGAGTATTGAAGCATGTATTGAATACATATTGGATATACTCATCTACATCTACATACTACCTCGCAAGCCGCCTCAATGATATATATATCCCTGAAGCCATTTTATTTAGTGTGATTTGAGACCCAATGGGGGCTATAGCCCCCCTTGCCACCACCCCTGATAACGGTAAATTATCTTTGTTCTTCTGATTCGACCATGGAAAGAACTCTGGTAAGTATTGAATGATAGGTCTCATAGTTCGACTTTTCGAAGGGCGCAGGAATTTCACATTTTATTAGTGAATCTTTTCGTGTAATAATTCGAGGCTCAGAAAAAGGGTCATGATAGTTATTTTTTGCTCCTATGACTCCATTTTTCCATACCTACTCAAGTAAAAATTTCTCCCTTGAAACTCAACTGATTCTGGACTGAAACTCCACTGAACGGGTGAAAACTGGCTTGAAACTACCTTGCAACTGGACTGCACTGCCCTGGCCTCAACAAGAAAAACTGCAGTCAACTGAAACTCCTCTGCTACTCCATTGAAATAGAACTGCTTCTCTCTTACTGCGTGAGTGCTCCTCTGCCACTGAACTGAACAGTTGGCCCAGGTCAGGCCATCCTTTAAACTCCACTGCTTCTCCCTTGCCACGTCATTTTATTGCCTTGCCACTCAGCTGCTGCAGTATTTAGGTATCCCCACTCCCAACCTAACTGAACTGCTTCTCTCTTGCTGCATGAGTGCTCCACTGAACTGGACAGTTGGCCCAGGCTAGTCCACTCTGGGAGTCCGAGCCTCGCGGTCGAAAGCGACCCAACCCTTCACCACAAGCAGTTTATGGCAGCAACTGACCAGTCACACTATAGTTAATAACTTCTAAAAGTTAAACATATATCGCAAAATTATGCTCGTCTTTGTGTTGAACTTATCACGCTGATGAAAAAGGTTTTTTCATTGCAGTTATACGATACATATTAACTATTTTATGCGCTTTAGTAAACTAAGCCAGTGTAATGTACCTCCAATTAAACCTAATAAAACTCTCTTTAAAATATGCTTTTTGAATATGGAACCTATTATGTACATTATATTACTAAAGCACGTAAAATGGTTATTCTCTATTGTATAACTGCGATGAAAAAAACATTTTCATCATCGTGACTAGTGAAACACAAATACAAACAAAATTCTTCGATTTATGTATAACTTATAGAAGTTATAAACTATAGTGCGACTGGTCTGTTGGTGACATAAACCACCCTCGGTGAAGGGTTCAATCGCCTTCGACGCTGAAGCTCGGACTCTGAGTAAGAGTGCCTCCAGAAGAAATCCCCTCTTGTTCTTTCAGGCCAAGGGTTTTCTTGTTATTGTGCTCAATGATCCATTCGGTAACAAAAATTTTAAGAAGCATCTACCCTGTGTTAAGCACGTGGTCCCTCCTTCACCCGAAATTTTGGCAAAAATGGTAAGCCTGCAAACGAATCGGGGAGATAGTTCAGCCAGTAAACACTTCACTGAGAGCTTTGCGTTATTAATTTCCGTTTTACATTATGTTATTTCTATGTGTTCATTGCACATACATTCAGCAATTTTCTACTTTCAACATTTCTGCAAGTTAGGGGTCGTACATAGAGTAAGTTACCGTTTTCGGTGATTATTTTACCCCTCTCCCCCACCTCCCTTCGTTGACAACCGTAGTATTTTCCCCTAAACCCCCCCCGGACATGTAGCGTTGTCTCTACAAATGAAACTTAAAAATATTTTCTCAAGTATTGAGTGAGTTCATTTTTAGGAATAGGTTGATAGAAAAGTTTTGTCACTTGGTCGCTTTTAAGGTGGTTTGAGCGAAATAGTTCCCTAGTCATAATGGAGACCATATTCAAATTTTATTTTTTTATTTCAGCGTCTGTAAGAAGTATGAAATGAATATTGTTATATTAATGGCCTCTTCCCTTGGACTACAACCTTGTCATGGTGGAAGGGCTTGCGTGCTCCGATGACCCCTAGAGCTGCACTGGCGGGAGGATTGCTCTTGGTAGGGTCACCCATGCCAGATTGGTCGAAGGTTAGGAGACAGACGAATGGTAGTCCGCGCAGCGTCTGTACCTCAGTGAGGCGGCTGTAAAAGCGTCTGACCCCAGTGGGTCAGCCTCTGAATTGAAGGTGTCGCGTAAAAAACTCTATTCTACATCTACATACTACCCCGCAAGCCGCCTCAATAGGCGTGTGGCAGGGGGTGTTAGGACACCAGCCGTTTACATATAAAAAGGAAACGCTCTAATGAAATTACGCCTAGCATTTATTAAAGTCCGTTATTGTTCGGGGGAAAAACGAATTCCCATACCTATCCGTTCGGCAAAATATCTCTCTTAATTTATCGTTTCTGTTGGACCTGTAAATATAGTGGGGTTCTAATATGATGTTCTCCGTGTCGCTCTGAAAGATATATATTCTTAATTGCTCAAGTAATCTAAGCCTAGCGCGCAGCCTCCGAGTCTCTAGCGGCTCCCAACCTAATTCGTTTAACATCTGCGTAACGCTGTCTATACGCCCGTAGCTGTTTTTGACGAATCGCGCAGCTTTCCTTTGTATTTTATTAAGTTCCCGAATTAAGTCTTTCTGCGCCGGATCCCAATTGCTCGCTACATATTCAAGGTGTGGCCGGACGAGTGCGAAATAGCACCTCTCTTTTACTTTTTCATCTGAAAATCTTCCCACAATACGCTTGACGAATCCTAGTTTCTTCAGAGCTCTGCCACAAATATTTCTTATATGTGTTCCCCACGAACTGTTCGAGGTTATCGTAACTCCCAGATACTTAACTTCATCTGTCGCCTTTATCTTAACGCCATCCACAGCATATACATGGGGATAGTTGGACGACATCCGCAAGAAATGTACCGCCGTGCATTTGCTCAGATTAAGTTCGAGTCCCCACTCTTGGCTCCACACATGAACGTTGTTTAAATCCGATGATAGAATTTCAAAGTCAGAGTGATCACTAATTTCGCGATAGATGACAGCGTCGTCAGCAATTAATAAACGTATTTTACTGCTAATTCGAGAGCATAGGTCATTTATGTATATAATGAACAAAAGGGGGCCGATTACGCTTCCTTGTGGGACACCTGATGTCACTTTAACTACATCAGAGCTAGTTCCGTCAAGAACTACTTTTTGCTTACGATCACTCGGAAAGTCGCGTATCCACTGTACTACTGTTTCGTTCAGCCCGCATGACTGTAATTTGTATAAAAGTTTGTTGTGAGGTACCGTGTCGAAAGCTTTCTTAAAATCTAGGAATAATGCGTCCACTTGTGTTTTCGATTCGCCAGATTTGAGAACGTCATGAAGAAAGATCGCGAGCTGTGTTTCACATGATCTACCTTTCCGAAAGCCGTGCTGACCGCCATGGAGGAAGTTACTACTGTCCAGGAACGTCATGATATTGCTAACGACGAAATGTTCGAGTATCTTGCCTATTCATTCATTCATTACAGTAGTCTACTGGTTAGAGGTAGGTTGTGATGAAAGTCAGAGAATATACAACGAACTCTTACACGTGCCGTGCCCTTTCTATCTCTAGTATTTCTTTCTTCATCTCAGCATAAGTCCTGCCTTTCTTCATCCCGTCCATAAAACCGATTCTCTTCCTTCCCCTTCCCCGCTTACCCAACATCCTACCCTCTTTCACGGCCTTCAGCAAACCATCGTCCCTCATTACCCCTTCAAGCCACCTACCCTGTCTTCCCCTAATCTCATCTATAAGTTTCCTCACCTCGCCCACCATGTCAAGCACTTCCTCATTTGTCTTCCTTTCCGTCCAACGCACCTTCTCCATCCTCCTGCACACCCACATCTCAAAAGCCTTCAGCCTATTTTCGTCTTCCTTTCTCAAGGTCCACGTTTCTGCCCCATACAACGCCACACTCCATATCAAGCTCTTCACTAGCCTCTTTTTTACATCCTATCTTGCCTATAATCGACGTTAATGAAATTGGTCGATAGTTCCCTGGGTCATGTCTGTTTCCCTTTTTGAATATCGGTGTAACGTTTGCAATTTTCCAGTCTATTGGTATCTTTCCTTCAGACAATGACTTCTTGAATATTATGTCTACGAACGGTGCGATCTGTGGCGCTAATTCCTTGAGGACACGCGCGGGTATTCCCTCTGGACCCGGAGATTTACTATTTTTTATCGACTGTAGCTGTTAAGTTATCCCATCGCATTGAATAGTGATATTGAGTAAGGCCACGGAATACTATCTCAATTAAAACAAAAACCTTGAAATTATGGACAGTTCTGAAATGATAATGAATCCTGGAAACTACGGGACTCGGCCCAGGGTGTCGTGCCTAACAGCGGTGGGAACAAGGCCCCTGCGGTCGTCATCACACGAAATCCTTGCTCAGACGAAGTAGCAGCAGAGGAAAAGAAGAGGAACGAAACAATCAGAATAGGCACGTGGAATGTTAGGACTGTGCTGAGGGCGGGGAAGCTAGAGAATATAAAGAAAGAAATGGAGAGGGTGGGTGTAGACATCATGGGTCTGGGAGAAGTAAGATGGAAGGATGACGGGAACTACTGGAGCGATGACTATAGAGTAATTTATAGTGGAGGGAATGAAAGTCAGCACGGGGTTGCATTCGTAATAAATTGGAAACTACTTAGGTAGAAAAGTAGTGTATGCAGAACAGGTGAGTGATAGGATAATAGTCGTGGAACTAAAGGCAGATCCAACTAATTTAGTTATAATCCAGGTTTATATGCCTACTTCTAATCATAAAGAGGAGGGGGTAGATACGATCAGATAGAGGAAATAATTGGTAGGATACCTGGGAGTAAGCACTTGGTAGTAATGGGGGATTGGAACGCGGTGGTGGGTGAAGGAAGAGGTGGGCGATTACGGGCTAGGACGGAGAAACGACCGCGGCGAGAAAGGTGTTGAGTTTTTCCGTAGAAATAACCAAGTGATTACAAATACATGGTTCGGACATCATCCACGACGTAGATACACTGGGAAGAAGCCGGGAGACACAGATAGGTTCCAGATAGATTATATAATGGTTCGTCACAGATACATGAACAGTGTTAAAAACTCGCATACTTACCCAGGAGTTCATGCAGACACAGGCCACAACTTATTAGTCATGAAATGTCGGGTAAAACTGAAAAAGATAAGAATGGGAAGGAGGGTACGAAAGTGGAGTACGGAGGCATTAACTGTGGCAATGAAGAAGTATCGAGAGAAGGTGGATGAGATAATGGGTGAGGAAAATGGAGTTAGATCAGTGGAAGATGAATGGGGAAATTTGTAAAATGAAATTGTAGAAGCGGCGAAAGCAACGGTAGGCGTAGTCAGAGCAAATAAAATTAGAAAACCGGGAATCACGAAGGAGATGATAAGGGAGATGGAGGAGAGAATGAAATGGAAGAGCGTAAACTCAGAGCTAGGTAAAAGAAAATACCGAGAATTAAATAACAGGCTTAGAATAGAAACAAAGAAAGCAAGAGAGGCGTGGTGGAGAGAACAGAACGACTCGTTAGAGAAATATCAAAAAGAGGGAAGAGCAGATGCATTATATACGAAAGTAAAGGAACTGACGGGTGGTAATAAGGGAAGGGGAATTACAACGATAACAGACAAGACGGGAAAGATGATCGTAGAACCGAAAGAGATCCAGGAGAGGTGGAAAGAGAATGTTCAAGAGATGCATGGTTTCACTGCACTGCAGCATCATCAGGAATGAATACAAAAATTTGAAGTCATTTTTAAATACTTGTAAAATCGTTTACGCGATATAGGACTGTAGTCATACCACCCATACATACTTACAAAAAATATTGAAAGTTTATGGTTTTTTACTATTTTTATCGAACTTTAACGGCAATGCGCGGCCGGAAGATATAAAAATTAAAAAAAAATATTAATGTAATTTTTTCTTGTCTATACCAATGGCAACTTTTGTGCGCTATAGCATTCCGAAATAAAATAATCTATTTTTTCGAACCACCTAATATGAATGAATATGGAACTAGGTTAACGTTGTCGCTACTTGTTCTTTACTTGTATTGATGGAAGTTTGGAGCCTGGGAAGTAGAATGTATGATGATGGGGTATGAGGACGATGTAAAGGGGTATCGACTCTAGGTGTTGAAGGAGAGAAGAGTTATTGTGGCACGAGATGTGATTTTCAGGGAAGCAGTCTTTCCTATGAGGCCACAGGAGCTGGAGCAGCATCTAGTGGAGCCTGCACAAATGTATGAAGTGCAGGAAGGAGGAGTAGACAAATTGGATGGTAAACCAGGGTTTGGATATAGGGAGGCGTCGGATCCAGGGGAGCCAACACCACTAAGGGGAGGCCAAGGAGGAGCCGATGAAGGAGAGGCGCCATCCTGGGAGGCGCCGGATCCAGGGGAGGCACCGCTCAGGGGAGGACTAGAGCAACAGCCCGGGAACGAGGATGACCAGGAGGGTGCCAAGGTA
Organism: Pyrrhosoma nymphula; assembly: GCA_963573305.1. Taxonomy (NCBI): domain Eukaryota; kingdom Metazoa; phylum Arthropoda; class Insecta; order Odonata; family Coenagrionidae; genus Pyrrhosoma; species Pyrrhosoma nymphula. The sequence continues at coordinate 121,954,876 of OY754331.1, read as the reverse complement.
AAGGAAAACGATGGTGCCAATCCAGCCCATGGGGGACGAGCGAGAAGGAAGCACAACCCGAGGGCACCATGCCACCTACCATGTTGCATGGTCAGCTGAAAGGGGCCCACATTCACGTGCCAACTTCTATAGGTGAGGTACTGGGTGGGCCATGGAAGTGAGGTCAGCCATGGAGCTGTCTACCCTCAAGAAGATGAACACTTGGAGCTTAGTTAAAAGATCTGAGGCGGGGAATATAATTGGCTGTAAGTGGGTATTTGCCCTTAAAAGGGATACCCATGGGGAAATTATAAAATTCAAGGCAATACTTGTTGCACAGGGGTTTAGGCAAGTTGCAGGAGTTGGTTTTGGGGAGACATTTAGCCCAGTCATGAGGAGAAGATGTTCTGACTTGTAGCCCTGAAAGAACTCAATGGTGTGCGCCCATGTTCTACTATTGTGTCAGAACAAAGATAAATATTTTCCGCAAAGTCTATGAAAGCTCGTTAAGATTGATCAACACCCCGCCTGAAAACGCCGTGTCAGTCTTTATTCTACGTGTCATGGCCATTTTAAACTAGACACTTCCTCCATTTAAGAAAATATTATGTCTAAAAAGGCTCAATGTATGTTTCTGTCGATATATTTCCAATAGGAGGCCTACTAGCGAATAAATGCCTAATTATACTTGACGAATTTAAGACTTTTTAACACCTAACGCAGTAACGCATGGACCTAACTGGAAAATTCCCTCGAGTATAACATTCACCAACCCATAATGTTTGAACGCGAAAAGAGTATTACCATGTGTTGATTTTCCGACGCTAGCCTACAGTTTGTAAAACCGCGTCGTCATGCACCTCGATCGTTTAACTATACCCAAGAATAAGTATTTTTACCTCGTGTTTTCCCCGCGCATTCCACCCTTCATCCATCATTATAGCTCTCGCCTCCGAGGATGAGAGGTGGGATTGGGGCCTGGGGTTATCTAGAAGATATCAAATTTCATCATCGCATCGCAAACAAGAAAAAAAGAGAAAATTTCGTCACGAAACAGCAAAATAATTGAAATTGTGAACTGATATGTGAACATAGGGTTTTCGTTCAGCTAGTCAACCACCCAGTTGCAGAAGTGGACGCGTTTCCCATGGTCTCCATTTCGAATCTCCTGCACCATATTGACTTTGCATGGCTTCAATTTCCCCATCTTCAATATTGGTTGCTACGTCGTCCTGGAAATGTTCAATGACACGGCGCGGCGTCGGATGGAATGCGATAGACATGCCTATACCAAAGCCACAACTGCGTGCCTCTGCTCCGGTGTGGTTGATACATCAAAGGGGCACCTGATGTGGTCCCTCTTCTTGAGGTGTTCAACGCTGAAATAATTTTTCTCCCAAAACCTCGTACAAGAGCTGAACTTGCGTCCTGTGAAGGCGGTCAACGTGTAGCAAAATATTTTTCGTATCGCCTAGGAGACTGACTTTCTATTCAAGACAAATATATTGATTATGTTGGCCCTGATATCAGGGGTAAGGTTCTCCATGGTGAATCTCGTTGTAGGTCAGACAATGGGGGCTTTCCAATTGTGCATCTGCGCTGATCTGTTGCAAACTGTTTCGGTTTTGGGGCTTTCCAATTGTCGCTGTGACGTCATTAGCGCAGCGCAGATGGAAACACATCGGGACCTCTGTTGCATATGCGCTAGCAGACGAAACTTGTGATGGCGGGGAAATGAATGTTGCAGTGGAAACAGGACTGTCTTAAGATACCATGATTATATGTTCTGCCAGCCATTTATACATTGTTTACACGTTTTCATTCATCAGTAATGCCTCTCATTTCATCTAATTGTAATTTTAAGCCCACTTAATATAATCAATTCAAATATACCGTGATTGTTCCGCCATCTTGGAAACACATCAGCGCAGATGCGTTCCAATTGTCCGTTTCAACGTGCGCTCGTGTGTTCCCATCTGTTGCGATGTGCGCTAATCTGCGCAAGGCAATTGGAAAGCCCCCAATGACAGAAGAAACCTTACCATCAACTTGGGCACCCTTTTAAACCTATGATTCGACACTTAAGAGTCCCAAATTCACTCTTTGTCACACCTGAGACCTTAACTGGGCCCTTCCTGGAGTCGCACGATTGGATTTCCGAAGACGAAAGTGGTATCATCGTATTCCCCATGCCCAAAAACCATTGTAATATTAGTTTCGCATAAAAATCTGACTTCTTTGTCTCGAATATTTCAATATTGAAAGCCCACACGGCAAAATTTGGGTTTTGGATTGGACTCGCATTCTGGGGTCAATTTCCTAAAACTTCGCTTGTAGTCTACAAAACACAATTTTTTTCTACCCTGGCGCAAATTTCATCAATGTGGCACTAACGGAAGTTTCTAAAGTTACAGGCCAAAAATGACGCGATGAATGGGACACTCTGGCACATCAATTGCTCAACAATCGGTATACATTAATTGCTCTGTGGCATTGCCTCTCATAGATAAAAATGTATCAGATTTTTTCTTCTCGATTTAAAACTTTAATTTCAAGAAAGTTGAAAAACATAATCGTATTACTTGAACTAGGTAGAAAAGAAAATCAACGCTGATTTTATGTGTCGATGTCTGTTTATTTTTCAATTGTTTTGAGCATTCTCCTCCGCCTTCAAACTAAGGTAATTTGAGTTAGTGACAGTAGTTAATACTGAGTCATAATGTTCCACTAACGGCAGGTAGCGTTACATAACTGAAACAATGTCAGTTTTCACTTCAGGAAAGCAATCGAAACTTATCTCAGGAATAAAAAAAAACATCCTCTCTCTCCACGCCCGTGAGCTTCCACTCCTCATATTCTATGAGGCTTGGTGTCGCCGGCACAACTTTCCGCTGGGTTTCCCGACTTCCGCGAACGACAGTCCGATGAGACCACAATCGGCACTGGATGGTCCATGAGTGTTCCTCGAAAAGCCGTTCAGTCATATAATCTCTTACTAATTTGGAAAACTGGGGTTCCTTGAAGTCTGTGCCTACTCCTTCCGGGTCAGCGAGCGAGATGGAGAGGCACGACGACGGTGGTGCGCATTACGAAGGGTAGTGCCATCCCTAGGGTAGTGTGACAGGTGCCGCTGCACTGGGCCCAGCGCCGATGGGGTCCCACCCGGGTTTGAATCTTTCAGACGGCGCGGTGAAACCCGCCTATTATCCGTTCTTAGACATAATATTCAAGAAGTCATTGTCTGAAGGAAAGATACCAATAGACTGGAAAATTGCAAACGTTACACCGATATTCAAAAAGGGAAACAGACATGACCCAGGGAACTATCGACCAATTTCATTAACGTCGATTATAGGCAAGATACTCGAACATATCGTCGTTAGCAATATCATGACGTTCCTGGACAGTCGTAACTTCCTCCATGGCTGTCAGCACGGCTTTCGGAAAGGTAGATCATGTGAAACACAGCTCGCGATCTTTCTTCATGACGTTCTCAAATCTGGTGAATCGAAAACACAAGTGCACGCATTATTCCTAGATTTTAAGGAAGCTTTCGACACGGTACCTCACAATAAACTTTTATACAAATTACAGTCATGCGGGCTGAACGAAACAGTAGTAAAGTGGATACGCGACTTTCCGAGTGATCGTAAGCAAAAAGTAGTTCTTGACGGAACTAGCTCTGATGTAGTTAAAGTGACATCAGGTGTCCCACAAGGAAGCGTAATCGGCCCCCTTTTGTTCATTATATACATAAATGACCTATGCTCTCGAATTAGCAGTAAAATACGTTTATTAATTGCTGACGACGCTGTCATCTATCGCGAAATTAGTGATCACTCTGACTTTGAAATTCTATCATCGGATTTAAACAACGTTCATGTGTGGAGCCAAGAGTGGGGACTCGAACTTAATCTGAGCAAATGCACGGCGGTACATTTCTTGCGGATGTCGTCCAACTATCCCCATGTATATGCTGTGGATGGCGTTAAGATAAAGGCGACAGATGAAGTTAAGTATCTGGGAGTTACGATTACCTCAAACCTATCGTGGGGAACACATATAAGAAATATTTGTGGCAGAGCTCTGAAGAAACTAGGATTCGTCAAGCGTATTGTGGGAAGATTTTCAGATGAAAAAGTAAAAGAGAGGTGCTATTTCGCACTCGTCCGGCCACACCTTGAATATGCAGCAAGCATATGGGATCCGGCGCAGAAAGACTTAATTCGGGAACTTAATAAAATACAAAGGAAAGCTGCGCGATTCGTCAAAAACAGCTACATCTACATCTACATATTACCCCGCAAGCCGCCTCAATAGGCGTGTGGCGGGGGGTGTTAGGACACCAGCCGCTTAAAGATAAAAAGGAAACGCTCTAATGAAATTAAAGCTACGGGCGTATAGACAGCGTTACACAGATGTTAAACGAATTAGGCTGGGAGCCACTAGAGACTCGGAGGCTGCGCGCTAGGCTTAAATTACTTGAGCAATTAAGAATAGATATCTTTAAGAGCGACACGGAGAACATCATATTAGAACCCCGCTATGTTTCCAGGTCCGACAGAAACGATAAATTAAGAGAGATATTTTGCCGAACGGATAGGTATGGGAATTCGTTTTTCCCCCGAACAATAAGGGACTTTAATAAATTCTAGGCGTAATTTAATTAGAGCGTTTCCTTTTTATATGTAAACGGCTGGTGTCCTAACACCCCCGCCACACGCCTATTGAGGCGGCTTGCGGGGTAGTATGTAGATGTAGATGAAATTTACCTACTACCTGGCGCACGTATAAATTTCTTGGAACTATTTGCCAGTTTGTCGGTTAATTACTTTCGCTCCTTGAAATATGCTTAAAAGATGATACTATATCAATAAGGGAATATAAATTTATGTGGGCCCTCGACTTTCGTTTGCACAGGACCCCTCAATCTCCAGGGACGGCCCTGACGAAGGGCATTGGTAAGTTATTTAGGCAAAAGAAAACCTTTTACCCCGCCGCGCCTGTGAGCTTCGAGCCCCCTTTAACACGGGGCCTTGGCTTCTCCAGCTCATTTCATTCGGGTGCTCCTGTTTCGGAGATTGTCTGCCCGACGCGATAGCGTTTGGCAGTCAAGTGGGGCGACAGTGTTGTCACATCGAGGATTTAAATAGCCTGTTGTTCGGGTTGCGTCGGGAAGTGGTACGATTTTTTTGTAAGTAGTTGTACTATCAATTTTGGCCACTTCGAATGAAATTCCACAAATTCCTGCTGATTCTCGTAAATACCGTCCGAGCATCAATTTTATTGCAGTGAAATATGCACAAAATATTGTAATGTCTGTGGAAGCAGTGCGGTGTGTACGAAATAACCTGTCAATGCCTGGCTAGTTATGTTGGGCAGACTGGTCGGAATTTTTCTACTCGCATTCTAGAACATAAAAAGTACTACTTAGCTGGATATACCACTTCTATTTTTGCCCAACATATGTTAGATTTAAATCACGCCTGTGATTTTCAGTTTAAATTTTTGCACTCACTCAACAAAGGCCGTAAATTAGACACCATGGAGCAGCTAGAAATCATTCAACGGAGAAAAAAGAAGTTCCATTCCAGCCAATAAGCCATTTTTATGTCTTCAGGGGGGTTATTACAGAACTCATAAGGACGGCGTTATGGGGTGAAAGTCTTTATCATAAGGACCCCCAGTGAGCATACCGACTTGAGCGATTACGGAACTCTTAAGGCCGTCTTTATGTAGTGAAAAGTCTTTATCATAAGGACCCAAAATAAAGCCAGCTCAAGACGGATCCTTATGAAGATAAAGACCAAGATGGCGTGTTTGCGCAGGAGTTAATTCTGCGAACTCACGTGGTATATAATAATTATCAAATTCTTTGTGAAGAGTAACATTTAAAGAAACAATTTTTCACACTTAGGAAAGTTGCGAAATGTTTAATAATATTTCCGAGTCTCTTGTGGTGTGGGGTGAAGCAATGGAAAGGGGGATAGTGGGATACCCACCCAGTAGGCCACTGGAGTGCCATGGCCATTGGGACTGACCCATAAAGAGTGCCGCGGCGGCCATTGGGACTGGTCCGGGGAAGTCCGTGGCCATGGGACCCCGTCCCATGGAGCCCCACCTAACTCCTAGCAAAGGAAAGGACTCGAAAGGGACTGCATATTTATTTTTGTGAGGGTGGGACGAAAAAAAAATTCCCCAATATGTTTGCAACTCGTGATTCGATGTCTTTTCGGAGCTACGTGCGTCCAAAGTTGGCCAAAACACGTTTTCTTTTATTCTACAAGCCAATATAAGATTTTTAGATAAATAAAAGCATAAGATTCTTGTAGGTAATTAAAAGACCATTATTTGAGCCGTAGTAAGTTTGATTTGATTAATTTTTTTGGAAAATTAACGAAAACCCGTTCATAACGGCCATTTTTTAAAATAAATTATTTATGAGAAAAGCAATTTTTTAAATATTTTGATAATTTTAAAAGGAAACTTTTCCAATTCCAAATCGATCGAGAGTTTGTAAAGGTCAATCAATTAATTTGTTGCTGAGATATGTTAATTTGTGTATCTCAAGACGCTAAATGTTGAAAGCCATAACTTTTTATATATGAACTTTTTGCGTCAGTTTAAAATTATTTTTTTTTCTGAAAGAGTTATATTTTCAATTGTTAATAAAAATAAATGAAAAAATAAATAAATAATTCTTATATTTATTGCTTCAAAAAGGGGGTCATTTTTAATAAACAATTAGAGCCATCTCTCGTGCATACATTGTGCGAGATTCTAACTTAAATAAATCGGAAGGTGGCTTCAAAACAAAGATTAAAAAAAAAGGTGTCCTGCCTAAGTAGGGCCCGAGTTAGAAATTTGTTTTTAAAAATTTGCAGCCGTTTTGTTTATAACAATTAAGAAACGAATCCAACGGCATTAGATATTCAAAGGCTAATATTTTCAAAAGACATTATATGTAAAAAAAATTAACTTTCTAGTAACTTAAAAAAGCGAATAAATCGGAGCGTTCTCAGAGCGACCACCGTAGCGGGGGGAGTGGTGGTGGGGACGAGAGACTCGCACGAGAGATCGAAACTGAAAACCCTGAAAACGCAACTTCAAATCGGCGGCGCGCGGAAAAATTCGCCATCTCTCCGTGAAAACTCTTAAACTGGGGTAGCTTGATAAAAATTATTTACAACCTTAATATTGGATTTTAATGATAATGAGTATTTATACGGTTTTTTAAAACACATTTTCTAGTTTTTACAGTTTTTCTTACCCAAATTAAGTATGTACTAGCCATGAAAAAATTACTAATATTTACTGCGTGCATCGATTTTTTCATATTTAGTTTTGTTTTGTGTTAGTTACTATGAAGCACTTAATAAGTTACCATACCATGACAAATGTCACGTTTCTAAAAAGAAAATTAATACTATAAATATTTAATTAGTTAAATTCAAATTAATATTCCAAGAAGATATTATTCTATACCTATCCTTTATTAAAATAACTTTCCGCTTATATATATATTCAACCATGCTTATAAATATGAAATAAATCGAAGCCCGTAGTAAATATTAGTAATTTTTAAAGCTAGTACTTTGTGTAAGCAAAACTGAAAAACTTGAAAATGCGTATATGTCATGTATATATAAAAAATATTATATATAAAAAATCGTATAAATACGCATAATTATTAAAAACCAATAATAAGGTTGTTAATAACTTTTCAAGCCTCCTCAGAATTGAAAAACGTAAAAAACAGTTGAGTTTTCACGGAGACATGGCGAATGTTTCCGCGCGCTGCAGATTTGAAGTTGCGTTTTCAGTTCTTGTCTCGCGTGCGAGTCTCTCGTCTCCACCACCATCACAGTCTAAACAAATTAATTAGTTTAGACTGTGCCACCACCACTCCCCCCGCTACGGTGGTCGCTCTGAGAACGCTCCATTTTATACGCTATTTTAAGTTACTAGAAAGGTCTTTTTAGAAAACAAATTAATTCTTTTGAAAATATAAGTCCTTGAATATCTAATGCCGTTGGATTCGTTTCTTAGTAGTTATTAACAAATCGGCTGCGAATTTTTAAAAACAAATTCCTAACTCGGGCCTTACTTAGGCAGGACACTTTTTTTAAATCTTTGTTTTGAAGCCACCTTCCGATTTATTTAAGTTAGAATCTCGCACAATGTATGCACGAGCGATGCCGTTGCTTTAATCTTCCCTTATGTATAAACACGAACGTATCTTTGTTTTTCCCTTATGCGCTCCTATACCATTCATCCGATTGGGATGAAACTGTGGTGATTTTTTGTGCGCGCGCCAAGGAAGATTTCTGAATTATAAAAATCGCAACATTTCCGGTTGTTTTTACCCCAATATTGTTGACATTTACTCCCATGAGAAAAGCGTTGAATCCTGTGCAGGTTTCTTTATTTGCTTTTTAAAGTTGCACTCAAGATAATGGATGGAAATTTTTATCATAGAACGCATAAAAAAATGCTGTATTTAATTATTTCATTCAATTTTCTTATAAGCTTCGTTTTTGTACAAGTATTACGTTTTTATCTCTAAATTCATCAATTTTTCTTCCTTTTCAACAATATAAATCTCCTTGGCAACCAGGCGTGAATATCCATTTTTATAGCCATTTCATGAATGGCTATTCACGCCTGCAACATTTTAAGGCCAAGTTCAGTGGGTACTTTGATAGTTTTGTAGACAAACTACTACAGTTACCCGTTCTCCTTTTCAATGACCATCAATAAGGTCAATCGCTTCAAGTGTGCGGATTAATTCTAGAAAATCCAAGCTTTTCACATGGACAATTATTGTATGTTGCATGCTCTCGAGAGGGACAGCCGGAAAAATGTATTTGTTTTTGCAGAGGGTTGTAAGACAAAAAATATTGTGTATCCCAAAGCACTTGAATGTATTAAGTATTATTCCCTTTTTATCTTTTAAACAAGAACTTTACTTTCTATGAGCATACCATGGACAATTCAACAAATACAACAATCCATCAACAACTCTTGTCACATCCATAGAGACGATAGATCCAAAATGTACATATTTTTTCAACTTTAATTTTATACTAAAAAAATCATTGCCTTTTATTTATTTTGTACATGTAAATGTGTCTGATTTGTAAATATGTGCCTTCTTAGAAAGAAAAAGAGGCATTGCAACGCATGCTCGGCAAAGCTAGTTTAATATATAAAAAATAATGTTTGTTTTTCCGTGTTCTATGCGTCGCGTCGTCTCGAAAACGAGACGAGACAGGCTCGAGTCTCGCGGCAACACACCCACATAGCACAAATCGTTTCATTTCCGCATTCATCCCGCTTTCCGGGGACGTTTTCTACTGACCCATTCACGTTTTGAAATGATGCTGGAATGGTGCAAATGTCCGCCACTTTTGGTCAACTTCACGTCTTTGAAATGTTTCTTTGATTGTTCAGAACACGTTTTCGTATCGCTTCCTCTCCGGTTCCAGCTAGTTTCGAAACGAGTACAACAGTTTTTAAACCGTTTTCAGCCGAGTGGAAGCCGTAAATTTCGGTTTTAAAACGGTTTTCCCGGTGGTATAATACGTTTTTCTACTGATTCTATGCGGGCATAATAATGACGTTACGTCGTATTTGTGGCTTGATACCAGCGTTATAATTACGCTGGTATCAGGCCACAAATGCAGTGCCGAGAGCACGTAACATTATTTGTCCTTTTACAATTAAAATCACTCGCCCTTATTGGTCTCTGCATTATAACCACTCACTCAATGACTTTACGACCACTTTGTTACATTCTTTCTAACCAGGGAGCATTCGCACTTGGGAAGCAAGTGAACAACGACATAACTCCGAGACGTAAATCACATACAAGTCGCTGCTAAATATGAAATTAAAAGACCGTATTTCCTATAAAGATAGAAAACTAGGGAGAAAAAACTGCAAAGTAACTTAATTAAACATGCTTATATGTTCTTCAACTTGATTTCACGGTCTGGGACCAAAGCAACGGCAATTATTTTGCAGTGAGCAAATGGTAACGCTAAAAAATAATTACTTGACGTATAAAACATACTCGAGTGAATCCCTAAGACACTAAGGAATAAGGCACAACGACAAAGCAACATGTACCTATACACTTTGCGTGCGTAATACGTATTTCTTAACAACTATAGGTCAGGAGAAAATATGTTCTCAGAATGCTTATAACATTAATGATTTAATATAAAACAGAATTAAAATGGTTATGAAATATCACATCAGAAAATTCACACACAATTCTTTGTTCATCATTATGGAATGCAGATTAGTCACTCAAAAGAAAACAAAATTTAAAAAAATCACACCTTTACACAAGTCACAACAAGGGTTCAGACTTAGACAATCGCCATAGAATAATCACTTATTTCACTTTAGAATTTGCGTAGAACTAGTATAACTTCACAAAATCCAGTGTATATATAATTTATGCCCTTAGATATCACGAAATTCTAACCGTAGCACACGTATAATCTTGCCAACAAAGATTAAAAACACACTTCCAACAAACGCACCTTCGATGATATTTTTCCAAACACCGGATGCACCGGAAGTCACGAGGGACACGAGACCGATCGCGAGGAGTACAATACATGTTTGTAAACAGGGTAAACAGTTTAAAAATCGTTTTATGTCGCATGTACTTTTGGAAACTGGAAACGTTCTGAAAAAGTTTTCGTTGCCAGAACAAAAACCAAATGAAAATGCTTTTGAAACGGTGCGATGAAAACGTTCTCTTTTAGGTGCACGCACAAGTAAATGAAAACGTTCCTTACGAGGCTACTTTCGGGTTACTGGGGAAAAACGAGATTTTTCTATTTGAGCACCAGGGAAACCCGTTTTGAATCGGAAATGTGCTGTGTGGGCATATACTTATTATTTGTTATGTTGCTTTAATGTTACTCTTGTAATGAAAAATATACTCTTTTAGTTTTAGGCATATGTATGCCTACCATTGTACTTCTGAACACAGCGAAGAAATAATCAAGGCTTCTAGTTTTAGCTCAATAAAAAAATAAATAAAATACGCCAGGTTTTGGGGGGAGGGGGCATTTGCCCCCCCTTGGGGCCGCCGATGGAGTGAAGGCATGATCATTCTCGGCCCTATCGACTCATCCTTGATCTGAGCATACGCACATGTAATATGTTTTGGCGGGAGGGACGGCAGCCCTCTGGCTTTTCTTTTTTCAGAGACGACATCGCCGAAAAGGACAAGCTATATCTCCTCTCCCCCTTCGCGGCATATACTTAGATACCACAAGGGCAATTCCACGTAAGGTGGACTAGTGCTTCATTTGGGCGTCGCACTATTTTGCTGGAGCCCTTCCATGTATAATACACACATTTTACCAGGAATCGTCGATAGCGTACAAAAAGTTGAAAATTAAATATGTATTTGCCTACGTCGTTATGAAAGTTACGAGGCAGAATACACTTCTGACGATTGTATGACATGACTGACATGCACATTTCTGGCATGAACGGATTTGCAATTTTTTGGATATAGAAAAAATAGTAATGTTAAAGTATCCCATATTCATCCGACCCCCGGAAAGTAAACCCCCCCCCCCCTCCTCCCCCAAAACAAAGAACTTAATTCGCCCCTGATTCCCGAATTAGGGCGGCTATAGTTGCAATGGGTCATGCCATAGATCGAACGAGTAGATACTTCAACTGCTTCAACTGGGGTATTCTATTTAGGTCTAAATTTAAAAATATGGTTCCTTTAGTTGCTTCTATTAATATTTAAACCTCATAAATTTGACCATTTTAGCGCCATGGAAAGTTCTTGAAACGCTCTGCCTTCGGCCATGGTCTTTGACCTTAGCCTTGCTGTGTGACTACCTGCATCCCGATTACCCCCGAGCCCCCCCAAGTACGGTAGTCATCGCTTTCAACCGACATCAACTAATACTTTCAATTTTTTGTCACTCCACGTGGTGAAACACCAATTTCGTTTGTACTCTCTGGTCTGCTACGAACTGTACGTATGCTGTACAGCGCTTGGGATAAAAGAAAAGAATGATGGACAAACCTCCCCCACTCCTTATGCTGCCCAAATCGGGTCATCCGTCTTGTCGACCAACGCGGACGTGCGTACCAACGGAATGAGCGTCCGAAAGTAACGGAGCGAGGGGAGCGAGAGACCCGCCAATATGTCTATAATACACAAAATTGCACGCGCGCAAACATTTTTACCACTGTCAATATTTCTTAATTTGACTTATGAGTGCCACAATAGCATACATGCCAAATTTTTAAACTAACATGAAGAACTCTGCTGCTAGTTATAACACGGCCGAGTTTACTGATAAATATATTTTCGAGCCCTCACTTTGTAGCTTCTCCATAATTTCATCTGGCAGTTTCAATGATTTAAAAATGATTGGATTACTATTACACTGCCAATGACAATCAGTGAAACACGCAGAAGAGCCAAACTCATCGTAATTAATAACTATGTACCAGCCCAAAAGCATTTGCAGTGCTAAATATATGAAAGAAGTATCTGTCAAACATCAATTTCCACAGTAGCACTCAAAGGAGGGTGGATCTTTGTTTACCATATAAGGAGAAGTTTACCTAATTTGGCAACAGCGACTTCTAAATATGGAAGTGGTAACGTCCTCACCTCACGACAAATATCCTTGCGCCTAAAATGTAGTACCTATGATACTCGAGGATGCGTACAATTTTGCAAGTATATAATTAATTTACATTATTTGCTATGTAATAAGTTTATTTAAATTTCAGTACAACCCCACAAATTAAATAAATATCTGCAGCGCTCCTGGAACTATTTTCTCTGCATAACTCATAGTGTCATTTGCTCGGATGAAAGGCACGTAGGTCAAATTACGAATGGAAGCGGTGAAGTGACGATCGTGAAGGAGGTGGTCGAGGCGGTGGTAGTGCTCGTATGGTGCTCGTAGGCATTTCGGAATAAACCTTCTTCCTGGGTTTGCCAGGCGGACATGAACAGAAGCGGAGCTTTAGGTTTTTGATTGTGGTTATGCCCCTCTCAGTGGGGGTATTAAATCTATTTTGAAAATGAGTTACAATATGTCGTTGTTAAGTGGAAGTGAAACTTCGCCGGATATGTACGGTCATGGTAATAGTGGAAACAATAGACCTTCAACATCTTTAGGTGTCACTGGGGTTACTAGATCGGCAATCGCTGCACCTGTGTCATGTAGCGGTCAAGGTGGAGTGCAACGAAGTCTTAAAAGAACGTCCTCGGATGCTGAGTTTGATCAAAATGTTGTGTCAGCTCAACAACAAAGTGGGATGGGCCTTGTTGGTGATTGTGTCGGTGCTCCCGATATTTCGGATGATGCGTTTTCACAGTCTCACCAGAAAAAGACACCTCCACCGAATGGTAAAAAGACTAAGGGCCGTGTGAAGATTAAAATGGAGTACATTGATAATAAACTAAGAAGATACACAACCTTTTCTAAAAGAAAAACAGGAATAATGAAGAAGGTTAGTTAACTATTTTTGTATTAATTTTTTAAAGGCAAAAGGTCTGTCTCGGTTATTCGTGAATTTGGTGGTCAATTTTCAGTGCAATCTGAAATATCCTGCAATCAGTGAAACTAGTCGCACAAAGCAGTATTTGCACCATTATTTCGGTTCTCCTTTTGGGCTTTGAAAACAATGCTATATTTAGGTGTTAGCAAAGTGACCCGTTTACGGAGCTTCGGTATGTGTCCTTTTTGAAGTCAGGTTGCCCATTGTTTTATCATATTCTCTTCTGCCAGCTAATGAATAGTTATTCAATTAAGTCATTTATTTATGTCTTTCTCTAGGGGAATATCTGAGATTGCTATCTTAGGAAGCACGTGCCACGCGATGGTTAATGCACCGTTTGCTTCATTTACATACGCTTGTTCACCATTCGTGTTCCCGCTGTTAACATTTTGTGATCGGGTGGTCGCTATACACACTCCACATTTGGGCTAGATAATTATTGCGTTATAATTAAAGAAAGTGCTGTTGATGATGGTGCGTGGTTGTTATTGGGCCAGTATTTGCTGTGTAGTTCCTTTCTGTTCATTTCGTCTCCTCGTCTTTAAGCAATTAATGAGCGCGTATTTTACATTTTCTTGTGTGTTACTATCTGCTGGCCCTTCCGACCAGTTTGCAACTGCCATTTCGTCTGTAATTGGACAACCATAATATTAGAAACCCATAAATAAGTATTTTAATCACCTCGCGTCGGATAAATCATAAGTATTGGATGCTGAATGTATTAGCAGAATTTAAGGAATATGGCAGAAGCTGCAATAACTCAGGAGTACTTGGAATATTACTCAAGGAATGGAAGGTCTGTTAGGTTTCTTCTCCCAGCTTATTTAAAATCAGATGATCAAGTCACTTCAAGTGTTGTGGTGAATGAACTTCGTCAATATATGCAGATCCACCTGTCTCTTACGGGTCTTTTTAAGGAAAGTTTAGGAATGGACTCAGTTTTCCTGTCTGAATGCGAATATTTTCCTCGGATATTAATCATAGGTCATTTTTATGATGAATTTTTTGGGAAATCAATTTAAACGACACTTCTATAGGTATAGTTTCTCTCTGGTACATATATAATGCGTAGGATTAGCCTTGCTCTTTGCGTATTTTGTTGCTGATTTCTTCTTGTGGATCTAATTTAGTTCTTCTTCTTACGGTGTAATATTGAAGAATAATAACTGAACCCCATTAAATACTTTTATTTGCCTTGTCGTTTATGTAACTTGAAGCTTCCGAACCTTCACTAATGTATCCCGTTCGGTTCGTATTATCACGCGTGGAGAAGTATTAACACTTCCTTTTTTCAGAGACGTTTTACCGAGAGAATTTAACTGGTTAAAATTTCTGAGTTTGAAAGTGTGTTCGATTTCTCATTCAAAGTCGAGACTGTTCATCTATTTAATAAGGCATTAAGTGATATAAGTAAGCCTCCGTAGTGATATTAAATCGAAATTGTTTTAGTATAATTTTACTTGCCATTACCTCGGTTCATGGAATAGCAAAGGCCCGCCACTTCCCTCTCCATTCTTCTGTATTGCTTAATTTATATCTCTTCGGTTTTTCTCTAACGCAATTGGCTTGAGATTGAATTACTGAGGTGTTCCATACTATCTAGTTGTGCTTGGTGTTGCATAGGCATGATACAATAGTTAAGTGTACATCTAATTGGTTCATTTGCTTTTCTAGGGTAGGTATTATTGCCAATCATTGTTTTTACGAGGAAAATGTTAATCTAAATCATCAAGAAGCACGGTTTTTGTTAAAAGAGTCTTAGATTGACCTATGATAGAACTTAGTGATATCCATTTGTCTAACTAAAATAAGAAAATCTTATCATCCCAAAATGAATGAGATTTTGTGAGGATAATTTCCTGTAGTTTGCATTAGACAAATGCTGAAATCATTTAGGTGTATCATCAGCGAGTCTATAAGGCATTTAATAAATATCATGCCTTTTTCTCCCTGGATATTTATGGTAGCCTGTGTGATAGAGGAATCTCTCTTTTAATTATAACCTCTGGCCGATTCCCCAAAGTGTTCTCAATACTCCAAGCCTACTGTGTGACCTTTAATGCGTGCATGATATGCCCACTTCAGAATTACATGGAGTGGAAATATATACACTGAGGGTCCTTGAAGCAGTAGTATAATGTGTTCTACCAAATGCCTTGGCATCTGATAGAGATTGTAGTCGTCTTCCCTGCCACATTCTTCATTTAATTATAAGCACTTGTGTGCTGCAGCATGTGTCAAGAGGAACTGTTTGTTTTGCTTTCTGTGAATTAAAAGAACAAATGTATCTGATTCATTAATTCAGGCATATGAGCTGTCAACCTTGACGGGAACTCAAGTGATGCTGTTGGTGGCCAGTGAGACAGGCCATGTGTACACGTTTGCTACGAGGAAACTACAGCCAATGATCACCTCGGAAGCTGGCAAGGCTCTCATCCAGACGTGCCTCAACTCTCCTGATCCTCCTCCCTCTGCAGCCCACCATCCAGACCAGCGCATGTCGGCCACGGGCTTCGAAGAGACGGAGCTGACGTACAACATTGCTGAGGAGGAGCAGAAAGTAAGGCAGATGGTGTATGCCGCAGCTGCGGCGGCACAACAACAACAGCAGCAACAACAACAACAACAGATGGTACACCACCAACACCAGGTGCACCAACAACACCATGTGCACCAACAGCACCACGTGCACCAACAGCACCATGTGCACTTGCAGCCCCAACAGGCACAGCAGGCGCAGGGTGGCCACGTGCTGCCCCCCCACCACCTGCACCACTATCACCACCATGCACCCCACCACCACCCGCACCAGCAGTCGACGTCTTATCCGCCACCCCCCTCCCCCTCCTCGCCGTCCCTGCACCTCCAGCAGCACGGCATGGCGTGCCCCAGCCCCACTCCCCCCTCCATGTATCCCCCGGTGCCGTCTCCTCACTGTGCTTCCTCCCCCCTGCCCCTCTCTTCCCCCCCACAGCAGCCCCCTCCCCCTTCGGCCACCTCCTACCACCACGCTCAGTCCTCCTCACAAAGGTAGTCTCCCCATCATATCACACAACACAGGCATTTTCCCAAATGTAACTCAGGGCCATGACATTTCGTAGGGTTTCAGTACTGGAATAGATTTGTCTTTCCATTGCAGAACTAGTAACTCTCCATTTTTTTGCATCAGGGTTTATAGTAATGCAGCAGCCGTTATTTTACCTGCTGCCTTGTTACACTCTGTCATTTTGCTTATTAAGATTAAAATTGAAGCATACCTTTTTGGTTCATACATATATTTTTATGTTGGTATTCATTTTCAAGGCTTAATTTAGCCATCGAGTGATTGTCTCTTAGCTTGGATTATACATACTGCCTTTCTGTTTAATTCAGATTGGCCAAATGTTTTACAATTATACTCCTTGACTGATGAGAATAGTTACTTCATTTCGTATGGTGTTTTTTTTGTCCCGAGAAATCAAAATTCAACATTTAGTTTTTCAAACCAAAGATGGGTTCGTTCACTGTAGCCCTACCTATTTGATGGTATTTTTTTGGACATGGTTTTCCTTCTTACTCCAGTATTAATTTGGGCCATGTGGGTCAAAATTACTTCAAAATCTCTGAAGCTTGTCAACTTCTGGTTTCAATGATGCCTTGTTTTACATTTGGGTAAATACTGTGTTGCTGAGAGGAGTCCTCCAAATTAGACTTTATTTTACAGGGTTTCCAGGAAGTATTTTTTCATGCACTAAGGTGGCTAGTCACCGGTATCCAACATATTTAGAAAATCTGTTGATACCTCTTCCTAACTTTTGTTTACCTCTTCCATGTCATTCATTAGCTCCTTTCATCCCAGTTGTGTGTGCCTTGCATTCGGGTCATCATCAGCAATTGTTTCCATTGTTGTTCCTCCCGTGAATCAAATACACAAATTCATCTGCATCGTGTAAAACAAGTATTTTATGTTTATGAAACTTTGAAGGTGGTTTACGTAAGTAACTGAATTACTATATCATATTGGTTATTTCTTCAAAGGCATGCTTCTTAAATGGATGTGGATAGATTGCCACATCAGATGGTCAAGTTGATGATTTAATGATGGCGCACTTACTGGCTCATTTTATAGTTGTTGATTGAAGTTTTATATGCTTTAAGTTTCACCTTACCGAATAAGGTTATAGAGACATCAGTACCTATTATTTGAGTGTAAAAGATTTTTGTTGGTGTTTTGGTGTGTATAAGCTTAGGAAAAGAATGAATTTCATCCAATTTGACTTCAAGAATAGTATTTCGTTTCATTAGACCATCTGTAAGTCTTTTCTTATCTCATTTTGGTCGACGTCATTCATTTGCTGCAAACACTTTCGTGAGAGCACTTGATGATTACAGTCCATAAGCGAATTTCTTTTTCTTGTCTAGATTTGTATTTGTTGCACAAATTTTTTTTACTTCACTAAATGTCGTGGCAATTTATTTTTAACTGGATTGTACCTGAAATTTACTAGAGAAGTCTGAGTTATCTTTTAAAACCAATGGAATCAGTGATTTTTTTATTCATAACATTTTGCCAAACTACTACATAGCATTTAATGTGAATTCTGATGATAAAGTGTGTGAACAGATTTTTCTGCCCAAGGACACATTAATGCCTTGGCTTAACCTTTCATTTCCTGCCGTAGTTTTCTTATAGCCTTTGCATCAACTGGAGTTCGGAGGAATCTATTCAAATTCACATTAGAATGCAGTAAAATATTAAGTAATTCTTCACTAATATTAGGATTGAAAATTGTCACTTATATGAATTTATTTATTTATTTTTTTTAATACAGCCAGACACAAGTATGATCTTTGAAGCTGGTGTGTGTTTGTTTTCAATTGTGTAGCATTCTGCATTTTTGTCCAACAGTGACACTAAATACACGCACTTAGATTGCAAGCAGGATGAAATTGTCATTTTGGTGGAAATGATGAAATTGAACTGTTGTTCAAAATTCATTTTCTCATCATGTTGGCGTTTTTGGGTTCAGTATTTGCCGTCCGTATCACCTTCACGTTATCATTAGGTGAGGGCTCCTACAAGTTGTGGTTGGGCGTTTGGTGATTTTTGGAGTGGGCTCTTCTAGAGACAGAGAGGAGGAATGTGTGGGCGGAAGGTGTACGTTCAGATCTCAAGGGCGCACCCTGGCGCGGGGTCAATGCAATGGCTGGGTGTGTGCCTCTATTTGAGTTGCTTATACAAGCGCTGCCTCAAGTACTCATACATGTTCACTCATCCCCATATGGGCTTGCATGTCATAGAGTTTTGAAATGCAGAAACTGTTGTGGTTGAAACAGCAGTTTAGCTCATGGCGTACAAGTATTGCTTTTATGAACCAATTTTTTGTCTCAATTGAGTTGATTTGTATTTAAATTAATGGCACGGTGAGATTGTCTTTTAGAGGTTGCTAATTTCAGTAGGATTGTCAGATATGCTTTTCTTGCATGTTTGCTCCACGCAGTCTAGATGTTGCAGGAGTAGAAGAGTAGTATTTGATTTAGTGGTTGGTTTTTGAATGTTTATGTGTAATTTGGTTGTCACACAAATTTGTGATTGAAAAAAAAATATTGTTGATTGTGATTTTTGAGTCAAATAACTTATATGATTTTCATTTTTATGTTTTAATGTGTAGTGTGTGAGAAGTACTAGTAATAATGCAGTTGCATGAGTGTGAATGTTTGTTTACTAGGGAGAGAGACTTTAACATATTGAAAAAAGCTGTGTAACATCTTCACATTCTTGTTAGGTTTTTGTTGTTTTGAAAAGATAAAGTTGTGATGAGTTTTACTGAAAAATCAAATATTTTCTTTTTTATCGAGTTCTGGTGCCATGCATCCAGAGTTCCTCTATAAATGATTTCTCCCCTTCCTTATGTATGTATTCGATAAGAGGACAAACATTTTGCTGCCCAACCATGCTATTGGAAAAAAATCATGTGTGACGTAATTTTTGCTATTTGGATTTCATTGAGGAGGTTGTAGGTGGCATGGCATTCTGTAAAAGAAGTGTGCCAATCGTTGCTGTATAAGTGGGTGATGGTGGGATTCTATGGTCGGAAATATTTTTGGATTTCCGGATGAATGTCGAAGACTTAAAGATAGATTAAACAAATATGCATACTATGAGTGACTTAATGGTCACTTCTCACCTGTTTCCATGCTTGGAAAATTGCTCCAGATACTCGTAAAGGGTTCTTCAGTTCTTCAATATTTTATGCCTCTTCAGTCCTTATAATTTGTTATTTATAGCCTTAGGCTGTTGTTACCCATGAGGCAGGCTGTGATGTACTCTGGCATCTTTATTCAACCTGCCTTCAGTCTGGGGATTGGTTTTATCTTTGGCTCTGGAGGATGCGTCCATCGTGCTTGCCTTAGGAGTGAGCCAGGTGTCCATCCTTACGAGAATGACTGCAAATGGAAGCCCGTTTTCCCTTTTATGGACACTTTGTAAATGGTTCACTCTTTGAGCGGCAGCACTTGTCCGCCCTTCTACATCTCCCCCACATCCCTTTTTGATTCCAGTTCCAGTGTTGTCACTTAGAGGTTTGTCCGGAGAGGCAAACGTGGGTGGGGGGGGGGGGGGGGGATTGGTGGTGTGGTTTGTCATTTTTTTTCACGTTACTCCTTGATTTGGTCATTCATTTTTCTTTATTTTCCTTTTATTGAATCAACTACATAATTTTTGTGGTGTGCACTGAGAGCATATGGGATGGTTCATAATCTTCTTTGCTGCAGTTTTACGAATGCATTTCAAGTAAATAGAAATCCCTCAATTTTTAATGGGCAATTTTTGAAAATATTTCTTTTGGCTTTTTTATTAGTTAATTTGATAATATTTCCCTAATTTTACAATGCCTTATTGTTTTCAATATTGCCCCCCTCTGAATATAGTCCCTCGCCCCATTTTAAACTAGGTTTCTGAAATTTATTATTCAGTGTAGAAATGTCCCTAACCTGTGTTTGTCGCTGAATTAATACTGAAATGTAGGGATGATACTTTGACCAGCAGAGTAATATTTTTTTCCAACGATGTCTACTTTAGCCATTATTTAGACACTGAAGTAAGAATCAGTACCTCACAGAATGGGACCAATCATTTATTAATCATTGTGATTATAACAGAAGCAAGCCATGATTCAAAGGGTTTATCCTGAAATACACCATGATCCCCAAGATGGGCATCATAATATTTTCTGATAGAATCTTAAATTTTTTTATGACAGCAATTTTTCTCTATTCCTTTAATATGTATAACTGCATTTCAGTCACTCGTAGGAAAAAAATAATTACTCTTTGGGATTGTGATATGAAATTGAGCTCTTTTCATATTTCAAGCTTCAGATGCACAATTACTTATAATAAAAAACTCACAATTTGACACTTACCCTTTTCAATCATACTTTAGTAGCATCTCTCTTGAATCAATGATATTATTACGATATCAAATTATAGTTTATTATTTGGAATGAATTTTTCATTAATTTTTTCTTTGTAAATAATTTTAAAACAATATTTTTGCCATTCATTGTGCAGAATGAATTTCGTTTTGACGTGGCTCATTTTATTGGCAGTATAACATATTTTCATCCTTTATTTAACAGTATGGTCTAATTAGATTATGGTATTCTGTCAGAGAAAAATGTTCTATCATCATCTTTGGATCCTCTCTTTCTTTCTCTTTCTCTCTATGGTCTCCATTTGGAGTGAGAGAGAAAGCCCCCTTCCTCACTTCCGAGAGTTCTGGGGGGGGGGGGGGGAATCTACTCATGGAGTGGCCAACCTGACCTTCCCCAATTACGGCACTCAGGGAAGTCCTTTTAGGACATTGGCTCTCTCCATGCATGGCCCTACTGGCTGCGATGAGCGTCCCAGAATGGCCAGGGGGAGGCAGAGTGGCTGCAAGCCTTCTCCTTCCCCTTTGACCAAATTAGAAAGGTCGTTGGCCCTACTGAGGGGGCCCCCACCACACCCCACTCTACTCCCCCCCCACACCTGGGCTTCCCTTTCTTCTTACTGTGCAGACCTTGGCTTTGAGCTGATGACTGACCTTTGTTTTAGCTTACCATTTGCCTTGCTCTTTGCCAGGAAGCATTTCAATTTCCTTATGCAATGCATTGTTTTGACTAAAGTCTTATGACTAATTTTGAGGATACCGGGACTAGCCACGGTAGTTACCTTTACGGAGTCACCCGCAAGTGCACATGAGTGCGATATTCCACAGAGGCAAAATCTTTCACCTTGACCGGGATTCAAACCTGGATCCCTCGATTTCGTGCCGAGAAATAATCCATAAGGGAGAAGGACGCCTCGGTAGCTTAACTGGTTAAAACACTCGGCGTGAAATCGAGGGATCCGGGTTCGAATCCCGGTCAAGGCGAATGATTTTTCCTCTGTGGAATATCGCACTTAAAGTCTTATGGGCAAGAGAGACATTCCTGGTTAGAACCAAAAGATAATACCTCTGGAACTATGTAGCTTTGGGGATTCAAGTGCTGTCTCTCAGATATGCATGTGTTGGCTAGTTAGTCGTCAGTTCTTCTAGTCTTAACACATTGTATGATTTTGACGTGGTAGTGTTTTTTTACCAGAGATAAAAACCAGACTTCCTACTCTTCACCTAAAATTGTTATTGCTTTTATTGCACTCACACCTCTGGCAGGTGTTTACCCAGATGGTTTCAATGTTTCTATATATTTTTTGATGTATGAAAAGTGGCACCCTAGGTTAGCTCAAGTAATTTATAAAAAAAATTCAGAAATTGGAATTACTTGGGAAACTAACATGTTTGTGTTTTTGCTCTTTGGTTGCAATTATCCTTAAGATCCTATCTGCATGAAACTGGGATTTCCTACTCCCCCCATCCCGCGAGGGGAAGTCCTCTGAGTATTCTTCTCCCTTTATTGTCTATCTGGCTTCCTAAGTTGTATTATCAGAGTGGTTAAAGTCCTGCTCTGGTCTGATTCCTCCTCTTCTTTTTAGTCTCAAAGTTCATGCCCATGCAATTAGAATTAATGCCCCAATCTAATAATCAGATTTTTTGTGCATTACCTTTGCTTTTTCTGGTTTTACCCTTCGGAGTGTTGCCAATTGAATGCCCAGTCACAATTTAAAAAAAATTGATTATGTTCTATATTGTTTCATACTGAAGTTAAATGGCAATGGCTCATATTCTTTTGTGCAGTCTCAGTTCACTGTTTTTTTACTGGAACTATGCAAACACGCTTTTACTGTCCTCATCAACAACTCTTTATTTCTCAGTGCCTCCCATTATACTTTTTTCATGGGTACTCTGTACTTCATTGACGGCCATCGATGTTGTAGTTATTGAAATTGATTTGATCACACTGATTGACATTAGGCCTTTTCCTGTTGTTAGAACTTATTGATTAGGATTTCATATCTGAAAAGTATGAATTATTAAATGAAAGACTCGGAATATACTTAAGCCTAAATTTTATAGGGTTACATGTTCTTTTAGAGGTCGTGATTCTTATCCAGAGTGGTCTATCTGCCTTCTATTCTTGAGTTCTTTTTTTAGTTTGGGCACCCCAAATAACTTTTAGTTCATTTGAGAGTTTCTTGCTGAATTAAGACTGGCTGAATCTAATTCGTGGTGGTCTCTATTCATGTGTGTATTCATTCTGTTGACTGTTGATTCATTTTCCCTTATTTGTCAGCATATTTAAACAAAAGCAAAAACTAATATTGGAAGCTTAGAAAACTAATTTTAATTTTACTAATTAAAAGAATACTATCTCTAAGAGTATGAACTGTGTCAGTTGTTCATCTTTGAAGTAGGAATGTGTTTCTCATGTCCTCTAGATTTTTGTTCATTTTGAGGATGTTGATAAAATTGACGTATTTTTGATGTGTCTGAATCGTTTGATTTCATCTTAGCATCCAACTTTCAAGTGTTAAATGCCACTGCTGATTTAGGGGATCATTTTTTCAAGGTTAACTGAATGAATACTACATAAATAAACTGGCAGTTTAGTGACAGCCATTGAAACTCTTTTTGTTTGGCCCGTGATAGTGATGTATCTCGAGTGATCAAATCTTATTATTATTAGTGAGTGATATTTCTGGGATAGTGGTAAATCAGGATGCTGTTATTTCCGGTGAAAATATAACAATAAGTTAGGTTATTGTTGTTTGAATGGTACAGTACCTTTTTGTGTGAAGCGAGGTCAGCTGCATAGGGTCATTTCTCTTCCATATGGCATCGATTTTTCATGGTAATCTGAAGTGGCATCTTCAGTTCCCTCCAGTTACCAATGGAAATGCAAATGTATTATAGCATGCTGTTATTCTTATAGACAGCTGCTAGGAAAATCACTCTTTAACGTGATCAGTGGAACTAAGCTCTCCCTGGCTTAAAAGGTTTTATAAAGGATTTATATGTATAGAGCAGGAATTCTCATGATTAATGAAAAGTCGAAATGAGCTTCCCAAGTGGTTAGAGGAATAAAATCATGGTGTAATCATACTACCCACTCTGTAAGCAAATTTTGAGAATTGAGGAAGCCAGGTATGGTATAGTAATTAAATTCACTTTTTATTAAAATTAGTGTCAATATTTACATACAGTAATCAAGAAATTGCATTCAGTATTTCATTAGTTGGGGTTGTGGAGAAAGCTGTTTAAAGACAATTATTGATTTTTTACATTTATGTGCTTGTCTTGGTCAGTTCACTTATTGTTGGTCAGGCTCCCAAATCAGTCATTTCCCTCACAGCAGATTTCAAATAATTCAACCTATTGACATCAATGAATCCCTCAGTTTTCGGACCAACTTGTCCCATTTTGCTTCAAATCCCTTGAACATCTTTACAATGTAGGAGGTAAAGGAACAAAAGAAACAAGTCCATTAATTGTTTTATCATCATTATTATTTTTACATTACATTATATAATAATATATAGAAAAATAAGATCTCTTGGAGCATTATGAATTTTTTCCACAAGCCAATTCGGGAGACTAAGTGAAAATCTTGTATTAATATATATAAAACTTATTTATCCACTAATAGTAGGAATGTGTTTTCATCTAATTGTGGCTAAAGGTACTAAAGTTTGCGACAAGAAGTTAAAGGGATGTTTGATTTGTATATATCAAAGCCTGGAATAAGCTTGGAAATTTCTTACAAATCAATTGTAAAGGAAGCATTTGTTTCTTAGGATTGCAATTAGTTGGTAGTTCTTGCTTGTTAAATCAGTATTATTATGCTAGCAAATGTAAAACGTCAGATATCATAACTCGATCCACGTACATAAATATAATTTTATTTGAGTGGCGATGAGATTAAATCCTGAAAAAAAAGACTAGACTGGTGGTTTGGTTGTCAATTAGGTATGTGCATGGTTTCTAGAGTGACACTGCATGAGGGCTAAATGTTTTTGTCCTTTAATATGCCAACCATTGTTGTTTGCAAATTTATAGCTTTGCATGAACGTTACGTGCTGCCTAAATAAAGGCAAGCAGTAGTGACAGATGCATTTTTAGGGAGATGAAAATGCTCACAGCCCACTTCTTCTGGATGTCTCCCTTATGAGCTTGAGTTGAAGCTGGTATTATGGCCAAACCTCGACTTTTCTTAGAAGGTCCTCTTGAAGTGTTCGAAAACTTATGTACTGAAATAAAGTTACGGGCAGTGGGTGGATTAATTTTAAAAGTTGGTAATTTTTGTGCTTCTACAGGCATAACATAAGAACTGTCTTTGACTCTTTGCCAATTTCAAGCATCATACCAATCTAAAGTTTCTAAAGGCTCCTCTTCAATGGAGTAAATTATAAATCATCTTTAGTGTCCACATTACCATCACTATGGGCAGAATTCCCTTGCTTGTTAATCCTTGCCTATTCCTCCTGCATGGTCTTGTCTTCGTTGCATCTATTCCCACCCCTGAGCCAAATAACCTGCAGTGAAATTTGTCTACAAAAATTTATATTTTTGTTTGTTCAACAGTGACTTTTACTAGTTTAATTTAGGTGATTTGGAGCGACTTTGAAGTGAAATTATAGTGAGATCCTAATGCTTAAGTTTTGAACTAGAGCATTTTTAATTATTACTTAATTTTTTTTGTCTTTTGAAGTCTGTCTTTGCTGCAATTGTGTATTATTGAATAGGAGTGGACATAGTAAACAATGGTTAAAATTGGCATTTAATACTAGAAGCAACCATGTTCTATGCATATCTCCATTGTGGCCAAAATTAATGCAACTTTATTGGGCAAGACTTGGTGCAAGGATATCACAATTAAAAGAAACTAGATAGTGCTTTTCCACAAATTTGTATTTGTGGAAAAGAGCTATATTTTTTCTTTTGATCAGTAGTCAGTGTTTGAAAAAAAATTATGAATAGGGTTGTCTATGCACCTGCTTCATGATATTTCATTTGTATATACAAGAATCCAGTATGGCTTGTGTAAATACACTATTTTAGCCAGAGTGACTTTCATGCTGGCAGAAATAGAGCAATTAATATATGAATTCATTTTTGTTTGTATGCAGTCAGTCCCTTGTAGTTCTTTTATTGCATCTATTGTCGGAGAATAATATTTCTATGAGAGACTTGTTTATCTGGGCTTCCTCCACGTCTATCCATATTCTTCTGGACAATATTTCGCCGGCGTTCTAGCTAGCTTCTTCAGGTCAGCTAAGGGTCAATGCAGTCTTTCGTCCATCTTTTTATGCTTTTCTGTTTCAGCGCCTTAGGGCAGAGGTATGTCCTGATTGCTCCATTCTGCAGAAGAGTCGTTTCCATGAGTAAGTGAGGGTGTAGCCATCTTTTTGGTTGATGTTATTGGGCATTTTCGCTATTTCTATTGCTTCCCGTACGAGTCTAGGGAAGTAGCGGCCTTTTTTTGTCAATAACTTGGCCTTGTTCACGTCAAAGTTGTGTGTGGGCTCCTTCCACTGATGCTCGGCAACCGACAACTGGCAGAGTTGTCCATTTTTCACAGCCCTCCTATGCTCTTGGTGCCGGAATTTCAGAGCTTTAGGAGATCTGGCCGATGTAGGAATGGCCGCAGTTGCATTCGATCTGGTATATTCCTCTGAACATGTGAAACAATTGAAAAATGGAAAACTCTGCCAGTTGGCAGTCACTGAGCATCAGTGGATGGAGCCCACACTCAATATTGACGTGAACAAGGCCAAGTTATTGACAAAAAAAGGCCGTTACTTCCCTATAGTTATATGGGAAGCGATTGAAACATCAAAAACACACAATAACTTCAAATGAGAAGACAGCTACACTCTTGCTTACTCATGGAAACGACTGTTCTGCGGAATGGAGCAATCAAGACATACCTCTGCCCAAAGGCGCCGAAACGGAGGAGCATAAGAAGACGGACGAAAGACTGCATTGACGCTTCAGCTGACCTGAAGAAGACAGCTGGAACGCCGACGATAATGTCCAGAAGAATATGGATAGATGCGGATGAAGACCTGAAAACCAAGTCTCTTCAAGCCAAAGACTCCGCAGAAGCCTTAACGGAAATAAGGTTTCTCTTTTGTTTGTTGTTATTGATCATATTTATTTTAATATTCCACTGTTAGGCCTGTCTCTTGTTTTATTTTTATTTTGTGAATCAGTTTTCCAGTTTACTCACCGACTTTCTTTTGAAGGATGAGGTTTAGAAGTCTTTTTGTTCATCCTTCCTACATTGGCAATCCCCATGGTCTAGTAGCGCACTAGCTGAAAGTATAATCTAGAATTGATAAGCACTCACATTATGGCAGTATTTTAATTAATTATCATCTCTTACCGATGATGACAGAATTACACTCTTAGGTCTCAATCATGTATGGGTTGTGCTGGTGTTCCTTCGTTGATTATTACTTTTTTACTGCCAGTTGTACATGAAAGCTCATGTACTAAAAGATAAAATTTTAAGTGGATGTCAAAGGGTAGACATATATAACAATTATTTTTTATTTGGCTCTGGTTTGTTGTTTCTTATATTTCAATATTGTATTTAGTAAGGCTTTAAGTTAGTTGGCGTAAACACTTAACTTAAATTTGTAATCAACGAATCATACCATTTTTTGTCCAAACATTTTGATAGGACTTGACCCAGCTGGCCTCGGTGGCCCACCTGCTAAACCGAAGGTTGCAGGTTCGAATCCTGCCTGGGTAGGATATTACACCTCCCAGGGTATGGTTGTGTGTGTTCGTCCATCAAATAATAAATATCTAGTAATTGGCGTTTGCTGTTAGATATAGAGAAATTATTATTATAGGACTCATGGGGATGTAGATGATAGATAGTACTCTTGGGGAAACCAGAGTGGATGAATATAGAGTGGGATGGAAAATCCAATATTTGCCAACTAAGTGGTCTAAAATGGAGCATTGTGTAAGAATTGTAATGGTAGAATAGTATATTATCAAACTCGCCATTCTTGTGTGGTTAGTGGTACTTGTGGCCATTGCCTTTTCTGAAATTGACCTCTTGCATGTGTTTGAAGCAGAGAGATGTTAGTAACCTTAGTTATTAGGAGCTTAAAAATATTTGTAATGCATAGCTTTTTCACATTTTAACTCTCATATTCCCAACTGACTCTGCTGCGAATTGAGTGTTATCAACTGCTGGCTTAGGGCTTGATTGAAGTTAAGCTTAATTTAACTTTATTGGTAGTTGTAGCATGACAAAATATACTCACTGGGTCTGTTGTGCAGCATAGGGAGAAAGAAATTATATTTTATTTACCTGGGCCAACTTGCATCCTAGATAATTTGTACCCCTCAAAACTAGCAGGTGGTTGCTACTTCCATGTGAAAGTTTCTTGTTGATCCTTGATGAAGACCTGGCATGCCAGGTGCATCCTGGTGAAGATTTCCTGCGTTTCTGCTGCCCCTGTAAAGCAAAATGTTGTCAGTTTGCTGGTGGATGATAGTTTTCCCATATTATGTTTAGAACTTTTATATAAAAATGACAATGGTCTTGTCCTTCAGAAGCCTCACTAACAGCATTTTGAAATTCTATCCCTGACTCTCTCCCCTTTGGCTTTGACATGCACTCACCTATTAAGGTAATACACATTGACATTTGTTAGATGTTGCCAGAAATAGATTTTGTGCACCTTTTTCTGTGATTGTGATAAAAGTAACAACATAATTGCGTATGATGTGCGTTAGTAATGTGGAAGGTGTTGGTGAATTTGGAAATTCACATTAATTTGCGTGCCCAATCCAGATATTTAGTAAGTACATGATAATTTTTGCAGGAGATTTCCCCGAAAAGTCAATTTAAAAAATTTGTTTTTATTGGTATAGCTGAGGAGTGTCAAACTTAACACCATATTTCGAGTGATTGTTAAATCTTATTCTATTCCATCTTGATTGATCATCTTGTGATAAATTATACATTTTTCTATGTTCGCAGGCATAATTAAAGCATTATATACCCTATTTTCTCACTTGTATATCTGTGGTAACTGGCTAAATATGATATTTCATGTTTTGCAAATAAACGTGAGAGCATTTATAAAGTTTAGTAGGCTCTGAAAAATCAGAATCTCAAAGTTTAGGTTTTACATATTCTAATAGATGTACCAAACTGTTATCATATTTTTTAACTTTCCAAATCCAACGGTATGCATAACTCAGTTAAAAAAAAACGGACGTCATATTTAGCCATCTTAGCACAGATTTATATTCTTCTCACTTGCTACTTAATATAGAACTATTTGTTGCACATTTGGTGGACACCCATGTACTTAACAATGGATTATAGTATTGATTTCGATTTGAGTTAATCATTTGACACCGTTAGGGTGGGATTTTTCTTGTTAATTGTGATACTTAACTAATTATTGTTCGCATGTGCAATTTTGCTGTCCATCTGCTAGATGTGAATGACATGTGGGTGCGTGGAACGTATACCGAGCATTGTTGCCGCTGTCCGAACGGCAGAAGTCGACCGTAAGCAAATCAACGCGTCGTCCGAATCTCTGCGCCCCCCACGCGGGTGGCGGCGGAGGCGGTGGTTGGTCATCAAAGGCGCTTTTGCCGCCGCTTGGTCGGGGGCGGGGAGGAGGAGAGATGGAAGGCAATCGGCGCGGAGTGAAGTTGCACATGTGCCCTTAGTGTCTCGAAATGCTCGGGGGGATGCGTCGTGAGGGCGTCGGGGGGATGATGCACTCTCCCCCCCCGTTGTTCACTCCCCGGCGCATATCGGCGTGCATTTCGGGGGAGGAAGTCGGGCAGAAGCAGTGAATCCCCACGGGGGTCTCGGCCGGTCGGTCGGTTACCGTTCCACTCTCCTCGGAAGTCGACGAACCCGCCGGGAACGGGGCGCCCGTGGCGGGTGGAGGCCCTAATGCACCCTCGAGGGGTCGCAGGGGTCCCCGCGGGCCCCGAGCGATCCCGCGCGACCCCCCACGGCTTCCCTCGTCGCGTAAACACGACGTTGGCGCACCCGCGGTCGCCGCCGCGACCCCCTGGTGCCCGTTGCGAGGTTTCGGAGCCACAGGTGGGCGGGGGAGTGTTGGCGGGGGGGGGGAGGAGGTGCCCCCCCGCCTCCCCCTCCGAGCGCGCAGAGGAGGCTTTTCGAGGCAATTATGTAAATGACGATGGCGGCGGCGGCCCCATCTTTGGCCCCAACGGCCGGCGTACGAGTCCCGGCGTCTTCCCGCATCTTTCGGGGCGGGAGGGGGGCGAATGGCTGCCGCCACGGGGTCTGCCGCATCTGTTGCTCCTCAGGTGCGGTCGCCTCTCTCCGTGTCTCACCGGTAGCCAGCCATGATTCCATTCACTGCCGTATTGTTTCGGAGGAAGATGGCTGACTAGGTTGATACATATATTGTTGTATGTAGCCTGGAAATACGGGAGGAGCCTTGCGCCTTGGGAGATATCGACGCTTCCAAACGCTCACCGTTGTGGGGATGTTACTAAGTTATTGATAAAAAAAATGGCAAATAAAAATATCCTATCCGTGAACCGTGCATTAATTGGGAGGGAGAAAACCTTGCTTGTACGTGTGTCCTGACTCTAGTTAGGCAATCGTTCTAGTTCTCAGTTGGCGAGTAAAAACGTCATTTGGCGACATCGGGCCTCGTGGTCAGGGATTTAAGTGGACGTTCGTGCTTTTCCTTTGCGTTCTCCGATGTCCGGCTGTAGTGTCGAAAGGCGACTTGGTCGAGCATCTGGTATTTTTTGTTTCTGTCTCTCTCTCCAGGTGTATCTGTTTCATGACGTTCTTTTGTTTTCCAGGAGTGTGGCAGAGGTGAGTATAATTTTTACATTGTATTTATAGATTAACTAATTTTTAATTTAGTTGGACGAGGAGTTCTTCGGCGGTGTGCTTAAAAGCTTTTTGATGCGTGGGACATTCTTCCCAGCCGCTCTTTGCTTCGACTCATATCCTAAGACGTGAAGTTTTCCAATCACGCGCTCTTGAGTGTCGATGCGAATGAAAGTCGCTCCTAGCGAAACTCCTCCCTTATTGGCTATATGTTGCTCTCGGGTTATGTGTTAACCTGCCAATCAAACGCCACTGCATCATAACGTGAACCCCGCCGTCAAGTATTTTATTCCACAGGTGAACTCTCCCCGAGTCGTGTGTGATGGACGCGCTGTGAGACTTTAGGAGGAGGCTCCTTCCTCCTCGAGCACTAATTAATAGTGCACCACCGGCGGTGTTGGTCGACCTGCTGGAAGGAAGGAGAATGTCTAACCAATCGGGAGTGCGCTCGCTCCTTCATATCTCGCTCCTGATCACTTTTTTCCCTTTCTCTTTATATCATCGTAGTTTGTGGATATAGGGCTCACTTATTGGACATTATAATCAGATACACAAAATCGTTAATTCGGCACGCATTGGTTAAGTAGTAATTGAAATTTCCCACGTGAGTGGATTTAAGTGCAATTATTGTTCGGCATGACCTTCATTTTCTTTCGGTTTAATTTTTCTGTGGGAACGGCAATCTGTGTTGTCTCTTATAGAAGATCCTAGGGCACAAATCTGTGTCCTTTCATAGCGATGAGAAGAAAGACATAATTTAATTTCTTCAGGTCTACTATGGCGTGCATCATGCATTACTAAATAAGTGAAAGGCCAAGCTTGATTTTTCACACAACTTCGACAGTCCTTTTCAATCGGCAACTATAATAACCGCCTCTAAATCCCCCGAAATGTTTTATTCTCGCTTCGGTTTCTTTAATTTTTATGATCTAGCCTTTACAATGTGGGCCTTCGATTGGGTTTCTACGGTTCTGCAGTAAGCATTGACACAAATGTAGCTGCTATTTTCTCAATAAATGTATGTTTATTCATCCAACTTGTCATTTAATATGTGCACTGTTGAAAGGCATGTTAACTGAGCGCAGTGCGCTCGAAATCCTCGCACGCAATAAAACAAAAGTGGGCGCGCGGGTCCGCCCACTGGCGGCAATTTCATTCTACGGCATTCTACGGGCGACTCCGTTGCTTCGGACTGAAGTGTAGAAATAGTTTTCAGTGTTGTTGGGTGATGTCTGACGTGCGTGCGTTTATTTTTCATTAAAGATTTTCACTTAAGCAACGCGTAATGCGTAATTGAGTTGTCATGGAAATATATTAGTTTGAGTGCGTCATATGGATATTTTAAACTCTCGTCGACAAATGGAAGGAAGTACACTTGGTAATGTGGCGCACGACAGTTTCGCCGGAGTTTGAGCAGGCGTCTTCAGGTATGAAGTATGTATTGCAGAAATGGCAGGATTTCGCCTTCTGAAACGCCAGTGAAACTGTCGTGCGAAGATTTATCGACGCGGAGGACATCCCGGGAAATGAGCCTATCCCACTACTCCGCGGAAGCCTTCGTCAATATTCAACACTTGGTAATATTGCACACAATATTTAATAGACGGTAACCGGTTTCGATGTTAACACATCATTAAGAGAGTTAAAATATAATTGTGTGGAATATTATCAAGTGTTCTTATTCTACTTCCTTCCAAGTCGGAGTTTCACAGCATATCGTGAAGTTCTAATCCTAAAATACTTAGGATTATGTTCACCGAAGAAACTAAAGACGCTACAAGTGAAACATTTCGATGGATCTAGGATTGCTTTTGCATATGGCAGCTAGCCCTGTAGCCTGCGAAACCAGAAAATAACTGATGCCCACTGTTTGTGAGATGTTGGAGGCCTAGTTTTCATCTGGTGTTCGACTTGCAAATTTCGGATACCCTCTTTATGTTCGAACCCAGGTGATCCTCTACAGCCACACCCAGTCAATGTTATTTTGGAAAGGATAGGAATTTTATGCAGGGCGCACAATCTACAGGTCACCCTCTTCCCTCGGCCGAATCTGCGTGTGAATGAATCGTACATCCGTCTAGCAGCACCTCCCAATTAATGAGTCGGCCCGAGTTAATTCGTTAACGTGTACGTACGTGCCCGAGCCGACGTGTGGATATCATACCTTTTATATAGCCTAATCGTTTTGGACTTAAAGGTGAAACGTGGGTCTTCGCTAATGGATTGTAATGCATAGAATTGCCGTGGCCGGTGGAAATCTTCGAGGGTGCTCTTAACGAAGAAAGAGATCTCCTCTTTCGCGTGCCTCTTCCTCTGTCCCCCCTGCCTCCATTGTTGGTTGGTTTGATTTAGACAGTTATTATATTTTAGAGTACAGTGACGGCCGAGAAATAAGTGGTGCGCCATTATTCGCAGCAAAACATTGAGCTTTGAATTAGTTCATGGATTACAGAATACGTATTTGGATGTTGGTGGAAGTGGCCCGTCCTGGCTAATCCCTGCGTCTGAGTGCAAAATGTAATGTATTCCATTGCTCCTCTGCCGTTTAGAATAAAATCCCTATGATCTAAAATAAACCTATTGACAGTTATTTGTGGATTTTAATTTTCAATATTATCTCGGCATACAATAATAGAATAAAAAATAAATCGCGGAAATGCCGGTGGAATATTGACGATTTTTTGTTGGCCCATCCGTATCGAACCTTCAAATAAGGAATACATTTTTTTTAAAGTGATTAGAAATATTTGCAGTTGTCTTCTCCATGAGGTTGAATGAAAAACTCCGCTTTACATTTTACATATTGTTCTCCGGGACCTTTGCATTTAGACTGAAGACCCAATACCCCTTCGACTTTGAATGCGATAGATTAAAATTTTCACGTGAACGCCTTAATTAAGTTGTAAATGCTTAGCGCATGGTAAAATCCGTCACTATTCTTATGTTGAAACAAATATTTTGTTCCTAATGACCGACCCGGGAGGTGAGTGCCGTTTTCCCTAATCTGTGGCGATAGCTCGAAATCGCTCGGGTAATTCGGCATGAATTTTCGTGGCGATTCGACAAATAAACTTTGACATGAAACTCTTTTCATGATAGGCCCGGCAAAGCTAATACTAGGCGCGACTCTACGAACAAACTTCGACTTGTCAATGATGTAGCGTAAGTGAAACTCGGCGTGGCAAAACTTTGAAATTTATAGAGGCATTATATGAAAGAATTACATACACTGTTTCATTCTACGAATTAGAATTTTTATGAATTCTTGAAACCATTTCAATGTATCTAAAATTTTGTTAAGTGCCGTGCACCGTTTTAAATGTTCTGTCTGGATTCATTTCGGTGACGCGTACATACGTAATGCGCATGCGCGCGTCTTCCTGGTCGCTTTTGAAGCTTTGGGAGTAGGACTACGTATAGACTACGTATGTATGTACCTGAGACCAGAGGCCAACGAATGGTGATGAAAAGCGTCAGATGAGATTTAAAAATACAAAACTGTAGGCATGCCCTGGTAAAGAAAAGGAATCGGAAATACGTTAGAATTCAAGTCGAGTTAGAGTTTTTCTCTTTTATCATTTACGTCGCAAGTTTCTTGGAAGTACTTTAATTTTTTTCCCCCAAAGCTAATATTTTCTCTTTGGAGAGGTATAGCGGCGGGAAGAGATATTTTTGAAATCGAGAACGGTATTTTCCACGTGTACCTAAATGTGATATTTGCTTTCATGAATTACCGATTAAGACTCCCAATAACTTAAATCGATTGGTGGTGGGTACATGAGAGGCCCTGCCGTACATCGCCCGATTTACATTCGGGCAATGAGGAGTGGAGGGGTGGTTACGTGTCGTCCGATTGCCTGGAATTCTGGGTAGAGGAGAGAGAATGACGCACTTCGCTTTGCCTCACGTTCAATGTGCCGCGATTGTCGCTGAGTGCCGCGACGCCGTGGAAGGGAATCAATCAAGTACCGAAAAGGTTCATAGAGGTGGAAATGAAATGGAGAGGTGGTGCTGTGTTAGGCGCTCTGTTCTGCGAAAATCCCGAGATTTATGGACGGAGCGGAATGCAATTTATTGGTCAGTGGGCTTTAGTTCGTGAGAAGTGACGTGGTTCATTGAATATTATCAATGCATTTGAGTGGACGTTAACAATGAACCCGAAACCCAAAAAAGAACGCCAGTGAACTCTCGAGATGGAATTCATGTATGTTTTTTTTGGGGTATGCCGCCCATGTGCAGAATGGAAGGGGAAGAGTTCGAAATGATTTGGGTTTTTATCCCTTCGTTATTCCCGTAATTTATTATTTTCCTGGCCCATTACTGATCAAATTATTTTTGATGCAGAATCAATGGAAAATATCATTAGAGAAATGAAACTCGGCTGTACGTTATTCCAACTTTGGCAATAATATATGCGAAAGTTGCAAACCAAGCATATTGTATAATGAATTCATTCCTCATGGTACTCTGAGAACTGGGTTCGCCTGTCATAGTGTTCAGTCGATGAATTTCCGCTCTGGATAATATTTTCTTTTCCGCGCAGACCTCTCGTCACTCGAGAGAGATGTCCCACAGAGAGCTCCTCACTCTCGAGAGTAACACGTGGAATTATCGCGAGTGGCGCGTGCAAATGTTTAGTGTAAACTACGGTGGTGAAGTTTCTTTAATTGCCAGTTGATCAAATCTATTTTAATTAATGCAATGGAACATCAATCCCTCTATTAAATTATCAGAATTATTTATTACGGAAAAGCAATATTTTTTAAATCAATGAAATGAGAAAAAAGAATGGAAAAAATATAATTAAATTATTACAAAGATAATTGATAAATTATCAAAAATAATTATATGAAACATATATAACAAAAAATAAAAAAAAACATGAAAAATGTATAAAAAACAAAAAGAAAGGAACTTAATAAAAATAAACCAAAATAAAAAAGAGAAAAAATAATAATAATTATTAATATTAATAATAACTTTTAAACCATTACCTAAACTTAGAACATTATAAATATATAGAAAAATATTAATATAATTAGTTGTTGCCTCAATCGTGTTTGCCCTTCCACCAGTCACCACTCCAGCACCAACGCCCGGTACTCATCATGCCCCCAACCTAAATTTTCTTCCCAATCGATTTTACACTAAAAAGAAATATAACCAACAGATTTAGAGGGCTCGCGCCCGTGGCAGCGATTATAAGGATTTACTGTTTACTTTAGTGTACTAAGTGAACTACTCACTGCGTCGGACAATGAATCTTTTAGTTTGGGCTGAAACTCCGTTATCCGCCGCCCACTTCATCAAGTTAAAAGGCAAGTATTATTACCTTGCCGACCGTGCAGGCAATGGAGCGACTGGCCTTACAGTTCCAATACGCCCGACAGGCGGTAGGTACTGCCTTCAGTTCGCTCTCGATGCATAATATGTCCGCTTTCACGGAAAGCCGGTACTACTATTGGTTCGATCGGTCGATAATTCCGGGGAATAGTTTTGCGACAGATACCCTTTTAGTTCTTTCCGCGCTAGAATTTGCCGGAGTTTCAGAACGTGACATCGCTAGCAATTAGTGAATATCGAAGGAATGAGACAATAATAAGGAAATTGCTATTTTAAGGACAGGACTGCGCACCTGGCCTAAGCGATTAAGATGAAGTATGCGAGAAAATATGATGTACATGAAGAAAAGCTACGCTAAAAGACGAAGTTTGATAGAGGAGAGTTAGAAAAAAGTAATGCGTTCTACAAATTGCTAAGCCATATTTGCAGCTACTAACAGTGAAGTTAGTGGTTCTGATTGGGGATGCAGGAAGACTATGAAGATTATATGATCAAAATTTTGTATTTTTTTGCTAATTTAACTCAACAGGACCACTGTCCTGTGACAAATGTAATAACTTTAATGAATCCTGCTTTGAAAAATCACAATGTCGATGTCGGTTGTCTAATTTAGCTGCTCACTTCGAAAGGAAATTGAATGCTTTTGATAATTATAAAACATTTTCAATACATTTTAAATATAACTTTGTCAATTAGAACTTGATAAAGCTGATGTAGCAAATAAAAGAGAGTAAAGAAAGATAAATAAAAGAGTCATTTGCATTGCATTAAAATTAAATGATTAAAATATGTACAAGGAGCTTAGAAAAAACGTACCCAGTACGCAATTCGTATTACTCTCGTCAAACTACGAGCCATACGTTTTAACTTGCTATTAGGCAACCAACACGACAGTGAATAGTTCAATTAGCTCAACTAGACGATGAACTATTCCCTAAAGTGAACTGCAATGCTCATCATTACCCAGACATAAATGCTATGAATATGGAAAGTCCTTCCTCCTTTACTGATGAGTTTTGCTCGGGTTTCCCACCGGGTTAGGCTCTCCACGATTGCCGACGTTTCGGCAGGAGACTTTCCTGCCTTTCCTTGGATCATCCAGAGCCTTGAAAATGGCAGGAAAGTCTCCTGTCGAAACGTCGGCAATCGTGGAAAGCCTAACCCAGTGGGAAAACCGAACACAACTCATCAACATCATTCGCCGCGAAAGCCTGAAAGCATACATCCTTAAGTTGCTATGCGTTGTTGGCCGGCGATCTTACTAATCCTTCATATTGCCAATCACGTTAAGATTTTTGCATTGCTGACATCTGAAGGAACCGCTGTAACTAAATCTGGCGTGGGTAATATGTGCCAGTGGCATTCAGAAGGTTTTGCAGTAGTTCACTCGTCCCCTCAGTGTTGGTTAACTTAAAATCATTCGCTTCGTAATGGAGTAACAAATGCTGATGGCCTATAGGGGTCGTTATGTAACCTGGTTATGGTAGTTCTGCTGAATTCTTCTCGTGTTTCCATACGGGTTAATGTCTGCACGACGGCCGACGTGTCGTTGGAAGACGTTTCCATCATCCTCAGGACCTCAATAGCGGGTCGGAGACGACTCTTTATTTTAACGACGCTGGTTGCCTCTCCGATAGGATCAAGGTATCCAAAGGGGCTTCCATAGCCATTTTCTATTTGATTTTTTTGATTTGGGATCTTTATGAATCCTTCTTCGGGAAAGCGAAATGAATGGAAAAAAATAGGTATCGGTAGTATGGTGTTATAACTTAACATTTATTGAAACTAAAAATTTATTGGACAAATGCGCCACAGCTGAATTTGGTTAACACGGCAGTTTTGTGTCGACTTCATTAATTTAGTATGAGCAGATTTAAAAAAATATTTTCTTGGGCTGAATATGCAAGCCACTACCTCTTCTTCCCGAGCCCTTGGTAACGTTGCATAGATCTGAGGGTCCCGAAAATAGTAGCGGTTGTTACCACTTTGCTCCGAATGCGTTATGTCAGTAGTCACTGGTTCATGCTGTCAACATTAAAATGGCGCGAATAGAGGGATGGTGGAGAGGGATAACTGTCGAATCTCTCGAAAGTCTCCGATATATGAGCCATTGGGAGCAAAAGTGGCGCAACTTAAGTTTTTTGCCACACTTAAGTTAGGTGAGTTAAAGTATTTCTCAACTTATAGTCTGTTTTGTGAATGAGTGCTGTTAGTCTACCATCAGCGTTTTTCAATAAAAAGCAGCGTGTTTATTTTTTTTTAAATTCCGCCTTGATCCCCATTGTCCAAAAAGTGACAGTTTTGGCCTTACACAATTCTTGCACTGAACGGCTCGTATGTAGAGAACATTATTTTGGCACAAACTATGACGATAACATTCGTGCGAATTTTGAAAGGCGGCTTTTGCTTAACAAGCTATTTTAGCCATTTCATTGCACCACCTCTCTGTCTCCAAACGGTCTTTTAACAACAGACTCCCATCTCCGTGCAATGCTACGGTGAAAAGTGTCCCTGAATTCGATCCATTCCATTCATTCCGTATCTGTCGCATTCCAAGATCCTCATCCTAGATCTACTCTCGTCTTTCGCTTCCTGCCTGCTTGGTTCTAATTTGTTCAGTGTTGAATGCTACTTTGTTATTAGTTTATTTAAGGTGGGTCTATACTTCCAAGTCAACTCAAGCTAACGGTCGCCGCCTGTGGTTGCCTACTGGGGTATTATTAAGCCAAATGGGAAACTTTGAAGGCGGCACTGACAAAAATGGAGTGGGGAACGATTATCCTTGGGTGGGGATGGAAAAGGTCTACTCCGTTATCAATGCAGGCTTGAACGCTTAACATTGCTATAGCCTTAATACGTAAACAGCATCAATGGTTGCTGATTTTTTGCGTATATGAAAGATGATTCTTTGATTTAAGTGGGCTGAAAATCCTCATTTCGGAGTCAAAACTTCGCAACGTGCCCCGGAATATTACCAAAACATTTCGTAAAAACCAAAGTTTTCTATTTTTTTATAAAAAAACAACCACTTCATGATAAAGTTACTCCACTTAAATCAACAAATGAGTCATCATCTACAGAAGAGAAAAATTGCAAGTCTCCAGCTGTCACGGCAAAGCCGTTACTGGGTTAGAGGGAAACGTCTGAAACGAGCTTCTTAGCCCCGGAATAGAGCCACCTTAATGCTGTTATTTTTTATGTGGTTCTTTGTTTATTTGTTTTGGATTAATGTCGTTATTTGTCCATTGTAATTGGCCTTCGGCTGTTTTTGGACGTGAATAATAAATAAATAAGTAAAGTCTACCACCAGCCAAGACACTTCCGCGCATGGGGAAACATCACTTGTACTACTCAATATATTAAACATTTTCAAAGGAGAACATTTAAATTTCATAAATTCCTAAGTATCAGGTTTTAACTAATTTTGATATCGTAACTACTGGTTACTTGGACCCATGGATGATACTTGGTACGAAGTTACACAATATCCCTCCCCCTAATACCAGCACATCATGGAGTGCTCAGTCGACTACTCTGCTATCACTAACCAGACATTTACAACCGATAGTGATTCGTTGAAGTACTCCACGAAATCTCTGATTACTTAAGATACACATTGTGTTATTTTGAGTTCACGTAGATCCAAAACGTCCCAGTAACCTGCCTTTACGGCAATAATTTACTAACAAAAAGCAAGAAGTATATTACTGCAGTTATTTCCGTGCCGGCTACACTTCGAACACTGGGTCTAAAGAAAAATATTAACCAAACTATTGGCTTGCGATGCGTATGCCGTGAACATTGCGATTTGCGCCGAAGTAGTAGTGAAGCGACGCGGGAGAGTTGAACGCGCGGCGGTCGCTTGGGTGCCGAAAGTGTCTGGCTGTCGACGCTGGACCTAATCCCTCGAATGTGTTTTCGGGAAGACGGAAATGGAGCGGCTGGCAGAGTGGTGCCCCTGGTATGGCGACAAGGGCCCCTGGATGCGAGCGTGCCGGCTAGGGGATCCGAGGTCTCTGTCCGCCCGAGAGAGAGAGAGAGCGAGACTCCGGCCCCGCCCCCCCTCTCCCTCCCCCTCGGGCCCCCTCCCACCTCTCCGTGGACACCTGTTTGCGCCGTGGCCCCCCGTGGCCGCCCCTGGCGCCCGGGGTCCGCCCCCTTCGGCTCCCGGGCCCTCTCGCGACCTCGGGCCGCCCCTTGCGCGGGCCCTGCTCCTCCCACGCCGCATCCCCCACGCCCACCCGCACCTTTGCTCACACCTGCGCCCCGCCCCCTCCGACCGCATCCATCCAACCTCCCTCACAGCACTCACCTCTCGTGAATGTCTCCCCGCCGCTGCTGCTCTCGCCATCCTCTGCGCCGCCGCCGCCCCTGCTCTCGCCGCGCCTCTGCTCTCGCCGCGCCGCCGCTGTCGTTCGTCCGGTCTCTCTTGTGTGTGTGTGTCGGTCGGGGGGTTTCGCGTCCGCGCCGTGGGTCGGCTGAGGCGCGTCTGACGAGGGCCGCCGCTGGATCTCGACCTTCCCCCACCCCTCCTCCTCCTCCTCCTCCCTCGTGGTCACGTGACCCTCCGATATGACGAATCGCGAAGTCCGATCTTTATACGGACATGTCGCTGCGGCGGCGGTGGACGAGCGAGGAAGGGGGCGCGCCTCCTCCCCTTCCTTCCGCACTTCCTTCCCCTTCCTCGTTCGCCCGCCCAAATACGTCGTGACGACGTCCGTCCATCCGATCCGAGAGTGCTGTGTGTGTGTGCATCGAGCACGCGTCCCGACGACGACGCTGCGTGCCTCCCCTTTTGGCTCTCTCTCTCTCTCCGTTTCCTTCGACGTACACATGCAGTAGTACCCTCCCCCACCCCCCGGAAAGCGGCCTGCCCCCGTTGAAACCGTGATTTCCCGGTTATAATTGCGTTGTTTTCCTCGAAATATTGGGAGGATTGATGGCGAGAGAAGGCCTTATAGGAAGGCACCAGAAGTTGAAACCCCCTTGGGTCGAGGGACTCCATTCTTTCTATGTTCCATTTATTATCACCTGTGGCGGCGGAGTGATGTGTCCATGTCAGCACCTAATATTTTATGTTAGAAGTTGATCTTATCATTGCTGATATTTTTTCATTGCGAGATTCCGTCAGCGGAGTAAGTTGTGGCCCAGCTATTTGTGGAGGGACTTCGTTAAGTATATCGAGCAATGGTTGAAAATTCTGATGGTAGTCTTTTTGTAGGTGGTATCACATGGTCTTATAGGTGTAAAAAATTATGATGTGAATTAACAATTTATTACTATGAATGCTTCTCCATTTCCGGGTTTCCACCGCGTGCTTTTTCCAGACGACAGTTTCGCCCGTGTCCCGACGGGCGTCTTCGGGTCGAAGCTTCGACCTGAAGACGCCCGTTGGAATTCGGGCGAAACGGAATTCTGGAAAAACAACCTACGCGGTGGAAACCCGGAAATGGAGAGAAGCATTCATCTGAACGCCGCGGAAACCTACGATGGAATTTATTACTATTTCAAGATGTGCTTCGCCTGCATATTTACTTCAAAATTTTACCCTCAAGTCTTATACCGATGATGGCCTTTTTTATGTTGCATGCTGAAGTAAGTTTAATACAAAGACTAAATCCCTTCTGCTATTGCACCATGTTTCCTCGACTATCTGCAAAATGGATGAATCCAAGAGCCCGATACAGACTCGTGCCTGGCACCATCTCTCCCTTCTGGTCTCCTACTCAATGCCTCCCTTCTCCGGGTGATACTCTCTTGGTCTTCCGAACGTCGCGACTCCTCCTCAGGTTCCCAACTCACGCCTACTTAACTGCTCTCGGCGTCTCTTCCGTTATGACATTGTTCGTTGTAGTTGTTCCCGACAACATTATGTTGTCTGTCCGGTAATGTTTGAATTTGTTTTCTATCTTTCTCTGCAAATATAGAATTTTAAATTTGTTTCTCCCTGTTGCTCGTTTTCATTATATATTCCTACCCTAATTAGTATTTTCCCTTCATTAACTTCCCTCGTTTAATGAATCTCGATACGTGTAAGTTTGTTTGAGCGACAAATTCCGGGGAGTTCAAACGGTTAGATATTAATGGTATGGCCTTGGGGATGTACTGTTGAACTAATAACAAAGTAATGACTCGTGGCACGGAAAACGTATTTGTTTATATATTCCTCCTCGATGGGACACCATAACCGCTTTTAGATTGAGCAGGGGGTGGACATTTGAGTGAGTTACGGAATAGGGTGACCTCACTGTCATCCTTTGCTTTGGAGAAGGAGACGGCATGGAAAGTGTGACTCCCTTCATCCTTTCCCTGGAGATTGTGACGCAATAATAAAAATAATCTCATAGCTGTTGCGGAAGAAAGCGTTCGCCGACATTTATTCGCTTTGTTTTTGTTTTAATTTCCACTCCCCGCTTTTCCGCTGATGGTGGAAGAGTCGCGTATTTGTTTCCGTTGTCGGCATTAGGAGGGTGCTAGTGATCCTCCCCAATACCTTGAAAGCCTCTGTGCCGGACATTAACTAACTTGTTCAGCGTGTTTAGGGGGACGAAGGATTCACCTTATTATATGCGGTCCCTTCACATACGAGATTTTGTTTCGCGTTGTGGCCGTTTGTTTTTAATACGTGGAGGGTTATGCTAAGAGCTATATACAGGCCCGTGCTGGGTACCATTTTCTTCTACTTCCTGTGTTTTGTTTGCAAATGTTGGAATAAAGCACTTTTTGAATTGAATTGAATACCCTGAGAGGGCGGGGGACAGGGAGTCATGAGGGTGCCAGCCAGGGGCGTACCCAGGAAATATATTTTGGGAGGGATACCACAGGGGGGTAAGGAATATCTGGGGTCAGGGATAATTTTTAAAATTTATGTTCATGAAAATGCGTTTTGAAGGTATTTGAAGGCTCACTA
The DNA here is from genome assembly GCA_963573305.1 of Pyrrhosoma nymphula. Classification (NCBI taxonomy): domain Eukaryota; kingdom Metazoa; phylum Arthropoda; class Insecta; order Odonata; family Coenagrionidae; genus Pyrrhosoma; species Pyrrhosoma nymphula. The sequence continues at coordinate 121,911,808 of OY754331.1, read as the reverse complement.
TCCACTTAAATATCTAATATACATGTTAATAAGGAGAAATTTTTGCAAGAACCTTTAAAGATATTCAAGTCATGATTTTTGTTTGTTAAGTATAGATCCATAAACTTGAAATGAAGAAAAAAGCGATTGATCACTGATTAAAAATCCACTCTGTGCCAACTGTATTTAAAAACTGTGCATAATAAAGGTAAAAGCGTCTTTGTAAGTAAAAATATTTTTTTAAGTTCTGGCGTATAAATTAGGGCTATGGAAAGAAAAAACTGCATACAGCAATAATCAAATTTCTTACTAAACTGAAGACAACAAAATCAACACACTGCACTAGGCTGTCTTCCAAAACACTTGGAAAAACCGAAAGGAGAAAAAAATTTTCCTCGCCCACTTTAGATTATTTAAAGTTGTTGTCCAACTCTTATGTAAGAATATATTTCTTATATAAGAATATATTTTTAAACTTAACGGAAATCCTCTCCCCTCCCCCATCCCCACCCACCCCCTCTCCTGTCCTCAACATAAGCCCAGGCTATATATTCCCACGCAACCTTCCGCTAAATTCACATGAGTATGCCACAGTGTGGTGAAACGCCCGTCGTGCCAGCGTAAGAAAGTTTGTGGAATTAACAAAGGTGGTTTTCTCATCATGGATATCCATAATTTCCACGAGGTCAGGCCTGAGATCATCAGTTTTAATATATTTCTTGTTTCAGTCATCTTGATTATCGTAAAAATCGCCCTTAACTACCACATTTATTCTGGAAATATACCGGTTTTAGGTTAGACATTTCGACCACAAAAACACGACTATATGTCAACCATATGCGGTACGGGAAAAGCACAACAATTACAACATTCCAAGCGAATTAACTTGGACAAAGTGTGTAGCACTTTAACACTGTTCAGCAAGGCACGAGTTCGGATTCGCTCTGTCAAACTAATGGGTGACGCTATTCGGCGGATCGCGCAGGTATTCATTCTAGCTGAAGCCCTTCGACCCAAAAAACCTTGTTTGAATGCATCGCGACATGTTATCGTCGCATCATCTTCTTTGTTAAAAATAAGTTATTAAATATCATTGAGAGTAGTGGAAATAAAACTTTATGCTTCAAAGGTATTGATATATTCGGTGTGCCACTCGAGATATTTGTTACAGTAAAAGCTTCCAGACAATCCACAGCGAAAACGTTTTCTGTATTAAATGTAGTTGTATAGCTGGGTTATAATCCGCATCCCTCCCAGATGTTCGAAGAACTTAATTTGGGTCTTAAGAACAGTTCGGATATCATCCGTCATGCAGTGCTACCCTTCGCTTAGCAGGGCGAATTCATTTGTTTATTATTTAGCAGAAGATATCCGCTCCGAGCGACGCCACTCGCCTGACTCCGGCAAGACTGCTGGCTATGCTTAGACAATGCAGGTTAACCAACCTTGCATGCAGCAGAAACTATTATATCGCGAGAGCGGCCAGCTAAGCATTTTAGTAATATAAATTATTCTTCGAATCAAGCTTAATTTTGCAAACTACTATAAAAAACTTACATAAGTTTATTTTTAAACCGTGATTATAAATTCCAGGATAACAAAAAATAATAATAGGTATTATCAGCGGTCAAAAGATCACTCCTGGGTGTGGATGAATTATTTCCTTCGACGAAGTGAAGTTGAAAATCCGTTCGTTCTTTTGCTGGTTAAGGAGTTAGAAATCAGTGTGAAATGAATTAGGATCGGTACGAATTACTGTGAAGTTCAATATTAAAATTTCCATTTAATTAATTAATTAATTAATTAAATATATGGAAGATTCCCAAGTCACCGCTCAAAGGAAAAGAACTTACACCTCTCCACCCATTTACCTGTTTTTGCTTTTCGTCATTTGGGACCAGCTTTGCTTGGTAAGAGAGAGAATTATATAACATGCACAAAAAACCTGTATTCGAACAACCAACCTTACCAGGACACAAATAGCAGTAATGATTTATGCCTGGTTTTTGCTATGAATTTTCATATCCAACTCGCAAAATAGTTATTTTAATGGATCCCTTTGTTAACTAAGATGCATATCTGCTTATATAAACCAATTGACGAACCAATTGGAGGCATTCTTATTAAGCTCAAAATAAGTTTTCCTTATTTTATATTATACTTTTCTCTATATAGTTTTCTCCTTTCGTATTTTCGCTTTCTTTATGCCGTCTTTATACGATTCCAACCAACAAAATTATTCTTCACTTCTCCCCGGTCGTATCTCGCTCTCGCGCGATTCTTTGCTCGGTTCTTCTTGGATTCTCCCTGTCGCTCATGGACGTCTGGGATCCCTCTCAGGTCTAGCAGTATTTTCCCTCGCTGCTGTGCGTTCTCGGTCTCCTCTAATTAATCTCCAATCCTTCCTGCAATCACCTTCCCTTATTTCTCCCTTTTCGCGTCACACATCATCCGCTCACAACAGCCAACCCACTTCCACAATTCCCATTTTTCCCACAAGCGTCCCTAGTTTCCCCTTGGTCTGTTTACTATCTGCTCGCGTCCGTAGCTACAACTTCCGATTCGACATCATCGTTGTTGGCCCTTTGATTGGCTGATTGATTGGCTACAGCTCGTACCTCGATTGCCGATTCAACTATGGAGGCATTGATTAAATGTCCGAATACCGTTTACCTTCAGAAATGATGTACTGTTATACCGTGAACAATCAGGAGAGCTGTCTCTTGAGCTTTGTTCAATAAATGCGTCTGACCTGCGGAATTATTCCCTCAAGAAATAGGGCGACTGATGTTGTTACCATTGCTTATTACCTAAGCTCCAATGGGAGAGCATAATCCCGAGACTGGGAGGGATTTTCAAAAACAAGTTTTGTTGGCTTTGTTATTGGTCTCCTGGGAGTTGCATTCCGTGAAGCTGGTGGTAGTAGTGCCGTGTATTGAAAATGGCAATGGCGACCAATTTGTGCGAAAGTAGATATAAACAGGATCGCTCAGTTATCTGGATGAATGTAGATTTTTATTCTTGGAATGGCTTGATATGAAAAATATCAAAATTTTTGCCAGTCAGTTTGTTGGCTCGTGCTTGCAACGCCGCTCAGACGTGCTTTGTGTATTCACGCCTGGAAAATTTAAGTTGGAACGTTATAGCCCCATATCGACCTCAGTGTCGATAATGTTTCACATCGGCGCAGTTGACTGGAAACATTTTCCATATCAATCGAGCTATGCGTGATATGCTATGTGCTCTTCGATATTTCATATGTGCATGTGATAGACATGACAAGACTGCTTTAAGCTTTTGAGGAAGGCTTTATAGTCTGCTATCGCATCAGGAGTGATGTGCGATTTGTAATACACATAGGAAATTCCAATAATCAATCGAGGAAATTTCAACGGTGGAAGTAGGCGGCAGTGCTGTACATCTCCTTTCGTCACTGTTCACACCTTCCTTTTTCCTTTCCTGACGCCTGACGATGACGTCACAATCAAGGAAATGGAAAGGCGCGTTTACACGGTACATTTTCCGTTCCATTCTGCAGCAAGAAAAAAGTGACAATCGGGTAGCGAAATACTGCCTTTTCAAACGTCAATGATTAAGGCAAATTTATACTAACAATGTATGACGCGGGATCAAGGTTTTCTCATGAAATCAACTCTGATACTACTCATAAATGCAAAAATGAAGTAGGCATATGAACAATATTTTTTTGAGAAGTGATTTCTTTTTATTTTATAAAGTTTAACTGTCATGCAAAATTAGAGTATACATACCTACGAGCAATATTTGTTTGAAAAGGGATTTCTTTATATTTTATAAAGTTTAACTGTCATCCTCCATTGCCAAGGCAAATACTGCGCCCACTATGTCAGTGTAAGGAATGGTCAGCCGACAAAACATTCACGTATATATTTGTATCCTTCGTTGACTCTGGGTTAAATATACAATGAAGCGCATTTTATAATCAATTGTCCAAGCGAAATAAACTACAAATGACGGTATTGATTGTAAATCTTACCGTCATCCATTTATCCAGCTAATTGATTCCCTTCATTGACACGGTCCTCACCATCATCACGATATAACCACGGTCAACACCATCAACGAACTGATGGTTTTAAAATTCGCGCGATAGATGGCTCGATGATCTCAGCTTTCAGCCAATCAGCACTTACCAGTCCGCAGCAAAATAGAACGCTCGGCTATTCCTTTCAATTCGCCATGAAGCAGGCCCGCCGACCAGCTAACACTGTTGCGCATGAGCAGAACGCGTCACAGGACATGAATTGAAAGAAAAAAGGTTAAAAAAAACTTAGGGTGGATGGTTTCGACTTGGGATTCATCGGTAAAGCCTCCATAAAAAAAGAAGTATTTCTTAAGAGAGGCTTAACCTAGAAATACCGAGTGAAAATAGGAAGTGAAAATAAAAATATATATATTTTTTTAATTTTCACTATTTTAACCACACACATGGCTGTTGCAGGATTCGAACACCAAATCGTGAGGTCATCCGGTGGGAAAACCACTCCCTTGATCAAGTTGGCCGTTGTTATTTATCGTTCCTCATAGTCATTTTCCATCTCCATGTTAGATTAAATCGCTTTTTCATCGCCATCATGAATCCATTTAATGAGATACCCCATTCAGCGTGTAGGGATGTTTTTAAGTGATGCGGGATAGGTCACAACGTGTGCGAAGATTTGACTCCCAAAATTTGCCTATATAATGCGAACGAAAAAGCTTTGTCGACATTCTTCACATGAAGACGCACGCAGGACAGCTGGCGAAACTGTTGTTTTTAAAAACATGGACCCGAAAGATGCCCGCCACAACATTCATCTACATCTACGAAGTACCGTTCAAGTCACCACTAGGGTGTATGACACGGGGTGATTCCACACCAGGCATGCAGCACTCGTCCCAGCACAAGTCAGAACCTCACACGCTCCCCCGACCGCTAGGCGTAGGCCAAAAAGCAGTCCGGAGAACAGAGCGAAGTAAAACTAGAAACTGGGCGAGTGCTACGTAAATGAGCATGTAAACATGCAGAACAATGCTATACACACATCTAGTGGGTAATATTACCTGACTGAGAGACTGACCAAAGAGGATCCAACTTGAGAGGAAACCGTGACACCGGATCCAATTTCTGCGATTCTTGGAAAGCCGTACCGAGGAAATCGCATGGTTGAAAGTAGCCGACCAGACGGACGGCACCTGAAACCAGGCCAAGCGGATATAACCGGCCCACAAGCCCTTATGACGATGGACGACTCGTACTTCGAAACGTCGGCAGAAATTCGGAGTTTGACCGTATGGGGAACCCGAATAGATTTCACTGAGAGCATACGCTGCGAAAGTATCAGATCTTCTTTCTTCACTCTTCCTCTCTCTCTCTCCATGGCCATCAACGATCAAAGCGCAGTCCTCACATCCAACTGGAGCATCCAACCCACATTCTTTCATCGCCACCCACTCATTCCTTAACGTGTCCATAAATATCCATCCGCAAGTACCTCATTTTCGCTGCCCTCTAAACACTCCTAACCAATGAGTTGGCAGTCTTTTTGTGTGTCCAATCTGTTTTTGTGCAAAATAAGGACTGAGCCATTTTAGTAAGTTAAAGTTCACGGATAAATTTAAACTTGCAGTAGAAAGTAACATTGCAATAGTAGAAGATAGTATTATCGTAGAGGGTAGTTGGCCTGCATCTCAGCTTCGCGGGGTGTTGTTATTGTTATTCACATGTAAAAGTAATCACCTTTTTGATTTTATGCATCGAAACACACATAAGCAAGCTCCGGCAGCCATTTTAAGAGAAATGAACTAAAATGGCATTAATTTTCAATGGAGGAATGAAGAAGCTATTATTTTTATTCCCGAGGATGAAATTACATATCTTTTTGATGATTATGATAAAAAAGTTATTAAGATTAACTCATTTCCTTATAGTGATAATGGCGATATTAGATGACAATGTTTTTTTGCCGAAAAACTTATAAATATTTTATCAAAGAAATTTTTACAGGCTAAAAGAGACAATTTGAGGGTCCACGCAATTTTCTTCTGAGATCCTCGTTGCCTTATGGCCCTAGCTGGAAAATATTTTGAAAATTGATTGATAAATGAGAGATAATTTTTTTTTAATAATTAAAAGCACTTTTGAGAAGCACTTTTGTGAATGGAAGAAATTGAGAGCTTGCCTGAAGTTAGAAAGGCTGTGAGCTAAAAACTACTTGAGCCAGATTTGGAGGAGTTGCTTAAAATGGTAAAGGGATGGCGTAGACCAATTTTCGTTTAGATCCGAGTCAGTGGGTATCAAAAACTCATTTTTGTGGTTGAAGTGAGGTGTTATAACCCTGCCTTATAGTATAGTAATGGAGGAGAATACTTGTGTACAGAGCGATTTTCGCTTCCCTAGAAAAACACTCATTCCAGGATTTGCTCCACATACTACGTACTTCTTTCCTTCCGGCATTCGCACGCCTCTCATAATCTCCTCCTTCGTCCGTCTTTCGCGAATATTCGGCCAAGATTCGCATAATCGTTCACCTGTTCGATTATTTCGTCATTCAATCATTCTTACCACTCCATTTATAAAAAAAAACAACTACTTTCGTTTTTGAGGCCTTTACCCTCAAATCCATTCTCCTTGTTGCTTCACAGGAGTTATCCGCAGGAGCCTTTGCTGCAATTGCTATGGGCTCTCTGACAGCAACACGTCATCTTGTGCGTACCATAGAACTCGCACATTTATATCATCTCCAACCATTACACCGACGCTATCTCTACACGAATTTCACACACATTTATCCATAAAAATCATTGAAAAGCCGTGATGACATTACGCATTTTGGCTTTACGCCGTTTTATTTTACACCAGTCACACAAGATGCCATTTACTCTCACAATCATCTTGCATTTTCAATATGGCCTTCATAACATTAAATAACCTCTTATTCACTCCATGGTCCTTAAAGACCTTCCACAGGCTATTTACATACGCCTCTAAATCCACCAATGCGCTGTATAATTTCTTTTGTGCGTCCATACATTCCTTTAGCACTTGCTGAAGTGCGGACAGCTGACTACTTCATCCCCCCTCCAGGCACTAACCCTCTCTGCACAACACAGATTCTGTCGATAGTAATCCTCCTCTCCATACTTTCGGTAAATATTTTCCTGAATATTTTTCCCGGAATGCTCAAAAAACTAATTGCTCTACAATTTTTACCCTCCGTTTTCTCACCCTTCCCTTTGTACAAGGAAACTATTATCGCATTCTTCCGGTCCGTTGGAACAACAGAAGTATTTAGGCTTAAGCTATAAAATTCTCACTGCCGACTTGTAACTCACACCCGCGCTTCAGCATTTCATTGGATATGTCATCTACGCCTGTAGCCTTCCCATTTTTCAAATCTTCTCACTTGTGACCTCCTCCTCACTTATTTCCTTTTCCATAATGGCAGTCTAGAAAACTAATCCGCAAGACTCATCATCACTTGCACCGCAGTATTGTATAATTCTTCAAAATACTCCCAACAGTCCGTGAGGTTGATTTCATCGCACACAATGTCGCCATTCTTCTGTTCTCCATTCCCTTCCTTTCGCCCCCCTTTTAACCCATCGTTCGTTGCCTTCACTCTCTGCACTTCAAGAGCCTCGTCCGCACCCTCCCTTCCTTTGCTCTCTTTCCCAACCATTTTGCATTCTTTCGTTTTCTCTCTCTCTCGTGCCTTCTTCCGTTCATCCGCGGATTGGAAGGTCAATCTCTTATCTACCTCTTTCTTTTCATTCTCTGCAATTTTTACTTGTCATTCCACCCATGCTTCGCCTTTCATTTTCCCTTCCAATCCTTCTCCCAAGTACACTTTCTGCACATTTCTACAATCGTTTCATTACAAGCTCATCATTCACTCTCCCATTGCCGTTAATTCGTTCTCTCTGCTTCCAAGATGGCGTATTCTCAAGCATGCATCCATACCGTACTCTCATCTCGTTGTCTAACAACCTTTCCTATTTTACTTTCATTTGCTTAGGGGTCGTGCATAAACTACGTTTCCGAGTTAGGGTTGAGAGGGGGTCGCCTAAAAACCTACGGCGGGTAACGAGGGGAATGGGGGGGGGGGGTTCACTTAAAGTAACGTAGCTGTTACAATGCGCCTGTTTACGTTTCTTACTCGTCAACATCGCGTCGACAATACTCTACAGAGTTTAACATGAGGAAGGGCGCGCGGAGTGTTTCTTACACCCCAAGCTTCTACTTTAACTCAATGTAATTGAACCATTGCCTCTACAATGCTGCAAGTCTTCATCAAAATGCTTACAATTTAACCTTCTCGCGGGTTAAATAGAGACCTCGTGACTACACTTTCAAAGGCAGCAGTCAGAAAGGTGGGGAGGAGAGAGAACTTATAGTACATGAGCACATCACCTTGCGCCGTGGTTCATGGTTGATTTTTAGAATTTAAAAGTTAATATTACTTGCTCCAATTGAGATTAGATAGTTTCAGTATTATATTTAGTTCGACTACTTTATTTGTCTCATTGCAACCTATCCCTAAAAATCAATTCGTTCAATAATTGAGAAAATATTATTGAATTGAAAGTTTCATTTGTAGAGACAACGTTGGAGGAGGGATTGGTAAAAATACTACGGTGGTCAACGAAGGGGGGGAGGAGGGTAGGGGGTGAAAAAATCACCGAAAACGGTGACGTAGTTTATGCACGACCCCTTACGCGCACTTTTATTCCTCTGAACCCACTTCCTACCCAGATCCACTCCAGGGACTAAGTTACTGTTTCGGGCTTAACTTTGTGGAAACGCGACAACTCTTCGAGTATCTCCATTCATTTGAACCCAGAACAATATAGGGGATGCCAACTTGTATTTCTTTACTAGCATCTGAACTCTCTCAGATAGGATCTCACCTTGACTGCATACTCTATCTATCTTCAACCCCTGACCGCAATGCTAACCCACCGTCTTCAGTTTTTAATTCTATCATCGGATTTAAACAACGTTCATGTGTGGAGCCAAGAGTGGGGACTCGAACTTAATCTGAGCAAATGCACGGCGGTACATTTCTTGCGGAGGTCGTCCAACTTTCCCCATGTATATGCTGTGGATGGTGTTAACATAAAGGCGACAGATGAAGTGAAGTATCTGGGGGTTACGATAACCTCGAACTTATCGTGGGGGATACATATAAGAAATATTTGTGGCAGAGCTCTGAAGAAGCTAGGATTCGTCAAGCGTATTGTGGGAAGATTTTCAGATGAAAAAGTAAAAGAGAGGTGCTATTTGGCACTCGTCCGGCCACACCTTGAATATGCAGCGAGCATATGGGATCCGGTGCAGAAAGACAATTCGGGAACTTAATAAAATACAAAGGAAAGCTGCGCGATTCGTCAAAAACAGCTACGGGCGTACAGACAGCGTTACACCGATTTTAAACGAATTAGGCTGGGAGCCGCTAGAGACTCGGAGGCTGCGCGCTAGGTTTAGATTACTTGAGCAATTAAGAATAGATATCTTTAAGAGCGACACGGAGAACATCGTATTAGAACCCCACTATATTTCCAGGTCCGACAGAAGCGATAAATTAGGAGAGATATTTTGCCGAACGGATAGGTATGGGAATTCGTTTTTCCCCCGAACAATAAGGGACTTTAATAAATGCTAGGCGTAATTTAATTAGAGCGTTTCCTTTTTATATGTAAACGGCTGGTGTCCTAACACCCCCCGCCACACACCTATTGAGGCGGCTTTCGGGGTAGTATGTAGATGTAGTTGTAACAATGTCCCGCCCCCTTGCGCTTGGTTTCACAAACGAACGAAACATCCACTCTTATCATTTCATTCATCTACTCATTCTCTTTTCCATGCAAGCCTCTCTCAAATTCCAAGTACCGATTGTCCTGTTTTTCTTGCCATGCCCGTCTCTTGATGAGCCAACCTGATCCAGCTTCCGCGGCCCGTCGTGGCTTTGGCTATCGGAGGTTATTCTTTGACTGTCGATAGTGCAGTGATTATTTTGGATAGAGTGAGCAAAGTTACCAACCAGCCTATGTATAGTACCCGCGCCTCGTGCAGTTTTCCCCGCTTACGGTTACGCCGCTATAGTGTTCACTTCTGGCACATATATACCGCGAGAGAAACTGAAGCCTTCTAGGTACACAATACTCTTTCCCGCCCGCTTTCAATCTTCTACTCGAGCTAGGATTCCTTCTAAATACCTTGGAGAGCCTGCACACCGTTGTCCGCGACCCACGTACTAGCCCTAGGTATGTAACCCGTCTCACACTGGCTTGTCCCTTTTAATTAGCGATGATCACAAGATCGTTCGGGAAAAATGTATTCCACCTTGTACTTCATTGGATTGTCTGAGACCGGCGAAATATGAATAGCATTTTAATGCGGAGATAAGTCAAACTTTCTTACATCATTAATTATTTTAAGACCAAAAAATTTAACGATTAAATTCATGCGCAATCCTCATCTATGCCATCGAGGTCGTTGCCCCTATTGCATTTTATGGCTTTTATGGTCAAGTTTCATTTTTGGACTTTTTTCAGAGTAGCAATGGAAGACTGTGATTTTGAATGCTGACATGAAATACAGCTGCTGCAGTGTACGTTCTTGCTCTCCTGCAGTATTTGGAGGTGTTGGAATGGTTCAAAGTTACATTTAATAAATTCAGAGAAACTATCTCTGCAGGACACTACTTCTAAGTCAAATGATCGCTTGCGACTACGATTCGATATTCACCCTCTCCGACCGTGCGACTGTTCAGAGCGAACGGTCGTCGTTAGCGACTCCAGCAGCAGCAGTCACTCAGAGAAAAACAGCATCATTCAAAAACTAAGAAGTATTACTACAAAAATCGTCGTACGATCATCGTTGAGTGATAATCGCACCGAGAAAAACGTACCTTTACCGGTCGTTAACAATTCACATATGCGGTCTATTTCATCTAACCGTACAATACGATCGACTGTTTGGGAAACTACTAGCAAATGCGATTTTCTGATCCTGTCTAAGACAGCCTGAATCGCCTATCTCGAACAGTCGTTCATAATACTCACTCTTTATTTTTTTTACAGATTTTTGAAAGTGCTCAAGTCCTTTTTTCGTATATTTCAGGAATCACTCACACTTTCCCGAGGAACAGTCGGGAGCGTAACCCAAACTCAGGCATCGATACGCCATTGCATCGGGCGAAAATTTTCAGACGAGCAGGAGGTAGTCGATCGTTTTATTTTTTACTGGTGGCACGAGGGGGTTATTAAATCAGAGTGATTCCTTTCCGCCGCGATCTGTATCCACGTGACATATAATGGGGATAATCCTATCGAGTCGGTGCACATAAATTGTCGAGCGTAGTCGCGTTTTTCGCGCCTAAGTGATCGCAGATGGCGATTTCATCGATCCTCTTCGCATCGTCGCGCACCACTGGTGCTGCATAGATGTTACGACTGCGTGGTGTACATCCCCTCCCCCTCGCTCCTTATATGGCACGCCGTCGCACTCCCCCGAGGAGCGAACGTACGCACTTCCCTTTCCTCCTCTCCTTCCGCCTCCTCCTCCTCCTCTCCTCCCTCCCTCCGTCGCACACGGCACTTCCACGACAGACTCGGCGGAGAGGGGACTTCCCCCCCTCACTATGACTCACCCAACCCCCCTCTGTCTCTCTGGCGCGCGGGGTCTGCCCACAAATGGTTAACGCGGCGGTGGTGCGTGCGGCGCGGCGGGGGTATGTTGTCCACCTGTGTTGCCCCTTCCTCCCCCCCCCCTTCGAAACCCCCCGTCCCCCGGGAAGTTAGTGCGCTCTTGAAGCGCGTGGTCTTCGCCGCCACTCTCTATCTGGACCGGGAAGATGCTCACTCGACGCTGATATTTTTTTATAGCGGCTGGTAGTTTCGGCCTCGCCTACTGTAGGAGAGGCGCTAGCAGCGTCCAAAAACTAATAAACGGTACGTGCCTCGGCCAGTAGATAGCATAGCAGTAGCGTAGAATATATATTTACATCTACGAAGTACCGTGCAAGCCACCACTAGGGTGTGTGGCACGGAGTTATTCCACACCAGGCATGCAGCACTCGTCCCAGCACAAGTCAGAACCTCGCACACTCCCCCGGCCGCTAGGCGCAGGCCAAAAAGCAGTCCGGAGAACAGTGCGAAGTCAAACTAGAAACTGGGAGAGTGCTACGTAAATAAACATGCATTACGATGCTAAAGACACATCTAGTGGTTAATATTACTTTGTCTATAAATTTATGAATGCTACAGATACTACTACATTCAGAGAACAAATTCAATAATGCCGGACAAATCAAGCAGTGTGAAGTGTTAGTAATGATGCTATGTTATTAAACACAAGTGAAAATTCTACTCTACCCAGTGATGGTGGGAGTAACATTTATGATTGATCTATATGATGTCTAATGAATATGAGAGGTTCCATTTGCTCTTTGCTTGATTAAATAATTAAAAGAAAAAGTGTTGGTTACAGGAAGCTCCTTGGGGTTGTAATGTGGTAGATTTTCCTTGTCTTTACATGTAAAAGCAACAAAACATAGAAAAGTTACAGGCAAAGATTGTGTAGGTATTCCTGAAATATGAACGCGACCAAAAACAATTTTTTCATGTTACTAAATTTTCGGTCTCTATTATTTATGAAAATTTCAATGCTGTGCGGAAGTAAACATTAGTACAATTAATGACCCTCAGAAAGGGAGCTATGTGAAGTAAAGTACGTTCATCAACATTAGGACAGGAAAAATCCTCTTCCACCGAAGTCCAAGCATGCACCAGTGGTACAGTGCCCGATACGATTGAAAGTCGTCCCCCGGTCGCACAGACCTTGAAATACGATCGAGTACTTAATGTCGATAGATGTCATAAATGCAGCATTTCTGCATAGTCTTCGCATATCTACCGTTCATTTTGCACACAAAAATGACATGAAATTCCATTAAGGAACATCAACTTTAACGATATATAGGTAAACAATATTGTTCGTGAGTTTGTGCAGTCGTTATGAAACCACAACTGCGATGATTGTTATATCATGGGCGTGAAGACAGAGGAGATGCTTTTATTGAAGGATATCTTCTTAATCTTGCCTTCAAGTTTCGGTCTCAGGTGGAGAGAGAACATGTGGAAATTCGCTCTCCTTTAATTGTCGCCATTTCTGCTGTTGGTAAGGGATGCCTGGAGGCTGAGGTGTAGCGTTGGTGGTCATAACCCAATGTTTAGACTCGGATTTATGTTTAATAAAAGATTTAAAACAACCTTTATTTCATGTATTTCACTATAATGCATATTGTAATCACTATATGGCGTGCACGCATTAATGTGTTTTCTCTTGTCCTTGCACTTCCTTCAAAATACCCACTGACGAGAAAATGGATATTTTAACCTGGAAAATGACAATTTTGCCAGGAAAACGTGGAAAAGTACTGGAATTTCATAATTTCCGTTCTGTAGCAACCCTGGATAAGGTCTCTAGCATAGTACACAAACGACGTTAAATTCTGTACGACGAAGACCCGCCCCCCCAAGTCCTTGCTCTGTGTCGCCAGCCTCTTTTTACTTCTAGAAGGCGTTTCACTATTTTGGTCCGGATGCCACTGTTGTGTGGTTTACTCGCGAGCCTCAGTTGGGTGTGTGATACGTTTAAAGCTGTGACCCAACTCGCCTCTTAGGTACCTAAATCCGGAAATTTAGGGAGGACGCCATCTTGAAGTGTGTCCCAACTCGTTAGGCATCATGAGGGAGCGGATTTAGGTATTTTTTTCGGCCGCCAGATTTAGGATAGATGAAGTTTGTCCTAAATACGCCACCATCTTGAATTTCCCATAATTCCGAGTGGTAAAAGCGTGAAAACTAGTGGAATTGCCGGAAATATGGCGGGAAGGCAATTTGTTTTGAAAGTAAAGGCGTGAGTTATAATGCAAATATATAAAGGATAATATGTGTTTGTTTGATTTATGTTATAAATTCCATCTTCGGAAGCAACGAGCAGGCAGAGACCTTCATATCAATGAGTGAGACAGAGGAGATACAAGCATTCTTTGATATATGATATATCTTTGCGGGGAAGTACATATTTTGAGTGCGTACAAATCGGATTTTTACGCATAGTAAATGTTAAATGTTTTAAAAATTAAAATTTCGTTTTTGGGAACGACGAATTAACCGAACCATTAATTGAAGCTAGACAGGTGAGGGCGGATCCTAACTAAAAATATAAACTAACAAAAATTGCCCTGCACCTAAATAAAGTCTACAATATTGCAAGTGTTAAACGAAGCTAAAAATAATATCTATAATATTTGGATAGTGAAGGTACTTTGTTCTTCCATTGAGTTTGTCTGAAGGACTTCAGTTCAGTCTTGAGCAATTTAGTGATGGTGTTTAGTCTAGATTTGTGTGAAGCACTGCGTGTTTGTTGAAAAATGTGTCTTATTTTATTTTTATCTTTAATATGCCTGAGAATATGTTGTGGAAGAGCAGATGAAATTAGAGGAATTTTGTGTGTTTTTTTGACAGATAATGCAAGCGTATTGTTGATGTGTGTGTTGAGTGTTGTGATTGCGTTATGAATGGAGATCTGATTAGAGATGACAGGGGGAAGATCTGGAGTAGCTTCCGCCAGTAATTTGCCAAATTTTTCCCAGTTGTAGGAGATGCCATTTGGAATTTGGATCGTGGGGGATTCTTCTTAGTAAAACATAACTGGGATGTGATCCGATGCATAGTGATGTATTACTTTGGCAGGATTGTCATATGGGTAGTTTGCGGATATTGCTATGTCTAATATGTCTGAGGTGTCTTTGTCTCTGTGGTAACTAATGTGTGTGTAATCCATAGGTGCGTGTACTTGGATGTCATTATTGTTTGTGTAATCACGGAGGGATTTACCGTTAACATTTGTTATTCGGCAGCCCCAGTCAGTGTGTTTGCAGTTCAAATCACCCAATAATTCAATCCCAATCAAATCAATGGTTGGGACAGAATAAGAGAATATTTTGTTAAAGCCGTCAGTTTTAATTGGTTTGGGTGGATGATAAGCGCTGAAGATTTTGAGTTTACCTAGGTTTGTTTGAATGGCAATGCCGACATGTTCTATTTGAGTATGACTGGAAGCAATTTGTGTGTGATTTAGGTATTTCTTAATTAGAATGGCCACTCCACCTGATGGGTGAGAGTTGGTTCTGTTGCCAGTGTTTGGTTTGTCACAGCGATAGCAGGTGTATCCTGGGAGAAATAGGTTTTTATTGCTGCTGAGACGTGTTTCCGCCAGTGTAATGATGTCTGGTTTTTCTATTGAAATGAGTAGATGAAATTCGACTATTTTATTTAGTATTGAGTTGCAATTCCATTCCACGATGGATAGATGTGATATTCTGTGTGTGTGGTTAATCATATTGGCCATTATTCAGAAAAAGCGCTACAGAGATTAGTGTATGATTGAATAAAGGGCATTGGGCGTTGTTCTGGGGATGCGGACATAATGCTGGACAGTGGTAATGCAGTCGCATTGATCATATCAGCCTAGTTGAACTTTTACACGGCTTGAACTCGCTGCGCTTCTCATTATACATACGTAAGTTCACCCACCCGGCGGCGGCGCAGGGCGGCTCGAATCCCGGCGGAGGTCTCCTCAGTGGATGAGTGTCGAGGGTCTCGTCGAGGAAATCCGTCCGTTGGATGATTCGCGGTGCCTTTTGTTCGAAGAGGAAGCTAATGCCGACGCCGCTTATCCCCCTATTATCCTTTGCCGTCCCACTCTCGTCTATCCTAAAAATGGCTCGAATGGGCCGTCGTTCGCTTCCCAAACCAGCCGAAATGTAACGGCCCTAGATGTAATGTCTGTTGCGCGCGTGGGGAGCACGAGAGAGAATATTTCTCTATACCCCGCGATTTTGAAAGCGCACTTCCAAAGGCCAAATCTGACCACCATCAATGGTTCCGAAATCGAAACTCTTGATTGTCCGTTTGCGTTTGCCAAGTCCCGACAGTTTTTCTCGTCGCCTTTTTAACGACTCACTTATTAACGGATGGAGGTCTCCCATAACAGAAGTTTCACCTTTCAGCTCTCCACACACGTATTCCCTCTAAAACGAGGCCTGTAATCTTTATAATATTCTCATATTTATTCAGGATAATTACAGTAGTCGTTAAAAGCGTCGCCCCCTGAGCACTCCTGCCGAAGCATTGAAAAGCGAAGACTGGTTCTCTTGGATGAGGGCGACAGAATGTGGGGGAGGGGGGTGGGGAGAAGGGGATTGAGAACTCGCCTGAACGCGAAGGATTACCTGGGGGGGGGGGGGGGGGGGCGCATCGAGGATACTCTTAGGCTCTCCGGGAGGGGTCTCCTCTCATCCTCTGCCGCCAACTTTGTTACGCGCACTCTTTGCCACCTTTGCTCCCCCTTAAGGTCGTAAAAAGGCATTTTAACTGCAGCGTGGCAATCATCGAGAAAGGCGATTGGAAACATGCCGGCCGCTCAATTTCGCCCATAAAGCGGTCGGCCCGGAAGAATAATTGCTCCTCCTCCTTCCCTCTTCCCACCCTGCCCCGATTCTAGCTTTTGACCATCCCGTCGCTCGCGTGTACTTCAAGCGGAGGAGGAACGAGTCGCGTGGGATTGGTTCGCATTCCGCCTCTCATTCGATTTTGCGTTCTCATTTTACGGGCGTGCCTTCGTCATTTGGTCGACGGACGACGTGATGACCACACCGATGTTCGTGCCACGAGCTTAAGCGCGGTAAATGAATCACGAACCCTGGGTTTGTCGGATCAATGAGGAGACCACTACGATGTCCAGGCTTCCTAATTGTCGTCGATTTTTTCGTAGTAGGAGTTGTGTGTTCATCTACGTAATATGCTGCATTGCTGCAAGCCACGTCAAGGGTGTGTGCGATGGGGAGAGTAGTCACCAACATGCATTACACTCCTATTCTATTAAAGATTATGTAACGACGACTATTGATGCATTCGCACAAACTAACTAATACGCACTTGACAGGAGGCGAAATTTCACGAACATGCACTGCACCATAGGTATGCTGCCAATATTAGAGGGACTGTTAGTATTAATGTTTTTGAAACTACATAAATGCATCGAGATACAAGAGTTATACAAGAGAAATGCAAGACGTGGTGTTTGCACTTCGTAGCAGATGAGGATACAAGCATTAGGGAAGCCTATAAACTAATTAGTCACACTACCTATTGACAAACCTAGTTAAAAGTCTCATTGGCAGCTGTTATGATCTCTTATCGTTCGTGGGAAAAATCACATTTTAAATCTGTCCGTTCTGTAGTCTAGTCCCCTAATTTTATTCTCATGATCTGATCTACCGTAGTATGTCGGATTTCTTAAAATATTATCAACTTCGTCAGGGAACTCGGTTTGGAACATCGGTTTGGAACTTACATAATAGATTGAGTCTATATTTTAATCGACGGTCTGAAAGCGATTCCTATCCCAGTTCCCGCATAAGATCAGTAACACTAACGAGATTATAATGACGGCCTTAAGCGTATCTTGCCGGTCTTCGCTGCCCGGGTTCGAACTCAGTTTCCAAGCCTATCTCGCAAGGATCCCAAATACTCCAAGCAGCATATCCCAAGTGGGATCAAAGGACGGAGACGGAGCTGTTTTTCCCTAACTTTATCGTCGCACTTTCTAAGTACTCTTTTTAACAAATCCCAATTTAGGTCCGGTCCTTGCGGTTCTTCTAGAATGGCGGCGCAAGGGGTGCACTGCACTTCGAAGGCAACAACCCGTGAGATTGAATCTTATTGCGGCACTCATGCCGTTATTGGGTTTGTATTTCATCGCCGGATGTGATTAGGCTTGGATAGAAAGTGTCATGTACATGCCACGTGGCTAACCACAACATAAGTGCTGTTATAGTGGTGATTTCTACGTTATTTCATCGCCATAATTCGGCAATGAAATCACACTGATGTGGACCAGTACCCCTTTCAGTCCCTGAAATTTGAGGCGGCGTTTCTTCCGCGACTGGAAGAACTCACGGAAGCCGTTGAGAGCTTCTCTTTGAGCTTTGAAGCAATTCCGATGCGAATTCTTAAGCTAGGTTCTCATGGGTGCGGAACAGGCGGAGTGCGGACGCGGAGTGGAACGTGAGGAAAGGTAGACTGGGCGTTCGCATGAAGGTGCTTAAAGAGCGGAAACAGTGCGAAGGGCAGGAAAATTCATCACTAAATATTTGAACGCCGTGAAGCACTGTCACTAAGAGCACTCCTCGACCATCACCCTCCTACGAGTTTGACCTAGCGCGTTTTGAATTAGTCTCTCTACTAACCTTAGTATAATACCCCTAAGGCAGCAGATGAACTACCTATGAACTACCTGTGAACTACCAGTGAAAATGCCATTATTATCCACTGTTAATAGTCACAGATCTAGAGGAGTCTTATTTTTCCTTCGAGATAGTGAAAATGGGGATTGACAAAATGGGTAGTCAATAATTTCCAAAAGCCTTGAAACTACTACTTTGCTGATATTTTACATATGTATCATTAGAATCCCGAAACTAAGCAAAATAGAAGATAGTATAGTGTCTATAGTTTTCGCAAGTCGGGCGTGGGACTAAAAGTCGTATTATTTACGAACTTTCCCACGAGATAACCAACAGTTTCTAAAGCCATAAATATAGATATCAAATCTCTCAACGTTAGGTAGGCATGTATCATATTTTAAAATAATGGGTTCGAGCAAATATATATGTCAGAGATAATGCGTCGCGGAAATGTTAGATAAAATGACGTTGAATTTGTTTTTCTCAACTTTTTAAGTCTGGAGTAAATGTATATTTAAACTGAAGGAGATAACGCTACTTGAAAGGACTTGAAACATCGACAGGATAGCCAAAATATGTCTACTAAATGTTCTCATACTCATCATGTCATCAGTCTCATAAATTTTACCCACCGTTAGCGCCCAAATTGTGCCCGAAATTCGCCCAGTTCATTCGCACTCATGGAATCCTAAAGCAACTCTAGAGCATAAGAGATTACGATAGAATAATTTCATTCTCCGTAATGCAATTTGCCAATGCTCAAAGGGATGTTTCCCATCGCTTATTCCTTCTTATAGGGAAGACGAACACTACAAATCTCTTGGTTATGATTTTAGAATTTCCCAAGCATATGTACGAACAAGTATACTAGGGTTGAATTAAAAAGAGCAGACCTCTTTCCTGTATCGTAATGGTAAACTTAAGTAATAATCAACAAGTCCAATGTCGCCCCGTGAAAATCACGCAATTAGGGTCTTCTTCAGGGAAAATAATTCATAAATTTTTCATTGTCCACAAATTTACTAAATAGCCAATCCTCAACAATTATAAAGACAGTAAAATTATTTCTGTATCATTTCAACTGAGACCGATATTAACATTTTTCTATGCCCATCTCTCGCTTACATTTACCTTTGCGTCAATGCCACTACAAACTTTAACAACAATCAATGGGAGCTCCCAGGCCATTACTGCCGGTTGAATAAGAAATCACAGAGTAGAATAACATGTTTTACAATAATGATAGTTCTCGACCTAAGGACTACTTGCATGTCAAAACAGCCAGTCACAAAAATATAAATGTCAACATGAGATATACGACTCGCCGATAGCTAATGAGGTTCACTACTGTCACAAAATTTGTACAGGGAAAGAGGAAAATCACTACATTATTTAATACTTGGGATCGCAGGCATTATTTGCATAAATAACTTTAAAAATGTGATGTTAAAATCTTATTACAGCAGAAGACTCACATTAGCATTCACCGCTCCGTCATAATATTATCTTAAGTCATTTTTTAGAATATGTGGAATACATTGCTTCGAGCTTGTAAGTGTAGAGTTATAGTTTATAATACATAAAATAGCAAATTTATCGTCCACGGTAAAAATTCACGTCATTTTCACTGTGTAAATGCACATCCAGTATTCTATCTTTCAATGAAAACGCCTCTCGACTAAAACACAACACCCAGAATTATTCCTAACATACGTCTTTCCATTTTCACATTTATTGTAAAAATCTGCATTTTGAACCTTCCTCCACTTCTAGAAATGCCCATTTCCACGCTATCGTTCCCGCGAAAAATGCGTTTTCCGCTTTTCCAACTCACGAAAATGCCTTTTTCACTTTTGTAAATGGCCAAATCGGGCACGCGTACCGTCCCACCCTAGCACCCGTTTCACTCCATAGGCCCGCAAGCTTGTTGGGGGGGGGGGGGGGGGGGGCATATTATAGAAGGGAAATTAGTCTTATCCCCCTACCCGTTGTTCGTAAAACCACCAAATATGGCGACGAAAAAATCGCGAAATTGGTCATTTTCAAACGTTAATATCTCAAAAACTACTAGTCACACGGGTATGATTTTTACATTCTTCCTCTACTCCTAGATATCACATTCAATTTCGTCACTTTCCTACGTTGAAAAAAAAAGTTAACCGTGCGAGACGAAAGCTCACCTTTACCTTTCATCGAAACTAACTTAATGCACCATGTAAGGTTTCAATTTACAGCTGTTAACAAAGAACGATCACTTGGTATTTCGCATTACATTCACCATTAAATGCAGGAACATTCACCAAGACATCCACTACGGATCCTGTATTTCATCGAAACTTACTTAAAAGCTCCATGTAACTAGGTTTCACTAGTTCCACTTTCAGCTGTTTACAAAGAACGATCACTCGGTATTTCGTATTACAGCCGAATAATAGCAATTAAAGACACACTTTACAGCATATTTAAAGCGGGTGTATGTACTTCGTTTACCAACATATTTATCCACACATAGCCTCAGATGTAAAACAACATGACAATAAGTCCACTTCATCAAAGCAGTTGCAATATACTATTTCATGAAATGTCATGCCTATCCATTTGGTGGCGTATATGACACTTCACGAAAATGAGTAATCTTGTCGTTGAAATTACTCCGATGCACACTGAAAACTATTCCACGTTGATTATTAAAGTAAACAGCAACCAAAAACCTTGCTCACAAAGATGGAATCTCATGAATAAACGAACTTAAGTTAATGAAAGCCTAGCATGATGATTACTTGCGTCAATATTACTCAATTATTCCTCCTGAATAGTGTTAATTGGTATCTCAAGATTAAATATACAGACAGCAACAAATCTTTCACTGATAAAACCCCTCGCCAGCACAATCAAACACGCATTTCTCGCTGGAACTTTATGAAGCTTAGTGATACACTGTTGCCATATTATTGTGTAATAACAAATAGTAACTAAATGAGTTATTCTAAGCTTCTTATTTTCTCCATAATAAACTTCCATCGACATATCACGGCCTCGTAAGCCGTGACAACTTCTTCATCGCAACGCGCGTTCACTTTCGTGATAAGTCGTAATAGAATACCGAGCACCACTGTGATTGGACAAGCCCTAACGCTAACTCTATCACGAACGCTGTCACTGTCATGTTCAAGAGAATAAGTTCGCGCTCGGTATCGCACTACACGAGAGAACCAGGCCCCAGTTCAAAGATCCCGTCTTTTTCAGCCTGCGTCTTTGCCGTCCGGCCGAGAGCCAATGCCGTAGTCTCGCTGGATATCATGCGATGCGCAGCAAATGCGTGCGTCGAGAGAACGACGACGGGTGGTGTCGCATTTGGCGGGACATTCGATACACGATGCATATCGGCGACGCTTCCACGATCGATTGACGGTAGCACCTTAGATTGTATCGTTGAACTCTCCCGGTGTCGAAGTTCTTTTTTATGGCATATTTTTATTCAGCGCGTTGCAAAAATGTATATGTGACAAAACAGTTTCACTTTTGAAGTGTAATCATGTATGTATTTGATTTTCCTGAACGTCGTGCTTCAACGGCAAAACTTAGTGCGGGTTGCCTGCGGGATAGGATATTCTCATTGGCCGATTTTACAGGATACAGTTGAATTTCCGGAGTACTCTGCTGTTAAGCTCATTATTTCGATCCTTAATCTTTTCGTCACACACACATTGCACACACTCGTGCACATTGCACTCGTTTTTGTCTTTCTCCGACAAAATATTACGTCATTGATTTTTCAAACTAACAATAAGTATAAATTGAATTTTGTAATTTGAAATTTTCTGAAGAAAATACTTTCTGTAAAAGTATAACTACCTTCCTCCTCAGTATTATTATTTTTTAGAGGAACTGGAGTTGTTAGATAACACTGGTTTACAAAATAAAACGTTTTTTCTGTCACACGAAGGGAAATACTTAATCGGCATAATAGGGCTTTGTACACAGAATTCAAATGCCTATGTAAGTGGTTTTTAACCATCAGTCTAAGTTTTCATGAGACAACCGGAAAACCCAAAAAATCCCGGATTATCCAATTTATACAAAAAAAAACATGCACTAATCCCATCCTAATTATCGTAGAACAACGAATCAAAAATCAATATACAGGCCATGATTTAAGCTTTGCGCACAATAATTTAGAAAACTGATTTTTACATAAAGTTTGAGTTAGTGTGTGTATCACCACCCCAGATGTAGATTTTGAAAATATAAAGATACTTCCGTGAATAGGATGGGCTTTGATTGGTCGTGGGTCTTTCAAGGCCGTAAACAATGAGGATTATTACTTTTTAATTAGCAACGATGTACTCACTTAAAACTTCATAGGAGCTGCGTTCAAGGAATGACTGCTGTAACTCTATTTCTTGTTCAATAGTGAACATGATATAGGTAAAAAAGAGATGGTATCTGTTTCCGAGGTTATGTAAAAACTATTTGTTATGACCTTTTTGCGGAGCAACATATTATATTGAAGCGAAGCCTGTATCTTGGGGGAGAGGAAGATATTCCAGCACAAAAAAATATCACGTAATGATAACACTATTTCTTTTCCCACCTCATGTTTATTTCAATTGAAGGAATTTAACTCTTCATTCATGGCGTGGTATTGCATACTTTCAGATGACAAATGCGATAAATGTCATTACTCGAGCGTGGCTCCTGGGAAATTTTAAGTGAGTACATCGTTGCTAATTAAAGAGTAATAATCCGTTCATTGTTTACAGCCTTGAGAAAGACCCACGACCAATCGAAGCCCATCCTATTCACGGAAGTATCTTTGTATTTTCAAAATCTAAACATATTAGGTCTGTCAGCTTGTGTAGTCTCTTTTCGGCCGAACAAGAATCCCTAAATTAGCTTCGAAAGTCACCCAAGGGGACTGATTGAAAATCCAGCAAATAGGCTGAAAAAAAAAAAAAAATGATTGCTACTGCTGTAAAGGTATGGGAGTGGGAAATTTACAGTAATTCCGTAAAATAGTCGAAAGAAAAAAAAAGTATAAGATCCACTACTTATGGATGACCAGTTCAGAGCCTCAACCCACTGGGCTACGACATCTGTCGATTGAAGTGTGCACTTGCAAAGCATTTATACGTAGGAAGATTCTTTAATAACTTTTTTCTCTCGAACCCGTGCCTATGTGGAAGAAAGCCGTGACACTTCTCCGCATTCTCTCTCTAGTTTCAGAAAATAATTGCCTCGTTTGGATCCCAAACATCAGTCACGCGATGTCTCCTTGTTAATGAATGAGTCTATATGAGAATGGGCATCTTTCCAGCTTCTCTGAAAATGTCCAAAATTGTTCCTCTTTATAAAAACAAAGGGAGTATTGATGATATGAATAACTACAGACCTATTGCTCTCCAAAATTCCAAAAATTTGATCTAAAAAAAAACTTTTGATCTGGTAAATTATGATCATCTTTTATCTAAACTAATTAATATTAAGACTAGATTGTGTGATATTCTCAGTGAAAAAGTCGTTTGCCCGGACTGGGATTTGAACCCAGACCCCTCAATTTTGCGCTGAATGCTCTAACGTGAGTGTAAAGTGAGAGAGGACGCCTGCATAGCTTACGCCTGGGTAGAGCACTCTGAGTGTGAAATTGAGGGGATCAGGGTTCGAATCCCAGTCTGGGCGAATGATTTTTCACTGTGAATTTCACACAGTTGTGTGATCATTAGCGGGTGCCTTAGTTAAAATTACTGCGCAGCCAGTTCCACAGTTCTTTGACATTAAGACGAGCAGAACTGAAATCAAGAATTGGGAACTGATTTATACAACTGGAATTCGGAAAAAGTCAAACCATCCCATCCCTAGTTAAAAGATCATACCATAAGATGTAAATTGCTCACATGGGTGGGTCAGGTCTTGCATGTCAGGTCAGGACGTTTCGATGGATGAAAGTCTCCCGTCGAAACATCACCACGTACCTGACCCATTCGTGTGAAGTCCGAGTCCTTAGTGATCATACCCTGATGCTGTAGCTTGCTTGACCTATTGTGTGTATTAAATGTCGTTCCCCCTTCCATGCCAATGAAAGGCATTTAGATAACTGACGTGAGTCGGGGGATCCCACCTCTCTTTCCTCTTCTACCCCATGATCCCCTCCTCTCGAATATCTATTTCCCCTCACCCCTATTTCCCCTGCTGCTTGCCTGTTGGGGAGAGCATACTGGCCGAGGGAGCTTGGCCCCTGGAGTGTGCTTGTTGGTGCACAACTGACTTTTCCTACACACACACAAACGTTGTATTTTCACACGCACCATATGAATCACAATCACTTGTTGTGATGTGCCATGATGTGACCTTCTTTTCAGGAGACTTAGTTGTTGCCTGTAATGTCCATCCTTCGGTGCTCATAATAATAATAACTGTTGAACTGTTTGTTGCTGCCTATTTCTGTTGTTGCATAGGTGAAACATTGTGTATGTGTAGAATTGCTAAGGGTTATTTTCATTGTCAGTACATAATCCCACAAAGTAGAGCATGAGATGGTGTCTTAAATCTGAAACTTATTGTAACAAGCACCGTAAACGATGTTATCAGTTTATCCATTGTTAACTAATTCACTGTTTGGCAATTGTCATTTTATTCGTCAATGTTAAAAGGTTTTTATAAGGTGGTCTTTATAAACATGTGTTGTGTAAAACATGGGTAGAAAACATTTGTAGATTATTAATCATTATAGTTATTTTTTGTTGGGGTTGATTTTGATGATTTCTTCATTCACGAGGGCAGACTTAAAGTAAGGTCTCCAATTTTTTTTGGCATAGAAAATGACATTTATTTACATTGTTGGATACATCGTTGGATACATCGTTGGAAAGGTCATGGCTTCAGCTATTTTTCGATGTAGTCACGCTGGCGCACAATGATTTTCCTCTTCCGCATGATGAACTTTTGAATACCGTCGTCATACCAGCTTCCATCCGCGTTGCGAAGGCGTTGACCTCCTCTTGCACCTCGTCGTCCGTCGCGATCTTCATCCCTCCTAGGTGTTTCTTCAGGGTGAGGAACATGTGGAAATCACTTGGTGCGACGTCGAGGCTGTACGGAGGATGCCCGATCACTTTCCACCCAAACTTCGAGATCAGTTCCTGCGTCTGACTAATATGCGGTCGCACGTTGTCGTGATGAAATGAGACCCCCTTCATCAGCATTCCTGAACGTTTGTTCTTGATGGCACGCCGAAGCTTTTGTAGTGTGTGGCAGTATCTTTCCTTATTGATAGTGGTTCCCCGGGGCATGAAATCCACCAACAATAATCCTCACCCTGAAGAAACACCTAGGAGGGATGAAGATCGCTACGGATGACGAGGTGCAAGAGGAGGTCAACGGCTTCGCAACGCGGACGGAAGCTGGTATGACGACGGTATTCAAAAGTTCATCATGCGGATGAGGAAAATCATCGAGTGCCAGGGTGACTACATTGAAAAATAGCTGAAGCCATGACCTTTCCAACGATGTATCCAACAATGTAAATAATTGTCATTTTCTATGACAAAAAAAATTGGAGACCTTACTTTTAAGTCTGCCCTCGTAATTGGCTTTGCGGCTTACATTTATCCATGGATTTTCAAATTCTCTTTTATCATGTATTTCTGCTTTTATATTTATAAATTTATTTTTGGGGTTAAATGTACTTAGTGTTTTAGTAGGCTGCCTACTTGGCATGCTTCCAAAAATCTTTGACACAGAGCTTTTTTAAAAAATTTACGTTGTCTAGAGTGTTGTTGTTGTAGAGCGAGAAGCCCATGTCAAGTTAGGGATTAAGAAACGAGGCTATTGTTTTGCCCAAAAATGTTATGACTAATACCTTGGTGTTATTTGCAGATCAATTAAAGAAATGAACACATGTTTTAGCTCATTTGTAGTTATGAAATTTCATAATTATGAAGTTTTCCTAATAGTAGTACAACTATTATTACTACAGTGTCATTCCATGCCAAGTGGTCTGGTGGTCCTCGCTTGACCATCACAGATTTCAATGAAATATTATATGGACATTTACGTATACCTCCTATGAAGATTTGTAAATTTTTACGTTAGCGGATGGTATACTTGCTGAGATATAGTACTTCGTTTGACCCTGTGCCGCAGCCTTCTTGAGCACATATGACTATGTGATTTTGGTAACTTTGAGGCATCGTATCTCAGGTGATATTTTGATGAGAGAAACAAAATTGGCTATCTTGTACAACTTTTTGCGTTCGATTAAACAAAATAATAAAAATAACTGTAATAGTGACCTCCTTGCAGAAAATTCAGGGCGAAACTGGCCTGAAAAATTACAGATTGAAAAAAAATGAAAATTTTGGCTTTTTATATTTCAGGAAGTAAAGGTATAATCAATGAGAAACTTTGCGCATGATAGTATATCAACACATGATTTATGAATATAAAATTTCATCTTCCTTGTGCTTTCCATTAGTTTAAAAATTGAGTCAAAATTTGACAATGTTTGAAAAACATCAGAATGGGGTATTTTCACCCCGCTTTTACAAAAAAAGACCCCCTGGAATTTCTTTTAGACCATTTTCATTATAAAGAGAATGATTTCAACCCTCTAAAAAGTATATCTGGTTTTTCATCACGGGCATATACGACATCTTTGACTTTGACATCTGGGACAACTTTGAGGATGACATTTGTAAAAATGACAATAATGTTTTATTTTGTGCCCGCTCTTACAAAAGAAAGACCTTCTGGAAACTCTTTTAAATCATTTTCATTTGAAAGAGCATGTTTCAAACCTCTTAAATAAATAGACTTGGTTTTTCATCGGGAGCACATACGGCCCTAAAAATATGAACAACATTGAGAATGTTGCTATGGTGGCACCACATGCATTCTGTTGTGTATCGTCCTGTTTGTTTTACGGAGACATTTTTAGTATATTGCGTTGGTCCATGGTGACATTTTCACTACCATTTGAACCAGTTACCCCATCGCCGCAGGGGTCATGCCCGATAGCCGTGCAATACCAGCCATGGGTGGGTTTCTTGGTTGAGGATCCCAAGCCTGCAATTTGGTTTCTTCGACAAGTACCCGACCTCATATCCTCAAAGTACCCGAACCTCATAGTCATACTGAAGAAGGCTGCGGCACAGGGTCAAACAAAATACTATATCTCAGTAAGTATACCATCGGAGAACGTAATAATTTACAAATGTTCATTGGAGGTCCATATATGTGAATGTCCATATAAAATTTCATTGAAATCTGTGATGGTCGAGCGGTTCACTTCTCTAAAATCTGACTTGGCATGGTATGACCCTATGAGCAGCTAAACACCAAGTATACTAAAACCTAAAAATAATTGTTTGTATGCATGCTTCGAAAAATTAAAATCTAGGAAATTAAACTCTGAAATGTGTTTTATCTCAGGCACAAAAGCCTATTAAACAAAGCATTAGAACTTCCCCGAACCCCAAAATTCAACCAAAAAAGTTTCTGAAATTGATAATAAAGCAAAAAACCTGGTAGATTGTGATAATAAAACTGGTTTTTAAAAGTGGTATGAGCTCCATTTGACAAAACTAAAACTGACAAAACTAACTTGTGTTTGATGGTTATAGCTGATAGTGAAAGGCTGTCTGGGGCAAATAGCTATTGTTAATAAACATTCAAACTTCTTTGCCTCTCCAGGAACAAGTACAACTGGCTCAAGGAGTCCGATTATCCCGTGGGTCCTTCCAGGACTCGTCACCATCACCGGGTGGCTCGGAGGATGGTGCCGAGTCGAGTGGCAACGAGGAGGCCCTCTCTCCACCACAAGCAGCACCGGCCTCGCCTGCCTCCGACACTGTGGTGAAGGAAGAGGTGGGTGGGGGAAGGAGTGAGGACGAGGAGCCTTCAAGAATCCATCCAGTCACGTCAACACCAGAGTTTGTCACGGTGATGGCTGCATCACGGCCTCAGTTCATAACAGGTGAGAGAAGGAGCCCTGTAAATGGTTCTTGAGGCACTCATGCCACTCTTAAGCCACTCATATCATGCCCCTCTCAATTCTTCTTGAACATGAAACATTGAGCTTGAATTGTTAAAAATTAAACTGCATCAAAGATGAGACGACAAAACGTTGGTTCAAGAGTGCTTAACCAAGAACCAAAAGGACTTTCACGTAGGTAAGTCTTTGTGGTAAGGGTCCACACATGAATGTTGTTTAAATCCGATGATAAAATTTCACAGTCAGAGTGATAACTAATTTCGTGATAGATGACAGCGTCGTCAGAAAATAAACATTTTACTGCTAATTAGAGAGCATAGGTCGTTTATGTATATAATGAACAAATTCTAGGCCAACTACTGTTGATTTCTGTGCTTACCGCACAACTCATAGTCACTCAAGTGAGGAGTTGTTCCTTTTTCAAAACTTAGCGATAAATACGCGGGGAGAGAACAGCGGGTGGACGTGTCAGAAGAGTGCTCCCACATAAATGCCAACTTCACTGTTAAAAAGTGCCCAGTTCTAAATTAAATTGATTATTTTGTGTGTATGAAGTGCTCTTGTTTCCCTCTGTACTGAATTTTCTAAAATTCGACAAAAATTGGGGTTTCCGTGACCCACTGGTTACTTAGCGCCCGCAACATGGTTTTTGGCTTTGTGTGCTCTTGTGATAACCACCAATTTTTAGTGATCCACAGTGTTCTTGGCTAACTTCTGTGTAAATCTGTGCTTACTGCATAACCCTGTGACACTCGAGTGAGGAGTTGTTCCTTTTTCAATACTTAACGATAAATACAGCTCTCGCAAAAGCTTATGGCATTCGGATGTGCAGAAGAAGACGCCATGGAGGGGTAAATTTTGGTGGAAGGGGTAGGCAAAAGGGACCTGGGGGAAAAGGAAGACATGGAATTTGTGCTATGCATGATTGCATTTCAAATAATGGAATATGTATGAGGTGGACAACACAAACGCCGTGCATCCGAACGCCATAAGCTTTAGCAAGAGCTGTACCACGCGACGTCAAGCTTCCTTATGTCATGATCTTATTAGTGTTTCCCTAGGTTTCTGACGATCTACCCTTCTTTCCTGGGCTTCCTGTTTAATATTGAGTGATCTGCGGAAGGAGTTATCTTATTTCTAAGTGTTAGATTATATCGGCTGTAAAGGCCCGAAAATGAGCACTTGTGCAGCTTCAACAGAGACTTTAATGAAACTAGCAAGATCACCTCTTGCATTAGCTGCCGTGAACTCTTTCACAGTACAGAGTCGTGTACTAAACTAACAGTGTCCAAGGTCAAAGTATTGGAATTAAAGAAAAAGCCTCTATTGATTTTTCAATGTCATCGATGCTCCAATGCAGGCAGCTCCGACTTTATATCGGATTTAAATTCATCCCTCGATGCCATTAAGGAGGACATGGCAGACATTAATGAGAGCTTAAAGTAGCTTAAAACAGTGATGGATAATGCTGTGTCAAATAGTAAGGACATAACTAACCTCAAAACCACAGTGCAAGAGATTGCTCCTCTGAATTAGTGAGTGGCTAAGATTGAACTTAAGGTTGCGTCAGTTGATCCAGATGCTGTGATAGCAAAATGTCAAAGCAGAATTTTTAAGCTCTCAAACATTATTTTCTATAATTGGGACTGTCCTCCAAATGGCCGTGATGGGGATTTAGTTAGCGAAATACTTCGTAAAATGAATATTGATTTGCGTCGCCTTGGCATGGTTAGAGAGGATACTAACTGTAAGCCGAGGCTACTCCTCGTTAGATTGAATTCACCAGCTGTCTCGGTTGTTTTCAATAGCAAGAAGGTACTACCTAAGGGAGCCACTATTGCTTGTGATAGAACTGTGATGGAGAGAAATATTAACTCAAGGAACTTAATACTAAAGTCTCTCAACATTATGAGCACAGGGTGTCCGGCAACGAGGAAAACCTGGAAAACTCAGGGAAATATTTCGTTCTGGAAAACTCAGGGAATTTTTGTATTTTTCCAAAAAACCCTGGAAAATGCACAGCAGCTGATTTCCATTAAAGCAGAGAGAGAGAGAGGTTTAACCATGTGCCTTTGCTTGAATTTTTCTTGGCTCAGCATAGCCTTGCGCTTCCTGTTCATTTCATACTCTTTTCATAGATCTGCGCCCGCATGCAGCTTGTGCTTCATCACCCCACCCCCCTCTCCCTTCTTGCAGTCCAGGGGGCCAATTGCATAGCAAGGTAAATTCCACACGCAATAATTCCCATGTAATGGAAACGGAATTGATACCAAAATGCGATTGTATATCTCCGTCAGCAGAAACAGAATTCTGCACGGAAATCTTGAGTCCGTTCGAAGAGCCGTACAAATGGAATTCTTGGTGTTGCCAAATTTACGATAAAGCTAAACGACTGTGTATGCGCGGTGGCATTTCCCTCAATTATTCGAAAACCATTCGGCCGGCAGCCTAAATGGATAATTGGGCATTGTTATATAATTGATAATCCTCTCCCAATAATCTCAACCCTCCTTGTTTTAATGTTTGCATAAATGTTTTTGAAGGAGTGGGAATACATTTTGCGGTCACTGCATGTTGGAATCACGGCCCTCTGGTTCAAAGTCGACAGGGCCACTGTACAGGGGGAACCCATGCTACATAATTATAATTCGTGCATTGTCCAACAAATACCATTTTGTTCTGATTGAATTCTTTCGGGCGTTAGATCCATATATATCACAAAGCAATTAGTTCACAGTTTCTGAAATGCCCATGGTAAGTACAGTGAAGCCTTAGCGAAGAAGAGGAAAGGTACCAAGGCCTCGAGGGAAATTGAATAAAAAGAGGTACTGCAAAAATTTCAAGAGCTGTGAACCAAAAAAAGTCATTTCTTGAAAAGCTGAGAAATTTGTTGCCGAAGTTAAATCGGAAATGCCCTCATTGAAAAAAATCACATCGGTTCCTTTTATTTGCAAGTTCTTTATCAAACTATCCGGAATCTAGTTTATTGTGTTCAAATTGCACCTGACTTAAATTTTTTTGTCCGTTTACTGTTTTTGTTGGTTAAAATAAGACCTGTGATACTCCACATTCTTTATACATATACTCTATTATTTAATTCAAAGTAGCTACCGACATTTCACGTATTTTTCATATTGGTAAAATATGCCAATTGTATTAGAAATTCGATAGAAATATGATAGAAATGAAGTACAACAAGACCCTGGAAAATGCAAAAATTTGCCTGGAAAACTCAGGGAAAAAAGAAATTGAGATTCACCGGACACCCTGGAGACAGTGTCGCGTATGGGTGACATCCGATGAGTTCTGCCCTGAATTGGGTGACGGGTAAACTCCTTCCAAGATGGTCTCAATCATGTAAAATCACCAGTTTTACAAGCCCCGTGACTGTGGAACTCGACGAACAGACAGGTGCGTTCATTAAGGATTGCCATGTTTCCCAAATTAAACCCTTCGATAGCAGGGACGACAACGGGTCTTGTGACCAAGTGTGATAACCATCCATTCCCTTTTTTTGTTACCTCCCCCCCTCAAAACTTACCTGAAATCGCTGCCTTTACTGTTCCACCTCCTGGGGGGTGTTTCTGACTCATCGGATTGACTGCATCGGAATCGGATTCAATCCGAGTCGATCAGATACCTATCCTACGGTCGTCTTCCGTGCGCTTCACACTTACTATCGGAAAGCATTCCGCTGTTGGTATGACGTCACTCGTCATCCCCGTCGAGTAGCGATGAAACGTCACAGTTTTTGAGAGAAAAGTGAACAGCGAAAAGCAACCTCCCACCAGGTTTAACTCTTCATAATGGAGGGAAAAGGTATGTACGGGCATGTATTTGTGCTAATTGATACATTGTCTTATAATTGACGTTATTGTGGGTTAAAATTATTTTAGAATTGTCCTTTTGTAATTTTTTCAATGTAATCTCCAGTCTATTTGTGTAAATGACGGGAATGAAGGCAAATTTTAAACAATTTGGTTCGTTCATTCTCGCGGGTACACAGTTGATTATTAAGGTCACATGCATATGACTTATAATAGATACAGTCGCGAAATGTACCCTTTCTTGCAACAACAGATACTCAGCATCATTTACTCAATGATTTATCCAAAATACGAGGTGTTATTTTCATTGTTTATCTCATTTGAATGCGAATGTGGTCCTTCTTCATTAATGTATTGACCTTCATGATATACCGTTTATATCTAACATTTTGCCCGTAAAAATGGAGGTTCATTGGAAGGAAATTTGAAAGGTTTTGCGGTGTCGATGATTGTCAATGGCTTGACACGTTGGTTAAAATAACGGAAAACAATGGGGTTTGATTGTTATCTGTGGTACACGTACCCGGTTATTTTTTTAACACCATTTTATTGCTAAAATGGCACACTTGCTAATATTGCACCTTTTTTATATCAAATGTACTTGCGTCAACAGAATTTATACGTAATATTTGGGCTTTGCAACACCACCGTACATAATGCAGTAACATCGAACCTCCTTCAAATAGTTCCAACCTATGTTCCTGTTTTGATTCATATGATATAATAGAATATTGTTATTTGAAATCAAACGCTTTCTTGCGCAGTGATAGAGATGACACAGGCTAAAATATTCCCATAAGATTTTCCTTTACTAAATTTTGAAAACCACCACCACACCTTATTTCAACGTTTAACGTTGTAGAAAGCTGTCCACTGTTGAGGAATGGTCTAATTTCCTCAATCAAATCCCTTGCCAGGAATTTATTTTGGTGATATAAGCCTTGAAAAACCTCTTCTGTGACACTAAAGGGGTCTGAGTGATCCCTCAACTACCTCAGATCTTGTCTTCTCAACAACATCTGCTGCCTTCTTCGTCTCCTCTGCAGGTATCTTAGGTTCCTCAACGCGTCCATGTGCTGTTTTCAATTTAATTTCGTATTACTACCAAATTTAGTAACATTTGGGATTCGTCAAGAGTTTAGAGTGCAACAAACTCAAGATAATCTGCGCACATAGATGAAATCGAGAATCAGCTGTGCGATGGTAAAAGAACATAACTACGGAAATCGCAGCAGGTATATCACTTCAAACGAATATTTCACGTAGAAATATAATATGTATTTAGGTTGTACAAAATGGAATCAACCTAACTAAGTTCATAACTATGTCTAATTTTGATGTACCTACGATGCTAGGTCACGTACACGTATCGTATCAAAACTAAACAAATTGATATATGTATTTCAAAACTGAAGGACCAGTTTCCACTACATTAAGCTACCTGAGATATTTATACGTTATTATGCTATGCATTCCAACTCGTCTCATCTTCCTTTTGCTAAATTACTTGCCCAAATAATATATAAACAAACTTGCACCAACAGTGATACAACATGCGCATATATTGTCCCATTTACACGCTAATTAAATTATCCTACACCTATATTATTCTGGCAGAACATCCACATAAATGTGCACTTATGAAATAAAGCAGTATTATCTTATTATAGCCAAATACTTAACGTCAACAACATCATAAGGGTATTCACCTGAGACCAACCAACGCAATCGGAATGACTTTTCGACACCTCAATCCCGATCGACCCGGTTCCAATCGGAAAGCCTTCCTTGAGTCGATAGGAAGCAGTCTTAAATGCACGGATTGTCCTGTCGATAGTAAGTGACGTAGAATCCGATCTAAGTCTTCTGATCTGATCAGAATGGATGACTCTGAAACACCCCCCTGGGCGGTGGTTGAGTCAGGGAGCACGGTGGGACCCGAGTTCTGCACTCTGTCTTTGCCCCCTACGCTTTTTTTTTCTTTTCTGCATTGTCCCCATTTGGGGGGAGGGGTCTAATTTTTCTTCTTGTTTTGTTTCTCCTGTCACCTGTGGGTTGGCACCTTTGCTTCACTTTTTTGGTGAGGTGTGTTGAAAAATATTTCCTGGTGGCCACCTTGTTGACTGTTTAAGCATGTAATGCGTGGTTCTCGTCGGGTCTATCTGAATAGCCTTACTTCGTCGAGAGGCCCATTAATACAACCTGTTCGTGGATAGCTAACAGTGGAGAAATTATAAAAT
Organism: Pyrrhosoma nymphula; assembly: GCA_963573305.1. Taxonomy (NCBI): domain Eukaryota; kingdom Metazoa; phylum Arthropoda; class Insecta; order Odonata; family Coenagrionidae; genus Pyrrhosoma; species Pyrrhosoma nymphula. Next base: position 121,877,433 of record OY754331.1, on the reverse strand, counting down.
AAACAAGTACCAACAAAACTAAACTAGAATCTCCAGCATTCCTTACGTATGCCAATAAAATGACCAATCTCGTTCATAATAGCATTCAAGAATAACAGTATTTATTCAACTTTGAGTTAACAAACAACATTAAACAAAGTACTTCATTATTGTCGGACATCCGCTCCTTCCTACATAAAGGATTTCACAAATACAGAAACCAAATGACATAAACTGAGCGCGACTTAGCCAAACCATACAAGATACATTTTTCCCTTTTGGGATCCTTTACCCCAATCCATAAAAAAAATTTAATGCAAAATATAAGTGATCCTCCGGGCCTTACTTCCGCAACGGTATACAAAATAGAGACAGAAATAGCAAAAGTAAATAAATGAAAAGCCCCCAAACATGGGCACACCCAAAAGAACACATGAATATTTAACTATCTCACTCACTATCACCACCAGCCACATACCTGAACCCAGTCACAAATACTCTGGCACACATATTGCCATACTCAAACTTTCACAATTACACGTACGCAAGTTGAAGAGGGCTGGAGAGGTGTTGCCCCTAGGAAGGCAGAGAGAGAGAGCGAGTAGCTGCCGTTTCTCTCGCTTCCGCCTTCATTCGTAGGGTTGCCTTGTCGCTCCATAGCAGACGGCTTTTCATTTCTGCTAGCCACACGGGCACCCTCTGGGTTTTGGCGGGCTTTTGACTCGACCGCGCTGGTCTACTGCGCTCCACGCAGCCGTCCATCCTGCCTCCCTGGTGGTCATCCATGGATTGCAGGGGCGGGGTCCTTTCAGCCCCTGGCCAGTGGTGACCAGTTCCTCCACAGCGGACCCGTGGTTTGCCGGTTTGTCCTGCGTGCTACAAATCAGTCTCTCTCATTCAGATAAATTCACTTTCAAAAGAAACAAAACACACTCAATCATTTTGCTTTGAGTACGTGGGTAAGTGGAATTTTTCCCTATTGTAGGGACAACGCGCAATTATTACCGGAGAGAAAACTAAGATCTTTGTGGATTGGTTTTATACCATAGTAGGTTGACCACAGAACAAACAGTTTCCAGAAATATCCTTACAAATAATTATTGTACCTTACTGGGTTTTACCCGACACTAACAATAAAGTTTCCCTCACCAAAATAACACGGATTATAAATTGGAAATAAATCAGGTTTATAAACATTAAAATCTTTAACCTCCCTTCAGCTCTTCTGCTTCCGGGCTTCCCAGAACACATCTCTCTCTTACGTTACGGGTTACAAGCATAGTAGCCAAATTTCTGTTACATATATTTATATTTCTGTTAAAGTAAGGCCTGAGTCAATCTATTATACTAAATATATTTTTAATGAACTCCGAATTGGAGACTTTTACATTCGATTATCACTGTCTCCGCAATTTTATGTCAATGTAATTTTGAGTGTTTGACTTAGTACTGGTATTTTCTAATGGAAATAACTCTTGGAATGTTTTTATAATGCAAATAAGTGCTTCCACTTAATGCGCGTGATTCTTGATGTATGTGCCTCTGTCAAGGATATTCTAACGGTGTATTCTTGACCATGGAATGAAGTGAGAAATGTTTATGAATTTACTATAATTGCTTTGTACAGTGCAACCTCAATAAAACGAGACCTCGCGGTGCCCAAGAAAACCCTCGCAATGGCGAATTATCGTCTTACCAGGGGGCCTATTCTCTAACTCGAAGCATCGGAGCTTTCTGGCGAAAAGATCCTTCAATAAGCTACTTGCTCCCATGGGTATTCTCTATCATGGAAGCTACCAAAGAAAGATTAAGCAGAAGCTACCGGTTGCTTATTAGGCTCCCACCCGTATTCTGTAAATGTCATGAAGCTACTTCCATAGCCCCAATAAGCTCCTACGGTATCCTCACGAAGCGCGGCCTCTGAATACCCTGCTTAAATATTCGTCATTTTATAACGCTTATCCATCTATAATTGTCCAACGCACGGGAATGTTTCTTACATTTATTAATTGCGCATTTCTTGCACTTTCACTGGGTTACTTTGTCATATTCACCATTTGCAGAATTTTTTACAAAAAAGATATTAACTGGAGTGATGGAAAGCCATATTTACCATGGGTAAGTAACTTGATTCCAGCCCATAACGGGATACGTAGTGGGCTGTGGTAACGTGTATCACCTTCGCATTTCTTTTGAAAGCTTCATCTTCGTATATTATTGAAATGATTTGAAGCAACGAGTAATTGACAAAAGCAAATAGCACGAATCATATTGAATCATATCATTGACATGAACCCTAATTCTCGAATATATTTACGAACAATCTTATTTCAATTGATCAAAACAGCCAAGATGGACGTCGTGCATTCGTATTCACGAGATTATGTGAGCAAAAATAAAATATTTTAGAATTTTGCTCGTATGATTTTTAATGCGTGGAATTTTTTGCTAAACACGATGCACGAACATCTTCTCCATCTAAAACAACCTTTAAACAGGTTTCACCAGTTTTATCCACGAAAAAACATTGAGACGAGCATTCCCTTTGGTTCTAAGAATGGTGTCACCAGAAATGAAGTTTCCGCGGATTTGGTTTAAAAATATTCTCATACCCGCCTTTCGCCAAACCTCTTTCCACTTTCTATTACGTTCTTGAGAAAGCTCCCACGAGTTGGAGAATACGGTTGGTAGCCAATTCTGGTAGCTTTTTTGAAGCTGCTGCATCGGTAGCTTCAAGATACAGAATAGCCCCCCAGGGGTGGAGCACATAATTACCATTACGCCTATTGTCAACACTTTTCTGGGAATCGGATTGGTGTGGTGGCCGAAGTATTTTATCCGGTGAGCCTGAGCACAAATCCTGAAAGAGGGGGAAAGTTTTCGCAGTAATTCATATCCCTACTTAATATACCAACTAACCACTCAATCAAAAAGCACCGTACCGTACTCTAAAAGACACAAAAAGCCTTGAATTGTCAGTAATTTTCCCGTATGCACAACTGACCAAACTATAGTTTTCTAGTGTATTTTAATGTTCATTCCATCAATTTCATTAGTTTCACCAAAAATGTAAACCATTATTGATAAATCAAAATTGTATCACATTTATTACTTGCATTTACTCTTTCCCATGGTTGATCTTAATGTTTATGATGAGTATATCGACGTTCTTCGTGACATTTCGCGGAAGCCATTTGGAATAACGTATTTCATTTGTTTCTGCAGACAAAATGAAACAGTGGAAGGGATCCTGCCTTGGAGAACATTTTCTCCCATCCTATGTAATGTCTACATTGAAAAATCAATCTGCTATAACATGCATAACAATTTCATTGAAATAGCAGTCATATCACAATAAATTCTTTTTAAAGATTTAGTTAGGCCCTCGACGTACTTACAAGAATTCTATGTCGGGGAATGTATAGACGTATTGGAAGTAAATGAACTAAAAGTGCAACATCTTTGGCACCGCATTCATTAAATTACATCAAGTATAGGTAACAAATAATAATTTTCAAACTTCAATAATCTCATAAATTAAAACATTAACTCACTTAAATCTCCAACATTGATAAATATGGAGTGAAAGAAAATATTAAGATACTTGAGTAGCTTGCCATTTTTCCCTTCCGACAGACTTAAATACTCAATTAAGCTTTGACATTAATACGTGAAAACAAAGTGTAAATACATTTTCAGTTTCAATGAAAACCATAATTTTGTACAAAAGAGTCTAACGTTGTTTGTTTTAGTTTTCCTCCAGTTGCACGCATGACGTATTTTATGTAGTGTCGCTCCCTTGCTGATACGCTTACTAAATTCTGACAAGTACCATTGTGAGGATTAATGTAAAAGGCATGATTCCGTAAAACTTGACTGCGTCCCAAATGGAGCGATCGGAGCGATACACCATAATGCCTAATGCCTGGTTACGGAAGCACACACACTGACAACTCCAAAAACATGATCAGCATGAGTTGTTACGAGTGCTGTGATTGGTTGAGATTGGGCAGGGCATTGTGGGACACAGCCAATAGAATTTATTATGTATTTCAATTCAAATACAAAATGAATTTAATACATTACGCATTTCAATGGCGGAAAATTAAGTTAGGTCGTCGGCTGATGCACTGCTTGCCCTGTACACATTGCTAATTACTTAGAGTGCCTTTAGTGCATCTTGTTTCGGTGGGAGGTTAACCACATCGTCTTCTGGATCCTCTGAATCGGACCTTGATTCCACTCAGTCATTGCACACCGCAAGTAGAATTGCGTCATCCGTCACCTCCTCACGAGAGGGGAAAGAGTTGTCAACTTCCATAAAACTTTAAAAAAAACAGACCAAAATGACCCTCTCTCGTATACAATCTCAAAGATTATATACGCTCTTATCTCTTCCCAACCTTTAGGGTCCTCAGTATCTTTCTATCGTGGGCTGGAGGCATAATTTATCGGGGATATATTAAGCCTCCTGCCCACGTCACTTTTCGACAGTATGCCACTTTCACATTTCTCTATAATTTCCATTTTCTCGCGTAGACTAACAATGAGTGTCTTGTGTTTTTGGGCCATGATGGTGTCTATCTTTGAAATGCTCTCAACTCGCTGCTGTGCGAGTGTGCTCTCGACCGCTCAGGGAACAAAAGAAGATAAAAAATCGAAACTGCTAATGCTGAAGTATTTCCACCAAAATTTACAATAAATTAATTGGACGACGATTTACAATGTGTAGGTAGTTGATTCTTATAACTCCATATAAATTGCATTACTAACAGATCGCAACCAATTGCAAGAGTTTGGTCACTCTTGATGTATGTTTACCGGTGATGGAAACTCTCGCATTGGCAGGTGCCAACAGAAAAAGGGCCTCGTAAAAACCATATTTCTTTTACATGGAAAACATAGGGTCAATTGACAGTGCCCCTGCAATCTCTCATATTGGTGGGGGTCTCGCAACTGGCCATACTTGTATTAACGCGGTTCCACTGTATTTTGTTCATTTTTTTGGAACTCAAATACCTAACAGGATAATTGCCCATGGTTTAATGCTGTTTTTTTTGTGTTGCCATTTAGAGCACTGTCACTTCAATTCAACCTATCATGGATTGTTCAATTGGCATGGTATATTATGCCCTTGTGATGCATGGGTTCGTAGATTGTGTAACAACTGTAATTTTTCTAAACTAACGTTTTCCTTTATCTTCCCTGCGGATGTGTCATGCTTTTATTTCTGGGTCTTTGCAAAAGATTGTATTAGTCTGGGGTCGGTTGTGTTCCTGGCGGAACGCGAGCAGAATTATTCCCTTGTTTTTCCTTCCTTCCTCCTTCACCGCCCTCTTAATCCGGAACCAGAAGGGCTTGAAAAATCTCGGCGAAGAGCAGAGCAGGAGAGACAGATGACTGACAGGCAGTATCGCCAACAGAAGAGCTAAGCAGAGGGGGCAGTGGGGGAAGATGAACCGTGCCCCCCTTCTTCGAAGGAACCTGGCCCTGGAATCGACCTAGCCTTGTTCATTTGTGGGCGAGGGTCAAAAGGGCCCTTGCGAGAGCCCCAATGTATAACCTTGAGGGGACATGCCACGGACTCAGGGCATTTATTGGCCTCTGGAGCTCAGGAATGGACTTAGCTGAGCTGCCAGAACTCGACGCCTCCATGCCCTCACGGCCATCTGCCTGGAAAAAAGTGCCCGCTTTTCCTTTCCCTCTACCTTTTCCTTCCATTCCCTTGATCTCACGACCGCTCAGGACTGCCTCTGACTCCTAGCTGTGTTTAGTTATATTAAACGTATTTAATTTGTGGAATCAGGCATTATTATTATTCGTCTACTGATCCGCGGGGCACCGCCTCTGACTGTAATGCCGGAAAAACTTTTGTCCCAAAAATATGGACGTTCGCGGTAGAATACCCAAAAGACCAGATCTTTCTGATGAAATACTCCCTACACAAAGAGGTGAAGCTAATCCTTTTGTGGATTTGAAGTCAATTCCTTGAGTGGGAAAGGAAATCACTTCTTCATTTATGATGTACATAGGTTGAAAAATGGTGAGCATTAATGTACTTGACAGTCTTATGATTGTGTATTGGTTGTCCCTGGCAGCCTCGGCGGCAGCACGAGTGATGGCTGGTAGTGGGTTCCCCTCACCGACCCCTGGTGTCCTGTACCAGACAGCCCAAGGGATGGTGTATGCCGCACCCACCACTGCTGGCACCACTGCCACCACACAACTCCTCCCATCCACGTCATCAGCCCTGGCCAATGGTGCCACTGGCTTGATACTCTCACTCGCCCCATCATCTCACCGTGGCTCAGGGGCCATTGCTGCTGCTGCCGCTTTGAGTGGTTCAGGTGAGATACATATTATGCATGTGGCCCCAATAGGTGACAATGCTAGGCAATATTTCCATCTCAGAAAATTCTAATGCTGCTTGAGAATGAAGCGGTGATTTAAGGTGTATCCTGAAATACAATGAGGGGAATCATTGTATTAACCTTTATCTTCCGAGCTTGTCTCTCCGGCACAAAAAATATCCCTAGACTGCCGAGCATGTTCATTTGGTACACAGCATCCTCCTTTCATTCTCGAGGCCCCTGCGATGGTCAAACGACTGGAATACATATTTTCAAAGGGGCATTGGACTAGGAATAAATCCTACTTCCATCTGAATTTTTTTCTGTGGATATCTCATGGTATTAGATGTTGTTTGACCTAATAACACATGAAGGATCCAACTCCTGTCACCATGGTTTGCTTGCCATATGTATGAAGAGGGAACTGAATACTTTCCTCACTACAAATGAAGTTTTAGACCACACAAAGACATATATTTCTACAAGAGAAGTATTCTAAATATAGAAGTTCTTCCTATCATGAGAATTTTTTCTTGGTCATGTCAAGATAATGAGATTTCATTTGACCATCTTTTGCCTAAATAATGCTACTCCTTCCTCTGGGTTTGTTTATCCGGTGTGAGAGTAGGAAACTGAATCATTTTGCCATGACAAAGGAAAATATATGTATAGCCCAATTAGACCCTTATCTCCTCAGAAAGCACTCAGCGATAGAAGCTTCTTACTTTCATGAGAGGTTTTTTCCTTATCACCACGCAGTATTGTTGGACCATCTGTCCCTGTAATGATTCATCCTCATTGTTTGAGTTTTCTCGCTGGAGAGGAGGCAAGGGGATCTTTACATGATCACAAATCAAGATGACAGGATGCTGAATAATGTCTTTGATAGTATGAGAGCCTTTCTGCATACATACCCTTCGAAGTCCTTCCCATCCGCAAATCTGTTGTGACTAACATTTTCATATCATTGTGGAGTGGCTCCGTGATAGTCACTCCCGATCATTGATATTTCAAGAGTGTTGTGTGCTGTGACATGAGTATTTTTGTGACCATATTATTAGGGGGGGGGGGGGGGGGGGGGCAAAATGTTGGGCGCGTCACACGGCGCCCAACATTTTCGTGTAACACATGTATTCAGAGAAATCAAAAAATCTTAATCTTCAACGTTGTTTTAAGAGATTTTGACTATGCACTTTATTAAAATATTTCCTTTATTTCCTGGAATATAATGTAAATTATAAGTATTTTGTGGTAATTTCATTAAAAAATAATTGTACACGCAATCTAAACGAATTATACGATTAAGTTACGCACGTTGCAGTTTGAAGTCCTCACTGTTAGCTGAGAAACCACTACTTTAATTTAGTGACTTGCCGCGGCTACGCTACTTCATGGCACGCACATTTTGCCATGCTCAAGGCCATGGATATATTCTATCCATGGCCTCCTGAACATGCTTAATTATAATGCTTTATTGCTTATTCTGTGGCTGTAAGGTGCAAGAAACATCATTAATATTCTTTGCTACGTACGCACAGATATTATGACCATGTCCGATCTAAGCAATGCCAGCGGTGTGAAGCGACGGCTCAAAACTATCGGTTGCAGAAAAAGTAGAAGTCTATCCTCACCAGCCTCCTAAAACCGCTATGTGGATGAAGCAGACTAAACTGCTCCATTGAAATTAACCTTAATTTCTTAACTCCTGACATGCCGATAGCATCAAAAATGATGAAACAACTGATCGTCAATCGCATTAATCAATCGGACGTGGCAAGGAATGTTGCGTCATGAAAATGTTTCGTAATTTTCATTTTTATTTCTGTATGCTCAAATTTTCCTCATTATATCAACAAATATATTTTTTATAAAAATGATTATTTGCAAATTAAAGCTTTTGGGGTGTCCAAACGGGTGAAAGGTTCAATGTTTTCTGGCGTTTCGATGTCCGACACGGCCCTCGTCAACAGATTCGCCGGAAAAGTACTATAGTTCAGCAATTTACCAAGTTTAAACCAAATATTTATTATCATTTTTATGCAAAGAAAAACAGTAAAAGAACAATATTATAGAATTATCGCTAACTGGTTTGAAAATACCTTGCATAAAAATGACTTCGCTTCATTTCATAGCTTGAATCATATCTGGCAGATTACAAGTTAATGTATTTCAAATTTCTGCTACTAATGGCGCTGTATATATTCCAGCCACATTGTAATTCTTCCTTAAAACAGGTCCTATTGCTGCTCTCTTTCGTATTTTTTCTGCATATTTGTACAAGACAAAGTCAAAAAGTGTTTTACAAAGGATGATATGCATGAGTAATGGACTTAAGAAGTGAATTTTATTTTTTTCAAGAGCCCGTTGTGGTGCAAATTGCGGGAAAACTGAAAAATGTATAGTCTAAATTCGGGGTTCTGCATACATTGGAAACAATTGAACGGGACTTTGCAAAATTGGTGTAAATTGTGGGAAAAAGTAATTTCCGGTAACGCAAATGCGAGGTTTCACTTTTTTTTTATATTATTTATGCCTACAAAATGTCACATGAAATCCCTGTAAAAAATCTATAAAACACTTTATTTTCTTGTGATACAACAAATACTTACCTTATAATTATTTTTTTCTAACACTACGTTTTAGTGGCTGTAGGTTCAAAAAGGCAGTCTAGGTAGTCTGTCGGCAAAAAACCTCGTAAGATAAAGGTTAAATGCTTTCTTCATCAGCTGCTATACCTCTACATGCTCACGCAGTTACTCTTAGTTTAAGTAGTTTTTCTTCATTGATTTCTACTTCTGTAGTTACTGTTATTAAATGCTGATTTGTTGTTTTTGTGTTACAGAGAATTTATCAAAATTTTGTTCTCACAGCTCAGGCAAATGGTTCCAGAAGTCAGCAATTCATAAGGATCCCAATGCCCGTGGCTCTATCAACCAATCAGCAACAAGAAGGGACAAATTTTTCCAAGGGTCGTAAGTGACGGATGGTGAAATCTGCGACCTTGTGTGAGGTTGTAGTGTTCATTGCAGTGGAGGAAGCATGAAGGAAAGGGAAGAAGGGGCATGCGCGCATCTGTGTTGGTGTGTTTTTTATGCGCGTGGGAGCCACTGTGTGCGCATGAAGAGAGCGTCTGCTGACTTTTTGCAAATGTTACTGTTATTGTTGTTGTTGTTGCTGCTGCTGTCGTACTCCATATCCTGCTTCCATTTCCCCTTTCACATTCCTCCCATGAGAGAGGGATTTCTTGAATTACAGTGCCATGCACCCTGCCTCTTCTTCATATCTACCACTACTCAGGTGTATGCATGTGTATAGATATATATATATGTATATATACAAACACATACACAAACACACACCTGACTTGGTCCGGTCCGAAATGTTCAGCAAGAACAAATCTTTTATCTTCTCTTTTATATATAGAAGAAGGTGGCGGCAATCCACCGAAAATTTCAAAACCCGTGTGGGTGTCATATTATGTGTTTCTTCTTTTTAGTCACCCTAGTGACGAAGTATGTGTGTGTGTGTGTGTGTGTGTATATATATATATATATATATATATATATATATTATATATATATATATATATACACACACACATATAGCAATAAGCCCCAGCCGAAATCATGGTAAATCTAAGTGTCCTGGTAGCTCAACTGGTAGAGCACCCGGCGCAAAATCGGGAGGTTCCGGGTTCAAGTCCCGGCCACGGCACATTTTTACCCTCTGATTTCTCGGCTTTACCATCTTCCACATCACCAGTGTCTTCGTCCAATGTTAATTATATGTTTCCTATCTCTTTCTTTCACCTTCTGTTCAAATTATTATATATTTATTCTCCTTAAGGCGGTGTATGAGTGAGTGAACGAAATATATATATACACACAGATACACTCATTCATTCACTCAAACCGCTCAGCTCGTAAATAATAAATATTTTGTTCAAACAGAGGGTGAAAGAAAGAGAATAGAAAAAACATAAAATGTGATTTCAAAATGGAGGTGTGAAGATGGAATGATGGCCGATTCCAAATGAAAAAAATTCTAGTTCCTAAATTTTTCTAAAAATTTCTGGCCTAGTCGAATTTTTTTCACTTGGAATCGCCCATCATTCCATCTTCACATGACCATTGTGTTATCACATTTCATGTGTTTCCTATCCTCTTTCTATATTATATATACACTAATGAAGACATTTTTGCCAATTGGCCACAAATATAACATGAAAACTTGCAGGAGGTGAGGGAAAGAGAAGATTAAAAAAAAGATTTGTTCTTACTGAACGCTTCGGACTCGTAGGTCCTTCCTCAGCTTTAGAAATAATATACATACATATTATTTTTTTCATGCATAAATAATATTTATGAAATACCTCTGAGAGGTGTGAACATAAGTCTTTTGTTCACTTAGAAGTCGTGAGAAAAGAGTAGGTTATAATTCATAAAACTAATGAATACAATGGTGGTGTGAAGATGGAAAGATGCCTGACTCAAGAGAAAAAAATTTAACTGGACCGGTTTGGGAACCACGGACCTTCCATCGGATGATCAGACCTCCGAGCTACCCAGCCATCGTAGGAACACTGGAAACCACAGGGGGTTTATATCAACAAACACCCCCAGAAGTAGCTTGTCGAGTCTGGAATCAGAGTTTTTCTTGGAGTCAGCCAGCATTCAATCTTCACACCACCATTGTGTTCATAAATTTTATGTTTTGCCCATCTCTTTTTTTCTCCTTCTGTCTGAATGAAATATACCTCTTAGAATATGAAAATTTTATAATAGCGGAAGTAATAATGCCAGATGTGACAGTTCTAGTGGCAACAGGTGTTGACGCTGAGAGTTGATTGTGGCACCATGTATGAGCAATAGTCTTTAAATATGGAAAGCCAGTGATCGTTGTAAAGGGTTGAAAAAATTGTGCGTGGGTTTTCATTTCCCTTTGAAAGGGAAATGGTGAGTTCCTTAAAATATCCTTTATATGAGGAATGTCTTTTAACAGTTTTGTACTAATGTTTTATATAAGTAGATGCAAGTTGCTGTTCTGTATTATTTATGAGAAATCTTCTCTGTGCCTTCAAATTTTCATTTTTTGACTGTGGATGAAATGTTTAATGCAGTTCACATGTTCAAATGTGAACTAGGCAGAAAGTTAGAAAAAAAGTGTGTGAAACTACATACAGGCAGTCCCCGAGTTACGTAGGCCTCGACTTACGTAAATCCGTACTTACGTAAGTGGCAACCTTACCAAAAAAACGAGCATTACGAAAGTTGCAGATTTGGAAGGATTGTTGCCTACTTTCAAGGGGCGCATGTGTCGTAATGTTAGTAAGAGCTGGCCATCCCCGTATTTCTCCGAATCGACCGTAATCTTGAGAGCACGGACTCAGTTACGGAGTCATTTTTGACTCCTTTTTTCGACTTCTGTAAATTTCGACTTACGTAAAATTCGTCTTACGCTGCTAGTGTCAGAATGCATCTATTACGTAAATCGGGGATTGCCTGTATGTGGCTGAAGATTGAAGAGAAAATCAAAATGAATTGCATACAGTGTATGCATATTAAATGTTTTGCCATCCTTATAAAGGAGTGCATATTTAGTGTACATAAATGCATTGAGATGAAAAATAAAAAAATATGAGATTTAAGGCTATTCTGTTTTTTGGAAGTTGTTAGTGTGTTGCCTGTATTAAGCCATGAGCTTTTTATTGGTTACAATTGTAGCCAACAGGAGAAAATTCAATTCATGTCGTAGAAAACATTAATGTGAACCAAACTGCCAACTTAATGAAAATGGAGTTTCAGAATATAGTGAAACTACTATTTGAATAGAAGTTGACACTGTTTAAATATTTGGTTCTAAGAGAAAATAAGAATCTTCAATTTATGTTTACTGATTTATTTCTTTCTTTTCTTGAGGAGGTATTATTCCAGTTATTTATTATCATATTATATAAATCGAGCAATCTCTGTACGTATGTATGTCGCACCTTTCTCACAAACGGCTCCAATGATTTTTTTGAAAATTTGAATATAAGGGTTTTTTGGTGCCAGGAATCAATTGTGTGCCACATAGGCTACTTCGAACAGACCCCAGGGGCCCATATGAAGGCCATCTTTTATATACCAACGTTAACTCCCATAAGAAAAGCATAGGATTTGGTGCAGAGGTTTCTTTTTTTGCTTTGTTTAATTGCTTACACTCATGTTATAGATGTTAATTTTTAGGTAAATAAAACGACACATTTTTTAATTCTTGCATTCCATTTCCGTATACCCTTCATTTTTTCTGCAATCTAAGTTTTTACCTCGAAAATCTCAAATTTTTGCACTACTTCAACAATTAAATATTTTAGATACTTGTAAACTGCAGCATAGGCATGGAATGGAAATTCATGCCCGAGGCATTTATGCCCTATTAAAAAATCTCTTTTACAGATGTACTTCCAAATTTTAGCTGTAATATATATTTCAACCCAACCTCTCCATGTGTGGTTAATGGCTGCTACAGAATAGATGGTATTTTTTTTATTTATTTCAACTACCCCGAAAACAGCTCGCACTGGCAGTAATGTGACCATGAACTGCTAACCGACAATAAGTGTTCTTATTTTACATGAGAGAATAATAACAGAAATCATAATACAATATGCCTTAGTAAATCAATTTCATTTGTGTATCAACAAGAAAATCAGATATATGTAGTTGTCTGTGGTTAACTAATGAGGTGTATTTCCCAATTTAATGTTTCATGACATAATTTCACACATTACCTTACTCCACATAGAGCTGCTATTTCATTGAAGAGTTTCAAATAATAGACAAACCTTCATTCATAAGTAAATATTGTGCCAATTTCCCCCCCTCCCTCGAAACCTCGAGACTCGAAAATCCTCGGAGAGACTGCGAGACGTGACAGTTCTCGAGGTTTGGCGGTGGGGGGGGGGGGAAATTGGCGCACTCGGAAATGCAGAATTTAATTCCTCAAACCGGGGTGGGGGGTACAGAATGCCTCGAGAAGTTCCCAATCCTACATTGATTGAAATGCTTTCCTTTTCACACGGATTAGGGTCGACGGTAATAAGCGGTAAGTTGGAGTCAGAAGGAGGTAATGAGGAGCGGCTGAAATTAGGCGGAGTTTGAATGCCCTTTTGTATCGCACAGCGTTGAGTTTCCAAAGCAGGCGCATCTCGTGCATTCTTAGTATCTTCCAGCAATTTAATGAAATCGTCCATGTCCACATTCTCTCCGATCTCCGTCATGCGATAAACTAGACCATCCAATGCAGCATTTAAAAGAGAAGCGTTGTCATAGACTCCCGAACGGTGGGCGCAAATTATTTCACTGGCCGGTATGATTGTAAAAATTTTATTCATTTTAAAATACTCTTCTTCTAAGATAGAGGTGAAAAAACTGATTTATTCGCTCCGAGAAGCGTTAATTTATGGGTATACAACAACACTACGTTCGTCCTGAGATGTTGGATCCCTCTTGGCAGCGTGGCTCCACAGGGAGGCTGACACCTCGTAGATGTATCTTCAGGTCTTCTGGATGAAACTCCACAGATTGTAAGGATGGACGTCAGATGATTCACATGTGGGGGATGAACCAGGCTCCTGCTTCTCTTCAGAACCACTTTTAACTACGGAATCTGATGCAACCGCTCGAACAGGGAAGTTAAAAGTAAGGAAGCCGCCACACATAACACTAAGACCTCAAGACGTCGCCACAAGACCAGCAAATGACATGCAAGCAGTACTCTCGGACCTTTTAAAGGTTTGTGTTGGCATATCTTACGTTCAAAAGAGGGGGGTGTGCAATATCCTTGAGAAGCAAGGAGGAAATAATTCTATATTTGACTTTTCAGCATGTCCGTATTACTCGCCAGCACATCAAGGGGTGAAGAATTCTTGCCACAGAATGCAAGTAATCGAAGGTATGCATATTATTTTTGCAGTCTTTTCCACACTTCACCTCTCGCCCCTTAACGACGAGCAGAATCGATGTGACACTCGGACTTTCCGATTCTGAAATTTCTGCACTACGATAATGATTTTGACCACTATCTGCACTTAAATGGTAAGTTAAAGACAATTTCTATATTTTGAGAAGGCCCCTCTTTCCCACGTATCGTCAGCATTATCACTAACCATGGATTTTCACTCCTAGCCTCTTGCTCAACTCAGGCAATGGAAATACCCTCAAACTCCCACCACCATCGGTGATCAACGTGGTTTCAACAGGGGTGAGGAACAACATACTTAAAAAGCAATCTCATAAGTGCCCTCTCCTTCATTATCTCCAACCTCGGCTGAAAGGACACCCCTCGGGACGAGTCTCACTAGTCGCTCGATAAGCAACATCCACCCTTGACTTACGACTATCAGCATTTATTGAAATGTGCAACGAAGAGTCACAGAATCTCACCGATGTGGAAATCGAACGTGAGGTACGTACGTTGTCACTTCCAGCGTTCTCTTCCGATGCTCAAATTCTTCATAAAATTACGGAATAAGAAATTAATGAAACCTTATTTCATATACAGACCGTCCAGTTCTACTCCTGGGATTCCGATTATTCGGAATTTGAAGATGGATGTGCCGCTCTTCAGACAGCAGACAGACAAAGCTTCTCTTTAGCAGACAAAGAATTCCCTGACTGGTCCCCCGATCGGAGAGCACTCGCGAATGCGACTGGCATTGAGGACATAGACAGCTCAGCAGAAACTTTAACCGTCAGAGAAGTCGCAAGCGTTACCACTTCGGAAAATATGTTCACGGATATAAGCGCCGATAGCCAATCCAGCCTTCTGATCTCTTCTCAGCTCTCCATTCCTGTGTCCACCAACTCTTGCACGTGTATCTCGTGTGAAAAGTGCATTAATGACATTATGAAAGAAGTTTTACGAAATATAGGTCATTCAGATGAGAACAGGCGAAATAACACCGATATTCTCGCTTCTCATATGTGCATTTGTGCAACATGAGATAAATGTATGAACACTGCCTTCCGTGAAATAATTTTAAATAATACTGAAATTGTTTGAAAATGATTCTCTGTACATATATAAATTTAGCCCTAAAAATTATAATTCAATCACCTTGTACAAATGCTAATAAAATGATTGAGCAAACTCTCTGCCTTTATTTCCACCATCCTGCCAGCGAGATCTTCCATATGAGACTTATTTCACCCTCTTTACTCCTTTTTAATTACCAGAGACCTTAACGTACGTAGCGGCCATTGAGAAAGAGAATGGGAATGCCACGCTCTCTCCATCATCGGCGGGTAACGGACCACAGGGGGAAAGACCCCCGGGAGTCCTTATCCATTTGCTCATTAGTGACATAAGCGGTGGGTTAGGTCGGAACCGTGCAGACAAAGACCTCCTGATAAATATGACAACATTCACTTGCCGAAATCAACGAGCGGGTAAAGGGAAGGGTCACTGAACATAGGGGGAGTGGGAGGTCAATGACCTGGTTCTGCAGTGGCAGGCAAAAAGGGGAGGGGGAGGATAACTGAATTAGGGGAGGGGGAGAAGAGGGGGGACCCAGTTCTGAAGTTGCAAGGTTAGTCGTTGCAGGGTATGCACTGAAATAATGACCAAGCAACAGTTAATCCCTTTGCTTGCTATGACCACCCTAAAGTCCAGGATAATATAATCCCATTGAACTACGTAATCATATCAGACAGCTTGAAGCATAAAACATCAACTGTACATTTTTTTCAAAAACTTCTCGATCTGTAAAATAAATCATATTGTGGAATTGTACAAAATTTTTCTTTTAACATGTTCAGTGCAACTAAATTCCACCAAGTATCGCCTGCCTCCATTGACAAGAAATTCACAGATTCAGACCTAAACATTATACTACCCCCCAACACATTAACACTTGTCTTTGAAGATCTAAGCAGCAAGCATAAATATTGGGGATGCAGAATTACAAACACCAAAGACCGCATGCTACACAAATACACACTTAAACATAACATCACCGTAAACTCCCCAACAGAACCCACGCACACACGCTGATGGTTCCACCGACATTCTTGACGTGGCTCTAAGCCAAAATGCACCCGTCAGCTTCTCCAGTGAGGTACTTCTTTCAGGCTCCTTAGACCACTTCCCAGTCCTCACTTTTTTGACCTTGAACCTACTCCCTCTCCCCCCTGTCCCAAATATAACCAAAACTGGCCACTTTATCCAAAAATAGTCCTCAACAACCTCAACTTTCAACTTCCAAAAACTAACTTAGAACCAAACCTGGATTCCATAGATCAAGCAATAGCCACCGTTAATCAACCCCCAGAACTTATAACAACCAACCTTCCAAATCATATCTGAGAGCTAATGACATCCATAAATAGAACCAGATGCAAATATTCCCATACCCGTAACCCACACCTGAAAATAGTCATAAACATCCTAAACAGTGAAATAAAAATTCTGCTAAGAAACCATCAAAATGCAAAATGGGAAAACAAATTAAAAAACCTTAAAACACAGGACAACTCCCTCTGGAAATTAGCCAGCCAACTTCGAAAGAAAAAATCTCATACCCCTCCACTCCACCACAACAGCTAAATCTACTCCTCTCCCACTGACAAGGCCAATCTCTTCGCCACAGTGCTGGCTGAGAGATCTCAACTGAATAATATCCAAATAAATTCTGCCTTCGATAATGAGATAACAAATACCGTCGCCTCCTTCATCAACTCACCCTCCTCTCCACCTAATCCATGCACCCTTAAAGAACTACAAACGATCATAAATCTCCTCGCGACTAACAAAGCACCAGGCCCAGATGAAATTCCCCTGTAAGCCATCAAACTCTTACCCTCTGAATTCCTTCCCACTTAACCACTTCCCCACTATCTGGAAAAGCAGTAAAATAATAGTACTCCCAAAACCTAATAAAAACTTAACTGACCCAAACAACCACCGTCCCATTTCTCTCACATGCTGCTTCTCAAAAATTTTTGAAAAACTACTCCTAATCAAATAAAAAAGAATTTTCCTACCCCTTCAGATCCCTGAACAGGCTGGTTTTACTCCCCACACATCCACTATCCTCCAAACTGCCTGTCTCACATCTTCCTCGATAAACATTACGGACGACTCACCACTGCAACCTTCCTAGACGTCGACAAGGCGTTTGACAAGGTTTGGCTACAAGGCCTCTTTTGCAAATTAATATCCCTTAATTGCCCACCATCCTCATCAAAATTATCATTCATTCCTACAAAATCGTACCTTCTCAGTCAGTCTGGAAAATAAGCAGTATCCTTTTGGTGTCCCACAAGGAGCTGTCTTGTCTCCTACCCTCTTTAATATATACACCAATGACCTCCCTCCCTCCCCCAACACAAAACTATATCTTTTCGCCGACGACACTACAATAACTTCATCTCATAGATGGCTTGCCATAGCCTGACGTAACATTCAAGACCACCTCAATAATTATCACGCCTGGGCCACAAAGTGTAAAATAACAGTCAATCCTTCAAAATGCGCAAAGTCCCATTCTTTCACAACCGAAAAACAAGATCCGTAAAGCTCTCGGGTCCCCCACTCACCCTTAACGAGACCATAATCCCTCGACAGTAAAACACCAAATTCCTGGGCCTAATTATTGATTCTTCCCTCCACTTTCACCCAAATTAAAAAAAAAACCATCACCACTGTTCACGCTGCACATAGTTCACTGTACCCCTTGCTAAACAGAAAAAGTAAAGTTTCCCTAAATTAAAAAAAAAACTCATTTACACAGCAATAATCAGGCCAGCATACTATGCACGGCAACCAAATCTGGGCGGCTTCACTCTCCTGTTCCCAAATCCACAAAATTCAAATCTCACAAAATAAAATACTCCGTATGATCACCAATGCCAGATGGTTTCACTCCAACGCCTGCCTCAATAATGAATTAGGAATACAATATGTTACCGAGCACCTCATCCAAAACCTTTAAAGAATCCCTCAAAAAACACTCCAACCCTTTATTTAACCAACTCAGGAACCTAAACATTGACCCCCACCTTAACCCTCCACAAAACATTCTCTCTTCCACAGCCCACTTTCCCGCCAAGCGGAAAAAAGTAAAAATCCATCCTTCAATAATTCGCCTGGACCCACCCAACCTTTTGATCACCTCCCCCCTATCTCCATCCAACCAACCTGAAGCCCATCAACCTCCCAAGATATCTTGAACCTCCCGTGCTGGATTAATAGCGAAATAAACAAAAACTTTATACAACCTCACAAAACTCAACAACAAAATCTCCACAGCATTCCAATGTTTTGAGAAAAGATATTTAAAAAATAATGAGGGGATTAACGTAAATTTATGTACAAATATATAAATTCAAACTTACAGGAGGTAGGAGAAAGAGAAAAAGATAAAGAATTCGTTCTTACGGGAACGTTTCGAACCAGTTGGTACTTCATCAGCTCTAGAAGTGAGCAGTTAGTACTGCCCTGGGGGAGGGGAAGATAGGGGAGGCCCACGAAGGCTGACGAAGGACCAACTGGTTCGAAACGTTCCCGTAAGAATGAATTCTTTATCTTTTTCTCTTTCTCCTGTAAGTTTGAATTTATATAATATATATACTTAAAAAAATGAAATACATATATATATACTATGTAATGCATAAAAAAATATGTATAATTATTCCTTCCCCAAAAAATAAATCCCGAGCATGATGGAAAAAAGAATAAAAGATAATAGTAATAAAAGAGATAAATACTTAATAACAGAAATGCATACACACACGCAACCCCCACCCTTAAAAGCTTTCCCTAATCCAGGGAGCAAGAGCTAAAAAGGGACAATAAAGGCAACTGCAAAGCCTGTAGAAATGAAGCCGAGAATGAAACTGCCGTCATTTGAAGACAAACAATGTGGTGGAACACCGAAGCCATCCATCATTAATTCATAATTTAAGATTGTTTTATCCTAAATGTAATGCTGATGTGTTGTGTGGTTATTTTGATGGAGAGGATAGAAAGCCAATCTCTGGCTATATGTTTCAAGTACTATTTGGTTGCCTTGTTTCATGGAATACTATGAAGTAATCTATTATTGCTACATCTACTCATGAGTCTGAACTTGTAGCTTTGAGTGGAGCATGCAGTGAATTTTTTTGGTTGATTCATTACTAAGATAATACAATTTCGGTTGTAATTTGATTACAGAGTTTATATTTTGACATCTTCCTTGATGCTTCGGTGGTGATTCAAGAGATTCCAGGTGGCATAAAGAGAACTGATACCAACTGAATCAAATTCACTGCAACCACCATTGGTTTTATTATTCCAGGTAATCCATAGGTTTGATCGTGAAAGCATTCATATTTGTCATTAGAGTGCATATTTCATTTGATGGCTACTAATTGACCTAGGAGGATGTGTCTCAACACATATACCTTGATATTGGCATCAAAATTTTCCCATTATTTTGATTTTTTTCCATAACAACTGTTGGCAATTAGTGTTTTAAACTTGGAAGTAATTTTGCATGAAATATTTTTGCAGAATTTGCGTAAATATATGTACATTGGCTTGGATAAGTCTGATTACAGTTGGAAAATTACATTTAGCTTATACAATCAGTTGCTCCAGGGTGCTAGAAAGGGTACACCAGTGCCACGAGTGGTGAAAGCAGTAACTAGCTAGGCTTATGACGCATACCGTCTTGCCCACGAAATGGGACTTTCATCTCCTTATTATAGACTACATGGCTGTGACTTTTCATAGTTTTTGAAGGTTTGTCTACTGCTAAAATTACAGCCCTCCAGGAATTGCCCTTTCTTAGCTGTTGATGAGTGCCAATCGGGGTCTTTTGACCACAGGGCTGTTTTCAAGGAATGCATGCACACACTTATAAAATAAGCATTACTACTAATGGAATTTTTCTGTATATATTTGCTATGGATGTGAGTCATATTTTTTCTTGGCTTACCCCTGACAAGAGGTTACAATTAGATTTTGTCTGCGACAGGATTCCTAAAATTATTTCCCTTTTTTCACACTGATGGACAAGATTTTTCCTTGCCATTTGGAGAATTTTATGAAGCAGTCACATACTCATAGTGATGCAAAATATAACAACTGAAATTAGGGATCAACTGCTGCTCCGTCCCTATTGATGTGTTACAACGTCATCAACCCACCTCCCTCGTATCGACCCTTCTCCCCAGGCACGTGACGAGAAGACTGACTTGAAACCGACAACGTTATGGTAGCACTTAGAGACCTATTAACTGCCACTGCGTTAGACTTGCTGTGGCTATCAAAACATGCTGGCCATGCTGTTTTGGGTATTATGTACAGGATGAGTTTTTGTAGCACAGGGAGGCTTTTCATTAGATGGCATGCTCCAGCACATTCAAAAGCCTACTAATATATGCTCCACAAGTGTCTGAAAATTCAGTCTGGTCACTTTTGCAAGAATATTTAGAAATAAGCGGTGGAAGACTATGGAGCGAATTGAGCAGTCACCGAGTTCTATGAAGGTGTTGCACTAAACTGGTAAGGCTATAGTGTAAGAGTCAATGAGGTCAATTAATGGTTTCCTTTATGGCACAGCTTCATGATTGAAAAGAAAAACTTTGCGAGTTCCACATAAATAGATTTTTACTACAACCTAGGTTTTGTTGCCGAGCGACATCATCATCTGCAACATCGCTCGGCAACAAAACCTAGGTTGTTGTAAAAATCTATTTATGTGGAACTCACAAAGTTTTTCTTTTCAATCAGTCAATGAGGTCTTGAGTGACTGGTTTGAAATAAAATTGGGCATCACATGCGGATGCGTAATGCCATCGTTGCTTTAAAATGTTTGTATAGATAAATGTGTGAGATGCATGCACGGATAATGTAGATGTAATGGTTGGAGATATAAATGCTCGAGTGCTATTGTACGCAGAGGATGCTGTTTCTCTGTCTAAGAACCCATTAGGATTACAGGAGCTCCTGGATAACTTCTATGAAGCTACAAAGGAAAGTGGATTTGAGAATAAATGCATCCAAGACGGAAGTACTGTAGTCGTTTTTGGTATATAGGGAGGGTGGTAAGAATGCTTGTATGAGGTTATATGATGAAGTGATTGAACAAATAGACCATTTTGTATATCTTGGCTGAATGTTTGCAAAAGATGGAAGGATAGTTGAGGAGATTATAAGGTGTGCAAATGACGGTAGGAAGGTCGTAGGCACTATGAGGAGGATATTTAGGAAGGTTGGCCTAGAGAAGCAAAAATCGCAGTGAACCAAAATGTTCTCCACCCAACGTTATTACATGGCAGGGAAACCTGGGTAGGATAAGCATAAGAATAGGCTAAATGCAGTGGGAATGTGAGATGTTTGCAGCAAAAGTAGGATGCCCTTACAAAAAATGTTAGTACCTTTTGAGTCCTTTTCTCCGCTAACAGTTGATAGGAGTTAGGTGGGACTCCTATGGAACGGGTCCCATGGCCACGGACTTCCCCGGACCAGTCCCCCACGGACAAGTACCGTTCATGACCCACTGGGCACCCCCCTTTCCATAGTCTCCCCACACTGCAAGAGTCGATCTGTAATTTCACAAACTTTGAACCGTCCCGGGACCAGTCCCCACCAGTGCCGCAGAAATTCTCACCCATTCTGGACCAGTCCGTTGTGGGAATAGTTAGTTTAAGACTTGAATGTTTATGGTCCATCGCAAAATTTCCCCAATACGTTAGAAAATTGCTCATTATTGGTTAAGAAACCCTTCTTTATGGTCCCTGGTACATAGAAATAACCTTAAACACGGAGATAGGTTCTCTTGACGATGTGTCAAACAATTTGTTGGCCAAATGCCCAGGAAGTGTAGATGTTAAAAACTTGGTCCCTTACTAATCACAGAAATGGCAATGTTTTCCTTACAGCTTGTGAAAAATGCATTTTGGATAACTGGAAACCTCGAGAGCACATGAAAAATAGGAGACGTACACTTTAATGGAAAATTTCTAGTCCACAGAAAACTTTTACTGAAAGATTGAGGTACTTAGTCCATAAACCCACTGCAGCTGTATCACAGAGTAAAAATATATTCCCACTCCCGAGGCTGTATCCTTAATGAAGACCAGAAGAATTACCGCAACCAAGAGATTTTTAAATGCACACAGGTCACGTAAACCTTGTGTTACATATATTGATCGCATATACCTAATGCCTATTTTAACTTAATACATATGAGGACCCCAGAAGTCAAGGGGTCTAAGTGACATTTTTGAAAAAATAAGTTAGGTACAGGAATGGGATGTGAAAATATAAATATGTAAGTACGCCTATTTAATGCCAATGATGATAAAAAGCTAAAGGCCTGAGCATTCATCAGATATGGTCGAAATTTTGTAACTCTCATTTTCTCTATTACCAAACATTTTCAACTTTGACTTAAGTTTTCTCAAAACAACGATTTTGTTACTTAGATCCCTTGACTTCTGGGGTCGTCATATATGGTTCCTTTGAAGCCAAAACCCCATAAATACTCATTTTACAAAATATTTACTATTTATCCTTTGTTTTTAATTTCATGAAATATATTTTTGATCTATAGCAACATATTTAGCCTGTGGTTCATCCTTCGACCAAAAATTTGGCATGAATGGGAAACTTGCAAACAAATTGGAGAGACTTAATGGGTACTGACAGTACACGCTTCATTGATGGCTTTGAGTAGTTAATTTCAATTGTATATTGGATTATTTTTATGCTTTTATTGGTACATTCATCAGTTTTCTCCTTTCCACATTCGTAACTATGAATATACATGTATATTCTTGTTCTTAACATTTCAGCAAGGAAGTTACGTCTTCATTGAAATGTAAACAAACGTGTTGTAATTGGATAAAAAGTCGTTTATTCTCATTAATATTGAATTTGTAGTCATCCTACATGGCAACATAGGTTTCAAATAATTAATGCCCTCAAATTAATGTATTGTTACCTGGCCACTAGAAAATGGCACCCTGATGTATGTGGTTATATTTCTTTAAAATAAAAATAATGCCTGATAACTGTTATCGTGATTTGATGGTATTACCTCAAACTATCACGGCATTGACATTCAAAAATTAGTTCTCTCAGTTACTTCGACACACGGAAATAGCCATTTATAGTATACGACTTTCTTCAAGTGTCACTATCAGTTGTGATTTAGACATGACATAGGTAGGTATGAGATATATAAGGTGAACTATGCAGTCAGTTAGGGAGATACCTAGTTGATAGGTACTAGCCCTGGACCAGTCCCAGAATCAATCTAAGGCCCGTACGGGATTAGTACTGTTATTATTTTTGGACTCCTGTGGGAACAGTACTGACCTCATAAATTCGGAACTCATTTTCGACCAGTACCATCCACAGTTCTGTGGGACTGGTACCTACCCAGTAGGGTATAAAATGACACATATTGACCCTAATAAAGGAACTAGTTCCCGTATGCATATCATACAGAGCAGGAATAGAGATGGGAAAATTACCATATTTTTCATCTGAGGTTAATTTCCGTAATTTTCCTGTATATTTTAGTTTTAAGCATTTAGCAGCAAATGTATCGTTAAATAAGAAAGCCAATCGCAATAGGAAGGAATAATGATGTTTAAACCATGCCTAATACAACATTAATCTATTATAAATTTTAAAAGTTGTCAAAAGAACTATGGTAGCAACACGCAATCTGACTTTCTTTTGTCAAAGTATGAGAAATTTTCAAGAAGAATATTACTATACATTACTCTAAGGAGTACATGCTTCATTGGTTTGGCCATGTGGGGAGAATGGGTGAGTTGAATTATGAAACACATACATATATGCATGACAGTATAAGAGTGAATGGTGAGGGAGTTAAGAAAAAAAGGTCCCATAAATCACACCAACAGAATTAATAATAATATTATTTATAAAGAAGGGAGACTTCTCTGATCCGAAGAACTACCGCCCTATAACCTGCCTCAACACCGTTTACAAGGCGTTCACCTCTATCTTGAGCGACCATATCCTCCACCACGTCCAGCCTGTGTGGGAGGAGGTGTACGAGCAGAGGGGCTCAAAGCAGGGAATCGTGGGATGCAAGGACAACCTGCTCATTGATAGGTGTATATGCCAGGATGCCATCCGGCATCTGTGACTCATCCGATGGGCGTCAGACGTGGCTGCGATCACTGCCCAACCCCTCTCGAGTCTCCGGCCATTATTAAGGCAATGAAACCTGATGCTCGCCGGGGACTTGGAGGGGCGTGTTACAACTAACAGTACATAATAATAAATTTATTTATCCTAGTAATAATACTGGCAAGTGCATAAGACATGTCAAATACAAGTAATAATACAGAGTTTAAAAAAAAGAAAACATTCCAAGTTTAGCCTCAAGAATTCTTTGACGCTATAAAAACACTTATGAGTCACGTATCATTTTCTTAAATATTGGTACTCTCTCTTCTTTTTTATTACATTCAGGTAGGTTATTGTATAGTTTAATGTATATATGTTTAATGTATGTATAGTGTATTAGTATTAAATGTGTCTGCGGCACAACTAGATTCTTTGTGCCTCAGTGGCTTGGCAGTGTCCGTTAATCCTTTCAGCAATCTTGTATCGTCTTCTCTAAGCGCGTGAGCTCTTTTAAGTAGCTACATATCATGGATGGTTAACAAAAATACCATGCAAGATCACCTCAAATTCTGAATTAGATACATTCGGTTCAATTTGTTTGATCTGACACCTTGTGAAACTAGTGGTCTTCATCATAGGTGTGCTCGGTGGAGTTAAGGGCTCGCTGCTAAATAACATCAAGTGCATTCCGTCCTGCATGGCACAGGTGGAATCACTAGTTGCATGCATGCAGAAGGCCGTCATCCTGGGGTCACTCTGTCTGCTGCGGACGCATGACCCAAGTGTAGTGTGACTCATCCGATGGGCATTGGATGTCGCAACAATTACTCCCCAACCCCTCTCGAGTCTCTGGCATTATGACGGCAATGAAACCTGATGCTTGCCGGGGACTCGTAGGGGCATGTTACAACTGTAACTATAATAATAATATTGTTTTATTGGTCAAAAGTATTCAGAAAATACACAGACCTCGTCAGGAAAAATTTCAAGTGTACATAAATATTCAAGAAAAAGTAGGTACACATAATTACAGTTTATCAGACATGTCAGAATACAATATCACAAGTGTTATGTGTGAAAAACTCACCAACAGAATACAATGCACGTGAGGCTTGCCATGAGTGAATCACGCTCTTGAATTTAGTCAAGCTAGGCGTTCTGGCTGAAATTGGTAGATGATTAAAAAGCCTTATACCTAAATGACGCAGAGAATATTGAGTTTTAGTTAACCTGCATTGGTTTGGGGATAAGAGATAATTATTTCTTGTGCTGTGGTTGTGAGTTGCACATCTTGTAGGAAAGAGATCAAGACTTTGTACATATGCATACTGTAAACAGTTTAAGTTTTCAATTTTATGAACAGTGTTCCCGAGATGGGGATTTTGTAAGTATTCTAAGAGCCTTTCTTTGCAAAAGAAATACAGATTTTATGTCAGGGGCATTCCCCCATAGTTCCAAGCCATAGTCCAAGTGGCTGTTAAAACCATGGCGATATTTACTCATCTGACCCAAAGCCATCTGCTAACCTCTTCGCTGACTACTTTTCCCAAGTCTACACTACCCTCAATAACGTCAGCTCTGTACCCAGCCACACTCAATCAATTAATTTGGGATCTCTTAAAGTTACTTCCTCAGAAGTCTTGAATGAGCTAAAAAAATTGGATATTAACAAATCACCAGGGCCAGATGGCATTCCACTAATATTTCTTAAGAATTGTTCACAATCTCTTACATTTCCACTCACCTTGCTCTTCAACCATTCATTAGATAATGGGCTTTTCCCCTCTTACTGGAAATTAAGCTATATTACACCAATTTTCAAGACTGGTGATAAAGCTGAAATTAGTAATTACCGGCCTGTAGTAATCCTTTCCTGTGTACCTAAAATCATGGAGAAAATTCTGGTTTCTCGAATGACTCCTCATTTTAAACATATTGTAGTCCTACAGCAACATGGATTTATGCGTGGTCGATCCACCTCAACTAATATATTGGTGCTGCAAGATTTTATATTTAGTGGTTTGGAGTCTTATTATCAAACTGATGTAATATACACTGACTTCAGTAAGGCCTTCGATCGAGTCAACCACAAGTTACTTATATCCAAATTGAATTCCTTGGGTATTCATGGCAAGCTCTTAAGTTGGTTTGAGAGTTACCTAAAGTCAAGATCTCTGATTGTTCGTACTAATCATGATTTCTCTGAACCATTTCCCTGCCTATCTGGTGTACCTCAGGGTAGCCATCTTGGTCCTTTATTATTTTGCCTTTATATAAATGATGTTTATAATATATTCGATGAGGTCAACTTCTTGCTTTTCACTGATGACTTAAAGATTTATAAGCATATTGTTTCTCTGCAGGATTCTCTCTTGTTAGAGGAAAATATTGACCAACTAGTGCAATGGGCTGATGCAAATGATTTATCATTCAATGTACCAAAATGTAGTGTATATAATGACTTTTCATCACTCATGCACTCCCTACTTTCATGAGTACACCATTAAATCCACTGTACTAGCTAGACCAACTGCAGTTCGTGATTTAGGAGTTTGGTTTGATAGCCAGCTCTCATTTAAGGTGCTCCTTGACCGAACTGTCTGTGATGCCTTAAAGAATCTAGGATTCATCAAGAGAATCCGTCAAAAATTTAACAATGTTCATGCATGAATGCATGCATGCATTTTCCTTCAGTCCTGTATGATTGTTCCCAGTTCACATAATTATAAAATTATTGGTTTCTAAATATTTCCCTTGATGAACTTGAAAATTGATTCCCCCATTCTTTCAGAAATGCAGTGGTTTCTTCCCTTTCTTACAGGTTATATGTAATGGTTCCAGAGCGTTGCCCCCGTTTCTCCTGGGAGCATGCACGTTCCCCTCACTCTTCTCCCTGGAACACACTGGTTCCCCCTAGAACATTAAGGTTCCTCAGACTTTTCCCCCTGGAACATTAAGGTTCCCGGGTGGTTCCAGGGGGAAATACCCTGGAACACAGGGGAACCTTCTAACAGGGTGCTTTAAGGACTGTATATATAGCTCTGGTACGCTCCAAATTAGAATACTGGTCACCTTATTATAATACTGACTCAATCCAGCTTGAACGTGTCCAAAATAAATTTCTCAGATTTATTAATTACAAATTAGGAATCTCACAGTCTGATTACAACACTTCATATCTTCTTTCCCTTGCAAATCTAAAACACGTATGCGACAGACGATCTTCCAACGATGCCCTATTCCTCTACAAGATTATTAATTCCTATATAGATTGCTCCTATCTCCTTTCATTAGTAAATTTTAATGTACCCCGTCATAGTTCTAGAAATCCTCACCCATTTTTTGTTAATTAATATAGAGCCAGCCTATCTAGAGTGATGAGAAATTTTAATAAACTAGGCCCAAGTATTGATTTCTCTATGTCTTCATCTAAATTTAAAAGTTACTTGTGGCAAAGTTGAACTCAACTGTACTACCAGAACATGATCATATTTTAGATGTAACTTTATTATATGTACCTACAAGTAATATAAATCAATCGTGCAATCCTGTATAGAATAATTTTAATGGGTTTATTCTATATGTGTGTTTGTTATTTTCTATTATCTGTGGAAGTTTTGTGTAAGATTATGGTAAATGGGTTAACCCATAAATAAATAAATAAAAAAAGCGAAATATATACATCTCATGAAATCAGAAAGGACTATCAAACTTAGCTTTCTTAAAATAAAGAGAGCTTTGGAAAGCTTTTTATTTACCTCAGTAATATGATAGATCCAACTGAGTTTAGTATCAAGGTAAAACCCAAGTAACTTTGTTGACTTCTGATTATCTGAGGCAGACTTCAGGCTACAGATTAACTTTTGAGTTTTTTCCCTATTAACCCTTCAACGACAAGCGACGTAGTCACTATGTCGGTCACGAACTTCACATGTCGGCCGACGTAGTGACTACGTCGCGGTGATTCCATTTAAATCAGTGGAAAACCAGCGGTTCCATTTAAATCTCCTCCGACCTACGAGATGGGATTCATTTAATACTCCTCCGGGCTTGAAGGGTCAAGTACATTAAACACACTACATATTTGTTTTTGTAGGTTACGGGGAACATTGACAAAAAATTCATTTGCAAATTCTGCCACTTGTTTAGGTTCAGAAAAGATGGTCTTATCTTTGTTTCTTAATGTAAGATTTTCTCTTCTGTTAGTCTTTCCACCAATCACACTATTTGCTATTTTCCATGAAGTTTTGGTCACATTGCTCGATTGATACATAAGTTCATTATATTAAGTTTTCTTTGCTTCCACGAGGAAGGCCTTATAATTTTTTTAATATTTGGAATTGATTTTTAAAATTGGATTTTTTTTGTCATCTATTGGATTCACATATTGCCCTAAACTCAGCACTGGCTGCTTTTACCTCATCTGTCACCCAGCTTTTACGGATGACCTGTCACACCTGATGGTGTATTGCATTTTAGATGTCTTATTTCTAATATCACCTGGTTCTCGATTTTAAAACATAACGAGGAGGAAAATTTCAAACTTTTCTTTTCAGAATTTATGGGTTTCTTTGAGATGTGTTTCTCCAAGTTCTTAAGCACTGGTTCAAGAACTCCTAAGATGACCGATTTCACTCCTGACATTCTCCAACTAAAGGAGAAACTTGTTTCTGTCCAAAAGTCATATACATTGATCTAACAGTAACAAATCAAACAAAG
This sequence comes from Pyrrhosoma nymphula, assembly GCA_963573305.1. Taxonomy (NCBI): domain Eukaryota; kingdom Metazoa; phylum Arthropoda; class Insecta; order Odonata; family Coenagrionidae; genus Pyrrhosoma; species Pyrrhosoma nymphula. Next base: position 121,848,244 of record OY754331.1, on the reverse strand, counting down.
AACTTCTAACCAAAGTACGGAAAGAAATCTGCAAGTAACCCAAGCCTAAAGAGTATCTAATTGTGAATACATATCTCCAATTCCGACGATAAACTTAAGGCAGCATGGAGTGTCATTAAAAAAAGAGGCAGGCATAACAAAAACTTCCAATCTTTCAATCTCTCCAGGTGACCTCAACAAATTTTTTTATCGAGACAGTTGAGAAACTATGTACTTCTTCTGACCAAGCAAAAGCTACATTTCTGTTGAACAAATGTCACTTTAAGTGGAAATGGGTTACACCATATGAGATCTTTAAGGTAATAAAATCTATTAAAAACTCAAACGGTACAGACATTTATGGCCTCTTAAATAACCTCATCAAGAGCCTAAATGTATCTATAACTGAGCGTCTCAGTATTATAATCAATACTTGTCTTCAATCTGGGTTTTTTCACATCATCTTAAATATTCAACGGTGACTCCAGTATACAAGAAAGGCCCTAAGGATGACCCATTACTCATATTGCCCTATTTCAGTCATACCAATCATTGGCAAATCTTTGAGGTAATTATTAAATCTCAGCTACATGTACTACTATTTGGAAAATAGTGGCTTTTTTAGTTCATCTCAATATGGTTTCCGTAAAGGTAAAACTACCACACAAGCTCTTCAATATATCACCAATATCATCCACAACTCTTATGAAGACCAATTATCTGTTGCTTTGACCCTTTGTGATCTTACCAAGGCTTTCAATTGTGATGAGTTGTTCTCGGGTTTCCCACCGGGTTAGGCTTTCCATGATTGCTGACTTTTCGGCAGGAGACTTTCCTGCCATTTTCAAGGCTTTCGATTGTGTTTCACACTCAATACTACTGTAAAAATTGAAATACTATGGGATCTCAGGAGTTGAGTTGTCTCTTTTCCAATCATATCTTTCTCAGCGTCAACAATGTGTTGAAATGGAGGGAGTGCAGTCCTCTTCCCTCCCTACTCAATATGGTGTTCTCCAGGGACCCTGTTCTGTCCTGGGACCCATCTTATTTTTAATAATGATCAATGATCTTCCATTCAGCATTCCCACAGATTCCATTCTCTACGCTGATGATACAACTTTAATGGATATTTGTAAAAATACTACCACTTGAAATTGCAGATGTGCTGGTTACCGGGTTTTGAACTGTGTAAACGTAAGCTTGGTGGAATAAAGGTTATCTTGGAAAATGGAAGTCGTACGGGAATGACGAAGAGTGTACACAGATGCTTTATACCAAAGATTATACACCTTTTATGTATATATGGTGCATAATAGACAAGCAGCAAAACTATAAGGAATTACTGGCAAAGAAAAAAAAAAAGGACTTGAAAACTTGCAGTACGTATCAATTCAGAAGTTAGATTTAAGCATTTCTCTACGTAGAAAAAACACCTATTTTGTGCATCACAGAACATGGCTTGAATGAAATCGACCAGTTACATTTTTGTAATTAAATGGTAAAGTACCCATAGTAAAAGGTTGAAAGACTTCTGACTTTCTAAAACCATTCTTGACAAAGGAAATGTTACAGAATTGACAATTAAGAGTTATGAAACATTACTGAGAAAAGACGCTACATAAAAGGGCAAAAGAAAATAAATATGTTGCATGTTTAGAATTTGATTCGAAGTTATTTCCTACATGGACTGGTATCTAAACAATGCACTTTCCCCTGCAATACCACTGAACTTGCACTTAATTCAGAAAACTGTGTGTCGCAAAACAAAAATAAGGTACTGGTACTATAAATAGAGATGGGTAAATTACCGTAATTTTCATCAGAGGTAAATTACCACGGTAAATTACGGTAATTTTTGAAAATTACCGTAATTTTCCAGTAATTTTCAGTTTTAAGCACTAAACAGAAAATGTATGGTTAAATAAGAATGCCAATAGCGAAAGGGAGAGGATACGATGTTTAAAACATACCTAATGCAGCATTAACTTATTAGAAATTCTCAAAATTGTAAAAAGAAATACGGCAGCAACACGCAATGTGACTTTCTTTTGTCAAAGTATGAGAAATTTTAAAGAAGAATATTCTACTAATAATTACTCAATAATGTTATAATTTAAGTAAAATATGCCAAAATGAGTTGAACATTCCTCAATTTATAATTAAACACGTCAGAAATGTGGAATTGGCTTAAAAGAACATGTTGGGAATTTATCTGTATGAAAAATTGTCTCAAACATGGGTGAATTATCTAGAAAATTACCGAAAATTACGGTAATTTTCAAGGGGTGCGGTAAATTACGAAAAATACCATGGTAATTTACGAAAATTACCGTGGTAATTTTCAAAGTGACCCATCTCTAACTATAAATAGTCCAAAAGTAATATACTGGTACAAAATAAATACAGTCCAACACATTCAAAGCAATTCCAGCAAATTAAACACAATTTTCCTGAATGAGAACACTCATTTCTGCTCAATGACAGGGATACTTTAACTCGCCAACAGATGTCACAACCGTCTCTACGACGGTACAGGGAAGGTGGTGTAAACACAGGTTAGTTTTAACCACCATAATAACCATCATTCAACCCTAGTAATGTAAACGGGGCATAACAGAGGATGAGGTTTTGAAGACGTTTCAAATAACTGAAACGTATAATCAAATTTTGCATGCAGAGAAATATGGTTTCCAAAAAGGTATAAGTACAAATGATGCTCCCTTGAGTTTCTTAAAAAAGATTATGACCTCCTAGGACTCACATTATAACCCTGTTGGTGTGTTCAACGATCTCTCTTTGAGCATTTGACACAGTGGGCCATAAAATCCTTGAAAAATGTGAACGTTATGGAATCAGGTGCATTCCTAACAAATGGTTAGAATCATATTTAAAGGATCAGAAGTAGATAGTGGCCATTGGTGATCATAATGTGATATCAGATTACTTTTCCTCTGTAGAAACTACAAATATTGGAGTGCCTCAAGGAAGCATCCTTGGACCCCGCTTATTTTGGTTATGTAAATGATTCACCAAATAGTGTTCTGAAGGAGAATACCTATAGTGTTGTATGCAGATGATACAACATTAGCAATAAGCTATAAGGATCCCCAACTATTACAAACTGAGCTGGATAGCTCCTTAAAGCTTATGGAAAACTGGTTCAGGGAGAACACTGTCACTAAATATACATAAAACTAACTTCATGCAATTCAGTAAAAAGAGAGGTGCCTCTTTTAGACCTATGCACAAAAGGACAACCCATTGAAAGAGTAAGCAGCACCAAGTACAAAAAAGGGCAAAGGTATTTAGCAAATTTTCCAGTGTGGAAATCCTGTAAACCACATTACAAGCAGATGAAAATTTTAACTCTTCATTGTCTATACATCTTTTACTTATACCTGGTAGATGACAAATACCATTTTACCATCAATGCCCAAACATACGAGCAAATAAGATGATAGTGTGGATATTCATATGTTTAACCGCTCCACTAGCATGTATAATTAAAAGCCTATTTCATGCTACCATCAAAATATTTAATAATTTGCCAGCCAGTTTAAAGAATCCCCCTTCTAGATATTCATTTAAAAACCAATTGATACACTATCTGCTAGAAAAATGTTTCTACAGTGTTAAGGACTATATAGAAGAAACCGTAAATGTAAATGAAATATTTGGACCAGTAAATATTATAATTCTAACTTTAGTGTAATCAGTGATGTGATGTAGCTAAGTATAAGTAATCAAATTACTTGTAACGATTACATTTTTGGTAATTTTTACTAGAAATCTACCCTCAAAGCATGTTTGAATTATCAATACATTCGAATAATAGTTAATTTGAGTAATTGTAAGAGAAAATTTTAATACCTCGTGCATTGAACGAGTCGAGAGGTAGTGTTAGCTACATTTTGCATCCTGTGCCGAGTCTGGGTTCTCTCTTTCACGGAGGCGCGACTCCCCTTCTACGAGTGGATCAGTTGCTTCCGAGAACTTGAAAAGGGTCCGACGATACGTGAAAATGGGTAAAATGTAGCTGGGTTGTACAATACTCGTAAGTTTCTGCATCCCCGGCTTTTCCCTGAATCCTTTCTCATACCATCGGCGAGCATAGTGAAGAGAAGAAGCCTTGCTGGTAATCCATACAAAGAGAAGAATCTTATCAAGAGAGCTATGGAAACCATTGTGGAAGAAAGGCTTTTTCTCTTCCCATGTCTGCAGAATTATTTCGAGATATTTTGGTAGAACATATAAGTATTTAGGGAACATGATTACTTGCATTAAAGAATAGTAAAAATGTTAGATTTCATGTTAGCACTCACTGTTTGAGAAAATATTAGACTGTGTAATATGTACTTAATTAGCAATTATATTAATTTAAAATAAAAATAATTTCATTTCTGGTGGTTACCAATAAACATAAAATTGTCAAAAACTGAAATGAAAATGGTCCATACCGTAAGGAATATGTCCAATCTTTGCAGGCCTTATTCTATTACATGTAATTAATGCATGAAGTTGAGGTCTGGAAGGTATAATACAGTTCCTCATAAGGAAAGATTTCTTATACGTAATCAAGCACCATGAAGGTATGTATGTATCAGTTCAACCAAATTTATTGCGAAATAAGTATTTCAAGATTTTCAACGACTGATTAATAATTGATGCTTAATAATAACAAGATTTTTATGTGCTCATGTATGGGAATTAGTGCCAGACTTAATGATTAGCCACATGAATAAATAGTATAAGTATATTCCAATTAAAAATACACTATTTATAAAGATTTGCTCATAATTTGACTGGATAAATTAGCAAAAGGCATTTTACAAGTGTGTTAGCTCTGCATCTATCAGATATTAAGAAATGTTGCCACCCATAGTTTCTTCCTAGCACCAGCTTACGTTGACTCTCATCACTATGCAATGAACAGATTATCACCATTTGGATTAAACAATATTTATGGAAGTACATTATCATCTCTTCCCTTAAGTGAAGCTAGGATTCTTGGCAGGTGAGAAACCCATTCCAGCATTATAGTGGCTCTCGCAGAAAATTTTTATTGGTACGTAAATAATTCCTGTAATTTTTGGTTTATTCCAAATTTGACAATTTAAGGCCATCAGTTCTCTGATTAGCATTAAAGATGATATTAAAACAAAAATATGCTACACATTAATGATTTAGTTATCTACAGGAGATAAATGACAAGTAATTGTACTTATAATCCTACTGATTAACTTTTTAAAGAGTAATTTGTAATTGATCCAGATTACATTTCTTCAGTACTTGTACCCCCTGCCACACACCCTTGATGTGGCTAGCAGGGTATTACGTACAGGGGCCCAGCAACCAAATCTGAATAAGCTAACTAATCGGGGGGGGGGGGGGGGGGAGGAGATTTTGCAAATCGGGCAGTTCCCAGTACAAAGTGAGCCACAACCTCTGATATTTGTGGGGGGTAGCCCCCCACATTAGTGCTGAGGGGGGGAGCCCCCCTGGATTACATAGATGCCTCGTCTCTAGTACACAAGGGCCAAATAGGTGGGACAAAAAACGCCAGCTTTTCTGTTGGCCCTCAATACCACCTGATATAGCCTTATCTGTAGAAGACAGCTGTTAGTGAAAATTTGTTTAAAAAAAAAGACTGGGCTAATATATTGTAATGCCAGTCGACTGATGCTGATAATACAATTCAAGCAGGACTGGTTCCGAGAATGATTCTTGCAGGCCAAAATCACGGCAAGCACCAGCACCATACCACACATGACGGTGGACATAAAGGAAATTAACCACAAAATAAAGAACACAACTCCCTGATAACGCAACATATATATTACTTTCCAAACAAAGTTAGTAATACTCGAAGAAGTACTTGAATCCCCTGCAAAATGGGGTATTCCAAATGATGGGGCTACATAACTATGAACTTAGTTTCTTCTACTTCCGAATCATTACCATAGTTGACCAACGACATCCACAGGATGTGGAGATGCCAGGAAATAATTCTGGTATTTGAAAAATCAATGTCTAGGAACATATTAATCAACTGAATCGGTTAAGCTTCAATATCTCAAGCAAACCTGCAGTTTAACAGAATTAACTGAAAATGAAGGACCTTAGGGTACAAGAAAACAAAGTAAAAAATGGTCAATATTAATTTTATGTGATCTTTTTACATTTACCCCACATTTTACATTTAAGATGAAATGGGTCTTCCATAAAGTGTTGCACGGCAATCAGTTACTTCAGCTTCTTCTTTGGCCGAATGTTGTTGGTGTGGCCACATTTAGTTTTGCGACAATTAGTAGCGCGGGGATGAAGACGAGCATAACATTTACGGCATATCATTTTGTCACAGTTGTACTTCTGCGCCAAAATCCTTAGCGTTGGCTCAATGACACCACCTCGAAGACGAAGAACCAAGTGAAGCGTTGACTCTATGAAAAATGAAAAAAAAACCAATTAACACGCTATCCGTAGGATACACATTTTTAGCCAAATTTTATGATTGCCCATTTAATGACGAATAAGTTTTGGAATGCTATGCAACTTAAAGGGTTAGTTGCTGTTGCCAACTTCCTGGACGTACCTACATATTTTTATTAATTAGGAACATTTTCCCTTATCTATTTATCTTCTGCCCGAACGACATGTATAATATTTCTATAGGTAAGTTTGAGCTTGCGTCTCGCACTTTTTTTAGAAAAACGTAGGCGGAAGCTCGCCTTTACCTTTCTATCTTATACAAGAATAGAGAACTAATAATACATAGAATACCTTTCTGAATGTTATAATCGGAGAGGGTGCGCCCATCTTCTAACTGCTTTCCCGCAAATATCAACCTCTGCTGATCCGGAGGAATTCCTTCTTTGTCTTGGATCTTTGCTTTCACATTTTCAATTGTATCCGATGGTTCGACTTCCAGGGTAATAGTTTTACCCGTTAGAGTCTTCACAAAAATCTGCATTTCGAGTGTTTCTGAAAACTAAGTTAGAAAACACGTCGTCACTATTATACCACCAGAAAGCAGGGATTAGGCGCCAGAATTAGATAATAATGAAAAGTTTTTCTCACATTTGAACAACTATTAAACACTACAACGAAACAAATAAAAACTAAAATTAAACATTTACCTCAAATGCTGAACACGTGTCCCCGTACAAACGACGGATGGAGAAGAGTTGCAAGCAATCGATAGTGATGATACAATCGATGCTATGATCGATCAGCTCCGAGCCAGCTAGAGTCGATGTCGTCGATGTGATCGAAATTTATATACTAATGTATATTCATGATACTAATGAAGATAACCTTGTTTTCATTCGGTTAATGGAAAATTCCCATTTTTTAAATATATATGTTACCGCACTTCTTCCGTATTGCTATGTTGCCATTAAAAAGTAGAATTTGGGTGTTGTGGATACCATGCATACTGGTTACAGGTTGCAACACTGTCACCTGTCGCCCTTGTCATTCATAAATAAAAAGTTGTTTACGTGAGGAAGGAAATGAGCTATAACAGTAGTCTTATCTTAATAAGGTATGGGAGTTTAATGAAACTGTGAGTTGTTATGATTAAGTGTCAACTGTTAATTTGGGAAGAACAAAATGCATGGCGTTTTACCATTACCAATGAGCACTTAGCTAGAGCCTTGGATCCAAAATTTCGCGGCAATTTTTGAAGCAATAAATTCCTGGAGAATGGATGACGAAAGTTCGGAGGGTAGCTCTGAAGATTCTTATTCTTATAAGAATACAGCGAAGAGGGCGTTTGAAAGTAAATACCTATACCTGAAGCTCTGAATTTAAAGTTATAAATCTACTCTAGGTGTATATAGTATAATTGCTTGATGTGTTGAGGCAAATAATCTGAATTCTTTGTGTTGTTTTTTCCTAACCGAAAACTAAGCGGCGAAAAAGAAAATTGCCGCTGTTAAACCGTCAACTGCCTCGGCATATGTGGTTGATTTTTTGTCGGATTCGGATGATGGACGTGAAACAAGTGAGGAAGTAGCGGTCAAAAAAACTGGAAACTCGAAGCGTAAGAGTGGAAGACAAGGTGTCGTCAGAACGAGAAAGAAGTTAAAAGATATCGGTGTCAGCAGTCCTCGGAATGCGGAAATCCTCGGTTTATATTCTTCAGAGAGTGATTCAGTGGATTCAGATTCTGCGAATAGGTTGGTGATGCCATTTTATTATGTATGTTGTTACAATAATTTCCTCAAATGACTTCGATTTCTCGCAAATTAGACACTGACTTTCTGTTGTTAAGTGAACATTGGCTAACCGTCAATGAGCTCAGTATTTTTTGCAGTAAATGGTCTCCAACTATTGTCACAGTTGTGTAGGTCTGAATCGAGAGGGGGTGGAGTGGCAATATTTGGTAAAGGTAATCTCAGTGTCTCTGCTCATGCCTACAAGGAGTGCACTGAAAAAGAGTTTGAGTGCTCCATAATAATTGTTAAAATCAATACACTTCGTATAGCTGTTATTTCAATATACAGATCTCCCTCTGGCTGTGTAGCTTCTTTTTTTAAGGAATCTTAGCGATCTCCTCCAATTTGTAAACTCAGCTGGCATTAATAATGTGCTAGTTTTTGGTGATTTTAATATTAATATGTTGGGCAACAGCTCATCATGTGATGATTTGATAAATCTGTTTCACTCTTATGGTTTGAAGGTTATCAACAGCCAACGTACTCGGGTGTGCTCCCACTTAGCCACCTTAATTGATCTCATCGTGACTGATCTCCCATCAAACATGCTATCGCACTCTGTTGTACCAAGTGAACTGTCTGACCATTATGACCTTGAGCTTAAGCTTTTGCCTGTGAATAATGTCCTTGTCAACAAAATGTATATACAGAAGCGTCATTACAGTGCTGATGCATTTTCGATTTTCACGTCTTGTCTCTCTCAGGAAACTTGGGAAGATGTTTATGCAGCCGAAGAAGTTGAGTCTAAGTTCAAAATTTTTATGAATATTTTCCTAATGAATTTTAATCGTGCTTTCTCCTCTTAAGACGAAAATTACTAATTATAGACACAAAAAAATAACATTCCCTGAATATCTAATAAATATGGGCAAATATGTACGTCATTTACATCAGCTAAGTAAATTCACTGATCATTCCTTATGTGACACGTATCTTGTCAACTGGAAAATGACGTGTTTTACCTTTCAATTCAAACTGCGTTCCTTTAAAGGTTTGGGCAAGCACATTTTATACGGAATTTACTAGTCCGACATATTGCTTTATTCAGCCACTGGATACAGTAGAATGTGCAGAGTATGAGAAACAAATGCAGCAAAACATACATTCTCTAAAATTTTTGAGAAACCCATGTACAATCGCATTGTAAACTATCTTGAAAAATATAATTTGTTGCATGCAGCACAACATGGATTTAGAAAGGGTAAATCTACAACAACAGCTGCATTCCATCTTCTCAATACCATATGCCAGTCCTTAAACAAACATGAAATGGTCACAGGCATCTTCTTTGACCTGAGTAAGGCGTTTGACACAATTGATCACAGTATATTATCCAGTAAATTAATAAATATTGGTATTAATGGTGATTCTCATGCCTGGATTATGTCATACCTTTCTAATCGCAAGCAAATTGTGCAATACAGAAGTAAGTCTGAGTTGGGAATAAACACCTTTATATCCAGAACTCTTGAAGCAAGTTGTGGCGTTCCTCAAGGTTCTATTTTGGGACCCCTGTTGTTCATAATTTTCATAAATGACCTTCCTCTTTCATTGCCTAATTGCAGCACAATTTTATATGCTGATGACACTTCTTCCATAAACACTGGGTTGACTCTGGATGACCTGTCTAGCAGCACAAAACACACCCTAATCAGTATGGTGAACTGGTGTCTTAAAAACAACCTGACCCTTAACAACAATAAATCATGCTTCATGCATTTTCACTGTAAAATATCTCCACCAACATCTACCTTATTATTAAGAAACAATAATAAGAGTATTCACCACTCTTCTTCCACTGATTTTATTGGCTTTCAACTTAGAGAGGATCTAGACTGGTCTCTCCATATTAATAAAGTTAAACAGAAAATCTCGACCAGCATCTTCATGTTAAGGAAAATAGCCGCGATCACCTCCACTGACACTTTAAAATTAGTCTATTATGCTGCAATTCATTCCCACCTGTCTTATGGGATTATCTTCTGGGGTAACAGCAGTGCTGCAACTAAAGCTTTCTCATTCCAAAAAAGATCAATTAAAGCCATTGCTAGAGTATCCATCAGAGCACCTGGAAGACATCTCTTCAAAGCACTAAATATACTTACTCTGATCTGTTTGTATATTTTGCAATGCTGCACCTTCGCAAAAAACAATCCCTCTCTGTTTCCACTAAGTTCCACCATTCATCAGCACTCCACTCGCTCCAAGAACCACATTCATCTACACAGTTATAATCTGACTGCTGCCCAACATGGACCGCATCACTCTGTATACAAATCACCTTGTATACAATAAATTGCCCCAATCTATTAAGTTAATTAAATCTCCCCACACATTCAAATGTCAATTAAAGAAAATGTTGCTCAACAAATGTTACTACAGTGTAAAGGAATACTTTTCTGACTGACTCTAATGCTATGATTAGAGTTTGTATTATATGTATGTGTCTGTATTGTGTAAATGTGTAAAATGTATTTTTTTAATGTTTTCATGACCATGTTCTATGTCATATGTTTTTTGACCAACGGAACAATAAATATTATTATTATAAATAATGTTGGTGGTGCGAAAGCCAACGTTTACTTTAATATTAATGAATTCATTGAGATAATGTGAGGAAATCTCCCAGTCGACTTGCGTGAAATTGTCTGATTGCCATTGATTTTTTTCTTACAGATTCCTATCAACCTTATCGCCAGCCAGGTTAACTTCCAATCCGGAGAATAATCCCTCAGTGGAAACACTTGATATCCTTGATTCTGAAGAAATCGTTAGGGACGCAAACGCGAAGGTATGTGGAGAAATTACACAAAACTGGCGCATTGTTTTTATATGGGATTTTTATGGAATTGTTGTAAAGGTTTGAGAGCTTTATTACATTTTCAGGCAGTCGTGACCCTGAGTGATTCATCAGATGTAGAAGTTCTCTCTGCATCAGATGCAGCCATGATTTACGAAGAAGAGGAAAGGAATGATGGAAATGAATTGATATCAATCAAAATATCATGGAAGTTACAGCCTGTTCAGAAATTTCAACTTAGAAAGGTGAGTTTATAGTGTCATAGATGCATATTTATTTTGCCCGTCAATCAATCCAATGGGAGATTTATTCCATCCTGAAAATTTTTTGGACCAAGCAAGGGATTCCATTAGTCATGCACATTATAACTTTGAATAAATAGTGTTGTTGGGTTAGCAATACTGGTGGTTGTTGTTATCATCATGCGACCCTGGTAAGAAAATTTCCATGAGATGTATCTGAGAACATTATGAGGCATATGTTATGATAAAAATGTGAAAAATGGCTCACTTTTCTCACAGATGTCCCATAAAACTCCTTCACCAGCTAGTTGGATTTGTTGAATCTCGATTTTATGGGTTACTTGTAATAATGAACTTCGCTATTCGCCATGTTTACTTGGTTGCCCTGAGTTTGTTTTTAATTCTATTCAAAATATTTTCAATTGCACTAAACACTTCCCATTAATTGAGGAATATTTTTTAAATCATGAATTTTAATCAAACAAACAGTTATGAATCAAGTTTAAAAAAAAGAAAGCAATCATAACTTCAGATTACACCTTGGTTTACACATCATAGACTTTAGACTCCTTTCATATTTAGTAAACGACAATGGCTTAAAATGATTTTAGATTAAGGGCCTCAACTTCGCCCCCACACCCAGAAATATCCCGTTTAGTGACATAATCGGTGGGGTAGAACAAGCAGTACAAAAAATTTCCAGTGACACAGCGGAGGAAGTAAGATCAGAAATCTCTATGGTTCTTAAAAAGGCCATCCCACCAAAATCCAAAATCACTTGGAAGCTAAGAACAGCCCTGCGCTCCTTGCGGAGAAACACTGCCATGACCATTCTACCAGCTGACAAGGGTAATGCTACTGTACTTATGTAAACTTAAGATTATCGTCAGAAGATTCATGAGTTGCTCATGGACAACGAATCCAGGAAAATACCCCGAGACCCCACGGACACTGTAACCAGGAAGACCATCAAGCTAATAAAGGAAGCGGGTCTCCCACAGGAGACAATTAGGAACCTCAAGCACCGGAGACTTCCAGAATGTATGGTTTGCCCAAGATCCATAAGGACAGAATACTGCTCAGGCCTATTGTCAGTGGAATTAGTTTTCCTACCTATAATCTTGCAAAACACCTTACAGACATCTTAATGCCATATGTGGGCCTAAGTGAGCACCATGTGAAGAACTCGGTAGAGTTCGTGGAAACTATTAAAGAGATTCGATTGGACACGACTGACATTATGGTTAGCCTTGATGTGGTCTCACTCTTCATCCGTGTTCCTCTTTCCGAGACCTTGAGACTCCTGGAGAGATGATTCAATGCTAAAACAGTCAAGCTATAAGCAATAAAAGTCAGCACATGATGGGTGACCATCATGTGCTGACTTTTTATGGGATTTTCTACGAGCAGATGGTTGGTGTGGCTATTGGATCGCCTTATCTCCAGCAATAGCAAACTTTTATATGGAAGACTTTGAGAAACAAGCCCTCATTGCAGCCCCCCTACACCCTAACTGCTTCTTCAGATATGTAGATGACACCTTCTTAGTTTGGCCCCATGGAATGGACACAGTAGAACCTTTTCTAGATCACATGAATAACCAGCATTCAAACATCAAATTTACGATGGAGTAGGAGGAAAATAGCCAGCTTCCTTTCCTTGACATTCTAATCCGCAGGGCATAGGGTTTACCGGAAGTCAACCTATACCGATCTATACCTTAACGGACAGAGCCACTACCATCCTTCACAAAAATACGCAGTATTATCAACCTTGTTTCACAGAGCCAAGTCCATAGCTGATAAGGAGAGCATTCTGGCCAAGTTGACCCATCTAAAAAAGACATTTTTACAGAATGGCTATGGAAAACAACAAATTTTAAAAATACTTAAAAAGCCCTTTGCGACACAAGAGAGCTGCATGGGGGAATCGTCTGAAAAACCGTTGGCTAAAGCTTTCCTCCCTTATCCATCCACCATATCAGGAAAGATTCACCGTATTCTCCAGCGCCATAATATTAAAACTATCCATCTACCACCACCTAAATTAAAGGGACCCTTTCCATCTCAAATCATGCAGGAGGTGCTGGATGACCTTCAAGGATTTTTTCCAAGAAAATATATGTTATAGATCAATAAGAGACATTCAAAAATCGGCCATTTTTATTTGTATAAATTGATTTTTAATGAACTTACAGCAATTTTAAAAAACACCTAAAATGGCCATTTTAACAAGCAAGGGGAAAACAGTGAATTTTCAACGGTCTCTAATTTGGCCAATAATGAAGCTAGGATGTTGAAGATTATTTTGTTTTTCAGTGCTTGATTTGTATTTGTACTACATGTTTTGAAAAAAGTTGGAAGTTGAATGGGAAATGGAGTATAAATTTCACAATTGTTTAAAAATGAGAAAATTTTTCCAACTTTAACAATGTTTTTACAGCCATGAAATGTGCTAAAAGAGTAAAAATCAGTTTGACATGCATTATTTAGGCATATTAGTGACAACATATTTTTAATAGCTCCGATAATGTTGCATTTCTATGAAATATGCCTTCAAAGCAGGGATATGACCCGGTAAGAAAAAGCATGAAAAAGTCCGATATTTAAAGGTTTCGGACCTCGGGCACTAAACCGAAAAGGCACGAAATGACCATACCCTAAAAGGCACGAAATGACCATACCCTAAAAGGCACGAAACCTTAACCGGCCCAAAAAGGCCTAGCACGAAACACCAGCCGACCCGAAAAAGTACGACATTACACTGTAAGAAACATGCTTTAAAGTTCCGGGCCGGGACATGGGTGCAAGTGGAGGGTGTAGTTTGGGGATGCTGGTTCATGGTGCTGGTGCAGAGTGAGGATGCGGGATGGGGGGGTGAGGGATAGGGTGCAGAATACGATTGTGGGGCTTAATTCAGGGACGCAGATGCGAATGCGTGTTAAGGGTGCTAGATGCCGTTACAGGGTACGGGACCCCGTGGTGGGGTGCGGGAACAGTTCGGTTGCAGGATGCCAATGTTTGGCATAGTTGTGCTAATAGGGATGCAGGTGTGGGACACGTATTGGGGTGTGGATGTGGTGACTTGAATGCGTGATCTGGATGTAGAACTTGAGCGCAGAACTCAGGGGCGTAAGCCAAAAATGTTATCAAACGGTACGGAAATCTTGATTCGATCGTATAAGATACGGTGCCAAATAAAAGCCGATCCGAAAAGTAACGATGCGTTCTGTGAGAAATGAAACTTAACATTTTTTTAGTTTGGTACCATGCCCATTTAAGTTGATTCCGTACTTCATCCCATTAGTGGGAAGTGTGGGAAGTTTGATGAAGGCTTAGTTCTTTGTCTTGAAAAAGATGAGGGAAACTGACTGGAAGGTGAGCATTGCCACAGAAGGCGAAGAGAAGGGGGGAGTCAGACAGGGACACAGCATGGGGTACGGTTGGGTCTGAGGATGCTTCGAGCATTCAAAGGGATTAACAGAGTTCTGGTTAGGAGAGGGCAGAGAACCTTGGATTGATGAAAACACTAGCAGGTATACAGCTACAAATGGGGGAAAGGAAAGTGTTGTCGGCAGTTTGGTGAATAGCCTAGGGAGGCAATATTGTAGCCGCAATACAGGAGGCACGTAAGGAAACACGAGGAAATACCTATCTCGAGGGAAGATTCATGAGCACAATCGTAGCAGAGAGAAAGTATTGAGAACTACGGTGAACTCTGGGGAAGAACTGGTTAAAGGGAAGAAGGAAGGAAGGAGTATTTTGGGGTGTAAGATAGGAATGGAATGTTTCGAGGGATAAAGCGCACTGACAGGGGAGGGGCATCGGAGTTGAGGGGCATGGTAAAGACTAAAGAGGGTGGTGGGAGAGGAGATAGTGAAATGTTACTAATATTGGCTTATGAATCAGGAAAATAGAACTGCTTCATCAAGGTGAGTCTACCTGATAAACAACATTGTTTTCCATCAGAGAAATAAATTTTAGAATTTTATCATGTGACAAAAATGTTTTTGTTTTTTGTGCATTTTGTAAATCCACTCTGGAGAGGTACGTCTTAGAAAAGCATTCTTGGATGTATTGTCATAACCAAAGCATGAGTCATTAATTTTCAGTGCTAGTAAAAGGCAAAATAAATTGTTGATTATAAATTGATTGATATTTATATTCAGTTCAGTGAAGTTGCGCCTGGTGGTGATCCGCCTTGAATTACCATGGATAACATTGCCGTGACCGTGCATCGATGAACCGAGACAACTGGAGAAAAACATTTCCAAACTCAGACATTGTTTTAGAAAATTCACATAGATATACGACACATAGATCTTCATACGATAAAATTCTGATATTTAAAACACAAATAGAGAACAATCTCGTTTATCAGATACCGTAATTTGGTACCGATACTACAAAGGAATTATAAGAACAAAAGGAAACTTGTCTGCTTGAAATATGCCTATAAAGATCAATTTTTAAGTTATCACCTTATTAAAAAATATCTTAAATGAAATAAAATATTATAATATTTAAACATAGAGTATATTTTCTTATCTGAAGTAAATTGTTTCTATGCAGACCTCTAGGTTTTTTTGTTAATTGAGGCTTCCGGGATCGGCTGCATTGTGCGCGTTGATAACTTCCGAGCTTTCGCGGACATTGTAGGACGCATCTTCAGGAATGGGTTGATGAATCAATGCAGCCGATCCCGGAAGCCTCAATTTGCAACTCTACTCGCTGCGAAAACTTAAAATCATAACCCCTTGGTTTTTTTATTGTTCAGCTACATAGTCGAGTGCTCATATTGTTGTGCCTGACAGTAGTGATGCTTTAAAATTCAAATCGCAGAAAAAATGTGATTTGATAAGTGCCCATCTCTAAAAAGGAAAGGATAATAAAAGCTGCTCTCATTGACGCATTATTGGAAACGGAATAATCGTATTTAAAATTGTTATTTACCTTAATTACGGTCGTGCAGCCGTCTATTTCACATCTGCAGGGGTGTTTTCATCAAAGTCGAAAAACTTTTGAATAAAATCCAGAAGTGGTCATCCCATGCTTCAGATTCACTGTCCGGTATTCATAAGTCCTGCCTTGTCACAACTCACTGTAAGAAGCAGTAGCGAACACAATTGGCCTTGGTGTTGTCGACGTTAAGACTGATGAGGATAATGCAGGAGTCGCCCACAAGATGTCCATCCAACTGAGAATTGGCAGCATCGAGATAGTAACAATAACCCTTGCAGCTTATAAGATCTCCTGCAGCTACTTCCATCACTGGCAGGGAAGGGAAAATTCATCACAATTCACTGTTTTTAGGGGATTTTACCCTCAAGAGACTTCTTTGTATATTTTCCGAGAAGTTCATTTTATTGCGGTTCATCCATTTATTCTTAGACCTCTTTCAGGAAGGTACGTACGTACATGGCATACTCTTTAACACTCGGTTAATCTTTAGGGAAAATCCCCAATGTGCACCTTTTATTATTCACCGAGACTGACCACCATATCCCAGTGGGGAAGAAGAATAACAAGCCCCACGCACGGGGCGGCAGCCCTTTTTAACCCTTAGACTGCAGGAAACGTACATGTACGTGTGTACCAGCAACTGTGGGAAAAACTTTCTTGTACGTTTGACCCTCTCTGTCTACCTGCTCCTGCAGCCCTTTCATATTTTGATGACCCGAACTCTTTCTTTCCAGCGGTGGGAATTTGGGAATCCACCCTTAATTACCCAAACCACTCCCTTCCCACGCTCTTTAGGGATCGCATACCACTGCAATGAGGTACGACCCTTTATTCCGATTGCTCGCTCAAAAGGTTATGGTTGTCTCAAAAGTTAGTTGCCTTATGTTTGAGCCCGGCTCAATTATCAACGGATTTCTTTGGTGTTTGGTATCAAACTAAACAGAAAATTGCTAGAATAAATAGTCATGTTTCTTTTTAACAATTACGCCGATAAACAAATTTTCAAAATGTTTTCAAAGCCCCACTAATCCCTCAACAAGTTCCGGTGCCCACCCCCTGGGATCCCGAGAAAAGGGTTGGGACGGGATTACATGGGTCATATAACTGTCCGGCCTCGGCCCGTGGGATGGAGGGACAGGCTTCATCCGAATAGATATTTCCCGCACAGGGTGGACGACATGCGTTCCAGTTGCAGCAGCTTAAGGGTTAAGCAGCCGCCCCTCTAGCGTAGAGGGTGGGGAAGGGGGGGGGGGGAGCTTGCCCACATCTTTCGAGGTGAAGGCCCACTTGACTAAGATGACCACTACACATGCACTGTGGTGAGATGGGGTGTGTCTGCACACTTCGAAGCTTCGACGCCTCAGCTGGTCACCTCCCTTTTATATTTTCACCAACATTTACTCAAATAATTTAGCAAGTTCGAACTATTCATACTCATCATACTATACAAGGTTACCCAAAATAAATTGCACATTCTGAAGTTATTGTTTCAGGGGTTGTCGTACTCCATCAATGTCTCTACAAATATATACGTACGGAGTGAAATTATTCAATTACTATAAAAATGGAAAAATATTTTTATCAACTGTTTCGAGATATTTTAAGAATTTTTATAGATAAAAGTTTAAAATTAATCTCAGTGAAAACGTGGGAAACTAACAAATGAATAACGATAAGCATACCTGTGCAAAGCTGTCCTAAATTTTGCGTATCTTCCGAAATTAAAGGGGCAATGTCGAAAAGGAAATGCACGCATGCGCTTAAACGGTTATAACTTCCCTATTAACAATAATAGGGCATAGATATGTAACAAGAGTATAAATGTAACATTCACTTATGCAATACATGATAAAAGGATGGAAAAGGTCGAGAAGTAACGGATAAACGACACCATGAAAAACGTTGATTTTAAACATTTAAGTTAGTAATTTTCTCAATAAAGGCGAGGTACATTTTTTTTAAACTTCTTCAGGTATTTCGTAACACATTTGTCTCCACTAGAAGGTACGAGGAATGATTGTGCGCTCCTTGGATTCACGTGAAAAAATTGTCAAATTAAGCCCTGCAGCAGCGTGGCTCGCAATTTGGTTTAAAATCAGCAAATTTCGTAATTGAACATTATTGATTTTACCGTAAAAATAATAACAAATAAGATGCAAAACTATTTAACAGTGGAACTGGAAATATTTTTCTAGGTTAAAAGAAACACCGAAATAAAGAAATTGAAAAAAGAAAATAGCAATTATTCAAAAGTTTAACGACAAATATTTCAGAAACCAGCTGATCGATTTTGTTACAAATTCTTACGCATAGAAACGAAACCTTGTACAACAATTTGATAATGGTCGATTAAATGTACTCTCCTAGATATGAGTCCCTCATCAATGACCTAATGGGGAATCCACAGGTAGCAATAACAATGTGAACTTAACAGTTCATTTCTTAACTCTTGAATAGTTTTAGAAATATGGTTAATAAGTTAAATAATATTATATCCAAATAAACATTGACAACTTTAAATATGATAGGTGAAACTGAATACCTATAGAATTCAATATTCGACTATTATATTCGAGGCAAAATGTGATATTCGAACTTAATATTCGAATTAAGAAAAAAAGGTATTCGACCCATCTCTATCTATGTTTATCAATATAAACCTGTTTCATAGACATTTAGTTTTAGACTGACTGAAATTTCCTATTCTAATTTTGATTAACTTAATTTGATTACTTGATTGATTGAGAGGGCACACCTCATTTGTAGGTGTATTTGGAAAATATATCGAAAAAGTGCATCTTTTACGCTAGCAAAAACTGTATATGATATTTTGTTTATATATCTTTTGCCCTTCTAATGGTATAGTATGCTTAAAATGTGCATATATTCGTGTGAAGTAATAATAAATAATACATTTTTTGACAGCTTATTGTAAATTTCTAAATATACCGTAAAATTTCAATTTTGTATTGACAAGCACCTAATGGTATGTTGGATACCAGGCCCTATCTCCAACTACCAATTTTAAAGGATAAAGGTTACTATGTGCATTTGAACTCAGAAAATAATTCATATTTAAATATAAGGTTATTGAGAAATGTTTCAAGGCATTGTGAGGTTAATGGTTGTTTCTGTTATTATAACTTTCATTGTTTCACTTTCAGCATCAAAAGTTTAAGGTATTAATGGATCATTTTGCAAGAATTGAAGGAGTACCATTACAGCAAATCGTTATTTATGGTGGGAAAAACAACAGCAGAATGATTGAACCTTTTGATACCCCTGATACTGTTGGTGTAACAGTCACGGATATATTAGGTAGGTGATATCCTTAGTTTATGTTGGACAAGCTGATTGAATCTTACTTAAGGCTTACAGGGTATTTTGTTGATGTAGATTTATTATCCTGTGTTACACACCTACTCCTCTCCCACCTCTTCCTGACTTTTCACAAATTTTGCCCTCTGTTATGGATTATTCACATAATATTAATATGTCATATCTAATTACTGTACATCCCAGTCTATGAAATATTTTTCCAAAAATATCAAAAGCTCTCTCCCCCCCTAATACCTAATAACCCTCTTTGCTTGCATCCCTCTTTCAGAGAATTGTAACCGGAAATAGGATTGTTTCTGGCTACTTAACTTTTGCATCAGACCTCGGAAATCCAAATTGGTACTTCATATTTTTTTATTAGTAGCTAGACAACAGCCCACAAATTCAAACGATAAGTGATAAGTGGGTGGTGTTTTTGATGGGCAAAATACACCGTCCCCAAAGCCTATGCCTCAAAGCTTAGGCATAAAAAGCGAGCACATAAACATTAATTTCTCCCAGAAAAATTGCCATCACACAACGTGATGGACAGGTAGCTATGATATTTATCTACCAAATATAATAAAATAGCAAATTGAAGGGGTACATGTTTGCTGAGAAACGTGTTTGAAGTTTTCAAAATAAATATTGATGCTCTAAATTCCAATATTTTTAGCTAATTTTCATAAATCATAATTTTTCATCAATAATAATTGAATTTGTGTTGTGACATAAGTATCATGCTTCCGGAGGTATCGAGGAAAACTCAAACATATACACTAAATATGGTGAAATTCACCATGAAAAAATCATTTTATCGACAGGTATTCGAACTCGGATCTCCCAATTGCCGATATGGTTTGTTAGCTAATTACACACAAGCCACATTTATTAAATGTGAATTTTAGTGGGGGTTTATGCGAACAAGTTGTTCTATTCCCCAGTCTACACCGTAGCACAGGAGAGGTTGATATGATGCAGTCGCGAGTAGGAATAAATGGGGCTCCTGTTCCTCTTAATATATGCAGGAATGCAGTGACCTCACTTGCAATTAATCTCCCCGTCAAGGATCTCCGTCTCAACTCCGTCCTTGCTCCCCCCTCCCCTCTGCCTTGCATTAACCCCCTCCCCGCCGTCACGCGCCAACCTTCAAGGTCACATGATGCTCTAGCGCCGCTCCCCCTCCCTCCCTCCCTCGTCCTGCGTTTGAGGCGGTACATATATGATGATGAAACAACAAGTCTCGAGTTGCAACACTCACGAGGCGTGTGCAAGTGTTATATTGCGTCATAGTATGTACCCCTCTCCAGAAATCCCTCTCCACAGCGACCCACATGAGTTAGTCATCCCCTCCATTGAACACATTGATAATGACAATGTTCCTTTTGGAGATGTTTCAATCTTACACCTTTATTCTCAATGTTATACCATCAGACAATTTGTTCTGAATACTTATGCCTTTATCCTCAATGTAATACAATCAGCCATTGCTTTGTTAAGACTACCTTGGCCTTTGTTCTTAATGTAGTACCATCTGCTATTACATTCTTGTTCTTATTTATTATTTCCTTACTAGGAAAGATTTCTTTTAAAAATTAAAAACACAGAGGATAGGTTTCACAAAGATTTATTTCTTTTTTAACAAATTTTATTTTGAATATGTACGTACATCAATTAGCCAGCTTGTGGCAATTTTTTTCGAGCTTATTGAAGAATTCTGTCAAAATGTCGCTTGATCAAACATGTGTCATTGGTCTTTTAACTTTTTTAGCAAGGGACGTCCGTACATCTCAAGATTAGCCACACAAATTCCCTTGGGAAGCAACTCACTAAGAAAAGAAGCATTTTAACTCCTTTGGTAAATAGATACATATATTGTTTGGTATATTCCCAAATTATACTTTAAAATTTAATGTAGTCAATATCACCCGAGTAGACAATCAACCCAAGATTATTATTATGCAACCAAGAAGCATATCTCGCATACAGTAGTTGTGCTGGTGATTTAAAGAGCCACATATTGCAGCATTTGTTTTGAACATTGATTATGGATAATTCTTTGAGTATGTAAGACCCATAATTTGCGGTAGAACCTTGGAATTTTATAATGAAACTCATCGCGATGTATGTCCAACTTACAAGGATTTACACTGAAAGCCAGAGGTTAGGCATGCATAAAAAGAGCTCCTGACTTGCAGAATTTTACCTCGTGCCAGAGGTCAGAAACCCTTTCACTCACACGCGTAATCGGAGTACATATAACCAAGTTATATTTTTTTATTGCCAGTCACATTATTCATTATGAGTGCCATTTCCAATTCCAATCTATCGAAATCTGATCTGCTATTGTTAGGTTTGATGTATTAACCCAGCCCAGTTGCAAGAAACTGCTTCACCTTATTACTTTCACGCAAAAGGTTCTCCAAAAGCTGATTAATCAACTTGCAGTGTTTTACCACTGCATCCCACTCATCAACATTCAAGTTAAACGAGCTCTTATTTATGTTGTTTTTAATAGGTAAATGCCTCTGCCCAAAAAAATTAGCTTAGGCTAAACAGCATGAAGTTAATTGTCCCATTTCACCGTTGTAGGAAAAACATTTACAGTCTTTTCCAAATTAACAATATTAGTCCATTCGTTGCTTGAAACAACACACTTTTTTTATTTGCTTGATTAAATTGCACTATTAGTTCAAAGTTCCTTGAAGGATCGTAGCCGGCACAAACACTTTTTGATTTTAAACCATTCAAATAGTATCCGGTTTGAAGTAGAATATTGTTGTCGTCCTAGGTTGATTAGCAGGCCTCTTCCGCTAACTGGAGGAGATGTCCCAACCTCTCGCCACGACTGCTCCATCTCCACTGAGGGTTACATACCAAAGTATGCTACTATGAAGATGTAGGGGCGCATGAAGGTTTCAGGGGAGGGGTAGGGGAGCATTGGTCATCGATGGAGGGGCAAGGATCGACTTCGGCCTTGTCGATTGTACTGGAACTATTGAGTGAGGCCCTGAGCATCTCGAAGCGCGCACATACTGTTGCGTAATTTGTGGCAAGGGTTGAGGCAGGAAAAGGCAGGGAAGGAACATTTCTGTGGAGGAGGGCAGTGCAGCTCCTTCTCTAGGGAGATGAAAGTTTGCCCCGTAAGATCAGAGAGGAATTCGCATTCCTATTATCCGAAAGCGTACAGAGCTTTGATTATGGCTTCCAAGGCTGGCAGTAGTTCCACGTGCAACTTGAATCTGTTATCGAAGCTTGTCTCGTCGCAGTGCAGGGGGTCGTGAAATCGAAGTTTCTTCCCTGCCCCAATGAGCTTTCCATGCCTCCGAAAGCTCCCCCAGAACAGGCGGTTGGAGTCGAGGTCGACGGCGGCAAGCTCCGTCACTCCCTCCCTCGAAGAGGTTACGGCTGCAACGATCTGCATTGTACACTGTACATTAGTCTCTTCTCTAATGTTCACTCTCTCCAAGTTCAAGTTCAAAAAGTGTTTATTGCTAATGCATATATGTAGAAATATTTACATAACATATTCTCATTGATTGTTATCATAATCACAGCAATAGCTCCTGTTATAGGATAAAATCCTCTTCAGGGTTTGTCATTTAACATTTATACATATTTAAACTTTGTACGTAGGTGTGTAGCAGATTGAGTATAAGTGCTGGAACTCTTTTCTTCCGGGATGGCTTAACGACCTGGCATTCAGACGAGGCATACATATTGAAACCGGCAAAACCTCACGCAGGTCATCGCCGTGTATCGCCGTTGGAATATCGGTTGGAGGGTAGGAGTGTGTTGGAGTAGTGTTGTGGTATTGCTGCTTTTTGTCCCTGAAATCGTGCGTCGGTTGGATGTTGTATCCGGTGTTTCTGATGAGTAGGAAGTTCTGTTCTGATGTTCTGGTGTTTCTGTAGAATAAGGTGGGATTACTTTGCATATTTATATAGTATATTACATTACAATACAATGCCAATCAGGTATTATTAAAATATATAGAATTATTTTCAGTTTATTATTGACAGTTTAAGCCCTAAGTCTATATGCAAGGAGGTTGATAGCTATGTTAGCTCTTGTCAGGTAATATCTGTTAACAAGCAATGTCAATATATTAGAGAGATATTATATTAAACTTATTTACAATTGCATATTTCAGCTTTCTTATCATTGCCTGAAGGGCATTGTCAAATTATTAGAAAAGTCCTTAGCCTGATATCTAGGTGGTTGTCACTCTCTCCACCACCGCGAACTGCTGGTTCCAGGAATACACCACCTGGACGGAGTATCCAAGGATTTCGTGGGCCGCCACGTCTAGGGTCTCCGCAGCCATCTCCTCCGTGTGGAGGTTGGCCAGCAACAGACTCAGGAGACGAAGGAGATCCCGTCGGCTGACCTCTGTGATGGTGTCCTCTGTGGCAGCTGCCTCTGCACCTGTGGGTGATAGAACAGAGCAGGAGGTCACTGGCATCGCCTTGCCCATTCCCGCCGGTTCCTTAGGGCACATAGGGCACCGGAAGTTGCCAGCGTGGTGATCGCCGCCGCAGTTGGTGCATTTCAGGGCCGCCGCCTTGCACTCCGCGGTCTTATGGCTAGTCCCACATCATGCGCAGAGGAGGCCCTTCTTGCACTCGTGTGTCTTATGGTCGAAACTGTGACACCTGCAACATTGAACGGCCTGGGAGCGAGGCGAGCGTGAGGGCTCCACGTGATATCGCTTCCCGTAGGAAACTACACCCTCGTGGAGCAGGAGGAGGGCGGTCTACTGGTCCTCGGTGAAGACTCTCAGGAGGGTGGTGAGTCGCCCCGTGCATCGTGCCGTGATCCGGTAGACGTTCTCAATCTGGAGGTCTGCGAACCGGAGTCCCTCTCTGATGTCATCCTCTGACGTCTCCAGGTCCACTCCTCGGATGACTGCTGTAAAGGATAAGGAGGGTTTCTTAGCCTGATTCTGGGCGGAGGGATTGCGCACGTTGACACAACACCTGTCACCCAGGTTGTGGTCGAGACGGGTCTTCTCCACCCCCTAGAAGAAGTGCACAAAAACCGCCGGAATGCGGAGTCTGGCACTTCTCTCCACCGAGAAGACAGAAACCTCTGTGCAGCACAAGGAAGGGAAGGTGTAAATTAGGCGGCAGTAGAGCACTTTCTGTGAAGTGTTCCTGGGAAGGTCCGTAATGTACACGAGGTGTCATTAGGGAGGAAACGGGGGTCGGGTGTGGGTTGGGAGGTCTTCGCAGTGGCTGAGGAGGAGGTTGAAGACTGGAGGGGGGTGGTTGTGGGGGTGCTTGGCTTGGGTGGTGGAGAGGGGGAAGGTTTGGAGGAGGGCGAAGGTTTGGAGGAGGTGGAAGGTCGCTCGGCTGTTGTTGCTGGTCTCTTTGCCAGCGTGGTGGTGGACCCGGTGGCCGGTAACTCCGGGATGGAGGTGAGGACTCCTGTTACTTTAGCCTTTTTCTTCCTACCGGCGGTGGGCAAGGGCCTAGCCATGTTGAAACACCGGTTCCCATCAGAACACCGAAGTTAAGCAACGTTGGGCCCGGACAGTGGTTGGATGGGTGACCCTCCATACCTGCACCAGGCATGGATGGAGAGGCGATACTCCCTCCAGACCACCGGGAGGCCGGTGGGAGATATACCCAGACCGGGAGAGTTAGAGGGAGGACACCCTCCATACCTGGTACTGGGGTGAGGCAGGGGGAGGCCAACCCTCCATACCTCTACTGTGGTGCTCTTGTCCCCTGTCTGCAAGTGGCAGACAGGCATGGGGTTGGCACAATGGACCAAGTGCCTAAGTGTCTAAGTGCCCGGGCTCATGACGAAGGCCCCCCCAATAACAATCTAAAACAATCTAAATCCTACCGGCGGTCATCCAGCTGACCCCTGCATAGTCGTCCGGAGACTGGGTACAAGAGGACCGCCTTCTTTCCGTGGCCATCTCTTTTCCTCTTTGTCTCGTCCTCTTCAGGTCTCGCTTCAGCCTTCACTCTCTCCTCACGTATCCGCTATTTATTCTGGAGCAGCACCGCTGGGCTCGAGGATGACAGGTCCTCCTCCTCGTTTCCGAGAAACTATGTAGAAACAGCCTCAGCATTTAACAGTCGTTGAGATGAGGAGTGGTGTGATAGAATTGTGTCAGAAATTTATGAAGCATGTTTCCCAGCGATTTTGCTAGCGAGTGGAGGCAGCAGTACTCCCCGCAGATATCAGAATCAAAACTTTGAATCTGGACACGATTTTGAGTGAGGAAGAATGGACTTAAAAATCTAAAATTTTCGGAACTAAAGTTTGTGATCTGTAAGAGTTAAAATATTCAGAAAATGGATCATGTATGTGAATTGCTATCCAGTGAGACCCGGGCAAGTGGGAGGGATCCAAATTAACTACGTATCAATTAATTTGTATCATAATCGTAGTTTGATTCTATGGTCCACAGACTGGTATCTATCCCCATGAGTGAGGCTAATTATAAATAAAAATTAAACACATTAAGGACCATAGCAACAAACAATGAATACAATGAACATTTAATACAGAAACTTCTCCGCAAAAAAGTGAATGGCAATACAACCAAGTCTTTGACAAGCCTTCAGGTTATCCAGGGGGAAAAACCAAAAAAGTGGCGTAAGTTACCGTTCCACGGACATATTTCATACTCACTATTGAAACACACCCCGAAAGACAAATACAATGTGAGTTTCTATTCCCCACTCACCATTGGGAAAGTGCTTTTCAACTCTAATGCCCCGTTCAGACTACTATCGTACGTACGATCGTCCTGACGATAGTAGCCAGAATTAGTAGTGTGAACGCAAGTCCGGACAGCGGTACACGTAGTTCCTAACACTGCCACTTTTACGATGGTTAGCGCTGGTATCACGACCGGAAATCGGCAATGATGAATGACGATAATCAAAAACGTCAATCATTACATTGAATTAGATGGTGGTACTTTGACGAATAAACAAAGATAGGTGTCATTTGCTTGTAAAACCATGTCGAAAGTCTTAAAAACGCCACTGGAACGCGGGAATCCCTATTTTGTTCGCTTGCTCTTTACTTGTTCGTCGCGATTCCTGGTGAGGGCAGCACTGAGTTATGATAGTAGTGTGAATGCGTGCGAGTTGCTACGATGGTACGTACGATAGTAGTCTAAACAGGGCATAAAGATCGTGTTGACATCCAGGACAAAAGTGGTGTGTACCTGCTCAAATGCAGTGATTGTGATGGGGTAAGTATATGTGGAGCAGACTGGAAGAAAATTTAAAACAAGAATCAACGAACAGAAATGATGCTCAAAATGTGATGATTGCAAATCCTTCTTTGCCAAACACCTGGTAGAAACGGTCCATAACTGTGATTTTAACCTAGAAGTGTTACATGTACATGACAAAAGTTGGAAACTAGATACTATTGAAAAATTAGAAATTATGAGACATAAAATCCGACCAAATGTTCTGATGCTAAATGACGTAATGGCATTCAAATGTTCCCAGCTGCTTTCAAAGTGTTTAACCTTGTTTAAAACTAACTTAAAAGACCTCAACACCCGGACTCCACATTCACCACCACCAGTCAACTATCCAAACCTCCCTCCCCTCCTGCAAACGGCCCAATCCCAATACCAAAACCCAACTCCCACCCTCCACCCGCTTAAGTCTTAGCACTCACCCCACCTCCTCTCCTGGTGTATATAAAGACCCCGAACTGTGCCAGATGTATGTATACCTTGACAAAGATGCTCAGACGTTGAAATCGATCGGTAAAATAAATCATATTGTGGAATTGTACAAAGTTTTTCTTTTAACATGTTCAGTGCAACTAAATTCCACCAAGTATTGCCTGCCTCCATTGATATTATATGCAGTATAGAGTTTGTATGCACCAAAGCATACATTACTGAAATTTTATAAAACATTGCCTAAAAGGGTCACATGGCTTTTTAAGTAAATAAAAATAAATCATATTGTGGAATAGTACAAAGTTTTTCTTTTAACATGTTCAGTGCAACTAAATTCCACCAAGTATCGCCTGCCTCCATTGATATTATATACCGTATAGAGTTTGTATGCACCAAAGTATACGTTACAGAAATTTTATAAAACATTGCTTAAAAGGGTCACATCGCTTTTTAAGTAGACATCACTATAATCACCCAAAGTGTTGCACTTGAAAGCACCCCATACTTTTTGCTCATGGCTATAATCCGTCTCGGAAATTTGTTCGTTGTTTAGTCGATTATAAAATTGTGTTTTATCCGGAAGCGAATTTTCTTCGAGCTTTTCGATAGAATCTGTGTAATCGTAGAGATATACGCCTTTACGTGTGACCAGATTTGTTAATTCACCGAATGTTTCTCGTGTGTATTTTAACTCGGTCAAATTGGCGACTAGTGAAGCTAGTGAAGCAGATATGAAGCATCTAATCGACAATCTAATACTCAAAATTGTTTTCGATGGACTTTGCAAAAGATATGTACTTCTCTTCAGAGTTTGGAATCACACATATTTTCCTATCAGTGTAGTCTAATTCATGAACGAGAAAGTGTCCATCGTATGAAGAAGGATTACCGTATAAACTCGTGTAAGAGGCGCACCTTTTTTCCCAGAAATCGCAGCCGAAAATGAGGGTGCGCCTCTTACACGAATCTGTCCATTGCAAAATTCCGACACCCGAGTTTGAAGGCTAATACCTCAGAGATGGCTCAATCGATTTTAAAGTGAAGTACATCAAATTAAAGCTTGTTTATTTCTGCGTTTATTGATGGTGTACAAAACATTTTACCGTTTATATCGATTTCAGTGTGTGCTTAAAAACAGAATTTTAGCGCATTTTCCCGGGTACCGGACGGATGCATTGCATTTACGGCTTCGTAATAACAACACGGATCAAGATCGAAATTTTCTATACAAATATTGTAGCAAAGATCTTTCCTAACAGCTATACGAAGTTTCATATTATTTAATGCATTAGTATTTTAGTTATAGATGCAAATGCACAGATCCGTTATTCTCCGTTCCGCGCATCCCTGAAAACCGCCGTTTAGACCTTCTCCAAGCTCTCGAGTTCATCATCATGAATCCACTTATAAAATTTTAAAGGAATTTGTTGGTTAATCAATATCGACTAACATTTATTTTGGAAAAAGAGCGCGTTCAACTGCCAGGAGCATGCACGGAAGAGAAAGGGAGAGGCGCGCGCTGTTGCCCAGTCAGAGGGCTATCCGTAAGGCGCGCGAGGGAGTCTACTACAAGCACAGAGTAGGGATATACAGAGAGGACAATAGGCGACTATACCATTGTTTTCTTGTAATGGAAATTGCGCACGGTGGCCATATTGAAAATAAGTGAAATATGCGGGAAATTCGAAACAACTCAAACGCCTATGACCTTATTTACATGAAAAATTGGCGTATTAACTCTCAAATTACCGTCATTATACCAGTAGTTTAATGCAATATGTATAAGGACATCAGAAGCAGAAATGCGCTCGCTAAAGAAGCATTTTCGAAGAGAAGGGAATTGATGAGGGGGGGTCTGAGAAGAGACGTAAAGAAGAGGCTGGTGAAAACTTTAATATGGAGCGTGGTGCTATATGGGTCGGAAAACTTGGTCATTGTGAAGGGAGGATCTGAAAATGTATATCTTTACTCTGTGCTACAAGCATTACCTGCGGGGGAAAACCACTTGTCTTTTCTCTGTGCATGAGTCATTTGGACTCTGTAAATAGTGGCATAAAGGGTGACGCGGCGTTCGGGCACGCGGGCGTTCCTCCGCGTTGCCTTGTAGAGGAACGCCCGAAAGCCGTTACCAATATGGAGAAATGCCGCAGAAACCTCAGATCCAAGTGAATACTTACCTCCGGGGTTTACTATGAAAAATGCCGCGTAAATTATAAGAGAATATTGCAAGCGGAAGGCTTTTAAAATGGCCGAAAGTTCGCAGTTAGGAACGTTAGGAAAAAAGGAATGTTAGCAAAACCTCGCAATAGAAGAAAAAGAAACTCAAAATTTTTTCTACAACTTCGAAGCATAAAAAGAGGGGTGCGCCTCTTACACGGGTGCGCCTCTTACACGCGTTTATACGGTATGTTTAAAACTGGTATAAAGTTAATGGTTTGAGGCTTAACTTTATGGAACTCCTTCATGATTGAAATGAAAAAAACTTTGTTCAGTTCCACAGAAATTTTAGAAAATGTGAAACTGGACAAAGTTTTATCTTTTCAATCAACTGGTATAAAGTTGGGCATTTTGTACTGCAAGTTACACAAAGAGTGTGCTTCAACTCTGCACTGTAATTGGTCCGGTTTGGACATTACATAAGGAGGCGAATTGAATGGGGTTCGCCAATGGCTAAGGGGAGCCCAATTATTTTTTTTCTCTGAATTCTTGAGTGGATGTGTACGTCGCCAGTGTGTGGAGGCAACCTTGCGTGAGTGAGCGAGTGAATGAGTGATGTGGTGTTTCCTCCCTCCCCGTTCTCCCATTTTTTAAAAGTCAAAGTGAACCTCTCTCTCCTGGGCCAGTGATTTGACCCAATAGGTGATCTCACCCCCTATCGGTGACGAAGAAGTGTTCCACTCTCCCCTCCCCCCATCTCCATGGCCAGATATATATACGTGATATATATAGATATATAGATATATGCTTGCACACGTCCTTCCATATATAGATATATGGAAGGACGTGTGCAAGACGGAAGTGAAGGATCATCTTTGGTGGCTTGCACTGTGAGAGGTGGCGACCGAGGGTTTAGAAGACGAGGTCGCGAGAGGCAGGCCGATCCCGAAAGCAAGAGATGGAGAGAGCAGGGTGAAAGAAGAAATTGTTTTTGGGCCGTCGACGCTTTGGACGCCCAAAATTCTCTGCCGTCGAGGGCAGTTGCCCCCCCCCTCCTACCCCCCCTACCCCCCCCCACGAACGTGTTGCCCCGGCCACCCATCTTTGCCTGAGCCACCTCCGGCAGTCTCACCATCCCAGCAAAGGCACCTTCAGAGAGGAGACGAAGACATCTTTAATCGGATCGTTAAGTACTGTATCCTGGATAAAAAAACCCCCCTTTTTTCCCCGAGTGACAAGACGCATCAGTGAAAGGAGAGAGTCGTATCATTTTACCCCATAATATCATTCCCATTCTCTTTTCTCCAAGGTGTTGTGTGAGTGCGTGCTTGTTTGCGAAATTTGTGTGCGTTCGTTTAGTTTTAAGATATAATTTCAAAAGTACGTAATTTTTTTTCTGATTGCCTGGGGAAAGTTTCCATTCCATTGTTAATAAGGGAAGTCCTTTTTTTTGTCTCATTTTTTTCTTCCATAACTCTTCCAGTGCCATATTGTAAAATTGTATATTTCCATGTTTGTTTGTTCATGTTCTTGATTAAACCGTTATGCAAATCTAAATGCGGTGTAAAGGCTCTTCTTACCCGACGCAATCCGACTGTCAAATAGCCCCACACCACCCCTCCCCTACTCCCTTCCATTCCCCTTATCTCCCAGGTGCATGGTATTTTTCCTTCCCCACTCCATTACACCCCCGATCCGTGCACTTCAAACCCTCCCAGTTCAAATTCCCCCTGATTGTGGTCAACGTCGAAGATGCAGGCTACAGTACTGACCATTCAAATGATCGTTACCTCTAACTCTGTCCGAGTTCAATTCTTTTCCACAAATGTGACATACTACGGCCTCGTGAAACACGTTCTATTCTCCAGGGGTAAGCGGATTCATCGGTACAGTATTTTTATACAGCGCAAATATTTTCTCCGCCTCCTCTTTCATGCAGTCTAGGAATACTTGTGCCGAGTTTGGTCCTCTGTACAAGTACGGCGTTTGGCATCCGTGTGGAGAAATTTCAATGTAACAGAAGCTAAATGGTGTGTGCTTTTGAAAATTGTTCTTGTGGGATTAGTGAGGTGAAGGCTCTTAAGTGCTAACCTTTTCTTGAATACGTTCAAAATCTGCGTAGATAACGTAAGGTATGTACTGGGAAAGAATACTTTTTATGTTAGTAAATTTCAAAATTCTATCATTCTTGCCTGGCATTATGACTTCCTTCGGTGCACCCTTACCTTTGCACAGTTGCTTATTCTCATCTAATTTAGCCTCGTCGTCATAATGAGTAAGGCAGCGTTTGCTAATGAATAATCTTTCATTATGCTTAGTTATTTGGAAGCTTACCAGTCTATTGAAATTTTTAATCCAACAGTAGTGCGCACTTGACTCATTCGTAATATATAGCAAGTCGCGGTGGTATGGTAGCTCGCTGTCTACAATTTTCATTTGAGGGGATGCGGGGAGGGGGGGGGGACTAAGATGGAGTTGAGATGGAGGTCCTCGACGGGGAGATTAATTGCACGTGGCGTCACTGTATCTGCATTCCTGCATATATTAAATGACCCAGAAGCCCCATTTCTTCCTACTGTCGCGGACAGTAAACCCAGACAGGCATGACCAACAATGTGGTGCGACGGAACTCCTTCAGAGTTCATCGTCGCGATTGAATTGACAAGAGGCAGGAGATGAAGTCGAGACAAATTGAAATAACAACAGCCTTTAACTGGGTTTGACTTCAACAAGAACAATTATATTTCAAAGAATGTTACAAATCAAGTAAGTCCGTAGACTAGATACCGTGAATTCTTGGTATAGATAGCACGTCTTCAGCAGGATCTCCGCGATGTTGCCTTCTCAGCGGTGTGAAGGAAAGAGGATCAGTCTCCTCGCGGTACATTTCGCGGATCGGAACACCTGGCTTGTGAGTTTTTGGAAGGCCATATAACCGGGGAGGTTACAAAACAAAGGTTTTAAGTTTTCCCCAATCTTACGCTTTCAAGAATGCAGTGATTAACTTGTTGGCTGATGGTGATGTGGCACTTCGGAAGCAGTCGTGGGGTGTGAAACAACTCCTAGCCGATTCTATTTCCATGCATTTGTCCCCTCACTGCCCAAAATCGTCTTATGTCTGTGTCATTTGTGAGATCAAGAACTCCATCGCGAACAACAATTTGATGGTGACAACAGCGGACAAAGGCAATAGTATTGTGATTTTAGACAAAGATGATTACCAAAACAAAAGTATGAATTTTTTAAGTGCTGACAGTCATTTTCGTATTTTAAAGAAAGATTCTACCAATTGTTTTCAGAGGGAGATGAAATCCTCGCTATGGGCCTGTTCCTCTTTGCCGGCAGATAATGAGAAATGGGGTCTCGTTCGTATGAAGGCCATATAACCGGGGAGGTGACTCACTGAGGTGAGTGTGATGACTCGAGTCAATAGATCTGGGAGAAACAACTCTTTAGTGAATGTTTGTGCCGGCTGAGCCGCTGAGTGCAGCGGTGACTCATAAAGGAGAGAGTCGCAGAGTCCCCATGATTCCCATGATTCTCAAAGATTCAAAGGACTAGCTGACTCTAACTCGCTGACTCGAAAGACTCGAACTCGCTGACTCGAAAGACTTGAACTCGCTGACTTGAAAGACTCAAACTCGCTGACTCGAAAGACTCGAACTCGCTGACTCGAAAGACTCGCACTCGCTAACTCGAAAGATTCCAAAGACTCGCACTCGCTAACTCGAAAGATTCCAAAGACTCGCACTCGCTAACTCGAAAGATTCCAAAGACTCGAAAGACTCGCTTACTCAAAAGACTCGAAAGACTTGCTGACTCGAAAGACTCGCTGACTCGAAAGACTCACACACTCAAAGGACCACAAAGGATACACTGACTCGGAGACGTGAGGGTGTGACTGACTGAATTGCTGACTCAAAAGACTTCCCCATTCATTGAATCCCAGCGACTAGTTGAGTTGCAAGACTGAGTATTCATTAATGACTGTTAAAAGAAGAGTCTTACTATAAGATCAGCAACTTTGCTAGATTTGAGGAGTATATTAAGTCCTTATTTCAGCATCACGTAAATGATATGATGACTTTCAACTAAAATCGTTGGTTCATTAAAAAGCTCTTAATTATTGCTGGAAATCCACCATTTAAGACACTCTGTTAGCAGTTCATGAACTCTAATTTTACCCTCAGATGAATATTGTAGGCAGTTATACTTTTTCAAATTAACGATACTGATATAGGTGGTATCCGGTAAATGTCTTTGGCATTTATTTACACTGTTCACAAAATTAACACAGTTTACAAAGAGTTAACACATATCGGAATCATGATTAGTTAATTGGAGGTAAATGACCAATACTATATGAAACAACATTATTTTACATTGATAAAACTTGTAGCTAATTTTTTTAAAATGCGGAAAATCTAAACTAAACTACTTTATAACAAAAAAATACATTTAACCTTCTCAATTATGATTTAAGAAAATCATCATTGATAGTTTGTTCGGGCCCAGTCTACTTCTTTTTCCTGAAAGAAACTGGCCTCCCTTCGAAAAAACACGCTCACAAGGCACTGAAGTGGCCATCACACACAACCTTCTTTTCAGTAGTGTGTAGAGCCTAGGGAAGACCTGTTTCCTGCTCCTCCACCAAACAAATGGGTCAGAGGTCCTCTCCAAGTATTCCTCCTGTAGGTACTTGTCCACTTCCACAATTGCTGCAGATGTTAGAGTTCCTTTCTTCTCAGTAGCAAGGGTGGAATCAAACTCCTCCCGCATAGGTGAAGTTTGCAGGGGCCTCTTTTCTTCAGGTTCAGAGTGCTCAATAATGGGTACTTGCCTGGCTTTATTGCATAAGGCATGGTAGGCTGCCTTATAACTTGTATCTTCAGAGAAAGCATATTCTTTGAATCATGGATTCAGTAAACATGCTTCTCTCAGTATGGGATTAAACTCAATATCTTTAAATCTCTTCTGGAGTCTCTCCAGCATTTTTTCAGCCATTACATTTACTTCTGATAACTCATTTTTCAAAGAAGGGGGGAGCAAGGCTTTTGAGTGGGCAGAGGAGGGATAGACTTAAGAAACGGCGGTTGCAGGGGTTAGGGACAGGGTGGTGACGGATGCAAGGGTTATGTGAGGACCCGGGTGGTGGGAGAGAGAGGGGGGAGGTTTAAATATCAAGTGCATTGCCTACGCCCGGGCTCTGGAGGAGGCATCTTTCATGCTCCCTGGCGTCAGACTGGTCGAGCGCTTATAGTGTAGTGTATGTAATTACTGTTATTTAAAGGTACTGTTACTCGTAAATCAAATGGGATGGCTGTTTTAAATAGTGTTACAGGCCCTTAGCTTCAGAAAAGTGGGCATGTAGAGTTGGTATTATAGAAGCCACCATTAATTTAAAAGGCAAAGACTTACGATCAGTGAATAACGACAAGAAGTTAATTAGTGTTAAAGAAGTAACTAATTTTGTACATTATATGATTTTGGCATTCAAACTCTCGGCTTGATTATTTTGATTTGACTTCACTATTTGTACAATGCTTGATGTAGTGTGTGTCTTTCCTAAGAACGAATAACATAACTGCACATTTTGAGATATCAACGAGATTATTGTTTTTTTTCCTCGGTCATCATGCTTAAAGGGGATTTAAAGATCTGATTCTGTGTAGAGTGGCCTTGGTCACATTAACCTAAGCTAATAACTTTGCCCATTTATTCTAGAAATCTTTAAAGCCATCATTACTCATTCACAATTCAGCTTTACTGTTACATGTAAGTCTCGTCATTTATGTACCCCGCTGTACTCCAAAGTGATTCTAAAGAATCATTCAAGTGAACGAGTCATTGAAGTGACGTGATCCAAATGACTCGAGTCAATAATAAGAATCATTTGGCCCACCTCTAGTCCGCTTTACTCGCTCTTCAACGCTTGAAAAAGGCTGGTTGTAGTGATTCAGTCATATAATACTTTGGTATTATCTTGAATCTGTGCATTTCACAAAATTATTTTTATTTTACTGACAATTGTTATGCCCAAACACATGGGTTAGCAATAGGTTCACCTCTTTCCCCAATTTTGGTGGAGGTATTTTTGGACAATCTCGAGAAAAAACTCTTCGCTTCTGAGGACCCTCTCATCAGAAATATCCATCACTACGTTCGTTATGTGGGATGATATCATTTGCCTTTGGACGGAAAGTAAAAGACAGATCAATTTGTGTTGAAGCTAAACTCCTAACATCCCTCTATAACGTTTATAGTAGAGGTTGGAATGAATACTCTGGACTTTTTAGACCTAACAATATCCATAATAAACAATACTCACTGGTTTTCCATCTATCGCAAAAGTACTTGTACAGATGTGGTTATTCCAAGGGAGTCAAATCACCATCACTCCCACAAATTGGCCGCTTTTCACACTTTAATACATCGTCTCATTTCCATCCCCCTTGCTCAGACGGATTTTGAAAAGGAAGTGAATACAATAAAACTGATAGCGTCCTGCAATAGATATGAGGAAAGAATGGTTGATCAACTGCTGCAACGGAAAAGGAAGAACAGGACTGTGCTGTCAATGACGAACCTCTCCCCCATTCCGCTGTCGAGTGAAAAGTGGGTGAAATTATGGGCTCTATTTGATGCCCTAAATCAAAAACAATATTCGTGTGCGCATACTACAGGCCACCTAACACCGACGTCACCTCAATTTAAGAACTCGAAACACAAATGAAGAACATCACATCCACGAACACCGAAAGACATTTAATCATAGGTGGAGATTTCAATACGCCCTCTATAGATTGGAGGACCTACAGTTACATATCAGGGAGAAGAGACAAAGATATATGCGAGTCCCTGCTGTACACGTTCTCATCAAATACCCTACATCAGATAGCTACGACGCCTAACAGAGGGGACAACATTCTTGATTTATTGGCAACAAATATACTACAACAAGTATTTAAGGTAAACGCTTTTGAGGGTATTAGTGACCATAGAGTAGCTACCTCAGAGTTTTCTTTAAATATACTCAAAAGTTTTAAACAAAGAAGAAAGTTCTTAATTTAAAAAAAAGCCGATTTCAATGCGTTCAAGAGTCATCTATAAAATTCTCTTCCTGACTTCCAAGAATCAAGCGTAAAGTTTGACACGGAGGGTAGTTGGGAAGCTTTTCTTTCGATTGTACATTCAGGGATCAGAAAATATATTCCAAGTAAAGTAAAATAAGAGGGCAGCGAGCAAAGATGGTACAATGCAGAAGTGAGAAAATCTTTAAGACGTTAGAGAGTATGCCACGCCAAGATGAAAAAACTCCGTGGAGATATGTCCACTGGTGATCAAAATTTAATAATAGAAAAAAACAAATTGTCTAAAGCCACTACAAAGGAAGCATTTTGGTCATATGTAAGGGAAGTTCAAGGCAATAGATCAACAGTTATTTCACTACGAAACGAAAAGGGCGAATTATTAACTAGCAGTTCGGACAAAGCCAACTTATTAAATTACTACTTTCAAAGTGTGTTCACCAAGTCATCACAGATTACATTCGTAAAGGTAAATGATCACTTCCTGCAAAAGATGCCACCTATCGATATTTGCACTCACGGAATAGAAAACTTAATAAAATCCTTAAGTCCAAATAAATCCCCAGGTCCTGAAGAAACTCCTGCCTGCGTGTATAGAGAATGAGCTTGTGAAATAGCACCCTACTTGCAGAATATATTTAGTAAATCCATCAACGAACACAAAGTACCCATGGACTGGAAAATTGCAAATGTCACTCCCATATTCAAAAGCGGTGATAAGGAACAGCCATCGAACTACAGACCGATATCTCTCACATCTATCTCTTGCAAAGTCCTTGAACATTTAATTATAAGTTCAGTTATGAGACACCTCGATATGCAGAACTTGTTAACAAAAACGCAACACGGATTCAGAAAGGGAAGATCTTGCAAAACTCAATTAGCACTTTTTGCCCACGATATTTTAGTCTCGGGTGAATGTTCCAGTTGATGCAGTTTTTCTTAACTTTAAAAAGGCATTTGATAAAGTTTCCCATAGTAAGCTACTCATGAAATTAAAATCCTACGGTTTAGACGACGACGTAATTTCCTGGATTAGAGAATTCTTAAGCAATCGTGTGCAAAGTATTGTATTAGATGGCGCTATCTCTAATGACGTAAAAGTCACATAGGATATCCCACAGGGAAGTGTCATAGGCCCACTTCTTTTCCTTTTTTGTATAAACGACATCGGTGAAAGTGTTGACAGTAAGCTTAGATTATTTGCTGACGACGCAGTGATGTATAGAGAAATTCGTAGCTTTAATGATAAGCAAGCGCTAACTAAGGACCTCGAGGCAATACAGGAGTGGTGCGATGCGTGGCAGCTAGAATTAAACCTGAAAAAATGTGTTGTTATGAATTTTTGGAAACGGAAAAACGCTCCTTGTAACAGCACAACAGCAAATTAGAGACTGTAGAATCGGTTAAATACCTCGGAGTTAAACTGACTAATGATCTCTTGTGGAATAAACATATTCGAGAAATTACCGGTCAAGCTAATCGTATCAGGATTTGTTAAAAGAGTACTTCACAAGTGTGAGGATAAAGTTGGGGAAATCAGCTACTTCTCCCTCGTTAGACCCCACTTGGAATATGCTGCCAGTATTTGGGATCATTATGAGATTGGATTGGAAACTGAGTTAGAACGCATGTAGCGAAGTTCGGCAAGATACGTTAAAGGCCGTTATAATAATCTCGTTAGTGTTACTGACCTTTTGCAGCAACTGGGATGGGAAAAGCTTTCAGACAGTCGTTTAAAATTTAGACTCAATCTATTATGTAAGTTCCATACCGGTTTATTTTCTGACGACGATAATATTTTTCGAAATCCGACATAATTCGGTAGATCAGATCATGAGAATAAAATTAGGGAACGGACAGATTTAAAATTTCATTTTTTCCCACTAACTATGAGGGACCATAACATCGGCCAATGAGACTTTTATCTAGGTTTGTCGATAGTTAGTGTAGCTAGATAGTTAGTAGTAGTAGTACTCCCTAATACTTGAATCCTTATCTGTTACCTAATACTAGAAGCACGCCGTGCATGTTTTCTTCATAAGTCTTGAGTCTCTGTCTATTTGTGTAGTTGCAAAATATGTACATATATATTAATGGTCCCTCTCCATTGTGATAATATCTGTAGTGTAGTAGTGCATGCTTGTCAGGCTTTGCCTTGTGACAAGCATTAGCAATTTATGCTAATGCATAATTAGTCGTAGTTACTCTAACTTTAGGATATAGTGTAATGCATGTTGGTGAATACTCACCCCCTGCCACACACCCCTGAGGTGGCTTGCAGGGTATTTTGTAGATGTAGATGTAGACTGTGGTGCTAAGTGCACGCTTTGGACTGCTTAATGTCATCATACGTCTAGCAGTCCGGAACACCTTGTGCCTATAAAGCCATAAAAAAAATTCACAGGGGAGAATGATTCCTCGGTAGCACAACTGGTTAAAGCACTCGGCGCAAAATAGAGGGATCCGGATTCGTATCCCTGTGAAGGCGAATGATTTTTACTCTTTGGAATCAGCCATTTGGACTTTATATTCTCTAGTGGGGGAGCTATGAAAAATGTGTGACTTACATAATAAATAAGATATGTGTGAGTCCAACAGAGAGTGAAAACTTTGAGTTAGAGATTCTACTTGTAAGAGATTTATGGCTCACTACTATCTACTCTTAAGGGAAACATTGTAGTTGTTAACTAGCTTGTATATCAAAATTAGTCATTTTTGGACTTCTTTTCTTCGTTGGGGTAGATATTAAAAATGTGTACATTACAGAATACAAATATATGCAAAAGTGCAACATATAGTTATAAATGAAGTTTGAGATTCTACTCGTAAAATATTTATGGCTTCTGTAGGGTAACGAGAAATTGGATAAAAATTATATGCTATATCTCCCATTTTTATTGTTACTTTAATAATTGGGATCCCCTGAGAATACTCAACAATGGGTGTTCCAAACATAAAATTTTCATTAATTTTTCTGCCAATTTACAACAGCCATAAATCTCGAAAAGTAGAATCGCAAACTTCAAGTTTTTTATGAGTTGAACTTGTAAATCATCAAAATTCTCAAAAATTCAAATACACCATCTTGGAAAAATGGCACCCATGTGAAAACGAGGAGGGATAATATTTTTTTAAATCATTGCATTCAACTGCCAATGCAATATGTGTGTGCAAAAGATGGATAAAAAATACATCATGCAACCAATTAATATTTTATTGAATCACTTAAGCTCGGAATGTTTTAATGTTACCCTTGTGTAATGGTAGCAGACAGGGAGTATGGACTGAAGTCATCTCAGATTCAATGCAGGCTTTTCTTTTTTAAGTGCAAACTTTTTTTTTTAAGCTTTTTTTTATAGGCCCACCACGCACAGAAAATTCTGCAGGCGGTAAATCGGATTCTGGACATCATGCTTTTTTCCACGTCATGCTTAGCATGCCAAATGTAAACTCCTTTAATAAAGCTAAACACTCTCTCTTTAACAGAGTAAGATGGCGTAGTGGGTAGAGGTGTCGTTCTACGTATCGAAAGTTCCAGGATCGATTCCTAGTGGTGGAGTTTTAATATATATATTATATTTATCAGAATATAGAAGTTTACACTTCTCCCGTGTGGTGTTAAGCACACCAATTCTTTTTTTTCTTTGCAGAGGGTGGAGTCCTCTTGGAGGGGGGTGAGGCAAGGGCCCAGCGCCTTCGAGGCCTTGCGGGTCAGTGTGGTGATGGCATAAAGGTGAGGGTCCAAGTGGAGGGGGTGCGCTCTTTCCCGGTGATGATCGGCCGTAGTCAGAGGATGCAGGTTCTGCTGGTCAAGGTGGCCGAGCAGATGGAGGTGGATGTGGCGCGAGTGAGGCTGTTCCTTGATGGTGAGGCCATCTGCTCAGAGTCCATTGCCCAAGACTTGGATTTGGAAGATGATGATGTCCTGGATTTGCGTCTGGTCTAGAATGTTGGAATCTCATCTCATAAAATCAGTGCTCATCCGGACTAATTTCAGCTGCGGTGAGACATGGAGTGTTATTGTGTTCACTGGCACAGCTAATGACATTCTACCAACACATTCATTCATCCATCATTCGATCAACTTGGACTCAATTGCTTAATAACTCCTGAAAGGGTGATGCCCTGGAATAGTGGGTTTTTAGAGAGCTTGGAATCTCAGTTAACTGTTGTCTTTCATAGCTCTTTTCTGTAACTGTTAAATAAAATACACATTTGTGATCTCATTGGTAATGTTCATCTCGTAGTCTTTTTGACGAGAGCGTGA
This sequence comes from Pyrrhosoma nymphula, assembly GCA_963573305.1. Lineage (NCBI taxonomy): Eukaryota > Metazoa > Arthropoda > Insecta > Odonata > Coenagrionidae > Pyrrhosoma > Pyrrhosoma nymphula. The sequence continues at coordinate 121,807,538 of OY754331.1, read as the reverse complement.
CCAAAGGGTTGATATTAGAAGTTAAGTTGAAAGTAGCTTCCCTTTTTTTTGGTCGTTCTGGTTCTCGGTTTCTCCGGTTCCTAAGCTTGGAACTGGAGCTGAAATGAGAAACAATTGGCACCGAAATCCTTTGTGTGAAAACCGTTTTGATTTATTCATTGCTTGGTTGCGGATGGAATTAACAACAATTATTGATGTCCAACCCATATGTCCCGTCACATTGATGCCATGCTGTCGTATCTCTTTAAATCGTTTCCAAGTTGACTCCTCTCGGTTCCATCTTGCCCTTCAATGATCCACCACATGTGGGTATGTGGGCATTAACCATTTGTACTAACTATTCATTTTTGTTGCTCTGTTTAGTTCTTCGTTTTTTTGTAAGTTTATTTCTTTTAATTTTGAATATTTTTTTGCATCTTCATAGCATTTTTCTTGTACAGGTGTACCTTTTCAAATACCGTTAATTGGTTCCACGAGGCACCACGTGAGTCGATTTCCAATGTTTTTCGAATTTTGCAGTGAGTGGATTTTGTACCCCAATAAAGCAGTATTTTACTTATTTAATTAATTTAATTTATTTAATAACAAATAAAAAAACAGTCAAGGTGACCTTTACATCGGATTTTTGAACATTATTAAATGACTTGTCATCTTTATGCATGCATAATAATGCTTAATAAACTTATACATGTATAATAATGTGCAGTGGTGTATAAATGACATTTAGTTTTAAAAAACTTCTAACTTGTACAAAAATTAATGTACTCGCATACAAAAGTTAAAAAAGTAACTAGAAAGATGACAAAGCATTATTGCGATCCTATTCAATATAATACATTGGTAACGCATTTCTATTCACTCTATTGCGCTGCTCATTTCACATTAGCGCACTTGCTTCATTTCATTCGGACTCCATGCTCTAAGCAGGGCCCTTCAAATCAGATCAGGAATAGACTTGATGCGCCTAAGCAACAATAAGACCCTCACATAAAAATAATTGCATCCGTGATGTTTTTTCGTGCTCATTTTCAGCTAAGGTATTAAACGTGGATGATGTAATGTTTTTAATTAGGTTGGTACTCTGTGGTAAAAAGCTAAGGTTTTAAAATTAATATTTGTAACGATTTAATAGCTGCACTCCATAAACTAGGATATGAATATTGAGAACATAAATAATCTCATTGTAAGTTTACCGAACGTTTCTTCTGTGCACATCGCTCCATTCATCGCCATTTGTGGGCGCTGATTTGTCCCAATCTGTGCTAACTTCAACACCTAGAATGGAAAGCTATAAGTTTTACCGCTTCCGCCTCTGACGGCACCAGACCACGTACTTCAAAACAGTGGAACGATTGTTGGGGTTCCCCGGTTTAAAGCGCCAGAGGCCTCGTCGCGTTTCAGAGTGGGGTCCCCCAAGAGTTGGAAGAAGTCCAAGCGCCAAGTCCTACTTAAGTTGAAGCCGTTATCTCTATTACTGTTATTTTGCTCCATCTGTATCAATATCGCTTCTTTCGTTGTTATTTCCCAATATTTGGACGCCCGGGAAAGTAGTGTGGAATTTGGGAAATCAACACGATGTCCATGGTCAAGGCTATGCTCTGCTAATGCAGACTTTTCCGGTTGAAAAAGCCTAATACTTCTTTCATGCTCTTTGATTCTTTTCTCGATGGTCCTTCCTTTCTCGCCCTACCACACTCGCATGGTATGCGGTATACCCCTGTTGTTTTCAGGCCGAGGTAGTCCTTACAGGTGATCAGGAAATTTTTTATTTTAGTAGGCGTATCGTTTCCACTGTGTAGTTTTAATATCCTCGATATCTTGTTAGATATAGATGATATATATAGAAGGCAAGCCTTAGCAATGGGTTTTTCTTTCTCTTCCAACATATCCGCTCCATTGGCGGTGAACATTCTTTTAAAAGCCAAATTTATTTCTCATAGGCTATAGCCATTTGCGTGGAAGGTGTCTTTTAGGTGTATTAACTCCGTCTGAAGGCTGTTGGAGTCCGCAATGGGATTTCGCTCGATGGAAAAGCGTAGTGAGAACACTCCTTTTCTGCACTGGATGATGATGGCTCCTGCCGTTGAGGTATAGGTAGGCGTGTGTTGGTTTATGGTATACAGCATGAACCAACCTTCGATCTCCTTTTCTTTCAACCAGAATATCCAGGAAAGGTAAACGTTTATTGGCCTCCAACTCCATGGTAAATTGAATACTGGGATGTATGCTATTCATGTGACTGAGGTATCCATCATGGCTGTCACGTCCCTGTGGCCACACGATGAATGTGTCATCCACATATCTGAAGAAATATTTTGGCTTCAATGGGGCCGAAGTCAGGGCTCGATCCTCAAAATTTTCCATGTAAAAATTGGCAATAGCTAGTGATAACGGAGAACCCATTGGAACTCCTTCCGTCTGTTCGTAGAATTTCCCGCCGTATAGGAAATAGGTCGACGTGAGAACGTGGTGAAATAACTCAATGGTGTTTTTGTCGAATCTTGTTCGAAGAAATTGAATTGTATCCCCGATTGGTATTCTGGTGAATAACGACACGACGTCAAAACTCACCAGCAAGTCTCCCTCGTCATGGTGGATTTCATCCAAAATGTGGACTAAATGTGCTGAATTTTTTATGTGGTTGTCCCTTAATCCCACAGAGGGCGCCAGTATGCTGGTCAGATGCTTCACCAGAAGGTACGTGGGTGACCCAATAATGAGAATGGGTCTCAGTGGGGCGTCCTTTTTATGGATTTTCATTTTTTATATCTATGGGGAGGAAACCAATGGCTGCAATCGCCAATTCGAGCAAATGAGGAAGGACAGAGCGATACATCTGAGCTCCCTTGCTTTTCTTCTGAGATGCAGAGACTGTGACGTGATTCCTAAATTTGCTAGGATTTGATCACCGGTTAACTCACCTGCCGCCGGACGTATGATAAGGAGAGCCAGCCACGCCACAAATATTTCTTATGAGTGTTCCCCACGAAAGGTTCGAAGTTATCGTAACTCTTAAATATTTCACTTCATCTGTCGCCTTCATGTTAACACCATCCACAGCATATACATGGGGATAGTTGGACGACCTCCGCAAGAAATGTACCACGGTGCTGGCAATGTAAAGGCATAAGTGTTTGTGTAAGTACTTTCGAGGGCCTCATGTGCAAAAACTATAAGGATTACTCAATTCCAGATTCCCCGACAGCACCCCAAGTGCTTTAGCCAATTAAGTCACTGACAATGAGGCTAATAATTGGGTTTTGAGTAAGGCTGGCTTTTAAAGTCTAAAAAATGGAATTTTTGTGCATTACGGGTGACTCAGTAAATTTAATACCATGGCTGGTCCTGGTATCCTCAAAATTTGTCAAAACCATGCTGCAAGAACATATTTCTTTTTTGAAGTCCTATAATTTTGGGACCACCAACGTACTAAAGGTGTCGGGAGTACACATTGATCTGGATGATGAACCGTATCAGTGAGCCGAAGGGTAAATTTTCCGAACACGGGATCCATATGGCTGAAATGTGACTCTTTTTGCCATGGGCGCCCATGCAGAGGGGGGGTGGGGGTACACGCCCCCCCCTCCTTAGCCTCCCAGGAAAATAAAAAAGGGAAGGGAAAATTTAATTAATGTATTGTTTTTGCAGGATTACATTAACATTTTAGTAACAAATATATAAAATTGTCATTTACCTTAGATGTTCCAAAAATGTACTCCTGTGACCTAAAATTAACCAAAATTTCTGGTATAGGGCTCCTCGGAGCTACCTTTGTCTTGGCCCCCCCTGGAAAATATTGTATGAGCGCCCATGTGTCATTCGGGATTAATCGAACGAAGACAGCGACGGACGCCATTTTACCCTGTCTCATCATATGAAATATTTACGGTGACGAGATATGGATTGGTGGTCTTCCGCAACCTCACTCCAAACCCGCAAAAAAATTCCAATCGCAAATTCCTTTGGATCGCACGCATCGGTGACGTTTTGAGCTCTCTTCCCCTCCCGCGCCCCTCCTTCGAGACAACCCCCTCCCCTCCTTTTCACTCTCGCCGCCCGTCTGACTGCAGTCGCGAACGTCGTCAGCTGGAGGTTTGACATCGAGGGGTGAATTGACTTGACTGTTGGAAATGGACTTCTCATGGACGAAGTGTCCCGACAGCAGATGATGACCAAGGACTCTGTTGTTAATGAGTAAGTTGTGAGTGGCATTATAACCTATAAATTATAATTGCACTAATTTAATGCGTTAGCTGTATGCGATTAGACGTCAAATGCGATTTAGTTGGCCGCGCTTACATCTATCCCCTGACCAAATCCCTCTGTATTTCAGTGATCCGACTCCATAATTGGGTTACGATGATTATATGTATAGTGTCGTTCCTCGAAAACATTGGAATGAATTGTTTTGGAGCAATTGACGAGGTCTGGCGTGATGTTCAACGAGCGATTGATGCTTTGCCCTATTCTATTGACCCATGTTGTCGTATCCTTTTCTGCGAACAAATGATTGCATGATTGCGTTGTCTAAGTGGCGAGTGGAATATTATTTGAGTTATCCATCAATGAAACCCAGAAAAAAGGGTTTTGAACGTTATTTAAGTTAAGTTACTAGTGATTCGAGTGACATAGGTGGTTCTGCAGTTCCTGCGGAAAATTTCAGGCTCAACTTAAATAATCTAAATTAACGGTCTTTGAGCTATTAATGAGTTGAAAGTTAACCGGTAGATTACCATAGCTACTTAAATAATAATAATTTGGACATGTGGGTCGGTGGTGCCCACCCCCTAGGCTCAATTTATATTTGTATCCCCGCATGCAGTATTTTTTACCTCTCCCCCCTCCCCCAAATTTACTGAAATCCCCCCTTAAGCCAAATTATAGTTATGACTCGCTTTTCGTCATGTCCCCCTTATATGCGACCATCTGTCCTGAAACCTTTTTATAGTGGATGCATGAATGTGTGTGGCAGATATAACTAATTTTTTTAAAGTTTTTTTTTGTGCCGAATTCAAGTATAATGTGTTGAATAAATTTAATTTTTTTTGCTGTCAATGAGGCATTGTTTCATCCATCTTATGTGAACATTAACTTATCTGCAAACTGAACGCAGAGCAAAAGGGTAGCCTAGTGTGCATATGTGAAAATGGATTCAATCGAAAGTTTGTGTTGGTGGAGTTCCCTCATCTGGGTCCCAAGGCACAGGCCCGGCTTAAGGCCCTGACGACTGCCCGGGGCACCGCAAAGGATCATTGAACGCCGTGATGGTGATAAAATGTTTTTACTACAACGTTGAACTGGTGAATGGGTTTGATAAGCGGGGAGGGGAGGCGCCGGAATACTCTCTCGCCCGGGTGAAAATTATCTTATGCCGGCCCTGCCAAGGCACGTAGACCTTTTGGGCCATTGTGCCATCCATTTTGAGATTTTTACCTCTGGAGGCCTACAGCTATGCCTGTGGCCTACCTATATGCTTTCTATGGGTAAATCAGTTGTCCTTTGATTTGCATGGGAGGTGCGTACCAAGGTATTTCCTTACCTGGGCGTTAAGGTGCTTAGACCTCTAGTTGGTCCATTGTGCCATCTTCCTTATTGAGTTTTAACCATGGCGACCCTTAGCCTTCCTTAAGTCTAGAAAGTCTCCAATGAGTACTTACCGTGTCGTTTGGTCCTGCAATGGGCATACTCAGGTACCTATTCCAGAGGTCTAGTGATTGATAGGCATTTACATAGTAGTATAAGTAAGGGGAGAGATCCTTCTGGAGCGCTCCCAATTTATTTTCACAAATAAAATTTTTCAATTTGATGGTTCCTTTAAATTTACTCCTTTTATTCTCGTTTTAATCTTTTTTGTTTCTTATTTTAATGTTTTGGTTTAAAATTTTAAAGAAAGTTTATTTCTTCCGCTTATTGGCAGCTCCTCCCCGCTCCGTTGTCCCTTCCGCTCAGCTGTTCTCCGGCTATTTGCTCTTCCTCGCCCGCTGTTCCTATGTCCCCCTGCCTTGGCTGCGCTCCATCTACTTCATACTCCTAGGCTTTCTCTCCTCTACAACCTCTTCATGGGATGTGGGTTCTTCATCCTCTTCGCACCATCTACTATCTTCAATTCCTCCTGTGTGAAGATGATTCTTTGCTCAGTATTGGCTGGTTAACAGTTCCACTATTGTTCTTGAGATTAATTATTTTGCTTTATTTAATAATCAGAGGTAACCAAATTTTGTTCCATCAATCAATCTCCTTGCATGCACCAAGCCTTGAATTGAGTGCCATATCTTGCTAAAAAAAACTTGCAATACTAGGAAGTTGTTTGGCTGTAGCCCACCCGTTGATATCAGACTGCATGATTAAAGGTATATTGTTCACCGTTGGCTGTGTACCTAAGGGATAACTGTGAACTTCTCTTTTTCCTAGCTCATCTGTCTTTTCATTTTCAGTAATGCCTTCATGTCCAGGTACCTTTATCTAATGGAAAGTCTGCAGCAGCACGCCCAGTTAAGTAACTCTCTATTTTGTTTGTTTGTCTAAATTTTTATCAATTTTTCTACGGACATGTGGTCAATGTGATGACAGATCATTGACCTTAAGTAACTTTATTTTGAAAGTCATTAGCAGAAGTTCTGGTTTAGATATAAAGAAGTATGTTAGCTCTCTCTCCTATCATTTGAAGTTAGTTATGTTCATGGGAAAAATATGCAAGTATACTGTAGATGCACTTTGTAGAGGTATTCCAGACACTGACGCACAGACTTAAAACATGAAACTGAAGTTCATATTCATTTGTCATTCACTAATTTTTCCATGTCTGAGGAGAGAAGCAAAAAGATTTCATAGACGGTAAAAATGTTATCTTCCAGCATTCAGTTATAAAAAATATGAATTTAAAGATGTCATATTCAAGTAATTAAGTGAAAGCATGTGCTTAATTTAATGGGAATATGCAGTCAGAAATACACATTGCAGGGGGCTTGGGCTTTAGAAGTTCTAGAATAATTGTTCCTGCTGCTTTGCATAAAGATATAAATGTTACCAAAGGCTGTAAAAGGTCATCAGGGGTTCATTGATTCAAAAGAATGTGTCCATAGTAAACAAAAATAAACTTTTGTGCAGAATTAGACTAGGTAGTCTATTTAAAGGTTCATATTCATAATTTATTAAAAGACTTACTTAGTACTTTTCTACTATCTAATTTAGTAATCAATAATGCATTGTGCCATTAAAAGATTGTAGAAAACTATGAAGTAGGTATTTCACATAAAACTTATACAAACATTCATCGCCTCTACAAAGTGAAGCCTGCAAAAGTAAAGTTTAGTCTATTTAAATTTTGGGCAAGTCTCGATGCTATGATCTTTATGAACCAATGGTTATCATAAATCCTCATCTCAAAGGGAATACATTTCAGTTAATTCCTATTTTTTTAGTGGTTAGAAAACACAATTAAAAATATTTTTAGTTTAATTTTAAAAGAGTAAGCATTACTATCATAAAAACATTTTCCTTTGGGTTGAGAAGAAAGTGCATATTCCCTTCTTGTTTCTCTCCGTCATAGGGCCACTACTATACCTACCTAAACTGCCATCATCATCAAAATTTATGGACCATCACTTAAGATTTAATTTTCAATTTCTGTAAAAAAATTTGCAATCACTGTGTCAAGTCATTGTCAACATTTTTGGGCCATCCGTAAACATTTAATTATGCAATTTTTTGCAAAACATTTGCAGCCATAAATTGTTAATTTTAGATTATAAAGGGCTAAGTAGTTCAAAACATGTGTATGAAGACATGTATGTAAGTAGGAGAACAAAAGAATTGGCATCATGAAAGGTTGGGGGTGATGTTCATTTCAAAAATCTCTGAATGATCAAGCTGCCGAAATATAAGCTGTAATGGATACCCTAGTCATGTTGTCTTAAGACTGTGGCAGGAACAATTTGTTGTAAAAATAGCAATCTTTGTGGGAGCATATGGGTAATACTTTTCAAAATTCTCTATGAATGCCTAATACTGCATATTTGGTTGAAATCCCAATTCCTAAGGCACTGTGGGAAAGTAGCAATGATAGCATATGAGAAGGACAGAGTGAGGAACAAGATATAACTACCACACCCTAGATTGTTTGGCCCAGGTCTGGTAGTCTTGTTAAGCCCCCTCTGAGATACTGACTCTGATTTTCCTTGATGGTTTGCTCTCTATATATTTTGCCTTTTTTCATTGCCATCTAATTTATGGTAGGGAACTCGGGGGGCATGCTCCTGCTACTAAAGATTTATTCATCTTACAAAAAAGGAAATCAGAATTATTTCTTATTCCCACCCCAGGGGGAACTGTAAACCCCTCTTTAGGCATCTTGGAGTCATGACTCAGTATGGATTATAAATTTTCAAATGCCTTCGTGATGTCAGAGAGAATATTGACTCCTTTGAAACAGGAGCTCTTATAGTTCATCATTATAACATAAGGTATAAAGATAATCTGGTAATACCACAGTGTAGACTGTCCAAATCTTATGGATCATTAAATTTTCTCAAAATAAGGTTTTTTAACCTCTTGCCTCTATAGATGCTAGAACTGTATCAATTGCAAGGTTCAAAAATGTCTCCGCATATGGATTATTTCTAAAGAGTTTTATTCCTTTGAAGAATTTTTGGAATGTAATCCTATGGACATAAATTTCAAATTTTTTGTGTTTACCATTTGATGAATACTGCAAATTGTATTTTGTTTAATGTCAAATAAATATGTATCTATCAATAATGATTTTTTTATTGTTTTAATTGAAATTTTGTTGAGGTCCTTTGAGTGTGAATGCTTCATTCATTGCTATGTCAGTCATGCCTGGTAGATCACATTGTCTTATTGAAAGAGTGAACGTGTACAATGTGGCAGCACATTATTTTGAAGTTAAGGCATTGGTATTTAGTGCATCCTGCTGATCATGATTTTTTAAGCACTTTCAGGGGTTTCGCTGCTGTGCTGCTGTTCAATCGTGGTCTTCCCACCATCAGGACCTGTCTGCAGGAGTTAGTTGCTGGGGAAAGTGTTATCATGGAATGCAATGTGACCATATTGGTTCTGATTTCTTAACCTATGAAGGTATAAAGGATTGTATAGCTGATATTCATGGAATTCAGTGAACTAAAAGTAGCAATTTAAATTTTTTTTAAGCTCTTGGTTGGTTTTTGCGTATGGTATTTGTGTAACATTTGGTGTTGTTCCTCCCAAGGAGTCCCTGAGGCACTTAGACCTATTGGTCCATTGTGCCAGTGTGATATTAATACACAAGACTTTGTGTATTAATATTTCGTTCAATTTGTGTTATGCTATTTCTGAAGGCATTTAGGACCATCTCTTGCCCAGCTTGCCTTCGGAGATTCTCGAGACCTTTGTGACAATCTCCCACTTCATCTAAATTCAAGAGAGCCCTTCTAGCTCAGTTGAGCATTCAAACCTACTACCAATAGGGTATCAGCATTCAAATCCCTATCAGTGATACAGACATGTAGTAGTTTTGATGCCATTATGGATGAGTAGCAGTGACTCTATTTTCAATTAATTTTTTCAATGCATTTTATTCTGTCAAATGCCTACTGCAAATGATTAAACATTTAGAAACTCTTCAAACTAGATAATGAAAACTTTTATGTAAATTAGCAGAGACTAGTTAAAATCCCAGTTCCACCAATGTGCACTGTAAAATAAAAATTAAGCAGTATCGTAATGGTGTCAAAAATATGACATAGTAATAACTAACGACAACACCGAAAAATATTTAAAATACTATAATTTGATGGTTTATGCTGATTTCGATTTTAATGTAATGAAAAATAAACACTTGATTCATGATCCTATGATAAAGCAAAAGTCAACATCTTGGATTCTCCGTTCATGTAATTCACTTCCCCAGAAGGCATTTGGTTACATTTTTAAGTGTCAACTGTGATATTATCTTGGACAGTCTTAAGATCAGTAATCCCTCAATTACCTCGAGAGGTACCTTTTTATCATTCACATGTAGCCCTGTGCGACTGCACTGTATCAAGGATTTCTTGGGCTAGTTAAAATTAAGATCACTGGTATTCTACCAAACTAAGTCTTCTAGGCTTGCCATTTATTTCCATCGCCCCAGGGATCGCCCTGTAACATTTTCTATGTAAAGCTATTACTTTATGCTATCCATATTCAAAACTTCATATCTTTTGTCCCCTTTGATATCATCGGAACTCACGATTCTTATCATCCCTCTCCCAAGCTTACCCAACTTTCTTTGCTCTTTCGTAGAGATGGGAAAATTACCATAGTTTTCATCTGAGGTAAATTACCACGTGGTAAATTACGGTAATTTTCGAAAATTACCGCAATTTTCCAGTATTTTTCAGTTTTAAGCATTAAACAGAAAATGTATGGTTAAATAATAATGCCAATAGCAAAAGGAAGGGGATACGATGTTTAAACCATACTTAATGTAATATTAATATATTATATATTTTCAAAATTGTAAAAAGAAATACAGCAGCAACACTCAATCTGGCTTTCTTTTGTCAAAGTATGAGAAATTTTCAAGAAGAATATTCATATAATAATTACTCAATAATGTTATAATTTAAGTAAAATATGACAAAAATGAGCTGTATATGCCTCAATTTAAAATTAAACACGTTGGAAATGTGGACTTGGCTTAAATGAACATGTTGGGAATTTATCTGTATGAAAAGTTATCTCAAACGTAGGTGAATTATCTAGGAAATTACGGTAATTTTCAAGGGGCGCGGTAAATTACGAAAAATACCATGGTAATTTAAGAAAATTACCGTGGTAATTTAAGAAAATTACCGTGGTAATTTTCAAAGTGGTCCATCTCTACTCTTTCGCCCTCTTAAGCATGTTGTTTTATCCCAGGTCCACACTTCCTCCAGCCACTTCTGAGCTCTCCTTTGAATTTCTCCCTCAAGCCTCCTTTCCTCTGACTTTTTTGAAGTTTCCTCTCGCATACAATTTTTTGAAGCCTTAAAACAATACTTCTTAAATTTTAAATTTATTTTGAAACTCTTGAATTGGTTTTCTTTTTCAACTGTTGCTAGAACCGTTGCTCCATTTCTTTGGGCTGGGGCTGCCTCCTGCATGCGCTTCTTGATACATTTTGGCACTCTCTGCATCATTTTAGTGGGGGCTGGTAATGTGCCTATGTATGTACCATTGAATAAACCAAACACCTGTTGGTAAGAGTAAAAATTTCAAAATGTACTGAGTGAGAAATTGTTTAAAAGAATAAACTAAACTTAAGGTTGATGGAAGTTGCTCTTCAGGGAAAGGTCGCTTGACAATCAATTTTAAATCTTTAATTTTGAGCCACTGTCATATTCCAAATCTGAAGTTACTCTTAACTTCAGAAGCTAGTACAGATAATGATAATTCTTAAGAGTCAAATATGAAAATTATCTTCAATAGGTAGCTGAGAAACTTAGTAGTGATGCTTACCGTATTCGTGTGTATGTAGGTGCCCTTTTCTACACTGGGTTACATTACATACTAAAGGACTATAAAAACAGTAATCATTGTCTTCATTTGTAGCTGACCACATTTTATTAAGTCGTCAATAGTTGACCCCAGTGTAATTGGAAAATGGAATATTTTGCAATTGGGAAGGTGGCTGACAAAATGATTCAAGAGAGCCCTTCCTTAATTTGATGTCAGTTCTACGGCCTTAAGGCTGTAGAACTGACATCAATTATTATGAAAGGAGTAGAAATAATTATTATGTGGCCAAAAGTAATGAAAAACTCAAATGGCTGTAAAGTTTAATCACCCAATGCCGTGAGGAACAAGATGTACAGAAAAATCTATCTTTGCAAAAATAAATTCACATTGCTTTCTTGTACAAATGATTGCATGCATTTTTTTGTGTAAAGATTTTCCTATTCCTTTGCTCCTTGACAAGTATGGTGCTTTGGCATTTACAGTAATAGTTTTTCTTTTCTTCAGGTTCCAAAAGCCTACATTTCTTGAGTGGTGAGCAGATTCTCTGAACTAAATATAGTTTCAGAAATTGTGGCTAATGCACCCATGTGGCCTATACATATATTAACATTATGATTGTAGTAAAATTCAGTTGCTGTGGGTAATGGTTAAACTAATTGTAAGAGAGTTTCATGGCTTGCCAACATGTTGTGGCCTTCAGCATCCCGTATCCCCTCATTACCTGTTCAAACTATCTGCTCTACTTCCTCCTAATCTCTTCCAGCAGTTACCTTTCCTCACTCACCATGCCTCACTTCCTCGTTTGTCTTCCTTTCTGTCCAACACACCTGCTCCATCCCCCTCCCATATCATATTGTACCATGTATCTTGAAAGTCTTGTCATAGTTGTCAGTATGTAGGCATATAGATGCATTATCTTAGGTTTATCATTAAATTTGTACTAGTGTCATTTGTCCTAAGTACTTAATTAAGGGCATTTTGGAAGGACGTAAAGCCCTGTTGAATGGCTGCTTAAAATGTTTTATGTAATCTGTGTAGCAGCAGCAGTGGTGGATGTTTAGGTGAACTTATCGGCCTGATCTGACAGATTCACAGTCTAACAGTGCCAATTCCTGATCCCACAAATTCCTAGTCTAACAAATGCATTTTCATTTGATTTTTCTATCAGATTTACCCAAATCTCCTTTGGGAAAAGGAAAAATGGTGCAAGTCGATGAAGACTGGAATCCAAACAAATTGGTACCAAGGGTGATTCCTGTGATTGGTGGACAGCAGCTGCTCACTGATGCTGGAGGGCATCGCGTTTGGGCAACTGGCTTACCAAAATCTATATCTCAGAATATCAAGTAAAAATATATTAAATTGTGAAGAACTAACCTGGATCCGTCTGGGACTGTACTTAATGTATAAATGTTCTCCAACTATTAAAAATGAACATAAAAGAAATTATCTGTACATTTTAATTTATCCTTGGGTAATGTAGTTTTTCATTGTTGAGTTATGAATGGCGAAGAGAAAAAGAATGCAGATATTCAAATTTTGGCTATTTCAACATTAGTGGTAATTTCCTTTAAATTTAAGATTCCTGTTTCAAAGGGTAATTGACCAATTTATATTCATAAAATTAAGTACTGTATTTGGTTGCACTGTGCATTCTCTTGAACTTTGCATTCATTCAAAGATGGAAAATAAGCTTCACGTGAGTCCTCTTAAAAATTTCCTATAAGGCCTAAAATATATTTTTGAAATATCACCAATAAAATAATAATACTCTACAGATGGTCAGTACGTCCGAAATACGAGTGGTAGAATTTGGCTTGTGCCGCCAAGTTCTGCGATGGTTCCACTGGTTCCTTAAAAAGCAGGCCCTCTGAGCCGAGAGGAAATTGAGGGTGGAGGAACAAGGGGACTACTGTCGAGTGCCACCAAGTTTTGCGATTAATAATACTTCCCTGAACCTTGGTCGGAGGCTGTATATCACCAAGTCTGGTTCATAAATAAAAGAAATGATGCTCAACCTTCACGGTGGCATGTCTCCTTGTTTATTAAGGCTCCTTACGTCTTGTAATTAAATCTGTTAAATGGCTCTCTTTCGTGGCCAGTCCGACCGCCTTGGCAGCCATTGAACGATCCAAGCGCCCGGCCACAAGAGCGGTGTCTATTCAAAAAGAAGAGCCTCTCATCTGGCTGTCATTGTAAAGCAAACGGTTCGCAAAATCGCCGGAACACAAAATTATTCTAAGTCCAGAGCCTCCCTCACTGAGAGAGAATGATAGCCAAGGGGTTGGCCTGCCTCAACACCCTCGGACAGCGTTTCGGTTAGGATCGGCCAAAATTTTCAGAAAAACGATTAAGTCCCTTATTTTGATATTTAAGACCAAGTTTTGCACTCAATATTCATAAGAATCCGGGTAGCCCGGTGGGTAAGAGGTAGGATTCCGAAGGTGAGAGTAATAATAGGGGATCTTGCAACGAATCCTTTTGCCGGCAATTTTTTTTATTTCTCGAATTTTTTTTTGAAATCGGCAATTTATACAAAATATTCTCCAGGGGTTTTTACAATGTGTTCAGGACGACGTAAGACGCCCAGAAAACCTTAATTAGTTGATAATTTTTTGTAAAACCGACGATTTTTTCCCGGCGGGCCGGCCGGGCGCCCGGAAAAAAATAATTACAAAAAGTGGTCAACAATTAAAGGTTTTCTGGACTTCCCATGTTGTCCTGAACACAATATTAAAACTTGGAAATGCATTTATTATAAAAATGCCGGGGGTGGGGGGATTCTTGGGGAGAATCCTAGTTCCAAAATTGATCAATAGATGGCGTCCGCATTTGAGAATTCGCAAAAGCACTTCCCGGAGACGGCTAGTTTAAAACCTGACCAACAGATGGCAAGTGCCTTCACTTTTCGCGAAATCTGGCTCACCTGATGATGAACGCGGGAAATTCGGTTTGCCGAATTTAATGACCCCTTTTTCGAAATCGCTTTCGACAGTTGAAAGATATAAACAAAAAACTGTCATAATTCCATTCGATTTAGGCTGATTACGGAGGTTTGCAAAATTATGCTATTCTTATGCTTCTGTGATTTTCCAAATATAATATTAGTGTTAAGAAGTGTTTTTAAAATTAATAGCTACCTACTGAGTGTATAGTGTTACACTACAACAAGCGAGAACTTGTTTCCTCTCCTTTCTTCGGAAAGCCAAAGACAGCTGAAGATCACTCTCACATCAGTGTTCCCCCTCGGAAACGCCAACCCAGCCGTGAATAAGTAACAATTCTTTTCCTCAAATTTTTTTATTTAATCAGTTTGTACACAACGTGTCATTTTTTATGGATTATTATACATTGATGCACACCATGCTTTATTACATTTCACAATGCCTATATAGAATCCATATATATGCTTCATCCATTTCGTAATTCCGTGATGTAGGCCGCTTGTGAAGAAGTAACAGGAAAGTATCTTTCTTCAAGACCAAGATGAAAGTTAAGTTGCCGAATTGAATAAAAGATTTTCTCGTTTTAATTTCAAATTATGACTTACAACATTAACCGATCATTATATGGCTGAAAATTTTAATTAGCAATCATATTCGTCAAGTCTCCGCGAATCAAAATTCGTCCACTGTCTCGTTTCGACCTGATTTTAATTCATATTGTTAGTTTCCTGCCGCAACGGATGAACAGTTGGCTGCGGGATAATAAAAAAAGGATAAAATACAATACATGACCTCACTATAGGTGAAGACAATGCACAAGAGATGCAAACAATTTCATTGTTAAAGTGTCAGTAGAGATATAATAGGGGAAATCATTTTGCAATTCTACTGAAGCCCCTAATAAATAAGCTGCTGCAAGAAATTCCCCGAGTAACAGAGAACACAGCAATGACCAAATACTATCATCACCCAGTTTACCCAAGACTCGGATTACGAGTAGCAATGGGACACCCTTGAGTAATTCAGACATCTAAAATTGATCCTCGCATATCTCCATTGCGTTAGTTTTGATAAGACACCGATGTGAATTTAAAATTAAATTTTTTAAATAATTTATTGGGCAAGGGCCTAGCCATGTTGAAACACCGGTTTCCGTCAGACACCGAAGTTAAGCAACGTTGGGCCCGGACATTGGTTGGATGGGTGATCCTCCTCCATACCTGCACCAGGCGTGGATGGAGAGGTGATACTCCCTCCAGACCACCGGGAAGCCGGTGGGAGATATACCCAAACCGGGAGAGTTAGAGGGAGGACAGTCATACCTGGTACTGGGGTGAGGCAGGGGTAGGCCAATACAATACAATCCTCCATACCTCGACCGAGGTGCTCTTGTCCCCTGTCTGCAAGTGGCAGACAGGCATGGGGTTGGCACAACGGACCAAGAAAGGTCTAAGTGCCCGGGCTCCTGACGAAGGCCCCCCCAATAACAATCTAATCTAGATAAGATAATATTTTTATTACTGCTGGTTACATTCAGTAACATAGTAATCGTCAATTTTAATATACACACAACAATCAAATACAAATATAATTTTAAAAACATAGAACACAATATAAAGAAAATTAGGTGAGAAGGAAATTTAATCACCTAGGCCTCCTCACAGCAGGTGCATTGATTATTAAAGAAATCACAGACACTATAAATTGCTCTGCTTAAAAGGTACTTTTTAAGTTCTAATTTAAACTTAGGCATAGAGCATATGGACTTTATGTTTAAAGTTAAATTATTAAAAATTATAGATCCTGCATGGTGAGGTCCTTTTAGGGACAGTGAGAGATGATGGCTATAAATCTAAATAATTCATTCGCCACTTCCGCTACTCCTGCACTATGATCGCGTACACAATAAACTTCCGCACCATTTGAAAAATCCATTTGAGTCATTGGTGTCTTTTAAAAGGAAGTTGAAAGTATTCCTACTCGCAAAGAATTACTATTCTGTGACTGAATATCTAACTGACTCTACAATCTAGTGCTGCTTTTTTATGTTGAAAATATATTGTATGTGAATTCAATATATACTTTGTACGTAACATTTCATCTTGATGTTTGTGAACTACTAACTTGTATTAATCTCCTCCTCTTTTTTTGACGTGTCTTATATCTTTTTGTAAGATCTTTGGACAAAAATAAATTATTATTATTATTACATAGTAAACTAACTTTCAATTTATTTCCAACAAAATACGAATCACTAATGTAAGCTAGCATGACAATTTTAGAATTAAATGTCAACTAATTCCCAGAATGAGCGGTAGCAACTGAAGAGTTTAAAATAAACGAACTGATCATGACTTACCTACACCTCTGCACCTCAAAATATTTAAATGGATTACTAAATTATTGCACTCGTCTGGTAGCTTACCTTTCCATTTCTCTATCTTCTCTCTAGCCATGTACTGTGATTGGTAGTTCTAAGGCGATTGAATGACTGGATATATAACCCCAATGCAATTAACCAAAAAATAACAGTAAAAAAGTGGACAAGTTGGGAGATAATCTTTATTTTTGTTTTCCACTCGTCATGAATCAAGTATGCATAGAAGGAAAATAGGGCTGATAAAACCTATAAATAAGTAAAATATAAAAAATAACGAATATTAAAACGCCCTCGAAGAATAAAAGAAAACTGAAAATTAGGAAATTAGTCACGTTCCAACAAAGAAACCAATCTTTCTTGGTGACTTAAGAGAAAATAAGACAAAATCTTAAGTATGTTTACGGTAAATTCCTTTACTTCAGTCTCGAGTTGGGACTTGAAATTCCCATGCCAGGGTCATAATGTCATTCAGCTTTTAGATATTTACATAATGTCTTCCCATATTTTTTGTAAGATAAAACACAGTAAAAGTGGAATTCCTGATATATAAACATAGGTTTTATCAAATTTGGACCAGGTAGATTTTACTGTATGTGCTGAATATTTGACGGGAGAAGTATTACTCACGGTATAAATTAACTACCATTTCAAATGAGGCACCAGAGCATGATGACTACATACCTCAGCAGTTCATAGGAAAAATATCCATTAATTGTGTTATCTGCTCAAAAAGTTTCAGGTATTCACAAAAGTAGCTTTATGATACAATAAAAATCAAGGGAATGCATTAATATCTTGGCAAATCAGAAATGTGTAGTTCCCAATGGCATGTAAATGTGTCTTCTCTTAAATGAACTAAAAATAAAAATATGAAAACAACACATTATGAAGAAAAATGAAGCAAATAGTGCAGTATTAAAAATTGATTTTCTAACTTAGAAATGTCAAAAACTTCCTATTAAAAGATTTTAAAGCAATTATGTTTTGTAATTAGTATTTCCAAAGAATGTAGCAATAACTGAACATGTGCAACCAACGGCATTTCACCCAAGTTCTCCCAAGAGACATATGTAAACTTTAACTTTAATTCTTACGGGAGGCAAAAGTTATAATTTTCTGATGCACCGCCATTGTATTTACCGAGGTTTTAGGCTTGGGGTTTGGGGAGAAACCATAAAAGTTACTTGGAGGAGAAATTTATCTCCTTGGTACTGCGCACATAAGTCATAATGAAATTCAGTTACAAACATATTTAATCAGAACTTGAGCGAAATAACTCAATAGAAAAATATACAAACCCTGAGGTGATATTGAATGCATACAGACCTCTGTAAAAGAAACTAATTTCATGATCTCTCCTCTCAAAATTACACTGACTTTGCAAGGAATTTTGCCCGACTTTCATGAAGGGCCGTTAGCTTTCCTGGTGGATGCACATGGGCATTATCTCGGGTGTGACTCAGGATCAGGTTTCTCATTGCAGGCAGTCTGACCCAGTACAACAGCTGAGAGAATTCCATATAAAGCACCAATATCTCCCCGACCATGAAATTATAATCATAATACCACCAACTTATACAATTGTATCAACAGTGTAGCATCCTCAAGCCTTCGTTAAGAGGCTACTGTACCTTCCTCTCCAAGGTTCTGGTGTCTTAAAAAAAATTACAACTAGAGACTCCATCAGGAAGCAAGCAGGGGAAAAATGGTAAATCACCGCAATACTTGAGGAGGCATGCCCTCCCACTTGCACCGTCCACTCTTTCCCCGAGCTATTTCAATGACACCTCACAGCATATCACCACCAGTTGGCGATGGTTTTTCTTCCACCAACGAGTCTCCTGATCCTCTCATCTCTGGACCAGGTCTAAAAGAATTGCCACCAGGATTTCAGGCTTTCTCGGCGAAGATTTATGTCAGCAATCTTTCGAGGTTTACACCGAGAAGTTAGGTCCATGGCGGCCAACGTATTTACGCTCGAGTCGAGCATTGTCCTCAGGGCAGAGGTGAGTGTCTTGACTAGAGGTGAAAGTCTATGTATACCCCACTGGCAGGTCAGGTCCAAAATTTTGGCGGGAATATTAGGTATCATCTGGTGGTCTTGACTCTCTCATTATCTTGAGGATGGGTTTATAAGTGTGACTCAGGTCGTACCCGGAGTCACGAAAAACGAAACTTTAACTGTGACCTCTAGTCAAGACACTCACCTCTGCCCTGAGGACAATGCTCGACTCAAGCGTAAAAACGTTGGCCGCCATGGACCTAACTACCCGGTTTAAACCCCGAAATATCGCTGAAATGAATTGCCACCACATTACAGTTGATTACCATTTACTTTCCAAAATCACTCGGTACTAATCAATTTAAACAATGTAGTTGGTAATCTTATTATCTACGATTTCCGATATGTGGATCCCAAGGGATAACATATATGGCACATAGGGAGAATCGAAGCCTTTGATGCCTGCTTTTGAAGGAAGATCTGAAAATAAAATAAAAGGATAACATAAGAAAGGAGGAAGGGACAAAAGATTAGAAGACAACATTTTTGCATACTGCACCCAAAAAAACTAATCAAGAGGATTCTGGCACCACTGGAGATGCGAAGAGTTAGGCTAGGTGCACGCAGGAAATCGTGAAATGGAAAAGTAAGAGTTATCTCACCATGGAGTTGTTATGAAGCTCCACATTCACTGCATCCGTCCTGAGCAGTTAACTGCTCTTCATAAAGGCCTGTGTACTACACGACGTATTTCCCAAGGCAAGTAGATACATGAACACTTGAGAGAACATATTTACAAAATTATAAGGGTTTATTATAAGTTCCTAATATGTTGTACTATTTTGGACAAAATAAAAACTGTCACAATAAATTAGTCTGTAGGATTGATTTTCCGGATTACAGGTGTTTCGCGTAATGACTGTTTCTATGTAAGGCATTTTCAATCCAGTTAGCGATACTTCTATGATATAATTCTTCTACTGTTTCTATGCATACATTTGTGCATAAAAATGATTATAAACATCTAGTTTAAACTTCGTGAATCGTTAGAATCTGTTGACACTCCTGACGACGGGGGCCATGTTGGACATCGAAACGCCAGAAAAAATGGAACCATTCGCCCGTTTGGACACCCCAGAAGCTTTAATTTGCAAATAATCGTTTTTAGAAAAGTTATATTTGATAATGCATATATGTAATGAGTAAAATTTTAGCATAACAAAATAAAAATGAAAATTATGAAAAATTTGTATGACGCAACACTCCTTGCTGTGGCCGATTGATGTGGTAGTCGATCAGTTGTTTCATTTTTTTAATGCTATCATTGGAAGTTAGGAAATTAAGGTTTATTTCAATGGAGCAGTTTAGTCTGCTTCATCCACATTGGTTTCAGGAGGCTGGTAAGGAAAAACTTATACTTTTTCTGCGACTGATAAAGTTTTGTGCCGTCATTTCACGCCTCCGGCATCACTCTGCCCACTCAGATTGGTGGTTAATAGCTGTGTGTACGTAGCTAAGAATTCTAATGAAGTCTCTCACATCTTACAGCCCGAGAATTAGCAATAAAGCATATTTAAGCATGGCTTAAGCTCTGGATAAGTTAATTACGGTCAACCTTGCACGTGTGGCCATGATTGGTCAATTTCCCAATAATTCTGTTTACCTGATTTTTTAAAACCATAAACTGGTCTATTTGTGTATTAAAGCGATGTTGGTAATTCTTAAGGCCATGATATTGATTGAGGTAGTCGTTATTTATATTCATGAAATTCCAAAGTAATCATACACTGGGACATCATTGAGGATACATGACTGTCACAATTTACCCCATTTTATGTGGTAACTCCGGACAATATTTATTTCAATAAAAAAGTAACAAATAAAAGTTGTAAGTTTGTGAACTATTAACATTTCGTTAATGAAGGTTTAAATATTATAAATTATTTTTTTCCAATTTTAAGTGTAAAAAATACCACATATGGAATGTAAAAAGTACAAATAAATATTCGAAGTTACCCCATTTTACGGTACTCTATAAGCCACCGCACAGATGTGTGGCAGGAGGTTTTCGGAGACCAGCCATAAAGGAGGGAATAGCATAAAGGAGCATCTTGTCCTCCTCCCGGGTTTGTACCTAGTCGTGAGGAGGCTTGTGTGCCACAATGATCCTCAGAGCTAAGCTGGTGGTAGTTTAACTACAGGTACTTGCCCTTGCTCTCCCTTGCCAGACAGGTCTGAGAGGAGGGGCCAGATTTAATCATACCAACACAGATAATCCCTCCATGCATCTACACTCAACTTGTGCAGCAACTAGGTCTGTTCACCTACTTGGTTTGGCTCCAATACTTGATCTCAGATCCCAAGTGATAATCTTGTCATAGTCTCCCATCCCATAATAATAGTCATAATCTCCCATCAGAGAGACCACCACAAAACTCATACTTTAACTTAAAATCAAACATGACGAGAACACAGGAAATAAATCCATTACACTGGGCATCAGTTCAATAGGCTGGATCTACCCAGTCCTCCGATTCCGGGCGACAAGGATCATCATGTTAAGAATAATTGGAGCAATTCAAACTCTCTATGAACAAAATCCAGAGTTAAAGGAAAAGGATTAAAGTCTGGAATAAATTCCGTCATAAAAAGACATCAAGTGGCGGTGACATAAGACAAGTGCCAGAAACTTCTCAAGATCCAAAAACAATCATCAAAGACAATTCGAATGGAAAAATGCAATTACGATAAAAATCGATATTTTGTTAAAAGAAATAGAACAGGACTTCATTTAAAAAAAGAATTTTTTACAAGACTTTTAAAGAAAACTTCATAGAATACCATGTTGGATTTTTTAAATCCCGCGCCATGGTGCTGGTTGAAGCTCAACTGTTGCTATTCCTTATATCGTGTACTTGTTGTTTCTTGTTTCATTACAATTAATGCACTTCTGTTTTAACTGTTACACTCATGAGTTGTGCTTTTATTGCATTCCCAAAATATCCCTAATAATCCTAAAATATTACAATAGGTTATGGGCCCAGAGCACTAAATTTTTATAATGCAACCTCTATGGGATATTCGGAGATAATAGTTTTGATAAGATCTTTGTATTTTCGTGGACATGCCTAACATCGTGTGTCAAATTGAGTGAACCATGTAGTGATTGTATGTTAATTGACTTTTGCTCAACAATTTTTCAAAATGAGTGAAGTACTGCACTACTACCCCTCGTATTGAAAAATTGAAGGGGAGTAGCAATTACGCTACATGGAAGATGGACATGTGTGGGGCTCTGAAGTGTGATGGACTGTGGTCGGCAATTGAGCCTCGCAAAATGAAAGCCGCAAGTGTCGAGGATAAAGAGGTGGAGATCCTCCGACATCACAGCTGGCTGCGATAGGCAAGCCAGTGGACGATGAGATGAAGGCATGTGTTCTGCTCATCAGGTTGCCGGCATCTCTAGCGCCCATCAAGATGTCAATGGAAAGTGCAGATAAACTGAAGTACGAATCTGTGATAGAGAAACGGACAGCTATGGGTGAGAAGGAGAAGCTGGAGAAGAGTTCGAGTTCAGCATTTGCAACGTACAAGAATTCGGGTAATAATACTGGCAATAGTAAGAACAAGAAGTTTGTGCCAAAGTGTTTTAAGTGCCACAATCTAGGTCATCTTGCAAAACATTGTGAAAAGAAAGGTGAGACTGGTGATAGTGGTTGTGTTAATAATAATAGTAATTCTAAAGATAATGGTTTCAAAATAAAAAGACTAACAAACCTGTATCATGGATTACTGCACTAAATAGTTTTGTGGAGCCGCAAGCCTGGGGTCCAAGTCTGTAACTTGGTTTTCTCCCAAAAATGGGAGCAAATGGATTCACGGGGTGCTCGGATGAGCCTTTTCTCCCATCGGTAGTCTGTAACGCGTTTCTCTGGGAGAAAGGAGAAACAAAAATGCCCGGAGAGAACGCGTCGCCCGACCCAAGTCTGTAACCTGGCGAAGCGCCCTCCGGGTACCCCAGATGGGAGACAAGGTACGTCAGCCTCACTAGGCCAATGTAAGTTTTCTCCTTTGGAGATAAGTATGCATTACGACAGTGATTTTAAGTTTCAATCAATTGCATAAGAGAATTCACGATGATTTACTTCTGCTTAGAAAACAACAAATCCACCGTCCATAAGAATAAAGTCTGCACTTTATGCATATTTTCACGTACATGAGTATAGTATCTGCATTCTTTCAGGTTTCCAATTGAAAGAGCAATGAGGGCCGGCACATTAGCATAGACCTCTTCCACATTAATTATAATAAACGAGGCGTTTATCAATTACTTACATGAAATCTCAATTTTAGACAACGTAAAAATCGACATGTAAACTTAATGAGAAGCAGAATCTTCAAATGTGATGTTTAAAGTTTAAACTTCCACCTTTAATAGTTCACAAGAAATGAAAATCTGCTGCACTAATTACATTAAAGAAGAGTTTGACAAGTAATAATATGCCATACACTAAGTACACATTGAATTAAAGCTTAGTCCTGTATAATATTAAGTTAATTACTTATACAAATTTCACTCCATTATTTTTGTATGCTTCACGTTGATGGACAGTTTTAAGGGCATTTGAATTATCAGTTACCTTATCGGACTGAATCTCACTTGGGTACTACTTCAATGAAACATCATATTTTCATTTACGTTACAACGATTAATTGTATAACTATCATTCAGGCCGTTCCAATCCAAATATTAGCACATATGATTTAAGTGGATGCATATCGGTTGTCAGTTGAATATGTCCTGCTGTGTACACAGAAGAATGGGTATTACAGTGAATATGAATTCTGTCATGTATTTGTTCGTATATTCTAATTCATCCGTGTAATTAACTTCATCACTTAACCCTTAAGCTGCGGCAGCTATAGCGCATTTCGTTCACCCTGTGCGGCAAATATCTATTCGGACGGAGCTTGTCCCTCCTTCCCACGGGCCGAGGCCGGGCAGTTATATGACCCATGTAATCCCCTCCCGATCCTTTTCTCGGGAGCCCAGGGGGTGGGCACCAGAACTTGTTGAGGGATTAGTGGGACTTGGAACTAATTTTGAAATTTGTTTTTGGTGTAATTGTTAAAAACAAATATGAAAATACTTTTTCTAGCAACTTAGTTTAGTTTGATACCAAACACCAAAAAAATCTGTTGATAACTGAGCTGCGCTCGAGCATAAGACAACTAACTTTTGAGACAACCGTAGCCTCTTGAGCGAACAATCGGAAGAAAGGGTCGCACCTCATTGCGGTGGTATACGATCCCTACAGAGCGTGGGAAGGGAGTAGTTTGGGTAAAAAGGGTGTATTCCCAAATGTCCACCGCTGGAAAGAAAGAGTTTGGGTCGTAAAAATATGAAATGACTGAGGAAGCAGGTAGACAGAAAGGGTCAAACGTAAAAGAACGTTCTCTCCACAGTTCCCGGTACACACGTACATGTACATTTCCCGCAGCCTAAGGGTTAAGTGACTTGAGTGGTTTGAGTGAGGAAGGTAGCGGTTATACCATGGCTTAGAAGTGTGGGTGCAGATAGGTGGCTTGAATGGTCAATTTTTCTTAAAGTTAGTTTCTCGGAAAGGAGTGGGGAGGACTGCGGAAACAATTGCTCATTACAAAGGGCAGTGTTAGGATCTGCCAAGTGCCTTCTATTCTCGAATTGCTCGAGAGCATCCATTTTTAATCCCATGGAGATGATGTGTAAAACTTCAGGAACAAAATCGCTTTTGTGGTTGCATTCCAAGAGATGTTTAGCAAAGAGGGTGCTGGGATCCTTATTTTTGTGACACCTAACGTGTTCCTTGGTGCGTATCATGAAGTTTCTACCTGTCTAACCAAATTATGAAGTTTTACAACTATTGCAATTAAGTTTATAAATTTCTGTCTTTACCATTAACTAGAAGCTTGGAAAGGGTTAAGTGTGGGTAAAATGCTGCTTGAAGTGAGGTATGCAAGCGATTGGAAATCCTTTATGAGATATCTCCCAGGAATGGGAGAGAGCACCACTTGAAGTCTTTTTGATCTACGGGCTGAGCATAGTAAATCTTTTTAATGGCTATTGTTTTCTGTTTTTTCCCTAGTATTCTGTGTAATAGATCGGGGTTGTACCCATTGCTCGCAGCTATGTTAATTATTGTCATAAGTTCCATATTAAATTTTTTGGGGGTAAGGGGGATGTGTAGGAGGCGGTGGATCATTGAATGAAGGGCAGCATATTTGTGAGAAAAATGGTGAACTGAATCATTAGGAATTATGTGGTCTGTATAAGTGGATTTTCTGTAAATTGAGAACTCATGTCTATTTTCTGTGATGGTAATAGACAAATAAAGGAAGTTGATTGTGTCGTTGACAGTTTTCTCCATGGAGAAGGAAATGTTAGGATGGAGTGCATTGAGGTAATAGAGGAAGGAGTCTAGCTGGCGGTCAGTCCCTGTCCACAAGCAGAGAATATCATCTACATACCGGAACCAATTATCCAAATTTTTCACATGTTGATTGTCCAAATTGAAAATTTTTTCTTCCAAAGAATTAAGGAATAGCTCTGCTAGAAGGGGGCTCAAATTGATATCCTTAGCTATTTTCCAACTGTTTTTACAGTCTCTGTTCCCCTATTCTTCCTCAAACTGATTTGAATCCAGACAGTTTCCAATTATTTTCCACATTGAATGTATGCATCATAATATTTTAGCCAAATAAGTAGTAATCCAGCTTCATTAATAACTCACTGGACAACTACTCCAGACATTTCACATCTAACAGTTTTGAGTAACTACCTTCTAATGTTATTACCTGTAAGTTGCCGATGCCTGTTAACCTAAACAGCAACATTTATGCTGGGATTAAAGCTGCGTTACCATTACGCATGAAATAGAAATATTTATGCAAATTTGTCAAATAGCCTGTACAAAAATTACAGGTAGCTTAAATGAAGGCAACCAGCAGTCAGTATCCATCAACAAGTTTGAATTCAGCATATTTATAATAAATTTTTACCAACAAATCATCCACTTCATAGTATTAGAATAAGGTAATATAAATCACATGTACACATCTCATTGGTGTCATGTATTGCTGATTATAATAGAATTAAGATAATTCCAAATACAAATGTGCGCGCCATACGCATGGCCGACGAAATTGTCATACACCACCTTCTTTTGGTTGGATGTTCTTTTGTTATAATTGTGTGGTGTCATGGCGAGAATAAAGAGACGAACAAATCACACGTGTCTATTCCTTTAAATGAAAACCCACGAAAAAGACAAGGGAACCTCAAGAACATAATAATTGATATGTAATTATTAGTTAAGGTTACTTACGTCTCCATTTTCCTTGAGGTATTCATTATCCATCTTCCTTGCTATGTGCATGAGAAGTTTACCTGCTAACTCATTGAATGTCTTGGACACTGGTTGGATTGTCATAATACCGGAGAAACACTGCAATGTAAACGTACAATATTATAAAGATTACCATTCACACACTTATGTTACAGAACTGTCAGACGGCTTTAAGATGGGGCAATGAAATAAACAAGTAATTTCTGGTCGTATGACTCCGTTGATGCCCGTAGCTCATACTAGTTGACTGACTACAAACTAGCTGACTGTGACCCTGCAGAAAGAAAACCACAGGAGTAAGCACCATGAGGCTAATGGTATTTTTTAATTCATCTCCAGACCATATGATTTGTCGACTCAAGACTTCTCAACACCAGAAGACAGTAAATCAATTGCAAAGGTCTCTCAAGGAGTCTAATATGAATTTAACTAAAGTTGACAAAGGTAATTGGCAAATAGCCTTGCAATTTTATCACAAACAAACTATGTTCATAAAGTGCATTCATTTTTGACAAACAATTTTTTTGCAAATACACAGTGACCCGACGATAAAGTTTCAAAAGAATGCAAGAGAAACGCTGCCACAGTGCTGTAGTCTGTTAGCGGATCAGAGAAGTGGAAATTAATCAATACGAAACCGCTAGCTCCCAGACTGTATGAGTTACCCAAAATTCACAAAGATAATGTACTCATACAACCTATTGTTTCGCATTTCACTGCTCCCATTCATAAACTAGTCATGAAACTAAATTCTCTCTTAAGAGAATTCTAGGGATTTCATTCTAAATGGAGTGTTAATAACTCAGTTAATCTTGCCTCAACACTTTCCTGCTCATTTGTTCCCCCTCATGCAAAATTACTGTCCTTCGACTTAACTAATTTATTCACATCCGTGCCAGCAACTGAAGCCACAAGTATTGCTATGAATTTGGTTAAAAGTTCCTTGGGTGATTCAAGAATGTCTGTGGAATTGAATGTGCATTAAAATCTGCTTCACAAAATTATTTTGTATTTGACAACTGGTTCATCAAAAAAATACATGGTTTGGCTATGAGCTCTCCAATTCAGGGCAGATCCACAGGGGGAGGGAGAGGGAGGGGGGAATTCCCCGCTACAGGACCGCTGTTTAAAGCACCGCTGTTCCATCATCTCTCAATGAGTCAATGGTGTGATAAAAATATAGCGATAATTTTTAAATTTCGTGGGGTTTTATAATTCCGATTTTCAATAATTGTATTTATTTTCCATAAGGTTGTACGGTCAATAAGGAATTCTACCTGGAAATTATGCACTGTTTGCCTTAAGCAATCCGACGAAAACGCCCAGAATTGTGGCAAAACATCTCGTGGAAATTGCACCACGATAATTCTTCCACTCACACCTCACTGCTTATTCATGATTTTTTGGTAAAAAAAACCATTATTTTGCCTCAGCCACCGTAGTCGCCGCGGACATGGCCCCCTGTGACTTCTATTTCCGAGGCTGAAGAGAACCATGAAAGGACGACGTTTCGCCATCATTGATGAGAAAAATACAGAATCGATGAAGGAGCTGAACTCTATAGCTATACCGAAAAGTGAGCTCCAGAAGTGCTTCCAAGATTGGTAAAACCGTCGGCACAAGTGTATTATATCTAAGGGGGATTACTTTGAAGAGGACAAAATTGATATTGATTAATAAATAAATATTCTTTAAGAAAAACGAAAATTCCCGTCATTTTCTTATCACACCTCGTATATCGATTTTATTTTACATTTGTGAGGCAGAACTTGGATCATTATAGCGGCAAACATTACAAAGGGAATATTTAGAAATTTATTAAAATATGTAACGAATAAAGGCAAAAAGAAATGGAATCACTGAAAATAATGAGGGAGAAAATCCTCTTAATGAGAAAAAAGCAACACGAGATGCAAACTTCGCGATGATATAAGGATACTTTTTTGCCTTATTAAGATACGAGATAAAACTGCTCGCTCACTGCAGTGGCATACTCGACAAACTAGATGAAGGAACGTATATAGACACTAGCAATGACGGGTTTTATTTCCTCTGTATCCTTCGCACAATTCGAGACCACAGCAGAACCACCTAAAAGCACGAATGCATTTATTGACAGGATATATGCACGATACTTGAGTCATTAACATTCTGACACGATAATGGGTTTTGTCTATACGCTATCATGCTCGCCCTTTCCACGGCATTCGAAGCACATTTACTTGTCGGAGGGAACTTAGTGGAATGCCAAGTTAACTACAGCTATCGAAGCCTTGACTATATTTCATTCATAGCAGAGGTACTGCAATAATTTTAACCTAAATTAGGCGTAGAAGCTGGGGAATTATGAAGCTATGTTACTAGCAAGGTAGGGGCGGAAGAATCCAGATGAGTCGCATTCAAATCCAGATCGCACATAGATATAATTGTGGATTTAAAATAGATATTGCCACTCACCATACATTTATCACCCGAGGTTCCGGTTATCAAAATCTGGCGGTATACATATCGTCATGGGAAGGTCCACAAACTGCTTAAGTCTCGGAAATTTGCAGCGGCTGGTCCCTCAGACCACACTCGAGCGTATTCAACGACGAATGCAAGTTTGCGATTGGGACCGCAAGAGGGCGACAGAGTAGTAAGGAGCCTTTGTACGCCATTCTCAACACGACTAGGTTGACTGCGCCCAAGGTTAATCGAATCTATTCACCTTGGGCGCAGTTAACCTAGTAGTCATAAAATGGCAATCCAGAGGACTTTGGAATTTTGGCGATTGGGGCAAG
Source organism: Pyrrhosoma nymphula (assembly GCA_963573305.1). Classification (NCBI taxonomy): domain Eukaryota; kingdom Metazoa; phylum Arthropoda; class Insecta; order Odonata; family Coenagrionidae; genus Pyrrhosoma; species Pyrrhosoma nymphula. Next base: position 121,778,565 of record OY754331.1, on the reverse strand, counting down.
GAGTGCCGACTCAACGCATTTTCCTGCCAACGCCTCGGAACCAGAGCCATTCACTTCTCACCCATATTCAGAATCGCGGAGAGAGCTGTCGTGGAGCGAGGAATTGAGATTTCCAAAGACAGCGCCACTAGATTCAGAATATCATATATCCAAACAACATTTCTTTGCAGGATTGGTCATTGGAAGTCATTCCTCAGCTGTCAATCAAAGGAGTCATTTTTAAGAGATATGTTGTCCATTGGCGGCCGCAAGGGGGGGGGGGGGGGGGCAATTGCCCTCCCCCCCCCCAAAAAACCCGGCGTATTTCTTTGTTAGAAACCTTAAATTATAAGCCTAAATTATTTTGTTGTTTTTTTGCTATTGAAGTTTTGGTTATTTTACTTTAAAATCCAGTTAAATATTGTATAAACTAAAACTGTTTTTTAAACCACAAGCTAAATGCGAATTTTAATCAAAATAATTTTGGAATCAGTCGAAACTTGGTGGTAATCCAAAATGGAAATATGCATTTAGTAAAAACTTTCTTTTCTTAAAAAGAAAACTTTTCGTTCCGAAGCATTTATAACGCGCCATTTTGCATATAGTTTTTTAAGAATTTCCGGGACGAGATCCACGAACATACGCTGCCGTTTTCCTGGGGGGTAGTACCTATATCATACCTCCAAGAGCTGCTGGAGGCCCCCCCCTCCCGAACCTCTGGTCTGGAGACGCCCCTAATGTTATCAGAGGAACACAATGGTGAAATTATCGCTAATAAGATGTCTCAGTCCAACCGATTAAGGTGGCTGGAGCGGTAATCGTGGGTCATTGAGTGCACATTTAAATGATGTTTTAAGTTTAGCGAAAAAATTTCCTTGGACCACATTTCTTTGAACAGCATCAGTGTGTGTTAATAGAGCAATGAATGCCTAAACCAAAACCAAACCGGTACGATGCAGTTTTTTTCACTTCTATCTATAGATATCACTGATGAGAACACGTATGGAGAGTTTCACGCAAATCTGTGCGTTGACCAAAATCGCTTCAACAACTTTAAGAAATATTAGCGATAAAAAGTGAATTGAAGGACTAAACAGCGAACTACAGGAGGTCCGGAATAATAGAACAGAAGATAGTTGAACGGGTTCTGGGACGATACAGTAATGATCGAAAGTTAAGAAGAATCCGGGAGCATTCTCGCAGAATTTTTTCCTGATTCCTTGGCAGTTCACAGTCAGCTAATCTTCCGGACCTGCCGTAGTTCACCATTGACTCTTCATTCAGGACAATACACCGAATAATTATATTAACAGACTTCTCCGCAATCGCTCTGGAATATGGCAGTACTTGTTTTTCCCCGCAACATAAGGGTATTTGGAAATATGAGACGGCTGAAAGATGTGTTTCACAACGTTCTTCTCCACAGTTTTGATACATCACCGTGAAAATCAAGGTACAAGTCAGGGGCGGCTCCAGACCAGACGTTCGGGGGGGGGGGGGAGGCAACAATGGGGGGAAGGGGGCTGGGCGGGTACTCGGGGGGGGCACCACTGGCTCTGGAGGTATGGAACACTTCCCAGGAAAAGGGGAGTCCGGGGGTCTCCCAGGGAAACCGTAAAAAACTAGGTGTAAAATGAAAAAGACACTTGTATTTGTAAAATACACTTACCATTGCACTTCACAGCAAAAAAATAATTTTGGCTTTTTTTACTAATTTAATTTTTAATTCGTTAGTGGAATGGTACACTGCACAAGCAAATGCTGTGCGTGGGGAAACCTGAAGAAATAATTCAGCTGATCCTAAGAAAATAGATCTCCTATCAAAGATACAAATCAAGGCCATGCACTAAAGGACTCAGAAAAATATATAATGATTTACCGATCTAAACTGATTTATCTGTCACTGTAAATAAAAGTAAGGATTATGTAGTGATTTTTTTTACATTCCAAAAAAATCTCTATCTTAACAGGCCATGGTTTCTCGGGAATGATGGGTGGCTTCCTAAGAGGCCACAAACTCTCCTAATGTTTCTTTGGGTTCCTTGGGTTCGGAAGTCGTTGCAAGTATTTCAAGGCTAAATTAAACCCTTTTCAGCCTGCTGCAGGTTTTCGTTTTTACTTTTCATGGTTTCCATGATTTTTGTAGAGAGAATATCTAAGAAGGGAGATTTTTCTTTCTTGTGCGCATGTATTTAGAATGTCGAGTTTTTTATACATTATATTTGCGATACTCATTATTGTTTAGGCTGTAAATGTTTTTTAAGACTATTTTATCTGTTTTGGAAATTAAATACAGTGATTGTAAGGTATGAATAGCTGAATAAGTGTGATGCCGTTTGGTGCGTGCTCACTCCTGGTCTCGAGGAGGGGCGTACTACGGGGCGCAGACCCAATATAAAAGGATGCAAGGGAATAAAAGATTTCTCCTTTAACAAAGAGGATAATTTATTTTTCAACAAAAAGGAATAGGGAAAGGAGGAGGAGAGGGAATAAAGTAAGAAAAAAAATTAGGAAGGTGATTGACTCCCAAAGGCGCCGCGTTATTCCGGGTCTCGAAGAGACGCGGCTGGGCGCGCGGGGATCCTCTGTCGTGGTGCGTGGTGCAGTGGCTCGGCCCGCTCCGCCCAGGGCCGAATTTAGACTTGATAAGACCCTAAGCTATTTGAGATACGGGGCCCTTTATAAGTCCAGATATTCTATGTCAGTGCCAAATATGATTTTCAGATACCTAGAGGGTTAAACTGAAATACAATTAAGAAGTATATAGATAGTGAAATGATATATCTTTAACTTAAAATCATTTTTATTCGTAACAAACTTAAAAATTCGAACTCTGGTAAATATAAACAAGAGTTCTTTTAAAGGGCACAATTTACAATGGCAAATCTCTTGAAACATGTTATAATGATTCAGGAATTAAAGGAAGGACGCGCTAAAAAATTGGGTGAAGAGTATGGGAAGTATATATGACAATTGCTCACTCAGACAATTTTTTTGAGGCCCCCCAAGAAGGTGGGGGCCCTAAGCTATAGCTTGCGTAGCTTGCACGTAAATCCTGCACTGGCTCCGCCGCTGGATGAGGATGGAGAGATTCATGCTTTGGAGACATCTCCCCTTTTCTGAGAGCACATGGTGGTGTGAGGAGAGGTAGGGGTGGGTTGTCGTAGAGACTCCACTGACGCTTGGTCGGTCACCTAGCTCGTGGGGTGGTCAAGGGGGAGGTAGGGTGCGGTGGGTGCGGTATAAGGGAAGGCGGGGGAAGAGGGGGGAGAAGTGTCGAGGAGTCTCTTCGAAGGGGAGAGTTCGGTCTCCTAGCAATGAGGGGTGGGTTCCCTCATCATGTGCCTGTTGACGTATACATACAATATACGTACATATTGTGCTCCTTGCTGCTCTCGCTCTCTGGGTCCGGCATGCGTGGTGCGTTCTGGCAAGGTCGCTATACCCCGGAGACTTCAGTCCGTATGTCTAAACATTCCCAAGTAGCATGTCATTGCCTATTCTCGCAAGTTTCATTGTTTTATCTTGCGTATTAAGTGAGATATCCGTGGTTCTTTTAACCTATGTCAGCCATTCATTTGCATGGAGAATTTGAATACCCGCAGCGACATGGATCCAAGATGGCGGATTACATTAGTCAAGTGCGTGTCATGACCTGGGGCAAGAAAGGTTCTTGACCTGGGGTATAGCGACCTTGCGTTGTGGAAAGAGCAGGGCGCGCCCTGGGCGTAGGGAAGGGAAGGCCGCAGGGGTGGTTGAGGAGAGAAGGCGTGGGTAACTTGTCTAGCCTGGGGGAAAGACAATTCACTGCCTTCTTCGTTCGGGGCTACATCTCTTGGTGGGACGGCGCGTGCGGCCGAGGGAGGAAAGGGGGGAGGGAGAGATATCGAAGATCCTCTCCTTTTCCTTCCACGGCGGGGCGTTGTGCGAGGATGTACTGGCGTGAGGGAGGGAGATTGGTCGTGGTTTCCAGAAAACAGACTTGGAATCCCTTGAGAGTGAGTCTCTGCTTGGGCTATCGCAAGCCATGTGAGCATCAGTCAAACTGTTGCAAGTGTTTGCACCTAGTTTCAGTGATTTCCGAATCATTTGAAGAGAGAAAACATCTATGAAGAGAGGGTTTTCTTTTATCTGAGCCTAGAACTGTGTCTTTGGGTGTTTTACTCCAACTAACTAACTTTCCTTGGACTACATTTCCATTCAGGGACGATTCGAATCAATCGACTGATGGACTACTGGAAAAAGACCAGACTTTGCAATTTTTCAGTTTTTTCCAGTAACATGACACGGGATAGATTCCTAAGGATTTTGCAGGCTATTAATTTCTCTGCAACACGAGGTGGCGAGGAACGGAGTGGAGACACATAGCAACAAATTAGGCCCCTAATTGAATATTTCATTCAAACTATTAAAACAGTTTATTTTCCCCAAAATGAATTATCCCTGGACGAGTCAAAGGTGTTGTTGAGGGGTCGAACTTCCTTCCGTCAATATCAATACATACAAAATAAACGCCATAAGTATGGTGTGAAATTATACAGGCTAACGGAGCCGTCGGACCTAGTTTTGCAGATGTATGTTTACACTGTGTTTGCAGACAAAGAGGTAGGAGGAAAAGGGCATGTTAGTAAAGTGGTACATAGTTTATTGGAGGATTTCAAGGGGCTTGGACATTCGGTGTTCCTAGATAACTTTTATAACACTGTTCAACTATGTGAGGAATTGATAGATTACAATATTTATTGTACTGGGACATTGCGATTAGCAAGAAAAGGCAATCTTTCTGATTTAGTGAGCAAAAAAATATCAAAAGTTAACGTGGTTTCCTTGTGGAACAATAAGGGAGTGTGCGTCCTAAAATGGAAAGACAAGCGAGATATGCTCGCCATAAGCAGCGAATATGGATCAGAGCTAATAGAGAATCATAATAGGAGAGGTGTAAAAACAACAAAACCAGAAGCCATTGTATGTTACAAATAATTACATGAGTGGTGTTGACCGATCCGACCAAATGATGTCTTACTACGCTTGCGAGCGAATGACAGTGAAATGGTACAAAAAACTAGGTAGACATATATTCCAAGTTTTACTAATAGTAATTTTTTGTTTCAAAAGTACAGTGGTCAAAAAAGTCTTTTTAAGACTTCCGTCTGGAAGTTATTGAATCCTTGATTCATCCCAACCCAAGACAAGGCTCGCATCCTTCATCTCCCAAACCAATGGAATCGCACTTCCCTGACTACCTCCCATTTTCAACTGGGGAGAGAAGGAAGCAGAATAGATACCAGGGCTGCTATTTGAAGGGTGTGGTGAAGAAAGTCAACATATTCTGTCCTGATTGTGATGGTGAGCCAGAATAGTGCCTAAGGCCTTGCTTCATTGACCATCATAGTATGCAGTGATATCCATTTATAAAGTAAAAGAAAATGTAATAATTGAGTCTTAGATTCTATAAAAATCACTTCTTAATTTCTAATATTTTTATAATTATTAAAAACTGATTTCAAAGTTAAACTTTTTTCTTGTAGTACAAGAAACAAAATTCCTTATCCTTATAGGACATTTCACCCTGAATTTAAGTGGGTTTTGCCAATCAGCATTATTTTTCACGACACTCCCAGGAAAACAAAAAAAACACGGATTGGCCAAACAATACCAATGTGTCTGTAACAAAACCTACACTGAAATTAATTTTAACTTATATAAAAATATGTAAAAAAAAGTTTAGGTAAGTTTAGTTTATTCCCAATTTTCTGATAACTTTGCCTCAGCAGCGTCTTATCGTTAGGTCCAGCAGTAGTCAAACCGCATTGCAGGATTCCATTTGTATACATAGTACATAGGTACATTTGACTTCAATAGAAATGAAAAAAGCAAATAAATTAATTCCTTAGCACCATCAGTGAAGCAGTTTTCGCGTACTGTTTGAATAAATATTTTACAACAGGAAAAATATAAATCTTTACGTAAACGGAAACAAGAATACGGCGTGTGAGGCGGGTTGCATATGTATACATCACTTACTGATTTCGCGTGGCCTCTTAATAAATACAAATTGAAATAAAAATTTAATAAATATAATTACATGCAGAAGAACTATTTATTTAGTCAAATGATGTCATTTTAAAGTACTTTAGACGAAAAAAAAATTCCCGTCATCGGGTCACGGACAGGTGAAATTCTCCCGCATTGAATGTGGAGGTATCAATATAATTTTTGATAAAAATTATATAGATACCAGGGCTGCTATTTGAAGGGTGTGGTGAAGAAAGTCAACATATTCTGTCCTGATTGTGATGGTGAGCCAGGATAGTGCCTAAGGCCTTGCTTCATTGACCATCATAGTATGCAGTGATATCCATTTATAAAGTAAAAGAAAATGTAATAGATGAGTCTTCGATGCTATAAAAATCACTTCGAAAAATATGGTAGAAATTTATCTACCATATTTTTCGATAAGTCAAATACTAATAAATGGATTTACTTTAAATTTGAATTGCAACTCAGCACCCATTCTACTACAGAATAAAATGTAGGAAACAAATCAGTGGCTTTTATTAACATCCTACTCTATGAACACAAATGTCGAACCATCAGAAATCCGTATGTCTTCACAATCAAGAATTCAGATACATTTTTTGGGAGGAAATCAGGTTCTTTCAGAAAGGGTTCAATAAAACTGATTTTAACTGAAAGCTAGTAACAAAATATACAAGAAAAATCAAAATGAGAAATCAGAGTAAATAAAATAAATCCAAAATCGCATTATCACAAAAATAACTCCATTATGTGAAATTGATGATTTCATTTCAATAAATAAGTGACCAAAATTACAAATGCGGAATTCAAGACTGAATTTTCTGAGGGTCATTAAAATAGACATGGTCATCGTGAAGTTTCAGTGAAAACAGATCATAAAGTTCCAAAAATAATTAATATATATTAATTAATATATATGTATATATATATATATATATATAAATAAAAATAAACTTTGCCACAGGTGGGGCGGAAATAAATATAGAAACACAAAAAGAAGAACACTCACACACTATACGTTCTGCTATTTCGACAGCCGAAAAGCTGCCTTTCTCACAGAAGGAAGGATGTATCCTTCCTTCTGTGAGAAAGGCAGCTTTTCGGCTGTCGAAATAGCAGAACGTATAGTGTGTGAGTGTTCTTCTTTTTGTGTTTCTATATTTATTTCCGCCCCACCTGTGGCAAAGTTTATTTTTATTTAAATTATCGCGTGTGTGATTTTCCACGAACTCGTGTATATATATATATATATATATATATATATATATATATATATATGTATATATATATATATATATTCTTGTGAAGTTTTCGACAATTGGCTACAAATATATAAAATAAGACTTACAGGAGGTAGAAGAAAGATATATAGATAAAAGGATTTGTTCTTACGGGAATGTTTTTGCTTGTTCCGCTACTTACATGACATCGACTCTCCATCCTTCTCCAAACCCACACCTCAAACGTCTCGAGCCTCCATGCATGCCTCCCCCCTTCGCAATGACCAAGTTTCTGACCAGTAGAGCGCCACGCTCCATATTAGAGTTTTCTCCCAGGACGCGATATGTGAAAATTTATCAGCCATGCAAACGTTATGCACAAAATGTTTTTAATTTTTATTTAACAAATTTTTATCTACATAAATGGTAACACATTCAGGCAACGGACTTATTTTACAAAATATAATACATGCACGAAGGAAGAATTAGAGCTATCAATCACTTATCCTCATATAAGCCGTCTACAACCAGAAGATGATTATCACAACCATGAATTTCACTTATACATAAGAAAATTGCACATAGTTCCTGTTGTAAGCAAACGTACTTGATTTCAGGACACTAAGAACTTTTACTTACACACTCATGTCTTTGAGCGATTTCTCAAAGTTGTCCTTTTCAGTGTTGTAGGAACAAATTTCCACTCAATATCTACTTTTTAAACATGGCACTCATGCCTTTTGTATTTCCAAAATTTGATGCAAGTATTCAGCATTTTCAGTCTTAAATGACTTTAGATCCTCCAAGGATTTCACAAAGTTTTCATAGGCTCGTCCCCCCATCTGGCAGTCCATTTCAATGAAGACTCCATCTGACCTCATGCTGTAAAAAGGTAACGACCACACATATATTAAGACTCCTTATTACTCCTTATGAAAATTCATTATCAGTAAATTAAGTGCTTTCACTCACACTCTCATATCTCTGAGCAATTTTCCTAGGTGTTCCGGTAACTTATATCTTGTCAGTGCAGTTGGAAGAAATTGTAAATCAATGTCATCACAGAAGCCATTGATTCTGAAAGAAAGACTCACAGTCAAAAGCCATTTTCAAAAAGTCACAGCCGCGGCCATCTTTAAGCGATGACTTAAACGATTTTTAAAAATGGCCGTGGCACAGCTCTCATTGATATAAAATCTTTAACGAATGATCTACTTCGGTAAAATTATAATTATTTAGCATTTCGAGAAGAATATGAAATTTTAATTTAATTACTTAATCTTAAAATAAACTTGACAGTGCGTAGAAGTTCATTATGTTAGTATTCATGATTAATTAAAATCCTTAGTACTTTTTTTACAAATTTTTATTTTCAAAAGTTTTTTGTAAAAGGTACAAGGTACTTTTCAATGTACCATGTTTCTATTGTACCATGAGTTCAAAAATTGAAGTTTTATTGGAACTCTATGCTCTGTTTTCACTGAAACTTCACGATGACCATGTCTATTTTAATGTCCCTCAGAAAATTCAGTCTTGAATACCGCATTTGTAATTTTGGTCACTTATTTATTGAAATGAAATAATCAATTTCACATCATGGAGTTATTTTTGTGATAATGCGATTTTGGATTCATTTTACTTACTCAGATTTTTCATTTTAATTTTTCTTGTATATTTTGTTACTAGCTTTCAGTTAAAATCAGTTTTATTGAACCCTTTCACAAGCTGATTTCCTCCCAAAAAATGTATCTGAATTCTTGATAGTGAAGAAATACGGATTTCTGATGGTTCGACATTTGCATTCATCGAGTAGGATGTCAATAAAAGCCATAGATTTGTTTCCTACTGAGCCCAACATTTTATTCTGTAGTAGAATGGGTGCTGAGTTGCAATTCAAATTTAAAGTAAATCAATTTATTAGTATTTGACTTTACGAAAAATATGGTAGATATATTATATTGATACCTACACATTCAATGCGGGAGAATTTCACCTGTCCGTGACCCGATGACGAGAATTTTTTTTTCGTCTAAAGTACTTTAAAATGACATCATTTGACTAAATAAATAGTTCTTCAGCATGAAATTATATTTATTAAATTTTTATTCCAATTTGTATTTATTAAGAGGCCACGCGAAATCAGTAAGTGATGTATACATATGCAACACGCCTCGCACGTCGTATTCTTGTTTCCGTTTACGTAAAGATTTATATTTTTCCTGTTGCAAAATATTTATTCAAACAGTACGCGAAAACTGCTTCACTGATGGTGCTAAGGAATTAATTTATTTGCTTTTTTTTCATTTTTATTGAAGTAAAATGTTCTTATGTACTTAGCATACAAATGGAATCCTGCAATGCGGTTCGACTACTGCTGGACCTAACGATCAGACGCTTCTGAGGCAAAGTTATCAGTAAATTGGGAATAAACTAAACTTACCTAAACATTTTTTTGCATATTCTTATATAAGTTGAAATTAATTTCAGAGCATGTTTTGTTAAAGACACATTAGTATTGTTTGGCGAATTCGTGTTTTTTTTGGTTTTCCGGGAGTGTCGTGAAAAATAATGCTGATTGGGAAAAACCACTTAAATTCAGGAAGTAGCCTTGACGAGTGCGGAGTTTCGTGTTGAGTGAGCTCGGCAATCGGCCTCGCGATCGCCGGGGACGGGCTTTCGTGTGCGTCCCTGGTGTGAAGAGAGGAGAATATTTAAATAAGAAGTTCTTTATTCTTTATTTCTCGGCATCATGCCGATCGAGGGGAAGAATACTATAAAGATTAACGTCATAGATCTACAGTCGGCGGCTACACCTTTGGAGCTCCATCACTTCATTGATGTCGAGCTGAAGATGAAGCAGGAGGAAATTGTTGGAATATAGTTTGGCCCCTCACGAAAATGCGCTTTTGTGAAGTGCATACATGAAATAACTATGGACAACGTACTGAAGAGAGCAGTAGAAGAGTTTGACTTCCCCGACAAATCGAAGAGACGAGGGAAGGCCAGCATCGAAGCAGCTTCTAAAAGAGCAACATATATCAAGGTATGTCAACTCCCATTTGAAATGGGTAGAAAAGAGAGAAATGGGTAAATATGGGAAAGAGTTGAACTTCAGTGAGAACCAGTGGGGAGGAGAATGCAAATTTCGAGTCCCAACCGGAACAAAGACTGTAAAAATGGTGTTAGAATGCGACATACCTAGTAATATCGCAATTAGTGGAGAAAGGGCAATCATCCGTTATGAAAACCAAAAAATCACATGTTCGAAACGTGGAAACTATGACCACATTTGAATCGAATGCATTTCTAAGACTAGCACAGCCTACTCGGACGCCATTAGATTGGGGAAAGCAAAAAAAACCGAGAGAACTCTACAAGAAAAAACAAATGACGACAAAGACGACAGGACAGCAATGGAATACGACCTTGCCTTCCCAGGAATACTTCCCACTACAGCACGTACCACCCCGGAGGCCCCGCGAGAGAGTAGCGGAGAAGAGGGCTGCGGTGAGACCGAACAAGAAGACATACAGGAAGAAGAAATAAGGGAAAATGGCACCCCTCTGAACACAAAGCTCAATAGGAAACGGAAGAGGCATATTAGGAAAAACAACAGAACAACAAAAACGTGACCACAGGCTCGGAAACCGAGAACACAACACTGTGGAAACAAAAGAAGGAGAAGAAGATTAAAGGGACAAAAGACAGTTGACAATTAAATACCATGCAGATAGACACACAAGTTATAGACGACAAAAAAACAGCGAGTGAATAACGCAGAAAAGGAAATTAAAGAAACAACAGTTGAAGAGCGAGCGGGAGAATCACGAGAGATAAAAAAGAAGAGCGTCGAGCCGTCTGATCCTTAGAGTATATAGTTCAAGTTATAGTATAGTACCTTAATAACTCTATGGTCTGATCCTACTTCCGTGACAACAGGGGGCGGCAAGGAGAGCGGAATGCATGGCGAGACGGAGAAGAAGACGGAGGAGGAGGAAGAGAAAGGAGAGACGGGGGCAGATAACAGCGTAATGGGGCAGCCCAGCGCTGGGAAGGAAGAAGGTAGCGGAGGGATAGGGAGGCAGCCCCTGTTAACTGAAACAGGAAAAGATGTAGCGGAGACTGTTAGAGCAACAATCTTAAAACAAAAATGTTAGAGATAAATGCCAAAATAATCTTTCTTCAGGAAGTAAAGGAGAATTTACAACTTGAAGATAGAAATTGGCAATACATTCATAACCACGGCACTGCCCCCTTAGGGACAGCATTTCTAGTTAGACGGTGTATACAAACAAGACATATCCGGCAGCATGAATCGGAGCGGATCATCAGCCTAATGGTAGGAGACGTGTATTTTATAAATGCATATGCACCCTCGGGCTGCGAGAAAAGAAAAGTGAAAGATGAATTCTTCCATGAAATAATTATCCCGTACTAAATTGGATTTACTGGGAATGCAATATTAGGGGGGGACTTAAGCGCTATATATCGCAAAGAAGATAGCGACAACAATCGAGAAAAAATTATATATCAAACAACGGAAACTCTTCAGATTTTAATAAATAATATAAAGGCCACGGGCGTTGCAATTAAAAATGAAAAAAATGTAAGTTCACTAGAATTGGGCAATCGTCAAGAACTAGGCTAGACTATTTTTTAGTTTCACGATGTCTAAAAGAAAATTTTCAAAACTATCAAACTTTTCCAATATCAATTTCGGATCACTGCGCGTAACTTTAGATATTAATATTAACGCAAACATCTCTCAGCCAAACTCAAGGAACAATAACATACGTAATGACAACTCCAGCGGGAGACTTGATACAAACATTCTAGCAGAAGAGGGAATAATTGAAAAAATCACCTGGGAAATAAATAGAAAGCTAAACCACAAAAACATAAATATCAACCCCTTGTACTGGTGGGAAAATATTTGTAAAATAAATGTAACGAATAAGCTAAAGAAACTGACGAAAGAATACTACAATAGTCAAAATTTTACAATTTCAATGTATAGGAGCGTACTCAAAGAACTGATTGATTTAGAAGAAAGGCCACCTAACTTCAGGGAGCAGGTAAAGGGCTTGAAGCAAATCATACTAAAATACGAACTCAAAAAAATAGCGCCTCGAACGTGGCAAAAAGAAGGCGGCATAAACAAATGGGACCTGCTTACGCTAGCCACGATGAAGCATACGATAGAAAAAGTGGGAAGAGGAGAAGTTGAAGGTCTCGTAAACAGCACGAGTAGCGAGAGCGAGGCGAAACAGCTGTTAGAGGAAGCGAAAGTCCATTTCCAAGCCCGATATGCGAGGTAAGAGGAGTGGAGCGAGGAGGACGCCCCTCCCATTCCTCCCCTCCCACAAATTAGCGAAGAATATAAGCGAAAATTTCAGGCGAAAATAACTTCCGAGGACATCGACAACATTAGAGACAAATTACGGAAAGGCAAAGCCCCGGGTAATGATGGCTTGCCTTATGAGTTTTATTTAACCTTTTGGAATAGTTTAAAACCTGCGTTCCTGACACTTTTTAACACGATGATGAAATAAGGCAATCTATCAAAAAAATGAAAATAGCCAAGATTACGTTAGTAACTTGGCTATTTTCGTAAAATAAAAATCGAGAACTATAGGCCTATTTCACTCCTGAATACAACATATATTATAAAATATATGCCCACATCGCAACTAAAAAATTGGTACAACTAGCTAACGAAATAACGTACGAAAATCAGTACGCGGGAGTGGGAAAAAGAAATGCGATAGACGCAAATCTATTAATAAGAGACATAATATTCTCCCCACTCCCCACAAAAACGGAGAGGACTCTAGCACTTAATGCCATAGATTTGGAAAAAGCTTTTGACTAGATAAGGACAGAATGGGTCACACATGTACTAAAAAAATGAATTTCCCAGACGAAATGATAAATATGATTCAGATTACCTATAAAGACATAAGTTCTTACATAAAAATAGGGAAGGCAGAATCTGAAACATTTGCAATTAAAAACTCAGTAAGACAAGGATACCCAATGTCAATGATGCTATTGTACACAATAGCAATTGAACCCATACTGAAAGAAATCGAAAAAAGAGTAATAGGAGTTAAACGCTGAGGAAAGATATACTCTAGTGTAGCATACGCGGATGACATAACTCTCTTCTTCAAAGAAGAAAATGAATTAGACACCATAAAAGAAGTTTTTACGGTCTTCGAACCGGAAGGAATTAAAATAAACCAAAAGAAATAAAAAATCCTGCATATTAAACGGAACGAATTTCAAAATAACTACGAGTGGGAAACTGCACAAGAAGTCAAAATTCTAGGTCTGTGGTGGGAAAAGAACCTCTTCCGAACAGTGGATAGAAATTGGAACTAGGCCTTAAACAACATACAAGGGAACTTAACAAACATTTCAGACTGTAGAATGCCAATGATAGCAAAGATAAACCCGCTAAGCCAAATTTTGTATCCCGTATTATGGTACGCTGCTCATGTATGGCCACTCCCTGAACAAAAAAATGCCACACTGATTAAAATGACGAACAGATTCATTTGGAGAGGCTTTCTGAAAAAAGTAGAAAGAAAACAACTCTATGCCCCTCCTCATCTAGGCGGATGAAACTTAGTCGATACAAAACTAAAAGCAAAAGTCATAAATAGGCGAAAAGCCGCTGAGATAATGATAGATGGAAATTACAATAGAAAAACCCTGTTAGCCAGTGCCTTGGGGAAAACAAAGGTAATGAGATTCTTTAGAAATGTGTTTACCGATGGAATAGAATACAATAACAAATACAGTATGGGAGGACAAATGAACACAACAAACAAAATATATGAAGAGGAAATAAAAAAAGTACTCAACAACAATCCAAATACTGGGAAAAGGAATGTTTGGGCGAACTATACTAAAATAAAATTATGTATAAAAGAAAGAATGTATCCAATATGTAGTGGTTGTCTAGTGACTGAAGAAATGAGACATAAACTCGGCCTAGCTAATTCCCCAACATGCCAAATTTGTTTTAGGAAAAATAATACTTAGCATAAAGTTTTAGGATGCCACGGGCCAAACAGAGAGTGGGAGACAATAAAGAAAATTTACAAAGACTTTGATAAAAAAAAAAATAAACTGTATCAAACCTTTGGGGATGATGAAATAACAGAGGAAAAGCCAATGTCCTTAGACTTCAAATTATTCCATACAAATAAATGCGTAATATTAGTAGAATTAATCGCAACCCTGGTAGAAAATAACATACATGACACAGATACGAGAGAGGCATTTTTAATGGAAAAAATGAAATATCTAAACAAGCAATTGAAAACTTCCATGAGAGAGAGAGAAACAGTGGTTGTCCAATGCGTTTTAACTATACTTTTTATAAAAAATAAACATATGCAATAATTTAATTCTGCTCATGTGAGCATACCTGTAACAATTCGATGTAGAATCCTTATCTTGCTTATGTTCAAACAAAAAAAAAGAATGTGTGAAATTGTAGGAAAAAAATCTTTGTAAATAAATGTTATATGTACTAATAATTCCAAAATTTGACTATGTAAATGCAACGTTGAATAAATAAAACCAGTAAAAAAAAACACCGGGTCCCATCAGAACACCGAAGTTAAGCAACGTTGGGCCCGGACGGTGGTTGGATGGGTGACCCTCCTCCATACCTGGACCAGGCGTGGATGGAGAGGATACTACTCCCTCCAGACCACCGGGAAGCCGGTGGGAGATATACTCAGACCGGGAAGGTTAGAGGGAGGACTCTATACCTGGTACTGCGGTGAGGCAGGGGGAGGCCAATCCTCCATACCTCTACCGAGGTGCTCTTGTCCCCTGTCTGCAAGTGGCAGACAGGCATGGGGTTGGCACAATGGACCAAGAAAGGTCTATCAACTATCTAACTAACTAGGTACTTGAAGTAATGGATTATACTCGATTTAAATATGAGTTTTCGCAGGAAATACGGATTGTTATGAGGGAGCAAAGATGACCGACCGGCCACGCCCACGTTTACAGCTTCAAGCATTGGCCACACCATAGCAAGCGCCCTCATCAACTTCAATCTTCGAAATAGTGAAAAAAATGGACTTAGGTAGTTTGAGCGAAAAATCATTTCACCTAGAATTTGACCTAATTTTAAAGAAAAAACTCCCATCTTTCCAAATATATCCAAATAATAACCCCTTACTGAACTACTTTTCGAGCAATTTGCCTAAAAATTTAGCTGTTTTACATGAGATAGATTATGACCCTGCGCTCAAGAGGGAGAATATTGTAAAAAGTAGGTAAAAATAACACAAATTTCGTCAAAAAAACTGTGTATAGTTTGTATGTTTTCTCAACTGATAATAAAAATTAATCTGTTACTCACCGCAGTAATTTTTACAGAATCGCAAAGAAACCTGCAGTTTCAAAAGTCTTTTAGCTGCACGGCGTGGAAAAGAGAGTCAAGTTAGAGACTTTGGTCGATATTTTTATTTAATTACTGAGAAATTTTGTAATATATCTATATCTTTGCACAATTAATGTTACAATATTTACTTCATACTTCTTACAGGCGCTGAAATAAAAAAATAAAAATCGAATATGGTCTCCGTTAGGACTAGGGAACTATCTCGCTCAAACTACCTTAATTGGTGCCAAAAACACGAATTTCAGACAAAAGCTAAACGTGTAGGAAAACTTAATTCAAAAATTAAGACCTGCATTCTTTCAGTAATCCGAAAATGGAAGTTATTTACTTTATAATTTGAGCGCAAGTAACAAAAAAAGCGAAAAAATGTAAACTCTGCATTGAGTTCAATGGTTTTCTTATGAGGCTGAGAAATCAGGGGTAGATAAATCCCTTGATATTGTTATTTGCTATTCAAACTATAAATTTATGGTTTTGTACCATTTCAGCAATCCAAAACTTCAAGTTTAAATCCTATATTTTGAGCGCAAGCAAACTAAATAAGAAAAATGAGTCTGCTGCACCGATTCGATTCTTTTCTTACGTGGCAAAAACTGATACAATATGGGGTAATAAAAACCCCTTTAAATTTTTTCTTTTTGTTCTTTTTTTACCATTATTTTCGGACGGTTTTTGGTCACAACTAGTATCCCTGCCAAATTTCAACATCCAAGGTCACGGCTGTTCCATTCGTCGTCCTTCGAACAGTGAACTCTGAACTCGGAACGCACCCAGGAGCGTCACAGACTGACAGACATGTCCAGATAATTATATAGTTTGATTTTTAATTAAAGATTAATCAAAATTGTCAATAAAAGCAAAGGAAATACGAATCCTATGCTGAAAATCGGTCATCCAGATCGACAAAGTGAGAGTTTGAATCTCGTAAACACGCGCTCGTGTTTCAATCTCTTTAAACCCTCCCCGTCGATGGTCAACTGGATGACCGAAATGCATGCAGAGAGGTCAACATTCCTTTGCTTTCATCGACAATTTGGTTTAATATTTAATTTTAATTTACTTGTCAGTTGCTCTTTTCTTGAATTAGTATGATTTTGTTTTTTTTATGCATTCAAAAATTCATCGCGCGATGAACTTTTGAATTCATGAGCGTCACTATGCATATAGAGAAATATTATGCTTACTGCACGGAGTATATTCTCCGGTAGACATGTAGAGAGTGATCCCGTAAGATATGCGATAAGGCATACGCGAAGAAACGGTCGTTAAATTCCGGTTCACGATATATGCCAATAATGTTGGAGGTCTCCTGCAGAAGACGTGCACACTCAGTTGTGATGACAATGATACGCAATCCTGTTCGGACCATTAGTGACTGAAACCATTCCTCTGGGCCATCAAGACTCCCTCTGGTGTTTTTATCGTAGCAATCGTGAACCTGCCAAGGGACACGAATAGACAAAATAAAAAAAATATTCCTTTATCATATTACATAGCCTACATGAAGGCAAAAATAACACCATAATATTATGATACCTTAATTTTAATATTTTTATTTACATACATACATTTCCAACACACTATTCACTTTCTCGGTAGACAATAATCTCAGAGCTCAGTTATTGCTGTTCGGCTGTGGAGATTGGCTAAGTTTTAATAATTTACTCCATGATTCCCCACTCTTGCATACTTCACACATAGCACAGAATATCTACAAGATATTCACACAAGATCTTCAATGTCTTCGATATTTAAGATGTTTAAAAAATGTTTACTAAATATCTTGATAATCGAAATCAACTGCATATGTAGAAACTGCCATGTAGAAATATACGTCTGCAAATATTGCTTTAAATGAGTTTTGTGGCCTCCTGAATCGAATGAACATTAGTCTGCGTCAATTATTTTTTGGTCTCTATAAGACCTTCATTGGACTTAAAAAAATTACGCGCCGTGCCTAGGAAAACCGAAGTCCCGTGGGATGGCTAGTAAGAAAATGCGACTGCAAATATTGTTTTAAACGCGTTACAAAACCATAATATTGACATCACGTAAGCAAGGTGGTTGTATCCTCGCACTCCGTTTACAACGGTGAAATGTTTTCACTGCTTAAAATCTGCACTGTAGTTATCTAGAAGACATTTCACAAAATCTACAAAATATGTAAGGATGTTGACTAGAGGACATTAAAAAAGCGGACATTCAAATATCTACTAAGTGTCTAAAAAATGTTTACAAGATTTTCGTAGACATTTTCAAGATATTAGGTGTAGACATGGAAGTGATTTTGTAGATATCTTGTAGATATTCTGTGCTATGTGGGTTCTTTTGCTTATAAGCAAATACTTGCATACTTATTTTGCGTAAATGTATAATAAGTATGCAATAGTAAGAGAAAGATTTCGGGAATCCTTAGATGAATCAGAAAATTATGGACGGGTTGGAAGTGAAAAGAAAATTTCGGGACAAATGTCATTAAATGAGAAAATATATACCACACTACTAGATAGCACGGAAAATGTAGCAAATTTCTGCAGTTAAAATATGTTATTTTTGCCGCGCATGCAGTAAAAAAAGAGAAAAACTATGGGTTCCCTTAATGAAACAGAAATATTATCACGCTTTTGTAGCGAATACGTAGAAATAATTTCGTGTGCGTATGGAGTGATAAGAGAAAATATATCGGGCGCTTCCAAATAAAACATAATGTTTTTTCGTTAGTAGTGATGAGGAAGATGTTTGGTCGCGCATTTAGTGAACAAAGGAAAAGAACTAAACGCAAACACCTAAATATAACAGAAATCTTTGCAGAGAAAAGTAAAATTTCAGCCAAGCGTGCATTGGAAAGAGAAAAACAGCAGAAATTATTTATATTGATCAGATAATTTTGGGCGGGTTTGCATTGAAAATAAATAATTACGGCCGCGAATCCAGTAGCGCCAACTTCAATTCGGCCGAGCTTCTAGTTGAAACAGGAAATTTATCACACGTTGCCGGTGAACAGAAATAAATTTGGTTGCGAACGCAGTAAACGGAGAAAAATATGAATCGAGCAACTAAATTTAACAGATAATTTTAACAGACACGCTCGTAGTGAAATCAAATGATTTTGACAGCACATCCACAGAAAGGCTAAATATTCTCGTGCACTCCCAAGTAAAACAGAAAAATTAGCACATGTGTGCCGTGAGAAGATATGTTTTTGGCCCGGCATGCACTGGAAAGAGATAAATCACGGGAATCATGAAATAAAACAGAAACTTTGGCACTCGTTTGCACTGGAATGAGAAACTCATTTCCCCAAATGAATCAGGAAGAGAAAAAGTTTCCTGCGCTCTTTATCATAACGGAAACATTCTCGCTCGTTCTCAGTGAAAACATTAATTTTAAGCCCTCGCAGTGAAAAGCAAATATGTATAGGGCGCTCAGAATGATAGCAGAAAAGTGTGCACAAGATGATAGCGAAAAGAAATAATTTTGACCGCATATGGCTTGAAATCCGAAAAATTCTCGGGTTTCCTTAATTAAACATCAGGAAAACACGTTTTCAGTGAAAATTATTAAGTTTCGCCACTAATGTAGTAAAAAGATTAATTATATCAGTCGATTCGAATTGAAACAGAAAAAATTACATACGTTGGTAGGGAAGAGAAATTATTTTCACCACGAGTGCGATGAATATGGAAAAACGCTACATGAAACAGTACGCTTTCACAAGGAAAAGAATTTGTTTCGGAAAGAAATGTAGAAAATGGAGAAAATATTACGTGCGCTTTAAGTTGAAGTAACTTTAATATGAGCATACTTTGGTAGTGGAAAAAAACTATTTTTGGTAAGATAAAAAGATTTGGAAATATATAAATAAATCAGAGAAATTCGCACATTTCGCAGAGAAATGAAATAATTTCGGCCGCGAATGGTGTGAAAGAGGAAAATGTATCACGCATTTTTTGCTTTAAAGAAAAGTGTTAACACAGCCAGTGTAAAGAGAATAAGAGTATGGAACACTTAATTAAAAGAGAAACTTTCCACGCATTTGCAGTGAAAAAAATAGTTTCAGCATGGAAAGCAGTAATAAGTTTTTTTAGAGAAATGTCACGCTTCTCTTTGAAATTTCTCTTATAACACGATACTCAATTTATCATATCTTCATTTTAATATTAAGATATTTTTATTTACATACATGCATTCCCAACACACATACATTCCCATTAAACATTACATAATGCACAGGTTGGCAGTGAAGAGAAATAATGTCGGACGCACATGCATAAAAAAGAGAATAGCACCATACATACCCTAAATGAATCATATTATTTTGCATTCGCTCAGAGTGAAAACAAATAATTTATGCAGAAAATACAGAGCAATGGGAAAATGTATCGCAGGCTTCAAGTTAAAAGAGAAAATATGGCGCAGGTTTGCAGTGAAGATAATTATTATTTCCCACGCATGAAGGGCTAAGAGAAAAACGCTAAGGATACTGTAAACGAAGTAGATAATTTTGTAGGCATTCACAGTGAAAATAAATAAATTAGGCCGCGCATGAATTTAAAAGAAACTTGTTTAGCTGATAGTTTAAATTGCCACCAGTACGAATTTAAAATATTATTATTATTATACACAAATCGTTACAAGTTGGCTATTTGCCAGGTGGTAACAGTGAAAGAATGAAAGTACATCACTAAATCAGTCATCGAAAATTTAAAATAAACATTGAAATTAGTTTTCCAAAATAAATTTTTTGCACCTATTCTTAAAAATCTTTAAGTTTCTAGGAAAGGGCTGAAACAGTTCTGCAGGGAGTCTCTTCCAATCATCAATCGTCCTGTTAAGATATGAAAACTTTTTTACGTTGGTCCTTTGTGACCGACATTTCATCTTGCATTGGTGATCATTCCTACCAATATAGTTGGGGTTTTCTATCTTATGTCGCAGTTCCCCCCATGCTTTTCCCCCCGCAAGTGTACGGAAGAGTGCGCAAAGCCTATTTATTTTTCTTCTCCGTGCTAGTGAGTCCCATCCCAATACTTGCAGCATTTTAGTGACACTCTCGGTCTTTCTATGCTTCCCCATTACATACCTTGCTGCCTTTCTTTGTACCTTCTCAATGGATTTTGTTTGTCCCTTTTCATACGGGTCCCACACTAGTGACGCGTATTCTAAAATCGGTCTGATTAGGGTCTTATACGCCTTTTCCTTTGTAGTTCGACCGCTTTCCTTAAGGTTTCTCATCACCCAATGTAACATTTTATATGCCTTTTTTGTAACCTGTTCCACATTTGCCTCCCACCCTAAATCTTTCGTTAAATACACCCCTAAGTATTTACACCGGTCACTTTGTGGAATGATCATATGATGAATGAATATATGATTTTGAAAGCACATGCAGTAAAATTACAAACGAATTGGGCGCTCCTAAAAAAACAGAATACTTTGCACGTGTTTGCGGTGAGAATAAATACTATTATGTTGAAACGGAAAATTATGGACAGGTTTTAAGTGAAAAAAAGTTCTTTTTGTAACGAATGCCTTTAAATGAGAAAATACACACCGCGCTACTTGATATCACAGGAAATTTAAAAAAGTATCTGCAGTTGAAATATATTATTTTTGCCACGCATTCAGTGAAAAAAGATTAAAAACTATGAATTCCCTAAATGAAATAAATATGATAACGCTTTCGCAGCGAATAGAAATAATTTCGTCCGCGAATGAAATTATTTTGCACAGGTTGATAGTGAAGAGAAACAATGTTGGCCGCACATGCATTAAAAAGAGAATAGCACTAGTCATACCCAATATGAATAAGAATATTTTGCATGTGCTCACAGTGACAACAAATAATTTCGTCAGAAAATAAAGAGAAATGGGAAAGTGTATTGCGCGCTTTGAATTAATATAGAAAACGATGCACATAGTGGCTGTGAATAGAAATAATTTTCGCCAAAAACGCAGTGAAATGAAAGATTATATCGAGCTCTTTTGGCTGAAACAAATGAATTGGGAAGTTTTGACAATGAATAGACATAATTTTATGCGGTTAAAAGAGAAAACGATTTCGGTACAGCTTAATAAATGAGAAACGCAGTGTAATGCGAAATTATAAAGATAAATTATAGTAAAAACAGAAATAAAAGATCTAAGATTAATTTATTTGGTAGAAATATTTGCACACGTTCGCTGTGAAAAGAAATAATGTTACCGGCGCATACAGTGAAAGCTGAAAAATACAATGATTCCCTAAATGAAGCAGGAACTTTTGCATGCGTTCGCAACGAAAAGAAAAAGTTTCGGAGGCCAAAGCAGTAAAAAGAGATATAACATTGCACGTTTCTGGTTAAAAGAGTAAAATTGGGACACGTCCGCAAAAATTGCACACAAAAAAACAACCATTTATCGCGTTTCGTCAAGAGTTTACAGAATTATATTACTTAAATAAATTCACAGAATATTGATACGCGCCTGCAAAGTTCGGCTCCAAGAGTTTTCATGAATTATTCTCTAATTTATTAACAAAAACAGTTACCGTAGGAAAACCGGCTTAACTTAAGGTGGTTCCACCGCAAAATGACTTAAATGTAATTTTATTAATATTCCGTCTACTTGTAGAAAAAGTTTTCCTCTATCTGATATGAACAACAAAATAATACCTTTCCACGCTATTTTATTCTATAATTGAACTTGAAATTACATGGTGTTCAATGGGGGAATGAGAGAAACACGGGGAAAAATAGTATTTTTCCATAAAATACAAATGCCATTTTCGTGGAAAACTGTCTCTATGAAGGAAATAATCCAGAGAAGTTGAATAAAAATAAAATACAGGCATCTTACCACCTTATTTTTCTAGTTATTGAAGAATTACTGCCGTAATTGAAGTCAAAATGCGGTAATTCGTAGGAAATTGCGCTGCAGTCGGCTCCTATGGCTGGAAAAAAGTGCTCATTTGAAATATATTCGTGGAATAATTTGCAAATTTTGTGCCTTACTTTTGTGTTTCTATAGGTTACGCATTTCATCAGTGAAAGCAGGATTTGATTTACAAAATATAAAAAATGTGGAATTTAGTATTTGTTTTGACTCACACAGTCGCGGCGGAACCTCCTTAAAAGGACACTAGGCGCACGCTCAATTAACTGGAGAAGGTTGTTGGAAAAGGCGAGGGGTGTTCGAACGGAAAAACACAAACTAACTTGATAAACACAAAATATAACTCTAGTATTTAGATAATACGTTGCAAGCTGCATAAGGGTGTATGGCAGAGGATCAGTGGATGAGCAATCAGTGAAGGCCCGGCTTAAGAAAAAATTTTAACCCTGGCGAGAGAGTATTACGGCGCTTCCCCCCATCAATGCTTATCAAACCTATTCACCAGTTAAACGTAGTAAAAATTTTTTTTTCACAATCCGGCGCCCCTTCCTTTGCGGCGCCCCGGGCAGTCGCCCGTGTCGCTCAGGCCTTAAGCCGGGCCTGGTAATCACCGAACATGACTACACCCTAATAAAGTGAATGAAACTGCGACTAATAATGCATTAGCAAAAAACTTCACATACATGTCAGGAGACGAAATGCCAACAACATGAGTTCACGCTCTAGGTATGCTGTCAATGTTACAGAAACTATGCGTATTAATAATGTATTTTGCGACCGCATAAATGCGCAGAGGTACAAGACATATGCGGGAAACATGCAGAACGAAAGCATGTAAGCGCAACGTGGCATCATTGAGAAGCGAGCAAGCAGTCGCCAGAAATTGAAATGAGAATCATAGGTTGGCACTGAACAGAAATGTGAATTCCCGAATTCAATTCACGCTTTATGGAATCCATGAAACCCGTAATGAAATGAGAGCCATAAACAGAAAATTACCTGAATTTGGTAAGTAGTTTCGAAGTATATCTTCAGTGACGTCATTAATTTCATAAACTGAGGGCAATCACGTGGGTAGAGGAGGAGAATTTCAATGTCACCGTCAAGAACTAGACTCTCATGGCTGCTACCTGGAAAGATAAAATAAATATGAAGACAAATTCGAAAATTTTTATACAGGTAACATGCTTGGGCCCACAAGTATTGCTTGTGGGCCCAAAGCAAGTCAAACGTTAGAACGTCAGACTCTGTATGCTTTGAGGATTTCACTCGGTGGAGCCCGCAGACCTTTTGGCACATTTTGATTCACTCGAATTTCGCATACTTTTCGCATTTTCCTCAATATTACAATGATGTTCACTCCGAAATGGTTCATTTTTTATCTTTGCCAAAAATCTATATATATTAATGTTGTAACTTATCAGTCAGTCAGTCATTCTTTATCCATTTTGTTTATATCTCTCTCAAGTTTTGAGCTAGAGAATGAGGTTTGGTGCATTAAATGTGGATTTTCTGTCTGTATGATTTGGTAGTAAATTTGGTTTGGTAGGTGGCAAATTATGGGGTTGTTTTTATCCCAATATTGTCAACATTGACACCCATAAGAAAAGCAATGAATTCGGTGCAGATTTTTCTTCATTTGGTTTTTTGAAATTACTTGCACTCAAGACATTGGATGGAGATTTGCATCATAGAACGCATAAAAGAATTTAGTATTTAAATCTTTCATTCAATTTTCTTATGCTCTTCGTTTTTGTCCAGGTACTGCGTTTTTATCTTGTAAATCATCAATTATTCTTCCTTTTAAACAATATATATTTCCTTGGCTACCGGGTTTCAATACCCATTTAATAGCAATTTCATGAATGGCTATTCACTCCTGCAGCCTTTAAAGGCCAGGTTCAGAGACTAATTTGATAGTTGTAGTCAAAGGACTACAGATCCCCGTTCGCCTTGCCTTCTCAATGACATCAACAAGGGTCGATCGCTTCAAGTGCGTGGATAAAATCTGGAAAATCCATTCTTTTCGCGTGGTCAATTATATGTTGCATGCTCACGAGTGGGACTGATCAGTAATTCCAAGTTCCACACCAGCTGATGAACACAACGCTTGCCTCAAAGCGTCGCATCTTTGGAGACATGTACAGAAACTCACGTTAACGACCAATATGCGCGTAAATCAGCGCAATGTGTTAACCATATTTTCAAAACAGCTGTTGGCAATCGGAACCAGTTGATGCCGACACAAAAAATATTTCAATTCCATTGAACTTTTATATCACTGTTCCATCGTTCGAACAATCATTTCAGAAGGTTTTTCCACAAGTTGTCACCAATTAAAAAAATCACTGATGGCTTTGCGAACGCGCTATTTTGGTAGCATAAAACACCGACGTCAATGCAATCAACTACGCCATCCACGAACGAATTTCGGGTGAGTCTGTCTCCTACAAATCGATTGAAAGCGTCAAGAATGCGGACGAGATTTTTAACTATCCAATTGAGTTGTTAAATTCGTTGGATCTTTCTAGTGTGCCACCGCACAAATTGTCACTCAAACTCGGCGCACCAATAATTCTTTTGCGCAAAATTAATGCACCACGAATGTGCAATGGAACCAGGCTCACTGTCAAACCACTGATACCAAACGTCATCGTAGCGAAAATTCTGAATGGCAATTCAAAAGGAGAAGATGTGCTTATTCCACGTATTCCCATCATTCCCACCGACATGCCATTTGATTTCAAACGACTACAGTTCCCCGTTCGCCTTGCATTCTCAACGACAATCAACAATGCACAAGGTAAATCGCTTCAAGTGCGTGGATTAAATCTGGAAAATCAATGCTTTACACACGGTCAATTATATGTTGCATGCTCATGAGTGGGACAGCCGAAAAAGTAATTTGTTTTTGCAGAGGGCGGTAGGACCAAACATATTGTATATCCGAAAGCACTCGAATAAAATTTTCAACTCTATTTTATTACACAAAATATAATTTTATTTCTTCAATGTTGAACATGTAAATGTGTCTGCATAATTGTCTCCCGGCAATAACACAAGAAAGAAAACCAAGAAATGCACCAAAGAATCCCTGTCTCTAAAGCTAAATTAGTTTTAAACCACAAAAAAAACATTTTTTAAACTCATTTTGTGAATTAAATAGATATTTTGACCCAAAAGTTAACTTTATTTCTTAAAGCCGTCCCTTATCTCCACTGAATCAACCCTGTGGCACGGGTAAAAATCATCCGAATACCGTCTAGTTTGGTATACAGGATACTAGGATAAAAGAAAATATTTAAATAAAGGTGCACTCAAAAAGTCTACACTTTGCGTTTTTAAGCCCACATAAGGGGCACGCTAACGTTCGTGGGTGCAATAATAACAATTTAACAGAACAAATAACTAAATTTTAACAGAACACTTTTTATTTCCACTATTAATACTCCCAATTTATATTTCTAGATGATCCTTCTTCATGACCTCTTATTATGTATTTTTTTCTTTCAGGAGAAAAAGATCCATTAATTTTAAACGTTGGTAAAGAAAAATATAAAAATTTTAAAATATATATTTTTATTCACTCGCGAAGACTAGACTGGGAATAATCCCTATAGTTTTTCCTCGCTGCGCGTAAACAAAAACCCGTAGCCAATGCTCGCGGAAATTTCCTTGTTCGACAAGTCATTTCTAGAAGCTTCTCGAAGATTCCACCGTTGCAAATTGTTTGTAATTCGAAAGACGAAATTTTAGAAATATCTCTGAGTGGATTGAAAGTTTAAGGAGGGTTTGAGTGGTGCTCATTGCGCGAAAATCAAAATATTAAATGTTTAAAATGCCATATTTAAAGTTACTCCCATCATAAACGCAGCCATATCGTTAAATTAATGATAGGAGTGACTTAAGGTCTAGGTACGTTAGTGGAAGAATAGCGTCCGATAAAGTTACATTTGAAGAGAAATATTGGGAAGACTTGAGTCTCCATACCTCCATCCTTTGCCATAATTGCACTTGTAATTGTAGTGAAATATATTCAGAATATATTCAGAGGTTCTAAGATGAAATATTCGCAGGATTTGGAAGAAGGAATGGCAATTACGACAGTATCCATCATGTTCATAAATTCGAAATTCCATCGAGAAATGCAAACGAGCGATCCTGAATCATTAGCCTGACCGCCGAGACAAAGTTTCCCTTAAAATAGTCCGAAACTAGTGTTAAAAATAATTTCTCGGCAAAACTTTCCCAAAGTATTTGGGTACGTATTTCATATCCTGAGTTTTCAAATAAATATTGTGACTAATAAAATAAATTACAAAACGTCTCTCAAGCGATTCAACCAACTCGTTCACTAAACTACCTGGCCTGTACGCTTCGCACTGGTCTACCGCTAAGAAACATTGTGTTTTAGTTTCAAATTATGGCTTGGCCTCTTAAATACTTGTCCCCGATTTAAATTATTTTGACGCATTCTTAATATTATTCCTACACAGCATTCCCGTCGATATTCAGGAATCCAATTCAATGTTGGTTAAGAAAAGATTTTTTCAGCATCTTTTTAACCAGGAAGGGAAATCATTTAAGATTTATGTTATAATTTATAAAATGTTCTATTTTACTTCATCAGATTAATATGTAACCGCATTTCAAATGGATGTAACTTGTTATGCTTTGAGCTCAAAGATTAATGCATTTTTTGTATGTTCATAGTGGACGAAGAAGTCCAAGATCAATAAAACATTTCTATTCTAATCTACAAACAACAAATAAATGGGAATATAAGACACGCAAGAGAATAAAATTATTAGAATTCATTGGAAAATCACTGGAGCATCTATAAGCTCAACGAAAGCAATAAATGAATCCAGGTAATTTAATGTTCTTGAAGGATGATGCAATTGTGATTTTCAATACTTAAGCACGAAAGTATGCTAGAACGAAAACATGTGTCCCTATCTAAAAATTACATCTATAAGTAATGCTAGTCACCCTTCCCCAACAGTAAAGGTAATCATTGACATTACACACACAAAAAAACTATGCGAATATGATCATAACTGAACTCACTATGTATACCTGAACCATTTTGAAGGGGTGATTGCTCCATTCGACTTTTACTCAGAGTACAAACCACGATGATACTTGTTATTCCACCAATCACAAATACCAATAGGACCACTAGAGCTGTATTCAGCGAACTAAAAGTTGACTCAGGCAATACTGCTTTGCGTTCGAGTTCTAAAACGTAAAACATCATTGAAAATTATTAGTTTCTCAGACTTGCACACTGAATAAACACAACAAAGCACACATTTCACATGTACACATTCTCAGCCAAGTGATTGAGGTAATTATTTCCTT
Source organism: Pyrrhosoma nymphula (assembly GCA_963573305.1). Lineage (NCBI taxonomy): Eukaryota > Metazoa > Arthropoda > Insecta > Odonata > Coenagrionidae > Pyrrhosoma > Pyrrhosoma nymphula. The sequence goes on along the minus strand of OY754331.1, from coordinate 121,750,659 downwards.
GGATTTTTTCATTAAATCATCAAATTATCACATGACACACATTGTTGTGATCAAATCATAAGACGAGGATGAAAAAAATACACCGTGCAACCTTACTATGTACTTATTGTTAGTAAGGTTGGGCGTATGGGTACTTTGGGCCAAAAGGATACAGTGATAAAACATTCGAAAATTATTTAAGTTTTAGAAGTGGTACATGCTGTTGTAATTCGATGGTTAGCCGTTCGTTGTGAAATACGTGTTTTTGATCACTTAAAATTTAGACTGTGCAAGCTTGAATACACCTCTTGTTTGCTTGGTAAACACCCATTCATGAAGGCAGTTTATTTTTGTAAACGGTAGTATGATTGAAACAAGCGTTTTTCTTTTTCCAATAACCTCTGGGGTAACCTCTAAGGGGTACTTCGGCCCATCTCCGTGAGTCGAGCAAAGTACACCTTACTTTCGAGTGTGGAAGCGGCCCAGGAGAAAGAGATTCTTTTCTACGATTGAGTGACACTTAAAAAAGGAATTTAACTTACTAAAACTCATAAAAAAAGTTCAGTATTTGGTAAAAGTAAACAGCATTATTATTTTATAAAAAGTTAAATTCATCAACCTTTTGCTCTGATTGCCTTGTTTGAAAAAATTGTTGCCGAAATATTTTGTTTTAAAGGCAAACATTGCAGTTTTATTAAGAACCCTTTCATCCATAGGGCATCCTTTCTAGGCCCTTTTATTGTTTAATGCTTCAAGTGTTTAATGTTTTAAAAATGCACATATTTTAAACAACAGTTAAGAAAAATTTTAATTCCTCAACTTGCTAAATTTAAGGTAAATGTGCATTATATACTGATGACCGGCACTCAAAATTGGCAATAACTATGAGTTTATTAGAGATTAAACTTAAAATATTACCAAAGCTGGCCCACTTTTAAGCCAATCATCTCTTTAAATTCAACTCAATTAATTAATAAAGTGCCTTCAGAACTTGTTAAACTATTGAAAAATGTTGCAAAGGGTACCCAGGAGCCTGCAACAGAGTAGAATTATGGCTATTCTAGTCAAAATGCAGCATTGGGTTTCAAGTGACAGTGATTTTCAGTGGCTTTAAATTGGAATATTTAGATCCAATGAAAGTCACTGACACATAATATTCCAATATCTATTTTGTGCTTTGGAAAATGCTTATGTCCACAACTTAACGTGTGCTTGTGCCTACGCAAAATAAGCGTCCATAGTCGCTTGATTAATAGTCCACCACGCCAAAAATGTTAACTATTGCCAGAAGTGAGGCTTTTTGACTCACTATGATAAATGCTGGATGGAAAGCAGTTAACTTTTGTCGACGGGCGAGGAAAAGTTACAGACTTGCCCCCCAAAAGACGATGGGTTGGGTCGCCTTCCGAAACGAAACTGTGATCTGGCGTAAAACCCCCACACGTGTTAAAAAACAACAGAATTGTCAAATGTGCACCAAAATGCATTGACAAGCACAAATATACTAGCTGTGCCCGGCATTCGTTGCAATGCCTTTTTCTTTCTAACTAGGTTTCTATTCTAATCTAAAAACAACGAATGAATGGGAATATAAGACAAGCAAGAGAATAAAATTATTAAAATTCGTTGGAAAATCACAATACTTGATTAATATATCAAATATTTATATTAAAATTTTAAATTATATCAACAAAACATTTTAATTATTATTATTAATTAATTAAAATATATATATATATATATATACATATATATATATTACATAATTTATATTAAATTATAATAAATAAATACATGCATAGCAGACATGTACTTTTGTGAAGGAAATGAAGGAAAATAATTTTTTTGCGTATTCGCAAAATAAAAATCTCTTATCTTGAAGTCTCCATTGATTTCCATACTTTTCATTGCTTGGACCAAAAATCTTGACTGGCTTCAAAATCGGTCTCTAAACGAATTCAAAACCTAGTCCAATGAATTTCTCGTGCATACACAGGAATTTGTAACGCATAAATGATGGCATGAATTTTGCAAACGTGTTCCTTAGGACTCAGTATGAAAGATAGGCTGACTTTGAAAGGACCTAGGGCACTTAAGGGTCCCTAAATAGAGTAAAGATACTCACGGAGAATAATAACTTAACCCTCTCCCTCTTAACTCGGCCGAAACCGGCCATATGGTGTTCTCTGGCCGCTCGGCGAATTTAAATGCCCACTATCCCCAGTTTTCAACCTATTAATTCGCAAGTGAGATCAACCGTGTTCGTAAGTTTCCTTTTTAAATTTAACCCTCAAATTGTGAAACAGTTTTGGTAATATCTAAAAATATTTTGATAGTAAATAGTTTTTATCTACTTTTAGACCTACCTCCAGGTTTCTAGCTCATGCTCGTGAGTAGCCTCCATTTCAGCAAAGACCTATTTGTGGTACTCGAAGAAACACCCAACTTTACACAATGGTAAATCACAGTCATGGCATTTCCAAGAGGTTTCTACACTCTTCCAGCAGTTGTCTTCCTTTTTTGGGCACTACAGCAAGCACACACTCTTTTTCTTCCGTCAATTTTCACTAGATGGTGGGGGGTGACCGGAAAACTTACGGCACCAGCGAAATGTCTTTTGCGACCTAATATCTTGCGGGAGGAGTAGTTCCCTATCATCTGTCTGTATAGAGCTAGGCGAAAGTCTTTTTGTGTTGTCCCATGCTTCGAGGTTGAAGGAAAATTTGTTTCTTTATAAAGTATGTAACTATTTACAATGGCTGTGTTCATTACAAACGCGAAAATATATTTCCACCATTTCTTGGTCTTCCTTCCGAAATCATAGTAAGACCTATTCTGATCGGCTCTATCAACTCCACCCATAAATCTATTATATCTTACTATTGATTCTGGGCATGGAATCAGAATTTGTTTGTTACCCATCCCCGTTTTCTTGGGAATCATCAAACTCACTTTTGGATCGCAGTTTGTCGATAGAACACAAATGTCTCGTCAGTCATGCCAGACAGTTGCCGTCACTTCTGCTAATTGTAAAATTTTACTTTCACCTCGTTTAAGTTTAAGGCTCTTGGGATGTTTGAATTCAACTGGCCATTTTTTACGTGTTGGTCGAGTAGTAGCGCAAGAATAAGTTTTACTTTTATAAAGTTCTTTCATAAGAGAAACGCTTGAAAAAAAACTGTCGAAATAAACGTGATGGTTCTTACCAAGGTGATTTTCAAGTAAGTTCATCACAACTTGGCTTCCTAACAGCATTTCTTTATTTCTGCTTTCTTTCTTGCCCAAATATACATTCCCTTCTAAAACATAACCGCTCGGACTCGCCAACACCCAAATTTTAAAACCCCATTTTGTTGGCTTTGATTTGACGTACTGTTTTATATGGTGACGTCCTTTAAATGCCACCATCGCTTCGTCGACAGCTAAATCACGACCAGGCTGGTAATTTTCATGGAAAGTATCTAAAACATCTAGTACTGGTCTCACCTTTTGAAGGATATAAAAACCAACATCACTTTCTTTTTTCTCTTTTCTGATATCACTTACATGAAAATATTTTGTTATGTCCGTAAATCTACTGTAAGTCATACATTTTCGAATCAGAGGGCAGTCTATATCCTCACTTCTCCAGTAGTCTTCACTTTCAGGCAGATCAAACACCCCAATATTTACCATGACACCCAAATACGCTCTGATTTCCTCATAGGTAACGTTAACCCAATGCCTATCATTCTTTCCTGAACGTCGCTGGAGATATTCTGCGTATATATTTACATTTTCTACTATTCTGTGAAAGAACTCCTCACCGCTTAACATGTGCATTAAATAATCTAATTCACTCGACCCAATGGGCAAGTCGTGCTTTGGCCCCATTTCTCCATTAAAAACACAAGGAACGTTATACAGTAATGAATATTCCCATTTGGATGGAAGTGTACTTTCACCTGTCGCATCACTGACACTGGGAGTATAATCCTCTTCTATGTCACTGTCACCTGAACTGGCACTTTCAAGCCATTCCTCCGCTTCATCCGAAGAACTCGAACACCCTGTATCACCAAGGAAATCGTCTCTGTCCACTTCTCTCGCTATAGCGTCCTCACTCAAAGAAGCCATGGTTAGAACTGGGGGGCATTTGGGAAGATATTTTTTCATTAGGGCTGTGCTTTATCTCATTGCGAAGCATATGAGTTAGTGATGGTGGTCACCCAAGAAGAAAACTCAGTATGTAGATATGAGAGTCACTCCTAAACAAGCCAAGGCAGGCGTGGTGTTTTCATCTTCTTTTTTCGTCCAATAAAGTGTCCCTTACAACCCACTCGTGAAACCATGTGTCATCTGCTCTCTACGACAAGGCCTCTTCTAAAAGGGCTTTCGTGATGACTCGAGAATATTCCCTCATCACTTCGCTGGTGAGAAAATGCTAGCCCAAACACCCAAATGGATTTCGGGCTCTTTCGGGTTTCGTGGCTGAGACAATGGGGCTCTGTTTCAACTGATAGGAGTTAATGAAAAGGCAGATGCTTGCAAAGGCAACGATAAACATTCATAAGATAAAACAGATGCCTATGAAGCTCAAAAGAGTGCCCTTGGCCGGTCAAACCACGAGCAGAGCAACACGGGCGGTTTCGGCCGACTTAGTAGGGAGAGAGAGAAAAATCGACGGCCGGTTTCGGCCGACTTAAGAGGGAGCGCGTTTTTGGGCATTTAAACTTCAGAAGGGAAAGGGGCAGCGTAAATATTCAGCAATGACAAGAATCACGGTAGGGGGATCTTGGGTAAAATGTACTATATTAATTTGATTCGGAAATAAGCAATTCGAAACCTGTCACTCAATCGACTAGTTCTACAGCTCTTTAAATTAAAGTACTGCTTATGTGGTCACCTGGATTGGATATCTCTTCGGAAGAGACGTCTTTTCGATTCAGGTTGCCAAATCCGAATTAGAAGATTTGAAAGAATTGTTTGAGTACGGCAAAATACGACGAAATGTGGAAGATTTTTTGAAAAACTGAAAACTGCCTTATAATGAAATATAATGAATTCATTTAAATTTATTATACTTCCTAAGACTACTACCGAGACTTTTGTTAGAGAGTATTTTGGAGAACACCAACTGATGGGGTGGAGGGGTGTAAAAATAGGGGTTTTCAGACAAAAATATCGTATTTTCATAATCAATAACAAAGTGATTGTGGATATTCTAAATTTCATTTAAACATTTGTGTGAAACCATTTTTGATACGCATAACCCTTACTGCATGGGGTGAGCAGAATGAGCTGTCAAAAATAATTTCGAAATCTACCTGAGCCGGGATTTTTTAAGAAGGGCCCAGATTTTTAAAACATTTCTCCCACAAGAAAAGCATTGCATTCCCTGCGGATCTGTCTTTTCTTACATTTTTTAAAATAATAGCACTCATGGTATAGACTGAGAAGTTTTATTTTAGGAAAACCTGAAGGATATTGAGTTCCTAATTTTTGCATTTGATTTTCGAATGTGCTTTGATTTTACCTAAAACTTTTTTGTTTTCAAGTTTTTGGCTCCAAAATCGTCAACTTATGCACTATTTTAACAATTGAAAATGTCATTAACTTGGAAACAGCAGCATCGGTTTTAAATGGGATAGTATATCCCGAGAAACTTACGACTCAAGTTAAAAGACTATAGTGTAACAGAATTTCAGCAATTTTTTGTAAGGATATTTTTCATCCTAACCTTTCCATGTGTGGTAAATAAATGCTTGCATAGTACACATATCCATTTAGAATAGCACATTTGGGGAATTATATAAATCAAATGCAATTTATTTTTAATTCTTGCCGTTGAAATGCAACGGGCATCTACTATTATAAAAAGCAGGGGTTAGCTACCTTCGGCCTGCGCGTAATCCGGCCCGTGGATATTTTCTAAATGCGTATAATAAAATTTTAGACCAATATATTTCGTTTAACGAGGTTATAATGACTATTATTTCATCTATTACTATTAATTAAAAAAAATATTTTCTACATATTTATGAAACGTTTGGGTTTGTGTCATTGGCCAATCAATACATTGCTGTGTTTCACCAAATACCTACACTTATTCCACATCAAGAACAATGAATCTGATGCCTGCCTGCAGAAGTTTCCATACATACATTAATCCCCTGGTTAGTAGACGTCTTTACAAAATGAATATAATAATGATCAAAGAGATTGAAACTTTGGAATAAACTTGCATGCTTCTAAGCGATCTTACTCTGTAACTAGTTTTCCCAAACGCTTTCCTTCCCATGACGCTCAGCGGGAAAGCTAGTTAAAAAAGCATACAATAGCTTTTCTCGCGCGATACGTAAGCTAGTACAAGGTTCAGTGATTCATTCTGAGGATCGTTCATAACCCCCTCTGTATTTTTCCGTTTTGTTTTGGATTATAATTAGCGATTCCTTCTTTACAAAATCATGATCTAAAATTCAATACGTGAATCGACCAACTCTCAAAGTTGAAGCGGTAGAAAAAACCACATACATCCGGGGGTTCCGAGTCAATATCAATTCTTGAGAGTCTTCCGCAGAATCTAGCAGAATTGACAAACATATGTGCCAAGCATAGCGAAGCTTTCAAACCACTGACAGAGAATGGGCATATTCAACTTCTGAGATAACTTGCGACCACTTTTGCCAACTATTCAAACCGCTGTACAGGAAAGAATATTTACTGGTAGTACTTATGACAAATGAAGGGTAGTTTTCATCATGGATATCTACAGCTTTTAACAGGTCAAGCCTAACACTTTCATGTTTACTCGTAGTAGTTGAAAGAAAGAAATGTATCGATGTATTGAAAAAATTACATGCAGAGTTTGAAAAGAGATTTGTCGATTTTGGCAAAAAATTCGCTTTTGAACTATTTTCGTCTCCATTCAATTTCCTTGATATTAACCAATTTCCGGATAAATATCAAATAAGAAATATTGGAAATAAAGGAAAAAGCGGATTTGAAAACGAAATTTCTAGAAGTTATCTCAGCTCGAATTTTATAAAACTTTGAGTAAAAAAAGTATCCACAGTTGATAGGCAACGTAAGGAAGATTCTCTCATTATTTGAAAGCATATGTAAATGTAAACAATTTTTTTCAAAAATCGCTTTCTTAAAATCCTAGAACGGGTCCCAAATTTCTGATGAAAATTTAGAAAACACTCTTCGCGTCGCGTAGCTAAGACAAACATGGTTTATAATAACGAATATCGATTCGATGGTAAAAAAATAAGGAGCATCAAATCTCTCTCTAAATATTATAAAATGTTAATAAATACAATTTATGTCACCGGCAATAAATATTTATCTGTTTAATTTATTTTAGTTATTTTTATTTTTAGTATTCCTTAAATGTATCTTGCCTGTGAGCAAAATTAGTGACTTGTGCGAAAATATATAAGCTTACAATAAATTTCATCAAAAGTCGATAAAGGCATTTTTTAATATTGCCAAGTTTTAATTCTAGTAAAAATAATCTTAAAGAGTTTTGAGAGCAAAAAAACGGACTGTCCTGCAGGTACATACATTCCTTATAGAATTTTATTTTGCCCGTCTCTTGAAAAGGTTGCCCGTCCCCGATATGACGCTGTGTCCTTCTAGGCCAGGGGTCTCCAAAGAACGGCCCGCGGGCCACATCTGGGCCGCAAGATGATTGTATCCGGCCCGCAGAAGAATTAGGCGGAAATACGACGCATAAGCTTTGCTTGAGTTGTCGCTACTTGTAAGTAAATAGCGTTTAAAAATTTAAATCTCAGTTTAATAAGAACTTCAGAGCACAAACACAGTAACATCATTCATATAAATGGTTTTGTGATTAAAATACGAGAATTTGCTGGTAGTGTTCGTCGCCATCAATTAACGATAATTTAATTTCACATATTTTGCAAATTGGTTAATAACATTTTCTGATTTCGATAAAACTTATATATATATAAGATAGGTATATATATATAAATAAATATATATATATATATATATATATATATATATATATATATATATATATATATATACATACATATATATAGTATCCTATTTTTTCCCACTAAAAAGTACCCATTGTGAAATAGGATTTTACTCCTTCCCGGCGAATGATGTTTGTGAAATTTTCTCGGGAATTCCACCGGTCGGTGCTGATTACAAATTTAACCCGGTGGAATTCCCGGGAAAATTTCACAAGTACCCATTGTGACCCTCATTACCATAAGTTTGGAGACCCTTTTCCTAAACGATCCGCTTTCCCACAAGATCATTACGCGAAGGCTAACGTGACAACCAATGGTGCATAAAACTTACTTATATCTAGAGTTCCCAATTATTTTTACTACGGCCCGCTCAAATGTGTTCAAGTACCCATTGTAGCCCTCGTAATGATAAGGTTGCAGACCCCTGTTCTAGGCCAATACCCTTTTGACTAACATAGCAGGAGCAACACTAAAATAACAGAGACTGAAGCATACTTCTTACCAAGTGTCCACTTCCTCCAACAAAGTGATCCGGAACCTGGTGCTTCCTCCTCGCTGCTGTACCTTGTCACGTTATCACAAATATCCTCATTCGGAAAGTAAAGCTGATTGCAAAAGGAGAAAATCGGAACATTGAATGAAAAAGTAGGTACCTGGCTAGTTGTAAAGTATTCAAGACACATCAACATATTCCTACCTGCAAACTTTTTGTGCTCGTGGTAGCGTTGTAAGAACATGAAATAGCGGTTATTTTCTGTAAAGGAAAAGTGAAGAAAGAACTTAATGCAGGAATCAATTTAAAAATCCATTGAATCAGAAGAGCATGTATTAAACCAGGAAGGAATTGAAATTGCCAGGAAGGAATACAAATTCTTAAGGATGGATGATTTTGGGTCTGAAGGGAGGATTTAGTGAACGCTAATGTCACAAAGTTTTAGCCAAAAGGTTTTGAATTTGCCGAGGGGGAATCATAGCTAAATTTAGGGTTTAATATTGCATGCAGGAGAGGAGGATTTGCTTGAATTATTTCACCGGAATATGCATGAATTTAATTTATAAGTATACCTACTGTTTGTTATTATATTTTTGGGTTGTTATTTGATTCCTATAATTTTTATTGCATTGACTTTTGTTTATTTTTGATTTGTTGGTGCTCATGGTAAACTTTCCCGATATCGTTACGATAAATTAATGTATTTAGCTTTAAATGGCTTTCTACTTGTTTCGTCCAAGTATTTGATTTTTTGTAGGATTAAAACTTTTGGCTATATCACAATTGATATATCGTTAAAAAAACTAGTATAAAAAAATGATATTGTGTTTTTAAAACAAGTGATTTTTAAAACTTGTTATTTTTAATTTTTCTATGTAATTAAAGATTATTATTATTATTATCTTTATTATTACCGGGTGAATAACATAAAATAAAGAGCACCGTGGCCGACGAAGTGACTTTGTTAACCTAAAATTGTTGAAAAAAAGGCTATTTCCGCTCGCACTTCATATGAGGCTGGATTTTTAAGTGCCATTTAAAAGATTTTACTAAGCGGCCATCACCATTGCTTGAAAACTTACAGCAATATGACTTTTTACTTGACGAGATATACAATGCAACCACCATAATATGGTTTCGTTTTAATTCAGTTGACTACCTCGTAGTAGGTTACGTTTCATAGAAATAAGTATGGGGTCAAATTCCATGTATTGATAACGTGGTGCTATCCTGAGGTTAAGGTATATGAAACTCGACTCAGACATAAGCTCAAACTCATCATGATAATCATTATTTTAAGTGTTGATTATTTGGATAATATATTAATATTTTTTAAAAAGGTCCCGCTGTTATAATTCAATTTTGTGACAATCCCAGAGTTTGCGATTACCAATCAACTTGAACTTCTAATTGATTACTTTTTTCGAAAGTTATTTTTACTTTTTATAAATTACTTATCTTTTAAGTAATTGTAATCTACCCCAAATACATTTGTTGAGCAATTTACCCAACACTGTGTATATGCATCAGTGTTTGCATGACGACGTATGTATAGTCTGCATGTATAATTGGAAGGGAAGGGCCTTAATTGGACAATACATAATTCATTTAGTACCAAAAATATGATTCTATAGGTACCTACTGAAAGAAACAACTCTGAGTGTTTTTTGCTCATAATAAGTACTTTTAAGTGCAACCATGGAGTTCCTGTTAGGTAAAAGTGTGTACATACATCATCTCAAATAAGATTCCTTCAAATCATATCACTTTTCACATGAAACTTAACGGATGGTTATTTTTTCGCGATCAAAATGACTTTAAAGTTAAGTTTTTCAAAGTCTATGATATTGAAATTCAATTCTCAAATAAATAGATTACTCTCCACTGAAATTCGTTGTGTTGTATGTTCAGTAATTTTCTGAGCATTTTGATTAGTTTCTTGTGAGGCATTTCACAATTTCATAATCATTAGAGTGATCTCAACCTTCTAGAGTATTACTTACACCAACGTGTCTCGCCTCCTTTTTCTCCAGAGTAACATTGCATATTTCGTTTACCTGAGGCTGTTTGTGCGTTACCGTTGTCGTAGGTAAATTCATCATTACATCAGATGCATTGACATGAAATATAAGTAAGAATAATATCACTGATAAAAAAACTCTCCTCAGAATTCCAGAAATACCTAATATAAAGAAGATATATTAATACAGGTTTCCTACATACAAAAAAAATACATACATACATACAAAATTACATAATTATTGAAAACTTCATTATGTTCAAATATCTACAGAAAAATTCTGCAGATGGCAAGCAATGCTTTTCTCGCAAACATGCAGGTTCCATAATTTTATTCAGGTTTGTGTTGATATCGCAATTATAATTAAAGAAGAAAGCAATTGACAAATCAATTAAATTAAAAATTAATCCAAATTGTCAAAAGAAGCAGAGGAATATAGACTCCTATGCATGCATTTCCGTCATCCAGATGACTATCCACAGGGAGAGGTTTCTAATCTCGTGGACACGTGTGCGTTGCGCCAAGGTAAAGGTCCAAGTGTGGTTCAAGTGGATCAAAACGAAGTTCTCGAATATTTCTAAAATAACCTCCTTATTCTCCAACTGCATCACTATGCCATTAGTACAAAATCTAATTTATTTCGCTCGGTTTCATGCGAGCTCCATGATAAGAGGATCCGATGATGTACACTCCACCTCCTCTTCTTCTGATTCTTCACTTCCTTCTGATTCAGAGGAACTCACGCCGGTGTGCGCAAACATCTCGTCCCTGTCTCCACTGCTATCACTTTCGTAGCTTTCTTCCAAAAGTTCGCGAATAGTGTCCGCGGAAGGAGAAGTGTGCTTTCCTCTTTTACCAGTGGATCCCATTACGAGGATATTCTAAATCTAGAGGATGTTGTGTATCCCCGAGGAATGAAACGAACAAATATACGCTCACACCGATCTTAACTATTTCGCTCACCCGCTTATTAGCACCCACACACAGAAAGCTGACGACTCACACTGACTGTGCGCACAAAATTTCCACCCTTTTCGAATGGATAAAACAGTTACCCTTTCCCGGAGGGGGTTGGGGAAGTCCATCTGGAAGTAGGCGCCTAACCCTGGAACGATCGCTTGGGACACAACACCTCCGCCGCCGGCTACGAAAAAGGGTGAATAACCAGTGAAAGGGTCCGCTGAAGTGGGAAACGAAGAATGTACCGAGGGGGATTCACATTCAAGAGGCCCAAGAGGATTTATTGCACTGAAATTTGTCTATTGTGTCTGAGGCTCGAAACACGAAGGCGGGTGCGAAATCCGATTAACTTTCATCCGGCTCTATGAGAGGAAAGAGAAAACCGGAATGTTTATTATGAGGCTGTTTGTGTTTGAAGACTTCTTCCCACGTGTCGCGATTGCCGCTTGCCCATGGGAACCCGTACGAAAGCTAAACGACCGGCCCTCGGACGAGCAATCGGCGTCTTCGTTCAATATCTCATGCCACTTGCTGCTACATAGCGGCTCCATAAAAAAAAAGCCCATCAGAGGATCTCAAAAGGGTCCCTACCCACCTTTTACCACCCCCTCACTGCCCTTCCCCTCAGCCTCAAGTCCGGTAGGATGATGAGAAACCAGGGATGTGACCCGAAAAGGCACGTTACGTTTCGTGCCGTACCTGGGAGGCACCCGAACTCGGAGTCCAAGCCTCTGCTTTGAAGGAAACCGAACCCTTCACCGCGGGCACCAACTGACCAGTCACACTATAGTTTATAACTTCTTAAAGTTAAACATAAATCGCGTAATTATGCTCATCTTTGTGTTGTACTATTCACGTTGATGAAAATGGGTTTTTAAACATAGTTATACGATAGATAATAACCATTTTACGTGCATTAGTAAACCAAGCAAGTTTAATGTACATTAAATTACTAAAGCACGTAAATAGGTTAATATCTACCGTATGACAGCGATGAAAAATCCATTTTCATCAGTGTGACTATTGCAACACAAAGACGAACATAGATTTGTGATTTATATTTATCTTCAAGAAGTTATTAACTATAGTGTGACTGGTCAGTTGGTGCTATAAACCTGGTGAAGGGTTGGGTCTCCTTCAAAGCCGACGCTCGGACTCCGAGTTCGTGTGCCTCCCAGGTACGGCAGGAAACGTAAAATGCCTTTTCGGGTCACATCCCTGTGAGGAACGCACGGAATGGGCCCACTGTGTATGGGGTATGAACCTACAATCGCGGCAAACGGGAGTAGGTGGACATATATATCACACAATCGGAAGAGAACATGGCGTGGCATTTTAATGACATGACATTTTAAATATGTCCGTTCTGCATTTTAGTAACCTAACTTTACCTACCTGTTTCGTCTCTAAGTCACTTGCTCTGGGGCATATGACTGGATGCTTTACAAAGACAATCATCATTTCACTTGGATAAAACTTGACCACAGTTGTTTCATCAGCTGCAATTAAAACACTGTATGGTTCATTCACGGCAAGACGCAGTTTTAATTGAAGCTGATAAAACAACTGTGGTGAAGTTTTATTCGGGTGAAATCAGATGTACAGCATTTAAAAACACAGTCAACCACATTTACTCTAGACTGCCTTTTGAACTAATTTACGTACTGTGATGCCAGGGACACGATAATTCTTCTTATGAACTCTTCCAAGAATACAAACCCTTTCAAATGAATAGACTGAGTATTATTTGGTCCTTGTAGTAGCTAGACGTTGAATGTAGCCTAAATTTCAACCTAATAACACATATTAAAACTAACTCTCACGATTACATCGGTAATACAACTTTGGCAATTATATACTTAATCTTCTCCTCCCAATGACACAGTAAATGAGATGCATAGGTACCAAGTGCTGGGTCGGTAAGTACCACGCAGGAGGTGATACTAAATGTTGCACGCAAAGTTATTTCTCACTCTCAAGTTATTGTTTAGCACCAAATTCTGTTCTCATAAACATTCTGTCATTAAAACTCATTTTTGCTAACATGTAAAAAAAACTTCCGACAGCTTTAAAACCAATTCCACTGTTTTCACGCTGATTTTAAACTATCTGAAAACTTATTTGAAACCACTTCAAAAATATTTAGAGCTCATTTTCCACTAATTTAAAACTTATTTCTCCTTGTTTCAATTGAAAACAAAATCTGTTTCACTTCAGTAGCAAATGGGTGGAAGAAATGAGTTGAAATTCAGACCGAAAACAGTCGAAAACGAAGCATTTCTATCTGAGCAGTCAAGTGATTTTCCTAAATCTGATCAATTTTTAGGCGTTATTAACAATGAATAGCATTCACAAAGATACATATATGGGTTATATTTTGTGAAAACTAACCTTTAAATTGAAGGACTCCACAGATATGTAACCAACCTCTTTGATCTCTGCATCGATAAAAGATATAACAACTTCAGAGATCGGAGTACTGAACGCTAATTGAAAATTCACCAAGTTTCTGCAAAGAAGAAAAAAAAACAATAGGTACTTTATTTAGGATTAGGATTTAGTTAATTAGAATTATAATCCTGGAACTACAGGCAGATCTAACGAATTTTGTTATAATTCAGGTTTATATGCCTACCTCTAAGCATAAAGAGGAGGAGGTAGATGGGGTATACGATCAGCTAGAGGTAATAATTGGTAGGATACCTGGGAGTAAGCACTTAGTAGTAATGGGGGATTGGTACGCGGTGGTGGGCGAAGGAAGAGATGGGCGGGAGGTGGGCGATTACGGGCTAGGAAGGAGAAATGACCGAGGCGAGAAAGCTGTGGAGTTTTGCCGTAGAAATAACCTTGTAACTACAGATACATGGTTCAGACATCATCCTCGACGTAGGTACACTTGAAAGAAGCCGGGAGACACAGATAGGTCCCAGATAGATTATATAATGGTTCGTCACAGATACAGGAATAGTGTTAAAAACTCGCATACTTACCCAGGAGCTGATGCAGACACAGACCACAACTTATTAGTCATGAAATGTCGGGTAAAACTAAAAAAGATAAGAATGGGAAGGAGGGTACGAAAGTGGAATAAGGAGGCATTAACTGGGGCAATGAAGAACAAGTATCGAGAGAAAATGCATGAGATAATGGGTTAGGAACATGGAGTTAGATCAGTGGAAGATGAATGGGGAAGTTTGAAAAATAGAATTGTAGAAGTGGCGAAAGCAACGGTAGGCGTAGTCAATACAACTAAAATTATAAAACCATGGATCACGAAGGAGATTATAAGGGAGATGGAGGAGAGAAGGAAATGGAAGAGCGTAAACTCAGAGCTAGGTAAGATAAAATACCGAGAATCAAATAACAGGCTTATAAGAGAAACAAAGAAAGCAAGAGAGGTGTGGTGGAGAGAACAGATTGACTCGTTAGAGAAATATCAAAAAGAGGGAAGAGCAGATGCATTATATAGGAAAGTGAAGGAACTGACGGGTGGTAATAAGGGAAGGGGAATTACAACGATAACAGACAAGACGGGAAATATGATCGTAGAACCGAAAGAGATCCAGGAGAGGTGGAAGGAGTATGTCGAAGAGCTGTATGGTAAAGAAATACGACCCAACAGGTTAGATATATAAAGGGAATACGATATCAACAGAGATGGCATCGGACCAAGTATCCTAGATAGCGAAATCGAAAGAGCTCTACGAGACATGAAAAGGAATAAGGCGGTGGGAATAGATGACATGCCTGCAGAGTTTTTAAAGAGCATGGGGAAGAACGGAAGAGGAAAACCATTTGCGCTTATTCGTAGGATTTATGAGGATGGAGTGTAGCCGGAAGACTTCGTGAAGACTTTACTAATTCCTTTACCAAAGAAGAGTAAGGCAAAGACGTGCGAAGACTATAGGACAATAAGCTTCCAATCCCACGCGGCCAAAGTAGTTCTGAGAATTATAAAGAGAAGGCTAGAGAAGAAGGTAAATGAATACCTGGGTGACGACCAGTTCGGGTTTAGGAGAGGGACGGGAACGCGAGACGCTATAGCGGTGATGAGGACGCTAGTAGAAAGAAACCTAGAGTATAGGCAGAATGCTTTGCTTGCTTCACAGCTTGGGCTTGGGCTTCACAGTATGGGCAGGATGTTTTTGCATGCTTCGTAGATTTCGAGAAGGCGTTTTATCGGGTGGATTGGACGAAATTAATGGGAGTGTTATAGTCCTGGAACTACAGGCAGATCTAACGAATTTTGTTATAATTCAGGTTTAAGAAATTAGGGGTCGATTGGAGGGACAGGTGTCTGATTCGGAATTTGTGTATGAACCAGACGGCGCCGGTTAGGGTAGCCAATGGAGAATTGGGATGGGCCACGATAGGACGGGGGGTGTGGCAAGGGTGCCCACTATCGCCGTTGCTTTTTAACGTGTATTCAGAAGAAATGGTAAGGGAGGCATGGGGGGAGGAGGAGGTAGGAGGTGAGGTGATAAAATCAATGAGATTTGCAGATGATCAAGCATTGGTTAGTCAGTCTGCCAAGGGGTTACAGTCAATGGTGAATGCATTAGAGGTACAGTGCAAAAAGTATGGGATGATTATCAATCACAAGAAAACGAAAGTAATGAGATTTTCTAGAAGTAAGTAGGTGGGGCTGAATATAAGGGTGGGAGGGCAGAAGATAGAGCAGGTCGAGCAGTTTACGTATCTGTGTAGTATTTTGGAGGAGAATGGGTTAGAGAGTGGGTTTGAGAGTGTTAAGGACATCAGATGCAGAATTGGCCTCGCTAAAGAAGCATTTTCGAAGAGAAGGGAATTAATGAGGGGGGGTGTGAGAAGAGATGTAAAGAAAAGGCTGGTGAAAACTCTAATATGAAGCGTGGCGCTGTATGGATCGCAAACCTGGTCATTGCGAAGAGATGATTAGCTGTGTGCGTAGTCTTGAGGCTCTTGAGATGTTGGTTTGGAGAAGGATGGAGAGGGTGAGCTGGGTGGCGAGAAAGACGAACGAGGGAGTATTGGATATGGTTGGAGAGGAGAGGAAGCTTGTGGGAGACGTTCGGAGAAGGCAGAAGAGATGGATGGAGGAGGTTTTGAGAGGAGAGGGCATGTTGAAGAGAGTGATAGAGGGGAGAACACTGGGGAAGCGTGGAAGAGGAAGGAAGAGGATAGGAATTCTGGACGAAATAAGAGGAGGTAGAAGATATGAAGAATTGAAGAGAGATTTAATAACGGGCCATCCATAGGAGGGAAAGCAAGACAATGTCTATGAGGTTGGGATGCAGAATGGGGACTGACCAAGAACCTACCAATTTGCTGGTAGAATACTTGAATGAATGATGTAAGTCACTTTGCGTGACTGTGCCAAAAACAATTTGAATCTCCTACTTAATGTAAAATGTTGTCTAAAAACAGCTTCCGCCATTTTGTAACGGCACAGCAAGATTGTATCGAAGCTATTCTTTAAAAATACGGAATTGTAAATAAAAAATACCATGTTAACAGATAATATTGTTTTGTATTCCATAAATATCCCCCTTTAACTTCACAATCAACTTAAGTCGGAAGATTTTCCGAGAAAATTGAAGACCGGCATATTTCTGGAAATTTGGTCATGTTTGAGCCTCTGTATTTCCGTAACGGATAAGACATATGCAAAATGAAGTGCTATTCCAGATACATAAATCTTTTTTGAGTTTTCGTGCGAAGTTTCAAGTTCAAATCTAAAAAAAAGCCATTTTGGAATTTTGGCCAGCTCTTTCCGATTTCCGGCCACTGTGCATCCTCACAACTACCACAAAATGGCGCATATGTTCTCAGCTTACGGTAGCCTCTAATCAGGTCCAATAAAATAGAATATTTAAAAAATTTCTGCTATGAATAACAATTATTCTGTGCAATATATATTTCTTACCTTTCAATGCTAGGTTGTACCTCATCCATAAGCCGGGTACCCCAGGGGACGTGGTCATTCGTCAAGATTTTCGTGGGCTGAGACTCATATTTTTTCCAATTACCCCTCACAGTATATGCTTGTACATACAAGTGATAGACACCAGTATTCACCTGGCGAAATATAAACTTTGTGAACTGAAAAGGAGAGCACTCAATCAATCACACTTGCCTTTCATAAAGCATTTTAGCATTTTCATCAACAGATACTGCTTCATTTTCATACACTCAGTTCGTCCCAGTCCTTCAAACTTGTACCCTTTCCCTCAGACTCAAATGGTGGGGGGCGGAACCAAAATGGCTATTTTATTCACGAAATTGTTAGATGGAAACAGGAAATGAATTTTAGTGAAAAAATCAATCTTATAACCGTAGCCATTCACTAATAAATTGAAAATTAAAATACGCAAAAGGTGACACCCATTGAATGAGCTGCGCAGAGACCTTCTACGTCATCCACCTCCCCTCCTTGGCTGTTTTGGGGAGTGGAGTGGGGGTGGAGTTGGGGAGGGGATGGAGGGGAAGATTTTGATTGGGCGAAGGAGCTGTGGACGAAGAGATGACGTAAGAAGTCCCACCACGCCAATTCCAGCGAAAAGGTTAAGAACATCAGTTTTTCGTCGCTTATAACTCGAGAACTAGGAGACGGATCGAAAAACGGGAAAAATACGGGTCTTTATATTGTACAAACTCTATCAGATTCGGCAATAAAAAAA
The DNA here is from genome assembly GCA_963573305.1 of Pyrrhosoma nymphula. Classification (NCBI taxonomy): domain Eukaryota; kingdom Metazoa; phylum Arthropoda; class Insecta; order Odonata; family Coenagrionidae; genus Pyrrhosoma; species Pyrrhosoma nymphula. The sequence goes on along the minus strand of OY754331.1, from coordinate 121,732,560 downwards.
TGGTAAACCATTATTAATCCATTTTAATGCTATTTTTTCTTTATTATAATAAAAAATATAGCGCAGGAGATCCATAACCATCAAATGCATCGGAATGATAACACTTGAAATTCCATGATTTCACTAAAAAATGTAGAACCATGACTTGCCGGGTTCCTGTATATTAAATGTTAAATGGCATTCTGATATTTGCTTGGGATTGGGTCTGAAAGAGTTAAGAGTTAACACAACAAATGAAGACTGAATGCAGAAAGTACTCTAAAAGCAAAATGTTAGTTTTTTTCTTCAATTTGACATGCCATAATTCCTTTTAAAATGGGGGCGTTTACGTTTTTTTTATTGCCAAATCTGATCCAGTTTGCAAAATAAAAAGACCCGCAATTTTCCGTTTTTCGATCCGTCACCTAGTTCCCAGAAGCGACGAAACACTGATGTTCTTAACCCTTTCCCTGGAATGGGCATGCTGAGACTTCTTACGTCATCCCTTCGTCCAATCACAAGTGAGACTGCAGAGCTCCTTCACCCAATCAAAATCTGTGCTGTGTAGGCAAACCTCCCCTCCCCAACTCCACCCCCACTCCACTCCCCAAAACAGCCAAGGAGGGGAGGTGGATGACGTAGAAGGTCTCTGCGCAGCTCATTCGATGGGCGTCACCTTTTGCGTATTTTAATTTTCAATTTATGAGTGAATGGCTACGGTTAAAAGATTGAATTTTTCACTTAAATTGATTTTTTGTTTTCATCTAACGATTTCGTGAATAAAGTAGCAATTTCGGTTCCGAGTAAATGCACTAATGCACGGAGGGAGAATAAATGGATGAGCACGTGTAAATGAAGAAATATCACGTGCGATTTTCCATAAAAATAAAATTTACTTCCAAATTGGATGTTCCAACCCACGTTTCAATGTTGATAAATCATCTTCAGGTGATGCAAATGATGTATCTTTGTATGATGTGTGTGAAGATGATGTATCTCTAGGTAAGCTTAAAAATACAATATTTTCATGCAAACTTCATAGGAAATGCTTTTTTATTTCAAGAAAGAAGATTTAACAGAGTTGAAACTTAGCATATTAATAAAAGTCCCCAGTCCGCAGGTAATAGGATACTTTTTGCACTCCTTATATCCCACGTTGGACTTCGGATCATTCACATCTACTTCCGTGAGAAATACATATTTTCATTTTTACCACCTACAAGCTTTATTTATAAGTAAAATTAATTACGCAAAAATTGATTTTAAGTTACTGAAATTCTTAGTAATTAACTAAATATACATAAAAAGGTGTTAACTTGACTCAATTTTTTCACGCTGTCTGATGAAAACGCCTTCACGACGGAATTTTTTTTTGTGATTCTGTAAAATTCACTGCGGTGAGTTTTTTTTTGCGGATAAATTGATTTATTTTTAGAAATAGTTGATAAAACATACGGTCAAATTTCGGAAGGGATCTATTCGTTATAAATTGCAAATTGTCTAAGCCGATGTGCCACGGTCCAATTTTCATAAACATTTGTATACACATTTGATACAACAGATGTACGTGCTCCGCGGTGGAATGGTATCCAAATAGCATTTGTTCCAAAGATTGATATGAAAATCCTTTTGAGCAAAAGGAATAGAACGTGCTTCAAATTTTCATCCGAATGTATGAAACCAAACAATGAGGTTAGATTTCAGACTACCGGGCGTAATATGGCCGACGTGAGAGATCCTTACGGAAACACCTCGTATTTTATCCTACTAATTAATAATTATTAATTGTAATTGGTAACGTCAACCTATTATTTTTATTATATAATACACCTCTCAATATTCAAGTTCCACTTTGCTTCAAATTAAGAAGGGTGTACTAAAGCTGTAGGAGATTATAGTGGAAATTAACAAGAAAATATTTCTGGCGAAGAACGAAAAACAAGGAAAATGCCTCACTTGGAATTTTCAATAACTTTCAATTGGGTATTTTGGAGTAAATTGATGAGCTCTGCATTCCATCAAATTATTGCTTCCGTGCTTGATATGCATGAAGGGTCAACTGTTGGCACAATAAGAAATTAATAGGCAAACTTTCCTTACAGACTTACCAGGCGAGAAGGGTACACCGTCTACGTATTTATCATAATCTACGATTTATATTCTACCTTCCGCCCAAAGTATGAAGGCTGACTAGATGAGTGCAAATAAAAATTGTTTATGCACATTAATAAGATCCTGAAGAATAATAATAAGAATGATATTTGCAAAACATTACTCGACCTGGAGACAAGCATCAAGGGACTTAGCCATAAGATATGAGATTAAAAAGCAATTTTTCTTTGATGCGAACAAAGGTAAAGTTAATTCCTAAGGTATAGGTAGTTAATAGAAAAGCGTACTCACCTAGCAGTGACAATATCACATGATCGAACCTTTACCTATCGATTTTAGTCTATTATTTTTAACCACAATTTTTTTCTCGGAACATGAAATATTTACTGAAGTATTTTTGTTTGAAAACTATCGCAGCTTTTTTTGTCCATAAATGATGATGTTTTCGGGGTATGCTGCGTTATGTTAATTTTTTTAATAACTCAACGTTTTGCTTCTCCTACTGGAAGCATCATCAAGAGAATGAGCATTTTTTTTAGCTTCAGCTCGGTCTTATATAGATGCATCGACGTCCGTTGCATCATTGTTGGGCCGATTTGAATTTTTCGCGGGAGACGTCAGCCGCTGGGCTTTTGCAGGAGCCAGTAACCTTTTCCAAACCCGGCTTAGGTTATATCCATCCTCCCTAATGGAGTTTTTTGGTCTTTTGACTAATTGTATGACCTCACGTATTTAAAAGCGCGGATGGTATTCTTGTGTCTTGGCCAAGACCCGTGTTTGATTGAAAATTATCCTATGTCCAGGGCTTGAGGCGGAATGTTCGGTGACCGCTGAAGTGTCCCATTTATGCAGCTCCATCGCTCTCTTGTGCTCTTTAATTTTTTCTTAGACTTAGTGTAAACTTCTATGGCGATATTCGGATAAATATAATACATTTTAAAAACTCCACCACCAGGAATCGGTCCTGGGACCTTCGGCATGAGGGACGACGACTTACCACTACACTATCTTACTCTGTTACAAAGATAGCATTTTCTTGAGTTTACATTCGGCATGCTAAACGTGACGGGAGAAAAAGAGCTAGAGGCCCAGAACCCGATTTACCACCTGCAGAATTTTCTGTTCGTGGTGCGCCTATAGAAGTTCACACTTCAAATTTAAGTCCAATTTGGACCGTGGGACATCGACTTTGAACGACCAATGAATGAATAAACAACACACTCACCTTTCCACATACGCTAGAGCAATTGCCACTTTCACACTTAACCCTCCTATACGTCCTCCACGAACGTATCCCGTTAGTATGGGGTTGGTGTCTAGATATTTCTTTCTCCACTAATAGGAACACGTGAAAATGGGTGAAATTGCATGATTTTGGTGGCAGTTGTACTTCGGCTATAGCAACTCCACTGGCAGATCCATTTCTAAAGTGAACTTCAATAGGTCTAGGTTCTTGGCCGCCGACACATTTATTATCTGTGGAGGAAAAAAGCAAATAAAAATTGAAAAAAGAAAACATCAACATAAGCATCATTGAAAATACGGTGGTCTACAAGAATGTAGGAGATCAAATGAATGGAGACTCTCCCCGATGAAGATATCCTACGAGAAGTTAGGGAGAATTGATGTTCCATAAAAAAATATGCGAGATGGTAGGGATCGAAGTCGTGGACACATTCTTGAAGGCTGAATAATTAAAGCCGTTACGATAATCTTGTTAGTGTTACTGACCTCTTAGAACAACTCGGATGGGAATCACTGTCAGACCGTAGATTGAAAACAAGACTAAATCTATTATGTAAATTCAAGAGTAGTTTTTTTTCCGACGAAGTTGATCATATTTTACGACCGCCAACGTACTATGGTAGATTAGATCATAAAAATAAAATAAGAGAGATAGACTGTAGATCAGATAGATTTAAAATGTCGTTTTTTCCGCGAGCGATAAGAGACTATAACGGCTGTGTAAGGACTTAGAAATAGATTAGTTGACTGGTAGTGTAGCTTACTAACTTATGTATTTCTTAAAGCATGTTTACGGAGTTTTATGGTGTTTCTTACAGCATGTTTTGCATGTTCTAGCTTCATAGGCAGATTGCCCTCTTAAGTAGCATGTAGAATATTATGTGTCATCGTACATGTGTGGCGTGCATGTGGGGATTCTCTTGCATGCTGCATGATGGTTTTTAGTTAATGATGGAATTGGTTAGTATCCTTAATATTCATGACCGTGCGGTGTGCATGTGGCGGTCCGCTTGCATGCTGCATTTTGGTGACTTGTAACCCCCTGCCAAACACCCTAGAGGTGGCTCGCAGGGTAATTTGTAGATGTAGATGTAGAAATACCAGCTGCAGATCAAAAGAGATTAGAAGCGATGGTGGTTTGTTGTTACCGAAGAATGATGAAGATTAAATAGACGGAGAGATTCCCCAACGAAGGGTTTGAGAAAAAAGAAGTACCATGAAAACACTGAGAAAAAGATGAGACATCTGTTTTGGATATATTTTACGACAAAATAGCTCATTGAAAACAATAATGTAAGGACACATGTGTGCATTACATATGGAAAGAATTGCACAGGAAGACAAGGAATGGAATACATCAGACGTATTATGAAGGACGTTAAAGTGAAAAATTATGCAGGAATGAAGCTGTTGGTGGAGAGGAGAGTTGAGTGGATAGCTTTAGCAAACCAATCTTCAAATTGATGACTACTGATAATGATTTTTGGGAGACATAACTTTCTCCTGACAACAGTAATGGAAGGAGGAAAATATGCGAAGAATTACCTAGGAAGACCTAGCATGGTATGCATTCCGCAAATAACAAGAGACTTTAAAATCTTATACTCTTATACAAGTAAACAAGTATTCACAATTATCTCGAAAACGGCTCCATCTTAACCTTCAACCAAATTTCATACCATCTGCTGGCATGCGATAGAATCGCTTGACATTCCCTTGCTCTGGTAAGGATTAGAAAACGTTCAATTTTTCCAGCGATCTAGCAGCGCAAAGCTCTGCTCATTTCCGACTTCATTTGTTTGTGAATAAAGATATAAAACTAAGTACGGAGTGCATGAATATGAAAATATTCATGATGGAGTGAAATATTTTGAAATGAACGTGTTGAATATTATTTGTACAATGTAATACTTGTAATACAACTAATGAACGTGTACTAAAATCAGTTTTATATTTATTTTTCATGCGCACTGTTACTTATTCTCCTGAGTAATTATGCACGGGTACATGATCAACGAGTATGTTTACCATTTTAAAGCATGATATTAACTATAAAGGAGCATGTAAGGCTCCTTAGTAATATAAATGGTGATGATGAATTTACGTAAGTCGAATACATTTTGCATAGCTTTACTATTAACTCTAATGTAATCAGAATGTCTATTTCATAAACAAAATAGTCACCCGCACCAAACTATTCCCACGAATTGGTCACTGCCAGTTGCTTCGTTTTCACACAGCGGAGAAATATTGGATTGCCGCCATTCCATCCCACATGGCCGGGTACATGACTGCAGTCAATTCTGGCACAATAAATATTCCCGTGTGTAGATACAGAGTTTTAGTCCTGCTGTGGGCCTAATTCACGGAGTTCTTTACGCGGAAAATGATAACCGTGCGGCTATATGCGAAGGCACCTATTTTATTTCTATTTTGGTTCAGACATGTATAGTTCATGCAGTTCATTTGAAATAGTTTAATCTCCCCATTCCAAAAACAGTATTTTGAAGATATGGCAGGCGCACTATTGTAGAATATTACGTCCACCCATTCCTAATTGATCAATATCCACTCCAAGTTTAATGAATATTTGATGAATATTCAAGAGTTAAATTTAAAAAAATAATAATAACAGAAAGCATTAATAACATGAAGCATTACCCTTGGCAAGTAACCGAAACCATTGAGTGATTATGACCCCACAAATTTGAAATATCATTGCAAAAAAGGCAACAATTTTTGCAACGGTAACTATGCAGAAGAACATTTAAGATTGATACTTAAACAGAGTGAGCTAATGAATGCGTACATGCAAGTCCTTTCACGTACCACGAAAGCACAATTTCATAAATAGGGATGAAATGCACTAACCGTAGCTGGTTTTGGTCCAGTAGCATATACTCTCTGAAGTCAGCTGAAAGATAAATGAAATTTTAAATGGTGAGATTGAATAAATTCCTGATTCATTAAATATTGAGCCACTTCCAAAAATACACCTTCTGATCATAACAAGCTAGACCAGCGTTCGGAAAACGATATGACTAGGGGTGCCATATTTTACAAGAAAATAAAATAAAAGCCGCGCACGTGCCATACGGTTAATGTATGAGGAGTTTAGTTTAATCGCTATCTTGGCGGGCCACCAACCAACATTTCTCGTGCCATCTGATGGCACGCGTCCCATAGGTTGCAGATTGCTAAGTTAGACCTCGGCTGAGTTTTCCAGCACATGAATCTCACAAGGGTGTAGGCACAAATTTTGAGGATACGATCAATCTTCAAGACAGAGAAATATTGATGAAACACTGACACTTGGAGCACAAAGGACACAAATTGGAATTTTATGAAGAGTTTAAATTATTTAACAAAAATGCTCAGATTTGTGATGTTGTTGTCGCTCAATCTCCTCGCCTGTGACTAGTTCTGCGCCAATCATGAAATTTCATTTCGAATCGAATCTTCCAAAAAATATTCGAATCGAATCGAAGTGATTTTTTTTTAAGTTTTGGTAGCGAATCAATTCACACTAAAAAAGTTCGCTTGCGACTCAAATTCGAATCTAAATAAAATGCAGAAGCTGATGCAGAGTTAAAGTAATAAAGATTTGCACAATATTTCAAGGAATTACTTTAAGAAAAGCTTCTTGAATGGGCCATTACCACAACTAACTTCACATATAAAGGTAAATTTCATTCTGATGCCGTTTAAATTTTCGTTTCGCGTGAGAAAAACATCCTCTAAACGGACGGCGTGCCCATTTGGAATGAACGCCATGTTTGAATGCATGTAACGATTCGAAGACGAATCTATCAGATTCGAATATTTCGAATAATTCTATTTCGAAACATCCCGATTCGCAGGCGAATCGGATCGAATAAAGCCTGATTGGAGTAGAATCGATTCGATTTCGAAACATTCGCACAGCTTAACCAGTGACATAAGAATTTATACCTTCACCGATCCAACAATCCTATTCCCCGCCCAACACGCTACCTTCCAATTTGTCTAACACCCTCCCCCTCATCCCCGTTCACTAATGCGTCTAAAGCAATCTTCCCTTGCTTTTACTGGTCCTTACTTCCCCCACCTCACCAACGTTGTGATCTACATATAAGGCCGAAATCTCAAGGAAGACAGGACTACAAATGAGGAGCCTATAAGCCAAGAGGTACAAGTGACAAAAAGTTAGTTTTGAGTTCTTCATGTTTAAAGTTCAATTTATTGTTGTTGTTCAATGTGTTTCTCGAAGTAGATTAAATGTACTCCATTAGATCTCAGCACCCATCACTCATTCACTTATACCCTCGGCCACAAAAATTTAACATACTTGAGAAACATATTTCTGCACTTAGGTCAAAAAAACTAAAAAGTCACTTGTACCCCTTTGGCTTCTAGGCTCCTCAAATGAGGAAACAATATGTGAAAACATTTAAGTGGAGCGTGGCACCGTTTGGACCAATGGAAAAACAGATCAGAAAAGATTAAGACCTATCGAAACTTATTGCTGGAGGAGGATGCTGATGGTGAAGTGGACAGATATGAATAAGAAATGCAGAGTAAAAGAGGAGAGGACCATATGGAACACCATGCCTAAAAGAAAAGCCAGATAGATTGGGCACACTCATGAGGCACAATCGGTTTGCAAAGAATATAACTGAAGGAAAAATAAAGTGAAAAGTCCCAAGAGGCCAAGGAATATAACTACATAGGCCAAATAGAGAGGAATGTGCATAAGAAGAACCACAATCGGTAAGGGGACAAGCATTTGATAGGGAGGAATGGAGGACTGCAGTTAACCAACCAGATAGGATGGAACGACCAATGATGGTGAAAGTCGCGACATTACTGAAACCGTTCCCTGATGATGGCATAGCGTATGTACCTAGATCGGTGTGAAAATTTTACCCGTGTTTCTCTGTCTTGAAGATGGAACATTTTTCTAGTAATAACAAAGAAGACATTATGTGTAAGCTGACCCCCAGCATAAATACACTGACAAAAGCCACTTACCTCGGTTGGATCACTTCCCCAGCCATTTCCATTTAGTATCACCAAGAGCAGCAGGCAGGAGAAATATCTTTCAGGCAACATCTATTGCAGAATCAATTTCTCAGCCAACGGTCATAAAATAGCATCTCTTGGACATCCAACAATGGAATTATCCAAAACCCCTTCGAGATGTCAATCAGAGACCCCAGGAATCATTGCTCATGGACATAAGTCGTCGGTGTCATTTTATTTCATTTTTCTTGGTTCTGAAATTATAAACAAGTTTATCCATTCTAACTAGGATGACTACGACACTTAAATGTAATATTTTCGCCGTATATGGACGTCTATTAAGCGATGTACACACGGTAATATTTATTGCGTCAGGGTTGGCATGCAATCCTGCACCCGGCCATGTCGGATGGAAAATCGGCGACCGACGGCGAGCAACATTTCACCTCTGTAAACTCACGAAGCCAAGGTTAGTGACCAAGTTAGGGAATCCCGTAGTACGGGTTACTGCTTTTTTTACATGAAATGGATTAATTTCAGGTTGTAACGGCGTTTAGGTGGTGGGAGCGATTTTTGTTTCTGCACAGATTTGTGCGAAACGTCGCATACGTATTCTCGTTTGTGACACCTATGGATAAAAGAAAAAATTACATCATACCGATTTGTTTTTTTTATTCAGTCCTATTTTAGCACACAGCCTTATGGAGCATGACATATTTTTCGCATTCATTCGATTAGATACGTACAGATATTCTTCTATACTCGAAATAATGTATTTAATATAATAATAGTAATTGTTGCTAAAATATAACAAGGTGTCACGCACAGTCCGATATTCAATAATAAAAACGTATTTCAATAAATTAACGTCTAAGTTTAGAATACCGCGCGGAATACTCTAGTCATAACATGTTTTAAGGAAAAAATTAAAATGAAATCCGTGCATAGTTTCCATGACTGAATTTCTGGTGAGCTCTAACGCATAAAAAGATGCACTTAAATGGAATGAAGTCCTAAAATTTGTATTCGGCGAACTTAAAAAGTATTAAAATGTGCGCTCAATGACCTACCATTACCGTTCCAGTCAATTTAATGAGCGATGATAGTAAACATTATATATTTGACCAGAATTTAATTGATCGCCGTCATTCTTATTACCATGCTTTCAAACAGGCGACTGTTCACCAAGAATCTTGCACTAAGAACACAGAACGAAAATTGATTAAGCACTTAAAAATTAAAAATACACCGATTTTGATCCTCACTAATTAGTTGGATAAATATTAATAAACACTATCATTGTAAAATCTTTCTCTTCATATTTTTATTTTTTTATACGTCAACAAATGAAGCCGGAAATGCGCAAAACTATGCAGCAAGATCGCTAGAATATTTAAAAGTGTTATAATCCTTACCAGGGCTAAGAAAATTCCAGCCAGGGGCGGATCTAGGGGGCAATGTTACGGGGGGGTTAGTTAGTTTTGTATGCATCAGTGGCGGATCCAAGGGGGGGGGGTGGATTTTCCCTTAAAAAGAGATCAGGGCAGTAAAAGATGGAATTTGACAGTAAACTTCACTGTACCAACAATTTCATTGCATTGATAAACTAGAAAAAAACATTTGAACCTCTCCTTTGAACCAAGCAGGAACGGTGTTTTTTAGAGAAACAATGATTCATAAAAGGAGGTGAAGTGAGGAGCTACAAAGAAAGGACCCCAGAGGAAACCTCGGGTGGGGTTTATGAATGGACAAAGGACGGAGGGTTGTGAGGGGAGGAGTTTGGAAGGGCTCCTAGCAGCCGTAAGTGGGGAGAGGGAGAAGGGGAGTGGAAGGGGCGGAGAGGGAATAGGATGTGGGGAATTGACAGTTACTCTTGCAAACATGTAAATATCGAAAACAACGGAGAGGAATGCATAAGTATATGGTCATTACACAGATGAACATTTTGGTTGTTAGCTAGCACAAAATTTCTAAATGTTCCAAAGCGTCCATTTTTAGGCCTTTCGGCAACATATGTAGAATTAAAGGTTTGAAAGCACTGCTGTGGTTACACTCTAATAAATGCTGGGCAAATAGGGAATGGCCATCTGCATTTTTGAGGGAGCTTTCATGCTCCTTAATACGGGTTGACACTCCTTTTCCAGTTTGCCCAACATAACAAGACATACATTCTTCACACTTACAATTAGAAAGAGAGTCCAAAAAAGCAGAATGGAGGAACGAAAACTAAACCAAGAAGCTTAAACAATGACCTTAATCGAGTATAAAACTCTCATTCAGAAAGCCAAAGAGACAAGTTGGAAGTTATTCGTAAAAAACAATTTCGGAAGCAATGCCTGGGGTATTATATTTAAACTATTTTCTGAGAAATTGAAACTGTCGGTAGTTCATGGAACTAAAAGAGATAATATGGGAAAAATTCTACTTCAACGAGAACATTTATTAAGAATGTTGAACTCACTGCTGCCGGACGACGAGGAAGATGATTAAGTACACAAGGACACGAGAAGGGAATATGAAGAAAGTCCAGGAAGGGTCGACGCTCCACCATTTACACTTCACTTCACTTTGCATCATATTCTTCACTCGCTTGTGAAGAATATGATGCAAAGGAGAGGAAATGATACAGGAGATGTGGGCTGAAGCGTCCGAGCCTTTTACCAGAGGATCCTGTGGGATTCCTTCGATAATTTTTCCCGCTCATCAACGCTTGGTTTACGGTCAGTGTCCACTAATCCTCCGCTCTTGAGTGCCACCACGTTTCGCTATACCTATAATTACAAAACTCGCACCAATGCTGGAAGGTTCCCTGGTTGCGAATGATTGGTTATACTTTGGATACTTCCTCAAGTGTTGGAAGAAGGGTAATCTCATCACTATCCTTAAATCCAAAGATAAAAACGTTACAGAAACTAGATCATTCCGCCCTATTTCTTTATTGTCCGAACTTGAAAAAATCTTTGAAATGATGATCAAAATGAAACTTGAAGAAAATATCGGACTGGAAAATCTTTATCATAACCGGCAATATGGATTTTACAGAGGACGAAACGCAGAAGAAGCCATCCTTCGACTAAGGACCGTAATTGACGAAAACAAAATGAAATACGCCTTGGGCATCTTTATAGATATCCAAGTTGATTCGGTATGGTGGCCCTCTGCCATTAAATAAATGAAATTACTCAGATTTCCAAGAAACATTATCAACATTTTTAAAAGCTATTTTTTCGGATCGCAAAATCTACCTAAAATAAAAAACGGAAAGAGTAGAAAATAATGCAAGCAATGGCAGCCCACAAGGATCAGTGCTGGGCTCTCTTGTGTGGAACCTAATCATGAACTCCCTCCAAAGAGAAACTTTTCCATAAGACTACGAAGTCATAGACTATGCACTTATCATAATAAAAGGAAATTCAAGGAAGAAACTTGAGGAAAAAGCTAATCAATAGATGAGAGCAATTGAGAAATGGGCCAAACTTAACAAGCTCATATTGTCGTACAACAAAAGCGAATACGTAGTCTTTGGAAACAAGTTAATCCGGAATCCGACCGTTAAAATGAATAATAATAATAATAATATAGTTTTATTGTTCTCAGATTTACATCCGATCAGAACAATTTGCATAAATCACATTTGAGCTCAAAAATACATATAAATTTGGTGCGCAAAGCACGAATTTAAGAAAAAAGTGTTACTATGAAGTGAACAACAAAAAACCAACATGCCATATGAATAGAATGAATCTCAGAAACAAAACACAATAGAAATTATGGAATAAAAAGCAAGTTCACACAATGATTTAAATATTAACAGGATTAAATATTTTGATATAGTAATTTTTAAATAAATAACAATGGAAAATATACCACAACATACATGATTATAAAGCATTGAAATGAGTAAATACGGCTTATGGGGGGCATGTTAGGTACGAATATAATTTCTTTTTAAATTGGGGCAGCGATGAGGAATCTTTGATTGATTTAGGTAGGTAGTTCCAAGTTTGAGAGGCGGCAACGGTAAATGATTTATGAAATGTGGAGGACCGATAATGTGAGACATGTAGGTAGTTAGGGTCGGCTCTAGTAACTATATTTGGCAATATGGTTCTCTTGGGATAAAAGTCAATTATGTGCTGTGGGTCATCGTGTTTGAGTAGGGAATACATGAAACATGCTAATTTGAATTTCCTTCTTGTTTTTATGTCCATCCAGGAAAGCTTGTTAAAATATGGGGTTATGTGCTCATCTTTCCGCAAGTCATAAATGAATCTGACAGAGGAATTCATTAGGCGGTGAAGCTTAGTATTAAGTTCTGCTGTGAGATCATAAAATATAAGACAGCAGTAATCAAAATTAGGAAAAATTAAGGTGGAGACAAGTTGCTTTCTTACATGGATAGGCAGCAATTTTTTATGAATTTTCAGTTGATGTAAGGTACCATTAACTTTATTTGAAACATACAAAATATGTTCTTTCCAAGATAGAGTATTGCTGAAGATGACCCCTAAGTTTTTGGCCGTCTTGGAGTAAGGTATATAATTTCCCTGGACCTCAACCATAGGCAGTTCAGCCATATTAAGTCTTGACATGACCCTGGAGTGACCAATTATCATGGATTTGGTTTTATCACTATTTATTTTTAGAAAATTGTCTTGTGCCCATGAGACGATGGCAGATACGTCATCGTTTACTTGTCTAATGGTCTCAGGGAAATCGCACGGGTGACAGTGCATATAAATTTGGAGATCATCAGCGTACATCATATATTTACACCTGGTAATACATGCTGAAATGTCTCCCACATACAACGAAAATAGCAATGGCCCAAGGACTGACCCTTGGGGTACACCGCAAGAGATAGGAGCCCACTCAGACAAGTTGCCATTAGGGTCTTTTACAGATTGGCGTCGTCCATTTAAGTATGAATAAAACCAGTTTAATGAGGAACAGGAGAAATTAAGGTTTCTCATTTTTTGTAAGAGCAATGAATGTTTTACACAGTCAAAGGCTTTGCTAAAATCAAACAACGTTAAAATGAATGGGAAACAACTAAGAAGAAGCCCATACTTCAAATACTTGGGGAGTACTTGAGGACGAAAAGTTGACGTACCAAGCCCACACCAATCATTTGACCTGCAAAATCAAGAAAATTTTTCACGCAGTGCGAAGGTACTGCAGGTCAATCAACGGAAATCAGTCCATCCAGGAAGTCTACAATGGGGTGGTTAAACCTATGGTAATGTACGGAAAGCAGAGTGTGGGGCCACAGGGCCGATTTAAGTCGAATGCACAGAAAACTCTGCGAAGCCCAAAGAACTTGTTTGATTCCAGCCACGCACTGCTACTCGACTGTGAGCTCTGATGCCCTAGCCGTTATTGCACTCGAACCACCACTGAAAGCAAACATCATCATGGAAAAGAAGGCAAGAGATGAATTTAAACAACATGGAGAAACAATATACCTGGGAAAATTACTCACAATGGAGGAATATGGTGGACAAATAACTAGAGGTTAAAGAAAGAACTAAGGGAAATCGCTGAAGACAGTTGGAAAGAAGAATGGATTAATTCAACAAAGGGACGGAACACACAAGAGCTCATCACGACCATTACAGACAGTAAGAAGATGAAATTTGAACACACCTAGATAGAAGCAGATATATTATTCGGCCACGGTGAGTGTAAAGCCTACAAAAAGAAAATTGGAAAAACTTAGGATGGACAATGCGATGAATGCCTGGTTGAAGATACGATCGAACACCGCGTTAAGATTGTGTAAAATTTGAGGTCTGGCGGATAAAACTTATTTTAGAAATGGAAAATGGAGTAGAATTAGTGTTATCCTGCCTGTAGAACAAAAAAATAGAGAACTAAGTAAGATTACACAACCGCTACCTGAAGAAAAATGATGACAATAAGAATGTAGGAAGTAAAACGAAAATGTACAGAAACAAGAACGGCAAGGAAGAAGAAAAAATAAGAGAACGCGAAGGCCGAATGTGGCACATATCTGCGTTATATATTAATTGTATATAATAATGAATGTTAAACAAAGTCCTTAAAAACACAAAACTAAATTACAGCTAAAACAATGTATAGTAGCCTAAATGCCTATTTTATGCATAAAAGTTTGAATAAAGAGGGGTGAACAATTGTAAAACCCTCACACTTGTAATGTCCCTGCCTAATCCATCTAATTAGATGTTGGCCAGGAAAAGGGTGAGAATTGGAACGCACTAGCGTGAAATGTTGCACGGAGGCGCTGGAGTGAACGCAAAGGCGCTCTGTGTCCGCCAGCGTTACAATTCTCTCGCACTTTCATTGTATACATTCGTCACACTGTCATTGGTAAACACCTGAATTCATATATCTGTCAACCTTATCCTTACCACTATAGAGCATTTTCCCCAAGGTTAGGGGGGAATAAACATACTTACCTTGGGGAAAATGCTATATAGTGGGAAGGATAAGGTTGACACATATATTAAATCAGGTGTTTACCAATGAAAGTGTGACGAATGTATGTATTGTTATGTTGGGCAAACTGGAAGAGGAGTGTCAACCCGTATTAAGGAGCATGAACACTCCCTCAAAAATGCCGATGGCCATTCCCTATTTGCCCAGCATTTATTAGAGGGTAACCACAGCAGTGCTTTCCAACCTTTAATTCTACATATTGACAAAAGTTTCCTTCTAGATTCTCAGCCTTTAGTTTTACAGCAAAGTCTTTAAAAAATGCAGTTGTAGAGGATTAAATTATCTTTAAAATGGTAAACCATTAAAAATTTTATCTTTCACTAGTAAAAAAGGGGCAGCCATTTGAAATATCTAGAGAAATTTCGGAATGTTTCTAGGGTTATAGATGATATACAGGGTGTTTCAGGAGGAAAGAGCAATATTTCTGAAGGAGGTTGGGGACGTGATTTTAAGCATTTTTTGTCCTATGAACATGGGGTCGCAACTCCTTAGTTACCGAGCTATGGCAACGCAAACATTTTGTCACCAGCATTCTGCAGTCACCATGAAAACGCCGAATATCGATGACTTATACTGGTTGAGGAGATTTGAGAAACTTGTCACAGTAGTGCATAAGATACGTATGGTTCTTTTACTGCTATCATCATGCTAATATTATCTTATTTTCAAGATGGCTCTCAAATATTCGCAGTAGTTTCATACTTCAAAAGCAAATACTTTACGATAGCAATTTTATTTTCGGAGATACGATAAAATTTGTTACTAGCAAACTTATAGTAAATTTTGTTGCCTATTTATTGCCGCAAAAATATCTTTTCTATCTTTGTTTATACGGTAGATATGGTAACTTAAGTGATGCCATTACCACGAGACAACAAATGTCCTTGGGGGGAAGAACTTTAATTTTCTCTAATTACCTAGGTGATTAGCGACAACAATTAAAACTTGCCTTAGAGAAAAAGAACGGAGGAGAATATGAAGCCAAGGTCATGGTCAAATAACTGAAATTACCATGGTTTACAGTCACAGCGGTGACAAAGGCATTGAGCGGGAATTAACAATATGAATCACAACTACTACGAATATTTGAGAGCCATCTTGAAAATAAGAAAATATTAACATTGATAATAGCAGTATAAGAACCATACATCTCTTATGCACTACTGTGACAAGTGTCTCAAATCTCCTCAACCAGTATAAGTCATCGATATTCGGCGTTATCATGGTGACTGCAGAATGCTGGTGACAAAATGTTTGCGTTGCCATAGCTCGGTAACTAAGGAGTTGCGATCCCATGTTCATAGGACAAAAAATGCTTAAAATCACGTCCCCAACCTCCTCGAGGAAATATTGCTCTTTCCTCCTGAAACACCCTGTGTATTGTAATGGGATTCATTGCGTATGCAAACAAAGAAAAAGGTTGAAGGATATCTCAGGGTGTGGCGACGTCAGGGGGGAGGAAGGTGATAGGTTTCCAGCAAAAGGAGTGGGAGCGGAAGTTTTTATCACAATTAGCAATTTTATTGACAAAATCCGAGAGACGGTTTTAGAAAACGCACAGATGAAGACAGAATTCTCACGTATGGCGATCATAATGGTTTTCGAGTAGAAAAAATATAATGAAATCGCTTTTAATCTATATCAAAAAGATAAAAAATCGAAAACCGAATAATGGTATGCTGATAATACATAGATGATGGTTTATAATTAAATCGAAACGTAGTGGAATGTGGAAGGTACGAGTCGTACCCGTTGAAATTCAACGCGTGTGAAAAACATTGATCTTATTTTATAAGAAAACCACAAATCCTGAAGAATAGTGTCAGCATGGTCATTTAAGGAGTTTGTAACCTATCTTGTACATTGTATTCATTGCAGTAGACACGCTGACCATTTTCCAGGTGCACGGAGAGATGAGTTACCGTTGGTCCTCTTTCATTACGTAAAACCCAAAAATGGGCCACGCAGACTCATTACTACTTAAATAGCACCCAGGTAGATAGATGGTCACCTCGTCACACCGGTTCTCTTGAGCCGTCTTCTGAGTGATTGACGGCTTCATCGCTTCCCTTGTATACATACATATATCTGCATTCAATGACTTAATTGAGTAGCGCTATTCAACTTTTATATGTGCGTTTAGTATCTTAATCAGGATTGGATAGTAGGGTACAAACCAGCGATTGACAACGTCAAAAGGAGCATTTGTAGCGGCAGCCATGTTTATTTGACCTATCAATTCACCGTCACCCGGACTGCGCCTTCGGTATAAAGAGTAGCCATTATCATTGGTTACGATTGCTAAATAAAAAATCGATGGTGATTCTTAGTGCACTTGCCGATTTTCATGCACGGATGTCGTTCATTGTGCAGAATTTCCGCTCTTCTTTCGGGTGAGAAGCATGTAGTGACGTCATTATAGTTTCCACCATCTTAAAACTGAGTAAAGTTTTGAAACAGATGGATTTATATTTGAACCAGATTTATTGTTTGTTACTCGACCGTAGGTTGGGTTGGGATAAAATTTGTGCGGTTCTTAGCGTAACCCGAGAAAAACCACGGGGAGATACTCATGCGATCGCTGGTGAACATGCCTTTGAGCATCCAAGTCTAACTTTTGTCGTTTTTCATGCAAGGACTCAGTAACTCGCCAAGAAGACATTCCTCATACTTTAGAAGATTTTTAATAAATAATACATCCGAGTATTAAACGATAATAAACAAAGCTATGTTTGTTGTAGCAAGAGAGGCATTATTACCATTTTTATTCGCTGCACATAAATATTCTTGCACGTTTAATTGCTTGCGTAGCCTCTTTAATTCCTTTATGTGTATCGTTTACTACGTAAGTGTTCTCTCATATACATGCAGTGCCCCTATGAGAGCTACTTTGAGGATAGACTTTGAAGAGTAAACTTGTTGTAAATGTGCATTGAATTGTCGATTACCCCCCGAAGCAATCTATCATGGGGCCCTTGGGACTCTGGGCCCGTCTTATACAGATTTCCTTTCTACGTGTTATGATGGGCCAACAGGAAAACATGATATTTAAATGCAAGAGGCATAAATATCCTTTGAAATCAAATATCTGGTTGTCAATGAAATTATCTATTGCTGATTTTTGAGAAAAATATGAGATTTTTCAGCTAAAAAATAAATTTCAGACAAATATGAAGCCTTAAAAAAATCAATAGAAAGAAACTTTATTTATTCAGCCATCCGATAAAAAATTCCCGACTCTCTATATTGAGTGAAAGTACTTTTAAAAAGCAAAAAATTAAACAACTGCACCGAACCCAAAGCTTAGCATGGACCATCAGGGGGGGCCTTTGGGGGCCCCGAGGGCTTTTTAATACAGCCTATGCTACAGCCAGATACCTATATTTTCTATCAACATGACAAATTTCTGCTCAATCGGTCCAGTAGTTTTTGAGTGATGGAGCAACAGACAGATAGACGGACATACAGACACCATAAAATTTTTATATATTATGTATAGCTGAATTACCCCTGCGAAGCTCGGGATAACACTTCCTTTATAAATTATCATATAAGAGAAGAATCGATTGAAGAAATTGAAAAATTTCATTCTTTCAGGTATCCGATAAAATACTTTTTAGCTCTCTATCTTGAGTGAAAGTATTTTTTTAAAGTAAAAAACTTTAACCATTGCACAAAACCCAATGCTTTGAATTCCTAATCAGCTTAACCAAGCTAAATCCATTTTAAATGCTTTAAAGACCAAAATGTGGTTGTCAAGGAAATATGCTATTGTTGATTTCTGAGAAAAATGTGCGTTTTTGCAGCTTACAACGCGGTTATCAGACAAATACGAATAAGAAAAGATAATTGATTGAAAGAATTTCGTTATATTAGGATAGTTTATATGTATTATATATTTGTGGCCAATAGGCGAAAATTTTCAAACGAATATTAAACATTGAAACAAAGAAGAAACACTCACAAATGAAGTTCCGATATTTCGGTTGCCGCTAGCAACCTTTTTCACAGGAAAGAAGGAAACATACTCATAGGTAATCATGAACAAAACATATATAACTTAAAAAACAACTTCGATGCACAAGGTTTAATTTAATGGCATCTCATAGGACTAAACCTATATAATTGCTGCAAAAAAAGCACGCGCTTCGAAAAGTGAAATCACTCACCACTATCATGCTGTTTCATTTCAACTCGTCTTCCAATGAGACCTCAAGATATGGTCCTTAGTGAATTCATAAAGATGGGTGATTTTGGACCGTGCTCGACCGAAGAATAAATTGGGCAGTACTCCAGAAGAAAATGGGCATAGTAGCCAAGACATTACGAGAAGAATAGCATTAGCGAAGGAAGCGTTCAGTAATATAAGATAGCTGATGAAAAGGACCTTAAGTAAACATGTAAATGAGAGGCTGGTGAGGAGCTTCATGTGGAGTGCTGCGTTATGGGACTGAAACTTGGACTCTGAGAAAGGAGGAAGAGAATAGGCTGCAGGCGTTCGAGACGTGGGTGTGGAGGGGGATGGAGAAGGTTCGGTGGTAAGGAAGACAAACGATGAAGTGCTCGGTATGGTTGGTGAGGAGAGGAAAATTCTGGATGAGATTAGGGGGAGGCAGGGTAGGTAGCTGGACGAGGTGATGATGGGTTGCTTAAGGTGGTGATGTAGGGGACGATGCTGGGTTGTCGGGGGAGTGGAAGAAAGAGAACAGGTTTTATGGAAGGGTTGGACGTATGCTGAGATGAAGAAAGAAATGCGAGAGGTAGGTAGATAGGGCCCTGCACGCATTTAAAAAAAAACTGGAAATTTTCTCTGACTTTCATTAAAACCTACTTTCAACCGGTTGAATACTCTAATGATGGGTGATTTTAAACCACTTGCCTTGCGTGTCTTTGCCCCGTGCCTCTTTTCGGAAAGACGTATGGTTCCCCTGCCTCATCCGCCACCGTTGCCTCCCTCTCCGCCCCTCCCCTTGCACTTCTAACTCCCCTCCTTGACGTGCCGGGAACTTACTGAGAGCTGTGCCGGCGTGAACTCTGATACCCGCTTCTTTCCCACCGCTGCATCTCAGCTTAGTACCGCACACTTATGGGGTCGTTGTGACCTTCAAGGCAGTCGGTTATCCACTGGCCCACGCGAGTTCCGGACCCGTCATTCGTGAAATTTAAGAGGGGAGTAAAGGAGGGGAACGGTGGATGGAGGGGAGCCCATTTCCCTCCCTACCACTCTCATCACCACTTTCATTCTAGTAGCCGATTGGTAGGTTCTTGGACAGTTCCCATCCTGCATCCCAATTTCTACAACATTGTTTCGTTTTCTCTCCAAAGCATGTCTCGCCATTAGATCCCTCACATCTTCTACCTCCTCTTATTTCGTCCAGAATTCCTTTACTCTTCCTTCCTCTTCCACGATTCCCAGTGGCGTAGCGAGGGGGGGGGGCAAAGACCCCCCCCGAAATATTCATCTACATCTACATACTACCCATCAAGCCGCCTCAATAGGCGTGTGGCGGGGGGTGTTAGGACACCAGCCGTTTACATATAAAAAGGAAACGCTCTAATGAAATTATGCCTAGCATTTATTGAAGTCCCTTATTGTTCGGGGGAAAAACGAATTCCCATACCTATCCGTTCGGCAAAATATCTCTCTTAATTTATCGTTTCTGTCGGACCTGGAAATATTGTGGGGTTCTAATATGATGTTCTCCGTGTCGCTCTGAAAGATATCTATTCTCAATTGTTCAAGCAATCTAAGCCTAGCGCGCAGCCTCCGAGTCTCTAGCGGCTCCTAGCCTAATTCGTTTAACATCTGTGTAACGCTGTCTGTACGCCCGTAGCTGTTTTTGACGAATCGCGCAGCTGTCCTTTCTATTTTATTAAGTTCCCGGATTAAGTCTTTCTGCACCGGATCTCATATGCTCGCTGCATATTCAAGGTGTGGCCGGACGAGTGCGAAATAGCACCTCTCTTTTAATTTTTAATCCGAAAATCTTCCCACAATACGCTTGACGAATCCTAGCTTCTTCAGAGCTCTGCCACAAATATTTCTTATATGTGTTTCCCACGATAGGTCCGAAGTTATCGTAACTCCTAGATACTTCACTTCATCTGTCGCCTTTATGTTAACACCATCCACAGCATATACATGGGAATAGTTGGACGACCTCCACAAGAAATGTACGGCCGTGTATTTGCTCAGATTAAGTTCGAGTCCCCACTCTTGGCTCCACACATGAACGTTGTTTAAATCCGATGATAGAGTTTCAAAGTCAGAGTGATCACTAATTTCACGATAGATGACAGCGTCGTCGGCAAATAAACGTATTTTACTGCTAATTCGAGAGCATATATCATTTATGTATATAATGAACAAAAGGGGGCCGATTACGCTACCTTGTGGGACACCTGATGTCACTTTAACTACATCAGAGCTAATTCCGTCAAGAACTACTTTTTGCTTACGATCACTCAGAAAGTCGCGTATCCAGTTTACTACTGTTTCGTTTAGCCTGCATGACTGTAATTTGTATAAAAGTTTGTTGTGAGGTACCGTGTCGAAAGCATTCTTAAAATCTAGAAATAATGCGTCCACTTGTCTTTTCGATTCACCAGATTTGAGAACGTCATGAAGAAAGAGCGCGAGTTGTGTTTCACATGATCTACCTTTCCGGAAGCCGTGCTGAGAGCCATGGAGGACGTTACGACTGTCCAGGAACGTCATGATATTGCTAACGACGATATGTTCGAGTATCTTGCCTATAATCGACGTTAATGAAATTGGTCGATAGTTCCCTGGGTCGTGTAAGTTTCCCTTTTTGAATATCGGTGTAACTTTTGCAATTTTCCAGTCTAATGGTATCTTTCCTTCAGACAATGACTTCTTGAATATTATGTCTAAGAACGGTGCGATCTGTGGCGCTAACTCCTTGAGGACACGCGCGGGTATTCCCTCCGGACCCGGAGATTTACTATTTTTATCGACTGTAGCTGTTTAGTAATCCCATCGCGTTGAATAGTGATTTCTTTCATCGGTTCCTCAGTGAATGAAATTTCAAAATTACATGGAGTATCGTCTGTAGTGTATACACTTTCGAAGTGGGAATTTAACGTGTTAGCTTTGTCAATATTTTCGGTGACAAGTTTGCCATCTTTATCAAATAACGAATCTACGGTTGAAGATTTTCCCTGAAGCTTTCTCGCATAAGACATAAAAGATTCCGGATTTTCTTCGAGTAGTTCACCGAGTACTTTTTTCTTGAAATTTCTCAATGCAGTACGCATTGATTTATTGGTTTTTGAGCGTTGCGCAGCGTAACTTTCTTTTGCTTCAAGTTCCTTCGATTTGTCACCTAACGTAGTGGACTTTTTGAACAAGTTGTACAGTTTTCTCTGTCTCTTAAGGTCCCTCCTAACATCGTTGTTATACCAGCGAGGTTCTTTACTGTCACATTTCAATTTTTGCGGAATATATTCGTTGATTCCCTGTCTTAGAATTTCTAAGGAATATTTCCATGATTCATCAGTGCTTTTATCCTCTGTTTTAGCTACGAAGTCCGTGTACGAATCATTAAGCATCTCGCCAAATTTTATGAAGTTGCATTTATCAAATAAATAAATATTGCGTTTCAGTTTTACAGCTGCCTCTACTTCAATTTTTAAGGTTGCAAAAATTACTCTGTGATCACTTATGCCGTCAATAATATCGAGTTGTTTTATCAGCTTAGGATGGCTTACTGCAAAAGGTCTAATATTTTATTTCCTCTCGTAGGCTTGTCAACTACTTGGGAAAGTGAGTGATTAGCAAGTGTGTTGAGTAAGATCTCGCTGATTTCCCTATTCCTAGAATTCGGTTTTACAGTGTAAGAATCCCAATTTATAGATGGCAGATTAAAATCTCCCCCAATAATTATTACACTTTTACTGTCTCTCACAGTAAATGCGGATATTTGATTTTCTAATTGGTAAATAACATCAACTTTGGAGTTTGGAGGTCTATAAAAAGAGCAAACATGTATACTCCTTTTGTTTCGTTGTTTAATTGTACACCACACGCTTTCTATTTCATTGTCAGTTATTTCATGGGCGGTGCTGTGTAAATGTGTTTTAACTGCTAGAAAAACTCCGCCAACTGTCCTATCGCTTCGATCGCTTCTGTAGATTTTATATCCTGGAGGAAAAACTTCGCTGTCGCTTACATCCTCTGTAAGCCAGCTCTCCGTTCCTATGACCACGTCTGCGTCCTGAAATATATGCTCGATTTCAGCGCGCTTGTTTTTAACGCTACGGCAATTAACTACTATAAA
The DNA here is from genome assembly GCA_963573305.1 of Pyrrhosoma nymphula. Classification (NCBI taxonomy): domain Eukaryota; kingdom Metazoa; phylum Arthropoda; class Insecta; order Odonata; family Coenagrionidae; genus Pyrrhosoma; species Pyrrhosoma nymphula. The sequence continues at coordinate 121,709,443 of OY754331.1, read as the reverse complement.
GTTAATGACATATTTTGTAGATTGAGTGTCGGTTGGTTCTTTTCCACGCTTATGGGTATTAGGTGGGCGAATTTCACTGGAAGTGCTTATTACATTTGATATAATTTCTTTCACTGGTTTACGCGTTTTGGGAAAATTGTCACTATTTACCGGCTTTAGCGCTCCTAAGTTTACTTGGATGTGAAAATTTTCGCAATGCGGATTACCTCGGAGGCTACTTTTGGTTAAATAAAGACAAAATATTAAGACATATAAAAAAATAAATTAAGCTTGGAGCAGGGGAAAGTCTACAAATAATAAATTATCATACCGTTGTTAAAAAAGTTTTGTCCTTTTGTTTAAATAATAAATTCTCAAACGATACTTTTGGGCTCGGTCGCTCGGGTAGTGTAATGGCGGTGTTTGTATAGCTGGCCGAGTTTCGACTGTGGACTGTCTACTGTCTAGTTCGCCCTGTTTTTCAAAAATTTTCCCCTGGTTTTGGACCCCCCCCCCGAACGAAATTCCTGGCTACGCCACTGACTCCCCCAGTGTTCTCCCCTCTATCACTCTCTTCAACATGCCCTCTCCTCTCAAAACCTCCTCCATCCATCTCTTCTGCCTTCTCCGAACCTCTCCCACAAACTTCCTCTCCTCTCCGACCATATCCAATACTCCCTCGTTCGTCTTTCTCGCCACCCAGCTCACCCTCTCCATCCTTCTCCAAACCAACATCTCAAGAGCCTCAAGTCTACGCACACGGCTAATCATCTCTTCGCAATGACCAGGTTTGCGATCCATACAGCGCCACGCTTCATATTAGAGTTTTCACCAGCCTTTTCTTTACATCTCTTCTCACGCCCCCCTCATCAATTCCCTTGCTTTCGAAAATGCTTCTTTAACCGCACGGCAATTCTTAATCTGATGTCCCTACCACGGAACCCATTCTCCTCCAATATACTACCCAGATACGTAAACCGCTCAACCTGCTCTATCTTGCGCTCCCCCACCCTTATATTCAGCCTCACCTTCTTACTTCTAGAAAATCTCATCACTTTAGTTTTCTTGTGATTTATTTTCATCCCATACCTATTGCAACTCTAACGTATTCATCATTGACTGTAACCCTTTGGCAGACTGACATACTGATGCTTGATCATCTGCAAATCTTACTGATTTTATCAGCTCCCCTCTTACCTTTATTCCTACCTCCTTTTCCCCCCATGCCTCCATTACCATTTATTCTGAATACACGTTAAAAAGCAACGGCGATAGTGGGCACCCCTGCCGTACTCCCCGTCCTATCATGACCCATCCCGATTCTCCATCGGCTAACTTAACCTGCGCCGTCTGGTTCATATATAAATTCCGAATGGGACGCACGTTCCTCCAATCGACCCATAATTTCTTCAACACTCCCATTAATTTCGTCCAGTCCACCCTAGCATGGCGAATTGATGTAGACATACCAAATAACGATTCTCTTATTATGTTTTTTTTTCTTTTTCTAGGGGTCATAGGAGCACGCTAGTCCTTCCACAACGGCAAGGTTGTAGTACAAGGGAAGAGCATCACGACTAAAGATGGGAAAAATTTCTCAGTAATCGATTAATCGTATCGTATGATAATCGTGTCGGGAGAATCAATTTAGTACAAGAATCGGGGATGCATAATAGATTATTTGAAGACTCGGTAAATAATCATATGACTTTATGTGAAGTTCTGTAGTTCTGTGACGAGCGGAAGAATCGTACGATTCATGTGAAGCGTGTGAGGGATGGTCTAGGATGAGCATCGCTATGCGTATTATTGATGAGAAACGTAATCGATTATTTGAAGATACCGTAAATAATCATGCGATTTTCCCGTGGAAATATCTGTGACGAGAGGAATAATCGTATGATTCATGAGGAGAATCATCGAGAATTCACAACGGTAAGCGATGCGCCCCGATTTTTCACGTTGAAACGAATGCTCTGGTGAACATATTTCACGTTGACAGTGGTGAAATCATTAGATTCAGTGATATAAATATAATTATGTTCTCTGTCTGAAGCGAACGATATTGTAAAGTGATCCGGGGAGAGTGAGTTATATATAAGGATTCGATCATTTACATTTGTGATAAATAACTTAATTGGATAGAGAAGAATCATCGGTGACTATTAGTGGTTATTGAAAATGTTTGTAGAGGAGAGAGATGGAGTCAGAATGGGAATGTTATAGGTACCTGGAATTCAGTGAAAAATATGTCTCCATAAGTAATACTTGGTATTGTTCTAATTCAGATTCGGCTTGCGACTCAATCTACAATGATCGTAATTTACATCGCTCAGTGTTGATGATACTCGAGTTATAAATATATTTATTATTTTGACAATAATATTAACTAGAGTAGATCAATTATGTTCATTGTTCTTGTATTTTTCCGGAAAATAAGTTTACAGAGGCAAAGTACTTTTTTCCAAAAGGTTTTTCATAATATTTATACGCTATAACCATATCTGTTATTTTTCCACTTGTAGTGTTCTCTCTGTATTCTTGGGTAGATCATTTTTTCCAGTTTTTCCACAGAGGAATACGTTTCAAACTCTTGTGTCTGCAATAAGAGTAGTTTTACCCTCACCAAGGATTGGAGCTTCTTTTGAAACACTGCGATGAAAAAGACTTCAACGGTTGAAACTTCTACAGTTTGCACATTTAAATTATTATTTTTAAATTAATTGCATGAAGCATGTTAATTGATAGAATCAAAACAAACTTTGTAAATTTTACAATCAATTTTATTCACTACGACCGGTTTCGACGCATAGGCGACATCTTCAGATGTCGGTGTTCACCTGAAGATGTCGCCTATGCGTCGAAACCGGTCGTAGTGAATAAAATTGATTGTAAAATTTACAAAGTTTGTTTTGATTCTATCAAAATGGAATTTTACAAAGTAACGCCTGAGAGTATCGAGTTCATGTTAATTGAGTTGCTGAAACAGGGGTCGTATGTAATAAGTAAGCTGAGGACATTGCCTGAAATGCCTATTTTTTCTTTTACTCAGGAAACCAAATTTATGAAGTTATAAGTTCATCTAGGATCATTTATGGCGAAATTAAGGCAATTTGTTACTGCCTAAAAATGCCTATTTTACCTGTTTGCGCCTTTTTCTGCTGGTATCGCCTATTTAAGGGCCTACAAAAGCAATATTCATCTCAACGTTACCAAACGCACTTCTTAGGATGCTTCCTATTTAAAATCCTCAAGTTTAGAAAACCTGACTACTTAACGGAGTTCTTTTTATTCACAACGGACGTCCGACAAAGAACTCTGCACACCCTCCCGGACATACTTTACATTCCCGTTCTTTTAAGTTCACCAATGCAATCTCTGCATTCTCAAGGATAGCTATTGCCTCTGCAACAGAATCGATTCTGCTTTTTGATACATAGGAAAATATGGTGGCACACTGGAAATATTGCTACCTTGAAAGAACATTCTCACGGGCACTCAAGAACAAGCAGGAAGAAAAATCAGCCATTGCCCAACATGTCTTGGCGGAGCCAGGTCACAGCATCAACTTTGAAAAACCAAACATCCTGGCCAAAGAAAAGAGTTTCCTATTTCCCAAGAATCATCAGAGAAGCTGTGGAAATAATCAAGAGGCCACACAACATGAATAGGGAATATGGATACACCCTTTCCAACACTTAGAAACGTGTATTCAATGGCCGCAAAAAGGACCCTTCCCGCGTTTTGCGGATGTGAGCCCGATATGCATAATCCAGTCAGCGGACGGAAACGTCAAGCTGAATTTCATTTGTATAATTACCTTTAAAATCCCATAAATATATTTCGCCAACAGCCATACCACGATGAATACACCGGTTCTCGTCCGATCACCGAAGTTAAGCATCATCGGGCCCGGATAGTACTTGGATGGGTGACCGCCTGGGAACACCGGGTGCCGTTGGCATTTTTTTCTACTTTTCCTCCTTTTTTCATCTTCCTTTCACATATTTTCTTCATCTACTTCAGCAGCCTTCATTTTAATTGTTGTTTTTAATTTTGCCGATGCCGAAAAGCTAGACGAACTGCTTCTTAAATCTCTTATTTCATGGCATAATCCTTCGCAAGCTTCCAAATTCACATGGCCCATCCATTGAAATTTGAGTGATTTACTTCAACAATGTACTTGAGGGTTTCTTTTAATCCTTCCAATAAATCCTTTGCACGTGCAGAAAACTAACAAGCAGAACAATACCATAGACACATCTAGTGGATAATATTACTAATACTGTTACTTTATGAATGCTACGAGATGCTTTTTCCTGCAGAGAACAAAATAAAATAATGCCGGAAATATCAAGCGGTGTGAAGTGTTAGTAATGATGTTATGTTGATAAACACAAGCGAAATATTTGAACTCTACCTATTGAGGGTGGGAGTTTCATATGATTGATCTATCGCAACTATTATGATCCCTTATTGTGCGAGGGAAAAATGACATTTTAAATCTATCGGTTCTGCAGTCAATTTCCTCTATCTTATTCCTGTGATCGCTTCTACCGTAGTACGTTGGCTCTAGCAATATATGTTGAACGTCCGGCAAAAAACTGTCTGCTCCGAACTTGCGCAATAGTTATAACTAAGCTGAGGACATTGCCTAAAATGCCTATTTTTTCTTTTACTCAGGAAACCAATTTTATGAAGTTATAAGTTCATTTAGGAGCATTTATGGTGAAATTAAAGCGATTTGTTACTGCCTAAAAATGCCTATTTTACCTGTTTATGCCTTTTTCTGCTGATATCGCCTATTTAAGGGCCTAAACAAGCAAAATTTTTCCAACGTCATCAAAATTCTCTCATCATCTCTTTAGTGCGGAGCTAGTCTGTTATTTCAGTTTCTTTTTTAATCTATCAAGGTTGAAATAATGTCATTAAACATGCATAAAGAAAAATCATCCAGAGTGTAAATATACAAAGAGTAGAAAAACATCTATGGTAATTTTACGTGATGCGTACATGCGATGGTTTCAATTGCCAAAAACTGGCTTTTGAAGGTACCAATCAGTATTGCTGAGTTTAAAAAGATAACGCCCGAAGTTGCTCTGCCTTCAATGCCAGTGTTGATATTATGGGGAACATGGCTAAATACTGCATTATAACTGCAGATAAAGTTATTGAAATACGTGAGGTCTGTGACAGGAATGATGTGCGCCTCCGATACATCAGTTGGAACGTCTTTTTCACCCACTTTAAGGTACACTATTGTAGCTGATTTCACTCATCTTTAATACTATGTGTCAATTTTGTCTATAAGAAAATTAAACCATCATGGTACATGAGTAGGTTTTCTGTAGGCAACAGAATATCTGGATGAAGAAGAAGCAAACTGCACTCTCGAATCCAAAGCAGCAGAGTTGAATCTTGATGTCAACGCAGATCCTACGTTTATCAGATGTAATTTTGGTTAACTACCATCAATCATGTCATCGCTTGAGGCAAGAGAACTACTCCTTGCAACGGCTACAGAGAAAATCTGAACTGTGGAGGGTGACCTTTTTGATATACCAAGTGATGTGGGAAAATCCATTGCTCAAGAATTTAAGACGTTATACGGAGAAACCCTGGATGGGAACACATTAATAAGATGGAAGACATCTTATGAAGAAATTATATGGCTCTAATACTAAAGAAGAGTCCATGAGAACTGTCATTGTTGCTGAGATATATTACCAAAAGTTTAATTTTTCATATTAGGGATACATTTAAATGAAGCTAGAAATCCATTCAGGGGTATTTATAACGAAAAAAATCAAGTTGTTACTGCATCGCTTTAATCACCAATTTAATCGCTTTGTGCCTTCTTATGCTTATATTGCTGATGCGAATGTCTTAAATTGTAAAAATCGCTTATCGTCCCGAATTTTTATTTCCCAGTCTACATAAGTTATTTTAATTTGTTAATTCGTCGCATTGTTGCCCATTTTTCTTTCTGACCGGTGCATGAGAGCTCTCAAATGTAATTTTTTTACTTCTAAATGAACAGTTAAATGAAGCTGAGGTGTAAGCGCCGGGCTCTTCAATTTCACCATGGGCCTCATCCCATTCTTGTACCTACCCCGCATTCGCACTACCCGGTACAACACGAATTTCCGTGCCTCGTTTCCAAATAATGGTAAGCTACAACAATATGCACCTCCGCGATTATGCCTGAGAGATGGAAAAACGTCACCGTCTTATATTTTACCACTTGACGTATCGCGCGTCGTATCACTACAATGTGCACTCGAATGTCGTAGGGGCAAATATTGTGCCGCGCAACCTCCATCAAGTAGTTACAGTGTCGGGTGTTGTATCCCTCTGGTGTGCACACCGCCTAGTTGCCACTGAGAGTTCTGCCAGAACGGCAAAGACATTCTAATTGCCACATTTATAACATGCTAATTTGGTAAATTACTATCCACAATTCAATCGCTGGAGGAAAGAGAACTACTCCTAGCGGCAGCTGTGGAAAAAATTCGAAAGGTGGAATATGAACTTATTAATATACCAACATGTGGGAGAAGTCTTGATTTGAAAATTCAAGAAAGTTATGTAAAGGAACTCTGGATGGGAAGGTGTCCATAACAATGCAAGCATTTTATCAGGGACTTCGGTTGCTCCAGGACCAAAGATGACAGCAGAAGAGCTTGCATCATTTAAGTATTGCCCTATCACCTCGCGTGAGGTTGAGAGGTCATTTTCATGCTATAGAAATATCGTGACTAACTCTCGGCATCAGTTTACAGGAGAACATTTAGAGAAATATGTTTTTGTAAATAGTAATGTAACTTGAAATAAGCAAACCTTTTGAATTTTACGTTTCTTCAATTTATAAGCTAATTTTATTTGGAGTTTTACCCTCTTTCCTCTCCACCAGTGTTACCGAAAAGTAATCGTGTATTTCAACCCAAGCTTTAAATTCCAGATGCTTATTTGTGGCAATAAGCTGCATTATGTTTATAGCCGGCCACGGTGGAGGCGGGGTAAAGTCTTCGCCTGCTAATCTTGGGATTACGGGTTTAATTCCCGACTGGGTGGACATTTCACCACCCAAGGCGTAGATGTAACTCAAGTTTTGTTTGTATTTTCCCTGTAAAACCTGATTACAGGCTAAGCCTTTTGGGATTCCAGGACGGACAGAATCATCCGAAATGCCAAAAATATTTTAAGCGCCTATTTCAAGTGCCTATTTTGAAATTTTTAGTGCCTATTTAGGCTGCCTATTTCTTCATTTTTAGTGCCTAAATGTCCTCAGCTTAGTAATAAGTTGTGTGGATTAAAACTAAGTTGTTTTCTATCATGGATGTTCCATTACCGTGTACCCTGTACCATTTTCCATAGAAAATGGCTGGTTTTTTTATGCAAATATCTCGAAAAGTATAGTAGTAAGTGGCTGATATTTTGGTATCAATGGAAATATAAGTTTTTTTCTTTGTAATGGGGCCAAATTCATCGAGTTTTATTAAAACGTATGTTCCGCTCAAGCTACCTAATAACACAGATATTGGTATCCACACGTATTGTCATCATCCAAGCTGTGAACTACGTTGAGGCAACATCACTTCAGTTTTGATTCATGGAAAATAATAACAGTGTGCATTAATACTTTACTAAGACAACTTTCCTACGTTTTACTCATTTTCTCCGCTTAATCCCATGTATTATTTCTATTGTTTTCTTATCATAAATGCAAAAAGGTGGGATTTTAGTTGATGTTATAAGGTTGCCTGTTTTTTTGTATGAAATAAGGAGTTGAAAAGACGGGGACAATTCATTTTACTGTGGAAATTCCTTACCAAAAATTTTTATTTTTTATTTTTAAGTTTAACGACACGTCAAATGAAAATGCAAATATTTGCTCATAGCCTGGTGGCTGGTCTCGGAATATATTATGGTGCGTGGCCGAAGAACCGCGACAGGAAGCGTTTCCCTTCACCCGTTTAAGGGACTCAATCCCACAGCTTTGTCGTCTTAAAATATAACTATCAGAAAGGACGAGATACGAACTAAGGATCTAGGACGCTGATAATATGATGTCGCGGAAGCCAAACGATGGTGGTTACATCTTTTAAAAAGGGGGCGGAAATGCCGGAAGTTAATCGTGGCCAGTCCACTTCCAAATCCACTTCTTATCGAATCAATTCCTTTTGGCTGTTAAGTAGATAACAGCAAGTTCTTTAATATAACTAGACGCGGACATAGGTACATACATTAATCTATGAACCATTGCTCTAAAAGAGGCAAGTTTATGGCTATGGTGGTGTTGGGAATCACTCGGGATGACTGCGTCTGTAAATGTGGGTTTGCAAATTATAGAAAAATTCTGGTTGTTATTTCCTATCCCAATTGTCAAATCTAAAAAATGATACTTTTGCCTCCTACTTCCATCGTAAATTTAATGTTTCACATCCCGAGTGATTCCCAACACCACCATTGCCATAAACGTGCCTTTTTTAGAGCAATGGTTCATTGATTAATGTATGTACCTATGTCCGAGTCTAGTAATAATAAAGAACTTGCAACGATCTGCATAATAGCCAAAAGGAATGGATTCGATAAGAAGTGGATAAAGAAATTGGTTGATAAAGCAGCTAAACAAAAATACATCAACTTCCTAACGTCTCTTTCCTCCGGGAAAGATAAAAAGAAAAAATGGTATGCCCTCCCATTTATTCCAAACGTTTCAAACACACTCAGCAAACTGAGTGACGAAACAGCCGGTGTGTCATTCAGAAACCCCCACTCTCTGTCTAAAATATTTTTTAATGTGAAGGACAGGTATTCAGATGCAGACAAAAGTGGGGTGTACAAACTAAAATGTGATGACTTTGAATCAGTGTATGTTGGTCAAACAGGGCGAAAATTTAAGGACAGAGTGAAAAAACATATTAGCTGTTTTGTTAACGGTACTGGGAATTCAAATTTTGCGGAGCATTTAAGTAATTTTAAACATTTTAGTGATTTTAATTTCGAAATTTTACATTTTAATGACAAAGGTGCCAAACTGGATTTTTAGAGCAATTTGAAATTGTTAATAGCCCGCATATGTTATGTAATGATCAATTGTTTCCATCTCATTCCCCCCTCCTTAAAATAAACCTCCCCCAACCCTAAAACCGTTAACCGGCCCGGCAACCTTAAGGCTGGGACACAATCAACGTTAGCGTGTGACGGGAACCGTGTACCGTATTACGTGGGACGGGAAATTTCAACCACCGGACACAATCGACGTCACGGTGCACCTCCTGTGAAAATTGACTGTCGTATGCGCAACGGCGAATTCGGGATATTTTAAGGTAAACTGTGAGCCAAAAATACCGTTTATCTTGTATTCACGCATTTATAGACACTAAGCAGCGTGGCACTGACTCTTGGTTAAGAAGATGGCTGGAGAAACTCGCGAAATATTTTGAAAGCTTCAAATAAAAGCTAAATATGGACTGGAAGTCCGCCATTTTCTCAATTTGTGTCTTCTGACTTCTTTGGTCCTGATTGGATCTCCGTGTACGGGAAACGTGGAGAGATGAAAGTTGCCCATCTCTCACGTACACGTACTCCAGTTGGACACGTTGGCTGTGTCCGTCCCCGGTACTTTCCCGTTAGCCATCTCTACGCGTATTCCCGTCAACGGCTCGCGTCACACGTTAACGTTGATTGTGTCCCAGCCTTTATCCGTCCTTCACAGTATGAGCGCGCGCTCCTTCCTTTAATAACACTGATTGACTCAACCTTTCCCTTCCCCCCTTTTCCATGCTGCCCAGCCCTCACTCCCCACCTTCAACCATATATATACCCGGCCACCTGTGAAATTTGTTACCTGAAGATGGCACGAAGTGTAAGTAGTTGAAACCCGAATCGTATGTAATAAATTGTGTGTATTAAAACTAAGTTGTTTTCTATCATGGATGTTACCAACTTCCACAAAGTTAAGCCTGAAACGATTACATACGGTAATGGAACTTCAAAGAGACTTAATTTTAAAAATGAGGAAATTAAGCAGTGTGCAGTGTTTATGCTTTCTTAACTGTTTTTAAAAATAAATCAATTACTCATCGTTGTAAATTTTGAAGAACCGCAATAAAATCTTCGGTTGTTAAGGAGTTTTCAAAGTATGGCGTGAAAAAAAATTAATTAAAATAAAAACATTTAAAAGTTTATATTTAGGTAATTACTGAAAGTTTCAGAAATTTAAAGCAAAGTTTTTGCGCCATTAATGTTACAATGCTTCATAAAAATACCAAATTCCACCTTTTAGTTTGTATTTTTTATAATATACTAGCGGGAGGTACCCGTTGAAATTCAACGGGTGTTAAAAAAATGGAACTTATTTTATAAGAAAACCACAAAGCCTGAATAATACTGTCAGCGCGGTCATTTGAGGAGTTCGTAACCTATCCTGTATGTTGGGTTCGTTGTAGTAGACACGCTGACCGTTTTCCAGGTGCACGGAGAGATGAGTGACTATTGGTCCACTTTCATGCACGGGAAACCCAAAAATCGGCCACGCACACTCATTACTACTTAAATAGCACCTAGGTTGATAGATGGTCACCTCGTCCCTCCGGTTCTCTTGAGCCGTCTTCTAAGTGATTAACAGCATGATCACTTCTCTTGCGTACAAACATTTATTTTCATTCAATGACTTAATTGAGATGCACTGTTCAACGTTGATATGAGTGTCAAATATCTTAATTCGGATCGGAGAGTAAGGTAAAATCCAGCGAGTGACAACGTCAGAAGGAGTATTTTCAATAGCAGCCATGTTTATTTGACTAATGAATCCAACATCACCCGGACTGCGCCTTCGGCATAAAGGGTAGCCATAATCATTGGTTTCGGTTTGCTAAATAAAAACTCTATTGTGATTCTTAGCGTACTCACCGATTTTACTATATACAGGGTGTTTCAGGAGGAAGTGGCAATACTTCTGAAGGAGGTTGGGGACGTGATTTTAAGCATTTTTTGTCCTATGAACATGGGGTCGCAACTCCTTAGTTACCGAGCTATGGCAACGCAAACATTTTGTCACAAGCATTCTGAAGTTACCATGAAAACCCCCAAAAGCAGTGGCATCCAGCAATATTTACAAATAAAAACTGGTTTAAATTGTACTTTAAGTTTGTATCTTTCTTTTTCTGCCGAAATTGACGCATATTGATGACATTTTCGAAAATGGTAACTGAAATTGTCAAAATATTTCTTCTTCAAACAATTATTTTTTAGAATAACTTTTTTATTTTTAGATATACGAAAAGGTTACTACAGTCATAAAATTTGGAAAATTTAATTTAATTTCCACAACTGGTAACATTATTTTCATATCTTAATTTTTAGCGAAGATATGGCATTTTATACGGTACCGTTACATGAGCACATTTTTCGACGGCTCTCTTCCATGCATGGAACTGATATTGATTTACCGATAAAGACAATTACCTACACCAATCTAAGCTTGAGTACTTATTTTTAAATGTTGTGAAAAGAATAACCAACCAATGAAACCCAAATTTAGGTGTTTTTGTGAACCAAATGAAGTAAACAATCAAGCGTCAACAAAGATCTCAGGTGGAGATTATCTCCATGGATTAATTGTCGATCACTGGCGCTGAGATTCATTGTTTAAGAAGCTTTTTCAACTTATAAGATCTTATAAGGATATTTAATTAATTGTATGTCTTATTTATAGGTAAACTATCGATGTGATATGAGATTAAGACAATAGGCATCACATCAGAACAATTAGAATTTTTTAAGAATTAATAAATGTAAATTAGTATCATATGCCTTACATTTGGTTGGTAAATAAGGGTTTAGAAAAAAAAGGAAAAATGTTAGAGAGTCACCTATTGTACATTTGTAATAAAGTTACAACATAGGTACTTCAACAACATCGATGTAATTTTTTATTTGATAGTCTGCTCCTTGCGTTGCTCATCTAGGTTATTGCGGTTTTCTTTTATAGGATTACTGCGTTCAGTATTCAAAGTAGATATGCATACCATGTTTTAACTTTACTGGTGTACCCAAGGCCTTTAATTCAACCGTAGGAGTAAAACTCTTAAAGTTTATAAGTCGGCAAAACTCGTAGACTAGTTATAAACAGAACTAAGACCAATAAAACGCTCAGATAACCCTTCATTTTGTTAGTTGACTACGACGAGGGAACGATGACTTTCACTTTGTCAGTAGATACATCTGCTGTCTCGTACCTAACGACACATTCCCTTTCAGTAAAGTCATGCTTTTTTAAAAAATGGAAGGTACAACTCTTTTGTTAAACATCATTATAAAATAATTGCACAGAGTACCTGCAACCTGAGTATTCCAAATAAAACGTTTATTTAGAACCACTGTTAAAAGCTGCTTTCGATAGTGCCACGGGGGTTTTCTATTGAGCAAAATAAGAATACAATCTGTATTCCCACCGTCTCTTTGGAACCGAGCTCCGTCGATAAATGAGATGGATCTGCAAAAATGGAAATTTCCATACGACCATTCACGAAGCGATTCCGCTGTCTGGCAAGATGTCTCCATGGAGGAAGTAGGAATCGCCGCATATGAAATGGCTGTATGCTTTCATTAAGCAACATTCTTTATACTTTTGTCCGTGAATCCTTAGAAATATGCTTATTCTTCTTGAACTTGCTATAGGACTACGCTATGACTACGGAGATTTCCCACTTCTCGTTCTGCTCTAGGGGACCAAATGCTCGTAAGACATGCGAGCGCAGGGAAATGAGCCTGTATCACCATGGTGTTGAAAACCCAAAAAAATCACTTGTCTACTCGGGATTTTTCGTGTTGAAAACGATAGTCGGTACTTGGCGACAGCTTTTCAAACGCAAAGAAGTAAAGAGTATCTTCATATTCAGTACTAGTAAAATCATGAGTCATTGTGAAGGTCTCGCCGAAACGTACCGAAATACCATGAACCTGATCAAACTTGCCCCCATTTTACTCTCATTACATTGACAAAATATCCAAGAATTAATGATGCAATTGAGTTAGTATCCTTATAAGATCTTATAAGTTGAAAAAGCTTCTTAAACAATGAATCTCAGCGCCAGTGATCGACAATTAATCCATGGAGATAATCTCCACCTGAGATCTTTGTTGACGCTTGATTGTTTACTTCATTTGGTTCACAAAAACACCTAAATTTGGGTTTCATTGGTTGGTTATTCTTTTCACAACGTTTAAAAATAAGTACTCAAGCTTAGATTGGTGTAGGTAATTGTCTTTATCGGTAAATCAATGGAAGAGAGCCGTCGAAAAATGTGCTCATGTAACGGTACCGTATAAAATGCCATATCTTCGCTAAAAATTAAGATATGAAAATAATGTTACCAGTTGTGGAAATTAAATTAAATTTTCCAAATTTTATGACTGTAGTAACCTTTTCGTATATCTAAAAATAAAAAAGTTATTCTAAAAAATAATTGTTTGAAGAAGAAATATTTTGACAATTTCAGTTACCATTTTCGAAAATGTCATCAATATGCGTCAATTTCGGCAGAAAAAGAAAGATACAAACTTAAAGTACAATTTAAACCAGTTTTTATTTGTAAATATTGCTGGATGCCACTGCTTTTGGGGGTTTTCATGGTAACTTCAGAATGCTTGTGACAAAATGTTTGCGTTGCCATAGCTCGGTAACTAAGGAGTTGCGACCCCATGTTCATAGGACAAAAAATGCTTAAAATCACGTCCCCAACCTCCTTCAGAAGTATTGCCACTTCCTCCTGAAACACCCTGTATATATTATTTTACTATATATTATACTCACCGATATATTACTCTCACTGATAACACAACCGAAGATTTGTTTGTAATTCCGTAAGAATTACTGGGGTGAGTAGCTTATTTATTTTGTATATAGTCGAGAAAGTATACAAACTACAAACCATAACATTTCTGACGAGATTTACGCTTTGGAAGTTCCTCATTAAAAAAAATAAAATCTCTTGCGTGCATACCCGTACCATTTCCCATGGAAAAGGCATGTTATTTCTTGGCAAATATTTCGAAAATTACTGCGGTAAGTGACTAATATTTTGTTAACATTGGAAATATGAGATATTTCTCTGAATAATGAGCCGTAACTCATTGAAGTGATATACCCAAAAGTAGTTTGAGCGAGATATTTCGTTCGCGTGAGAAATGACATTTTAAACCTGTGCTTTGTGCAGTCTATTTCATTCTCATGATTCATATGATATAGAATTTGAACTGTTATATTTCGACCAAAACGGTCCCCCAAGATCGTTTTAAAAAAATATAAATATATATATTATAAAATAATAAAATACATTTTACAAATCCTTCTCCTTACCTTAAATATCTCGAGATTAGCTTCGAAAACCTGACGCTGATTAGATCTGGTTAGCCTTTTAGTAAACCAACCGTATTTTCCAAGAGGAAACCTTTTGGGACGCTATGCGACGGGAAAACTCCGTATTATGCGGAAATGAAAACAGTGATAATGGAGATATTTGCAATGAATTATCATAGTAGATTACTTTTCAGCCTGCGGTCTTCCGGTTTAATGTTGAGTCGTAACATATCCTCTGTCCTCAGATTTCGCGATCTGAATCCCTTCCCTTTTTAACCTCACCACGAGGGAAGTAACGCTTACTCCGAAAGGAGAACGTGCTTACAGTGGCAGCGAAACATGGTGGTAGTTGCGCAGAAGACCCTTTTTAGAGGAAGGGTCAATTGTCTATAAAACCGCTCCTCGTACCCCCTCATCCCTCCCTAACGCTAAAAGCTGGCTGAAGGTTGCGCGAAAATTTAATATTTAAAAAATAAATATTGAAAATACTGTTAATACTCAGCTGTTTTCGTGCAAGTATCCGCAATACTGGCATTCTGGAAAACACGAACGCTTCCTCTCAAGTTTCATTCGAGCCATTCGCTTTGAAGTCAGTAGAGTTGTACCCTCAAAACAACATCTTGTGTATTTTTTGTAGTTAAAACAAATATTTTTCAGCAAACTGTTAAGAATAAGCTTGGCTTTCTCAATTTAAAATTGTTACTCTGATAGGGAGAAAAGTAACAAAATGCCAAGCGCTCAAACATGGTTATCAGCCCCTACGCGCCGAAAACAGTGACTTTTTGCAAATGAAAATTAGTAAAGTAAAAAAATAATAATATGTATGTATAAACGTGAGAACCATTAAGCTTTCACGTGTATTTTACTGCATTAAATTCCGTTTCATCGTTTAGAAGATAAAGCATCTCAAGCTCGGATATCTGGACATTTTTTTAGATGACAGTGGCTCCACACGGGGGGAATAAGGTAATCTCCGCGCTAGACTACCAGAGTTCCCAAGATCGCAAGCTTTCATTTCCAGCAGCAAAATGCTCACTCTAGCATTCACGTTAACTTTCCGGCATACCATGGCTCTTAATTCCATTGTTTACATAGACTTCTCAGATGAGTTGCAAACATTGTCAGCGTAGTTTGATGCAGCATTGGGCATCATAACACAACAGCGCACTCCCCTTCCATTCGTTACAGACCCTGCGAACTACTATCGGCGCAAAAAAGGTAGAACGCTGCACTTTAAGTATTTGTATGAAATTCCGCCGGAGCTCCATAGAGTCGTGTAATATATCGTTATACTCCTTGTTTATTTGACTACATTCATTGAAAAGTGTTTAAATGTAAAATTTTAGCTTCTACGGTCGAAATAGTGAAGAAAAACACGCGAAAAACTAGGAGAACGGCAAAACAGTCGTCTTCTTCATCTCGTCACGGCCAAAATATTTGATTGGTGCACTTCATTGTTTATTTATGGAGAGGACGACATCTCCGCATTACAAATATTCCATATTCTAGTAGGTAGCGCACTACAAAATAGATCAGAAGCAAAGTTGGAGTGCGCTAAACAACAAAAGAACGTCAACAATGGCACCCGTGATTGTGGTCAATTTTGTTGATTTTCAGTAAAGGCGTCAAAAATGCATATTGTAAAGTTTTTATTTACTCAGCGCCAAAAAGCTAACGTTTTTAAATACTTACTTTGAACCAATTCAACAAATTTAAACCATAAATTCGGCCGTGACTGCTGTTAAACCACAGAATGCCACCCACCAACAGGTTACAAATAGGGTTCCCAAATCACCCGGTTTATCCGGGTACGACCAGGTTTTTAATGTCCTTTTTCAGCCCCCGATTAAATGTCATGAAAACAGGTAAACCCCCCCGATTTTTATGATCGCTGCACAGCCCCGGTAGTAGAACGGTAGAAGCTTTTCTTCCATCGTTAAATATTTAAAAAAAATGAGATGAAGCCCCTTATCTTTGTACACCAAAATATGATAAAATAAAAGATTGATTGAGGTTCAACTCGAAACTTCGGGTTGTTTAATCTGACGTATTTGTCAATTTTAACCCTCATTGAGTTTACATTAAACCACCCTTCTTACAATCATAAATATTACATCCATACTAATACTGTTCACCGAACTATCTCTCACGCCCTGAACGTCTGCTTCATTCAATCACTTCCAAATAATATTTTTTACCACTCCGCTTCCCAAAACAATGCTCAATAACTCGCTTCAAAGATGCATACTAGTTGTCAGGCGGCCTTTATTGTTTGGGATATACACCACGTGCTCCCACTATAATGCAACTTAAAGTCGATTTGCTAATAATAAACACCAAAAAACGTGCTCTACGCCAAAATGCAAATTAAAGAAAATGGACTAAAACATTTAGTGATGATCCCCCGGTTTATCATTGTAAATATGGTAATCCTCCCGTTTTTTCATTTTAAAATATGGCAACCCTAGGTACAAAACATTTCGCCAGCACAAATCGTTCCATTCAACGCCGTTCGTGTGCGCTAAAGTGCGCAGATGTGTTACGATGTGCGCAAACTTCAACACCTTCAATGAAAAGCCCCCATCGTTAGGAATTCTTGAGGCCGTTTTACACGAGACACTTTATTGGAAAATTTGAAGTAGCATCTGTTTTCACAATGCAAGAATGCAGGCTCGGAATTAAGAGCAGGGGCTATTTCCCCATCTCTCGTTTTTGCATTTTCGCATGAATTCTAGCAATTCACCGCTTTGAACGACGCAATTTTCAATGCACGCCCACACGCACATCAGATTGTGCAACAGAGTGCCGCGTGTAAAACGGCCTTTATGCATTTTAAGCATCCTTATGCTTCACTTGCGTCTTTCCCACATCGACGCAACGTAATTCGCATGTGACTGCCACCATGTTTCTAAACCACTGTACAAAGAAACTTCCTCCATCCGCGTTGGAGGAATGATTAACCTACTGAAAAAAAGAGCGTTACATTTCCAGATGGGTTAAAAAAATAAATCTTTAGGGTGGTATTACGAAATATTTGACGTGTCTACCTATCTCTTTCGGAAATCATCGCCTAACAGTTACAGCTTTGATGGAAAACCTTTTGATGGAAAAATGTAAAATCACTAATTGGATACATTGAAAATTTCGAGAGTTTTTGTGGCATTACCCTACGTCGTATTTCATTTTACGAGTCTCCCTTACCATTCAGTAACGCGAGCGAAAATAAATTGGTTATCACTCGAAGTGACTAATAATAATCAACTTCTGGTGTAAATTGCAATTAATTATCTTCGTATAACTTTTAAAAACTACGATCTCTTTGAATGGGTGTTGACTCGCATTGTAAACGGATCCTTTGGCACTAGAAGGCGTTTTTTCTTCCGCCTTCTCAATGTTTCTTATCATCGAATTACTCACATCGTACTGCTGTGTTGATTAAAAACCTCAACTTCCGTCTCAAAGTTCAGTTTATGTTATCAACTTATCTTACGACGGAAACGTTTCCTATTTTTCTTTTAAGCATCTCCAGTTCCTAATCGTCTTTTTGAATCCATAGCTCACGATACTCAGCGAGTCACAGCTGACGAAAGCCGTTGCAGCATTCGAGGAAGTATGGGAGAAGCCAGAGAAGATTATGCTTCTTTTGCATTTCTCGAAAAATAGCAGGTCAAAAGTTTATCTAACTAGGTGCTGATATATTGGAACTAACCATCGATTCATCTCTTACTATATAAAAGGTTACCCGTACGTACTTATGATTCAGTTGCTAGGCGTAATGATTCAGATGTGCGGCAATAGATGGCAAGCGAGCTCCCAACATGGGTTCTCCATTAACTGACACATGGCGCGGGAGTGTGCATTTTTCAAAACCATGAATACTACATTCGATGCAGACTCCTATGTCCTAAGTATTTAGACTCCTTCAAAATACACATATGGTAGAATGCTTATTGTTAGCAACAGCTCCGCCAACTACACCAAAAATTAGTCTATTAGATAAGATAAATATAGGGAAAAATAAGTCTCTTTTTATTACTATAAATTGAGGGAAAAATTAGTACTTCTCACAAGCCTAATTAAAAAATGTTTTCATAGGTAACATATCAATCCTATCAAGCATGTTATGACTAGATTTTTCGGCGCGATATTCGAAATTTAGACGAAATTATGTTGAAATGAGTTTTTTCGAATATTTGACAAGACGTGACGCCTTGATATTTGTTAGCAACAGTTTTAAGAACGCAAGTAGGGCGTGCCCGTACAATTTCAATGGAAAGATAATAAATAAAATTGATGCATAGGATTAAAAGAATCTTTTAAATGTGACGTTTTAAATTCAATCATGTATGGGTACCAAGTCTATTTAAATAAGTTTATCACACTTACATTGTTTTCACAATTTTTAATATCGCTATTCATACGACTTTAAAAGACTAATCGTCAAAAAACATTTACGTTGCATCTTAAATATATTTTGGTAGCTACAACACTAGCTACGACGCTTTGAAACTACTAAAAAACGTTAAAATAAACGACTAAAGTCATTATCTACATTTATTTACCTCATTATTAATTATTTATAATGGATTTAGATATGTGTAGTGATTTATTTATTCCTTATTTAAGTCTGAGTAAATATAAATATACGGAATCTCTACTTAAGCAATCAGCATGATCGTTTGGGGGACGATTTATTAAAAATGCTATAACTGCTAAAAATTGATTCATTTTATTACAGTTTTCGCAATTTTTACTGGGAAACAGCATTTAATTATAAAAATAAAAATCTCTATACACTTTTCTTTCTATTAATTTCTATGAATTCTTTCAAGTTATATCATTTCTACCAATTTCTAAAAATAAAAATCTCTATTCAATTTTCTTTCAATTGGTTCCTCATCCCATATTGCAAAAGAAAAAAGGTGTGCAACCAAACGAAAAATCAGCTTGACGTGTTTTTTTATGAGAGTTACTAACAAAGATATAAATATACATGACGGTGATTATCATGATTGATGAAATGTATTATTTCGCGTATAGAAGATAATATGTACATACTTATGCTATCTAATTACTGCAATATATATGTCATTGCCATAAGACTACGAGTTAAAAGAGCAAAAATGCCAAACCGGTATAATACATTTTTTCTCTTTCATCTATAGATATCACCATAGAGTAAGCATTATGATATCACTAATGAGAACACGTTTGGAAATGTTCATGTAAACCTGTGCACAGACAAAAATCGTTCCCACCACCTCTAAGTCGGTAATTATGAAGATAGGAACTTAATAGCGAAGACAGAAAACATCAGAGGATCAATTGCAGAGATAGGAGGCTCTGTGTACAAGTATAAGTCACGGTCCTTAAGCCTCTCCAGTTTGATGTCCGAAACACCTCAAGGGTGTGTGCCAGGGAGTTAATTGTCACCAACATGCATTACACTATACACTAATGAAGTAAATGAAACTACGACTAATTAAGCATGGGCAAGAACATATAACTATCTGTCAGGAGGTGAAATTTCAAAAACATGCTGTCCACTATAGGTGTGCTACCAAAGTCAGAGAAGCTATGAATATTAATGTATTTAGAAACTACATAGATGCACGTAGATTTAAAAGCAATGCAATAAACATGCATGTTAGTACTACGTAGCAGATAAAGAGGTGAGCATTAGGGATCAAATCAACTAACTAGCCTTCCGACCTGACCTGAGAAGTTAGCTATATATGTCTTATCTTTCACTGTATTTTATTATTAGACAGGAACTAAGGCGATTCCGCTATTGACTCAAAAAATCGGAACCTCATGTTTGTTAAATGATAATATTTCTGCCTTTTTAATCAACAGATCGTAGTAAAACATGCCAATGAATGCGCAAACGTCATGAAAGCAAACGAAAATTTGGCGGCCTTTCGAACAGGTCGGTGCTAGGTACAATTAAAAATAAATTGCTTATTTCAGAAGGTAAATCGGCTTATCAACGTTCCAGGGTGTATATTAAGTATGCTTATGAAATATAAGAAGGGCATACACTACAGTAACCAGTTAAAACCGATTAATCATTAAAACATTTACAAAAACGTCCCACCCAATAATGAATATTTACCATTCACGTCCGGTGACCTCATAGCTTTTCGATAGCTGTTCCAAACATGCAATGCGAAGAGTACACAATGCGTATAATGAGAAAATATCAGCGCAAAACAATAACAGTTTTCTCAGAATAGCCCCAGATCACAAGGGAATTAGAATCGTTAGAACCATCTCTCAAAAAACTTCTCCACCGAAGTCGAATGCATAAATACTCTATCTGGTTATGGCATCCTTTTTAAGGAAAAATTATTAAAAAATCCTGTAACAGAGATAGTAATCTAGAGCTTTGATTCCACATCGGCTACCATGTTCCGTGACGAAACGGTCGACTTACGAGTCGCAGAGGAACCTCCTTAGGAGCCATTCAAGTATTACGTAAGACGTTTTGGGAGGTGGGTTGAGCTTTTCTTACGTTGTCTTACGTTACGGGGTGTTGGGGTCCGAGACAATCTTACATAAGATTTAAGCTACTTCCGAGATCTTATTTTTATCAACTTATTAAATTATCTTCGGACGAAAAATCTTACTTTTTAAGATTACCTTTTTTTGCGGTAGTACGCCTGAATTAATGCTAAACTATAGAAAAAGGTATGATGAATTCCTTGCGTTCATTAGTTTGGAGACATCGCATTTGTGAAGATCTAGTGTTTTGCGAGTCGCGGCTACTGTGACTCGCGAAATATCGAAAATCGTTATCGATATCTGACTAAAAATTCATATTTTTACGTTTATCCAAAGGGCCTATGATTTTGTAAAAAAAATAAAAATCGGAGGGGGTGAGTTGAATTTTTGCATACTTGGAATTGGAATCGGCCATGTATTATTGTATATGTGAATGCTTCCAAATATTTATGACAACTTACGTAAGATTAGGAGGGGAGGGGTTCATGAAATATTACGTTGTCTTACTTGGGGGTGGTGGGGGTTCAAAATATCGCCAAAATCACCTTACGTAATACTTAAATAGCTCCAAAGAGAAAAGCTACCACCGCTGTCACGGCTAGCAACTACCGTATTGCGTTCGTACTCCGCGTGATCCGTTAGTGTGGTAAGAGCGATGTAAACAATGTCCTCGTTGATTGGTTGATTCATTCATCTATTTATTCATACTTTTTGTTTTGAGTGAATGTTTATTACCTTCGTAAATGGCTTCACATGAGAGATATTAAAATTGAAGATGTTGCACTGTACGATATTTGCACTGTCTTACGAAACAATTGTCTTTCACCCATCCTTCCTTGCTTTGCTGAGGCAGCTTCATGTTCCTACGTAATTTTCCCTCAAGTTATTGTAAGCTTTTTATTATATTAGATGATAATATTAACCTTCGATCGAAAATTCTCAATACATCGAAATGAGTGTGAATTTGTGCATCACCTGTTAAGTTTTTCAACTTCATTTGAATTTGTAGCCAGTACCACAATTTTGGTAAATACAAATGTATGAATTTTCGTCAGCCTTTTGCCTATCTAATTTAACTTCTGCTATATATTGCACGCTTTTAAATGTTAAATTAGTGAAATATGCTCTGTCCACATAAATGCTGTATTATGTAATCTCAATTAGCAATTCGGGGATTCATTGATAAAGTTTTTGTTGCATGTAGCCCAGAGTTAGGAATGCTTTCAAAATAGTCTCAAAAGATAAACTTTCATGCGGGATACAATTGTCTGACTTCTGTCAATTAATAACTAGTTTGATGAATATTTACTATTTCAATTTATTCACTAGGTACTCTGACACAGAAAACCCTAATAGATAAAATATTCAGATAGGTACTCTTTCATATTTACAAGTGTTAATAAAAATCTCTGCTGCTAAGGGGCCGTTCAAGTATCACGTACGACGTTTTTGGGGGTTGGGATCATCTTACATTGTCTTATCTTGGGGGGTATTGGGGGTCTGGAATCAATTCACGTAAGATTTTTGTCCGTCTGGACACGTTGTATCGTTTCCGAATTAAATTTAGCAGTGATATGGAGCATCCGCTCGTTAATGGCGTATTTTCCGTAATCTAACTGCTACACCAATGCCATTTTCTGTCGCCTGACTGGCTAGCTGCATTATCTCCAAGCTCAATGAATGTGGTACTCCAACACTGTATAATTATGTATATGATATCTAGTGCTCAAAGCTGTACGATGGCTTCTATGGAAAGATGAAACTGCAGAAAACGAGTATTTAACGAAGAGTAGATACCTACAAATATCTGATATCTTACGTAAGATTGGGAGGGAGGGGGGGTTGGGAAAATCTTACATTTTCTTACATATGGGGAGGGGGGGCGGTCAAAAATGGCAAAAATCGTGTTGCATAATACTTTAACGGCCCCTTAGGCCTACGAGTCTCTAGCGGTTCCCAACCTACTAGTAGTCCTTCCATTAGCTGTGTCACTCTCTCTTTCTGTTCGCTCATATATCGTGTAAGATTCTTCTTAACATAGGTAAACGTTTTAACAAATCCATAGCGTCACTTCCATCATGGGGCATTTAGCTACGTAGGAAATGGTGATAAAAAACCAGCACGGATTTATAAAGGGTAGATCTGATGAGACTCAGCTGGCTCATTTCGTTCGCGATATTTTAGTCTCGAGTGAAAATATTGCTCAAAGTTTTACCCTATTTCGCTTGATTAAAAGAAAAATAATTTGACAAGGTGCCTATTAATAAATTGATCGGGGTGTTAGAACCCTATGGGATGGATTTTTTTGGAATCACCATATCATACGCTGGATTAATTAGTTGTTTAACTGTCGCAAACAACGGACCGCTTATGGTATAATATCTTGACCAATACCGCAAATGAGATGATATCATGTAAAGATATGGTGTCATTAGTCTAGCAGTTTGACGAGGCAATTAAAATATTTGAGATGGGAATCGTTATCACAGCGAATATATAACAAAAAAGACTATATATCCTGGGTAAATTTGAGGCGAGTTATTTCTCTGAAAGTATAGGACATATTAAGAGCTCCGCGTTACCGTGAAAGGTAAGCTCACATGCATATATTTAGAGAGATGAATTGCAAGAAGAACCGGTTTAAAATGTCATTAATTCCGCTTACGATTAGGGAATACAATATCTATGATCGACGCCACCAATAATTTTCATGATAACAAGATAGGTAGCCTTGTTTTATGCTCTTTATCATTTTATTTTCGTTCAACTCGGTATGGAATGCTGATTAATTTTACTATCCAAACCCGCGCAATATTTGCGCATATAAAATTTAATAAACGTTATGAAGGTATCGCCAAAAGAGGTATAAAAATTTTGATTCTTAATTTTAACTCGGGTTCTATTAAGTATTAATTTAATCACTCGGAGCATCTTCACTGAAGTAATTCAATTCTACTATTCTGAACCACACATTATTTAATTTTTCATAAAGTTCCCCCTAAAACTATCCTAGGGGTTTTGTTTTATTTCTTCTATTTTCCTGAATTTTCATTGGGGATTCCGCTAAACCTGCGTAATATCTGCGCGTACAGTAATTCAAAAATAAAATTAATAACACTCAACAATGCATTGCACTCTACATAAAGGAGAACCCCGTACAGATTTATGGAAAGTTACTGTAGCTTCCAGGGTTCAAACTCGTATAGTTACGAAAATGAAAACAGTTTTCCTGAGACCTTCTACCCCGTAGAAATCCAGCGCAGTTTACTGAAGACGTCTTGAGGCAGCTATATTTAGCTAGATTAAACCGTTTCAGAGAAGATAAAGAGTTGGACGGACGGACACATTGCAAATTATACACAAAGAGAAGATACATGTTTTGTTTCAGTAATTTACAATACTTTTATCATGCTTGAAATGTTGTAAACCATTTCAATATATGTACTATCATTAATGAGCTCTAACGGTCCCCACGAAATATGAGTACAGTGTTCATCCCGAAGGAGGAAAATGATAGCTAGACGCCGTTTTACACGTGAAACCTTACAAATAGGTAGTACATTACGTAACTGTAGGCTTACCATACGTCCCGGTTTGGCCGGTACAGTCCCGATTTGAAAATTCTGTCCAAGTTGGCAAATTTGGCTCGTTTAACACTGAAAGGTAAAAAAAAGTCTCCATTAGATCGGCTGCTCAACGCAGGGAGAAATTCAGAGCGGCAAATTCATAGCGAGAAATGTGTAAATTGAAAACCACTATCAATTTGTAGAACGCATAAACGAAGCATCTTGGCTGAGCATTGAGTGTTTATTTCATGGTTGAAGGGAAGAACCTCTATGATTAAAGCTAAACTGAGCAACGTTATTGTTCAACTTTTCCCAGGGGGGCAGAGGAATTTCTTGACGGAGACCAAGAAGGGTTCAGCCACCCAACCATAGTAACGAGTTTTAAACTCAGTTCTTCAGATTTGAAACTAAAACAAGCTGCAGTTCATTTAGCATATAACTTTTTGAAATGTTTACAGTAATTAACGTGTGTCACATCAGATTCTTCCTGCATGTAACGTTTCATTACCCTAGCTTGTATCACACCGGAGATATCCCACCTCATATTTTCTCCAGATTTGCTCTCAGAAAAATATTCACACTGGTAATATGGACGTGAATTACTAAACAAATGTGCAATCTGCGGCTACACTAACTGTTTAGTTATTAATACCACCTTAGTTCGTTTACGCATGAGAAAACGGTTAACAATTGATTTGTAGCTGTCCGTCAAATTTGAAAACATCTACCGATTTCTCAATATATGAATATAATTCCCCAATCTTTTAGCTGTAATATTACACGTATAGTATTCATTTTTACAGTAAACGTGTCACATGAGATTCTTCCTGCATGCAATATATTTCATTACCCTAGCTTGAATCACACCGGAGATATCCCACCTCATACATTCTCCAGATTTGCTCTCGGAAAATTATTCACACAGTGCATATGGACATGAATATCCTGCACAACACAAACCCCTTTATCCATCTTTGAAAGAGGAAAAAGAGAAGAACACTGGTGCACTTCCACACTTTTACTGATCAACCGACCACGTCTGCTAAACTAGAAGACAGCAACCGACCATGGTGTTTAGACTGTGCCATGGTTTCGATCGGCACGATATGCCGTCATCTATCGGCCAGGGGAGCGTGCGAGTAGGGCTTCAGGTAACTGTTCAACAGTAACAGTAAAAACAGCTACTTTTCGTCCAAAGTAAAAAAAAACAGTAAACAGCTGTTTTTTCCTGCTATACTGTTTCTAACGGAAATTTTTAAACAAAAATATACACGACCCACGAAGTTGACGCGCATTTCGTGCGACACAACCCAGTTTACTCCCGTACCGACAAGAAGCAGATTATTGCAGTACCCAAAAACCGGTGGAGCGCAAACACAGTGATATCAGTTACCTTGGACCCGCGGGTCAGCGGTTACCAGTTAACACTACTCTGCGACCCAATTGATATAGCGACCTTGGCTGTGGCGGGTAAAGCGCTTGATTGGAAAGTACGGTCAACTTTGCGCATCTAGCCATCGTTGGCCTTTCATTACATGGGAGAGATAGGGACTAAACATGTTTTCACGAGATAAAAATTAATTAACTATGTTTCATCGAATTTGAGCCATGATAACTTGTGAATGATTAAATTGCCTATAATACCACATCATTTTCATATCAAGTTTATCCTCCAAAATGCGGGAGTCCAGTATAATACGAGCCCAGCAGACGCCTCAAACGGCAGCAGACGACGTCGTCTGCAATATAAGTGGAACGTCGCGATATTTTCCTCGCTCGTAAATTGACTTCTCGTTGATAACTGGCGGAATGGCATTTTTAAATATTATAATACTACCTAAATATTAGCTTACTTGTCAATTAGGTATCAAAATCGACTAGGTATAGAATATTTCTCTGCAATAGGAGTAAAACGTCAAGTCAATTCCTCGACCATGAAGTGAATCCCCATAGAGAGCAGACGGTGACCAACCTTGTATTGTCACTGGAATCTTAATCATTGTGCATAATGGTCAGTGCCTCAGTTAAACATGGAGTGCTGATCGTGGAAATCCTGTCAAAATGCTCACTTGACTTGACAATGACACTGCAGAACATAAATTAGATAGTAGATCGTATTAATACGATCGTATTAAAATACCATTCCGCCTGTTATCAACGAGAAGTCACTTTACGAGCGGGGAAAATATCGCGACGTTCCACTTATATTGCAGACGACGTCGTCTGCTGCCGTTTGAGGCGTCTGCTGGGCTCGTATTATACTGGACTCCCGCATTTTGGAGGATAAACTTGATATGAAAATGATGTGGTATTATAGGCAATTTAATCATTCACAAGTTATCATGGCTCAAATTCGATGAAACATAGTTAATTAATTTTTATCTCGTGAAAACATGTTTAGTCCCTATCTCTCCCATGTAATGAAAGGCCTACGATGGCTAGATGCGCAAGGAACATGTAGGGAACCAATCAGAAGCCTCGATTGTCGGCATTTGCCGAGATCAAACGTTGACCGTACTTTCCTATCAAGAGCTTTAGTGGCGGGATACTGGAAGCGCCTGAACGGAGGTCCGCGAAACACCAGACCGTGGCTCCTTATTACAATTTTGTAGGTAAAGATAGTTTTGAATTTTTATGTTCAAAATACTATTTCACCTTACTGTATGGATCCTCACTATATATGCAGTAGCGTACGCAGGATTGACTTCTGGGGGGGGGGGGGGGTTGATTTCTGTGGGCGGTTTCTTTTATATTTATGTGCATCATCACAAAAAGATATTTAGATTATTACCTATTCACAATAACAATAATTAAATTAACATTCTCTTTTCGTGAAGAAGATTCAACTATATTTTTTAGCCCAATAAGCAACATTCTAAACGTTAGTTCATATGTAAAGGAACGAAATAGAATTCAGGTAAACATGTTTTTTGGGGGGGGGTTAAACTCTATAGGGTTTATAAACCCCCCCCCCCCCTCCGTATTCCACTGTATATATGTTGTGTTAAAAGAAAGGCTGGTTTTCGAAAGTTGAGATTAGAGATCAACCGGAACCAAGCCCAAAAGCGTGTGAATTCTCTCATCCCGGGTAGAAAGACCTATGTTCCTTTTCCATGGGCCATCTTACCCTCCCATATTTTTTTTTCAAACTTATTGATTAAGTATTGTCGTCGTTGATAACATTACTTTGCATGCCGCTAAGAACCACGCTGTAGCCAGCATAGTGAACTAGTTGATCAACCTAACTTTGAAAATTAATAAAAAGTTAACAACAAAATTATTTACCACTCTGTCTACAGTCTTAATGTACATGCATGTGCATTGGCTAGTGTACGGCAGGTATATTTTAACCAGTTTTCAGAATTAAAAAAAAAATTGTTAACATAATATGGGATTTTTGCTCATTTTGATGGCATAAAACTGCAAAATGCAGCATTTCAGGAGGAATAAAAAAATTTCTTATGAACTGCATGTCACAATACTACTTATAAAACCAACTTTTAATATTCTATCACTTTCAATTGTGGAGAAATAATTACTTAATTTGTAACAATTCTGTGATTTTTTAACAATTTCTAAAGTTATTCTGGCTATCCCTCTCAATTTGCATAATTTCTCACAGAATATAGTAAAAGTAATAAGAAATCCCTTTAAAATAAAAAAAGAGTTTAAAGGTTCAAGATTTATGTTTGACGAAATTAGGCTTGCTCAAAAATTGATCATTTTTCTGCCACTCGAAAAATGACCATTTTGGATGGTTTTTCGTACGGCCGTAAGTTGATGAACATATTAACTCAGGAAAATAAAAAAGGCATATTATTGAGTGTCTTTTGTGAGCCTATAACACATTTTTTTAGGGAAATCGGCGAGGGTTTCCTGACACCCCCGGCATGAATTGAGTTGGAAAGGGTCCGTAGTTTTTTATTTGTTTTCTTCAGATTATTTTATTTTTTCCTACTCCTAAAATTAGGAAATCTCTCCAAAAACGTTATTTGGCGACGAAAACAGAAAAATAAGTATTCAACAAGAAGACGCAGTCAAGAAACACCCAAAGGTATCATGTTTTTTCAGTCCAAATTTAAACAGTGGGATCAATGCAGGCTCATCTTCTTCAGCTACATATATCTGTCCAGATTTGTCAACTAATGATTGTGAAGTCAAACCCACTGAAGATCTTTCTAAAGAAAAGAACAACTGCATGCATGAATCAAAAGATCAGGATCACAACTGTAATGTGGTTGAAGACGTCTTAGGCAATGACGCCACACTCACAGCAGGGAATACTGGGAATATTGAAAGTAAATTTGAAAACTCAACCAAAATAAACGTCAACTACAATGATCCAGTGTATTGGCCAGATTAAATATCAATAGCTGAAAGTGATCACATCATTATGAATGAGCCACATCCTATTATAAAGCAGTGCAGGTTTCCAAAAGATGCAAATAAACGTAGTTTCTCTGAGACAATGATGTATAGGAAAGCAAACAATGGTGAGAATTTTCTAAGAAGGTGGCTTATTTATTTAAAGAGCAAAAATTAAATGTATTGCTTTTATAGGAAAATATTTGTCGTCTCCAGTAAGTCAATGATAGGAAAATCTGGAATTAATGGCTGGAAGCATGCTCATGAATACTTAAGTCACATGAAAATTCGGTACATCACCTGGAATGTCTTAAGAAAAGGTTTTAAACATCACTGCAATTACAGACTAATAAAACTATTGATAAGGAGCTTCATTCACAAGTGGAAAAAGAATGAGAGCATTGGTATACAGTTTTAGAACGTTTTATGTGCATCACTCAGTGTTTAGCTGAATGCAATTTGGCTTTCAGAGGAACTTCAGACAAATAATTTATGGGAATTTTTTAAGCCTTGTTGAGCTACTTGGAAAATTTGATTTAACAATGAGTGAACATTTACCTCGGGTTGTGTCAAAAGAAACTCACATTCACTATTGTTGGAAAAAATGTTCAGAATGAAATAATCAATTTGTTGGGAAATTCTGTTCAGGAAAATATACTTAACCGAGCCAAATATTTTAGTTTTATTTTAGACTGTGTGCCAGATATAAGTCATGTGGAAAAGCTTTCATATACAATACGATTTTTAAAGGTAGAAGACATTGCAATAAAGGAACATTTTTTTAGCTATAAACCTGTTATTTTGAGGGAGAGCAACCTAGACTTACATAACTGCAGAGGTCAGACTACGATAATGGTTCAAATATGAAATGAAAAAAATAAAGGGGTTCAGGCACGGATCATGAAAGAAAATCCACGGGCATTTTATATGCCATGTGGATAGTTTAAATTTAGTGGTTGGTGACAAAGCACAAGTTGCCTGGAATCCACTTCTTTTTTGGTACTATCCAGTGCATATAGGGTTAGCATATTTTGAAACCCCAAAATGCGGACACCCTCAACAGAATTGATCAACACGCTCTTAGTACTGCCAAATGAAACATTATTCGTTCAATTGTATACTGTAAAATATTTATATTCCATGGCACACCCCTCCCCCTCCCCCCCAGCCACCATTGACCCAACCCCAACCACTGCCGTCGAAAGCACCCTCACAGATCGCTGATGGTATAATTCAATAATCAATATAATAAAATATATAACTATTTGGTGACACGAGATGAAAACACAAATCAAAAGATCTTACTTACCCAAAAATGAAGTCGTAAAAATGTACGCGGATGCTTCATTAGAAGTCAAAAATACAGACATGTCCCCATAAATAAGGACATATGGTAACCCTAAGTGCATATATGTTTTCTTTTCTGCCTCTCCTGGGCGATGTAATGCACTGCAAAAACATGTTAACTGCCTCACTGCAAAACCTTTATGTGAGACTAGATGGGAGTGCAGAATAGAATGTGTCAACGCCATTAAATATGAAATCACCAGCATCCGAGAACCTCTTTATGAACTAGCATGAAGCAGAGGCTCTTGTTACACAAATTGAAGATTATGGTTTTCTAGTTGTGATAAATGTCTGGTATGTTGTCTTAAACAGAGTAAATGTCAGCTAAACTATGCAGAACACCTCTGTGGAACTATCTACTGCAGTTTCACTAATGAATAGTGTCACTGATTATAATGTTAGAAGGTTCCCTGTTAGAAGGTTCCCCCCTGTTCCAGGGTAGTTCCCCCCTGGAACCACCCGGGAACGTAAATGTTCCAGGGGGAACCACCCGGGAACGTAAATGTTCCAGGGGGAACCTCCCGGGAACGTTAATGTTTCAGGGGGAACCACCCGGGAGCCTTAATGTTCCAGGGGGGAACCACCCGGGAGCCTTAATGCTCCAGGGGGAACCACCCAGGAACCTTAATGTTCCAGGGGGAACCATGATGCTCCGGGGGAAATTCTCAGGAACCAGTGTGTTCCAGGGAGAAGAGTGAGGGGAACGTGCATGCTCCCAGGAGAAACAGGGGCAATGCTCTGTGGAACCATTACATATAACCTGTAAGAAAGGGAAAAAACCACTGCATTTATGAAAGAATGGGGGAATCACATAGGAACTTGCATGTACCTGGGAGGTCAAGAACATAAATTCCTAATCAATTTTCAAGTTCATCAAGGGAAATATTTAGAAACCAATAATTTTATAATTATGTGAATTGGGAACAATCATACAGGACTGAAGGAAAATGCAAATAATGGGTGAATTGAGGAGAAAAACATCTTTCCCCACAACGCTCCATTCACAATTGAAACGGAATACCATGTCAAATGTAAAGTGGACGATACAGAGACTGAAGATGAAGACTTCTTCAGGGCGCAAGTTCTTCACACGGCGGCATCAGTAAGTGACGTGGAGGAATGGGTTAAAAGCCAGAAGAGGATCAAAGTTCCTCTCGTCAAACATTTTGTAGAGTGTAGGACAAATATAAAAAATTTTTACCGGAACACATCAGAATTCAACACACATCAGAATCAAGAGCAGCAAAGAAAGGTGAATAACCCTTTTTGTTTTAAAACATTATAATTAATATTAGTTCCGTTTCCATGCAGGTTATATATTTGCTTGAATATATTGCTTTAAGAATGTTGAATGAAATTAATTGATTTCTCGAATTTTCAGCAGAGAAATCACGCGGTGCAAAGTTCATTTAGTCGGAACATGAATAAGATGTTGAATTCAGCCTGTGTTCGCATGAATTATTATGAGAATCCATCGTCAAGTACTGACTCCGATGACCCATCGAGTTTCAGTAAGCGTTCAAAAATGACCAGGTAAGTCTGCAACTGTAATTTTCACTGTTAACCTTGACTATGGTTATTTTTGAATATCATTCTATAGCAGTTGTAATCATTGATGTAGTGATGATTTACATTGAATTAGTTTCCTGACCACATGAGTATTTGGTTGACTGGTTGTCAGGTGTTCACCCTCAACCACTTTACTTAAATTTTCTAAGATCTTAAGCGCATTAAACTGCTTATGAATAAGTGTGGATTACACTGAGACATCCCCCCTCCACTTTTGTGTTCAACTATGTCATTGTCATGTCACATTGATGTTAGCTCACCAGGAATACTCAATGGGCCATTGGTCTAGGGTTCCTCAAATATGAATACTATTTTGTGTTTTGAAATATGTGAGGTACTCAAGAATGTAAGGTCACTTTTTCTTATCATTAAGGGAGGAATCTGCTGACAAGAAGACCACTAATAAGTGGAAAAAGAAATACTTGTCCTTGTTAAAGGAGCATTCCGAATTGGCGGTGAAGTACGAACAGCTGCAGGGACAGCTAAAGGTAGCTGACAGTAAAGTGCTGTGCTTGGAAGATAACTGCCGGACCTTAAAGGAAGTAAACCAAAGTCTGCAAACAGCAATTAATATAATACAAGGTACATTGCTTAGTTGTTATTTTCATTGGACATGCTTCTTGTTGGTTGTGAGCTACTATAATTATTCTTTGATGGAAAGATGGTTATCATCTGATTGTGCGTTATGACCAGACTATTTGTTGTATATTGAAACATGAAGTTTGACTGAATATGTTATTTGTTTCTTGATTAAGTCTGTAAAATCATTTTTGTGATGTTACTTTCAGCTGACACTCGGTCTGAGGCATCGAGAACTTCCTCATCGCGGTCATCTTCAAAATCATCTTCAAATACATGTGTGGTCTTGCAAGGTGATGAAAGTCTCATGAGTCTTTATTTCACCCTATTGTTCCTTCAGGTGTCTCTTAACTATTCGCAAAACTGGCTATCACAAAACTAAGAATTTAAATTCCAGAATATTGATTGGTATTTCTGCCCTGATTTCTCGTAATAATTCATTTATGAATTATTACGAGAAATCAGGGCAGAACTTGAATTTTTTTTCATTGGTAGAGCTTGAGCATCAGTCGGAGATACATGTGGAAGAGATTGACGAGGAAAATGAAAGAGGACAACCCTTATTTGACTCAGAGGAAGACTCGATTGCCCATGCATCCCAGAGATCTGGTATGATTTGATCAGTTGCATTTTGATATTTTTGTTCGCTTTGCTATTATGTAGGAGATATATATGCTGGGGAGAGGATATTTTCGCCTTCAGGTAACCCTATTTTTTTTCCTCACAGAGTGGGATGCTGTTAAAATATCTGGAGTACCCCATGAAAGTATTCCATTGCTCACTGAAAGAAGTGGCGAGGTAATATATGTTTAATTATTTATAAAATTGCCTTGAATCTCCTGCTTTACCAATTATTTCCTTTGGTACTTATGTACAAATGAACAACATTCCAAACTGATAACCAGGTCAGAATTTCACAGGCCTGGGTAAGGCTAAGGATTCGAATCCTGCCTAGGTTATGTACTGAGATAAATTAATGTTTTAGAAAAGACTATACAACCTTTGCCGATGGAGGACCTTGTAGTCTACTCTTAATTAAGCTTTCCTTTCAGTTTGAGTGGCCAATCATGTATTATTCATAATACCAATTCTAGTTGCATTACTTTGTTCTGCTTGGGTGTAGTTATGCTTAATTCAATGACTTGATTCTCAGAAGGGTACTTCTACCTCAGTTCAACAAACAATGGTCTCCATTGTGGATCGATATTAGTGTATGGGTAGAAAATCACCTGGAGCAACCATTGGCTGCCCCATGGTGCAATTGCCCCCCACGCCCCCTAAGAACCATGCATATTTATCTGTCATAGACCTTAAATTAAAAGCCTAAATTATGTTGTTGACTTTTTTACTGCAGAAGTTTTTATTATTTTATTTATAATCTAGTTAAATATAAATAGACTAAAACATGTAATAGTATGATACTACTGAATGCTCTTGCCCATTGTACAATCTATATAATCAACTACCATTTTTTGGTATAGTAAATTTATAAAGTTGAGTAAGTACTATTTGCAAATTTTAGGCAAGAGCTCGAATGATGATTTTGGATTGAGTATGGAGAGAAAATATGTAGTACAAAATATATTTATCCAATTATGGGCTAAACATTATTGTCCCACAACTTTGACAAGCAGGGACCTGTATGAGGAAAAGTATAATTTAAGGCACTGATTTCTTGAGAGGAATATGAATAAATTTGAATACATAAAAATCTCACAATAGGGTTTTGTACAAATCTGTTCCTACGCTTTTCATCGTTTGTGAATTTTCTGACCATAAACCAATTTTGATCAAAATCATAGGTCCTAAGAGATCATTGCATGTTGAATTTCAGTAGAGTAACCCCTGTATAATGGTAAATATGATATTGGCTGTTTAATGATGTTTTTTTTTAGGTTTACATGGGCCGTGGCCATTGGATTGCTGAGGCAGGTTGGAATTCAATCCGCCGATCTTCAAAAGAGACCCTTTTTGTAAGCCACCTTCTGGTAGCTCAATTGGGTGAGGGTTGCCATTTATATAGGGTAAAACCTACACCAGGAACCAGGCCTTTTCCTCCAGGAATTATTGATACTATGCGAGGTACTGAATAAATTTTTTTTTCATGCTTTGAGTAATATTTTAATGGATTACATATGCTTGATATCTTTATATATATATATTACCTAATGAGGCCATGTTTTGTACTTTTTAGATTGGCTCTGGTGCTTTTTTTATCTAACAAAACGGTGCACCATATATGCTAATGAAAGAGTTGGCCTATTCAAACTGGAACAGAAACTTGGAGATGTGTGTAGAGATATGGACCCTTTAAGGATTAAGAAAAAACAGGAGAGAAGGAAGGAGCTGACTGAGTTAAAAAAGAAAAATGTTTCAAAACAACAATAAATTTATTCATATTTAACTTTACTCTTGCTTTTTTTGTCGGAGAACATAAGCTAACCGATTCCCCATGGAGTAATTCCAGGGTGGTTCCCCCCAGGAACGGTTCCAGGGTGGTTCCCCCCGGAATGGTTCCAGGGTGGTTTCCCCCGGAATGGTTCCAGGGTGGTTCCCCTCCCAAAATCCCCCCGGAACGGTTCCAGGGTGGTTCCCCTCCCAAAATCCCCCCGGAACGGTTCCAGGGGGGAACCTTCTAACAGGGTACTTAATTGATTATCGTACAAATGGATAAGAAAAAGCACTAGAGTAAGCGAAATAATTAGCGGCAGAACTAGATGTAGTAGTATGTAGCAGTAGATTTTTATAAGTAAAAGAATAAACAGAAAGAGGTTGTTTGGATATTAGTGCACTGATGAGGTTTCAAATGCAGATGATCCAGGAAAAAGATTTAAAAAGAATTATTTTCTTACGATGTAAAGCTTCCAATAGAAGCCACTAGGTCCATAAACACTAATAAGTTGCATGATGTCAAGTTAAATCTGTGGGATGCATTAAAGATAATGCTTACAGTACCTATTACTGTGGCCTCTGGTGAGAGAAGCTCAAGTAAACTAAAGCTTATAAAAACATATGGTAATCCATATCCCTGGACAGAATGAATTCTTTAGCAGTTTTGTCAATAGAAAATGATATTATGTACTAAGACTCATAGGCGTACACACAGTGGGCGCCATGGGTGCTGCGGCACCCCCAAAAAGTTTTTATTTAAAATTTTAAGGTCTGATTTTATTGTTTGATCAGTAAAAAGACTACTCAAACCATCATTCCATGTGCTTCTTTGAAATAGGGTACGGAGCCCGATTGTGGGCTAGAAAAATTGACAAGTAGTGTAGTATTAGTACATTAAAAACATTATACCGATAAAGCTGTTTGCAAAGAGTTTTTTGTATCTTTTAATCGAATTTTCTTCCTAATAATTACTATGCTTCTATTTGAAAAAAGTAAACAACTGACTAGTTAAAATATTTTATGCAAGTACTATCAAAGCTTTATTTAATTGCAGATTTTAAAAGCATTTTATAAGAAATATCTTATCCTAGCATCGAAAATTAAAGCAGAAATGTAATGTATAGATTTATTGTTTTACACAAATATTGGGGCCTTCTAATTTTGTTGGGGGAGTTGCTTTATGGAACTGGCTTTCCTCCGAGTACTTGGAGTTAAGACTTATGGTTACGGTCATGGGCATGGGCAAAAGGCAGCATTTTTATTGTTGGCACCCCCAATAGCAAAATCCTGCCACACCTATACAAAGACTATAAATATAGAAAGCACCATGGAAAGATTTGCTGATCTAAAGGCTAGAATAAAATGTTTTAGATGGGCTGATTGTTCCTACTGTATAAGTAC
This sequence comes from Pyrrhosoma nymphula, assembly GCA_963573305.1. Taxonomy (NCBI): domain Eukaryota; kingdom Metazoa; phylum Arthropoda; class Insecta; order Odonata; family Coenagrionidae; genus Pyrrhosoma; species Pyrrhosoma nymphula. The sequence continues at coordinate 121,673,374 of OY754331.1, read as the reverse complement.
TGATAGAAAAAATAATATTACTGTTCATTGTATGTTAAAAACAGCCATGTATTAAACTCATTTATTATTTTTTTGTTTTCATGTGAACATTTTTAAAATTATACTTAAAAAGGGCACCAGTTTAGCTTGCCAAGGGCACCAGCAAACGGGTCACCACGTCTATAAATAAGGACTTGACAATGTCCTTCTATTCTTTGACTAAGTTATACATTAATCTAATCTCATGATGCCACTCAACAATAAATTAAGATCTTGAGCAAAACAACCCATTGTACAAAAGCATATTGCTTGGATACTTGTCAGTTAAAATATTATAAGCTGATTTCATGTTCCTTGTATTATTAAAAATGCAAAACATTTGCCACTACATACCTGCATTTGCTATAGCATTGAAATATTATTTAGCTACTTATGCAGCCTCCATATCTTGTCCTTCAGTTTTAAAGCATTGGTAAAACAACTGCTTAATCGTTTTTGATTTAACACATTCAGCGCGGAGCACGTATATTGACGTGGTTCTGTCTATGCCGATCTACCGTCTATTGACGTGGTCCTTTAACTTTAGGCCCTTTAAAAAATGGGTTCCGTTTCTAGTGTCTCCCTTAAATTCACGACCCGCATTGAATGTGTTAAGGAGAAGTTGATGATACTGAATCCTTGAAAATTTCTCCATCCATCACATAGCAACAAAGGGATTAATAATGGTCTCCTCTAATCCTGCATTCTACTTCTACCATTGTTCTCTTAAGATGCAATTGCACTTGGCATTAAAAAACAACTAGTCAATAAATGGTGCCTGGGTTGCACATAAGGTGGCTTATCGTTTTGCCAATATATCGCCAAGATCGTCACTTGCTTCTCAATATTGCTGAATAACCATGCATCAATGTAATTCAAGTACGTTCCTCATGAAATCGTTGCTTCAGACCAAAAGGGAAGGTATCAAGGGAGGGGTGGTTCTGTAACTTTCAGATCCGACTTGAAGATTAGATTTGGTAACTAACAGATGATATGCTAAACGTTAGGGAAACTATTGGTAAAAAGTAAAAAACAGCACATTGAGGATGTAACACCCCACTGCACCATGGATCTTGATTTTTAACTTACAAGTGATCAGTACCAAAAGTACATATTAGCCTCACATAATATAAGATAGGAGAAAATGTCAGAACTGGCATTTACATACTAATCAAGCAAAACTGCCAGTAAACCTTGATCATGTGTCACATCCGACAGGAGAAGCACAGTACACGAAGTACTCTCCTCATAGCATAGCATAAGAGTTTGATTGTCAAAGAAAGTTTCTGCCCCTTTTTGCGTAGAATCCAGTACTGCAGCCACCATATCAATTTGAACTTCACTGCATTACACAGTAATTAAATGACAAGGGGCTTGTTACAACTCAAAGTTTAAAAAGGATATACATGAAGTTTAAAATATAATTATTATTACATATTTTTGGGGTTATCTACCAGTTAAGGCAGGTTTAAATGGAAGAGAGTAATAATGCAGTGGGTTTTTATAGATGCAGGCTTCTTTCTCCTAACACAATGTTTTCTTCATTTCAGCACACATCCTACATCTCTTCATCCCATCCATAAAGCCCATTCTTTTCCTTCCCCACTTACCCAACATCCTCCTTTGCATCATGGCCTTCAGCATCCCTCTGCATCGCATTACCTGTTACAACTCCACCCCCTCCTAATCTCCTCCAGATGTTTACTCTCCTCACCCACCATACCAAGCACATCCTTCTTTGTCTTCCTTTTCGTACACCTCACTTTCTCCCCCACAACCGCATCTCACAAACCAGCAGACTATTATTGTCTAAACTATTTGCCAGCCTTTTCTTTGCATCCTCACACAAGGGTACCATCTCAATCTACCTCCTATTGCTGAACGATTGTTTCCCTAATACATATGCTCATTTCCTTCCAAAATACTACTTAATTAATTTCATTGCTCTACTTGCTCCAGTTTGTGCCCTACTACCTTTTCGACCAACCTTGCTTTCTTTGTCTTAGAAAATCTCTTTTATTTTGTTTGCTTAAGTTTAACCTTCGTTATGTATTTTCCGTATTGACTTTCTAATGCATCTATCAAAGCTTGCAATCCCTTGGATTATCGACAAACCAACGCCTCATTATCCTAGAATCTAATTGACCTTATCAGCTGTCCTACTTTTTTCTCCACATCTAGCTCCTCACTGGCCTCTTATATAATTTCCTCGGCATGAATTTTAAAAAGCCCAGGAGGCACCGACGTCCATACCCCACGACATATAACTGCCCATCCTAATTCCCCATTGGCCACCCTTACCTGTGACTTCTGGGCTATATATAAGCATAGGCGTATCCAGGGGGGGGTTTAAGCCCTCCCCCATTAATAAAAAAACATAAAAATGTGTTCAACATATGCTAATAGTACACCTGTAGATCACCTTACATAACATAATAGAACACCTTCAAAACGTCATTTTAAGATTTATATTTTTCAAAATTCCCCCATTTTACATGGGGGTATTCCATACCCCCCTTCAGATGCTTCTAGATACACCTATGTATATAAGTAAGGGTCTTATCTCACCAATGTATTCCTGTTTTCATCTATATCTTCCCTGTGCCTCAAAGATAAGTTAACCACCACAAAGCTCTGCAGACATTGCATTAGCAACATGCAGAGATAATAATTCCTTCTAAAGAAAATTAAATTCCTTAAAAATAGCAAATTTTAAGTATTTCTCTCTTGGGTTTCCTCTCACATTCACTCTCTGGCTAACTACAGTTAAATTATGTCAATGTGCTACCAAACTGAAGAAAAGATGCTCAAACAGCATGGATACATTTAAGAAATGTACGCGAAGTTCCTTCAGAATCCAATGACTACCATAAAACAACTTTAAGTCACCATGATTGACAGTGATTAAAATAATAATTACAGAATAATTTCCATATATTTGAGGGGATGTGTTGGATTTGAATCAATCATTAGCATGAAAATTATTCAGAAAGTATTATTATAATCTGTGACTTGCAGTGAGCTTTTACTTGCTCCACACAGAACAGTGCCACTGCGCTCCAAGCTGCAAGTGTGTTGCCATTGCTTATCCTCCCTAAATTCACATATGTAGAATAACCACAATTTTAGAATACAAGACTGAGGCATCACTTTGCTATATTTCAACAGAAAGGAGAAAATCATTAAACTGCATTTTCTTCCATAGTGGAAATGAAAACAATTTCATCATAACTTCATGCACAAATACCTTTTTTTAATAACGCATGTTCCTCAAATATCCCACTCGAAAGGTAATAAAATAAATACGAGTATCAAGAGGCAACGAGTGTATGTATATTGTTTTAATATACCTCAAAATACATAAAACATTTTAATTTTCTCACAGAGAAAACAATAATGATGTGCAAATTAAATATTCCTGGCACATAGGAACATAAGATTGAACTCGTACTTTTGAGTTTATTTATAAAAGTAACTGCAAACTTTGGCCTTTATACATCAACGAGGAGATGGAATGTCAAAAATTAGTCAATCTGAAAAGAGAAGGGCAAAAGGTACAATATTAAATATGGAAGCAGAGTAGAAGAAAACAGTGCACAGTTTAATTTACACAAGTTGATCCAAGGAGCAAACAGAACTTGCTTACATTAAGTTGCTTTGTGATCTCACGGTGAAGCTTCAACAAGCCAAGCCTGTTCAGGTGGATGTGATCGACCCTCTTCTTGTCTCCATAGCCCATGAAACTGAAGAGAATAAAAAGAAAAACCATGAGATAACATAACAAACCGACAACTGTCCACGAAAAATGTACAGTCTATTGGGCTTATGAAGCTAAAGCTTTTGAGTTGCATTATTTCATTAATTCTAGAATAAAAAGAGTACGACAGAATACTCACATTAATATTTCTCGATGTGCATAGAAATATTTTTCATGCCTTATAATGTATACTTTTTATCGTGGAGTACAAAAGTGTGCTCATCACTCAACTGTATAGCAGCGAACCTTGGGTATGCCAGGATAAACATGAAGGTAGGTTAAATGCAGCAGGTGTAAGTTAACTGAGAATTGTTTGCAGTAAAAGCCAAAGGGATAGGGTTACCGAAATGGAAGTATATATATGATAAGAGCATGCATCGAGAGATGGGCCACTTTGAAAATTTCCTCGGCAATTTTTGTAAATTACCGTGGAATTTTTCGTAATTTACCATGCCCCTTGAAAATTACCGTAATTTTCTAGATAATTCACCGATGTTTGAGATAATGTTTCATACAGATAAATTTCCAACATGTTCTTTTAAGCCAAGTTCACATTTCCTACGTGTTTAATAATAAATTGAGGCATGTACGACTCATTTTTGGAATATTTTACTTAAATTATAACTTTATAGAGTAATGCATTAGAATATTCTTCTTGAAAATTTCTCATACATTGACAAAAGAAAGCCAGATTGCGTGTTGCTGCCGTAGTTCTTTTTACAATTTAAAAAATTTATAATAGATTAATGTTGTATTAGGTATGGTTTAAACATCGTTATTCCCTTCCTATTGCTATTGGCTTTCTTATTTAACCATACATCCACTGTTAAATGCTAAAAACTAAAAAAATACTGGAAAATTATGGTAATTTTCCCATCTCTACATGCTACGGCCACATTGAGAGAATGGATGAGAGTGGAATAACTAAACAGATAGTGGAGTGAATGGCACGGGAGGAAGGGGTAAACTGTGAAAGTCATGGGTGGATGTGGTGTAAGATAATCTAGAAAAGAGGGATATTAAGAGTCTTTAAGAACAGCAGGACGTACATGAAGCAATGCACGATTGTGGCAGAAGCAAACCGATTTGCAAGGATGGGGCAGGTTGTTGGAAATTATTCAAATTGAAGCCAGTTTTCTACGTAAGCTGACAGTTAAGCTCTTCTGACTATGCCTACCCCTAAAAGCAGCACGGCGATAGATTAGTATACATACTTTTACCACACAAAGTTCATGTATCTAGGTAGTATATTTTGGAGGAAAATGGCTTAGTAGTTAGGGACATCAGATGTAGAAATGCCCTGGCAAAGGGAGAATTTTTGAAAAGGAGGCTTTATGAAGGTGGTGACGAAGGAAAATGAGGCGGTACATGATATAGTGAGAGAGGCAATAAATTTAGTGGAGGAGATTTGGAGAAGGCAAGTTTAAGATGGTGAATGAGGGGAGAACGTTAGGGAAGCATGGAAGAGGAAGGGAGAGGATTAGGAAATTTGGACAACATAAGGAGAGGAACATGGCATGAGGAATTAAAAAGGAGACCTAATGTCAAGCCACTTAAATGAGGGAAAGTTAGAAGATGTTCCATAAATCTGTGGCAAAGAGCCAAAAGCTGATATGTCCAAAATATGCATTTTGTAGATGCTGATTGATAAACGGTGTTTAATATTCTATTTTTATTGGTCAAAAGATGAAATGCTACCATACATAATGCCACTCACTTACTCTCTATTTCACTTTGAACAAACATGACATTTCATAATACGTTAATTCAACCGAAGCTTAAAATGTTCACCCTGTAAAATTGTGATTTTGGACACATCAGATTTTGGCTCTTTGCCACTGAAATTAGAAAGATGTAAGGAATGTGCAAAAACCTACCAAACAGCTGGTAGAATACCCAAACTTTAGGTAATTGAATGCAAGCATACAGTCATGTACTAAATGCATTCACCCATATAATACACAAATGTGCAAAATTTACAGGGACAAAGATTTCTGGACAGATTGAAACCCAGATCCCCAACATTTATTCTGAGTGATTTAACCGCTTGAACTACCCATGCAGCATTCTTCTTTGTGATTTTCAAAGAGCATTTAAAGTAACTCAATGTTCTCACAAAGTACCAAACATATAATGCCAATGATTATCCACCTTCAAGTGAATTTTACATACTTTTGAATCTCCAAAGAGGGTGACGACAATTTAAGTCTGCATATTTTGAACTTTGTTCACAGGTATAGTACACTTACATACATCCGCAAATAGATCTAACACCATAACAAAGGTTTCCAAGTGACTAAGCTCTAGTGCAGGGGTTCTCAAACTTTCTTGGTTCACGGCACACAATTTCATCATGCAGAACATAGTGACACATCCCTAATGCAATCAAACTAAACACACCATACTGCAACAATAGTGTAATATTATTGAAAGAGAGGTCTTAATTTCTGAGTTTGAATTGGGTGTATTTTTATCTCTCTAAGATTTATAGATTTCATTACTAAAATATTTGATAAAAGGATGTTTGTGGAGAGTTGGTCATCAATAAATTAGATCACATGCGCACCTCTTGCCAACATTTTGAAAATTCGTACTTTCATTTTCAGGGCTACAATAGAAACATAACCTAAGATTAATTAACAATTATTTTTTACTCATAAATAATTTAAAAAACTATATTACCACTATAGTATTACCATACCTTGAGGTGAAAAAATTATAATGAAAAATCAGAACATGCAAACATTTGCTATGGATATTGAAATTTGTTACGGTAACTGTAATTTAATATTTCTTAGTAGCTACCTAAAACATGGTAATCAACAAAACAAATGAAATTATAAGAATAAAAATGTGGTAAGCAAATAGTAATATCTATGCAATATAGCTGGATACAGAAGTGTCTAATAAAAATTAATATTAATGGACGATTTCACACTTGAAGGTCGATAGTAGCGCCGTCGGGAGTAGCTGTAACTATCGGGACAAACAAATCGTGTTTTTGTATGTTTACCATTGGAAAAGGTCATCTCGCTGATTTGTTAGTTGCGTTAAAATGGTGAAAAGGTGTGCTTATGGTTGTACAAAAGCGACACGAGATATGGGAATAAGCCCTATATGGAGGGAGTGGAGTTTATTTTTGGAGTTAAATTTTGAGCCACCGTCACTGGTTTTGAACGATTAAAAGATTAGTTCAAAGGCTCCAGGTTTAACTGAAACCAAAATTAATCAAAAGAGAAATTCACTATTATTTAACTTGATTCCCTCAAGACTTCAATAGTTGGATATGATTTGTTTGTCCCGATAGTACCAACTTCTTCCGCACGCAAGCGTTGCGTGACGTCATTTGTAAAATCGTCCATTCTGTAGTCCCGAAGATGAAAATATAAATTTTCGAAATGTTGGTAAGAGTTGGTTTTTCGAAATGTTGGTACACATGCGACCTAATTTATTGATGACCAACTCTCCAATAACATTCTTTTATTATAATTAAGTGGTCAATAACTAGCTCTAACCAAAGTTAAAATATATAATGCATAAGGCTAATTGTATTAGTTCGTACTTTCCCAATACTTTTTTTCATGGCATAGTCCAGCAATTTCTCCACACACTACAGTGCCAAGGGACACGATCTTTGAGAACCTCTGCTCTAAAGAGTCATTTATAGTTCTAAGATCAATCACATGCTTACCTTTCAAAAGCCTTCAAGTCTGGCTTACGTGATTCCAGCATGAACAAAGGGGCCACATCAATCACCTTGATTGTTTTCCCTAAGTAAGTTAAAAGAGAGAAAAAGTATTTATTACAGAATGCTGAACCAGCTGGATACACACAAAAGAGTAACCATAAATTGCATAAAAAGATAAGAACTCAACGTTTGTAAGCAACACTCAAGATTTATTCAAAATCAGAGGTTTCACAACTTTCAAACTTTCAACATTATTTAAAGTCACCACTCCACTTCTTTCTTCAAGCCATAAATCTCAGGTTCAACTTCCAGATTATTCACATCAACTTCCACAAGAAATTCTTGTCAACTTCATTTATAAAGCTTGCAGGCTTTATTTCTTTCGCAAAATTGAATTATAAATGATGTTTTTCATTCCTGCTGTCAAATTGTGTTTTCGATTCGAAATTGCGATAAAATATCCTGAAACTCCCTAAATATTCAGCGCTATTACATATTTGTACCAATTTGCCTGGAGAACTTGTACCAATGTTCAGATATGTATGGGAGAAAACACTCATTAGGAGCAAGAGGGAAAATAAATTTCAATCGCTCATGGGCTTATTCTTCTGCAATAATAACATATATACAATGATTCTTCAAAAACTGCGAAGAGAGCCACAAGCAAGAAAACTCAATGCATGGTGTCAAAAATATTAAAATTGCATGAACACATATGTGTAAGTGAAATAATAACAGGTGATCATGCCAGCGGAAGATTATTCCATGCATTCAATTGGACACTGGCAATACTTATTCATATAGGTTATCATTTACACTATACAAAGGACAACTTCCAATAGTCTTAGAGTTTCCTAACATGATAAATCTCAGGGAGAGAGCTTCAACGATGTTAAATTGATTAACCTTTGTTTAGACAGTACATTTGTATGTAACACTATTAAAGTGTCAACCAAAGGCTGGTATTAGATGACAAAATGTTGATATTGCTATTAATACCCTTAAAATTTGTTAGTAAAGAAGTTCCTTAGAAAATTTACTGTTTTAAGTTCTAAAAGTATTATTTTCACTTCCCAAACATGAGTGGCAGTAGATTGAGTAAAGCATGGGCAGCAGGAAGCAAAGGTCCCTAAGTTCCTAAAAAAAACGAAACATATATTTTTTTAAAACTATTAAAGATAATTTAAAAACAATAACAGAAGCAACAATGATAAACTTCTATTTAAGTAATTATGGGTTGATGTTATCTTCAACCAATCTTGTGAACATTAGACAAAGGAATCACAACAAGGTTAGTTAGACTTCTTAAATGGTTGAAATAACATGTGTAGAAAGTACTTTGAAACCATCAGAAAGAGAGAATGAGTTGATAAAGAAATTAGATATGCTAGGAGAAGATTTTTAGCAACAGTAAAATAGTATAATGAGGAAAAGCCATGTGCTCACAGGCTATTTGGTAAACAAAGTTGGAAGACTCTACCAACTCGAATAAAGCAAGCAAGATATACACTTTCATAGGAAGGTAGATGGGACCTGTAATAATTTCTGACACAAAGTAGAATGTTCCACTCCCTAACAACACCGGCAGGTAAGGAAAATTGGATTAAAACACCACATGGTCGAGACCACAACAGAACCAATAAGAAGCACTTAAAAAAATAAATAGCACACAATTACATACACAGAGAATGTTACATATGCATGGAACTTGTAGTAATCATGAAGCTTAGATAACAATAGCAGTAGAACAAATGGGATGAGAAACGATGGAAATATGGCGCTTTTGCAGAGAAAGTGCACAAAAATATGGGGAGAAACATTATATGCAGGTGAAAAACACTGTTAAGGTCAAGATACAAACTCACTGGAAACATTCTCGAGACAAAACAACCACCTGAAAACCATAGACGAATGGGCAAAAAATGGGAAGAACAGAGAAGATGATTAAGGAAAGGGTACCTACATGAAGCAATTTATGTGCCACGCCCAAATGAATAATTATCAAGAGACAGACCCGATTTTAACATTCCAGGTTAACATTAACCACAGGATGATACAGCCGTCCGATTAACTACACATTAAATTATTTTGGGTTAATTATACAGGGTTGTTACCAGATTCTGGCAAAGAAATTCCCGGACATTTCACCGACAAAAATTGTCATTTTCCTTGACATTCTCCTTAAGCAGTATGACGTTCAGAGAGCAGTGAAAATTTTCAGTGCAAATGAAAGTAGAGAAAACAAACCAACGTTACTTTTACTCATCAAACTTATTGACAACTTTATGAAACTAAGACAAAATCAGAAGGTGGAATATCAACTCCCGCAACAGCGAACAAAGTATAGTTGGGGGTGCGTCGGCCACTGACCAATTCATCGATCTTCGCCCTCATCCAGTTTTTCCCTGACAGCTCGACGATTTTCTCGGACATTTCCCTGACGGGTTTCAAATTCCATGGCATTTCCCTGGTTTGTAACATCCCTGTTATACTAAATGGATGTTAGCTGACGTAATGGTTATCGATGGGAGAATGCATTTGCATCGGTCTTCACAATGCCGAAAATTCGGCGATGATGCACGGGAATAAATAATCAGCCTAGACTGGGCATTGAACCACAGACATTTGGCTTGCCGATATTATCGGTCCGACAATCAACGACTCAAAAAAGCGAGTGGAAAACAATTTTCTAAAAACGCTAAATGCATCGCGAAAATCACTCAAATTTCGATTACAGGACTTCATCTGACGCGACTCATATACAAAGTTATGATGAAAAAAAATACAGGGAGTATTCTTGATACTCCCGCCGGATTTTTATTTCGTGAATGCGAAATTGCATACGTTACTCTCGTTATTGGGAGATTCTTTTGTTTTGTTTGTCAGAAAGAAAGTTGAAATGAAAGAAAATTAGGCTGTAAACATTTATTTATCGAAATCATTAGTGTACAAATGGCTAGCCTATGAACAATTGGTCGATGGTAACTAATATGTTCTGCTTTCTAATGTTAATTTTATATTTCTGGTGTTATAAACGTCTAACTCACGTTCTCAGCTCTCCGTAGACACCTCTATCACTAAAATCGACCCACTCGTTCCGGAGATACAATTGAATTGAGCGCGCGCCGTGCCCAGACAAGCCCAAATGTAGACCCCCACGCGCAGCGCTGTGACGTCACCTCGCAACCCCCCATCCGCTCGCGACAAACAATTACCGGTAGTCGACGAAACGGGCAATCCAGTCGTAGTTTTAGATATTCTGAAATCCTTATAGTTCTTGCACATGAGACCCTCGAAAGTACACAAATATTGGTCGCGGCAAAACCTTACATGACACCGAGAACGAACCATAAGTTGTTCATTCGCATTCACATCAAAACACTAATCTGACAACTTCTACAGTTAGTTTCTCAAATACATGAAGGAATATAAATTTGACGTTAAGTTACCCACTGCAGTGGATACTTTGCGCCACTATTATATCTGGTACGTACTCTTAAATATTGTATTAGTATGTAAAATATACATCGAAAATGGCACTAATGATTTTGATAGGACGAAATACAATGAAGGTTTTAGGCACGCAAAATTTGCTGGACTTCGGTCCGACCTTCGGGGAAAAATCGTAAAGGGACCGCGTTTGAGTCTAGAGAAGATTTCCGGGAGAAATAATGAAAAGCGTTGGGATCGATGCGAACTTTAAATTGGAGTATTTTATTTTAAGACATTTAAATATTAAGACTATGCGATTTATAAAGACTGTATAAATATAAAGACTGTATTGCGCCTGAACATTAGTTCTATTTTTCAAGCGTTCACTTTTGACCTACTGGTCCACTAATTAAGATTATTAAGATTAAATACACTAATTTGGCGTTTTTATCGGTCTTTCCAAAATCAGCAAAGACGGTGAAATTCGCCATGAAAACATCATTTGACTAGACCGATATTCGAACCCGGATCTCCCAATTGCCGGCCAGGGGTGTTAGCCAGTTACACCGCCAAGCCATCTTAAGGTGGATCTATACCGGGGCTAAGAAGCTCGTTTCAGACGTTTCCCTCTAACCCAGTAACGGCTTTGCAGTGACAGCTGGAGACTTGCAATTTTCTCTTCTGTACATGAAGAGTCATTTGTTTATTATATATATAAGTGGTGTAACTTTATCATGAATAAATTCCATAAATTGGAAGTATAGACCCACCATAATTCAAGGCGAATTTCAGCGGGGGTTGAAACGAACAAGATGGTCTCGTCCCCTGTCTACACTGTAGCACAGGAGACGTTGTCGTGCATGATAAGCCACAGTCGCGGTACTGGATTATCCCAGTATCCCGGTCAAGTCAAATGATTTTATCATGGCGAATTTCACCATCTCGGTGTATACCTTCGCACCCGTACGCGTGACTGCGAACCATATCACTCGTGCAATCGCAATGATTGGAAAATTTTCAAGATCAGCTCCCTGTTTACAGCTGTTTTTTTTCCTTATTCATGGAAAAGGATGAGACATGCCGTATACGAAGAAGGGATCAGGTGGTTGACTTTCGACGAGTTTTCAGCGACACTCCAAAAATTACTTTAATCGGATCGTGTGATTCATTCAAGTATTCGCATTAAGAAACATTATTGAAGACGATGTTAAACTGAAGAATGGGGAGAAGATTATGCTTATAAAATATTTAAAGAATTGATAAGAATAAATTTTATTTCAAAACAATGGCTTAGGCCATTTCCTCAAAAAAAAAAACGACAGAAAAGTGCAGCGAAGTAGGTGTCCCCACTCTAAGATATGGCATCTACGTACACGGGGTACCCTTCGAGACACCTCAAGGGTGTGTAGCAGGGGGCATCCACTAACACTGCATGGGACTGGGACACTGGAAGGGACGACTGCATGGGGCACTGGAAGGGACTTCACATGCAATAGGCTTCTTAGCCATAGGCCAATGTTGGTGACTACTCACCCCCTGCCGCACACCGTGGAGGAGGCTCGCAGGGTATTTTGTAGAAGCAGGCCTGCGGCTTCTTAGCCATCTTTCTACTCATATTGTATAGACACAGCACCCTCACACATCATGGAGGCCATTCGTTTAAGAGTTCAGTTACGCTAACATGCAAAAATGTTTTACAAGATTACAGGTACTCAATGCATAACTATTAATTACCATCACATGCGAATGAATCTGAGAAAATTTCAGGTTCAGAGTTTTCAACGAGATGGTAAATTTTGCTAGGTACTTTACGAACGAAAACTACGAAAGTAAACTTCCACCGCAGTCTTCATCTTCGATCCGATTCGCGGAATATTTATTGAATTCGTCACAACTTTTTCTCCGGCACACTCAATGCTTCAGTAAAACAATCAGGGCCCTGAAGACGAGGACCCTAAGTCTTTCATCGAAACGTCGGCAAAGAAGAAGATAGAGCAACCAACACGGACGGAAACCCGAGAAGAACTTACTTCAACCATTCGCCGGGAGGAAATTAAATCCTACATAATTTCCCCGTAACTTTCTTCACCAACTGTTTTTCGCGTGACATATTTTAAAGGGTCACTTAGTTGACCTACTCGCCGGCCAACTGTCGTTGCTAAACCCTACCGAATGTACGACTAAAATAAAACGGTTTGACTTGGCTACCTTCCCCCGACTCGATAAGCAAGAATAGTGACACACCGGTAAACAACCCACTCGTAGCCACCAAAGAAGTGTATATCCTGGAAATCACTGAGTGACATCCGTTAGCTAAACCTCCGTGCACGCCTCCGTGTCTTGCCCAAACCCTTTAGCGCCCACTGGCAACCTCGCCCAACGCAAACAAAACACCATGCGAACGCATGGTGAAAGTCAGAAAGTCTCCCACCGAGCAGGTAGGGAAGGCCCCTGACTCCGCCAATCCCCTAAGCAATGAACGATGACAATGCAAGCGGGGGGAGGCAGGGGGGGGGGGGGGGAAAGGCCTGAATAGGGACAAAGGGAGAGGGTCGTTGAGGCATTTGGGTATTTTTTGCAAATGCTCCTTTCCTAAGGACACCTCACCCGCAAACCCTTCCTAAAGTCACGTAGCTTCCGTGGAGTGACGAACAAGAGGGAGTAATGGGATATTCCGTAGTAATTTCCCAATATTGCGCAGTCCTCGCGGGACAGACCAATCACACCTCCACTACCTTACACGCACCACGCAATTTACCTTCATCACGCAATTCCGAGTCAAAACACGATCAGGGTGGCCACCAGCAAAATCACGGAGAATTTCAACGGGGGCTACTAAACCTTCTTTCCATGACAGATGTGAGGATTGACGTGGTGGCTATAGTGAGGCTTCCCATCCTGAAGGGTACATACCTATGGATTCGAATTCCAGCGCCTTTAACTATCGCCTGGTTGCTTTTGAATGCTATATGAACCTACAGTAACAGCGTATCATTTTCGCTTTAACATTAGCAATGCAACCACAGCAACTGATAATCCAATATAAGCCATTAATCTACATCTACAAAATACCCTGCAAGCCACCTCAGGGGTGTGTGGCAGGGGGTGAGTAATCACCAACATAAATTACACTATATCCTAAAGTTAGTGTAACTACGACTAATTATGCATCAGCACAAATCGCTAATGCTTGTCACGAGGCGAAGCCTCACAAGCATGCAACACTACACTACAGATGTCATCAAAATGGAGAGTGACCTCAATATACATGCATTCTACAACTACACAGATGGACAGGGACTCAAGACCCATGTAGAAAACATGCTAGGCGTGCTGTTAGTATGTACTAGGTAACAGAAAAGGATTCAAGTATTAGGAGTACTACCACTACTAAGAGCTACACTGCCTAACGACAAACCTAGATAAAAGTCTCATGGCAGCTATTATGGTCCCTTATCGTTCGTGGGAAAAATGACATCTTAAATCTATCCGTTCTGCAGTCTAGTTCCCTAATTTTACTCTCATGATCTGATCTACCGTAGTATGTCGGATTTCGTAAAATATTATCAACGTCGTCAGAGAATAGACCGGTTTGGAACTTACATAGTAGATTTAGTCTAAATTTTAATCGACGGTCTGAAAGCTTTTCCCATCCCAGTTGCTGTAAAAGGTCAGTAACACTAACGAGATTATCATAACGGCCTTTAACATATCTTGCCGATCTTCGCTGCACGCGTTCTAACTCAGTTTCCAAGCCTATCTCATAAGGATCCCAAATACTGGCGGCATATTCTAAGTGGGGTCTAACGAGGGAGAAGTAGCTGATTTCCCTAACTTTATCGTCGCACTTGCCAAGTACTCTTTTAACAAATCCCAATTTACGATTAGCTTGACTGGTTATTTCTCGAATATGTTTACTCCACGATAGATCATTAGTCAGTTTAACTCCGAGGTACTTAACCGATTCTACGGTGTCTAGTTTTATGTTGTTAATGCAATAGCTGTTACAAGGAGCGTTTTTCCGTTTCCAAAAATTCACAACAACGCATTTTTTCAGGTTTAATTCTAGCTGCCACGCATCGCACCACTCTTGTATTGCCTCGAGGTCCTTAGTTAGCGCTTCCTTGTCATTAAAGCTACGAATTTCTCTATACATCACTGCGTCGTCAGCAAATAATCTAAGCTTACTGTCAACTTTGTCACCGATGTCGTTTATGTACAAAAGGAACAGAAGCGGGCCTATGACACTTCCCTGTGGAACACCCGATGTGACTTTTACTTCATTAGAGATAGCGCCATCTAATACAACCCTTTGCACGCGATTACTTAAGAATTCTCTAATCCAGGAAACTACGTCGTCGTCTAAACCGTAGGATTTTAATTTCATGAGTAGCTTAATGTGGGAAACTTTATCAAATGCCTTTTTAAAGTCAAGAAAAATTGCATCAACTGGAGCGTTATGTTCACCCGAGACTAAAATATCGTGAGCAAAAAGTGCTAATTGAGTTTCGCAAGATCTTCCCTTTCTGAATCCGTGTTGTGTTTTTGTTAACAAGTTTTCTATATCGAGGTGTCTCATAACTGAACTAACAATTATATGTTCAAGGACTTTGCAAGAGATAGATGTGAGAGATATCGGTCTGTAGTTCGATGGCTGTTCTTTATCACCGCTTTTGAATATGGGAGTGACATTTGCAATTTTCCAGTCCATGGGTACTTTGTGTTCGTTGATGGATTTACTAAATATATTCTGCAAGTAGGGTGCTATTTCACAAGCTAATTCTCTATACACGCGGGCAGGAATTTCTTCAGGACCTGGGGATTTATTTGGACTTAAAGATTTTAGCAAGTTTTCTATTCCGTGAGTGCAGATGTCGATAGGCGGCATCTTTTGCTGGAAGTTATCATTTAACTTTACGGATGTACTCTGCGTTGACTTGGTGAACACACTTTGAAAATAAGAATTTAATAAGTTGGCTTTGTCCGAACTGCTTGTTAATAATTCGCCATTTTCGTTTCGTAGTGGAATAACTGTTGATCTATTGCCTTGAACTTCCCTTACGTATGACCAAAATGCCTTTGGGTTGTCCTGTAATTGTTCTCCTAATGTTTTTCTTTTAAAATCCATGAATCACGGTGAATATGTCAAGCCTCTAAAAAAAACAATTTTCAACTTGCAGAAATACATGTACGTAGTACACTACATGCTGCCTTAAGGGTGTTTGGCAGGAGGTGAATTTTCACCAACATTGAAACTACGAGTATGGATCCATAAACAAAAATCGGCAAATACCGGTCAGGATGTGAAATGCACTAACTTCATGCTATCACAGAAATAAAAAATGAGGGCAATAATGCATTTCACAACTACATAAGTGCACAGAAAGACAAATAAAACAGAAAGCATAAGATAGAATCCGTAGGTATGTACCTACTACTTAGCAAATTAAGACAAGCATAAGTGAGCAAATCAAATAACTAGCTACATAACTTATGGAATAGCCAAATTGTTAACTCACGGATAAAATGAAAAATAGCTTTTTAAATGTCACTTTTACGATTTTATTGACTGGGTTCTAGATGACACAAAGGTTACCTGAAGATGACTTTGAAGTGTAGAAACCCAGGTCGTGTCAGTTAAATCTTAAAAGTGGTATTCACATAAGTTATATGTATTTAATTTTCTCCAAGATGGATAAACACCACCAAATCAAGCCAGAAACCATTTCCTCTGCTATATTCTATACTCACAATAGTAGCTACTATGGTCTAAAATCATGTGCGGAAAATTTTAACTTGAACCATCACGCCATACTTCATGAAATTTTGTTTGAAAGATAAAGATAACCCCCATAAGTCACAATCTGAGGATGAATAATTAATAATCCTGGATACTTTATGGAAATGATGAAATGAGATCATGACTAATAAATCTGTAAGCATTAAAAGATTTTAACAAAATTGAAATCCACTGCACTGTTGATGTGACAAAATAAGATCTGAATTAAAATGCTATTTAGCAGTTCCTCTGGCAGAAGGCACCCAGTGATGAAGAAAAGAGGTTTTCATATCATGACCCATACTATGCGCATTTACATTTTCGTAAGACTCTCGCAGGCAGTTCATTGTGGTTAGAAGAGAAGAACGATTGGAAGCTCGAATAATGTTTTCCCAGGAGAAAAATCATATTTTCTCAAGGATAATGCAATTAAGGCCATTTTGCTCACCTGCAGATATCTTTGCCACGGCCAACACCTTCTGCATGGCTTTTATGAGTACATACACAGATCATTATAGTATGTACCATACAAGCCACCTTGAGGATGTGTGACAGGGGGTGATTCCACGCACTATTCCCAAACACAAAAGCATACAGTAATTGACAATATACTACATAAACCATTAGCTTTTATTAAGTAATGCACATGGAAGGAGACTTCACATGCCATATGGCTTTATCATTCTACTCATGTGGGATAGCCACTGCACTAATGCATCACATGAACCATTTGTTCAGTCATGCTAATATGTTAAATTGATGAAACTTAACATTAGCATTCCATGCAGATAAGAAAAAACACTGAAAAAATAAAAAATTACAAGTAACACCGCTATCTATTATCCAAACTTACATTACTGGTGACTTTGATCACAAATATTGGGGTCTATAATCATACATAGAAAAAATATTTAAAACATAACACCTACGAACTATCAATTAAATCGGGAGAGGGCAAGAGATCAGAGGAATTCTCCATCGACATCTCAAAAATTTATTTCAGGACAGAAGTATGTATTGCATTACCACACTCTCTATGATAATATTTGGAACTCACCATTGTGCAAGTTTTTCAACCATTCATTGTAGCTTTCCCACTGGTCCCAATAGCCCGGACTACTTTCAAGGCGTGGAATTGGTGGCACTGTCAATATAACCACTTTTCCGGCAGTGTAACCCAAGAAATCCAACAAACTCTTCATGTCATTTTTCATGGATTGAAATCTTGATCTCTGGAAAAGAATTAAGCCATCATCCACTTATTTAATAGCTCACTTGAACCAATACTTTGCAGAAAAAAGAGTAAGAATCATCAACACAAATAAAAGCATAACCATTACTTCAACATAGGGGCAGATCACTAAGATGCCATAAGTAACAGACTTCACAATAACAAGAGGTTTAACAGGGTTTGTTACACATGTAACACTAGACGATCGTGTAAAATCTAAATTAAACACTTTTCGGTCGCATTCTGTGATAAACCAGGCTCAAGAAAACAATTACAGAGGGAGCGACAAATGGGAGGATTTACTGAGAAAGACCAAGGATTGCATACATCTACAAAATTGACAAAAAATTATTTAGGAATATAACCGTTGGCAGTTAGGTGAGTGACGTGGAGAACTGCATCAAACGAATCTTTGGTTTGATGATGGCTGATTATGATGAAATTTTTGATAAAATTAAGAAGAAACCCAGACAAGAAATGCTACCCCACTTACTTCATCTACACTTCAAATGAAATTGAAAAAAATAAGTACACATTGACAAAAGTATAATTCTTATCCATGAAATTTCTCCACAGTTGAGAATAAATTCATTAAAAAGTAATTAACACTAAAACTGAGAATAATTTCAATCATTATATATGCTTTTGTACTATTGTACAACCATGGAATAAAATAAAAAAACTACGAAGATATTTTCACCATGAACTTACCCTAAGGAAATCATTTGTGCCAATCATAACTAGGACATCAGTGCTCTTGAAATCTTTGCTAACCTTCTGGTCCAAATCTGCGATTGTCTGACCGCCAACGCAGTATCCATTACAGAATTTTCCGTGCTCTGCATAATTGGAAAGACACAAAGTACTCGAGTTAGTAGCCAGCGATTGACACAAGTAGATTTCAAATGACAGTGCAGTAGTTCATACAAGATTACAAGAGTAAACTAATTCAACTGTTTCATAGGATCCAATGGTTACGATAAAACATCAAACAAAAAAGTATACAAGGGCGGGCCTTGACGGGCGAAAGAGATATGGCTGGGAATATTTTCATAATTGATTATGCTTGCACCAAAGATCACATTTGTCTCTATTGCTGTGATATCTGCTGGGAATTGAAGTGGCAAGCAAACCTTAAAAAATGCTTAAGTAACATTATTGTAGACTGAAAATTCCCTTTCCAATAAACAAATAAATTAAGTGCTTAACATGCACTTGACAGTTACAACTATATAATTAATTTCAAAGTAAAAAATATTGGGAAAAACACTCTTCTATAACCAAATGATGTTAAAATAATGGGGTAATCTTATCTTATTCCTGCCATCAACTGCAAATTATTGCATAATTAGATATACTTACTACCCAATTAATGTTTACGATGATAAAAATTAACTATAATTTTAATTAGTCAAAAAGATTACAATTAAATAGCAAAACACAGTAGAGAAATATTATTTTACAAATTTATAAAAAATACATTATGTAAGGAATCACCATGACTTCAGTCGTCATAAGTATTATTATAATCACTAGCAGTTTGAGTGCTTTCCATGCTTAACAGTTGACTAATTGATTTTCAAAGACCCAGATACTACACAGCAATATGTAACACAAAATGCAATGCAATGAAGTAAATGCGAACGTTCCATGGCATCAGAACAGAAAAACACCATTGGATTGCACATCTGAGGGAATTTATTTTCCCGAAGAATTTCTTTTGTGTTACAGCATATTATGTCCAGAAGTAACACTTTTTCAGACCCAATTTCTCGGGGATTTGTCATCTTAAAGGGCCTCCTCAAGAGGACTGGACTAAAAAAGCCAGTTTTCCAAAGCTCAAGAGTATAAGAAAAAACAAAATGTTCAGCTTGAGCACTCAATACAAGAATAACACATGGCCTGGAGCCAGGAGTAACATAACTGAATATGTGGGCAACATTCTGTTCAACTAAAAGCAAAGGTACCCCCATAATATATGAAACAAAATGATAGATTCTGCGTGGGAGATTATAACTGTGTCGACACCTCGATGAACCTTTTTAAGAGCAGGCTACTGCTGAAGTCATTTCTCTCCACTCTTATTACAGTCCCAAAATGACGGCTGGTTGGTTGGCTACTCGTGAGGTGCAACTAACATCATTTGCACTGTCGACAATGGGTGGTTAGGCAGAGAAGGTAAGGATTATTTGAGAAATAAAGGATGGAGAGAAGCCCAGTGTTAGCAATAAAGAAAGTAATCGATATAGTACGTCCACTTTTATTTTAAAATTCACAACACGTGTTTCGGCTCTTTTCACTAAGCCATCCACAGGAACAATAACATTTCAGTTTTGCGATTAGTATACAAGCACATAAAATCCAACAGAAGGGGGGGGAGGGGATTGGGGGTGAAGGAAGGCCAGGATAGAGGGAGGGGGGAGTTTTGGGGTTTAAGATTTACCAGTATTGAGGAGGAATAAAAAAACTTCCAAAATAAAAAAAGGAGGTAAATCTTAACCCCCAAACCTCCCCACCTCCCTCTCCCCGGGCCTTCCTTTCAACCCCCTCACCCCTTCTGTTGGATTTGATGTGTATGTATACTAACCGCAAAACTATAATGTTATTGTACCTGAGGATGGCTCAGTGAAAAGAGCCGAAACACTAGTTGTAAATTTTAAAATAAAAGTGGACGTACTATATCGATTACTTCCTTTATTGATATGAAGTTCCACCACATCTCGCCTAACAATGTTGATTTCTCAAGTGTTAGTATTACCCTACCATTAAGGAAAGTCACGAAGGTGTCGACAATTTTACATAATATCTGACTGACAGAGAACTACAATTGAAGTGCTCTCCATAAGAAACTAGCAAGGATCAAATTCAATTAAAAATCTCCATCCTTAATAGGTTTCAAACCAAAGCCCCTGGAATAGGAATCCAATACTCCCCCGACTCCCCCATGGTACCATGGTCTCAGTGTCCGTCACATCCCCTTCCAACCATTACTACAAACTGAATCATCAGCATGAAATATTTCACCCATGCCATAATGGGGAAATGACTGATGAAAAGAATTCAAAACACGTAATTTCTTCAATTATCCTCCTTACCTCCAATCCTTGCGGGGCTCTTCAGTATTTGGTCAGCAAAGCGGACCAAGAGACTGTCTCCTAACAACTGATACGATCCAATGAAAGGGCCTTTAGCTCTCTCCTGAAAATACAATATCCATGATTCAAAAAAATATTAAACATCAGCAAATGCTTTTGAACCATGAAGATACCCAAATTGAACAAATCCAATGATTATCAAAATGTGATTTTAAGAACCAACAATTATCACACAGCACAGGAAAACTATGAAGCTATATATGAGCCAAGGGACTACTAAAACCCATAGATGACCCCCAATGGTTTTCCACACAATATCTTGACATGCATCCACTGGAATAGATTTCAAGCTATAGTTATGTGAGTATGCCCATGCATATGCAACACAACTGATAAGCAAAAAGGGTAAAATATATTTAAGCACCCATTACTTCTGCTGTATGAATTACCATCAATAAGAAAAAGTATGTAATATATTGAATTGCCATATTAATGAAAGGATAAGCGAAACACTCCAAAAAAACTAAAAAAATTACCGTAATGGTCCATTTTCCTGCACATCTTCTGGGAGTACTAGATTTTTCAGCAATGGCATCTGTAACCCACTGAAAGAAAAACAGCAAATAACACAAAATGAAAATATCAGATAAAAAAGCCATATCAGAGTCAAAAGAACAATGAAAACTTACAGCATCAGCATCAGAATAAACTGGAGAACTCAGGCCACTGCCTCCAGGCAAGGAAAGCCTACTAAAAACCTGTGGCATAAAAATAAGTACATTAGTCAAGGGGTTCTAAAAATTGAAACACGTATGAACACTCGACGCACCACTGAAACTCACCGAATTGGAGTCACTTTTCCTGAGATTAGAGACCACTGGATCATCGGTGTAAGATCTTTCGCGACGTGTGGGTGTCCTCGACTGAAATGAAAAGGGCACATTCAAAATTGAAACAACAAGCTCTCATGCAACAAAAATACTTAATGGAACCAAGAAAATATACCGAGGGGTCAAGGAAACATACTGCTATGAGCATAATCAAGAATTAACTGAGGAAGCAAGAAGAGGGAACGATAAGACGGAAGGAATTTTGTAATATAAAGGGAGAAGGAATAAGCACTATCAAGCTTATCAACCATTAATTTTAGTTTAAATGTATGCAAATTAATTTAATTACAACCGAGCATAAAAACTCCTGTCAACAATAGTGCAATATAAGTGTTTCAGTTTTTGGTGACAAAGTTTTCACTGACGTGGGGCAAATTTTATCATAAGGAGATTCCTTGTCCTATGACAAGAAATTAACAATTAAGAACAGAGTAAATGCGAAAATATAGCAACTACTGACGTAAGGTGATCTTTTGGCGTTGGACATCCGCTGGCTTCTGCTTGATTTGTTCAGAAACTTCAAGTTCCATAATCTCATCAAGGGGTCTTCACGAGAATCCTTAGTAGAATTTAAGCTATCGTCCGACATATTACCAGAGTTGTTAAGCTCTGACCTTATATTTTCCTTCGGAGAATTTCTATACCTATCACCTCTGCTGCCCAAACTTTTACGAGACATTTTCGAAATAGGTTATTCACTCACACGAGTATATATAAACCACACAGAATATATCACTATAACCGACAATCGATCACCACAACGAACCACAACGAACTCGACAAAATAATCGGCGCCACTGGCGCTGGTGGCAAACGGCAACGACGGCAACCGATAAAATTAAAAATGAGCATCATATACACTGCTGTGTTGCCATATGTTCACCGGGGTTTTAAAACGCCTCGTCGTGTTGGTAGGTATGGGTATGTATGATAATAATTGTTCCGGAAGATGTTTAGGTCATCATTGAACTTATTTTACAAGCAAAAACTAAGGAGATTACGAAAAACATATACATCGTGATATATTTTCTAAACGATCGAATCGCCTTCATAACACGTACGCTTTTGAAAATATTCTTCTTGCTATGTTTGCATGTATTCGTCTCTTATTTTATGTTCTGCTATTCGAGCCACTATAAATCGGCAACACTGCTGTCTGTGGACATCTTCAAATAAATAAAAATATATAAATCATATCTGCCTTCTTATCAGTACATTTTAAAATGACGCAACAACAAATTACAAAACAACATAGTTGCACCTACTTTTCACATCACATAAAGTTCAAAGGTTTCACTCCCGGGAAAACTTACCATAGTTATTTATCTACAATAACGAGAACCAAATATGCTGAACGTTAAAGGTAGTAAATACCAGTTGTACCACGGTGATTGAAGACAGGTGCGAATGCGGGTAGAATTACCAGCGATTTGTACATTGCAAAGAAGTTAGTAGTGCGAACGGGGTATTATACAACCAATTCATCAAATAATAAAGGAATTAGCTATGGTATTACACCTTTCACCTACTTCAATTTTCCTTTTACATAGAATGCGGGTAGAATTACCAGCGATTTGTACATTGCTAAGAAGTTAGTAGTGCGAACGGGGTATTATACAACCAATTCATCAAATAAAATAGGAATTAGCTATGGTATTACACCTTTCACCTACTTCAATTTTCCTTTTACATAAAAAAGCGTTATAAATGTTTTTTCATTGTTTAAAAAATTTAATATTTCCCGCGTAATCTATTTCAATAAGCAATTAAAATCTCATTTAGAATCATGATTAGCAGTTTGCAATGAATAACTACGGAGTCACTGCAGTTGAAAAGAACTTTCAGCCATAATTTTATAAGCTAGATTAAAGGAAATCCGTATAGTTAGATGGTATCAATGGTCAGATACTTCAGCGTTATGCTTTTGGTCTTTTTCTTGTTAATTTCTTGTATTTTGATTACTTTGTTGTTGTTTTCTTCATTGTTGCAATGTTTTTTTGGCTGGTTGGTTGGGAGGGTTTTTATTTGACAGAGAAGAAGAGAAGGGATTGTTGAGATGGATGGGAGTGAGATGGGATGTGCTGTGGACTCCCATAAGAAAAACGCTTTCTATTGTAAATAAAATAATGAAATCGCTGCATAGACGACTGCAGGTGTCATTGAAAGTGGTCCGAAGTTACAAATCTAAAGAATTTGAGGAACAGAATAAATTTGTCATGGAGCATGAACGCAAAATCAGATCCACCGTCATGAGTTGATCCAAACAGAAATCAGATAGAGTGGGGAGCAGGGTCCATGAGAATCCATCCAATAATGGTATTTTGTAATGATCATTTTCATCGCCCACATAATATGCATAACATCAAATAAATTAAAAATGTATGTGGTAGGTAAATGATTCATGCAATCGTTTATGCGAAAAGTGATTTTAAAACGCAAAACTAAAAGTGTGGCTATAAGCATATTAAATTACAAATGAAACACCGTTCTATTGCCAGATGCTCAAGAATAATACCAAAATGTATTTATAATGATAAATTCAGTATGCTTGGTAGAGTAAATTTTGATTTTTATAAAACTACCCACACAGCACATTTCCGATTCAAAACGGGTTTCCCTGGTGCTCAAATAGAAAAATCTCGTTTTTCCCCAGTAACCCGAAAGTAGCCTCGTAAGGAACGTTTTCATTTACTTGTGCGTGCACCTAAAAGAGAACGTTTTCATCGCACCGTTTCAAAAGCATTTTCATTTGGTTTTTGTTCTGGCAACGAAAACTTTTTCAGAACGTTTCCAGTTTCCAAAAGTACATGCGACATAAAACGATTTTTAAACTGTTTACCCTGTTTACAAACATGTATTGTACTCCTCGCGATCGGTCTCGTGTCCCTCGTGACTTCCGGTGCATCCGGTGTTTGGAAAAATATCATCGAAGGTGCGTTTGTTGGAAGTGTGTTTTTAATCTTTGTTGGCAAGATTATACGTGTGCTACGGTTAGAATTTCGTGATATCTAAGGGCATAAATTATATATACACTGGATTTTGTGAAGTTATACTAGTTCTACGCAAATTCTAAAGTGAAATAAGTGATTATTCTATGGCGATTGTCTAAGTCTGAACCCTTGTTGTGACTTGTGTAAAGGTGTGATTTTTTTAAATTTTGTTTTCTTTTGAGTGACTAATCTGCATTCCATAATGATGAACAAAGAATTGTGTGTGAATTTTCTGATGTGATATTTCATAACCATTTTAATTCTGTTTTATATTAAATCATTAATGTTATAAGCATTCTGAGAACATATTTTCTCCTGACCTATAGTTGTTAAGAAATACGTATTACGCACGCAAAGTGTATAGGTACATGTTGCTTTGTCGTTGTGCCTTATTCCTTAGTGTCTTAGGGATTCACTCGAGTATGTTTTATACGTCAAGTAATTATTTTTTAGCGTTACCATTTGCTCACTGCAAAATAATTGCCGTTGCTTTGGTCCCAGACCGTGAAATCAAGTTGAAGAACATATAAGCATGTTTAATTAAGTTACTTTGCAGTTTTTTCTCCCTAGTTTTCTATCTTTATAGGAAATACGGTCTTTTAATTTCATATTTAGCAGCGACTTGTATGTGATTTACGTCTCGGAGTTATGTCGTTGTTCACTTGCTTCCCAAGTGCGAATGCTCCCTGGTTAGAAAGAATGTAACAAAGTGGTCGTAAAGTCATTGAGTGAGTGGTTATAATGCAGAGACCAATAAGGGCGAGTGATTTTAATTGTAAAAGGACAAATAATGTTACGTGCTCTCGGCACTGCATTTGTGGCCTGATACCAGCGTAATTATAACGCTGGTATCAAGCCACAAATACGACGTAACGTCATTATTATGCCCGCATAGAATCAGTAGAAAAACGTATTATACCACCGGGAAAACCGTTTTAAAACCGAAATTTACGGCTTCCACTCGGCTGAAAACGGTTTAAAAACTGTTGTACTCGTTTCGAAACTAGCTGGAACCGGAGAGGAAGCGATACGAAAACGTGTTCTGAACAATCAAAGAAACATTTCAAAGACGTGAAGTTGACCAAAAGTGGCGGACATTTGCACCATTCCAGCATCATTTCAAAACGTGAATGGGTCAGTAGAAAACGTCCCCGGAAAGCGGGATGAATGCGGAAATGAAACGATTTGTGCTATGTGGGTACTCATTTGAGCAAGTGCAATTAATAAATAACAGGATGATAACAA
Organism: Pyrrhosoma nymphula; assembly: GCA_963573305.1. Classification (NCBI taxonomy): domain Eukaryota; kingdom Metazoa; phylum Arthropoda; class Insecta; order Odonata; family Coenagrionidae; genus Pyrrhosoma; species Pyrrhosoma nymphula. The sequence goes on along the minus strand of OY754331.1, from coordinate 121,647,249 downwards.
AACAAAATGACGTACAAAACACCCAGTCGTGCAAATTTTATTTGTATAGATTTTATTTACACATGCTTTGCTTTAGTTCTTTCACTGCCACATTAGTCTAATATCAGGAGGCCAAAAATATTTGTGGTAAAGTGCAACTTTTTTGACGGTAGCAGCTACCTGGTAGCTATAGGCAAATTTAACATGGGGCTTATACGAGTTGGAGCTAAGGTGTGTTTATTTTTTCAATTCGCAGTTCATGAGAGTCGAAAGTGGAAATTCGGGGATTTTAAAATGATACATGTGATGCCATACGAAAAAAATTAATCCAAAACCAAATGCATAAATCGGTTCTGCCGTTTTTTCCATGATTAGCGCCTCTCACCTCCCCCCTCCGGACATTGGCTATTATTAGCATAGGTATTCGAGTCACGAGACACTTCCTTTGAGTGCTTCTTGCATACAAAGCTGCCAAACTTGATGTGCATTTTCCCTCCAGAGACGAAAATCCAGACTTTCGATAGCAACTATCGTATGGTGGTCAATTACCATATGGTTTTTAAAAATGGCGTTGACCAAGCATGATTCTTCACTCAATGCAGAATGGCGAGCAGATGTCAATAATATTTGGAGAATAAATATTAAAGTATGCAAATTTTCACGCAAATCTTTACATAAAAATAGCATCAATTACTCTTAGCACTTCACTGTCTACTAAGATGCCGGCAAAGGATAATACGAGGAGAAAGTTGAAGCTACTCACCAAAGGGTCTGCGGAGAACATGAAGAATTCCAATAACCCTGGGTGCGTACAAGACTGCGTCACAAAGGAAGACTCAATCCAATCGTGGTGGAAGGTGCAATGAAGGTTCCAATCGTGGGCTTCGGCTGCAGATCCCATATTTTCTGTTGTTCTTCAAAAGAGAGAAATTACGAAATATCATGGAAAAAGTTTAGATTCATCCTCCAAGAAAGATCTTTAAACCTATAATAATAAACTAAATTCTTTCAAGAATTTAGTTTATTGCCCTAACTCCTGAAGTTTATCCCTAAGTACATAACTAGATGGTTTCAAGGTAACAATTGGTAACAATGACGTATGAACTGATAATAAACACAACAGTTGGGATTACAAATAAAAATCTTCATTGGTCTCGGGTATTGAAGCCGGTTTTTCTGAATGGCAAGAGAGTATTTTCAGCAATCCCCCCCTATCCGAAAGAAATTTCAGTGGAGGAAAATGCTATAGTGTCTACTCTACTAACATATCTATTAAAAATAACATTTTCGCGATAACATGTTTCTAAAGCCGGGTCCACACTTATAACAAAAAAGTTACCTCAAATGTTAAATATAGCTTGTCATATAACTTGTTTGTATAAATTATCACTTAACTTTGTCATAAAACACAATGTCCTCGCAGTAAAACAAAAAAAAAACGCACAGTGGGCTGAAATCGAAAAAAGCTAGCCAAAATTCCAAATATGCTTTTTTCACTCCAGTAGTTGAAAATGTGCCAGGTCACTCCAAATTGATTGTTTCATGTGATGTCGCATTTAACTTTCCACAGTTTTTACTTATTAACTCAGCAGCAGCGGCTCAAAGTTTAACAATTTTCGTGAAAAACCCCCGTATTAGATTTTCTCTGAAAACCTCGGAATTAAAACTGTTGCACAGAATCCAGCCCCTTGAAATTGACATATGGAATTAAAATTTGTTTTATTCTATTTGGAAATTCATTATTTTTGAAAGAATGTAATGTGTCTGTCCCCTGCGTAATATTTGAATTTTATATCAAACAAAATGGCGGAGACTGTTTTTAATTTATTTTTTTAACTTAAGCAGTAAAATAGTTTAGTTATACACTGAAATACGCCGAGTTTTTCATACACCACATTCTACAAAGTTTTCGTCATGTGAATCCGAAGAGAATATTTACGTGCGCCTGCGTTCCCGAAAACGAAATTGAATATTCGATGGCGCGGCGGAGTTGGCTCTGCCCGCCGCGGCGAACCGTTAAACGGCAGACCCTTTAGAGTCATTTTAATACGAGCACGTAGGTGTTTTCGAGATCGCTGATCAAGAAGGCAGCATCATTTTTTTAAAATTCAAAATGGTGAATCCAAAATGGTGAATCCAAAATGGCGGATCGAAAATGAAAAAATTGAAAAATCGAAACAAAAATAAGAACAAGGGTTTTGTGGTCACCGATCACGGATTTAGTATCAGTTTCTCAAAATTCAAAATTGCGGAACAAAAATTCAGAATATACAAAAGTTCTAATCAAAGTCTGTGTATGATACAAATCCGGCATATTTTACACGCGAAATTTGAAAGTCTGAATAAAAATCATATTTCGATGAAAATGAAAGAATAATCCTGACCAGATAAAAAAATCGGCTATGAAGGATCGAATTGAAATTCAATCCTCTACATTGAAAATTTTTTTTGTAAAAAAACAGATACAACGACAGTTCAAGTCTCTAGACCATCGGTTCTCAACCTGTGGGTCACGACCCCTTTGGGGGTCGAACAACTCTATCACAGACAGCCTAAGACTATCGGAAAACACATATTTTCGATGGCCTTATGATAGTCTCCAATTTCCGGGGGTCACCACAACATGAGGAACTATATTTAAGGGTCGCGGCATTAGGAAGGTTGAGAACCACTGCTCTAGACTGATTAAAAAAAATAAAGTCCGGAATGTCCCACTGTGCGCCGGTGGCTGGACACCGCAGGGACGCGGCTAGTTGATACGCTACTGACATATAGAGTGCTGACTGCCTGCCTGACTGATAGAGACTGACATGCATCGGCGATTTTGAACTATATCTATTAAGAAGGACCTCTGAACGTCGTCGCTCTTTCCCTTTCTTTGACTAGCGCAGGAATTGATCAACCAGCATCCTCATATTCTTCTCCAATTTCCTCCCTGATCATCTCAAAGTCAGTTGCCAACTCCTCCCATGCATCATGCTTTTTATTCCTATCTTTAAAATCCATACTTACAGGGTCCCACAACACTCTATTTTCAAGATACAAATCGATCAACTGTCTTTTATTTGCATCACTCCATTTTGAGTAGTTAATTTTGAAAAAAGTACAAAGACGCGAGTGGATTCTCGATTACGACAGGGATTCCAGCATGGAGGACGAGCGGAGGAAGAGAGTATGGGGAAAAGGGGGAACAGTCTGGTCACGTGATGCTACAAACTCCCTTTGATCTTTAACGATACTCGATGAGTAATATGCAACATGTTATGTAACACGAAAATTGTTGTAGAACAACGTATTACATAACTTTTTTGCTGTTTTTAACATGCTATATGACGTGTTTTGTTACACAATGAAGACCCGGCTCAACCCTTCATTAGGCGCGCTGCTTTTCGGAACGTCGTTAGTCGCGCTGGGCCATTCAGACTGTTTAATTTTCTAATGTACTACCTGTCATTTTTTTCAGGAGTTGATGAAATAATTTCATTGCTTAATCTTTAAGAAATGTTCCTTATGATGAGAATTTTCAACATACGTAAATTGGAAAGATGAAAAATTCCCAAGTAGGATTCCCAATCCCGCGAAAAATATAGTACCATAGTCGTGCTCGGTCTGACAGGCCCAAGTTTGAGCAGCCAAGAAAAAAAAGCGTCTGCTACAAATGTATTATCTCAACTGAACTCGTTAGGACAGGGAATTAAGAGAAGTACGAAGAGAGATGTCCTTGAGGAATTAGAGCAAAGTCTCAACCGGTCAGGAGTTATTTAAGGTAGAACCTGCGCCCTGCGCTTCGAAGTACTGCTTTCATTACATAGATGAACTCGACAGAAACAAGATAAAATGGCTCAAAATGTTATTAATAATAATAGAAAATAATTTTCAATCAATCTACATGGCTGTACAGTTCATGAGTTTTCTTCAAAATGAAGTAATCCTGTCATATGAAGAATTACTTTTATATTGACGCCATGTCTCAGAGGAATTTAAAAACTTTCTCTGGAACTGCAGTAAAGCTGCATAATTATAAAATTCGGGATGAATTAAAACAACAGAATGTGTGAGTGCTTTTGCTTTTTTAATGTAAACGTAATTAAAACAAATGTATTATATATAATTGCTGACGATGAACTCGACAACACTGATTAGCTGGTCAACGTTTCACTCCGGTCCGGCACCTTTGTTTGTTTGCATAGTTTCACTCCAATGTTTTTGTTTACTGCTCGAACATAATTGCCAAGTCTGTTTCAATATGGCGGCTACGGATCGAAAATAAGACTCTTCATCGCTTTTCAAACATAAATATCCGCATTAAATGGCCGATAAGGTAACCTGAAAAAATTCATTGTATCCGTTGATCATTTAATCACCAAATGGTCGTTTTTGAGGTAGCCTAGTCGAGGAAAATAGTCTGCAATAATTTGAGGCTGAAAATGACGATTTTCAAATCCTGTTAACAGCGCTAAATGGCCGATTAGCCACAATTATTTTTTCACAGATCGACTTAGGCATAATTTCTCTGCAATATATGAAAATATCAGGGCATGCTATCGACGGTTCTTGTAGTAGAGGTTCTACTTTAATCAAGTGAGAAGAGCCAATGGGTCTCCCAGACCCATGCGCGACCAACCGAGGGTTAAGAAACAAAATCTCCCAGGATGGTGACAAGACTACCGCACCAATCAATATTTGCTCTCGGGTTATTAGCAAATGGCTACGGAAACTTGAGTAAAAATGGTAAATGGCACTGTAGTCGGGTCATAGAGCTAGAAAAACGTGTAAATTAAAAATATAATCGTCTAACAACATCCATGTTTTGTGTCTTAATCTTGTTTCCGAAAATCTAAGAACTGTCGCCAGTGAAAGCAACTTTTTGAAACAATTACATGCGGAAATATAAAATTACATATTTGTTTGGACTTACAGTCCCGACGGAACCTCCTTAATTAGCTTCACTTCGAACTTCGTAATTCGAAACAATATATGAGCTTCTGATGATTCCCTCCAAAGGTAACTTTGTCACTGGATGACCCGAGCTTTCCGTGATTATGGTAACAAACGCTGCATCCAGGAAGAACTCGTGATTTCTATTCATTCTCAAGGTGGACTTCCGAAAAAGAACGGAGAAGACGGCTGGCGACAGTGGCAGACGAGAACTGAACTTATCACGGCAGCAGACGACACACTAGTTTGTTCTATTATTTTCAATGGGCGAACTTCGAGAGCTGGGCGGCATTATTAGCCACGCGACAACTAATTACTTGTTGTGTCGTCGAGCGGCGACATGTTGTGTAGACCAGCAATATTGTACCGGCACAGTATTGCTGGTATTGCCGGGAGCCGTCGGGCATCATGGACACAGTCCAAAGAACTGTGTCATGTCAATGTCAAGAATTCTAGACTGTCATGGACGTATTAACTGATGAAGACTATGAAAAAGTTAAGCGATATTTGCTGTGTACAGTTTTGCGTGAGACTTTGCATGCGTGTTCCCATTAGTGATATACAGGGTGTTTCAGGAGGAAAGCGCAATACTTCTGGAGGAGGTTGGGGACGTGATTTTAATCATTTTTTGTCCTATGAACATGGGGTCACAACTCCTTAGTTACCGAGCTATGGCAACGCAAACATTTTGTAACAAGCATTCAGCAGTTACCATGAAAACCACCAAAAGCAATGGCATCCAGCAATACTTACAAAGAAAAACTGATCTAAATTGTACTTAAAGTTAGTATCTTTCTTTTTCTGCCAAAATTTACGCATATTGCTTACATTTTCTAAAATGGTAACTGAAATTGTCAGCATTATTCTTCCTCAAAAAATTGTATTTTATAATAACTTTTTTATTTTTAGATACCTATACGAAAATGTTAATCGAGTCATAAAAATTGGAAAATTTAATTGAATCTCCATAACTGTTATAATTATTTTCATATCTTAATTTTTAGCGAAGTAATGACATCTAAAACGGTACCGTTACATGAGCACATATTTCGACGGTTCTCTTCCAAGCATGGAACTGATATTAATTTACCGATAAAGACAATTACCTTCACCAATTTAAGCTTGATTACTTATTTTTAAACGTTGTGAAAATAATAACCAGCCAACGAAACCCAAATTTAGGCGTTTTTGTGAACCAAATGAAGTAAACAATCAAGCGGCAACAAAGATCTCAAGTGTAGATTATCTCCATGGATTAAATGTCGATCACTTGCGCTGAGATTCATTGTTTAAGGAGGAGGAGGAGCGTTTTTCCTTTTCCAAAAATTCATAACAACGCATTTTTTCAGGTTTAATTCTAGCTGCCACGCATCGCACCACTCCTGTATTTCCTCGAGATCCTTAGTTAGCGCTTCCTTACCATTAAGGCTATGAATTTCTCTATACACCACTGCATCGTCTGCAAATAATCTAAGCGTACTTTCAACTGTTTCACCGATGTCGTTAATATACAAAAGGAACAGAAGTGGGCCTATGACACTTCCCTGCGGGACACCCGATGTGACTTTTACTTCATTATAGATAACGCCATCTAATACAACCCTTTGCACGCGATTGCTTAAGAATTCTCTAATCCAGGATATTACGTCGTCGTCTAAACCGTAGGATTTTAATTTCATGAGTAGTTTACTGCGGGAAACTTTTTCATCGACGGTAGGCTAGGGAGGTCAATAATTCTTTGTTACCAGTTAGTTATTTAATAAAGAGTTGAAATTGTCAGTATTGGGCCCAAGAATAGCTTAATTGAAGGCAGCAATTTGGAAATATCCCCGAAACGCAAAAACTATAGTAATGAAGCAATAGCCATAGCAGAAGTTAATTTAGAAGCCAATTTGTGCTGTCAAGAGCTTCAGCCATCCCGTATTATTTTGCTCTATGCACTTGCCTATTGAACACTCGCACGTGTACTCTTCTCACACATGTTTGGATACTTACGAACAGAAGCAAAATAATTACTTGCAAACAGAAGCAAAATCAAGAATATACAAAGCATCAAATACACCTTTAATGACATACTCCATGGAAACTACGGCATAACAAGCAAAAAAAAGAGATGGCGAAAATGACCGTACTAAGAAATAATAGTGAGCAATACAAGATTAGATAGGATTTCCTACGGTAACATAAGAGAACCTATGTAAGATACCTCCAATGGCAGAATGGACAAATGGAAGGAAAGAAGAATGGAATGAACATATTTCAAGAATGGGCGACTCAAGAATCGTCAAGATAGCAAGGGACAGGATACTATCAGGAAAGAGGAGCATAGGTCGACCACGCAAAATATGGCCAGAGAAACTTAACTCATTAGGGCATAATCAGAAAAAACAGGCAATTATGCCTTCGAATCGAGTATCCACCGTCTTGCCTAAACCGTAGTTATGTGTTTTCCATCTTACCTTTATTGAAATCGCTTTTAAAGTGGAATTTTCTTGCTTGTAATATACCCCCCTAAAAGTGAAAAGAAAAATATATGCACAGTGTATAATAAGAAGCGCAGCAAAGTAAGTTCATTGCGTAGCTCAAACGTTTTACACCCAATTGACGTGTAAACCACATAAGTCCTCTCTTTCCTTTAATTCCTTTCGTTCCTCTGATTCCCTTCACCATATTGATTCCTTTCGGTCCTTTGATTCATGTCGTTCATTTGAATCATAGACCTTGAATATAGGCCTATATTCAAGGCCTATGATTAGGATCCTTTCGTTCCTTTGAGATTCATTTCGGTCCTCCGAATTAGAGATGGGCAAAACCGTTCATTCAGATGACCGACTCATTCATCGGTCGTTCAGTAAAAGGAGTCGATTCTTGGAGCTCGTTCTCGTTCAATTATTTCGTAATACCCAGATAGCACAGATTCCGTCGTATCTAATTCGTATGCAGATACCATCCAGTGACGAACTGGATACTAGTACCCGTTGTATCCTTTCGTATCTAGATACGATCCAATACCAAACCGTGTACGAACGCGATAATTATTAGTCAAATGTCAGCTACGAACCGTGTACGAAAGGATACGACTGCTAGGCGCGCACGAATACCAAATAGCCGATGTCATCCACATTTTTTCACTAGCTTTTAAATATTAATATTTTTCCAATGAATTTCAGATGCACAAATGCATAATTACTCGTTAAATTGCCGAAATAGCACACAATCCTATAATCTGCTGGACACTTCCATAGTCAGGTAAAATATTCCTAATTACCCCACAAACATCAGAAGAAGGCAATAATAATAAGTGTAGGATAGGAAAGAAAGAATAAATAAGATATACGTATATATTTATATACCTTCATTTTTATTTAAAGCAAAAAATACATAATAGTCTTTGATGCACATGTCAGAATGTGTCCAAGCTAAAATCAACATTTCTTAATTTGTACGTATCTCCTTCCTCATTAAGTTTAAAATAACTATGAATGCAGTCATTTCAAGTAGGTAAGCACATCCACCTGTAATTGAAATATATATAGCCCATTAAAAACTTATATCACTGCTTGGGAATGGGTTTCTACACCATCGCATGTGCACATTTTTCTGAAATACACGAAAGTACACTTCCAACATTCACGGTCTTCCTTCCGCATCAAAGAACGTTTTGTATGCATATTAAAAATGCTAATAACACTGAATTCGAAATTACACAGACAATGTATCTTTAATGCGTACCTATGCGTTAAGAAAAGCCAGTAAGGATCATTACCGATTAATTAATTAATCGTGTCAATTAATCCTTAATTCGAATTGTGTCAGCAAAAATCTAGTCTAGCAATTGTATTATGAATTCTGAGAGGATTGCGTTAAATTAACTTCTTCCAACGAGTATAAGAAGAACATAAAAGATCTTTAAATGAGAGAACTACACATCGTCGGGGGGAGAATAACTTTGAAACACGACGCCTAAATGAAAATAATATTAAAGTTAACTCTGACAACAGTAATTGGAATTACAATAACATTGGCCAAATTAAGAGCGATTTGAAACAAATCACTGGATCATTTATCATTATCACAATTTTCTCATGCTACAAAGATATGAAATTATTAGTTTCTCTCATTATCAGCTTAATAATGTGTTCCAGCACATCCACGAATTGAAAGACAACACATTAATGTCTCCAACATTAAAATGCTTGCATCAAGCCTCCAAAATAGATATTGAAATTGATATTCAACATAATTAAATCCACTCACCTTTCTTTCACAATGAGATTCCTTTCTTTGCCAGGATTCTCTTTTTTAGAACTCCACAATCTTGAAAACCGCCGACAAGTGGGCATTGCTCCTTTTAAAAAACCCTATATATCACAGTCTTATAGCCAAATAATGACTTCGATATAATGAAATCCGTATCTATCACCGAAAACACTTAGTTGGTAATTAATTAATTTGCTATCTAAATGAGTGGAAATCCTCCAGGAAAACTTTGCGTATGATTATGATGGATGATGACATGTCTTGGATGATGAGTTTCAACACAAAGAACTGCACATAAAATAACGATGCACGAAAAATAATGCCACCAGAGTAAAAAGAAACCTATTTTTCACTACAATTACCAGAAATACGAATGTAGGGTACTTCACGCAACTTTTAAAATTATTTGTAAGTAAATACTTCTGATTTCCGACTAGTGTATTGAGAAACACAGTCACAAACTCATATGTAAACAAACTCTCATATGTAAACAAACGGCGAACGAGTCGGTGACCGCTCCAAAGTGAGCCTCCGCGCCTGCAAATAGTTCCATCGCACCGTGTACAAGACCTGTCAGGACAAGATACTAGTATCCTGTACCAATTATGTACGAGCGGATACTAATATCTCTTAAAGTTATTTATCCTTCTTGCAAAGAAGTATGCGCATTAATTACGTTGTTTTAATTCTGCATGTTATGTGCAAGGGTAAACTTAAAATGTATGCTCATTCTCTCGAGAACTAGTGCTTGCATTTTCATAAAATTCTCTTGCGAACATTTCAAATGGCAATTCTCGTATCCTGTTTGTCCACCGTCGTATACAGATACAAAATTTTATGTGCTGTCTGGGTAGTGGTCCTAAACATTTTTATGCTCCACACCCCAAAAATTTATTTTTTTCTCGCGTCCCTTAAAGTAATTATTCATTTGAGAATGAAAGCGAAAATGCGACCAAAACAAATTTTTATGATCAATTTTAATACCTAGTTGGTATAAAGACAAAAATGAAACATGAAAAAGAAAAAAATATTACAGAACAAATTAAAAGTTATATAAACCAAAAAGATACATCTATGCATCAAATTTATTTTTTTAACTTAAAACTTATGTTCAAATGTCCTCTAGTCAACTTAGTTCATGAACCTTTTTTTTCTTGTTATTACATTAGATTTTTTTCAAACGTGGCCAGTTGCTCGTAGCAATCCGAATGTCTGCTTGTGCGCCCAAGCAATTTATTTCTAGATGTGGTCTTGATGGTGATGTGACAGAAGGGAACTAAATCCATACTCACTTACCACACCACACCACACTCACTCGCGACGACATACAACAGTATGTCGTCGCGAAATACGATAAAAGTCGGTAATGAACATTTCTCCAATGATGTTTCTCACGATAAAAGTTTATGTTTGGTAACACGGAAGAAGTAAAATAACTAAGTTAACTCCACTAATTATTTATTATTATGACGTGGGTTTCAACACTTGGTATCCACCAGGTCACCTGAAGATGACACCAAGTGTTGAAACCCGGATCGTGATAATAAATACTAGTGGAGTTTACAAAGTTATTTTAATTCTTACGTAATGGATGACTTCCGCAAAATCATGCCTACAACAGTTTCCTTCTGTATTTCATTGGTCGAACCCCAAAACGTATGAATAATTCGGGTAACATTAATATATTTTTGTTCTTAATAACCACCACAGACCATGGAATTCTGAATTTTTCAGAACAAAGACCTATTTTTTTGTAAGTTCGCGAAAAATCGCATGTCCCTGTGCGAATCAAGATTCATTGAAAATTAATCAGGAATCCTGGTTTCCTCTGAGATAACCGATTCCTTGAGCATTATAATTGATTCTTGGGTCTGCTACTCGGTCTGCTCTACTACACTGTCAAGAATCACCGATTCCCCGACGATTCACTAGACTCATGTGATTCCTCGACTCATATATGATTCCTCGACTCATATGATTCTTCGACTCATATATGATTCCTCGACTCATATGATTCTTCGACTCCATATGATTCCTCACTGATTCATGAGTCTTCGACAACTCTTGATTCAATTAGAGTCAGAGATATCATGATTCTTTGCCGAGTCATTGAATCACAAGTTTACGGACTCATCGGTAGCGATTCCTCCCACTCCTCGTGCTATATGAGTACACAGGTCCCCCCTCTCTCAAACTTCAAAGTTGAAGGGTGGGAGGACTCGTTCTTTCCTTGTTCGTTCGTGGCGTCTGTTGATTCCCATCTTTGCCGAGTGGTGCGCCCATTCTCATCTACGCCGCTGAGTAGTCTTGATAGTTGTCATGGTGGCCATGTAGAGGACTCTGTTACGAGTCGTAGGAACGACGGTTCATTACCATGAACGATTCAGTGCGTCAATTCACCTCAAAGAGTCGTTCGATTAGATTCGTTCGTTCGCGACCGACCCACCTCTACTCCGAATCCATCCGTTCCTATGATTCCATTCGGCCGTTTGAATCCTTTTGTTCCATTCAGTCCTTCGAGTCCTTTCGTTCCTTTAGAACGAAATATAAGATTGAGAGCTAGAGATATAGACGCTTACAGATCGTCGGTCAAAATGTAGACAATCTTTTATGAAAGTCCCAATCCAATCTATTTTCTGACGATGTCAATAAAATGTTACGAAGTCCGACATACTACGGTAGATTAGATCATAAGAATAAAATTAGGGAACTAGACTACGGGACGGACATGTTTAAGATGCCATTTTTCCCGCGAACTATAAGAAACAGTAGCAGCTGCCAATGAGACTTTTTACCAGGTTTGTAGAAAGATACAGTAGCTAATTAGTTGATTGGCTAGCTAATTCTTGTATCATTACCTGCCACGGAGTACTAATAGCCTGACTTGCATGTTTCTTGTATAACTCTTTTATCTCTGTCCATTTATGTAGTTGGAAAAAACATTAATATAAACCGTCCGTCTAACATTGGTAGCATACCTATAATGTAGTACATGTTTGCAAAATTTCGCCTACTGACAATTATTTACAGGTTTTTGCTGATTATCAATAATCGTCGTTACATTAACCTAAATAAAGTATAGTGAAATGCATGTTGGTGATAACTCACACCCTGCCACACACCCTTGAGGTTGCTTGCAGGGTATTATGTAGATGTAGATTTTGTTATTTACATCAAAACAGAGGAAACCTCTGTCTATTCTTATCCAAAACATGAATCATCAGAACCGCCTTATGATGTGACTGAATGAAGTCCTCGGAATATGGTATAGTTTAATGTATGTTGGTGAATACTCACCCCCTGCCACACACCCCTGAGGTGGCTTGCAGGGTATTTTGTAGATGCAGATGTAGATGAATGTGTGAGCCTCGACGAGGACGTAGGTTTGACGTAACGACCCAGAAAATTTCAAAGGATGACATGTGATAGTTGAGATTTTTCTCGAGGCTGGGACGTCCCACTCAACGGAATATCCGAGGCTTTTTATGCAGTGTCGAGGCCTTCCTAAATAAGATCATGTCTTGACTCGGAATCGCGCGACCTGAATTTGGTTGTTTATGCAGGGTAGTGGGAGTTGATTGGTTCGTCCCTCGAGGAATGCGCAATGCTGGGAAATTAACGATGGAATAGCCCATCTTGTGCGTCACTGCACGTGAGTTAAGTGATTTTACCAAGGGTATTGTTTGGAAGGGATGACTTGCGTGAGGGGGTTGTGGGGGAAGTAGTGAATAGAAAAACCCAAATCCTCTTAAGACCCTCTCTCCTGGGGGGGTGTGTTTGAATCGCTCGTAATAATCTCACCCACTCACCAACTCGAGCGGTCGATTACGAGTGGTCACCAACTCGAAGGGCAATTGGTGTGTTTGAAACTTTTCATCTCGAAGGCGACTTGGAGCACTCGTGATGAGATGGAACACGAGTGGTAGGTGTGGCAACGTTGTAATTTCCTTCATTTGTTTACGATTTTCTCAGTAGCGCGGCATAAATTAAAGTAAACAAAGGCGTAAACATGAAGGTCACCGCTGAACATAAATATATGCTGCTGCAGTTCATTGAAGGTATACTATATTGAATGAAACGTAAATAAAATGATCAGGTTTATTCTACCTTACGCCATTATCCACTATTATATTGCCTTTAATTTAAAGTTATTAAGCACTATAAAGGCCGTTTTACACGGTACATTTGTTTGTACAAACTCTTGCATTACGCAAAATGTATCGTGTAAAGCGGCAAATTGTATGAACGCTTGCGCGAATGTCTCAATGCCTGCACGGAAAATAGAACCTGTTCCAATTTCGTTGAGGCAAACGTACAATCTCTCATACAATCGTTTGTACAAAATCTTTCATCGTGTAAAACAGCCATAAGAATCTCTACTGTGGTGCTAATTTCACTTTCCATAACCAAACCATCATTAATTTTCTATCACCCTAAAATTATAATCCACTTTAACTGTGCCTAGGACCGAAATTAATACTGGAAAATAGGAGCAATGAGAGCGATGCCCATTTTTCAAAGTCCAAAATGAATTGTTAGAGTTAAAAAAAATAGGCGTTAATGAAAAGCAAATTAGAAACTGAGAAGGAATGGAGGGAGAAGGTTATATATCTGAAAAAGTTGAAGAATTAAAGAAAATTGGAATGTATTTAGAGAAAATAATAAAACATTAGTTGAAAAGGTGGTTACTATTGCATAACTATTATGTTCAAGAGCAGATTAACCTCACAATTGCTGTGGAAATTATTTATGAGGTATTGACATCCTATATGGCAAAAATGTTAAATTAGGCGACACAATAATTTGGACATCATTTTACTAAGTAATACAAAAAGTATTATTTCTTCCGGCCTAGGGTTTCAACTGCAGTGGGTAGGAAACCTGGGTCTGAAGAAATAGAACATGTTATCAAATTATCAACATGTTGTTCCACCAAACCTGAAAATTTATATACATAGGGTGATCATTATGCATTAATATTGCTCAATGTAGTGCTTACTTCATACCCAATTCTAACTTCTTGTAATTAAATAGGGGAAGAATAGCAAAATAGAATTGATTGAAAAAAATTATATACCTCTTACCATATTCTATTTGTTCAACCTTATAAATCCCAAGCGATATTGAACCATTTCTGGTAATCCGAAGAATGCTCACTTATGCTGCCATGTAAATGTAGTTGTTTAAGGCATCAGGCTGGTCATTATCATACGTGAACATTTAAATTTATCTTAGCCAAGGTCTAGGTTACATCAAAAAATAATATCAGTCACAAGTATCTTGGAATTAAATTGTCTTTATTTTCAAAGTAAAGTACAACAAATGGTATCATTGAGGTACTGCAATAGATATAGCGTGATGTAAACATCAGGAGTAGGGATACATCACATTATTAAGAGGTTGAGAAAACACATCATATCATAGAAACATATTTTGAATGCCATTATGGATTTATTATTGAATATTGAGTATTAACAACCATTATGGATGGAACGAAACGATGATCCTCTATAGCACTTTAATAAAAGACAAATCACGCATGCAATCACCAAATTCATAAGTAATTAAGTTACCATTGGCAGAAAGTAATCTCTTAGCATGAATAACTGTAGGAAGCTACAGATAGCTTCAGTCCAATTCAATAATGAAAAGTGGTTAGATTAGGGGTGGTATTAGAATAAAGACTTCTACTATGTTAACTGAATGACATGATTTTTTCAGGTTGTTCAATATACTTGTCAGACTACAACAGTTCTGCTGCTGACTGAGCTCACATTATTTATTTTTATAACATCCATTGATGCTCTTGCATAATCCCATTCACAGACCCTAAAGCATGACAGATATTATTAATAGGAGCCTGGCACCTAGGTATATGCATTCATATTATCTTTGAATAACTAAGCAGCATACCATTGCGGACACACCTAGACCTAGGGAAACCAAATATAAAATGAAGAAGAAATGGTATAAGCTGAGGAAAAGTAAAAAAAAACCTAGACCATACATGGAAGACTGTTATTCAGACGCCTGCTTGTTGTATAGTGGCTATGCCTTGGGAGGCTCAGTGTGAGGAAGGTAAAAAAATCTCCCAGCACATTTGATGTGAAGAAGTGGTTGGGACGTCAAAGCTATTGGTATTGCAAATCTATGTTTGTTGGAAAACCCCAAAAATTAATTTTGTTTGGATCAGTTTTAGATTTTGAAAGTTTGGAAAATGGGTGAAGTAAAACAAGGTACATGTATTGTACCTTGCTTGCTGTTAGAAAAAGTCACCAAGGAGTCAAGCAGTTTTTCATGCAATCCGAAAGATGGTAAACCTCCTAGTAGAACTAAAAAGTAATAATTTATATGCAGATTGGTATTCTGAGAAATATGTATGCCAGGATTAAACCCTAGTATTTTCAATGGGAATACTTTAGCAACCAAACAACCCATGTTCAAAATTTTTGGGATTAGTATTTTAAATCTTATATTTTAGAAAGGGGGTATCCAAAGGCCTCACCCACATTTGAATCCGGGACTCTCTGGTCAAGTTAAATTTGAAAAATTAAAAATGCAACAATAACAGAACAAGAGAATATATCAAAACATTTGGATTAAGAAATTGGACATAAACCATAAAAATAAAAATAGACATTTAAGTAAAATGAGTCAAAATAACCACATCCCTAACATGCCTCCCATGCCTAAGGTTATTCATAGCTATTTAGGGATCTATTGGTATGTGGGGATCTTCTAATTCCAGATCCTCAACTGGGACTAGATCTTCAAAGGCTATATTATCCTCTACACACATATTGCGATGTGCTGCATAGGCATTCACTATTTTTCCAGCCTTATTAGGTGAAAATTGGAGGACACGGTGTTTAAGGAGGCACCTCCATCTGCTTTTAAGCAGTCCTATGCACCTCTCAACTGTGCTCGTTGTCCTTAAAAAGGCTCTGTTGTACCATCCCTTGGGTGAATTGTTTGGTACATCATCAGCCACAAGTGTTAAAAGACATGGCTCTAGTGGATAACCTCTATCCCCTGAAAAAATTAAAGTTTAATATGAAATATCAAATACAAACACTATATTAAATAACCATGAAAATGCTACAAATATTAGACCAATAAATAGTTTAAGCAAGGGTGTTAAGGATTAAGGATTTTCATGACAAGGCAATAATAATCACAAGCATTAAAGTGCTTTTACTTAATATAGCCAACATTCATCATAAAATATTACCAATTAGCCAGACATTTGATCTTTCATGAACAATCCTTAAACTTTGTCTCAAGTTCGAGTGTGCATATATAAAAGCATCATTTGTGCATTCTGGGTACTGTGCATTGATGTTTAACATTTTCAGATCCGCATCACAAACCTTTAGACAGCAATTCCAGAATTTAGGATAATATTCAACATTCAGCTTAAAGGGAGTGGTAATGGGTCAATCCAAAAAGCTCACTACCTTAATTAAAAATTAAGATTTAAAATTAAAAAGTCATATGATTAAGATTAGTAAGGGTATTATGTACACACTTATTTTCATAACCATGGAATACCCTGCATATTCTCTACAAACACAGAAAATATGCTATTTAAATAAAATTCTGCATAAATAGTTAAAATTAAAAAGGAAAACTCCCCTAGATCTCAATACAAACATATTTTTACAGAACATTACAGCTATGTATGGTTTTAATTAATTTAATCATGGATATATTATAATTATTTTCTATTTGGGAAGACCAGTTAGGTATGTCAATTTCACAAACTCTTTAAGCTACTCATGAAGACCAAAATATCATTCAGCAGGTAATGAATTTCAATGTAAATTTCTAAAAAGTAATTGAAACTAATTGCTTCAGAATGAAATATTATGACATCACATGCACTCACCACTTGCACAGTAACCGAATGATATCTCTTCTAATTGAAATAATCCCTTTCGTTCGACTCAACATGATTTTTTGGAGGTCCCACTATGGCAATGTGTGTTCCATTTATTACTCCGATGGTCCCTGGGAATCCATGCATCTCATAGAATCTGTAAAAACCAACCATTTATTGAATGTCGCATACATCCTTGTCTAAGAAATATAGTATTCAGTTTACTACATCCACTATTCACTAATGAAGCTAAATTTTTAAAAGCAAGTTAGTAGATACCTCTGTCTGCGCAATGACATTGCATTTGAGCTAAGGTCCATGTTTACCCAAAGTTGGAAGAGAATGTCATTTATAGCATTTGTCACCACTTCCACACACTGGCACACACAGCTTCTCTCCATGTTAGTATATACATCCTGTGCAATGTTTGACAAGTTTGGTCCACCAGCATAAAATCCAAGAGTAGCCAATACCTGTAATGAAATGCGTGTTAATCTTTGCGTGTAGCGATTAAGGCAATGCTGAACATTTAAACAACACACAAGGGTTTAACGAGAGTGTTAGTAACAACCTCAATGTATTCTCATGCTTATCTATTAGGATATTATAAGTTAGAGATAAGTAAATAAGCAATGAGGCATATATAACACAACAAAATACAAGATACCAGTATAGTCGGAATTAATAACTCAATAAAACTTAGGAATCAAATTCCCGTATAAAGAAACCAATGACCGAGGATATTATTCGCAAAACTATAGTTCCAATAAGAAAGATCAAAGACAAACTTGAAGAGCATTAAATGAACCTCTCTTTAAAGAGTTCTCAGCGAAATACGGTAACGGTAGGACATTAGCACTGTTGAAACACTTTTAAACTAATGATTTAGGATTAACAGTAAAACAATTCAATTGCACTTATCGAGTATGAGTAAATAATCATTCAAGCAGGGCACAATTTGCTTCACAACAACAAGCGGTTGACTCACAACATATCCTCTCTGTGGGAATGAACTTGAGAAAACAATGAGGAACGTATTTACCGTATTTACATTGTACGCGCTTCGCGTACGGCACTATCTGTTTTGGGGGCAAATTCAAATACACCAATTTAAGAATAATGTTGTGATGCCAGCACCTCGCTTTTCGAAGTTTCTCTTTCTCCTACTCTCAATGAAACACGATATTTTTTATGATTTCTTAAACTTTCGCACTCCAACTTAGTTATCAGAATAGTGTTCTGAATTTATAAAGACAGCGCAAGTAAGAACAGAGGTAAGTACTAAAGAAAGAATTCTTTGCGCTTTACATCTTATGCAATATTGGATCTTGAGTAAAAATCAGTATGAAATGTCTATGAATAAAACTAATAAATAATCATATATGAAACGTAAATACTTACTTTGTTTACATTACTTAAGGCTGATGACCGTGAAGCTCCGGGGATGTATGGCGCCAATTCATCAATCAGATTTTCAGTTAGGTGTTTACTGAGCCGAAAAAGGCTTCTGAATTCCTTTTCACTCAGTTCCAAGGCATCTCTTCTTCTCCTGAAATTACGCTGTGCCCTCTCCGCTATTAAATTCTCGTCTCCAAAATTCACATGTGCGTACATTAACATCATAAAGTCCGCCATCTTGTTTACTAGGTATCCATCGTAATCAGCCCTTCGGGATCAACTCGAGCGATAGGTACAGAGTGAGATGACCACGAAGGGTTTTGCCGGGTGAGATTTTTACGAGTGATTCAAACACACCAAAATCCCGAATCGCTCGTGATTGTACCACGTGACTCCTTGGTTACGTGTGCGAGATAATTACGAGCGATTCAAACACAACCCCCCTGGGGGGGGTTGTGTTTTGAACCGTTCGAGATGATTCCGATGACGTAACTAAGGAGTCTCGTGGTTTGAACCACCCTTAAAAATCTCAAGCAGCCTTCCGGAGCGTATTTCAATCACCGAAATATTGTTGATCGAGTTAAAAATCCTGATTAGAGGCGCAATAAAATACATATCGGACGCTCAAGTTATCCATCTGAAGGGTTCAAACCTACCAAAATCTCGGACCGTTAGATATTGTACCACGTGACTCTTTATTTAAGTGAAAAGAATTATAGTCGTAATTTTGTTTAACGTGCTTCGACAGCTAAGGTCATTTCGCACTTACTGCCTACCACGTACAGACAGGGGCAACAGCACTCGGACGTATCGGAGCCCCCTCCAAACTCGAGCCGAGCCCAACGATGCTTAACTTCTGTGACTAACCGGGAACCGGTGTTTCCATCGTGGCAGGCCATTGCCCGATCGTAATTATCTCGAGCGTTTCAAACACACTCCGTTACCAACATGCATTGCACTATACCCTATTTAAGTTAATGTAACTACGACTATTGATGCGTTAGCATACATCGCTAATGTTTCTCAGGAGGCGATACCTCAAATGCATACATTACACTATAGATATGCTACCAATGTCAGCTTGTATTAATGTATTTTGCAACTTCATAAATGGACAAAGATACAAGAGTTATACTGCAAACATGCACGGCGTGCTGTATTCAAGAATACGTATTATGATAGTATTCAAGAATAAGGGAGCAAATAAAACAACTAGCTACAGTACCTAAGGTACAGTAATTAGTCTCATCGACATTTCTTATGGTCTCTTATCGTTCGCGGGATAAATGACATTTTAAACCTGTCCGTTCTGCAGTCTAGTTCCCTAGTTTTATTCACATGATCTGATCTCCCGTAGAATGTCGGATTTCGTAAAATGTAGAAAGTAAATTGGTTTGGAACTTACGCGATATATTTAGTCTAAATTTTAATCGACGCGACGGTCTGAAAGCGATTCCCATCTCAGTTGTTGCGAAAGGCCAGTAACACTAGTGAGATTATCATCACTGTCTTTAACGTAGGTATATTGCCCATCTTTGCTGCACGCGGTCCTACACGGATTTTAAACCTCCCTCACAAGTATACCAAATACTAGCAGCGTATTCCAATTGGAGTCTAACAAGGGTTGGTGATTTCTCTAACTTTATAGTCGCACTTGCCGAGTACTCTTTTAACGAATTCCAATTTACGATTACCTTTTCATTTTCCAGAAATTGTACCTTTTTAAACTCTAATTACTGCTGCCACGCATCGCACCACGTATTGTCTCGAGGTCCTTCGTTAGCGCTTGCTTAGCATCATGGCTACGGGTTTCCCTATGAACTACGGCGTTGTCAGCATATAATCGAAGCTTTCCATCAACTACTATACTTTAATATTTTTGTTACCACGTATCGCACCACGTATTGTCTCGAGGTCCTTCGTTAGCGCTTGCTTAACATTATCGCTACGGATTTCCCTATAAACACGGCGTTGTCTGCAAATAATCGAAGCTTCCCATCTACAACTACACCGAAATCGTTAGTATGAAATAGGAACAGATGTGGGCCAATTACTCCCCTGTGGAACACCCGATGTGACTTTTACTTCATTAGAGATAGCGCCGTCCAATACAACCCTTTGTACACGATTACTTAAGAATTCTCTAATCCACGAAATCACGTCGTCGTCTAGCCCGTAATATTTTAATTTTATAAGTAACTTTCTCTGGGAAAATTTATCAAATGCCCAATAAAGTTAAGAAATATGGCGTCAACTATAACGTAATCTTTATCCGAGACTACATTACCGTGGGCAAAAAGTCCTAATTGAGTTTCGCAAGATCTTCCCTTCCTGAATCCACGTCGCTTTTTTATAAGAAGTTCTGTATATCAAGATGTCTCATAACTGAACTTACAGCTATACGTTCAAGAACTTCGCACAAATAGATGTGAGGGATAACGGTCGGTAATTTGATGGTTGTTCCTTATCACCGCTGTAAAGTATGGGAGTGATATTTGCAATTTTCCAGTCATTTATAGTGTTCATAAATGGATTTATTAAATATTCTCTGCAAATAGGGAGCTAGTTTTGAAGCTAATTCTCTATACACGCGGACAAGAATATTTTTAGGGACCAGGGAATTTATTTGAACTAAGAGATTTTTACAAGTTTTCTAATCCGTGAGTTTAAATATCGATAATCGGCATATTTTGCTGTAAATCTTCATTTTCGTAACGAATGTAATCTGTGATGACTTGGTGAACACACTTTGAAAGTAGGAATTTATTACATTGGCTTTTTCCGAACTGCTTGTAAATAATTCGTCGTTTTCTTTTATTAGTGGATTAACTGTTGATCTATTGCCTTGAACTTACCAAACGAATGAACAGAAGGCTTTTGGGTTACCCAGTAACTCTTTTACTGATGTTTTTCTTTTAAAATCCAAGAATGCATTCCAAAACACTTCCCGCGTAGGTGCACTTTCCTCGTGTGAACCTCCCTAAAACCTGCGTGTACCTTCCTGAGGTACAATGCAGCTTTTAGTTTATAAGTAATGAGTTCCGACAATGACGTGAAAAATAATTCATCCCAAGTATGTAGCGTTAAACCCCTAAGACTTTCCTGACCCCTCTGAGAATAAGGGTGGATTTACCCTGGCAAGTTACTTCCGCAAGTTTCTCCTGCAAGAGGTTGCGGGGGGTTTTACTCAGACGGAAAAGTTTTCTAAAGTTAGTGCGGATACAAATTGGTTGCTGTTTACATTGGTTGGTAGGTATACGCTTCTGCTAGCGACTTGCCGAAACTGTTAAAAGTTCTGCAAGTTGACTTGCAGACCACTTACTACTGAAATTCAAGTCAAAAGTCGCTTGCTGCTGGTAACTTGCGAAATAAACTTGCCAGTGTAAACCCACCTTAAGTAGAACTATTGCAATAAATCGTTTTCCATGTAAACAAACGCATGCCTCTGTACATATTTCCCCATTACTTATCAATTACATTTATTTTTCAGAATACTTACATCACAAACTTGATTTCGGCCACGGTGGCAGTCGGGGACTGGGCTGCTAATTCGAGAGTCATGAGTTTGAGTCCTGCCTGGATGTATTTTTTCATCTATTTCTAAATAATACTCTGCAAGCACCACATGGGTGTATTGCAGGGGATGAGTTGTCACCAATATGCATTACACAATACAGTCTGATACTATTTCATGCAAATTTGACTATTGATGCATTAGCAAAAATCGCTGTTTCTTGTCTCTATTGCTAATTTTTTGTTCGTCCGTTGTTGCTTGTTAATGAATCCGATGTAAAAGGATGAAGGAAAGTAGGAGAAGGTGATCTCGGAATTTTAGGAAATAAATGCAATTTAGATTACCATTGGCGAAAAAATATAACGTTGAAGATATGATTTTGTTGTTTAATATAACTTACAACGGACGCTTTTCTGAAACTAGGCAAAATTTTAACAGACTAACAATAAAGTCATTTAACTGATTGGTTTAACCTACGAGGACTGTGTGTGTGTGGTGAATTGCGATGAAATAGCCCATTACTACTCCTTGTGCGTCACTTTACAAGAGCTTAATGACTTTACCAAAGGATTCCGTTTCGATAGGGGGGTTGCGTGAGGCGGCCATGGGGAAGTAGCTCATAGAAAAACCGAAATTTGATTTGATTTGTCAAAAGAGTACTTGGAAAGTGCGAAGATGAAGTAAGGGAAATCAGTTACTTCTCTCTTGCTAGACCCCACTTGAAATACGCTGCCAGTATTTGGGATCATTATGAGGCAGGCTTAAAAACGTTTAGAACGTTTGCAGCTTAAATCGGCAAGATACATTAAGGGCCATTATGAAAATCTTGTTAACGTTACTGGCCTTTTGCAACAAATGGAATGGGAATCGCATTCAAAAAGTGGATGAATATTTAGACTTAATCTATTACGCAAGTTCCAAACAAATTTTTTTATAACGATGTTAATAGAATTTTACGTAATCTGACATTCTAGGGTAGATTAGACCTTGAGAATAAAATTAGGTAATTAAACTGCGGAACGGACAGATTTAAGATGTAATTTTTCCCGTGAACGATATGAAACCATAACAGCTGCCAATGGGACTAACTAGGTTTGTCATCAGGTAGAGTAGCTAGTTATTTGATTTACTCCCTAATACTTGTATACATATCTGCTACCTAGTACTAAAATCCGTGAATGTTTCCGATATGACTCTGCGAATTTTTTTGTTTGCAAAATGCATTGATCTAAAAAATCCCTCTAAAATTAGCAATAGTAGTATATCTATAGTGTAGTGCATGCTTGTGAGGATTCGCCTTCTGACAAGCATTATCGGTTTACGCTAATGCATCAATAGTTGTAGTTACATTAACTTTGATAGGGTGTATTTCATGTTGGTAACAGCTCATCCCCTGCCACACACCCTTGTGGTGCCCCTCCGGGTGTTATGTAGATGTTGAAAGTATCGACGATCCTCTCCCCTGTCTTATAATTCAAACCAAACCCACACCACTCTTGATCTTCCTCGGGTACGCGCACATTTTGAGCAATAAGATCCGATATCGAGGTGAACAATCCAAAGTATAGCCCAGTCAAAGTTAAGAGATTACAACCACATTTTTTCAACTCTATGAAAAGTTTGCGTTACTACGCTAATATCATTGATCACCCGTATGTCCCTTAGGCTTCCTAAACCCTTTCGTGCATAAAACAGAACTATTGCAATGTTCGTTTTTCCATTAAAACAGACGCATGCTTGCACACATTTTTCCCATAACTTCTCAATTGAATTTATTTTTATCCATGCACTATATGAAGAACTTGACGTCGGCCCCGGTGGTGGTGGGAATTGTCCGGTTAAGTCGAAGGTCACCAGTTTGAGTCCCGCCTGCGTGCATTTTTTACATCACTCAATTGGGCGTGCTCGTCCGTTGTTGCTCGTTGATGTACCCGATGTAAAAGGCTGCTCTCGGAACTGTGGAAAATAAATATTATTTCGATTTCCGTTTGTGAAAAAATTACATTTTAAACCGGTAACATTTTAACCAGGGAAACATAACATTTTGCTGTTTACGTCATACAAAGCACACGTTTTTCCAAAATAATAGGCAAAATATGAATAAGATGGCATCGTTATTGGTCTTTTAACCCTAAGATTGGTTGACAGCAGGCCTCCAGGCTTCTCTATCTAATGCTTGTTCCCCTACTCCATGGCAGTTCTTTGTATGCTCTTTCCTCGTTTTGTAGCCTATGTATTTATCCATTGGTTTTCCTCTTGGGACTCTTCCCTCTATTGTTCCCTCAGTTATATTCTTCGCAAATCCACTGTGCCTCAGTGTGTGCCCAATCCATCTGGTTCTTATTTTATGTATTGTGTTCCATTGGGTCCATTCCTCTTTTGTTCACTTCTTCATTTCTTATTTTATTCGTCCATTTGTTCTTCAGAATCATCCTCCAAAACATGGTTTCGAATGGTTCTAATCTTTTCTAGTCTGCTCCTCCAATGGCCCAAGTTTCCGATCCATCTAGTGACACACTACACACGAATGTTTTCACATACTGTTTCCTTGTTCGTAGTCCTATGTTCTTTGAACACAGTATTGGCCATTTCATCACGGACGCTTTCTTAACTTGGGATATCCTGCGCTTGGTGTCCGTTGTACTTCTTCCGGGTCACGTATGTCATACGTGTACACTCACAATATGTGCATTGTAGGCTGTCATTTATCAAATGAAATTTGGACGAAATTGCATCGAGGCGAATTCTCAAACAAAAAATATGTACGGATATGAGATCTTTGGACAACAAACGATTAAGGAAATGACACGTCAGGAAACATCCTGCCCCACAATACAACAGCTGGAAGTATACGATAATTTTTCATCAGTTGTACTTGAACTGCAGATAATCCGGGGCACAAAACTTCCAGCATTTCTATTTTTTTTAGAAATTAATGTGACCTTCCTTATCGCGTGAAATGACTTGTATAACATATTGTTTGACGCATATAGATTTTCCTGAAATCAGAGATGGAACTTCCGACGAAATGCTGATTATGATATTTCAAAATTTACTCGTTGTTTTGTGTTTGTTATTTCTACGTTACACCTCTGGAAGCAGACATAAACAATACCCAGCATTGTTAACCATGTGTCCGTCCGTAAGGAAATTTTCGTTTATTTTTCTATTTGCTAAGTGTACGTTAAAGTAGCTCTCATCCGTGAAAAAGAATTAAAACGACAAAATGCCGGGAGTATGGCAGTCGCCCGAGGAAGCAAAAATCCAAAGACATTTAGACTCTCTCCCGGAGGACCAGGATGGGCTAAAGGTATATGAACAAATTAGTTTTATCTTAATTCTAAGGATATACTTAATTTTAACGATAATCTTGAGAATAATGTGATAATAAGTAACGGTGACTCTACAAGTATAATAATCTTTCTCCTTGACTACATCTTGAGGTGGTTACATCGAATAAAACTATTTAAGATGTCAACTTATATTTTTGCTGCTAAAAGAAAATAAATATCCTATGCTTAATATGAACGACAAAATAGTAGTATTCCCAAGCAATTTGTTTAAAAAATTGAATTTGACATAATTTTGTGTTAATTGAAGGATTGGGTGAAACATTTGAGAAATAATAGTGCTTTTCCTACCCTATTTTCGATGAGACGCGTGACAGCTCGGCATAAATCCGAAAATTGATTCAATAAGGACTTAAGCGATTTACTATTATGCGAATTCAGGTATAAGAGGCGCAAAAGACGGGTATGCTGGAAAGTTTGACTCTTTCTCCAATTTCACATGAGAAGAAAAATTATAAATTGTATTTACTCAATTTTTTTTTAAATTTTACTATACCGACCCAGATTTCAACGGATATCCGTCATTTACAAGGTGGACTCCTTGAAAATGACGAATACCTGTTGAATACTGGGACGGCATAATAAAAAACGACGTGGCTAAATGAAGCTTCTACTTTTTTCTTTTCTTATGAAAATGAAAAGTTTCCACAAAGTTACGCCTGACGCTGTTGGTTTCTTACTCCATTCTCTAAAATTCCGTTGTCGGAACAGTATCCACATCTAAATAATACCTACCCTGCAACAACCTCAAGTGTAAATGGCAGGAGGTGATTTATCACCAACATGCATTACACTATACTTTATTAAAGTTAAAATAACTGCGACTATAAATGTATTTAGCTAAAACCAGAAAATACCTGCCAGGGAGTGACATTTAACCAACATGCATTACACTATAGGGATGACATCAATGCTAGAGAAATTCTTTATATAAATATATTTAACAACTACATAAACGCACATAAATACAAGATTTATACGGGATACATGCAAAAGTTAGTACTACGGAGCAGAGAAGGATATAAAATATAGGGAGCAAACCTGCTAAATTTGCTACTTTACCTATCGAAAAACCTATTTGAAGCATATTTGGCAGCTGTTATATTCTCTTAACTTTCGCGAGCAAAATAATGTTTTAAACCTGTCCCTTCTGCAGGCGATTTCTTTGATTGTATTCGCATGATCTAATGTACCGTAGTATGTCGTATTTCGTAAAAGAATATTGATGTTGTGAGAAAAAAAAACTGTTTGGAACTTACATAATAGATAAAGTATAAATTTTAGTAGACACCGTGAAAGCGATTCACATTCCCATTATTGCGGAAGCCTTTTAACACTAACGAAATTATTATTATGACCTTTTACGTATTTTGACTACCTTCGCTACACACGTTCTAACTCGGTTTTTAAACCTATCTCGTAAGGATCCCAAATACTGCCAAGCACTTGGCAAGTACCTACTCTTTTAACAGCATGGGCCGTGTCACACAGTTTCTTATGTATTCGCGGGCGTGTGGTGATATTTTTTTCAGAAGCCCTGATGATGACGAAAAATTTGTTCGTTGAAACGTTGGCAGATTAGCCTATTACCTGGTGGAATACCCGTGAAATATTTATACATTTGTTTTTGTTTCTTTCCAACGCAGATGCAGTTGAAAATCACTCTGTGTCGCCTTTTGAACGCTGGCAAGATAAAAATGTCAAGGGATGGACAAATCCTAATAGAGGAGTGCCCACTATGTGTCCCCAGCAGCTTCGTGCCCTATCCACAGCATTAGGATCCTCTGCCAGGACGCAGGCTCTCCAAAGGTGAGATTTTAGGCGAATGTGTGAAAGTCACGACCGAAAATGAATCACGGACGAGGGCATTAGTTATGGATCCATGCAAACGATGGGGTCCATCGATGGTCCTCCTTTTTTCATCACTTTTCCATTGATTAATTGATAAAAATAAAAATTTTATCACGATGTATTTTTGTAAATAGCATCATTTTTTATCAAACATAAATGTTTCACATAAATTTACTTAACGTGAATCCGATAACTTGTGTTTAAGAAGCAAAAACTCCTTGGTAATTGAATAAAAACAAAAATATGGCACCTTGAATTCTCATGTTTTTAGCAATGAGCAATTAAATGCAAAGACTAAAATCAAAATGCGGTAATTCAATATATTTCGCGCTATAGTCTGCGACTATGGTTGGAAAACAGAGTTTTTCAAAATATGTATGTCGAATACTCTGTATTTATTGTACCTTAATTTTTATTTAATAGCTAAGACATATCATTAGTAGAATTAAAAGTTTTTAAACAAAACAAGCAAAATGCGAACATAGTATTTGTTTTGACTTACATTGTTGCAGTGGAACCTTCTTAATACATAAGGCGTGCACAGCAGAAGTGGTGTAACTTCAAAATCATAGTTTGGAGAAAAACAGGAGTTTTTATAAGTGACAAATAAAAAATATTTTTGAACTACACAGCTTCCTCTGTGAGGTAGTTGCTTGCATAAGTAACATACATTAATACTGATGCCATCTACTATATTCCGCAGTGTTTTCGAGTCCGCATTATTCACTATTCAGAGTCCGCATTATTCACTATTCAGAGTCCGCATTATTCACTATTATATGACGCAGTGTTGTACAGGGATATAAGCAATGAGTCTGACAAGATTGCGTTACAAAAAGACCTAGATGCTATATATGAATAATGCAATACTTGGCAGTTAGAATTGAATTTTTAAAAGTGCGTTGTTATGAATTTTTGGAAAAAGAATAACTCGGTAAACGACACGTACACAATTAATCAAACAGACTTATCAAATGTAGAGTCAGTTAAATACTTAGGTGTGACCCTTACTCAGGACCTGTCTTGGGGGAAACACGTTCGGTAAATCTACGGACAGGCTAGTCGCAAATTGGGATTTATCAAAAGAATATTAGGAAAATGCGACGAGAAAGTTAAAGAGCGATGTTATTTTTCACTCGTGAGACCTCACTTGGGAGTAGGCCGCTAGCATATAGGACCCTTACAAAGTGGGACTTATCTCTGCAATAGATAGAATACAACGGAGAGCAGCAAGATTTGTGAAAAGTTGTTACGATAACCGCAGTGTAGCAGAGCAGTAAGCAGTGTTACCGAATTGTTGAAGGAATTAGGGTGGGAATCTCTAACTGATCGAAGGGAGAAATATTAAAAAGCAAGACTCATTTGCTAAATATTTATTGCTCATGAAGAGCTAACACATCTCTACAAAGACAGGGAAAGACTGGCGAAGAATGACAATGTGCTCCAAAAACTTCGCCCAAAAACAAAAGACAAACAAAAATCGCACCGGCCACCGCTCAATTCAAACAACAGAAATTTAATGAATGACACAAAAACATAATAATACTCTCCCACTCTAACACCTCCCCTTGTCATTCAATTGAATTTCTTCAAGGCAAACAAACAATTTACAACCAATGAATCAATTAAACAGTCAATGATTAATTAACAAGCAAACAATTAATCAATAATTAATCAATAAACAATTAAATAATCAATAAACAACCAATTAATCCTTTAACCCAAGCTTCTTTCTTATTTCAGTGGTTTTCTCACCAGTTAATGCCTTTGTGAACAAGTCAGCCTCATTTTCAGACGAAGGAACATATTCAAATTTAATAATACCATTTGCGACTTGCTCCTTAAGAAACAGATATTTTGTATTCAAATGCTTGGTTTTATCTGACACAACCTGGGTAGAACTTACATATATTGATATACACCCTGATTATCACAATACACTTTCAAAGGTTTCTCAACAAATTGTCTTTGTCCAATTTCTTTCAAAAATTGTTTAACCACATAACTTCCTTTGTACACTCAAACATAGCTATGTATTCAGCTTCAACAGTAGAATTTGTAATGCACTTCTGTTTTCTACTAAGCCAAGAAATTGCACATCCACCTAGTTTGATCACAAAACCACTTACTGATTTACCATCATCTGCATTACCAAAATCTGCGTCACAAAATACTTCAATTGTCTTACCAGTCCTTTCGTAACACAATTTCACATTTTTAGTCCTCTTTAGGTATCTCATAACTTTCTTAACTCTCTCCCAATCTTGAACACTGGGTTTTTCACTGTATTGACTCAATTTACCAATTGCAAAGGATATGTCAGGTCTGGTATTATTTGCTAAATACAGTAAGCAACCAATAGCCTTTTGGTACAATTTTTTATCAAAATCATCAGCATCCCCTGGATACCTCTTCTCACCCATAGTCAAGTGAGCAACACAACCCTTGGCATTTTCCATTCGAAATTCCGACAATAAATTTTCAATATAGTTGCTCTGATCAACATACATCATTTGATTATCCGTAATTACATTCAAAGACAAGATATTGTGTACCTCCCCTAGATCCTTGAATTCTAAGTGTTTTGACAATTCCTCCTTAAACCACTTAAGTCTTTCCTTAATTCCTATAGCTAAAATGTCATCAACATATACTCCAATTATTAAGTCCTTAGAAAAATAAACACAAGGTTCACACAATGACCTACTCAGGTTCATTTCTTTCAATTTGAAATCAAAACAAATATTCCAGTCTCGTGCAGATTGGTGCAAACCATACATACTACGTTTCAGTTTGTATACATAGTTAATTTTATCCTTTGATTCATGGCAAAAACCATAAGGTTGCTCTACATAAACCTCCTCTTTTATGGGACTCTTTAAATATGCAGCATTTACATCATATTGTTCAACACTCCACTGGTTTTCCATTGCAATAGCAAACAAGACTCTAATTGTTTTTCTCTTAATCACAGGGCTATATGTGTCACCATAATCAATCCCTGCTGTTTGGCTATAACCAAGTGCTACAAGTCTAGCTTTGAAAACACATTCATTGTTCAATCCCTCCTTTATTCTAAAAACCCATTTAGTTCCAATTACCTTTTTATCCTTCGGTCTTTCAACCAATTCCCAACACTTGTTATCTTCAAATATTCTAAGTTCCTTTAGCATTGCATCTTTCCAATTTTTACTATTAACCCCTGATAAAGCTTCTTTAGCATTTTTTGGCAAATCTAAACATGAAGAAAGAGAAACTTTTAACATGTCACAACAAAAACACTTCGTTTTCTTTCTTTGTCTACCAGATCTACGGTATTCAGCTGTAACACATTCTGATTCTGCAACTCCCTCATCTGAACTGGAATTGCTATCCTCTGTCTCATTTTCTGAAAGATTATCTGGTATATTTACTGTAACCATTTTTGGCACGACTTCAAAATTATTCCCAATTTCACTCTTTTTGCTTTCTTTCATGGGAAATACATTTTCCTCAAACCTTACATTTCTTGATAAAACAACACACTTGTCATTCAAATCCCATAACTTATACCCTCTTCTAGCCTCTAGATGTCCAAGCATAATACACTCCTTTGCTCTTGGTTCCAATTTATCCCTCTTAGAATTCTCAACGTAAGCCCATGCCTTACAACCAAAGACCCTCATACGGCCCAACTCATCATCTGATAGTTTTTTATTAAACCACAGCTCATAAGGTATTTCCCCATTAATTGCTGATGAACTACACCGGTTTTTTATGTAACATGCTGTACTCACAGCCTCCCCCCAGAAATCTAAAGAGACCCCTGACTGAATTAGCATGCACCTGGTTAAAGTCAACAACTGTTGATTCAATCTTTCCGCTACTCCCATTTGCTGGTGTTCCCCAGGCAAAGAAAATCTATGAACAATTCCATTTTTCACACAAAATTCATCAAAATTTCTATTGCAAAATTCACCCCCATTATCAGACTGAAATGATTTTAAAGTCTTTTCATGAAGATTTTCAATCTCATTCTTATAATCAACAAACACGTTAAATACATCACTCTTTTGCTTTAAGATAGCTACTTCACTGTAGCGAGAAAAGTCATCAGTTAATGTTAAAAAATATTTACCTCCAGTCTTAGTCTCGGGTTTTACCTGGCATACATCGGAATATACACAGTCAAGTACGCTAGTAGATCTCTCCTTTCTCTCTGGAAACGGAAGCTTCTTTCCCTTTCCTTTGTAACACACTCCGCAGCTGCTCGATGTTGCCTTCGGGATTATCCCTTTGTCTGGGAGATTCTCAGCATGCCCAAAACGTTGGTGCCATAACTCTCTTGTCACGGATTTATTGACTTTCACACTCACAGTTTGTGGTTCACACTGGGAGTCTGATCTGCTCTTATCCATTTCATACCATTCACAGTTGATTGCATACATATCATTATCAACTATTTTTGCACAAAATATTTCTTGATCATTATTCAATTTATCAAAGGCACGAATTTCACCATCATCAATTGTGTATCGAATACCGACACGTTCTAACTGACGCACAGAAAGTAGATTATCCCCAATCTCAGGAACCCAAAGCACTTTGTTTAATCTCAAGGTCCAACCACCATTCTCATCACTTATTTTCATTGTTACAGAACCCACTCCCTTTACTTTGCACATCACTTGCCTCTTTCCTACTTCCACAGTTCCCATTAAGTTTTCACTGAAATCCTCTAGCAATTCACGATATGGTGTAATATGACTGTTGCAACCACAGTCCACTATCCACCAGTTGGGGTCACTATTGCTCTGCTTATGGCACTCATTTCCTTTTGACACTTGACAAGCTCTATACTTGAACTTCACAACTCCGTCACCCAAAGTTTTTAGTTCTTCACTTTCTTCCTCAGGAATATCTTCCCTGTTCACCTTTACTTCTCTGCTCTTGAACAACTGCTTTGCTGTCGCTGCCCCATTCGGAATTCCACCTTTCCTTTCCTTTGGACACTGATTCGAAAGATGCCCCTCCATTCCACAATTGTAGCAGATGACTGTTCCTCTCGATTTGGCGTCTAAAGTTTTTCTACATTCCCTCGCAAAATGACCAAACTCATTACACACTAGGCAGGATTTATCCCCACTATTGTTTCTTCCCCAATTATTTCTATTCCCTCTATCATTTCTCTTCACAAGCAGGCTTCTCAGCTCCTGATGTTTTCTAGTCTGCTCTTCTCTTTCCCTCTCCATTCGGGATTCCTCCAACAGAAGCTTATTCTTCACATTTTCAGACGTTAATTTTTCCTCATTCAACTCCATTACCTGAGCCAAGGAAGTATATTTTTCATGTTTCAACCCTCGCAACATGTATCAAGCCATGTCTTGATCGTTGATGTTCGATCCATGCGATTTCAGTCTTTCGCAAAGATTCTCCACTCGATTCAGGTAGACTATCATTGGCTCATCAGGTTTCTTTAGGCAATTTGCTAGTTCATCCATGGTGCTGATAAACTGCAACGGCGAAATCTTGAAATGTATTGCCTTCAGCCTATTCCAAGCATGTTTAGCCCTTTGATGCTTGCACACATCATTCAAATAGCAATCTTCTACAAACTGCGTGAGGTAGCACAACGCATCGTCGTTCTTCTCCTTTTCTTTTGCAGTCAAGTCTTTGTCATCGTCATATCCGGGATCAATTGCTTCCCAAACTTTCTTTCTTACCAGTAAAGCTTTAAATCTTTTGCACCACGTGAGGTAGTTTCTCGGTCCCAATCTTTCAAAGTTCACCGTCTCCAAAGAAGTTGCCATCGCTCGAAAAAATTATTCTCTGGATTAAACTGCTAAACTCTGTTAAACTCTGTTAAACTCTGGGCCCATAACCTATTAAAAAGCAAGACTCATTTGCTAAATATTTATTGCTCATGAAGAGCTAACACATCTCTACAAAGACAGGGAAAGACTGGCGAAGAATGACAATGTGCTCCAAAAACTTCGCCCAAAAACAAAAGACAAACAAAAATCGCACCGGCCACCGCTCAATTCAAACAACAGAAATTTAATGAATGACACAAAAACATAATAATACTCTCCCACTCTAACACCTCCCCTTGTCATTCAATTGAATTTCTTCAAGGCAAACAAACAATTTACAACCAATGAATCAATTAAACAGTCAATGATTAATTAACAAGCAAACAATTAATCAATAATTAATCAATAAACAATTAAATAATCAATAAACAAATACGAAAATCGATACTTAGTATAATTTATATATATATATATATATATATATATATATATATATATATATATCTATATATAATCATACATATATATATATATATATATGTATGATATATGATTCTTCCTTTACCTCTCGCTGAAGAAGGTGGCGGCGATCCACTGAAATATTCAAAACCCGTGTGAGTTCCTTTTTTTATGTGTTTTTTCCTTTTAGTCACCCTTGTGACGAAGTTTATATATATATGTATAAATATAATATATAATATATCTATAATATCTTCTGAGAAAACGCACTCGGTGAATAAAAACACAAATATAAATATATTTTGAAAACACAGGCACACGAAAATTATAAGGACACAAAATAATTTACGGGACGTTTCGACGGGCAAGCCGTCATCGTCGGTGACAAGATACTAACTAGTGGTCTGTTACCTCGGGGGGGGGAGGCGGAACAAGAGAAGGGAAGGGGACTGGTGGGGAGCCGGAGCAAGGGGTTGCTATTGGTCAGTGGGCCAAGTTAAGCCCCGGCGATTCAAAAGCCCTAAAGAACCAGATGAATGACATGTCACGAGTCCTCAATTTAATATTAGTTGCTGATTCGGGGAGGGCTTCTAATATAGAGAGAGAAAAACATTTACTGAAGGTCTTACGATAAAAAAATTATCCAACAATAATGAGATCATCATCTCTAAGGCAGACAAAGGATAAACGGTTGTCGTACTGGATAAAAATTCCTACATATCCGAAGGACTTCGGGAACTAAATGATCCCTCTTCTTATACCCCCCTTCCCTAAGACCCAAACGCTGAAATTCAGAAAGAAATAACTTTATTCCTGGAGGAATTCGGACCAGCCGAAGGCCTCACTCCCTCCGAAATCGCCATCCTCTCACCCTCTAACTTCAAAACGCTCCATTTCTACATACTTCCTAAAATTCACAAAACCAACAATCCCGGTCGCCCTATTGTCTCTAGCATCAACTCCCCCACTGATCGGATCTCAGCACTGATTGATCATTACCTGCAACCATTAGTTATGTCTCTCCCCTCCTTCATCAAAGATACCTACCACTTCCTCGACCTCCTACACGCCATCCCTATCCCTACTAACACTGACCTTCTTATGGCCACAATAGATGTCACTTCCCTCTATACGAGTTCACCCCCTCATGAAGGAATTGAAGCTCTCCGTTTTTATCTCTCCCAACGCCTTAAACCACATCTTCCCTCCACCAACTTTATTGTTAAACTATCAGAATTAGTATTAACTAAAAACGCCTTTTCCTTCAACAATCAAGTTTTCCTTCAGATCAGAGGGACCGCCATGGGTACTCGCATGGCACCTTCTTATGCAAATCTATTCATGGGCCATCTTGAAAGCACCTTCCTCAAAAACCAACCCCTCAAACCTCTCTTCTGGGCCCGCTATATTGATGATATCTTTGTCCTTTGGCCGTGAATCTCTATCTTCCTTCATTTCTGCGCTTAACACTTCCTCTTCGGTTTCTTTCACCTCTTCCGTCTCTGACTCTTCCATCACATTTATGGATGTTAATATCCTACTAAAAAACAACAAATTCATCACCTCCGTCCATAAAAAAACCCACTAACCATAACCTTTACCTTCATTTCAATAGCTGCCATCCACCACATACCAAACGCTCCATTCCATATTCCCTCTCTGTCCGCGGCCACAGAATTCGTAACGACGCCCACTCCCTTCAACAATACACCGATAACCTATATCACTCCCTCAGAGAACGTGAGTACCCCAAAAAGCTTCTTACCAATCAAATCCTGCCCCCCTCCGCCAATTACACTCCTCGGGCCAAAACCCACCACCCTGACAGACTCAGCCTCATCACCACATTCTTCCCTGGCTCCCATAAAATCAGAAACATCCTCCGCGATCAATACCCAATTTTAAAGAATAATAATTCCACTACCCTCCTATTACCTTCATGTCCCACAGTATTTTTAAGCATCCCGCAAACCTGCGAGATATCTTAAAATCTACGAAACCCACCCTTCAACCGACCGCCCCACAGTGGTCCCAAATCGAAAAAAGCTGGCCAAAATTAATAACGCTGTTATTATTAAGTACATATTTGATGCAAAGGTTTAATTCCATAGTTTTTGATCCGCTAATTCTGGATTTGTAACTATTTTTTATGTATTTGTAATACTTTAATTGTTATTTCACATTTTGTTTAAACAATTAATTCAAAAAACCCAATGGAATTTAAGATTACTTCCGCGATAGTGAATACAAATTATACATATTATAAAACTGAATTAGAAATTTAAAAGCATGTATTTTATGAATTGTATTGTTTATTTTTGGACAATATTCGAACAATTAATTGTGAATGAACCAAGAGAACATTTTCAACTTTCTCATACGTTTGATTGTATTTGATACTAAGCTAATCTTATTTGGAAGTTTATATTATAAGTCCATGATTAGTATTATTTTACTGCATTAATTGTTTTAAAAAATTATAACTAATTCTAATTAAGCAGACGCAATCAATTTTATAGTTCCTAGAAACGGGCCAATGGATTTGGAAGCATTTATAAACTGGGTCACTTCTCTGACAATTTTCAATGGAGGCATTAATACAAGCATTGAAATGTCGTAAACAATATTTCATAACTCCTATGAATTCAAGTTATACGCCAAATTTATTGTTCCAATTGCAATAAGCTCTTTTCGCGGTGGGGGATCAAATTACCGGGCACATAATTTGGTACGAAAATTTTATTGAGATTTTCCATTCATTTGGGTTTGTTTAACCGTCGACGAAATAAGTTAACATTTTTCCTTATCTTTCACAGTCATTGTTAAGAAAAAATTCTAAATACACTCATAAACATTATCTGACAAACCCTCATAACTGTCATCCTCACTCTGCTCACTCAATTCTTCATGGATTAGTAAAATCTTTACCTTGGCAGGTAATGGAAGTAATTTCGTTCTTTGAACCTTTGAAATACTAGATATCAAGGGGTCTGAAGTTAGCAGTAATCTTCTAAACAGGTCTTCATTTGTTGCGATCCTGGAAAAGATCCTGGTATGGTGCTCCCTGAATCTTCTTATATCCTTATTCCTCGCCTCCATTGCCTCCTCGGACAAGTGGCCAATAGGAAGGGCAGCTGCTTTGGCGATGGCTGATCCATGGAATATGGATATCACTCTAAACTCATCACAAATCCCGCATTAAATACTTACCGGATGTACTGGAAAGACATTTAAATAAGCGTGGAGGAAATGTCAATTTCCAATTTAGCCAATCAGCGAACTTTCTTCTAAAAAAACCGTAATTTCTTTTGCTTTCCTTCCACCGGCGAAGATAATTTGAGAAAAAACACTTTTATACAAAGCTTTTTAAGATAATGTTTGCATTAACGTCCACATTTAACTCTAACTTGTTGCTTAAAGTCAAATACGTATTGTTTCTTAAACGACATAGATCCTTTTCCACTTTCAAGAAATTTTTCATGTATCTCAAGACGCGTGAAATTTCTCATATCCACTGAGCTCTTAGCCGAGTGGTTTTAAGGTAAAAACAACGAGAGCTAAATCAAATACTCTTATTGCACCAAAAATAATCACAGAATTGTAAAGGGGTATTGAACAACACTACACCAAAACACTATGGCCTCCTTTCTTCAATCCTGCAGTCTTTTAAAAACTTCGAGAATACTCTACCTCTTCCACGCTTGAAGAAACTCACTTTCACGTCTTTATTTCGGCAAACTGAGTAAAACTGAATTTTAGCAAGAAAATTTCGGACAAGCGATGTCTAAAAGTAATTTGGGTTTTCCACAGGGTGAGGTTCGTAATCCTATTATCTCGATTTTCCAAGAAAATTCACATGTGAAGGGTGAAAAGGCTTCCTCGATGCCCTTCATCCTCGATGGCCGAAGTGCAATTCATTACTAGTGTACAGAGAGCGGTGGTTGGGTTTTCCCGGTGGGCGCAATAAATAGCTTAGGCCTTTTCGGCAGTCGTTTGCCCTGCATGCGGTTGAGGAGGCCGCTACGGAGGCGACAGAGGGTCAATGTGCCGCGTGAGGACGAAAACTAATCCGTTCAACGGAAGGACAGGGTGGAGTAGCATTTTGAGGGAATATTTTGTTCTGAATGCATTCAAGTTTTTGTAGATTACTATATACTTAGCTGCATACTTTCGTTCCGCAATTATTTCCTTCCGCTGGAGTTCTTAAACTATTTTTAGTAGAACATCGGCACGCGTAAATAATAAGTAAGGTCAAATGGAAACCATTTATAGACGCAAAAATGTACTACTTATGAGAAGAGATGTTTATTTATGAGGTAAATATTTGTTATAGAAAATAAAATATGCAAAAACATTGAATAATACCCATAAATATTGGATTTCCTCGAGCCCTATCACGCGCCAGCCCGGGCGCCGCCCGCGTCAGCGCATTGCATCATTGTAGTTAAATCAATGCTGAGGTCAGAGTAGCAAATATTAGCAAATATTTTCTTCATTGCTACGTTGTATATACTATCCCCTTTGTATTCATGTAAAAGACTCCGCGACGGAAAGTGACGCTCTAAACGATACTGTACATTTTATTTGAAAATTCGGGTAAAAAACGCTAAAAGTTTTAAAAAATATATAAAATAGTAAACATAGTAAAACCCGAATGAAATGTATTTTTCAATATGCGCTAATGTTTATATTTGTAGGTTAAAATGTTTTTTGGGTAAATATATTGTGTAAAGTTTGTCATCCATGAAG
This sequence comes from Pyrrhosoma nymphula, assembly GCA_963573305.1. Classification (NCBI taxonomy): domain Eukaryota; kingdom Metazoa; phylum Arthropoda; class Insecta; order Odonata; family Coenagrionidae; genus Pyrrhosoma; species Pyrrhosoma nymphula. The sequence goes on along the minus strand of OY754331.1, from coordinate 121,609,080 downwards.
CTGAACTTCCTCGAAATAGACCGATTTCACGCAACTGTCATTTTTACACTGATTGCTCCATGTTTGACGGGTCCCTGTAGCCGCTCTGATCAACGAAAATACCAAATTAGTAGCGTATTTTGTAGACCATATCCTGTAGAATCCGAATACAACATTCAAAAAATTCCTTGAAAAAATTCGAAAACATGACTTTTGGCCAGCTTTTTTCGATTTGGGACCACTGTGCGCCCCCTCTCCACCACTCTCCTCAACTTGCAACCGTCCTAGATGCAAATGTTGCTCCCTCCTACGCTCTTCTGCCACGCCCTCTTCAAGTAAATCTTCCTCAGCAGCCAACTGTACTTCCACAAATATCGTTTACCGTCTCTCGTGCAATTTCTGCCCGGCATTTTATGTTGGCGAATGTACTACCCCGCTTTCAATACGAATGAATGGGCACCGCCACTCCACCACATGTCCTCCCTTCATTGATCCCATCCCTAAACATACCGCTTCCCATCGTAAGACCTTCAATAAATGTTCATCCTCGACCAAAACATCCTATGTACCTAAATACGAGCAAAAAGTGTATATTTTGCTCGTATTTAGGTACATACATAGGATGTTTTGGTCGAGGCATTGTTTGATCATCTATGGTGTGCGATGTGTAATTTGGTGGTGGTTTTCATAAGTAACAACATATAAGTTAAAATGCATTCTAGTTTATATTATGCCTCAGTAAATGATTATCATTTCATTGTCTCGAATGATCGATTCTTTGGGAAGAGGTTGGAATATTAATCGGTGTTTGTGTTGTAGTGTCCAAAACGAAGCAACTTAATGATGTACCACTAGAAATTATGTTCACGCAATGTGATAATCATATCAGTGCGTTATAAACTACGAATTTGTGGCAGAATGATGAATTTCGTTTTTGCTAACCTTGAAGTTTCTCCCGAGACCCAAATTTTCTTGGCAGTTGCTGTATTTAGTGGCTATTAAAATCATCAGAAATTGAAAGGGCAGTACGTTATTAATTTAATTGTTACTCTGACTATTCAAACATTTATTCGTGTCACTGTGGGGTGATGTTGTCATCGAGCGATTTTGCCGAGAGGCTACTGGCTCCGTATCAGTGTTTGTAACTTTTAATACATTGTGGTAAGAAATTGTTTGGGGACGTAATTGGTGTATGTGTGTAATTTTTGTGTTCATTTGTCTTTCTGTTTGCATTGCAAAAATTGCTATTTATAACGTCACGACTATTTATTGTTGAGTTTTTACTATTATATGTTATAATTTATTTCTTCAGTTAAAAATGGCTACAAGATCAGCTGCAACTGCTGCCTCAGAGAAACAGTGAAGGCGGGATGAAGATTCAATGCAAAAGGTGATTGCGGTTATTCAGGAGGGGAAAATACCAATGCCTGTGGCAGCAGCTGAATTTCGAGTTCCAAGAAGAACTGTACACTGGTATTTATTAGATGGGAAAACGTAGTAACTGAAAGCAGATGCTTATTATTAACATTAATGGTGGCAGTGGAAAGGAGGAAGTGGCTTCAAAAGTATCATAATTGACTAATTTTTTTAGTACTCTCCTTTGACCCTATATTGTAAGGCTCCCTTGTCATATGATTACTCAGACCACAGAGCATCAACATATGTCTTGAAAGTCATTACATGATTCGAGCATGAATATCTTTGACCCGTTGGTGACAGTGACACTTAGATTCATTTACCAGTAGAAAAGGCAGGAACAAAAGAAGTTGTGTCCTTTCCTAGGGAAATGAATGAATTATCAAGCACATTTGAGCAGAGGTGTGCGCGGTGTTGTTTGTTTGATGTAGCTGCTTGTTAATGTATACTGATTACAGTAAAACTTGTGCTAATGTGGAGCCAATGGTGGAATTCCTGGACCTGAACTTGATTTTCATAGGGATAAAAGTCATGAAGGGCAAGTGATTACAGGCGGTTGAAATTTTAAAACTACTTTGCAATGGAGGAGAAGAATGGCCTAGGCAGAAGAAATAGAAAGAAATGTTTAGAAGATGCAAAACTTTGTCCACACAACTCTGAAGAGATTTTATTTCTGTCAGAGTATTCGACCAGCTGATTGTTAGGGTTTTCTAAAGTCGTTATCCCACCTTTCAATTTCTAAAACATTTCTCGTTTACCCTCTTTAAGTATGTACTGCCATTTGATCTCTCTTTTATTCCTCATATCTTCCACCTCTAATGACTTCTTCCAGAATTCTTACCCTCTTCCTTCCTTTTCCATGCTTCCCCAGCGTTTTCCCTTCTATTACCCTCTTCAACTTGCCCTCTCTTCTCAAACCATATCCAAAACCTCCTCGTTCGTCTTCCTTGCCACCCAGGTAACCCCCTCCATCCTTCTCCAAACCTACATCTGAAACACCTCAAGTCTATGCACATTCTCCCTTCACAATGACCAATTTTCCAACTCAAACAGTGACACGCTCCATATAAGAGCTATCAGCAGCCTTTTCTTTACGCCTACTGGTATTAACCCAGGAGTTCCTTGGCGTATGGAGGATACGTTTCACAGGTTATGCTTCAAATCATGTCTTCTGCAGTGCAATGAACTTCCTTAATTCAGTCTTATTCAGAAGGAGGATCTTCTGGACAATATACTTCTTCTGGGTCACTGAGAAGTAGGTTCTATTAAAATGAGGCCTTCGAGTTGTGCAGTTCAAAGCAATTGAAACATCCTTCCCCAGGTAACACACCTAAAAATTGAGTATTGTCGAGTTGAACTTATGGGACATAGTTGAAAAAAGTTAGCTCCAGAGCATAAACATTTTTAAATTAAGATATGTGAGCGAATGGTAGGGTGGTTGGGTGGGCACGGGTGGGACTCGACACGCAGCCACCTCCCTGTGGTGGGTCCTGGGTAGTTCAATACTAGCTAAGAGCTGCGCAACAACTGGCACAATACTGGTAAATGTTACTGCATCCCTAAATGTTAACCCCTCAACTGAGTATTTATTTTAGGTGGTATATACCCTGTTGTGAAATTAATTTGGTTAGCTCTGACAAGGGATTAACCAATATATTGAAACTCGGTTTTATACGTAAGCATGAAATGAACATTGAATCCATTTACAATGTAGCTACCCATGACAATCATGTGGCAATATGTCACACTATTTTGAAGCCCCTCCCACCACCACTGTTGATATTAATCATATGCTATTGATTCTATGACCTTCAGCACCCATTGTGTATGGTATGATTTCACTTGTATCCGCTATGAAACTGATATTTGGAAGCTGTATTGGCACCATCACAGATTTAGTCCAAAACCTACTAGCTACTTTTAGGGCTTCAAGAATTAAAACAAAAGTTTTTTGTTCCACCACATGGAATGCGCTAAGTACTACAACAATCGGGAAACTGGCATGAGTGTTTGTGTGCAGGGTGAAAAACACTTATCATGAAGATTGTTTGCAAAATAATGATAAGGGCTTCATTTTTGTGTCTCAACTGCTGTTCAACAACTTTTTGCACATGATAATATATTTGAATTGCTAACATTACTGTCTCATAATGAGTGAATGTTGTTTTCTAATGTTTTTCTTAACAATGTTATGGTTCTTCTTCCTCCAGAAGATTGCGATCATGATGTGGAAGAGAAATACGTTATGTTTAAGTATGTTTGCTCATGTGTAAAAAAATAAGTTCCATTGGGAGTTAGAATGTGATTATAGTATGCCATATGTGGAATGTCTTGAAGGAAATACTGTTACTGTGTCCCTCGATTATACGGTTCCATCAGGTTTATTTCTTAAAATGTTAAAATAATCAAACTAAGCATGCAGCAGAACATATTTAAAGTTTTCACGAACCCTATGGGTAGAATAAAATCCCAAATGTTACGTAGGACATAGGTCATCTTACCTTGAATCACTATTAATTTTCAAATATGCCTACTTCTGATGTTTCTCTCTTTGTGTGTTACTGAATTCCTAAAGCTGTATTGATACCATTTGTTGTTTGCGTGTAAAGTATCGTAATTTGCAGATAATTGTTCAAATCCATAATTCTTGTGATGTACCATTATCAATATATTTATTTTAGTATTAAAAGTTGTGGTATTTTTCGGAAGATATGCCTTTCATTTCCTTTATGTATTCAAGTGTACCTTGGATCCATTACCTCACTTTTATCGCTGCAGTTCTTCTTGAAAGTAATGTTTGTATTGAGTAATCAGTCATGGTAGTTAAAGGCAGTCTGGAGGTGAGTATTGAAGGAGCTTCACAAGCCTGTCAACTAGAAAAAAACTTTTTTCATCATTTTAACTCCGACAAGGAATGGCATGACAGGTATGTATGTATATAAGTAAAATTATTTTACGAGTATCCGTGGAAGTAACTTCTCTACGCTAAAATATATAAAGAAGTACATATAAAAATTTGAACCAGGGGGGCCTGCGCGGTAGATTGCGATGCCAGCGCCATCTAGCGAGGCGTAACGGTACTCGCAAGGATGTTCAGCGCACAGCGCTCCTTGTGGCGCCAAATAGACACTACGTGCTCAGTAGCAATCGCTTCCCTCTCCACCTCCTCCCTTTCGGAACGAAGGGAAGCGATTTAACGTGGGACTCGCTTAGGACGACAGGCTTTGCAACTTCGAGACGACAGCAGACGCCGAACTCTTAATGCCGTATTGTCAGCGTTGACAGCCGGTAAATCTAGAGGAAGTGGTCCAATCCTTGGACGATTCACTGGTATCAGTACTGGGAGCCTCCAGCAATTCGCCTATCTTGGAATCCCTCCGGGATCCGTCAGCGCTTCCGCGTCATAGCGTGCGCGGTGATTAATTCTTTTATTTTTGCAGCCTTCTCACTTTTTAATACGCTTCCGTCAATGTTGGGGGTAGATGTCTTAGAAGGGGGGGAACTGTATGGATGGGGGCATGAATGCGGGTGTCGTCAAGACATAACTTCATCACGTGAGGAAGTCAACAATCCCCTAATTTCCACAGTAGACTGCACTCGTCCTCACTGACTCCACTCTCCGTCCGGGCGACCTAGGTCGTCGGACGCATAACCCATGGACGTACTCATTCATTCAACCACAATTCACCCCTACCCAGCGAGCCGAATACAAAGGAAAGAGGGGGTGGTTAAAAAAGGAGTAATGGGCTTAATCATTTCAATTTATTATAACATATTATTGTATTATCTTCTAGTTCTGAGCTATGTTTAATGTTTCAAATCTCTAGCTCATCGGAAAGTTAGTCTAAAATCAATTGCACAATTTGTACCGAACAGAAAAACAGACAAAAAATCAACCAATTTAAAGGTTTTAATAATAAAATACAAGCACTTAACTTGATAATATTGAATAAAATTGTGTTTTAGGTTAGCATTGTCGAGTATGCTCCGCAATGCATTAAATGGGGATAAATGTTAACAACGAGAAGGTCATGTTTCTATAAACAGAGGAATTACAAGTTTTTATTAAACTAGTTAAGAGTGGAAGAGCAGAGAAGAGCCTCACAACACGAACAAAAACATTGCGTTTACACCCACCTCCGTGCTTCTATAAGCGAGGTTCAAACTTTCCCGATAGCGCGGAAACTTAGTAAGGAATGATAGTCCAATCAATAGGTATTTTTACCTACTCTAATTCTACAGTGGATAAAATGTGCTCAGGGATGTGGAAGTGGGTATAAAATGACCCCCATGAGCGTTCGACTCGAGATCATGGGCGGTTGCTAAATAGTGATTGTTTATAGGGCGCTGAAATGACTTATTTGCTATTATTTCAATAAATAAAGAATTTGCAGAACATGTTTTGAACAAAAGTTGTGGGTAATCAAATAATCTATAATTAGAGTCCTATTATCTTAGAATCTTTTTTTTAGTTATCACAAAAAAGCAAAAAAACTGGTGATAATGACGTTATTTGTAAATTAAATATTTATTGTAAAAATTATGTTTCACTATTTTTATTGCTATGAAGGAAATCGCTTGTGATTCTAAACACAACGATATTTTTAGAAGATGATTATTGAATTATTGTTTAATTGTTTATCCAGAGACAATTTTTTAAGTTAATAATTGCTATCTTGTTGTGAAATAATTGAGTCAAACCCAACGGGATTGTATTCTTAAAGACATATTACATGTTGTATTAAAACCAATTCGAAAAGTCATAAATAAGTCATAGAAACAAACGTTTAACATGAATACTTTATCAGACTAGTGTTTTTTATAAACAAATAGAGCTACGGCGTCGGCTGTAGGTTACACGTTTTCCTAATTTAAATATTCTGCAAGCTGATTTAATTGCGCAGATTAAAATATGTCCTTAAAACCAATAGGAGTCGATATAGGATTTTAAAATCGCAAAGGCCTTATTTATAAAAATTTAGAAACCATTTCACCAGAGTTACACAGACAAAGGCTTATAGTTGCTTATTGCAATTAATTTTTTCATAAAACTTATCTTTTGTTATAAAATTGCGTGCACAAAGTGGAGCGTATTCACGGCGGACGCTGCAGCCAGCATGAAGACGCGTGGAGGGGGTGAATCACGGAACTGACGCGCGCTTGAAAAACTAAATTGGAAACTTCAAACGGAGGAGCCGATACAAATTCGCTCCATCTCCGTTATTTATCGACCAATATCGACGTTTTTTATAACTTGGGGTACCTTGGAAAATAATTAACATCTACGCTATCAGCTTAAAGATATAATTGTAAATTTAATTGCTATTATTTATTTTTATTTTTACTGTGATTCACTGCACAGTTACTGTAATTACTTACTAATAACTATTTAATATACGGTTATGTTTATTAAAATGAACAAAACATATATCATACACATTTTTTCATTTCATAATAAAAGTTTATTTATATAGACACTTTTTTATTATCAGATTGGCACATGTCGTTACTGTCGTCCAAGACATTTGCAGTACATTCATTATATATGTATACATTTTCCTCATATTGAACATGAGGTATGATTGAAGGACATTCACTATCGTCATTGAATGTATTGATTAAAATATCAACGTATACAATACGCATTCAGTCCACAGATTGAAAATTATACCTATCAAATGATATGATATGTACATTGATAAAAATATAATCTTTCCTTTTTGTAACGCTTACGTCGTCCGAGAAATTCGCGTTTTATCGAGTGCTTCATTTACGAAATTACTAAAAATATACAAGTTTAATGTAAGTGTTTTTTTATTATACAGGTTAATTACTTTAACTATAGCATTATTCTAATGTTTTTTTTTGTGTATTGTATACATGTAATGTGTTTCAGCGGCGTTTTCATTATGGAAATTGATACAAATGAAATGGAAAATGTCGTAGGCATGCCTCCGAATTCCCATTAGTCCCTTCGATCTCCTCATGCTCAATATAAGGATGATTTGGGAAGCTTTAGCATTACAAGTTAGACATAACCGAGTACATTTTAAGCCGTGTCTTTGGATGCCACACAAATTACCACACCCGGTATCACAGCGACATGAACTGTTTTCGGAAATCTCACAGGGTATCATTGGATCTTTTGAATAAACTGCTTCTAGGCCATCTTGACCTATTTGCCAACTGTACTCGAGTGGGTTCAAATGATTTCCGAACCATTATTGGATTTGTAAATAGCATCTTAAACTGTGCTCGGCAGCTGCATTTTCAGTTGGTGGTAAATTTTCAAGCTTAAGCGAAGATTTATTTGTTGATCTTTCAAAATATAAGTAACGTAGGTTATGAAAACTTCGTTTTAGCTTTTTTCTCTAAAGACATATCGGATTTTGTTAAATACAACGCCCTAATAATTTTGTTCCCGCTTCAATAATTTTTTCATGATTGGAAGAAAGATAAATGAAACAGGACGAAAGATTTTTTAAAATTTGATGATATACGCAATCTAAAATTTTTTTTACCAACATTGTAAAACGTTAAGGTTGTGGCACAACCTGTGAAAACGTATAAGAAATCAACATTTTTTTTTAATTCTGGCTATTTAAAACTGTCAATGTTGAAATATTGATTGGACTTTTTTACCTGTTGTAATTTTATGATAAATAATTTATGGGTTGTCTTCAGTCAATTGTGATAAAATTACCAAGTAATCGGTATCGTTGTCAAAAACCATAACGTTCTCTTCATAATTTGCGATGCCCATAGCAGTTCGCACAATTGAAACATCCGCATCTTCATCGGATTGCTTAATTATAAAACATACCGATTGCAGTTTTGTACTTAACAATTCAATCAGTTGCTGTTTATTATTACTGTTTGTTAAAAGTTCTTTAGATTTTAGAACGATTTTCGTATTTTCCGTATGTTCAGCTCATGTCCGAAACCAAGACTTCGCTGACGGAGACGCTCAGCTTTTTTTGTGCCCTCTTTTTCATACCCATCGAACACTATAACGCTATTCTTTACCAAATGTTTCTTTACATAATCAATACGTAACTTTAAAATATTCTCCATCGACTAATTTATTTGCCGCGAAATTTGGTGTGGTAAAAAGCCACCATGGACAACATGAACAGCGGGTGCCTGCACAGGACATTCAGCAACATGGTGAAAATTATCAGCAAACACACATTTATTTGTTTTCCTTATACCAGCCTCATCAAACAGAGAAATGTGCTCTAATTGAGCGGGCTTTTCTGTAACAGTCAGAGAGATTCGCATAAATATTAGTAATGGCTGAACTGTTACGGTTTTTCCATTAATTTTTGTATTATTATACAAGCCACTCGAAGGCAAGACTTTACTTTTTCTAGTGAATTTTGTATCACTAACCGTTTTTCCATAATTATTTTGTAATTAAGTTAAACCAAATTCATAAACTTTATGGCAATTGATGGTAGAATTTCCGATAAGGCCAGAATAAATGGAAGGGATTTTGGCAGTAATTGGAAAGGGATCATTTTCCTCATAAAAATTAAATAATAGTTGCAAATGAGACGCATCTCTCTTAATCCTACTAACACGGCTCAACACGTGTAATTCGCTAATATCATACTTGCAGCAACAGAATTTCTCCATCTCATTGCATTTCTCTAGTAAAATTATTGTAAAAGCAATCCATTTAGCTACTGTGCTCTCATTTATGCCACGTCCGCGGGTCAAACCACCAACACTTTTCATGGAACTCATGAGCTCTTGCTCAGTCGCCATTTCGGACCACACACCGCACCAAAATATTTCACTGCGTCTAATTGTGAAACAGCCTTGATTTGCTAATTGATCACAAACTGCCAAACCTACAACTGCTCGTAGTTTTAGCATGCCCAGATATTAAAGAAATTAGCCGGCTAAGCTTAATTATTGTGTCCATTCGCATGAAAATAAGGGAACATTTGATTAATGCAGATCAAATGTTAATGAAAATCTTCTGACCGCTCTGCATGATAAAAATTTTAAATTATTACAACACATTGAAAATACTGTAAAAAAAGGATCAATACAAACTTTGTAAATGTTATATTGGATTTCATAGTATAGAATAAAATCCATTGTAAAATTTACAAAGCTTGTATTAATTCTGTCAACACGGAATTTTACAAAGTAACGCCTGAGAATATCGAGTTCAACTGTAAAAAAAGTTGAGCTGTAGGACCGTTCCTTTGCAAATCTCCTACTTGAGCTTTGAATTTAGATTGTACTGCAACAAATAAGGATTATCACTAAAATCTGACTCGGTGAATTCTACTTAGTCTTTTAAATTATGAAGAAATTGTAACTCGTCATCCAAAAAAGTGCATTTGTTAATTATTCGACCCCCTAATGCAACCAAATTTAATAAGTGTCCTCTAATTGAGCGGGTAAAAGCATGTCCTGACAGAGCTTTCTCGGCAGAATCATCAGCGTATAGTAGACAAAAAGCTTCTTTTAATCCACTTCCATCCATAAAATAGCCAATACAACCCAAGAAAGACATCAATGCATGAAAGCCACCTAATATTACAATGACAGTACCAATGTTATATTGGTCGTTCTCTGGATCGACAGAAGCAACAATTTTGCGAGCTTTCCAATACAAAGGTTGATCGAATGTCACAAACGAATCAGTTTGTTTGATCGCTTTACCCTTTTCCGCTGCTTCTATCAAAACTGATAACGTAGTGTCGTAGCTGTTAGGAGGACCATTTGCGAATTTCATGGGTATGGTTTTAGATACGGAATATTCGAAAGTAGATGAATTTGGTTCTCCAAACCTAAGCCATCCTTTCGTATTCGACAGTGACTTATGTTTTTTGCAAATAACCACAGTAAATCCAATTCTGACAACTCCATTGAATAATTAATGAAATCCATTGGTCCTATTTTAATTTTTTTAGTCCTGTCAAATTAAAATCAATTTTTGTCATGGGTAGAAAAGAAAAAGCTTTAGCCACTTCATTTTCAGAAGGTAATTTCGTAAGACTGTCAGTATCTGAAAATACTCCAACTGATGATGTAGATGTGACAGTCATGATGCCACCCATAGCATGGAACGTCCCATGCCCGTCTATGGTGTTCAATTTGTGGTCAGCATTGTCAAATATAAATTGAATAAAAGAATTTGAGATAGTAAAACTTTCTGGATCTTAAACAATCGATGCTTCGAATAATGTCGTTTCAAAGTACACATAAGCCTAAATTGCACACAAAGTTGCACATAAGCCTAAATTCGCGAGACTATCAATTAGTCCCTTCGAGGCATGTCTCCTGTGCATCATGGAGGAAACCCCAAATAGTACCTATAGGAGATATAAAACTGCGGGGTCTAATGGAGGTAATAAAAATTTGAGCAGCCGTTAGAATACGGTTTTCCCATTTTTTTAAAAGACTAATCAGACTCATAGCGCTTATAAGTTTTGATCAATATTTCCAAAAACGAAAGTAAAGACGGTGGTGTGTCTAACTTGACGTCGATCATGAAATATGATGGGGTTTTATAACATGAAGTATCGTAATGGGTACATCCTGAAATATAATATGGGCAGCAGACTCAACAATTCCCATTCGCTCATCTTTGACATTTTATTTTTTATTGAAGTACAATTCGTCATTTACTTGATTATCATATGCAGCCAGAAAGCAAATGTGCATATCGCCTCACAAAAATATACATTTCTATTTCATCACCAAAGTGTGATTTAAGGTGCAGTTTGATATGACGAAATTGAGGAATATCAACCTCGTATTTTGTTACAATTTCGGTCAAAGAAAATTGACATTCATCTTTGTCATTGATAATATGCTCAGAAATGAAATTGAAGATGCGTTTATGTCGATTTATGTGCGAAATTCCTTTACAACAATCATGATGATAAAAGTGGCTTGATATTTTCAAGTGTGTCTGCCATATCGGTCAATTGTAAAGATAACAGTTTTTCGCCGCTGTTTAAAGTCTAACCCTTTAACTCATCTTCCATACATTTAATAATTTCTATTCTTGAAACAAAATGTGTTTTTCTTTCTTTACTACCCCCTGTTTCACATATAAAGCACGCCGAACCAAAATCAAACAATCTCGCTGTTTTTAAGGAATCACGCATTGCCGAACGAAACTGATAATTTTTTTTAAATTGCTTGTTCAATACTACTCGGTCATGTGTAAACAGTTGCGCAGTTTTTATACAATTTCAGAACTGGCAAATTTTGCATGATTTTAAACTTAGAATATCTCCTTTTCTTACTAGCTCCGAGGAGAGAAACCTTCGCTTCGCTACAGAGCATACAAACCGCCGCATGCCTTTGTACAATTTTTAAATGCTTTTTTCGCAAACATTTACAGGAGGTACGTCATCTCGCTTCGGCATATTGAATTAATAACCATGAACTACCGAATAAGAAAATTTGAGCTCGATTGGCCACTCGACGGCCATGTACTTCCCTTGTCAGTGAATAGATATATAGTGTGCTTAAAAAGTTAAAAATTCAAGAATACCATCAAAAAGAAACACAAAACCAATAATTTTGGTTTATAACTTCCATGTTTGTGGAATTGGTAGAATCATCACCACGTTGCTCTTCTTCCATGCTTTCACCGACGCCATCGTTCGGAGGCATGCCTACGACATTTTCCATGTAATTTGTATCAATTTCCATAATGAAAACGCCGCTGAAACACAATACATGTATACAATACACAAAAAATAACAAAAATTAGAATAATTTTATCGTTAAAGTAATTAACCTGTATAATAAATATAACACTTACATTAAACTAGTATATTTTTAGCAATTTCGTAAATGAAGCACTCGATAAAACACGAATTTCTCGGACGACGTAAGTGTTTGACAAAAGAAAGATTATACGTATTTTTATCAATGTACATACATATCATATCATATGATATGTATCATTTTCAATCTGTGGACTCAATGCGTATATGTATGCGTTGATATTTTAAACAATATATTCAATGACGATAGTGAATGTCCTTCAATCATACCTCATGTTCAATATGAGGAAAATGTATACATATATAATGAATGTACTGCAACTGTCTTGGACGAGAGCAACGACATATGCCAATGTAAAATTAAAAAAGTGTCTACATGTATAAATTTTATTATGAAATGAAAAAAGTGTATAATACATGTTTTTATGTATATTTTGTTCAAAATTAAGGAAGATATGAGTGAATTACACATCACAATAGAAGATTTGAAAGAAAAAACAGATGCTATCGTGAAACTCAAGAACAAACAGATCAGACTACAAATCAAGATCAACAAAGAGAGAATAGGAAGGGTGATCTCAGATGAAGAAAGAAAGCTATGATCCGAGCGAATGAAGAAATACTGGGCTGACAGAAAACAGAATAAATTCAGAAGGTGACTACAGCGGTTCGATGAAGGCCATAAAATTACAAATAAAAATAAATATAAAAATATTTTTTATTCATTTTAATAGACATAAGCTTATATAAAATATTTATTGGTAAGTAATTAAAGTAACTGTGCACTGAGTCACAGTAATAATAAAAATGAATAATAGCAATTAAATTTACAATTATATCTTTAAGCTGATAGCGTAGATGTTAATTATTTTCCAAGGTACCCCAAGTTATAAAAAACGTCGATATTGGTCGATAAATAACGGAGATGGAGCGAATTTGTATCGGCTCCTCCGTTTGAAGTTTCCAATTTAGTTTTTCAAGCGCGCGTCAGTTCCGTGATTCACCCCCTCCACGCGTCTTCATGCTGGCTGCAGCGTCCGCCGTGAATACGCTCCACTTTGTGCACGCAATTTTATAACAAAAGATAAGTTTTATGAAAAAATTAATTGCAATAAGCAACTATAAGCCTTTGTCTGTGTAACTCTGGTGAAATGGTTTCTAAATTTTTATAAATAAGGCCTTTGCGATTTTAAAATCCTATATCGACTCCTATTGGTTTTAAGGACATATTTTAATCTGCGCAATTAAATCAGCTTGCAAAATATTTAAGTTAGGAAAACGTGTAACCTACAGCCGACGCCGTAGCTCTATTTGTTTATAAAAAACACTAGTCTGATAAAGTATTCATGTTAAACGTTTGTTTCTATGACTTATTTATGACTTTTCGAATTGGTTTTAATACAACATGTAATATGTCTTTAAGAATACAATCCCGTTGGGTTTGACTCAATTATTTCACAACAAGATAGCAATTATTAACTTAAAAAATTGTCTCTGGATAAACTATTAAACAATAATTCAATAATCATCAAATAAAAATATCGTTGTATTTAGAATCACAAGCGATTTACTTCATAGCAATAAAAATAGTAAAAATATCATTTTTGCAACAAATATTTAATTTACAAAAAATCGCCTATTTTCACCAGCTGTTTGGCTTTTTTGCAATAACTAAGTAATCGATTTCGATGTATTACGGCTCAAATTAAAGGTAATTTGATTACCCACAACTTTTGTCGAAAAGTTGTTCTAATAAAAACATTATTTATCGAAATAATACCAAAAAGTCATTTCAGCGCCCTATAAACAATCACTATTTCGCAACTGCCCATTCTCTCGAGTCGAACGTACATGGGTAGGGGGTAATTTTATGCCCACCTCCACATCCCTGAGCACATTTCATCCACTGTAGAATTGGAGTAAATCTAACATTGGGTTTATACCTATCGATTGGACTATGATACATAACACGCGTATAGTGATGATAATGTAAATTTATGACAAGATGTTTTGGGTGGATGATCTAATTTTAATCTATGACGGGAAATAAATGACCTTTGACCTAAACGTCGTTGATACGGTAGATAGTAGAGTGAAACAAAGTTATAATAGAGGACTGAACATGTTAAATGAAAGACTTTGTACTATTCCACGATATGATGTATATTTTATTCCCAATCGATTTCAACGTCTGAGCGTCATTGTCAAGGTATACATCAGTGCAACTACATTCCACAAAGTATCGCCTGCCTCCATTGATATTATAATAGATGTATCATATTAACGTACTCTCTGTTGAATGTCATGATAACGTAGGAGCGGTGTAAACACCGGGTGGTCAGCAATCTCAGCAGTACCGACATCAACTAGCATATGATGTTTTCGATGAATGCGGGATTGATTGCCAAGAAGATGCTGGTCACAATTCACCCCTAAATACGGTAACTGCGGTTGCTCGAATGCTATTTCATTGGAATTTGCTTGACTCTAATGGTTATCCGAGAAATGAAATTTTAAGGACTATTTACATTTTAACTGAAAATATTACGGAATGAAATGCGAAGCGAACTCATGTAGAGCAACCTTATTTTTGCGGTTACTAGGTAAAAAGACTGGCTTCGCAAACGTAAGTATCCCACTGTGTACCTTAGCCAAACGAAGGGAGCCTTGGACTATTAGTGGGACTCTTTAGGCCCATGTTCTATTCTCGCTATGAAAAAGGGACTGCTGGGAAAAAGGATCGAAGGCTCCCTCCGAAGGAAAGACTCTGGGTACGGCCCTGGGAGAGGGTATTGCGCAACCCCATTATTGTAAAACAAAACACGCGCTGTCGATATCCGCATCTAGGCTAAATATCAATCCCACGTCATTACACGCGCAGAACATGTCGCCCCAGCTGCAACTTTATTTACCCTAAACTGGTTATAACCCAGGAAATTGCAACATGAACATATCCTGTAAAGAAATAGAGTGCTTTGAAATCATTTTCTGCGGCGTAATCAAACGTCGAATTACACAAGGCCACAGAATTACAAACACAATCGAGAGAAACAATAATATATACATGAATATTTTCTGGTAAGCTTGACATAACACGTACCGGAGGTGATTTGAACTTTTTCGCATGATATGATATGCCTTTTCTTCGATGAAACATAAGGGATGATGTATTTACTCCTCGGATGCCGTTTGGGTAAATAAATACCAGGAACGAACTGACACAATAAACAATAATAAATGAATCGCAACTTCCACTGTGTTTCCGGTGGCGTGGTGTCTCGTCACGGATTTCTGTGCTTCACCCAGCATATAAGCGAGATCCAAGCGAAGAGCGTTCTCAGATCAACCGAACTGGCTGAGTGGAATGATCGGTTGGGCATTGGAAACAGTATCCTCTAGAATAAAATCTTCACAAAAAGGTGAGTATTCTAATGATATTCTATCATTAACTCTTGTTATTCAAGTGACAATCTTTTTACTTCCATCACTCATTGAGAGAACCCTTAGTCAATAAGCTTGATGCATATTTTTAAGGAACAATCAAACAAGAGAGTACGTCTTATTTCTCTGGAAGTCGTTGAAATCAAGTTAAACCGCATGATGGATAATGTAGGCTTCATTTTCAAACAGTGAGTAATCACGAATTAATTTCTTGGCCAGGTTAGATTTCTCCGTCCAAAAAATATCTCACCCAGGAATTTTTCAGCTAAAGTGGTGCTTTTTACCCAAAAGTCGGTGAAGGGAGACTCAATTATGTAGATCATTTTGAAAGAGATAAAATGATTTTCTATATAATTTCATCGTTCATACCTAGCAGTAGATTATCTCAAAAAGGTAAGTGGATCTCAAGATGTCATAGATACGTGCACAGAAAAATTTGCAATTCCGTTTAGAATCGTATTTTCAATCGAAACGTTAGTTGAAAATGAAACATGGGAGGCCATCTTAGTGGAGCATTTCAGTAATGTAACGATTTATGTAGATTTTACGTAAAAGATTTTTTCTAGAAAGGAAGCTGAAAAATAAATGCTAGAACGGATCTCAAAACATCAATTTCGCTTCCATCAGGAAACCATTCCGCAAGGATCCTCAGAACAACCTAAGATTCACATTACATTTGAGAGGAATGAACGACAAATTGGTGAATAGGATACGAAACATTCAGATGTAGTTCAAACACAAACATGTAGGTACTACACAGAATTCAAAAGTACAATACAACTTCAACGACACATACCAGAACATCCCCACATTGTTCTTGCTAATAGCATCATGCATGTTTCTCATAAAGACGTTATCTAAAAGTATGTACAACAAGTACTGCTAATAGCAAAAGACTACTTCAATATTTATGCCAAAATGTTGTAATTCAGTGGAAATGGCACTGCTGTCGCCTCATATCGATCGAAAATAACTAGTCATTAAAACTGTATTCCTTTAATAATCTGCATATATTGTTCTTTTACTTTTGTTAAACGGCAAAGACATATCCCAAAAGAACAGAATTTTATAAACAGAACTATCAAAAAAGTGGCGTACATTAGTATTTGTTTAGACTTATGCTGTCACGATGAAAGCTCCTTGAGCTTTCCTAATTTAAACATTACTAATAACATGGACCTACTCGATTTGTAGTAAAGGAGTGTGTTGTCTACTTTCCCGCTATCCCTTTCAAGAATGTTATTTCACCCACTTTCTCAATTTCCTCTCATTCATCACCAATGTTTCTAATGCCTATGTTTAACTATAAGTACATACTTTTCTGCATAGGCCGTCGTATTTTCCTTACTGGTCGCCTGAATTTCTCAGAGTAAATGTCTCCCGGACTGGAACAGCTTTTCCACTTTTCGTCACTTCGTATATTCTTGAGAAATGAAATAACTATGACGTTTGTGATTCTTTTGTTTTTCCACGCATGATTCTGTTCTCCAAGTGATTTGGTGTCTGGCAGAATTCCAGAATGAATAACATTAGTTTTGCATATCAGTAAATGCATCTTGACCAGTGCATAGAATGTTCGCCTACGTGGCACTTTCCTAGGTTCTGGTATATCGGAGTGTTGATCTCCTGAGTGGATTTTGGACAGCACCTAGCGGCCGGGGTAACGTGCGGGGATTGAACTTTGAACTGGGATGCGTGCCTCCTAGTCTGGATTCACTGCCGTGCCACACACCCCACTATCCAAGTCAAACTGTATGATAAAGTATTATTTTTGATTTGTTTGTATCAAGCATTGTAACCGTCGAGAATGCAAAAAATGGAGGTTTTATTAAGCTCTGGAAAGCAAGTTCACATTATACACTCGTTAAAAGAAAAACTACATTTGTCACCACTATCTTCTTTTGATATGCTGTGAAACAGGTATTTATATTTTACCAGGATAAGGTTGAATAGGTTTACTGGAAATCTAACTACGTTTTGACAAATGTTTTAAATATGCGTAATTTCAGATAGCGTAAGTCGGAGAAATATTTCGCTGACATCATATTCTTTGTCTTAAATAAAACTAATCACTTTACACTTCAAGGAACTAGGAAGTGCTAAATATTTATTTATATTTATTCTGAAAATCTAGTACCGCGGGTCTAGATTTACATTATGTGACCCCAAGAGAAAGTTGGGAAAATATTATTGAAAACTTGTTCGCTAACGTCGCGCGATCACTAAAATTGACGCAACAACGGAGAAAAATTCTTATAAAAATACCCTATAAGGTCCTTCTCTAACATAAAACTGTCGTAGAATTAAGACTTTGTTGTATTCACATAAATGTAATCAGGCGCATGATATCACCGTTTCACATCATCCTTAGCAGCGGCGGCTTGCATGGTACTTAATAGATGTTGATATTTGAGAAATATTTTTCCTTGATTCACTTCCTACAGGCCGTAGCTGACTCAGATCAACTCACTTCAAGAGAGACGACGCAAGTATGAAGGTGATTTGGACCTCAATCATTATCCTCGGCGCACTTTGCTTCTCAGCAATCGCCGATGATGTGAGCAAAGTCAACGACATAGACGATGGTGAGACATTTTATATTCTGGCCCTCTAATAACTTATTGGTAAGGTTTAAATGACCACGCCTGCTTCAAATACCTGATTTCAGGGTACGCTAACGCTATGGACGGTAAAATTGATTTTATGCTTTCCCGGCAAATGCTTAATATTCATTCTTCTCGAGAATACCGCTGGATTAAATTTTCAAATAGATCATTCTTGAATCTTCTAACTCTGCGAATATTAAGAAAGTTTATAAGATTTGAAAACTCGAATGTCCAATTATAAACTCTGTGGATACTGATCTTTTAGAATTAAAGCCAAGGATATTTCGATGAGGGAGAAAGAATTTGTGTAAAATGTGGTATTTTTACTTATTTTAAACAACAGATGTTTTATAACGTTTGCTTCCTTATTTTGTTTATTGTGGCTTGCCAATGTCAAGTTTGAGCAAACAAGTTTATGGTATACTTGAATGAGGAAAAACGAAGTGCAATGTTGTGTTTTCACTTATTTTTCAATGAAAATTTCGAATCTTATTTTGCTTCAGGCAAATAACTGTTTGAGTATAACGTCACTCTTAAAACTTTTGAGGAATGTAAGAAACGTAACTTATTTGAGCTAACAGATTGCCCAAGTAATTTAATCCAGGCACCACACTTGGTACATGTTTGATTTTGAATAAGTCTTGCAAAAGATATTTTATTTCTTAATTTAATCGAAAACTCAAGGTCTCAGTAGGAATTGTGTCAAAAGTTTCAAGGTAATGCGTACATGATTCCAGAAATATTGTTATCAGTCGTTGAATGAATAAGTGTTATTTGCCTTATGTGTATAGAAATAGATGAAGAACATTTCGTTATGAACATTTCAAAAGAAAGAATACTGGAATTGATTTTCCGTGATTCTGCCATTCCTAATTTAAATATTTAATTGTGGTACTACATTTTTGGCAATTTCGCAAAGATTATAGCATCTCTCTACAGGCTTTTCAAATAATTTATAATAATGCCATTAAAAATTCTAAATTTTTCGATTCAACGCCATCACGTTGACGGATTTAGCGAGGTTTAAGTCTTACCCTGATAAATGAGGCTCCAGGAAAAAGCTGGAAGTTAACGACGGATTACAATGTTAAGTTTGTGGCCTCTCATCCGCGACAAAACTGAGCCTGTATGGTGCGAGAAATGAGAATTCCTTGATTCCCAGCAGGTGTTTCCAAAGGGGTTTTTCGAATATCAACAAATCGATATTTTTTTGCATCGCAGGCTTGACAAAACTCAAAACTTTTTAACGTGCTTCTCCAGTACAAAATAACTCGTGTCAAATAATTCATATCCTGTCTACTTATAGAAAAATATGACCTCTGTTAGGTATGATCAGCAACAATCATACCATTCCACGATATATTTTCCTTCAAATAGAACTTGATATACCAGGATGTTAAATGCAAGCATGGGGGAATAATGTGGGAAAATAGTACTTTTCTATCTAATATTAATGCCATTTTCACGGAAAACTGTTCATAAGAAGCGAAAACTCCAACAAAATTTAATAAAAAAATTAAGAAACGTCACCATTCGATTTCTAGTTGTTCCTAAATTATAGAAATAATTAAAGCCATAATGCGACAATCAATTAGAAACGGCGCTGCAGTCGGCTCGAATAGCTGAAAATGTTTTAATTTAAATATATATTCGTCAATTAACATGAATATTTTGTACCTTTTTATTGTTTTCATTTATATCTAAAGGCCGTTTTACACGGTACATTTTTTCGTACAATCTATCGTGCGAACGCATGTACAGTCAAGTGTGCAAGAAAATATTGTATGAACGACTGAATCAGACTAAATGTCGTTTTACACGATGAGTGCAAACGCACAATTTTCCGTGCAATTTAGCGGTAGAAATCGCTCGGAATTCGCGAGTCTTTTGTTTATCATGTATATGTTTCACTCGTGAACATATGTTTCACTCACGTATTTGACACCTTGAAAAGCTGATCACCTGAAATTCGGAACCTCGACTCGACCATCTGCCTACTGATAATTCTCCCGGTTCAGAAAAAGCTCCCGTGGACTCTTCTCTCTGGATTTATATTCGACCTTTGCATCGTTTCATTTTTTATCATCTGGATTTTAGAGCGACAAGTCATTGACGTTTCTCGCCGGATCTCCACTCTTTTTAGACAAATTTCGTGGGTTTATTATGTGTGTGTGACAAAGTGTTATTATCAAATGATCAAGTGGTATAGCAGAACACGGGACCCTTTTTTTTAGACCCTCCCTTGTATTTGTACCAGTGTTTTAATGTCATTTTTTTACGATTTCTATGTTACCTGCTAAACAATAGAAATAAAATGATTATCATTATATCACGCGGGATATCAGGAACTCTACTTGAGGACCAGTCATAATTCTGGGGGAAAAGGACACAAACCCAAAGATCGCGATTACACTGAAAAACCAGAACACCAAATAACACGATGAAATGACGATGTAAACATTTGAGCAACTTTGAGTTAACTCTTCTCGGGTTCTAAACTGCTTCAAACTATTCATAATTGTCGACGTAATTAATTCTTACCTTGAGAATGAGTGACGAGTCGCTCTCGAAACGTCGACAATTATGAATAGTCAAAACCGGTGGAGAGCCCGAGAAGAGTTTACTCATGAAAGATTATATACACAGGATAATAATTACTCATAATATTCGACGGGAAAGTGTTAATCCTTTTTATAAACAACTTTATTTTCAATCGTAACACAGGCACCACAGTTTTCGTCACATCTGCGCCATCTGTGGAATATTAACGATACTAACTGATCGAAATTCTATGATTGTCTGAATGGAATTAGAACAGGTTCTATTTTCCGTTCAGGCATTCATACATTCGCACAAGCGTTCGCACAATTTGCCGCTTTACACGGTACAATTTCCTGATACATGCGTTCGCACGACAGATTGTACAAACAAATGTACCGTGTAAAACGGCCTTAAGACTTATCTATTCCATAAAAGCAGAATTTCTTTAAAAAAATAATGAAACATTAGGAATACAGCACTTGTTTTGACTTAATTACCCGAGATAGAACCACATTTACGCAACTATCGAGACTATCTGAGGTTGTGAAATCATAATTTCGTACATATAGAGGCACGAAAATTCCGAAACTTACAAGAGGTTCTTTCCGTCCCAAGAAGTTCTTTCCGTCGGTTTTCATCTTTTAATGTAGGTTCTGCCATAATTTATTTTTAATAATTTTTTTTCTTTCTCCAACAGGTGAAGATTCTCATCTGACTGACGTCAATGACCACGGAAGCGACCCAGGAGAGAACCCTGAGGTATACAATATCACGTTTGAGAGTAATATTCGCCAGTAGAGCACGAATGTGCTAAAATCATACCCATTACGCCATTCCCTTTCGGGGTAGGGACAGTAAAAGAACTTACGTATAGCTGTTAGGCCCAGTAAGCTGGTTCTCCTTTAATAATTTCCTCCATAATTCCCTTTCCTTGCACACACTATCGCCTCTGTTACTTTTCATGCAATTCCTCATGTACGCTCTCATACTCCTAAGTTGGCTAGAGCCATTTTTCTCGAGCCATTGAATTAAAATTTTAATACGCGTTTTATTAATGATATTTCTCGATAAAAGTGGAATAATTGCATTCACCCACTTGAATTTTGGCTATTCAATGCTTATCTAACACATAAATTTATGGGAAATGAGATATATTTTTAAATAAATCGATTACCTGTACATAGTTTTTATGATAAACGCAAAATAATACATTTAATATTATTATGATGGTTGCTAACATATTTCAAAGTGTCACGCCAAGTCAAAGATTGGAAACAATATAGTTTGAAATAATTTTCGCCTAAATTCCGCGCCGAAAACCATCAATTGCTCAAATTAGGCGAACATAAGATTTTGAGTTCCTGCATCGCTTCCATTGCCGCATTGATGGTCATTTCCACCATTTACTCAGGATTTACTTAAATGGAATGAGGTCCTAGTTTTTTTTTACTTGAAAATTTATGTAAATATGCACTGTACGAAAGGTAGTTAGAGCGACATATATCACCAGTCATAATGGAGAACAGATTTTAAAGTATCAGGCGAAAGTTTGTGGAAAATTGTCACAGATTGCATTGTAACAGAAAACACTTTGTGAATATTTCCACACCAATTTTTTTTTTTAATTCAACCGACCTAGGTTTCGGCAAACATTGCCATTATCATTGTCGAATTTTGCTAAACATTAACTTGACCCCAACCATCATAGTGATTTTAAAACTCTGGTTCTCCATACCCAATGTAAAGGGAAAAAACTTGACTTTTTGGAACAATTTCAAATAAGCTTGTCATGTAAAAACAAAAATGTCTCTGTTGTAAATGACCAATTGTACTCATCCCACTCCTCCCCATTACTCTCCATTCTCCTTGAACGAAATTTGAATCCGTCATTTTCCTGACGATTGCGTCACTACCACTAAAATCCTAACCGTCAACCTCCCTGTAAACAAACCCCCCCCTCTTACTCCCGTTGCGTCACGACTTCCCCCCCTCCTTCCCAATTCTGTCGCCTTTACTCTCCCACCACTCCCCTCCTCCATCCCATACCTATATATATATCGCTCGTGTATTTGTGACTTCACCTTGATAATGGCAATGTTTGCCGAAACCTAGGTCGGTTGAATATATAAAAAAAAAAAATTGGTGTGGAAATATTTACAAAGTGTTTTCTGTTACAATGCAATCCATAATGGAGAACATATTCGAATTCTATTTTTAAATCTCAGCGTCAGTAATAAGTATGAAATAAATATAAAAATGTACATGGCGCAAAAATATATTTAATTGCGCCAAAAATCCTCAGTAATTAAATAAATATGTCCACCTAGGGCTCTAATTTCACCAAAGTTTTCACCCCATGCGCTGAAAACACATTCACAAGAGTTATTTCTTTGCAATACTGTATCTTTTCATGCAATGCTTCATTTACGCTCTCCTATTCTTAAGTTGGCTAGAGCCATATTTCTCTGCGTACAGATTAGCATTAAAATTTTTATACGAGTTCTTATTAATGATATCTTTCGATAAAAGTGGAATATTTGGATTCACCTATTTGAATTTTGGCTATTCATTAGTATTTTAAGACGTAGCTTTTTGAGACATGAGATATATTTTTAAATAATTCGATTACCTGTACCCAGTTTTTGTACTAAACGAGAAATAATACATTTATTATTAATATGATGGATTTTAACAAACATCAAAGGGTCACACTAAGTCAAGGATTGGAAACAACATAATAAAAAATAATAATGTTCACCTAAACACCGAGCCGAAAACCATAATTTGCTCAAATTAGGTAAACGAATGATTTAGTGTTCCTGTATCGCTTCCATTACTGCATTGATGGTGATTTCCACCGATTTACTCAGGATTTACTTAAATGGAATTAGGTCCTAGCAATATTTTCAACTTAAATATTTACAAAAATGTGCACTGTACAAAAGGTAATTTGAGCGACATATATCCCTAGCAATAGAGGAGACCATATTCGAATTTTTTTTAAATTTCAGCATCTGTAATAAGATGAAGTACATATGCCTTCCTCCCTCCCTCCCCATTTCTTAAGACATTGAAACTATTTTTTTTTCAAATTTTTATCTCAAGCTATTTACCTTGGGCGGCCTTATGTATAATGTTGCGGAAGCCCATTTTTGCGTTTGTAATGGTTTTCGTAAAAGTCTATTACTATGAAATTATTTATCCTAGGAGGATGAAACAAAAAGCATTTCATTTGAAATTTCTCAAAGTAAAAAATAACCCCGGTGCGGTGGTTTGCTTACCTATGTCTATCCTTTCTAAGGTAAAACTACAAGCAAAGCTAAAAAAAGTTACGAGTGAAATTTCACTGCTTGAAATTTTTTAAATAATAGTAGAAGTGGAATATACAGTTTGAATTATTTTTGTATTTGTAAATATTAGTTATTAGATTTATCATAAAAATATCAATAGTGATATACTTACCCTTAAGTTGTTATAAATTATTAAAAAGTTACTTTTTAAATTTTAAATTTAATTTTAAATTTTAAAATTAATAAATATTTTCATTTTCAAAGTTAAAAATCAATATATATATATATATAAATTCTTAGAAAATCACTCGGGTGATAAATATATAATATGCCAAGAGGGTGGCCGATAAGAATACAGAAACAGAAAAAAAGGACACTCACAAATTGAAACTTCCGATATTTCGGTGAAGACTTGCTACACCTTTCTCAAGGGTAAGAGTAGGAATGAGGAAAAGGATACAAATTGAGGTATGGGAGGGGAAAGAGGGGGATACGAAGGTGTAAGAGGAGAAAGAGGGGGAGAGGAAGGTGTAAGAGGGGAAGGAGGGGAAGACGAAGAGCGGGGAGAGGGCGGGCGGGGAGACGGCGAGCGGAGGGGAGAGAGGAAAAAAGGGGAGCAAAAGGAAGAGAGTGGAGGAAGCAGGGAGAGATGAGATGAGGGGGAGGGAGAAACTAGTGTGATTTATTGAGTCCAGGGGGCGAGAAAGCCTGGTGGATCAGAATGCAAGAAGATTCAAGATCTTTGAGCTGAAGGGGAGAGGAAGAAGGGGGAAGGGAAGCAAGTAGACCAACTTTAAAAGTGTTATTGAAAGTGGAGTTGTGGGAGGAGGCATGAATGGCGACAGGGAGAGAAACAGAGAGGGAGGGGCAATCGTTACAAGACGAGCGGTGCCCATTCATTCTAATATTGAGAGGAGTGGTGGATAAGCCAATATAGAAAGAAGGGCAGTGTTGGCAGAGGAGGATGTAGACAATGTTAGGTGTGGTGCAAGTGGGTGAGAGGACAGAAGGGAGGGGAAAAGCGAGGAACTTGTCCGGCAAGGGCTGGGTGATGAGGATGGCGCAAGTTTTGCATCGCGGGCGGTTGCACGGGGTGGGAAGGGATTTGGTGGGTTTGAGTGATTTGGACAGGGGTTTGAAGACTTTAAAAACGGCGGATAGATTGGGCGTCTGAAGCTGAGAGAGGGACATTGAGTATATACATGATTTGGTCGAAAACACCTGATAAAGTGTTACTGTTATATAGTTACCAGAAACCAAAAAAACAATTACCATTCTACTCATCGATTATATCACATATCACTATAAAAGATACATTACTCGATCATACAGAAATTTTAACTACGTTTAACAATTCGTTGCCAGCAGTTCTATGTGAGCTATCTGTTTAAATAGATATTGATACTTTAAAGGTACACATGAAAAAGTTCATATGTTAGCTTAAAAAATTGAAGGACTGATTTATATTATTAATATACAGACTTGTAAGTTTGCGTCATTTTTGTGACAACATTTCATTTTATTCTGTTGTAGTAAGAATTGACTTAGATTTAACAGTTTTACAATTAAATATTTATATATTATTTAATATATTACGTATTCTCTATAGCCAATTGTAAATATATAGCGGAAGTTATAATCGTATCCTATTATCAAAAATGATGAGGATATAAGTGCCAAATCTGCCAAAATCCAGCATTTTGATTATATTTAACCTAGCCGCTTGATGAGTATAGGGCATAAAATCTGAATTTCTAAAGATTGGTTTTTGAGTCAAAACCAGATATTTTTCTTGGGGACATAAACATGAAATCCCTATACTAAAAGTCACAAACATTTTTCTGGCTTCTTTACTTATTTTTACCACATTCTATCTTTTACACTATTGTCACAGGAACCAACATCATCTACGTCGAAACAAAATGATGGGAAAGCAAGGAGGAAAAGATCCCTGCTGGACAATATGAACCAATCAGCCCAGAAGAGCCGCGTAGTTAAACGAGAGACCGGAACGCAAGGAGACCCGAGCTGCACGGATGCTACACTGGACATCCTGGTGCGACACTTTTACGACGCCGAGATTTTGATTTTGGCGTCCATGGTGCGAGTTATACCCTCGGATAATCCCGAATCAACACCTAAGACCGCCATGGAAGTTGGTACCTGCCCACGAGATTCTCTGGACACGGTAGTGGAGCTAATCTATAACACGTTAGAGATGTCCTTAGATTCATTGGAACGAGTGACAGGAGCGTCTAATGGGGATGCGACACCTGGGACAGCAGAGGGCGGCAGCGAAGCACTGAAGTCATTCGCCCAAAAAGTCGCGGAAGCGTCTACCTTAATCTTCGAAGCATTGAAACGAGCTTTTACCGAAAATGGATCCGCCGATGCGACTTCCACCGCTGCCCAAGACGGGAATAACTGTCCACCCGATTCTCTCGATGCAATAGCACTGAAAGTTTTGGACTCTCTCAAACGCATCAAAAAAGTCATCGATCGGGTCTTGATCGATTCACCCGGCACCGATGATGGACAGAAAGGCGACACCTGTCCTCCTGATTCCATAGATGAGATGGTGCGTTGCTCCGGGAATTGGGTGACAATAATCATGACAGCTTTGCAGAAAGCCACGGACATTCATGAAGCCGAGACGGAGCCCGCAACCGAGGGAAATGATGAATGTTTCAAGGACTCGTTGGAGACTTACGTGGAACAGATGTTGGAAGCAAATTATCTGGTCATGAAGGTGGCCTTACGAGCTCTCACCCAGCCAAAAGAAGCCACCGCGGATTCAACGGGGTCCGGCGAATGTCTCAGCGATACCTTGGAGGAAGCCTTTAAGATCGCTAAGAACTCATCCATGGCTCTGCTGGATTCTGCATTGAGATTCATCGACGAATCGAAAGTAGCCTCTCCGTCCGGGACATCAGGTCCGGCGGGCAAAACCTGTCCCGAGGGTGGCATAGATGACGCATTAAATTGTTACATGAACGCGTTCAAATCGATTTTGGAAGCCATGAAACGAGTCTCTGCAACCGTACCCAAAGAAGACGAGACCATAAGCCAAGCAGTGAGCGCTTTGGCACCGCGCGTGATGGGAATGTTCTGCCGGATGATGAAAGCCCTCGAACTGGTGGTAGCCCCTCCGAATGCCGCTAGCGAAACGAAGCTCTCGGGAGATGATAAATGCCCCATGGATACTTTAATTCGACTGGCCTTTCACTTCAATAGCGCGACCGGTCTGCTTCAAATATTCGATTTTGGAAGAATTTTGACCCCCTTGAAGAGTGACTCCGCATCTCAGGACGTGCCCTTAGGAGACATCGATTCGTTGGACACGTTGATGAGACACCTGATGTCCGCAACTAAAATGATCGCCGACGTGATTGGAAAGGTCGTTAATGAGGAAGACCAAGTCAAGGTCGTAAAACTCATCAAAGTACTACCTCTCCCTGAGTTCCTGATGAAGCTGATCGAACATAACGTCCCGGTTAATCTTCCGTTCATCCAAAACCTCCTGTCTTCCGTGTGCAACCCGGCGTTTGTCAATACGTTCCTAACCATCTCCAAAAATATGGATTTGCTGAACCCGGTCAAACTGCTGAGTGGCGAGTGGATTAATGACGCTTCTAAATTGTTCACACCATCTTAGGCAGACGGCATCATGGGTGCATTCTCGACTAGAGACAACTCGAACACAGACACGAGCGGGTCTTCCTTGTCCTTCATGAGAGATATGAATTCTGGAAAATTCTTACAATATATGTTTGGGGGAAGACCGGAGAAGTTAAGGAAAAGATGCCAGAGTCTTCGACAAGGACAACATTTTAAGGAAAGCAGTCGAGGATCAATTTTGGAAGAAATTAAAATTGAATTAACTCCCCGAAGTTAATTTGGGAATTGATGTAACTATATCTCTGGCTTAATGTTTTTAGTTTTAATAAAAAAATTAAAAAATGATAATAAATGAGACTTTATTTTATAAACAAAATCCACATTGCCACATTCAAGTGGAGCAATAATGTCGAGTGAAACTATTATTATTTTCAATAAGATATAAAGGCCTTCATGAATGTACACCTTCATGGTATTAGGAGAAGGCGAAGTGACCTCGGTGCAAGAAGGTGAATCCTTCTCGAATGCCCCCTTCTTTGCCAAAAAT
This sequence comes from Pyrrhosoma nymphula, assembly GCA_963573305.1. Taxonomy (NCBI): domain Eukaryota; kingdom Metazoa; phylum Arthropoda; class Insecta; order Odonata; family Coenagrionidae; genus Pyrrhosoma; species Pyrrhosoma nymphula. The sequence continues at coordinate 121,580,876 of OY754331.1, read as the reverse complement.
GATCCACATAACATGGCTACCGTGCGCAATTTGTTCATTATTTATAAAAAATTGCTGTTTTATGGAATTGATTTTAATTTAACATTTTCCTATATAAATGATTACGTTGCAGCGACCATTCCGCTACAAATGCTACCATTGCATTCTAGCAGTAGTATTAAGCTGCTCAACTGATCTATTCAATATCGCTCATTGCAAATTTTAATGGCTTCAATATTCTCACGTTATATTTTTCCGATGGTTTCATCTACTCTCCTTTACCCTTAACTCCTAGCTCGATCATATATTCACAGCAAACATTTCATGTTCTAAATATCCCTACTTACTGCATTTTTATGAATTTATAAATACATATATGCAGCTTTTGTACCAATATCCTAATTATATGCAATAGTAAGCGAAATTGAAGCGTATCACAAATTCCATTGCTAGAATTAAATACATTATTCTTTCAGCCATCCGATAGTGAATATTTCAACCGTATATCTTGAAAGCAAGTAATTTAATAGGGTAAAAAAAAAGAAACCGATTTACTGATTCCTATGTTTTTCTTTTGTGAGCAAATAAAAGGGGCCCGGTTTAAGGTCCCAGAGGACTTTTTAGTTGCGCCTTTTTTGTCCCAGTGCACTTAGTTACATGGCTGAATGGCCGACTTAGTTACGTGCCGAATGGCACTTCTTTGGATCTTACCACGGGAAAAATTCCTGTGATGGTGTTGACGGAAATAAAAAAATGAAGGAGCTAAGGCAAGTCTGCAAAGGCCATTAAACAATCAAATACTCAGCGTAGACGAAATATTTGAATTTTTTAATTTAAAGTTGAAAAACAAATTATTTCATGATTAAATCTTATGAGATAGCTAAGATTTCAGAGACGCTAAAAAGTCGTTTTGACTGCTGCACTAGAGTTGTTGGTTTTAAAAGGTATCACAATTATGTTCATATCTCAGAACGTATTGTTAGATGTTACTTTATATCAGACTCAAATGAATATAAAGACCATCCCGAGTCTAGTATTGTACAGCTCTCACTTAAAGAAAAAGACTGTTGCTTGTGTATTTGACAATCTGTGGTGGATAGGTGAAGTAGTAGTAAACATCAGCTATGTAAATGATTATGTTTTAGTGTATTTTCATCATCCCGCTGGACCTCTTACATCTTCTAAAAAGTCTTCAGAAGACAAAGGGTGGGTACCAGTTGGCAACATCCTGAGGAGGGTAACACCGCTTGAACTGACTACAGTGACTGGCCGTTCTTATTACATTGAAAGAGAATCATCAGAAGAAATATCTCAGCTGTTGGTTACTTATCGTAAACAAGTAATTTCTATTGCTACAAAGGTTTTTATTTATTTTATGCAATAAAAAAAATTCTTGCCAAAATGCATCTTTACTTGAAAAGTGTTTATCTAAACATTACCATTAAATTACTTTTTGTAAAGTGGTATCTTTATATATAAAAAAGTCAATGTATGTATGTATGTTCCACATCTCCTCCTAAACCACAGGACCGATTTTAATGAAATTTGGAACACGAGTTTGTCACTGATAGACAACAAACACTGTAGGGTTCAATTAACCGAAACCCTATTTTTTCAGGGTTAAGGGTGTGATCCTTACTAATGTGTATAAAAATGTTATGGTCTCTGTCTGTCTGTTGCTCCATCACGCAAAAACTACTGGACCGATTGAGCTGAAATTTGGCACGTAGATAGAAAACATGACTGGCTGTAATATATGTCATATTAAAAAGCCCTCAGGGCCCCCACAAGCCCCCGAGGGTCACCCCTGGTGGTCCATGCTAAGCATTAGGTTCGGTGCAGTGGTTTCATTTTTTGCTTTTTAAAAGTACTTTCACTCAAGATATAGGGCTGGAATTTTTTTTAATCGGATGGCTGAATAAATACAATTTCTAATTTTATCAATCGATTTTCTTCTACGGTTCGTATTTGCCTGAAATTCATGTTTTCAGTTAAAAAATCTCACATTTTTATCTGAAATCAACAATAACATATTTCCTTGACAACCAGAGATTTGTTTTTCAAAGGATATTCACGCTTCTAGCATTTAAATATCACGTCTTCTTGCAGGTCCATGATAGCACGTAGAAATAAAATTTGTATCAGAAGGGCCCAGAGTCCTAAGAGCCCCATGATAGATTGCTTCAGGGGGTAATCGATAAATTCAATCCATATTTACAACAAGTATACTCTTCAATGTCTATTCTCAAAGTAGCTTTCATAGGGGCACTGCATATATATGAGAGAACACTTACGTAGTAAACGTTACACATAAGGGAATTCATAGAATACACAATTAATTGTGCAAGAATATTTACCTGTTTGTACAAAAGGGAAGCGATCAAGCTGTTAATCACTAAGAAGACGGCCCAAGAGAACCGTAGGGACGAGGTGACCATCTATCAACCTTTGCTATTTAAGAAGTAATGAGTTTTTTTGGCCGATTTTTGGGTTTCCCGTGCATGAAAGTGGACCAATAGTCACTCATTTCTCCGTGCACCTGGAAAATGGTCAGCGTGTCTACTACAACGAACACAACATACAAGACAGGTTACGAGCTCCTCGAATAACCGCACATACAGTTTTCTTCAGGCTTTTCGGTTCGCAAATAAAATAAATTTAACGTTTTTCACACCCGTTGAATTTCAACGGGTACCTTCCGCTCGTTTTGAATAAAAAAATAGGTTTTGAAATTCTACAAGTGTTCTCTTTTGTTACAGCATTCAGCTTTGGTAAGTTACTGGTTAAGTTGTCATAAAAGTTTCTATTACAACGTTATATAGAAATGTTAAAAACAAAAACAAAATAGAAACGATATTTTTTAATAATAAAAAAGTCTACTCTACTAGCACTTAGGATATGCTAAGGGTAGAGCTTCCAATTATAAAGAAAAGGAACATCTCAAAAAGCCTTACTCAAGTGCGTCAAAAGGTTGCACTTTCATAAAGTTTTTGTAATACTTGAGAGGTTGCAACTTTCTTATTTGTATAATAAAGAACATAATTTTTTATTTCTCATGCACATACACAAAAATACTAAGTTGTGCTAATTTGAGATTTTTATCTCCAACCCCATCAGAGTTATTCAAAACCAACCTTTAAAAAATTGAAAAAGGTGAGTTTTTAAAAATTTATAACAATTTGAGGGTAAGCATATCACCATAGATATTTTTATGGTAAATCTAATAACTTATATATGCAAATAAAAAAATAATTAAAACTCTATACTCCACTCCTACTATTAAGAAAAAAATTTCAAACAGTGAAATTTCACTCCAACGTTTTAAAACATGTAGTTTTACCTAAGGAAGAATAGAGATAGGTAAAGAAATCACTACAATTATTTTTCACCTAGAAAATGTTTGAAATTTTCAAGGTAAAAAATTCTGCGTACACGGAAGACACGGATACACGGTAACGGTAATACATGGAAGGATGAAACAAAAAGCATTAAGAAAAATACTTTTTGTTTCATCCTGCTAGGATAAATTCTTTTATAGTTATAGACCTTTACGTAAACCTTTACAAACGCAAAAATGGGCTAGCGCAACATTATATAACTGGCCGCCCAAGATAAACCGCTTGAGATAAAAATTTGAAAAAAAAGTTTTAATGTCTTAAGACATGAGGGCAACAACTGGGAAAGTTTCAATTTTTTTTTAATTGGTCAAGCAACCACTTTTGTACCACTTAAAATGGATTGGCCCAATTAAACCTACCTCCAGAGAATATATGACATAAAATAGTTTGCAACTTCACAGTTTTATTATGAAAATACGACCAGTTTCGCTACAAAGTTACAAATGCAGGTTACTTTTTTCCTCAACATATTACTCTGTTACGAAACCGGTCGTGAGTTTATAGTAAAAATGAGGAGAATAAATAAAAATGAACAAGTTCTGGACTCAAGATTGAACCTAGCTATCAGTTTAAATCCATTTAAAAACCTAAATTCTACATTAGGTTCCCAGAAAGAGATTTGAATAATTAACGCTAGAATATTCGACTTGAATACACAAAATATGAATATGGCAAATAGTCGCCGTTTCAGACGCATGATCGAAAAGTTGGAAGGAAGTGATTATTATGTCAATTGAAAATTTGCTATGAAGAATCTTCTCAAGTATTTCCGTTAATGGGGCTACGTAGATGGCAGTAAATATTCATAAGGACTACCAAAAGACGACAACGAAGATGGGGAGGCGTTAGGTAAATCTGATAAGTCTGCATGTTTCCCGGCAAGTATACACTTAGGAATTCAAGGTATGCTACGGATGCGTGGGACGAACTCAGAAAAACTTTTGAAGACAAAAGCCTCAATCGCCGGATCAATTTTCTAATTTTGCTTCCAGATGAACGACGAGATAAGTATTCGTCCATGCACGAGTATCTCACGTCCGTTCTGTCAACCTCTCAGAAATTACAAGATATATTTAGAGAAGAAAGTGGAAGATGATTTGATTGCTGTAGTAATGCTGCGTAGACTACTTGAACAATACCAACCGCTGCGGATGGCATTAGAAAATTCAGGAGCTGAACTAACCTCCGAAATTGTTCGAGTAAGATTGCTCCAAGAAGACAGCAATAAAAATTAAGAACCTGATGACAGCGCTTGGATTGTATCTGGTAAGGAGTATCACGGCAAGAAAACTGTGGAGCGGTCGAAGAAGGGTCTTACCTACTACAAGTCCGGTGAGAAGGGACATGTTCGTCCGGAGTGTCCTCAGCTAAAGAAGAACCAGACTGATCAGAAGAATCCGAAAAATTCAGAAGCAAATCAGCATACGAAGAATGAAAACAACAAGAAGAAAAATTTCAAGAAAGAAAAGTTCAGTTTGCTGACTCAAGAATGCATGAATTCTTGTAATTCATTAGTTTCTGATCAACTCTATCTTGATTCTTATGCTTCAAGGCACACGACACCAAGAAAAGACTTTCTGCACGATTTTTCTGTTAGGTCTCAGTCTAAAATATCAATTAAGTATGCAAATGGTCAAAGAATAGTGTTGGTTGTGGTAAATTATCATTATCAAGAGAAAGGGTAACTGACCACGTATCTGACATCGATGTGACTTATGTACCTAACCTATGCGCTAACTTGTCTATTTCACAGATTGCAAAGGAGCGTGTAGTTCTTGTATTTCGATCTACAGGTTGCATGATCTGCAAAGAATCATATGTTAAGATAGATGGAGAGCCATCCATGACTGCGTCTGAGGTCAATAGAGCGTACAAAATGGACAATGTTCAGGTAAAACCCACTGAAACTGTTTTTACTGCAACCAAATATGATGCTAATTTTGATTTATGGCTCAGACGTGTTGGGTATTTACATGATAATGGTCGCATCAAAATGAAAGGAATGGTAAATGGAATGCACTTTAATAAAAATCCTGTTTCGAGTCCTTGTGTTCCATGCACCACTGGTAAACAGCATCGTTTGCCACACCCAGAGAGTGAGAGTAGAGAAACTGAAAGATTGGCCCTAGTTCATACTGATGTTTGTGGCCCAATGAAAGAGGAATCACATGGTGGATCCAAGTACTTATAAATGTTTTTAGATAATTTCTCTAGAAAGTGTTTTCCTTATTTCCTAAGATATAAAGATGAAATATTTTCAAAGTTATGTTCTTTTAAAGCTAGAATGGAAAACTTAACGAACTGTAAGATCAAAATACTACGCACTGATAACGGGGGCGAATTTGTGAACGGACAGATGAAAACTTTTCTTGATAAGGCAGGTATCCAACATCAGCTGACTGTGCCATATACTTCACAGCAAAATGGTAGAGCAGAACGAGCTATTAAGACCATTTGTGAAAAAGCGAGAAGCCTGCTGATGGGTGCTGAGTTGCCTAGATCCTATTGGGCAGAAGATTGTCAAACTGCATGTTACTTGAAGAACAGAAGCTCACATCGTACAACTGATGCTATCCCAGAAGAATTATGGACAAATAAAAGAATTGATGTGAGTCACCTGAAAGTGTTCGGTTGCATTACTTATGTCCATGTACCCAAGGAATTACATAAAAGTAAATGGGAGCCTAGGTCCAAACCCCACAAATTTGTTGGATATTGTGAAAACACGAGAGGGTATGGTCTGATCGACCCAAAGCATCGCAAGAAAATAGTGAGAGCTAATGATGTAGTATTCCTGGAAAATAGCCTCCTAAATGGCAGCATTGGTGAAGACGATATCAAGGAAACGGGTTTTGATTTTTTCCTAAATCATGAAGAAATTCAAGAAGAAAATAATGAAGGAATTCATGAAGAAAAGCATAAATTCATAGAAGGTTAAGATCAAGGGGGTGGAAATGAGAGACGAAGAAGACAGTGTCAGCTACCAAAGAGAGTTGATGACTTTTTAATATATCAAGAAGAAGACGGGGATGCTGATCCTTGTTCAGTAGAAGATGGAAAATCAAGACTCGATTGGAATAAATGGAAAAAAGCTACGCAAGAAGAGCTAGATTCATTGGAGGAAAATCAAGTGCTGCCAGGAAGGAAGTGATTATTATGTCAATTGAAAATTTGCTATGAAGAATCTTCTCAAGTATTTCCGTTAATGGGGCTACGTATATGGCAGTAAATATTCATAAGGACTACCAAAAGACGACAACGAAGATGGGGAGGCGTTAGGTATAGGCGTTGGGTATAACATTAGTATAAAAATCTCCTGATGTGAAACTCGTTGGATGTAAATGGGTATTCAAACTAAAAAAATTCTATGATGGAACTACACGCCATAAAGCAAGATTGGTGGCACATGGTTTCATACGTTTCATGGTATGGCATTGATTATAATGAAACATTTTCTCCTGTGGTAAGAGCCTCAAACTTAAGAATGCTATTTGCCGTGCCTGTTGAATATGGATCGGACATTCATCATTGGGATGTAACAAAAGCTTTTTTAAATGGGGATCTAAATGCGGATATTCATATGACTCAGCCAAATGATTACATAAAAAAGGGAAATGAAAATAGGGTCTCTAAATTGCTAAAATCATTGTATGAGTTGAAGAAATCATCTAGAATGTGGAATGAAAAGATATATGTATAATGTTCTGTGCGAACAGAACTATGTCAGATCTAGTCTAGAACCTTGTGTATATCGTAAATCGCATGATGAGAACATAACAATTATTGCTCTATTTGTTGATGATATATTTGTTTTTGGAAAGGATGTAGTTGAAAGAGAAAAACACAAGACTGTTCTCAATGATAATTTTAAGATCAAAGATTTAAGTTTAGCGTCCAATGTATTAGATATGCGTCTGAGAAGAGAAGATAATGTGATATATCTCTATCAAAGTATGCATGTAGATGAGATTCTAAAAACATTTGGTATGATGGATGCCAAGCCAGTATGCACTCCAATGACTGTGGGCCTAAAGCTAGAAAAATCAGATGGATGTGATGATAAGCCTTACCAGAGTTTACTTGGATATTTAATGTATCTTTCAGTTAACACAAGACCAGATATAGCTTATGCTACGAGTGTGTTGCTACAGTTTAGTAATTATCACATAGAAGAACACTGGCAAAATACAAAGCGTGTTCTACGCTGTTTAGCTAGAGCAAAGAATTTTTGTTTGATGTTCCATAAATCTGATAGTGTGAATGCTTTAGGTCATATAGATGCTGACTGAGGAGGATATTATACTGATCGTAAATCCTACACTGGCTATGTTTTCAAGCTTAGGGATAGTGTCATATCCTGGTAGAGTAAGAAACAATGTAGTGTAGCAACTTTAAGCACTGCGGCTGAGTATATTGGCTTGGCAGATGCTGCTAGGGAAGGGGTCTATCTAAGGAATCTGCTGTTAGATCTGATTTGCGTTGATATATCTCCTGTGCCATTATTTAATGATAGACAATCAGTACAGAAGATAGCCAGCAATAGGATGTTTCATAGTGGTGTAAAACTTTTGGATATTAGATATCATTTATTTAAGGAGAGCATTTATAATAGTTACCATATTAATGTACTCACCGCTGAATGTCCTGATAACGTACCTGAAAACTGTCAGGAGCAGAGTAAAAATCGGGTGGTGAGCAACCTCATCAGCATCGGCATCAACTGGCATATGATTATTTCGATGAATGCGGGATTCATTGGCAAGCAGATGCTGGTCACAGTTCACCTCAAAAATGGTAACCGCGGTTGCTTGAATACTATTTCATTGGAATATGCTCGAGTTTAATGTTTATCCGAGAAATTAAATTTTAAGGACCATTTAAATTTTAATTGAAGATATAACGGAATGAAATGCGAAGCGAACTCATATAAAGTAACTTTATTTTCCGGTTACTAGGTAAAAAGACCGGTTTCGCAAACGTAGGTAGCCCCCTGTGTACCATTCGCCAAAAGAAGAGAGCCTTGGCCTATCCTTGGAACCCATTAGGCCTAGGTTCGATTCTCGTTACGAAAAAAGGGACCACTGGGCATAAAGGTCGAAGGCTCCCTTCAAAGGAGACACTCGGTACGGCCCTAGGAGACGATATCACGCACCACATTATTGTCAAACACGACACGAGCGGTCGAAAATTGCATTTAGGCTAAATATCAATCCCACGTCATTACACGTGAAGAATATATCGCTGCAACTCTATTTCCCCTAAACTGATTATAACCCGGGAAACTGCACCATAGAAATATCCTGTACGGATATCGAGTTCTTTTCAATCAGTTTTTGCGGCGTTATCAAACTTTGAATTACACGAGGCTACAGAATGACGAAAACAATCGAGAGAAACAACAATATATGCATGTATCTTTTCTGGTAAGCATGCCATAACACACACAGGAGCTGATTTGAAATTTTTCGCTGGAAATGGTTATCGAAACCGTCGATGAAACAAGGAGTACGGTGTATTTACGACCAGGATACCGTTTTTGTATATCAATACAAGGAATGAAGTGCCAAAATAAACAATAATAAATGAATCGCAACTTCCACTGTGTTTCCGGTGGCGTGGTGTCTCGTCACGGATTTCTGTGCTTCACCCAGCATATAAGCGAGATCCGAGCGAAGAGAGTTCTCAGATCAACCGAACTGGTTGAGTGGAATGAACGGTTGGGCATTGGAAACAGTATCCAGCAGGAGAATTTCTTCGCAGAAAGGTTAGTATCATTATAATATTCTCTCCTTATATCTTGATATTTATGTGATAGTCTTGTTACTTCCATCACTCATTTAGAGGATCCTTAGTTAATAATAAGCTTGAAGCATTATTTTTAAGGAATAATTAAACCAGAGTGTTCGTCTTTTTTACTCTGGAAGTCGTTGAAATCAAGTTTAACCGCATGATGGAGAATGTAGGTCTAATATTATAACAATTCAAACAGCGAATCCCCACGCATTAATTTCTTGGCCAGATTAGATTTTTGGTTCAAAAACATTTCCCACAGAAGAAGACTTCAGCAAAAAAAAAGTGGGGTATCTTTTTACCCAAAAGTCGGTGAAGGGTAAATTTATGTTGTAGAGCATTTTAAAAAATATCAAATGTTTTTCTCAATAATTTCATCGTTCAAATATAGCAGTAGATTATTACAAATAAGTAAGAGGATCTTAGGTATTTATAGATTAGTGCACAAAAAACGTTGCGGCTCCTTTTAGATTTGTATTGTTAGTTGAAACGTTAGGCAAAATGACACATGGAGGTCATCTCAGTGGAGGATATCAGCAATGTAACAATTGATGTAGATTTAACGTAAATGTTTTTTATCTAGAAGGAAAGTTAAAACATAAATGCTAGAATGGATCTCAAAACATCAATTTCGCTTCCATCAGGAAAGCACTCCACAGGATTCGCAAAGCAACCTAAGATTCAGATCGCATTTGAGAGAAATGAACGACAAAATGGTGAATAGCATACGTAACTTTCAGATGTAATTCAAACACAAACATGTGCTACACAAAGGTCAATGAGTTCAACTGTAACGACACATGCCAGAAAATTACAATTTTTTTGCCAATAGCATCATGCATGTTACTCATGCAAACATTATCTACTAGTACATGTATAATAAATTTGTACATCGTCATTTTTACCATTCCGGGCACACACTGGGATATTAAATTTACTGTATGCCAAAATGTTGCAATTCGTTTGAAATGGCACTGTTGTCAACTCCTATCGCTCGAAAATAAGTAGTCATTAAAAATGTATTCCTTGAATAATCTGCATATATTGTGCTTTTACTTTTGTTAAACAGCAAAGACATATCCCAAGAGAACAGAATTTTATAAACAGAAATATCAAAAAGGTGGCGGACATTAGTATTTGTTTTGACTTTTGCTGTCACGATGAAAGCTCCTTAATCTTTCCTAATTTAAGCATTACTTATTACATGGAACTACTCGATTTGTTGCCAAAGAGAGTGTAGTCTGCTCTTTCCCACTTTTCTTTTCAAGAATGTCATTTCACCCGCTTTCTCCATTTCCTCTCATTCATCACCAAATATCTACGTGTCTACGTTAACTATAAGTACACAAATATTAATTTTCTGTACATGTCTTCGTTTATACGTTTATGGGTACTTTTAAATCGCAGAGTAAATTTCTAACGACCTGGAACAGCTTTCCTCCTTTCCATAATTTTTTCGTAAATTAGTGAGAAGTGAGATACCTATGAAGTTAGTGATTCTTTTCTTCGTTCCATTGTTTCAGGTTCAACTAGGTGGAAGTTGAATTTCGTACATGAAATACTAACTTTGTTTCCTTCCACAGTTTCCTTACCTGATGATGACACCGATGTGTCGAAACATGTTGTACCAAGAAAATAAATCTGTGGAAGGATACAAAGTTAGTATTTCATTTACGATTCTTTTCTTATTTATCCCGTATGATTCTATTTCCTGAGCGAAATCAGTATCTTGCAGTATTGATGAATCAATAGCATTAGTAATGATAATAAGTAGTTGTATCTTAAGTTCACCAGTGTACATCATGTTCGCCTACGTGGCACTTACCTAGTTTCTGGTTTATCCGCGTGTTGTTCTCCTGAGTGAATTTTGGACTGCGCCTACCGGCCGGGGCCTACAGAACGTGTGGGGATTGAACTTTGAACTTGGACGAGTGCCGGGTGCCTCCTTGTCTGTAATCACCGCCGTGCCAAACACCCTACTATCCGTGTCAAACTGATATGATAAAGTATTACTTCCTGATTTGTTTGCATTAAGCATTTTCACCGTCTAGAATGCAAAAAAGAGAGGTTTTATTAAGATCTGGAAAGAAAGTTCATATTTAACACTTGATAAAATAAAAACTATAATCGTCACTGAAATGTTCTTCAGATATATTGTGAAACAGGTATTTATATTTTAAAGGTATTTGTATATGTAAGGTTAAATTGGTTTACTGGAAATATAATACAAAGGAAAGCTGCGCGATTCGTCAAAAACTGCTACGGGCGTACAGACAGCGTTACACAGATGTTAAACGAATTAGGCTGGGAGCTGCTAGAGACTCGGAGACTACGCGCTAGGCTTAGATTACTTGAGCAATTGAGAATAGATATCTTTCAGAGCGACACGGAGAACATCATATTAGAACCCCACTATATTTCCAGGTCCGACAGAAACGATAAATTAAGAGAGATATTTTGCCGAACGGATAGGTATGGGAATTCGTTTTTCCCCCGAACAATAAGGGACTTTAATAAATGCAAGGCGTAATCTCATAGAGCGTTTCCTTTGTATATGTAAACGGCTGGTGTCCTAACACCCCCCGCCACATGCCTATTGAGGCGGCTTGCGGGGTAGTATGTAGATGTAGATGTAGATAATTAAGTGTTGGAAAATTTTATAAATACGAGCCTTCTCAGCTTATGGTAGTCGGAGAAATATTTCGCTTCCATCATATACTTTCTCTTTTAAAACTAATCTCAGATAAAATGACTTTACACATCGAGGGAATTCGATGCACTTGATATTTATTTTGGGAATCTAGTCCCGCAGGGCTAGATTACCAAAATGCGAACCCAAGAGAGAGTTGGGGGAAGCTGCTTGAAATGTTTGTCAGCTATCGTACCATGATCACTAATATTGACACAGCACCGGAGAAACAATCTCAGATAAAAATACCCCATAAAAAAACTATCCTTCCCTTCAATGAAGCTAGTAGGAGTAAGAAATAGTTTTATTCACCAAAATGAAATGATGTGCATATTTTTATCGTTTCACATCAACTTTAGTAGAGGTGGCTTGCATTGTAATTCCTGTATGTGTATATTTGATAAATGTTATTCCTCTATTCACTTCCTACAGGTGTGGTGGCCGTAGCTGACTCAGATCGACTCACTTCAAGAGATACGACGCGAGTATGAAGGTGATTTGGACCTCAATCATTATCCTAGGCGCACTTTGCTTCTCAGCAATCGCCGATGATATGAACGAAATCCAAATTTTTGACGATGGTGAGAAATTTTACATTCTGTCCTTCTAGTAATTTATTGTTAAGGTTTTAATAAGAGTGACTGCTTCAAAAACCCAATTTCGGGGAACGCTAACGCTATGGACGGTAAAACAGGTTTAATATTTTCCCAGCTAATGCTTAGTGTTAATTCTTCTCGGGAATTCCACCGGGTGAAATTTTCTAATGGACGGGACATTCTTGAACCTTCCAAGCCTGCAAAAGTACGCTTGATTTTGGAGAAGTCTTGCAAGAAATATTATTTTTTTATAATTTTAGCAAACACTCAGGGTCTCAGCCGGAATTATGTCAAAAGTTTACACAATTGTTGTCACAGTAATACGTACATGTTTCCAGAAATATTGATATCAAGCATTGAATGAGTAAGTGGTATTTGCCTTTTATATGTAGAAATAGCTGAAGATTATTTCGTCATGAAAATTTCAAGACAAGAATACAGGAACTGTATTGCTGTGATGCCGCCATTCTTTATTTTAATATTTAGTCTTTTCATTAATTTTATGGCTATTACGCAAAAATTATAGCATGTCTCAGAAGGCTTTTCAAATAGTTTTTAAATAATGCCATAAAAAATTCAAAATCCATCCATATGCCATGTCGATGGCTTTAACGAGTTTTAGGTCCCAACTTGCAGAATAAGGCCCCAGGAAAAAGCTGGAGGTAAACGAGAGACTACAATGTCGAGGATGCGGCCTCACATCTGCGACAAATCTTAACCTGTATGATTTAAAAAAGAGATTTTTCCGAGGCCATGGCGACATACATTCACCATTGCCGATGCTTGATCATTGCTAATCCTTGCAGAATGATTCCCCAGCAGGCGTTTCCAAAAGGATTTTTCGAATGTCAACGAAATCGACATTTTGGAATCACAGCATTGACAAAACTCAAACTTTTAAATGCTGCTCTAAAGTACAGAATGACTTCAAAGTCTAATAATTCATATCCCGTCCACTTGTAGAAAGATGTGACCTCTGTTATCATAAACAGCAAAAACCAAACCTTTTGCCGGACATATATTGCTAGAGCCAACGTACTACGGTAGAAGCGATCACAGGAATAAGATAAAGGAACTTGACTGCAGAACCGATAGATTTAAATTGTCATTTTTCCACGCAGAATAAGGTATCATAATAGTTGCGATTGATCAATCATATGAAACTCCCACCCTCAATAGGTAGAGAAGAATTTTCAATTGTGTTTAATAACATAGCATCATTACTAACACTTCAAACAAGGGAATAAGGCTCTTTATTTATTGAAACTACAAAAGAAAAATCTTCCTGTTTCCACGAGAATTATGCTTGTCTCATGTGTTATCTTCCCCATTATTGATTACTGTATACTAGTCTATAATGACTTACCTAGTGTATTTGAAATGTGTCTGCAACGGCTAATTAACTCCTGTGTTAGATTTATCTTTGACTTACGTAGAGATGAACATTTGTCCAAATTCTACACTGATCTGAATTGGTTACCTCTTCATTGCCGAAGGAATTATATCTTGGGATCTTTTCTGTTCTCCTTATTCCAAAACCAGACTCCTGCCTACCTGTACGAATTATTCATCTCCCGCAAAAAAGTTACTGGAATTTCCACCCGCCGTGTTTCTGACCTTCAAATTCCTCAAGCCCGCACCAATATATATTTCAAATCTTTTCATTTAACAGCATCTAGATTCTGGAACTCTCTACCGCCAAATATAAAGACGTCACAATCACTTCAGTCGTTTAAAGGAAGGCTGTACTCCTATTTGAAGTCTAGGGCTTAAGTTAGTCTCCTCAACTTATTGAAGTTATCATCTTAAACTTGTGATGTTATTAAAACTTTCTACATAAATATACATATATGTATGTGTGTGCTTATTATGATATGTGTTAACACTTATATTTTTGTGTTATTAATATTGAATATTTTACATTTTTTATCTAAATATGTACTACTTGTTAGCCTAGCAATAATCTCCATAATGCCATATTTTTGTCAAAATGTCATTTATTAAGGATAGAACATTTCCTATATTTTCTTTTTTGCTCAAATAGGTTTTACATATAGAAGCATAATAAAATATTCATTCATTCATTCAAACCGCTAGATGTGTCCGGCATTATTTTATTTTGTCCTTTGCATGAAGTAGTATCTCGTAACATTAATAAATTAATAGTATTAGTAATATTAACCTTTAGATTTATATTTAGCATTATAATGCATGTTTGCATGTTCTTTTATGTAGCACTCTCCCAGTTTCTAGTTTGATTGCGCACTGTTCTCCTGACTGCTTTTTGGCCTGCGCCTAGCGGCCGGGGGAACGTGCGAGGTTCCGATTTGTGCTGGGACGAGTGCTGCATGCCTGGTGTGTAATCACCCCGTGCCACACACCCTAGTGGTGGCTTGCACGGTACTTCGTAGATGTACATGAGATACTCGAATTATAACCTCATTTACGGAATTATCGAGATTATCCGAGGCTGTCACGTCATTATTTCGTATTTATCGAGGCTCGAAAATTCTGAAACATGGCATAATTGGGTGCCAAACAGTTGTTTCCGTCGGTTTTCATCTTATAATGTAGGTTCTGCCGTAATTCCGATTTAATGAATTTTTTTCTTTCTCCAGCAGGTAAAAATTCTGATCTGTTGCGCCGCACGAAACGCGTAAACGGCGAAAACGGCAGAGATCCGGAGGAGAACCCTGAGGTATACAGTTTCACGTTTGAGAGTAATACTTGCCAGTAGAGCCTGAATGTGCTAAAATCATACCCATCACTCCATTATCTTTTGGGGTAGGGACAGTAAAAGACCTTAGGTATAGCTGTTAGGCCCAGTAAACTGTTTATCCTTTAATACTTTCCTCCATAATCCCCTTTCCTTGCGGACTCTTTCACCTCTGTTACTTTTTATGCAATGCCTCATGTACGCTCTAGATACTATTCTTAAGGTGGATGGAGTTATTTTTCTCTGTGTGCAGATTTGCATGAAAATCTTTATAAGTACGTGTCCTTAGTAGTGATGACTTTCGATAATAGTGGAATACATAGCTGTGAAATATTACCTGTTTGCCCGTTACCTGTACCTTATTTAACCTGTTTTATTTTTGGCTATTGAATGCGCTTTTAACACGTAGCTATTTGGCACATGAGATATATACTTTTAAATAATTCGATTAAATCAGTACAGATTTTCTAATAAACGGGAAACAATACATTTAATATTATTATGAAGGTTGCTAACAAATTTCAAGGCGTCAAGCCAAGTCAAGGATTAGAAAAAACATATTTATAAATTATTTCCGCTTGAATACCGCGCCGAAAACCATCAATAGCTCAAGTCATAATACGCTTTAAATAAGGAAAACATATGAATTACAGTTCCTGTATCGCTTCTATTGCTGCAAGTAACGTCATTTCCATCGATTTACTTAGGAATTCATTAAATTGAATGAGGTATTAGTATTTATTTTCACTGAAAACATTATTAACATTTGCATTCAATGACCCACGAATAATACACCAGGAACCTTAATTAAGTATGAGCGAGATAACTCCCTCATCATATTGTAGACCATATTCGATATTTTTTATTTCAAAATATTTTAAAACATAAGGCGAAAATATATAGTTCTATTTTTCAAACATTCTCAGTAATTAAATAAATTTATCCACATGTCTCTAGCTTGACACATTTTTTCACCCTGTACGTCGAAACGCCTTCAAAAAGATGTTTTTTTTTCGCGATTCTACAAGTGCATTTAGGGACTTGCCTAAGACACTTCGTCACTAATTTCGCACAGACCAAGAAAACTCTACCAACATCCGTTGATGTCGATTTCATAGATATAATTGCGTTTTCAAATTTCTGGAGATTTTCAACAAGCTGCAGTGAAGTTTATCGTTAAGCATAAAGTGACATCACTGTGTTTGCGCTCCACTGATTTGTGGGTACTGCCATAAAATGATTCTTGTTGGTACGGGAGTCAACTGGGTTGCGTTGACATGTCATCGGCACGAAACTAGCGTAAAAGTTGTACATCGTGTATATTTTAGTTTAAAATTTTCCGTTGGGAACAGCAAAACAGTTGAAAAAACTGCTGATTACTGTTTTTTTTATTTTGGACAAAAATCTGCTGTTTTGCTGTTACTGTAATATAGTTACCAGAAACCCTAAAAGCAATGGCCATTCCACTCATCGATGATTTCACGTATCAACTTAAAGGATAAGTTATTCGATCACGAATTACTTTTTACAAGTTTAAACTCTTTGTTACCATTAGTGTGATGAGAGCACTTTGTTTTATTAGATATTGAAAGTTTAAATGTGTACGAAAACAAAGTTGATTCACTATTATTGGAAGCATAGTTATAAATGTGCAACAAAACAACCTGTGCAACTGAAGCTTTGGGAGAATGTAACCGAGAATTTTATCCAAATATACCTAATCATTAGGTAAAAATATACTCACTCTGCCGGTTACAACTTGTACGACTGAACGTATTAACATTATCCACCTTAAGGAAGACTAAAGTCTTACTTAAGGAACTCGTGTGGACAAGACAGTCTAAGTGCCTTGACCCTCATGCCCACACAAAGAGATGATGGTATAACACATAAAAAAGTAATAGATATACTAGCATCGAAAAAAGATAGAAGACGGTTTTTTAAAATAAATTTACATGCTCGTTAGTTTGTGTCATTTTTGTGACAATATTTCAATCCTCATATTTAGTTGTAAGAATTGACTTAAATTTAACAGGTATACAATGAAAACTCTATCTTTTAAATTTATTATTCTATTTAGCCTATTGTACGTATATATTGTAAGTTATGATCCTATCCCATCATTAAAAATGATGGGGCTATAGGTGCCAAATCCGTCCAGCGTTTTGATTGGTTTAAACGAGTTGCGTGATGAATTCAGCTAAAAGCTTGTGTTTAAAACATGGATTGAACTCTGGTGAATTTAGAGACATTAATGCTTGAAATACAATGAAGTGAATAGAAGAATAGGGTAGAGAACTTAATTTTTTCAAATTCTGTTCAGTTACAAAACTAAATTTTATGAAAAGTAATAGAACTTGAAATATAAAATTTTACATGCATTAAATTAAAAATATCGGCCAAAAACTTAAATTTCATATTAATTTTGTATAACTAAAATATTAAGCTAAAATATTATAAAATCAACCTCTAAATATTGATATTCGAGTAAAAACAAGACATTTTTCTAGGAGACATAAACTTGACATCCTAAAATTAAACTCTCCAACCTTTTTTCTGGCTTCTTTACTTAACCACATTTTCTCTTTTACACGGATGTCACAGGTGCCAACATCATCTACGTCGACACCAAATGCTGGAAATGCAAGGAGGAAAAGATCCCTGCTGAACATGCTGACCGCGTTTTCCCAGAAGATCCCCGTAGTTACACCAGGCACCGGAGTGCAAGGAAACCCGAACTGCACGGATGACACCCTGGACATCCTGGTGCGACACACTTACGACACCGGGATTTTGATTTTGACGTCGATGGAGCGAGTTATACCCTCGGATAATCCCGAATCAACACCTACCACCGCCATGGAAGTTGGTGCCTGCCCACGAGATTCTCTGGACACGGTAGTGGAGCTGCTCTTTAACGCGATGGAGGTGTCCTTAGATTCATTCGAACGAGTGACAGGAGCGTCTAATGTGAATGCGACACCTGAGACAGCTAAGGGTGGCAGCGAAGTACTGATGTCACTCGCCCAAAAAGCTGCAAATGCATCTGCCTTGATCATCGAAGCATATAAACGAGCTTTTACCGGAACAGAATCCGCCGACGCAACCCCCGCCGTTGCCCAGGACGGTAAAAACTGTCCGCCCGATTCTCTCGATGCAATAGCACAGAAAGCTTCTGACTCTCTCAAACGCATCGAAAAAGTCATCGATCGGGTCATGAATGGTTCACCGGAAACTACGTCCTACGACTGTCCTCCTGATGCGATAGTGCTTTGCACCGGTAATTCGCTGAAACTGATCATGGCAGCTGTGCAAAAAGCCACGGGCGTTCAGGAAACCAAGGAGCCCGCAACCGAGGGAAAGGATGAATGTCCCAAGGACTCGTTGGAGACTTTCGTGGAACAGATGGTGGACGCAAATAATCTGGTCATGAAGGTGGCCTTGCGAGCTCTTTCCCAGCCAGGATCCAAAGAAGTCACCGCGGAATCAACGGGGACTGGTGAATGTCTCAGTGATTCTCTGGTGGAAGCCTTCAATATCGCTAAGAGCTCGTCCATAGCTCTGCTGGATTCCGTTGTGAGATTCATCAGCAATCCAACAGTCGCTCCTCCAACCGGTACGCCAGGTCAGGCGGGCAAAAACTGTCCCGAGGATGGCATAGCTGTGGTATTACGATGTTTCACAAACACGATCAGCTCGATCTGGGATGCGATGAAACGAGTCTCTACAACCTTACCCGAAGGAGACGTGACCATAAGCCGCGCAGTGAGCGCTTTGGCACCGCGTGTGATGGATATGTTCTGCCGGAAGATGAAAGCCGTTGAAATGACAGTAGCATCGAGCGAAACGAAGCTCTCTGGAGATGATAAATGCCCCATGGATACGCTAATCCGACTGGTCTATCACTTCAACAACGCGAGCGGTCTGCTTCAACTGTTCGATCTGGGAGGAAACTTGATCTCCTTGAAGAGTGACTCCACATCTCAGGACGTGCCCTTAGGAAACATCGATTCTTTGGACACGTTGATGAGACACATGATGTCCGCGACAAAAATGATCGCTAACGTGATTGAGAAAGCCGTGAATGAGGGAGACATTGCCAAGGTCGTCAAACTCATCAAAGCGCTACCTATTCCCGAGTACCTGAAGATGCTGATCAATGAAAACGGCCAGGTTAATATCCCATTCTTCCCAAGCATGTTACCTTCCGTATGCGACCCAATGTTTCTCAATATCTTCCTAACGATCATCAAAGGAATGGATTGGCTGGACCCGATCAAACTGATGAGTGGCGAGTGGATGAATGACGCCTCCAAATTGTTTCCTAGATCTTTGGTAGACGGCATCTTTGGTTCATTCACGACTGGAGACAACTCGAACACAGATTCGAGTGGGTCTACCTCGTCCTTCTTGGCAGACATTTCCGGAAAACTCTTCCAAAATATATTTGGATGAAGCCCAGAGAAATCAAGGAAGAGATGCCAGAGTCTTCGGCAGGGAGAAAAGATTAAGGAAAGCATTCGAGAGACAATGATGGAAGACTGCGAAGAATCTAGATGTGGAAACGTAACCTGGATCATTGCGTAGAGAGACCAAAGAAGTTAACTGAGAATTGATGTAACCATCTCTCTGGCTTAATCTTATTATTCTTAATAAAATAATTTAGAAAATTATCATAAATGAGACGCTGGTTTTTTTTTGTAAACAAAATCCACCTTGTCACATTATGGTGTAGTAATAATGTCGAGTGAAACTATTATTATTTTCAATAAGATATAAAGGCCTTCATGAATGTACACACTCATGGTATTATGAGAAAGTAAATGTCACATTGGTGCAAGAAGGTGAATCCTTCTCGAATGCCTCCTTCTTTGCCAAAAATGATCCACATAACATGGCTACCGTGCGCAATTTGTTCATTATTTATAAAAAATTGCTGTTTTATAGAAATGATTTTAATTTAACATTTTCCTATATAAATGATTACGTTGAAGCGACCATTCCGCTACAAATACTACAATTGCATTCGTAGTATTAAGCTGCTCAACTGATCCATTCAATATCGCTCATTGCAAATTTTAATGGCTTCAATATTCTCACGTTATATTTTTCCAATGGTTTCATCTACTCTCCTTTACCCTCAACTCCTAGCTCGATCATATATTCACAGCAAACATTTCATTTTCTAAATTTCCCTATTTACAGCATTATTTGAATTTGCATATATATGCATCTTTTTCACCGATATCCAAATTATATGAAATAGTGAGCAAAATTGAAGCGTTTCACAAATTCGATTGCAAGAATGAAATACATTATTCTTTCAGCCATCCGATAGTGAGTATTTCAACCGTATATCTCGAAAGCAAGTGATTTAATAAGGTTAAAAAAAAGAAACCGATATACTGATTCCAATGCTTTTCTTATTGGAGGAAATTACCGAGTCCAGATTTAACACTAGCCTGCCCAGGCTATGCTTACCCCCTACCATGTCCGAGTGGGTCAATTTGACCCAATATAATTAAGTTAAGACCCAATATAACTAAGATGGCGGCAAAATGATATTTTACGCATATAATAATGCTTATTACTAGTTTTATTGTATTTTCTAGGAAGTAGGATATTGCAATTACATTCTTATTTATCCAATAATTAACACTATTCCAATATAATACAAATAATGAACAAAATAAAGCGTTTTCCCTATATCTTAATTTAAATACAAGTTACAAATTACGAAAGAGAATTTCATAATTGAGATTTTAATATAATACAGTCAAAATACATTAAAGTGCATCGATATATTTCGCAAAATGATATTAAACATAAAATAAAGTATGTTACATACAAATTTATTTGTTGATACATTTTCTGCACACATACCTGATTTCAGCTTTGCATTTTCCACATAGCATTTTTTTGCAACATGAACACTTATCTACGGTTTTTTTGCCTTTACTGTCTGTTTTTACTTCACACCTTCGGCGTGATTTTTCTGATTCTAATTCAGTTATATCAGTTCAGGAAATATTTGACTTTGTTACAATTTTGTATAGAACACAGGAATTGATGGCGGCAAAAAAAAAGAACTGGCCAGTATTGGGCGGAAGCCTTTACTGAGTACTTCTCGCCATTTGATCGACTATATCAGCGACATATTTCGTTCCATTGTAAAATGAAAGTGTCGTGAGTCTTTTTCTGGTTATTAGCAAAATCAACTGTGGGGTGGAGAGAACGGATCAGTGCAACATTCTTTGATTTTTTGCCTTGGTAAATTGTCAGCGTAATGTCCTCGTTAATTAGCACTTTACTAGAGTATAATGGCCCTCTTATGGTTTTTAAAATTTTCGGTATTTCCCTTCGCGCCTTGTTCACAGTACCAACGATACTTATGGATTTTCGCTTGAATTCCTTAGCCAATTTTAGGGACATAAAATAATCGTCCGTGATTACGTTTCTACTATTATTTAGGTAAGGCTCCATCAGGCGCAAAACCACATAGTCTGAGACACGCTCTTCGACTGGCCGCGACGTATCTCCTTCTAAGTAGGGAAAGCCATTCAATATGTATTTTGAGTGAACATTTACAGCTAACCAGTATTTCTGCCCGTATTTATCAGGTTTTGACGGAATAAATTGCGGAAAAATGCACCTCGCTTTACTCGGAAACAGCTGTTCATCCACTGTTGTATTTGGCCCAGGTTTGTAGGCCAAGATACAGTATTCTATGAACTTATTCCACACTTCCGAAAACAGAGCAAATTTATCTTTTTTAAGTGTAATAGAGCGAGTAGTTTTCTCATCAAGCCGCAAATATCGCATAATTCCACAAAAACGATTTCTCCCCATGGTTTCCCTACAAAATGAAGAGCCCCATGAATCAGACCACAATGAATGAGGGTGAAATGTAGTAGATTCTGATATACCCCGAGCATATAATATGGAAATGAATGTTTCTAACTCATTTAGTTGAAGAGACCAACTGTTATTTCTTATCTGTCGGTGGGCCTCTGCCTCCGTGCAATGCTTTATGTGCCGAAGCATAGACTCATCTATGAATAGTCGCCACGCTCTAGCAACGCTTTCTTTTGATCATTTCTTTTTGCATGAGACGTAGGGCCAGGTGTTTCCCAGAAAATATTTTGCTGCGACCGTCTATCAAGGGAAATAGCACCCAAGTTCACCTCTTACCACTTGGTTCCGTCTATAGCTTCGTACTCTCTTCCTGTTGTATCAGAAGCTTCCCCGCCACTCACCTCACAGTGTGGAGAAGTATCTCTACGGCGTTTCCTACCGCGAGTCATTTCATGTTTGTGAACTGCCTGTTGAGACCCGTCTTCACAATTTTCCCTAGGAGAATAACTTGTCCCAAGGGGTTGATCGCCATGAATTTGTCCAGCAGAAGGAATAGAGCACCGATTTTGGCTTCAAACAATACCAGTAAACCCAATAAATTTACAAATTGTCTAATACTATTCACATCAGGGGAATATTTCAAATAAATTTTTAATTAAATAAAAATATTTTAAAATATTTCATTGAATAAATAAAATGATGTTAGGTATTTTGTTTACCTTTTTTATTGCAACAATGAGTGATGTCCACAATGACTATTTCCTGCTCCTCTGCATTAGTTCCTTCCTGACTAGAGCCATACTCAGTTGAAGAGGAAGGTTCCGAATCCAGTATGTAGTCATCGTCACTCGTTTCTTCTGTGGATGAATCTTTTCCACAATCGAATTCGTCTTCTGAAACCGCACGTAGTAACGATATAATTTTTATTGGAGTAAGACCTCGTTTTGAAGACATACCTTCAAAAGAACTTCAATTCCTTGGAAAGTTCACGTAAGGTATCTTATTCAGGTTCTTCTTCTGTCAGCACGTCTCCAGAACTTTGCTGTGTACAGTGAGAGTATTCCTAGCCGAGAGTTCAGACCGTTGCATTGGTAATTTTGGATTGAGGAGGGATAGTGAGCAAATCAGGGAAGTGAAGAGTAAAAAGTTGAAAGATGTTACCCAAGGTTTAGGTTTCAACAATACAATGTATCAGTACACTGTGGGGATGCAAGGAAATAAAAAATGAAGGGAGTGAAGTAAAGGAAGTCAAAGAATGTTACCCAAGATTTAGAGCTCGACAACACAATTTATCAATAAACTGTGGGGACGAGGGGAACAATACAATCAGGGGGCTTAAGAAAAGGGAGTCGAAGAATTTAACCCAAGATTTAGAGCTCAAAAATACAATGCATCAATACACTGCATTACCACTGATGTAATAAGGCAATATATACAGATTAACAATGTATTTTAATACATTGTGTTACATAAAATAAAAGGCAATCGAGGAGTTAAAAGTTTTCAACGGAGTTTAAAGGTTTGGGTCAAAATGACCCATACGGGCATTGCAGGTATAAATGTTGAAAAAATAAAGAAGAAATAATATTAGGAGAATTATATTCTGCATAGTAGTAAATCACGATAAATTATTAAAAGTCAGGAAATATAAGGTCAATAAACCTGCTGATGTAAGAATAATCGACAAAAGTATTCTGGCTTGGGTCAATTTGACCCAAACGGGCATTCTAGTTGAGTTGAAAGACCCAGAGGACTTGTTAATATAGTCCTTGTTCGTCCCAGTGCGCTTAGTTACTTACATGCAAAATTACAAAGCAATCGGTTCAGCTGTTTTTGCATGAGTAAGTAAGAGACAATCACAGATATCATTTGATTTTTCTATAGAAGTATAAGAATTATAACTCATCATTTATTAGATCAATCTCCAGAGAACATATGACTCAAATAATTTTCAATGCCATAGTTTTATTATGAAAAAACGACTGACTTCGTTAAAGAGTTACATATGCAGGTTACATAATTACCTCAACATGTTACTATGTTACGAAACCGGTCGTGTATTTATATTAAAAATGAGGAATCGCAAGGATTTATTATAATTACAACATAATCAAAGGATTCCAAAAAGTAGAGACTAAGATCCTTACCGAAGGTCTCACTTTCTAAGTAAGCCTTGGAGTAGGCATAATCGTAGGATTCCATTCCGTACAAGAGAAAAGGAAACTTACATAGGTCAAAGTCTGACCTCGACCCAAGTTATTTCCGCTTAGAGCGCTTACTGCCGATAACGTCATGGAATCACCTTGGTTACGCGATAAACATTCAGGGAGAAATATTTAAGCTGATTATGACACAGCGAAAGAAAATGTCTTCCGTGAAGCAAAACTTGTTTTCAGACCGAAAATATCGCTAAGGTAGCAAAAAGGTTTGTTCTGTTAGCAAAAACCCTATTTTTAAATATTTAGTTACACCAACAAAACCTTTTACCTAAAAAATGATTTGCTGGTGGTCATTAGGTTGAAAAGAAGGATGGCGTTTTACCTTTTTTCGTTCAATGCTCTCGAGCATGATGAGAACTGAGTGCCATCTAGTGGGAACTGCCAACTTCAAAGAGGTAGGAGTGGCCTCCAGTACGAAGAAGTCTAGTGATGTGCCAAGTCGGTCTTTTGAGAGATCTCGGTCACGTCAATCATTCCCATTTGTGAATCAATCGTGATTGTAAGGTCATGATTAAATGTTGTTCCAGCTAGCGATCCGTACAAGTTGCCTACGATCATTGATTTCTCAGGAAAGTTGTGATTGATATAAAATCGTAACGAACGCTGCTCTCTCGTTGACCATTCGTGATTTACATACTCTAATCATGACCGATATGAACAGCTACCTCGTAAAAAGCCAGTGTCCGTGGAGTTGTGGGTAATTCTTCGAAAACAATTGAAGACACAATTGTGCGATACGGTCGAAGGTTTGTTCTGTTCTTTCACAGTGTTCTTGGTTTGTGATTTTAAGTATTATTAACAAGAATATATTAGAAATATCCCTTATAATTACAAAAATATTGAAGCGTGGCATATTTTATGGACCACAAATTATTCAAGACTCAGCGGACACTAACCATAAATAGTAGCCTAGAATGCTGCAAAAATTTATTTTGGAATATAGTTTGAACCGATCAACGTTTCTTTTGGCTGTAAGGATTTAAAGAAAATTTTCCGAATGTAGCACCTAAATTCAATTTTCAATTACAGTCGGTATCACTGTGTTTCACTCGTGCAAGAGACGTAATACTTGTCGAGAATCTTGAAACGAAGGTTTATCGTGTGTTTAAGTAACAGTGCAATTGTGGCAATTCAGTGATTACAAATGTTATTTGTGCTGTGATGTATTACGAGTGTTCTTGTGGTGATATTTTTACATTAAAAGGTTTGTATTTGGTAGACTTAAGCTCCTAATGAATGTGTTATGACAGGAATTGAGTTTAGAGTGTTGCATAATCTTTTAAGTAGTCGGATAAGACTGATTATTGCATTTATTTCGTTGTTTCAACTATTATCTAAAATTTGGAATCAATGCGAATTGAAATTAAGTTACTGACTACATGGATCCTCTTGAACTTTAAATTTGGCAGTTTACATACACAGTGAAAGGGTAATGATTGATATGTGTACTTAAGCAATGTAGGTGTTATAGTTTTTATATTATACTTTTTTCAATAAATTTTGCCACCTCAGAGTCATCTATTTATTTTATCGCATTATTGTATTCGAAATGGGATTGTTTTGACTTGATTAATCCTTCTATTTTGGGCTAGTAATGACTAATTAGTAGCATCAGAAATTTTAATTTGTTCTTGGCAAGGAATTAAATCTTAAATGAATACAGTATAAGCTCCTCAGTGTACAATTATCAGCCATGTCGGAATACACATTTTGATGGATGAAATGATGGATAATGACAGATGGAAGAAGGGACTGCCACAGTCTCAATATCGCCATAAACAAGTTGTATTATTACTATTATAATTTAGGTTTTCCTGAGACGATTGATTCTTTCCGAGGAAAGTAAACAATTGTACCCACAGAAAAATTTCTTCCACGGAGGGAAAGAGGTTCCCCGCAGGAAAATCTAGTTTCCATCCAGGGAATGCTGGATTTAATGCAGGGGTCAACGCAGTATTTTCAATATGGGATAATTCCACAGCTAAAGTGATGCGTTATTAATACGTGGTGATTTATATTTATTTGCAAATTGACGTATGTCTTATACTCGAGGCTTTGCCGTAGATTAAACCCTATTGCTAACACGAGCAATGTTATTTATGCACAATGCACCCAGTAAACTATTGTAATGATAAATCTGATTGTGCGGGAAGAAAGAAGAATACGATTTATTTTATCAATATCACTTAATTAATAGTACACAACCATTTTAATAGATGGCTGAGGTGTCTACTAACTTCTTGGTTAGTAAATTATGCGTGGATGAGTAAAGCTTAGGCTACATTATGTAGCCACAGTTTAAAAGAAAAATGAAGACTTCTTTTAAAAGTCACTTTAAATCTTTTTAATTTATAAGCTATAATGTAATTATATTATGCCATACTATAAAGATTATAAGCCATTTTATTGTTAATGAATATTTCAAAGATGCCATCTAATGTCACTTTAAATACCAACTTAGGTTAATTTACTATTGTGTAAGAGTTGATTTTTTGTTACTTCAATTCTCCTATATCATGTAAGTATCACCTCAGGATTAAAAACAATATTATTAATAATCTTATGATAGAAGAACACTCAGGTCATTAAGTCATTAGGTGAAGTGGGTATGCACTGCCTGAATGCAAGGTATCTAATATGAATTACTATACTATATGTACGCAACCTTACTTGCTGTTATCATAATTCATGTGTTAGGTTCTAGAGAAAAGGGATATGTATAAATGAGGCAATTGTGTGTAACTAATGCAGTTGTGAGAATTAGATTTAATACCTGATGTTGAGTGGATATTAGGTCTATATTTAATATCTACTAAATAGTTTGAATGATTAAACGACTGATCTAATGAGATGGAACTCTTACCATAAATAGTGAGTGATTGAAGTTTTAGCATCTCCATTTCAGTTTATGCAGCCTAAAGTAAACTAGTTAAATGGATTTATTTATACAGTTGTAAAACATTTAAATCAGTTGTAAATAAAGACATGTAAATGAGATTCAAACGAGTCAATAGTCAAACTTTAAAGCAAATGTAATATAATTAAAGTAGTAAAATGAGTTGTAGAGGAATTTTATTCCTTGAGATGATATTCATCAGTGATTCAATGGTTGCTCATCGTTCATTTAAAATCTTAAACTTTCGTCAAGCTTTTGGCAGTGTGAATAGGAGAGAAATGATCCATGCTCTGAAAGGTTATGGTATTCCACAAAAGCTGGTTAATTAGGTTGAGATAACACTGAAGAAATCCCAATGTAAAGCCTTTGTTTTGGGTAGAACAAGCAGAGCTTTTGAAGTCACCTCAGGGGTAAGACAAGGAGATGCTCTCTCAGCTGTGCTATTTAACTTGGTTTTGCACAAGGCAATGAAAGAATTGAAATTAAGGGGAACTATTGTTTATAAATCCAAACAAGGTTTTGCATATGCTGATGACATAGCTCTGATAGCAAGAAGTGTGAAGGATCTTAAAGAAATGTTTGCTATCATTGAAGATATTGGTAAAAGAATGGACCTCAACGTAAATGAAGATAAGACCAAATACTTGAAAATGTCTTCTTCACAGGACAAACGAGAGCTACAAAACCTAATTATTGGGAATTACGATTTTGAGGGCGGAGAAAATTTACCTACCTTGGAGTAATAATAAATAAGATCTCTGAGGAGATAAATCAAAGGGTAATGCAAGGTAACAAGGCCTATTTTTCAAACTTACCCCTCCTCAAATCAACTCTTCTGTCCAGGAAAACTAAATTGCAAATTTATAAAACATTGATAAGACCAGTAATTACATATGGAGCTGAGATATGGGTCCTATCCAAACAAGATGAAGAAACATTAAGAAGATTTAAAGGAAAATAATAAGGAGAATCTATGGCCTAGTAAAAGAAGGAGAAACGTGGAGAATAAGAATGAACTATGAAATAAATGAAATATTGGAAGAGAAGGATATAGTTTGGTTCTCAAAGTCATTGCGACTGTCATGGTTGGGCCATGTTGAAAGGATGGAAGAGTATAGAATTCCCAAATTGTTAATAAATAGCAAGATGGAAGGGAGTAGGAGGAGAGGAAGACTACGCAAAAGATGGCTGCAAAATGTTGAAGAGGATCTGAAGACAATGGGGATTGGAAGATGGAGAGAGAAAGCAAGAAGGAGAGCCAAACGGGGGCATATAACTGAGGAAGCCAAGGCCCACACCGGGCTGCAGAGCTGAGGAAGAAGTAAAATATCTAATGCTAACCTATGAACACGTAATTAGAAATGCAAAAATAAATGCTGCAGGAGCGAGAACTCGCCAATTCTCTGAGGAAATTAAATTATATTGATCATGTAATCAAAAGAGATAGATAAGCATCATGACCTAAAATGTATTTTCTTTTATCAAGGTTCAAAAACATCATTGAAAAGTGGGAACATCAAACAGAGATCTATGTGATATACAAAAAATATCCAACGTTTCTATTCATGGTCTCATTACATCTGAAAAACTTTCATTTAAAGAAATAGAGTAGATAGATTGTGATTTCATAAAAATAGTATGAATAGCTCTTTTTATTAGAAAATAACTACAGTAATTAAAGAATCCAAAAAAAGTACGATTGATAACGAATCTAAGATCCTTCGTCATTCAACAAAAGCTACCACAACTAGCGACGCATATATGCCACACTTGATAAACGTATTTCAGTTATTCCTTTGAAACCAATCTTCTCTTCTCAATATGAACAATTTTAATGCGATGAAAAGATTTCATAAGTTTAGTACAAAATTACAACATTACATTTTTTTGTGAGGTTGATTTACTACCAGAGGGCATGGCATCTTTCTCGCGCGTTCATGACACATTTACCGACCAGCCGATTTACTGAATAACGTGACGTCAGAATTTACAGGAAACGAATAACCACCACGTAGCAGAATTTAAGTAACAAAACAAATTGCATTTACGAATGAGGATTCCAATTTCTACGCACACTGGCTCCAATTATATGTCACGCTTTTTTAATATTTAAGTATATCATACAAACTAGCTGCGTACAGCAGGCCATTACACAAAATACATCAATGAAATATATAAAATTATGAATCATACTCTTTGTTTTCCCAATTGATTTCACATTCAAATGAATGAATTAAAAAAAGAAATTGCAACAAGTACTGCAAAGTAGGATACGTATGTATGTCATACTGCTAATGGTTTCTGGTGGAGAGCACTTTGTTATAAATTTCAAATAGATAGATCACATGAAATTGATAAAATTGACCACCTAAAGGTTACTCTGCCTTCTTGATGACTGTCTTAGCGCCTTGTAGCACAATAGAATCAGCGTAGAATTTTCTGTGAATACCTACAGCAATATGACAATCTTAGTAAATTAGAAGTGACATCATCTCCTTGCATTAGGTACCAATGTATGATTATAAAATTGAACTTGCCTTAGGAACCAATGTCAAAATAAAATATAATTATCAGTAACTGATAAATCAGATTTTAATTACCACAGCGTGATAGCATTTTAACTAATGTTTAAAAAAATGTTCATTCTAGGTTGTCAAATAAAAAATTCCTGATGTTATTTAATCATATAAAAAACGTTCTCAATTTTCTTTAGCTTTATATTCAATAGCTTCTCTAAACAACTTAGTGACATTCAGGCAACAGAAGAATAATTATTTTTTTTTCCAATACTTCCGAGATCCGAAATATAAAGAATTTCCCCCAGTGCTTATAATGCCAAATATCGAAAAACACAAACAAGTGGGTACCTTGGCGTTCACAGACTCTCTCGCAAATCTTGTAATACACCCAACGGTCACCTTTGTGGTTTTCATAGGACTCTGCAACAGTGGTAAACAGTTACAAACTACTATGCCATGAAGTCAATTACGTAAAAACCAATAATAATATTTTTCGTTGACTTATCCTATTACGGTTAGGTCGTTGATATCCAAAGATTCCTGGCATCGGGTTAACAAACGTTCAGTCAACACAAATGCCAAACATAAAAAATCACATAGAACGTTCTCTATATTTCCATTAATGTTTGACACTCTCTATTTTCATGTTTTAGCACCTACCTATTTATTTCTATTTATATATTATAGCGGAGGATTCATCCAGAGCCTTTGCAACGGTGGTTATTGACGGGAGAGAGGAATTAACAAGAGAGGATTCGGGAAATGGTGTGCTTGGGAACGATTTTAATGTTACTGCGTGTATATATTTAGGGAAATAAATGTGTTTAAAATATAACAGAAATAAGAATAGTTGTTTTTGCACCCACGCACGTAACAATTTCAAACTTATCGCACATAGTGCCGATAGAAAAAACACAAGCACTTACCTTGATAATAATGCATAAAGTTGTGTCGTAGGTTAGCGTTGTCGAGTATGCTCTGCAATGCCATAATAGGGGATTAAATATCCGTTGGTTAACTACGAGATGGTCATGTTTCGATTAATATAGGAATTGAAAGTTTAAAAAAACTAATTACGAGTGGAAGAGCCAAGAAGAGTCTCACAACGCGGACAAAAACATTGTGTTTACACCCACCACCGTGAGTTTATAAGCGAACTTCAATCTTACCCGATACCGCGAAAACTAAGTAAGACATGATGCATAGCATGCATATAATGATACAATGTAATGTATTTACAAGATATTTCAGGAGGAAGATCTAACTGTAATCTATAGCGGGAAATAAATATCTACCTCAGCTCTACCTCAACGTCCTCCTCTACGTCTTCCTCAGCTATGTTCAGCTATTCAAGTCATATCCCCCGCCTCCGACATTCGCGTGTGTTTTGTTTTAGTTTGCAGCTAACGCCGCATCAGGCGATCGTCCGAGTGGGTCGGGAATTCAGTGTTTGACTGTCTGTCTGAGAGTGGAGTGTGCCAGCCTGTGTGTCGGTGTAACGGGTGCCGGTGACTTGATACCTCGGCATAGGCGGATTTAGGGGGGGGGGGCACGTGCCCCCCCCCCCCCCAGACGCTTAAATAATGGACAAGATTTTTAATACGGTCCCGTTATAATTACGTTCGTTTTGTTTTGTGTATTACGGAGCCTCATTCATTTTAGCCTTAAGCACAAGTCAAGAAGACAGATTTGCCGGTCATTGGTCATTCGCTAGTCAGCGCTCGAAAAAAAACATCGCCCAAGTGGGAAGGAAGACATTGTGTCAAAAATGAACGTTGATAAGGTACTGGACATCTTCAGCAGGAAACATAATAGAAAACTGCCGTTATTATATATGTAACTAATTAATATTTGCATATTAGTAATCTCTATATTAAAATAAAAAGTATATTTCGTACATTAATTGTTGTATGTTGTTTTTTAATCCCAAATATGAGAATACCGTTTGCCCATCAGACCCTTGTGCCCCCCCCAAAGAAAAATCCTGGATCCGCCCCTGTACCTCGGTACGGGCGAGCCGAGGCAGAGTGACTTTATGTATAGTTTAAGTTATTTGGTGTACATTTATTTGAAAATAAATGCATAAAATTTACGGGTCGCAA
This sequence comes from Pyrrhosoma nymphula, assembly GCA_963573305.1. Lineage (NCBI taxonomy): Eukaryota > Metazoa > Arthropoda > Insecta > Odonata > Coenagrionidae > Pyrrhosoma > Pyrrhosoma nymphula. The sequence goes on along the minus strand of OY754331.1, from coordinate 121,549,117 downwards.
CTTTTCTTTCGTGGTGCTCCGATATAACCAATCGACATCTGGATCGCGGGAGTATCGTCACCATTCTACATCACCTATACCTCAACGTCCTCCTCTACGTCTTCCTCGACCTCTACGTCATTGATGCAGTAGGTGGTAGAGTAATACAAAGTTATAATAGATTTTCCATATTAAGGTAACCCCTCAGAATGTCATAATAACGAAAGTACCTTAAAGCTATCGGGAGCAGAAAAACATCGGGTGGTCAGCAATCTCAGCATCACTGGCATTAACTAGCATACGATTATTTCAATGATTGTGAGATTCATTAGCAAGCAGATGCTAGTCACAGTTCACCTCTTAAATGGTAACTGCGGTTGCACATATGCTATTTCATATCAATTTGCTCGACTTTAATGTTCATCCGAGAAATGAAATTTAAAGGACCATGTACATTTTAACTGAAGATATTACGGTATGAAATGCGAAACGAACTCATATAGAGCAACTTTATTTCCCAGTTACTAGGTAAAAAGAATGGCTCAGCAAACATAGTTACCCTCTGTGTACTTTCGCCAAACGAAGGGAGCCTTTGCCTATCTGTGGGAGTCTTTCGGCCTTGGTTCGATTCTCGTTACGAAAATAGGGATCGCTGGGCAAGTAAGGTCGAAAACTTCTCTCCTAAGGAGAGACTCAGGGTACGGCCCTGAGAGACGATATTGCGCATCCCATTATTGTAAAACACAACACGCACTGTCGATATCCGCATCTAGGCTAAATATCAATCCCACGTCATTACACGCGAAGAACATATCGCCCCCGCTGCAAATTCATTTCCCCTAAACTGATTATAACCCAGGAAATTGCTCCATGAAAATATCCTGTAAGGATATCGAGTGCTTAGAAATGATTTTCCGTGGCGTCATCAAACTTCGAATTATACAATACAAGGCCACAGAATGATGAACATAATCGAGAGAAACAACAATATATGCATGAATATTATCTGATAAGCTTGCCATAACACGCACCGGAGGTGATTTGAACTTTTTCGCATGATATGGTAGGCTTAATCGTCGATGATACATGTGGGACGATATATTTACGCCTCGGATACCGTTTGAATATATCAATACCAGGAACGAGATTGCAAAGTATACAATAATAAATTAATCGCAACTTCCGCTGTTTCCAGTGGCGAGGTGCCTCGTCACAGCTTCCTGTTCTCACCCAGCATATAGGCGAGAACCGAGCGATGAGCGTTCTCAGATCAACCCAACAGACTGAGCGGAGTGATCGGTTGGGCATTGGAAACAGTATCCTCTAGAAGAAAATCTTCACAAAAAGGTGAGTATCCTAATAATATTCTCAACTTAACTCTTGTAATTCATGTGACAGTTTTCTAACGTCCTACACTCATTTAGGGGATCCGTAGATATATGGATTGAAGCATTATTTTCAATGATCAATCAAACAAGCGATTTCAACTTTTATAACTCTGGAAGTCGTTGAAACTAAGTTAAATCGCATGATGGAAATTCTAGGTCTAATTTTCGAGCAATTCAAACAGTTAATCGCCCTGCAGCAATTTGTTGGCCAGGTTAGATTTTTTGGGCTAACAAATATCTCACCCGAGAGGAATTCAGCTAAAGTGGTGGTGTTTTTTTTACCCAAAAGTCGGTGAAGGTTGAAATTATGTTGTAGAGCTTTTTGATAAAGATTAAATGATTTTCTAAATGGAAGTGGTCATTTGCTAACACCTAATGAACACTTCAATTTATATGCCAAAATGTTGCAATTTAGTGAAATTGGCACTGCTATCGACTCCTATTGCTCTAAAATAACTAATCATTTAAAATTTATTCTTTGAATAATCTCCTCATATTGTGCAATTAATTTTTTTTCTGGGCAACGGCCTGCCACGATGGAAACATCGGTTCCAGATCAGTCACCGAAGTTAAGCATCGTTGGGCTCGGCTTGAGTTTGGAGGGGTGATCCTCCGATTCGTCCGAGTGCTGTTGCCCCTGTCTGTTTCACATAAAATTTAGCAGATATGGCTTGCACGGTACTTAATAGATGTTGATATTTGAGAAATATGTTTCTTCTATTCACTTCCTACAGGTGTGGCGGCCGTAGCTGACTCAGATCAACTCACTTCAAGAGATACGACGCGAGTATGAAGGTGATTTGGACCTCAATTATTATCCTCGGCGCACTTTGCATCTCAGCAATCGCCGATGATGCGAACGAAAGCAACGATGGTGAGACATTTTACATTTTGGCCCTCTAGTAATTAATTGTTAAGGTTTTAATAACAGTGACTGCTTCAAAAACCCTATTTCGGGGTACGTTCTCGCTATGGACGGTAAAACAGGTTGAATGCTTTCCCGGCAAATTCTGAGTGTTCATTCTTCTCGAGAATTTCACCGGGTTAAATTTTCAAATAGACGGAACATTCTGGAATCCCATAAGCCCGCAAATATTGAGAAGTTTATGGGATTCGAAAACTCAATTGACCAATTTTAAACTCAGTAGATATAGATCTTTTAGAATTAAAGCCAAGGATTTTTCGCTGAGGGAGGAATTTGTGTGTAAGGTGGTGTTTTCACTTTTTTTAAACAACATATCACCTCTGAAATAACCACCAAGAGTTTGAGATTGACCAACAGAAAATAGTACAATCAACTAAGCAAACAAGTTTGCATTCATGATTAAGTAAATACTTACTACTTCTCCACAAAATTTGATTTGTACGACCCTTATTACCGATATACATCATCGTCAGGTACAGAAAGTTTGTTTCGTAACGTTAGCTTGCTTGTTTTGTTTATTGAAGGTTGCCACTGGTAGGCTAAAACAGAAAAGGTTTCCGTTAATTTGGTTGAGTAATAATGTGAGCGCATTATTGTGTTTTTACTTTAAAACAAAATGAAAATGTCATAATTTATTCTGCCTCAGGCAACAGACAGTTATTGTATAACGTCACTCTTAAAATCTTTTGAGGAATGTAAGAAATGAAACTAATTTGAGCAAACAGATTGTCCAAGAAACCTTATCCAGGAAACACCCAAAGTAAATATCTGATTTTCCAAAATTCTTGCAAGAGAAACTATTTATTTTTATTTTTAGCGGACACTCAGGGTGTGATTCGGAGCTGTCAAAAAATTCACAGTAATACGTGCATGATTCCAGAAATATTGTTGTCTGTCATTGATCGAATAAGTGCTGTTTTCTTATTATATGTACTAATAGGTAAAGACTATTTCGTTATGAAAATTTCAAGAAAAAAATACATGAATTGTATTGCCGTCATTGTGCTGTTCGAGTCAAGGATTAAAACGGTGTACTTTAAAAATCAGTTTATAGTGAAATACAATACGTAACCCACCATTAGTTTTTCCTTTTAATTCGATAAATAATTATTTAAATAAAAAATAATTTTAAAAAACACGTTTTCAAAGCGGGCCAAAAAGTATAAAGCAATTTCTCCTATTCTCACAAACATTTATGTCTCCATACATATTCATAATCTCATACTGTCTTCAAAATTTGTGATTATGATTTTTAATAGCGATGAATATACTTGTAAGATTGAAAACGAAAAACGTGGGGCGCATGAATGAGATAATTGATGCATGAATAGTTCACCTAAGTCACTAACAATTTTATTGCACTGCAAATGATATGAACTGTTATGTGAGTTTTCTCAACGACAGCTACTCCCTACCATCCTTACTATTATCTACAGCGGCGTCACAATCATTTTTATATCTTTCTCCAGCAGGCCTAAATGGATTCGACTCGGTGCCTCAACAGTCGCATCACATGAAACGCGAAAACGATGACATCGGAGGCAATGGCATAGATGAAATGACCGAAAATGAATCACACGTCCACGGCAGCGAAATGCATGGACGAGAAACTGAGGAGCAGAGTCCATCCGATAATCAGCTCGACGAGGAAGAACCGGGAGGGAACCCTGAGGTATACAACATCACGTTTCAGAGTAAAACTTGCCAGTAGAGCCCGAATGTGCTAAAATCATATCCATCTCACCATTCCCTTTTGGAGAAGGGATACTGTCTGCTTATATAACTTAGTTATAGCTGTTATATATGACAATTGTGAAAAAATCATTCGCCTGGACTTGGATACGAACCCAGACCCCCCGATTTAGCGCCGAGTGCTCAGTCAATGCCAAAGTACCCGTGTGCGAACGCTAAGCGCTACTGTCCACGAGGTAAAGCCAAACTTTAAACACAAAGGTGTTCACTTTGACAAATTCAAAGAACTGCGGAACTGGCCGCGCAGTAACTTTAACGTTGTCACCCGCTAGTGGTCACACAATTGTGTGAAATTCACAGTGAAAAATCATTCGCCTGGATTTGGATTCGAACCCAGACCCCCCGATTTCCTCCTAATATTCTTTCCCTTCAGGGTCCCTTCCACCACATTCACCGGTGACTTTCGCGGTCTGCCTCTTCCTCGCACACCATTCACTCCTCCATCATAAATCTACTTCCTTATTCGACTCTAATCCATTGTCTCTACATGGCCAAACCAACAAAGCAGACTCATTTAATATATGTCCACCAATGAAGCACACAATCCACGTTCTTTCATCGTCCTATTCCCTCAGCATTCAGACTGTTCGTATGCCTATCCTCGAAAAGGCACCCAGTTTTAGCGGCCACATACGCTGCCATTTTCGCTTCCTTGGACTAACGCTTACTCCTTTCTTACAACGCCACCGCCGAAACGTAGAAGCTGATGATCCATGAAAATTATTTTCGCATAGCAATAAGGGTTTCTGAAAAACAGACAATTTTTAAAAACAGCTCTTTACTATTTTCAATTAAAAAAGCAGCTGTTAATAGCTGTTTTCACTGTTTGTTCTTTCTGTATATTTTCACATATTTTATAGTAAACCGTTTATTTCTGTGATGAACACCGTTTTTATTATATGTGATGTGGAAAACGTAAAGGGACCTCTTGCCGGCAGAGTAAAATTTTCAGGAAAGAAGAAACCTGTTGTCAGGGTCGGAAATATTGATTTTCGGTTTTTGTCAATTATTGTTGTCATTGGGTGCTTTCGTTTTAGTATGGTTATAGCCGGCTATTGACGGAAGCGATTGGCGATCGCCAGGGGACCAAATGACATTAAACAGCTCAAAGCGGCTTTTCACGCATGCGAAGTACCTATGTCTCCCGTGCACACAAGCAGAACCGAATAGCTGTGAACAAATCTTCAATTGTTCGGCTCACCTCGGAGAGAAGAGCCATTGATAGCCAGCGATAGACGGATATTTCATCAAATTGAAAGCACCGCAGCGTGGCCGAAAATCTAAAACACCCTTAATATCCTATCCAAAGCTAAAATCGATTGTAACGTCGTTTTATGATCGATAAATACCCGAAAAAATTACAAATAAAGCGGCTGATGTCAGATTAAAGAAAATGGACCTCTTGTCGTCATTGATGATCCCTCCCTTATTTCTATTCCATCCCTTATTTAAGGTAGGCATTACTTATTTATTTTAGATATGAATGTACTTTGGTATAAATTGTTCATAATACAACACTTTTTTAGAAAATAACAATAACTCAAAATCGAAAATTTGATGCAAGAGTTACGTTTTCGTCTTCCGCGTCACATAAATCTTTCGTGATAAGTTCCAAATCAATATATTTATACTTCCTATAATAACATTTCAAGAATACAAGTGCATTCATTTAACGACTGACAAACGCGATCTTAATTTTGTGCAGAAATTCGTACAGAATGAAAACTCTTTCATCGTCCGTTGATCTCGGTTTAACGGATATAATTGTACAATTTCTGGAGACGTTAAAGAAGGTGCGATGAAGTTCAACATTAGGCAAAAACTAACACCACTGGGTTTGAGCTTCAATGGCTTGTTGGTGCAGCCATTAACTCCTTCTTGGTAGCTAACTGGGTTGTATTGCCATTTCATTCACACGAAATGAGCCTACATTCTGTACGTCGTGTATATTTTTGTTTAAAAATTTCCATTAGAAACAGTTAAACAGTTGAAAAAACTGTTGATTACAGTTTTTTTTATTTTGGACGAAACACAGCTGTTTTGCTGTTACTGTAATATAGTTACCAGAAACCGTGATAGCAATGACCATTCAACTCATCGATGATTTCACGTATCAACTTTAAGGACAGGTTAGTCGTTCACAAAGGAATTTTTACAAGTTTAAACTCTTTGTTGCCAGTAGTGTGATGTGAGTTCAGTTAAATTAGATATTGAAAGTTTGAAGGTGTACGAAAACAAAGTTGATTCACCAATATTGGAAGTAGATTATGATTTGTGGAATTCATACTGGACGAGAATAGATGAAATTGATCGTCCAGCCTGCGCAATTGAAGCTCTGGGAGAATGTAGGGAAGAATTTTGCCAAAATATAATAATTTTGTTGACTCTGTTGTTTTGTAAACTCAACACTGCCGGTTACAACTCGTACGGCTGAACGTATTTACATCATACAGCTTAGGGAAGACTGAAGTCTTACTTAAGGAACTCGTGTGGACAAGACAGTCTAAGTGCTTTGACCCTCATGCCCACACAAAGAGATGGTAGTTTATCAACATAAAAAGTAAGAGATATGTTAGCATCGAAAAAGTATAGAAGACGGGTATTTTGTACATTTACTTACTCGTTTGTTTGTGTCATTTTTGTGACAATATTTCAATCATCTTATTTAGTTGTAAGAATTGACTTAAATTAAACAGTTTTACAATGAAAACTCAATTTTTAAAATTTATTATTCTATTTAGCCTATTGTACGTAAATATCGTAAGTTATGATCCTATCCTATCATTAAAAATGATGAGGCTAAAAGTGCCAAATTTTTCCAGCATTTTGATTGGTTTAAATCAGTCGCGTGATGAGTATAGCTTTAAACTCGTGCTTAAAATGCTGTTTGAACTGTGGTGAATCTAGCGAGAAAATGTTTGAAATACAAAAAGTAAATAGAAGAATAACGTAGATAACTTTTTTAAGTTCTGTAGAGTAACACAATTAAATATTATGAATACTTTATGAGCTTGAAATAGAAAAAGTAACGTGCATGAATTTCAATTTTTTTATGGAAAAACAAGTACATATCATATTAATTTTTAAATTCACAACTAGGTTCAAACCTTATAATATCAATTTCAATAGCTTGATTTTAGACTCAATTCCAGTCATTTTTTTAAGGGGACATACTCTTCCTTGAACTACGACCTTGATGTGGTGGAAGGGCTTGTGCGTTCCAATGACCCCTACAGCTGGACTGGCAGGAGCAATCACTATTGCTCCTGGTAGGGCCACCCATGCCAGACAGGTCGAAGGGTAGGAGCCAGACGAAAGGTAGTTCCGTGATGGTGTCACGTTAAAATACCGTTGAGTGGCGTGAGAATACCTCTCAACTATCACTTCCTAGAATATGAAAGTAATTCACAGATAACTGATTCCTGGCAACTACGGGACGCCGCCCACTAGAGCGGATGTCGTGCCCGGCAGGCAAGGCCTCCGCGGTCGTCATCACACAAAATCCTTGCACAGCATCATCATCGGCGGATACAAGGGATAGGAGGGAGAAGAAGAAGAAAAAGAGAAAGAGGAGGAAAACAGCAGTAAAAGTAGGAACTTGGAACGCAAGGACCATGATGAGGGCCGGGGAGCTTGAAAATATTAAACAGGAAATGGAAAAAGGAAAAATAGACGCTTCGGGATTGTGCGAGGTGCGGTGGAAGGATAGCGGGGACTATTGGAGTGATAGCTACGGTAATCTATAGTGGGGGAGAGGAGAGTCAACGTGGGGTAGGCATGGTACTTAACACAAAATTGGGGCTAAGGGTGGTAAACATTGAATAGGTGAGCGACAGGATACTAGTGGTAGAAATAAAAGCACGCCCGCCGAAATTCGTACTGGTCCAGGTATACATGCCTACAAGAAACCATAGGGAGGAAGAGTGGATGAAGTGGAAGAACCATGGATGTGGTGTACGAGCAACTAGAAGAAATAATTAGAGAAGTGCCGGGAAAGATGAACTTGATAGTGATGAGTGACTGGAATGCAGTGGTGGGAGAAGGGAGGGACGGATTAGACGTGGGAGGGTTAGGGCTAGGAAGAAGAAATGATCGCGGTGAAAAGACAATTGAATTTTGTAGAAGAAAGAAGTTAGTAGTGACAAACACTTGGTTTAAACATCACTCCAGGCGTAGGTACACATGGAAAATGCCGGGTGATACTGGGAAATACCAAATTGATTATATAATTATAAGGCAGGGATTTCGGAACAGTGTATAAAACTCGCGTAGTTATCCAGGGGCGGATGCGGACTCGGATCATAACTTGGTGATGATGAAGTGTGAAGTTAGATTCAAAAGGCTTTGCAAAGGTAGGAAGATAAAGAGGTGGAACCTTGAAGCATTGAAAGGGTTGAAAAGGAGGGAATACCAAGCGCTGGTAGAAAAGAACATAGGAAGCGGATGGGAACAATAGAGAGAAGATGGGAGATTATAAAAACAGGCATTGCAGGAGTGGCAGAGAAAACCATAGGAACGGTGGAAAAGAAGAGGGTTAAGAAACAGTGGGTTACGGAAGAAATGATTAAGAAAATGGAGGAGAGAAGGATATGGAAAAACGTCAACACCGACGTAGGCAAGGGGAAGTACAAGATATTGAATAATAAACTCCGTCGAGTGATCAATCGGGCAAAAGAAAACTGGAGGAAGGTACAATGCGAGGAAATAGAAAAGATGCATGAGGAGGGGGAAGTGGGCGCTTTGTACCCCAAGGTGAAAAGGTTATCGAGTGGTAAGTCTGGGCAAACGATACCAAAGTTTAAGGACAAAATTTAAGGACAAAACTGGGAAGATATTAATCGAACAGGAAGATATCCAGGAAAGATGGAGAGGATACGTAGAGGAGTTATATGGCAGCGAGAATAGACCCTTTAGACTAGATCTAGATGATGAAGGAACAACAGATAAGGATACCCTAGGACCAGAGTTACTTGACAGCGAAATAGAGAGGGCATTAAGAGATGAAGGGTAGAAATTCCGTGGGAACCGATAAACTACCTCCGGAGCTCCGAAGAATCTAGGCAGTAATGGGAGAAAATCCTTTTTCAAACTTATTCGCAGGATCTACGAAGAAGGAGTATGGCCAGAGGATTTCGTGAAAATAATATAAATACCTATCCTGAAGAAGAAGAAAGCGTCAGAATGCGAGGAGTATAGAACAATCAGTTTAATTTCGCACGTGGAAAAAGTTTTGATTAGAATATCTATTAAATAGACAGTTGGTAGTAGTAGTATTTTTTTTAACATGCTTCGACGGCTGAGGTCATTTCGCACTTACTGTCTGCCAAGAGCAGACAGGGGCAACAGCACTCGGACGAATCGGAGGATCACCCCGCAAACTCGAGCAGAGCCCAACGATGCTTAACTTCGGTGACTGATCGGGAACCTTCCATCGTGGCAGGCCGTTGACATAGACAGTTGAGAAACAGAGCAAACTACTATTTAGGCGATGAACAATTTGCGTTCAGGAAGGGAAGGCCAACCAGAGACGCGATTGCGGTAATGAGGACACTTATGATAGAAAGAAACGGAGTATAATCAGGATGTTTTCGCTTGCTTTGTGGATTTCGAAAAGGCGTTCGACAGGGTAAACTGGGAGAAACTAATGCAGATAGTCGGGAAATAGGAATAGATTGGGGTGATAATAGATTCATCCGAAACTTTTGTATGGGCCAGAGGGCTTAGGTGAGGGTAGCAGAGGGTGAATCAGGGTGGTCAGTTATAGGTCGCGGGGTGAGGCAAGGGTGCCCGTTGTCGCCTTTGCTTTTTAACATCTATTCTGAGGAAATGGTAAGAGAGGCATGGGATGAACTAGATGTGGGAATCAAAGTAGGTGGCCAGAGGATAAAGTCGGTTAGATGCGCGGACGACTAGGCGCTGGTCAGTAGGTCATCGAAAGGATAGCAAACTTTAGTGGTTGAATTGGAATAGCAGTGTGAGAATTACAGGATGAAGATAAATATTAATATAACAAAAGTAATGATATTATCTAGGACAAAGAATACGACGCTGGTCATAAGAGTAGGAAGTCACAAACTGGAGCAAGTAGAACCATTTAATTACTTGGGTAGTACTAGAAGCAACAGGGCATAGTAGCAAAGACATCAGGAGGAGAATAGCGCTAGCGAAAGAAGCGTTCAGTAATAGAAGGGAGCTGATGACGGGAACTTTGAGTAAGGATATAAAAAAGAGGCTGGTGAAGAGCTTGATATGGAGTGTGGTGTTGCATGGGGCAGAAACGTGGACCTTGAGAAAGGAAGACGAAAATAGGCTGAAGACGTTTGAGATGTGGGTGTGGAGGTGGATGGAGAAGGTGCGTTGGACCGAAAGGAAGACAAATGAGGAAGTGCTTGACATGGTGGGTGAGGAAAGGTTTGCTGAAGGCCGTGATAGAGGGAAGGATGTTGGAGAAGCGGGGAAAGGGAAGAAAGAGAATAGGTTTTATGGACGGGACGAAGAAAGGTAGGACTTATGCTGAGACGAAGGCAGAAATACTATAAGTAGAGAGAGCACGGAACTAGTAAGACAGTCTCTTGGATATTCTCTGAATTTCATCATAACTTATCTCTAACCGGTAGATTACTCTAATGATAATAATAATCTTGATATCCCAAGCAGAAAAAAACCCCAAAACCTTTCAGGCCACTTAAATTACTCCACTTTTTCTCTTTTACACACATGTCACAGGAACCAACATCATCTACGTTGACACAAAATGCTGGAAATGCAAGGAGGAAAAGATCCCTGCTGGACTTGATGAACCCGTCAGCCCAGAAAATCCCCGTAGTTAAACGAGAGACCGGAGTGCAAGGAAACCCGAGCTGCATCGATGACACACAGGATATCCTGGTGCGACACTGTTACGACGCCGGGATATTGATTTTGAAGTCGATGGTGCGAGTTGTACCCTCGAAGTTTTCCGGATCAACGTCTATCACCACCGTAGGAGAGGGTGCCTGTCCACCAGATTCTCTGGACACGGTAGTGGAGCTACTATTTAACGCGGTGGGGATATACTTAGATACGATGGAACAAGTGACAGGAGCGTCCAATAAGACCACGACCCCTGGGACAGCGGAAAACGGCAGCGAATCACTGAAGTCACTCGTCCAAAAAGTCGCGGATGCGTCTACCTTGATCGCCGAAGCAGTGAAACGAGCTTTTACCGAATCAGAATCCAACGATGCGACCTCCACCACTGCCCAGGACGATAATAACTGTCCGCCCGATTCGCTGGATGCAATAGCACAGAAAGCTTTGGACTCTCTCAAACGCTTCAAGGAAGTCATCGATCGAGTCTTGACCGATATGACGGAACCTATGCCCGGCACCGATGGTGGAGGGAAAGGCGACACCTGTTCTCCAGATTCTATGGATGGGGTAGTGCATTGTTCCGGGAATTCGCTGACACTGATCATGGCAGCTTTGCAGAAAGCCACGGGAGATCAGAAAACCAAGGAGCCCGCAATCGAGGGAAAGGATGAATGTCCCAAGGACTCGTTAGAAAGTTTAGTCGAACAGATGGTGGACGTAAATAATCTGGTCATGAAAGTGGCCTTACGAGCTCTATCCCAGCCAGGATCCGAAGAAGTCAGCGCGGATGCAACGGGGGACGGCGAATGTCTCAGCGATTCTCTGGAGGAAGCCTTCAAGATCGCTAAGAACTCGTCCATGGCTCTGCTGGATTCTGTTTTGAGATTCACCGACGATCCGACCGGTACACAAGGACAGGTGGGCAAAAACTGTCCCGAGGATGGCATATATGAGGTATTAAGATGTTTCAAGAACGTGATCATTTCGATCGGGAAAGCGATAATACGAGTAGCTTCAACCATACCCAAAGATGACGCTTCCATAATACGCGCAGTGAGGACTTTGGCACCAAGCATGATGGATATGTTCTGCCAGAAGATGAAAGCCATCGAAATGGCAGTAGCCTCCACGATGACTGCGAGCGAAACAAAGCTCTCGGGAGATGATAAATGCCCGACGGATACGCTAATCCGGGTTGCCTTCCACTTCAAGAACGCGACCGGTCTGCTTCATCTGTTCGATCTGGGAGGAAACTTGGCCCCTTTGAAGAGTGACTCCACATCTCAGAACGTGCCCTTAGGAGACATCGATTCGTTGGATACGTTGATGAAACACCAGATGTCCGCCGCTAAAATGATCGCCAGCGTGATTGGGAAAGTCGTAAATGGGGAAGACCTTGCCAAGATCGTCAAACTCATCAAAGTGCTACCTATCCCCGATTTCCTGAAGAAGATGATCGAAGAGAACAGCCCGGTTAATCTTATGTTCATCCAAAGCTTCCTGCCTTCCGTGTGCGACCCGAAGTTTCTCAAGACTATCGAAACCGTCGCCACAGAAATTGAAAGCCTGGACCCGGTCAAATTGCTGAGCGGCGAGTGGATGGATGATGTTTCCAAATTGTTCCCTCGATCTTTGATAGACGGCATCATTGGTGCATTCTCGACTAAAGACAACTCGAACACAGATTCCAGCTGGTCTGTCTGGTCCTTCATTAGAGATATGTTTTCCGGTAAACTCTTACAAAATATGTTTTGGTGAAGCCCGGAGAATACAAGGAAGTGATGCCAGAGTCTTCGAAAAAGAGGAAATTTAAGGCAGCCGTCGAAGATCAGTGATGAAAGAAAAAAAAATGAATTCAGTCCCCGAAATGTCTTAGCTCTCTGCGAAGAATCTATATGTGGAAAGGCAACCTGGATCATTGCGTAGAGAGATCAAAGAAGAAAATTGGGAATTAATGTAACCATTTCTCTGGCTAACTCTTTTCCTTATGAATAAAATAATTAAAAAGATTAGTCTATTTTTTTTAAAATCTACCCTGTCACATGTAAGTCAAGTAATATGGTCGATTAAATCTATTCTTTTAAAAAATAAGATATTGAGGTCTTCAAGAATGTGCAGATTCATTGTTTTAGGAGATGGTAAATGTCATCTGGACGCAAGAAGGCCTGCTCAAAAGTCTGCTTCTTTGCGAAAATCGATCCACCTAATATGTCTACCGCTCGCAATTTGTCCATTATTTGTAAAAATGCAGTTTTATGTAAAAGATTTTAACGTAAAATTTTCTTCCATATATGATTACTGTACTGTGACCATTCCAGAACAAATACCTTTGCATTGGGAGTGTTAAGCTGCTCTACTGATCCATTCAATATCGCTCATTGCGCATTTTAATGACTTCAATATTTTCATTTTACATTTTACCGATGGTTCCATCAATTCTCTTGTACCCTTTAACGCTTCTCGTGACCATATGATCAAGGTAAATATTTCTTGTTCTACATTGCCCTATTGAATGCATTTTTCGAATTTGCAGGATGATACAGGATATAAATATGTAGCTTTTGTACCGATATCCCAACTTTATGCATATTCAACCTAAAAATCCAAATGTTTGTAAGATAAAATCGAATATTTTTATACGTGGCTTTCCTAATGTGATAGCCTGATAAAAATTCTGGCGATAATGGTTCAATCCATGTACAGAGTATAGGCGCCCTTAGCGGAGAAAGTTATCTCCTTATGCTTATCTACCATCTTCCTGGTTAAATTGACTAGAGTCCATGGGTTTTTTGCCACAGATTATTCGAGTCGGAAAATAATTAATCGGCCTCCCCGTCCATTTACCTATTCTCCCCCCTCCCCCACCATTTCCATGGCTGCTGTCCTAACACCCCCTGCTGCACGCCACAGCGGTGGATCACAGGGTAGTATGAAGTAACCGGGATAAAATAGATTCTCTTCCTCTGGGATGATCTTAACTCTGTTCATAATATACCTACTCTAAACTGAATTACCCTTGATAAGGAAGAATAAACCTACTATTAAAAGGGTACGCCCCGTGACAATTTTAAAATAAAAAATGGCAATTTCAACTCTGCTATATGGCTCTAAAATATGGGCATAAATGTCAAGCCAAATCGAAAACATGGAAGCAGCTGAAATTTAATTACTAAGACCCTTGGAGGACTGTGCCTACTCTTCATGGCCATATGCGAAATGAAGACATCCACTCAGAGCTAATCAATCCTAGCCATCACCAAAACTATTGATAAATACTGAAACAAAGAGAGGGAGGTTAGTGGGTAGAGCGCTTGGCTACTGAACGAAGGGTCCCGGGTTCAAATCCGGGTGAAGCCTATGGACGCCGCTGAACAAAAAAATCCTCCGAGTGCGAGGTGGCCCAGGGAAAGGAACTGATCCCCCTACCCTGAATGTGTGACATGTCTGTGGCTTAGTCCGGGGTTAGCTCTACCCTCAACTATCCAAATCAACCTTCGGGTTGAATCACTGAGTGAGTGAGGGTAAAAGCATATATTAAGGATATCGAACAACAGATTACCCCCAGAGACTTCTGAATTACTCACAATCTGGAAAAAGAGATTGCGGATTACCGAAAGAGCAACAGAAGTACCAACTTCCGACCTGAAGCGGAACAGTGCAAATGGCTTATTGGCAAATGTATTTAACACAGTTATAGATGATGATGATGATTACCATGAAAAGAGTGGGAGAATGAAAAAAGAGTAATTTTCACTTCTTTAAAAAAGTTTAAAAAAATAGTTTTGCTTTCTTAATCGTGATCATACTAAAATAATATTTCCGCCAAAAATATATTTAAAAAATAGTTTTGCCATTTACATAAGATTTTTACACAGCACAAAATTTCTCGGATTCATTGAAAACTGATAAATGCAGCAGTAAAGTTCTTATAATTTCCTAGAAAATTAATTATCTTTTTTATAAAAATTACTCGAAATACAGAAAACCTATAAATTAAATCAAAAAAAGGTTTTATCATGAAATAGTATGGTACGATTTCAAAATAAAACGAACGATGGCCAATGCATCGATCACGCAATCTTATTCTCATTATAGTCAAGAAAAAGACCTACGGATAAAAAAAACCATTTCTAATTATATTGAAGTGGACGGAAGCATCTCTAAGTTCATTCTAGAGAAGAGCGATGACCCGAAGTTTTTCGCCCTTTGCCCAAAAGATCTCTACTTCCTTTTTTTTTTAAAGTAAGTCTGCAGCGCTTGTGCAGTTGGCTAGTGTTCCTGATGTCCCTGCGTCAGATTTCCAGTTCAATACAAAATACATAAAAAAAAAGATTCCTAGATTTTTCCTGAAAATATTCCATTCCCGGGACGTCTCAGATTCTCGGGAGAAAAACCATAATTTTCACGGTGAACACGCTATGGTAGATAGATCGGTGATTATACAGTAATTTCTCAATGAATATCATTAAAAAAATTTGGGTGATAGCTCTTATGCTTCATGCGAGGGCTAAACAGCGGAAGCATCGGTTTTGGGAGCATCTAGTGACAAGTTTGAGATTATTGAAAGCACAATTTTACAAGCTGTTTGAAGATTAAGGCAGTCTGAGCGAGATATTTCCCTAGTCATAATTGAGACCATATTCTATTTTTTTTAAATTTTAGCGTCTTTTAGAAGTATTAAGTAAATATTATTATATTAATGGAGCAAAAATATAGTTAAATATGACAATAATTATCGGAAATTAAATGAATATATCTACATAAGTCTCTAACTTGACTCATTTTTTCTCGCCGTACGGTGAAAACGCCTTCACACAGGAGGTTTTTTTTGCGATTTGTAAAAATTACTGCGGTTAGTAATTAATTAATTTTTATAGATAGTTGAGTTATACATACAAACAACACACCATTAGTTTTTTCACGAAATCCAGGCGTTATATATTCCTAATTTTTCAACATTCTCCCTCCGGAGCGCACAGCCGAAATACATCCCATCTTATATTTTCAGACAAATTACTCGAAAAGTATTTCGGCAAGGGGTTGGTACTTGGATATAATTGGAAATATAAGGGTTTTTCCTTTAAAATGAGGTCAAATTTATAAAATTCTAGGTGAAGTGATACATCGCTCAAACTACCTTAATTCGAACATCCTATTAAGTTTTTTCAATACATCCAAATATATAAATGTAGTTTGAGAAAGGAAATAGACACTTCCAGTCCCGAACTCGTTCCCCGCGAAACTGCCACGAGCTATTGCAAAGATTTTGCATTATTTGTTTCCCTCAACAATACGAACATGAGGAATGGGCAAAAATTATTTTAAAATCCGGTAGTACCGACCAGTATTTAAAATCGGTACTACCGACGGTACTGGTAATAAAAATACCGGTATTTTGATAGCGCTGCCATCTTGCGTCAACTAACGGAACTAACTACGAACATTTACTAACTACACTTAATTTTCAAATATTCTCGTAATATGTGTCTTTTTTTTCCTATTTACATTACCGTGAACTTGAGATATGTTTGTTATCATTATTGATATAATAGATTCGACAGTGTCGGGCGATATATGGTGGAACAGCATTTTAAATAAAACTACAGTAATGGTACTGTCCACTTAAATTTTAATGAAAAAAATACACAACACGTATTTCAACGTTCCTTAGGACGTTAGGCAGACCTGATGATGACGTCCTAAGGAACGTTGAAACACGTGTTGTGTATTTTTTACATTAAAATTTAAGTGGACAGTACCATTACTGTAGTTTTATTTGATATAATAGGTAAGAATACATTTTTGGCGCATGCCGAACACCAGATAATCGATGATTTTGAACCGTATAAATACAAATATTTATTCCTGAAAGTTAAATGTTAGAGCGACTGCAAGGAATGATTACTATAAAATGGGATTTTACCTCATACCACAACATAAAAACAATACCGATCGTTCTTTATGTGATTTAAAATCATTCCAACAAAAATCGACGAGCGCAAAAATACAGCGTCAAACAAAAAAATATTTACTGAATAGCCGATACATGTTCCCGATTAATATTGGGGGTTGTTCGGGTTTCAGACCGTTTCGAAGAATGACTCGTTCATGGAAACGTCGGCAGAAATGGAGAGTTTTACCCGGTTGGAAACCCGAACAACCCCCAACACACGCCGGGAAAGCCATAGATCTTTCATTCGCGATAAATGTTCATTAAAATTGCTGATGGATGGAAATTTCTACGTATCTTTTTGGACTGATATTCTAATTTGCCGAAGTACCGCAAACTAAGGGTGAAACGTATGTTAATTTGTAATTAATTAAAATATTTAATTATTCAAATAAATGCCGGTATACCGGTATTTTTTCGTCGGTACTACCGGACGAGTAGTATTATTGCTTTCTAATAGTCATAAAAAATACCGGTACTTTTTTGAGTTCCGCCCATCCCTAAGGTAAATCGTCGTGTTGAAGGGACAAGGATATATCAAGTGAATTTTAGGGTCTAGGGATCAAAGAGTCTACGCTATAGTTGTCCAAACCTCGAGTACGCCGAGAGCTTTTGATATCGTGAACAGAAAGGTTTCATTCGCGAAATCAATTGAGTGCAAAAGGAAAACCGCACGCTTTGTTAAAAACTGCTACGAGAGAACAGAAAATGTCACCCAGTTGATGGAAGGACTAGGTTCGGAGCCGTTAGAGACCCGGGAGGCTACACGATAGCCTGGAAAAATTTGATTAATAAATTAGATAAAATACAGGGCGTATTCTTTATACTTCCGTCGGATCTTTATTTCGTGATTGCGAAATTACATACGTTACCGCCGTTAATGGGAGATTCTTTTTTTTTTTGTCAGAAAGAAAGTTAAATGAAAGAAAGAAAATTACGCTATATTTATTCATTATAACATTTATTCATCGAAATCATCAGTACGTTTGGCTAACCTATGAACAATTGGTCGATGGTAACTAATATTTTCTGCTTTCTACTGTTAATTTTATATTTATGGTGTCATTAACGTCTAAGTCACGTTCTCAGCTCTCCGTAGACACCTCTATCACTAAATTAGACATACTCGTTCCGGAGATACACCTGAACTGAGTGCGCGTCGTGCCCACATAAGCCCAAATTTAGACCCCCACGCGCAGCGCTGTGATGTCAGCTTGTAACCCCCTCCGCTTACAACAAACTATTTCCGGTAGTCGACGAAACGGGCTATCCAGTCATAGTTTTAGATATTCTGTATTTCTTATAGTTTTTGCACACGAAGCCCTCGAAGGTACATAAAGATTGGTCGCAGCAAAAACTTACATGACAACGAGAACGAACCATAAGATTTTCATTCGCATTCACATAAAAAATTTGAAAATTAGATTACCTGAAAAATTCAGATCAGGAGAGTTTCAGTTCGACACGGGAGTTATTATTTTGACCCCGCACTATGTCCTCTGGAAACAGATATAAGCGGTAAAATAAGGCAGTTACACCAACGAACTAATATATACAGAAGTTTATTCTTTCCACCCACCAGCAAAATGGCTGCTAAAAAAAACAGCACATGATACCACGACACTCACTACAAGTTTAAGGTAGTTTGAGAGAGATTTTTCCCTAGTCATAATAGAGACCATATTCGAATTTTATTTTTTAATGTTTAAGCAACTGTAAGAAGCATGAAGTAAACATTTTATCATTAATGATGCACTTTAGTTTACATTGCTGATACTAGGTAACCCGTGCGAAAATTTCGTACTTTCACGCTATCAGGGAATAAGTGTGTTGAGGAAACGGTGTAATTGGGTTTTAAATAGAGAAGAAGGTGTATCATAAAGTACTTTCTTTATACTTGTTTTCTTGCAAAAATAAACAAAACATATGAATACAAAACAGGCGAGAGAGTTTTATCGAAAATTTTAAGTCAAATTAATGGGTAAATAGTGAAATTTGAGATTGAGATTGTATTTTTCGTCAAAAGCCGGTGATTCAACGTTTTAAATGATACCTCATTTATCACTGTAGGTGCAGTATTAACGGAGCATATAAGGAATGACAGAAAAAGACCTTTCTGTAATAATATATGTGATTCTCAGTAATTAACCAAATGTACAAGTATACAAAGGCTTTACCTTGACTCATTTTTTACGCTGTACGTTGAAAACGCCTTCACAACCGAAGATTTTCTTGTATTGTGTAAAAATTACTGCTGTGAAAGACAGATTTTTTTTAATAGTTGAGAAAGCATACAAACTACACACTGTCAATTTTTCCTGATGTAGTCTATAAGTAAGAATTTCCAAATATTTTTAAACACAGAAACTGTTTTTTCCCTTTCCCTCACCATTTAAACCTCACCATTTAAACACAGAAACTGTTTCCCTTTCCCTCACCATTTACCATGGGAAAATGGTTTCTATTTTTTGGCAAATATCTCGAAAAGTTGTGTGGCAAGCGGCTTATATTTCGTCATCATTGGAGATATGAGATATTATTCTTAGTGATGAGGACAAATTCATCCAATTTTAATTGAAATGATACCTCTCTCGAACTAACTCATATGCAATTCATTATATATCTATCACTTTTCCAACTTCTTTTTCCAATTCTCGTGGCTGGTGCTCTAACAAACCTATAATGCAGTGGCTCGCATGTTCCCATGTTGATGTAGAATTGAGGGAAACCCCTGTTTTCCTAAATGATACATAATAACAGAAAACTACTAATTTTGACCCACTTGCAACACGTTGGACTCGTTCGATCAACGTCCTTGCGAGGAGACAAGAGCTCCCGAGATGAAGGTAATGAAAGGTGGCGCTTCCATCGGCATGAGACGTCCATGAATCGCAAACAAAGGAATATCATTTTTCGATTCGGTTTCGGCACGAGATGATGGATTTCGACGCAGGGCGTGCGAGCACCCGGAGGACCGGAAATGACACCGGAATCAAGTTCCGCATTTCCGCGTTTATTGAACGATTAGGGTCATTGTCGGGATGGAATCTCTAAATAAAAAAATCACGGAAACAAATGTATACAAGATATTTAAAAAATATAAAGGGGACATTCGAATAGACTAACCGAACGGTATTTTTCATTCCGTTGACAAAAGGGAAATAATATACATATATACATTTAAAAATATGTGGACGCCTAGTTTGACACCTCTTCCTTCTCTGCTCAAGGTCGATTTTGAGTCACGATATGTTGCAGAGCAAGGAGGTTATAGATAAGGTTTTTCTGGCGACAGGAGGATTCGTAATCCGTGATAAAAATCCGCCATATTAGTACGGTCGTGTACTTTAACAATTCATGAGAGATGCTAACCAACTTAACACTGACTACTTGTATGTTTCTTTGCCATTTTTTTAAAAATATTATACTAAAAATTGGTTAGAGATTCATAATGAATAAAGACACTTGGTAATCTTCCACAGATTTATTTCTTTGACACAGTGTCAAAGAAATAAATCTGTGGAAGATTACCAAGTGTCTTTATTCATTATGAATATCGAGAACTTCCACCATATCCAGCCTGAAACAGTGGTATTTGGTTAGAGATGTTCTGCCCCTGATGTTACATTAGGTTACAAAGCCGAACCTTTGATTTATCTATCTATAAATTGAATAATACTTTACTTTATAATGATCTTTAACACTAATAATATTTTAGGTATTTATTATAGGTATGTACTACTATTAGAACTTTTGTAATTGTAAATTTAACATTACGCATTTTCCTTGTGATTGGGACACATGTCCCAACAAGTATTTTACATATCAAACGGTTAGGGCAAATATCCGGATGGAATATGGTGAAATTCAAGACAACTGCAGCTAATACCGGAAGCGAAATTTGATAAAAATCGAGCTAGACAGCAGAGAATTCAAATGTTGCACTTTAATTCCCTAGAATTCGTCTACATATACATCATACCCTGAAAGCCACCTCAATGGTGTGTGGCAGGAGGTGGTAGGTTCTTTATCACTAACATGCAATACACATTCTACTATACAAAAGGCTACGCGTACGTACATCTGATTCAGTTGCTAGGCAGTGTGATTCAGATGTGCGTAAATAGATGGCAAGTGAGCTCCAATATACCAGAGTCCTCTGGATTGCCGATAATACACTACATAGTAACCCTATGAGGGAGTAGTGTTGAGAACGGCCATCCAGAGGACTCTGCAATATACGTTCTCCACTGACTGACACACCGCGCGGGCTATGCATTTTTCAAAGTACACGAATAATTTTTCAAAAAATAAATACATTTTTAAAAATTCTAACGAATTGTCAAGGAGAGATGTAAGTTATTTTTTTGGAGAACTGTCAAACTTCACATTATTTATAAAGTTATTTTTAAAATATTTTTTCGTTATGGACTCTGCTCATTCACACCAACAATTTAGTCTGTTGCAACATGCTTTTCAACTAATACCCTAATAAATTTAATAAATCTACGACTATTGGTGCATTAGCAAATACTTGTCGGGAGTTGAAATTTCACAAATATGCACTGCACTATAGGTATACCACCAATGTTACAGAAACTATTTGTATTAATGTATTTTTCAATGAAAAATACGCAGAGAGATATTTGAGTTATACAGGAAGTATGCACGACGTGCTATTAGTACTGAGACTACATTTGGACTAGGTAGTAGATGCGGATACAAACATTTGGGAAAAAATCATCAGATTAGCTACACTACCCATCGATAAAAACCTAGTTAGAAGTCGCATTGGCAGCTGTTATGGTCTCTCATCGTTCACGGGAAAAATTTCATTTGAAATCTGTCCTTTCTGCAGCCTATTTGCCTAATTTCATTCTCATGATCTGATCTACCGCTTACCGCCGGGATTTATGAAATTTCATTAACGTTGTCAGAAAACAAACCGGTTTTGAACTCATATTAAAAATTAAGTGTAAATTTTAATCAATAATCTGAAAGCGATTCCCATCCCAGTTGCTGCAGAAGGCTTGCAAGACTATTGAGATAATCATAACGAGGATTCATGTGTCTAGTCTTAAATGAAAAGAAATTATGTGATCGCCAGTTGAAGCCAAACCATGTGTAATTCCATAGCGAAATTGGGACAACTTCAAATATACGCGATTTCACAAAATTTAAGTTTTCATTGTTTCAACTAGATGATACTACAGTGTGGTGGAGCTAGTTTAAACAGCATAAAAATATGGTCAGTGGAATCACAAAATTGTTACTTGAAGTTCTCTCCATTTCTAGAACAAAAAATATAATAAAAACGAGCATGAAACCAACTCTACCTGTCGTTACAATTGATCTTATTGACTGCATCGATCAAAGCTATTTTGGCTCCCAGTCGCACTCGAGAAATATGACATTACCGCGATATGCGACTACAATTCAAGGGTACTGACCCACGCCGTCTGCCGCGCCAACGATATTACATGCCATTAGTGATGAGGAATGGACGTATTGGTCGAAGCGTTTAAAGTTTTTTGGTTCAATTAAGGAGGTTCCCATTCGATTATTCGAGTCAAAACAAATGCTAAAGTCAGCCTATTCCTCGCGTAGTTAAAACATATGTACAGTTTTCGCTGATGACATCTGTTGTCTAGGAAAAAACAAAAATAAGATAAACTCATTAACACACAAATTATTTTAAGCAGGGATTGGAAAATTGTCAAAGTTTGTCGTTCTAAAGCGACGATTTAAAGATTATCCTTCGCGATAACGGCTTAGTAAGCACGACCACGTCTAATGTGCTGTACAATGTGAATTTGAGACGATAGCACCTGCTTCACATAGACTCCCGCCGACATTCTACGGCTTGGTGGTGCAACTAGCCAACACACCTGACCGGGAAGTGGGGAGATCGGAGTTCGAATTCCGGCGAATTAAAGATTTTTTAATGGCGAATTTCTCCCGTTGCTGTATATCTTCGCACCAGTGGGTGTTACAGCGTACCAGATCGTATTTGCGTTTTCACAGTGAACGGAGCCTTGATATTTGTTAACAACCATTTTAATAATAAATGTATTATTTCGCTTTTAGAAGAAAACCTGTGCCAAAGTAATCTAATTATTACGAAATGTATCTCATGCGCCAAAAGGGTATGTGTGAATACATATGGCATTGAATTGAAAAAAGCGACAAAACGCCTTTTTATTCACTTCTCTAAGCATGGAGATTTAAGTAAGAAGAACACGTATGAAAATGTTAGCACAAATCTGTACATACACAAAATATTGCTCCAACCACCTTCAAGCCAAAACGATCGAGATATGTTTTATAAATTTTTGCGGCCCATACTATCCCTTTCCAGCATCAGCTATAATTTACGAGAGTTTGTAGATTTCTGCTCTTTGGAAAGATCCTGAGAAGGCACGGACGTGTGAACTATGGAACAGGAACTCGTCAATTTTGTAAATCATGGTGTGTTATCGTGATCCACGGAAATACTTGACCCTTTTTCCTATTCTTCGGGATGTCCTCTTGTGTTCCCCTCCGTGACCTTTGCTGAGGAGGACCTTCCTCGACATCAACGCTCAGGATGTCCTCTTCATTCCTGACCCTCGACAGGTCAGGGTAGGTTTTTGATACCTCGCTGCAGCTCTATAGTCACCCTTCCGCCTAGGGTTGCAACATTTCGTCATGCCTGACTTCAGTTCACCATATCTCTTACTTCATTTGCACGAGACTATCCCTCTCCATCCTCTTCTCCTCTTTTTTCCCAGGCTTCCACTTTTTTCAAAACGGCCTCCGGCATCCCATCCGCCTTTATCACTTACCCCATCCCATTTACTTTCAGACCAAAAGATTTAATCCACGTAGGTAATGAAGAAAAAGCAAAGGAAAGCCACACAGTTCGTCAAAAATTGCTACGAGCGAACAGAGGGAGATAGAGACAGCAGAATAGGACTAGGTTGGGAGACGTTAGAGACTCGGGGGGGCTAAAGAGTAGGATCAGAATATTTGAAAGTATTCATATCAGGTGAGTTTCGGGATCACACAGAGCATATTATATTTACCTCGCACTACATTCATAGAACTGATAGAAAAGACAAAATGAGGGAAATGCGTTGCCAAACTGACAGCTATAAAAATTCCTAATTGCCACGAACTGTTGGTGACTATAGCCACGACTAAATGTGACACTGATACACTCCGTTAACACGCACTTTTCGCATGTTTCTCGCTCTTCCAATTTCTTTATTAAAATAATTTTCCATCCTTTTTGATGTTTAGAGTCCTAACACAACCCTGCGGAAACTCGCGAAGTAACATGTAGACATAAATATTCATTGCCCTTTGATTTCTGCAAGCAAATTTCTCTCCTCCCCTACCATGATCAGTGCTAGGTACTCCGCTTGTCTTCCTTAATATCAATCGCTCATTCTTCAGCCACCTCCAAATACGCATCTCATACGCATTCAGTACGCACTCTTTGCAAAAGGTTCAAGTATTGCAAACATATATCGTTACGTTACATAATTGACCGATCAATAGCATTTACTCCATGTTCTTGTATTTATCCTGTATTTATCCTGTGTTCCTGTCATTAATTCTCACCTGATAACTTATGCTACTTTTCCAACACATTTCTCCTCCTAGCACACATCCATTTGCATTCAGATGTAAATTAACGGCCACAATTGAAAATCAATAATTTTTAAATGCATCACGACAAAACAATTATGGTAATTAATAGTGCAAATCGATAGACAATTGTTTAGTGAAGTCGCCTTCATTAGGATTCACTAATATGGAGATAGTTTCGATGTAGCTCTGTTAAATTAACTTTTTAAGCATTCACTTTTTTTATTTCTACATAAGTCTTCATTTTGAAATCCTCCGTAAATTCCTTCATATATTCTATGATTGTTGGTCATACTCATTAATCCATAATTAATTTTCTCTATCCATTTGGTCTTTATTATTCGACAATCAACTATTCTACGACCGTATGGTGATATATTTCTGGGTACGTAACAGATCTTTCATGGGAACCCACAGGAGGCACAGGAAAGGGAACATGTCTTCCTATCCTGATGGACGGATTAAAAACGCCATCGAGCTCTCGTTAATATTATTTGTATGTATATGGTTAGCTTGAACCTGACCGATCAAACCGACCTTGATAATTTTTCGACGTGAATGCGTCTTTAACATGACTAGTTTGCTGGTTTCTTAAATGCATCGACAGTCGTCCTTCATATAGGTACTATTTATGTATTTAATAAGCACATTAAGTACTGGAGAAGTTTAAATTATAGACATTTAAAGTCGTCGGCTGTTTTAAAAAAAGTTGAGAACTTTTCTTTTCATCACTATTTGATGGTTACCAATCCGTAGGCTATCTGCTATATGTCCTTGGATAATGTGTTTCGGGCGAAATAAAATGTATCTCGTACAAGTGATAAAAAGGTGCTTTTATTGTCAATTGTGCGTTGCATTGATCACATTTAGGTGGCATTCTTGAATAGGTATATTAGATACGAAAGTAAAAATGAGTCCGACAGTGGGATACCAGAACGGATAAGACGATGCAACGTTTTCAGGGTGATCGATTCTGACGCTATAGCTTCGTTACTACTATCAATAACACGGTTGGAAAAAACGCAGTCTCGTTCAGTTATATATATCATAACTACAATGTGAGCATGAACTTGAGTTGGCGTCGCGCATGCGCGAGACGCGGGATGGGACGCCAGTGGAGACGATACCCTTTTTCCGTGCTGATGGTGGGTGGACTTCACAGAGCGATTAGCCAATGAAAGGAGTTTCCCCTCCCACCTCAGTTTCTAGATACCGGCCACCACGGCGCGCCGTGGGGTATTTGACTCCAAATCATGGCCAAAAACCGAAAAATTAAAATACTTTAAAACCACTTAAAAACGATGATTTTAGTTTGTTAGATGGACAAGGGAACCAATGTAAAAAATTCTGGCTGCTAAAGCGATTTCTATCGCAAATATTGTAAGCTAAAGTCAGTCGAAGTTTGACGGACGAGTGAGTCGAACGTGGTTTATTTGCAGGCGCAGTGTTATCTTCATTATTATATAACAGTTCAGTTTACGTTCAGAACGGCGAACAATTTTGCAGCCTTTCAGTAATGAGTACGTTGCTCATTTAAATATATATTTTAAAGCTTAAAATTGTCACTATTTTTTAAACTGTGGGGTACGTTAAATAATAAAAGTTTCTAAATTAAGTGTCAAAAGTTATCAAACGCATAAAAGGAGGTTAGTTTGTTAATGTGTCGGGTCTGGTCGGGCAAAAGTTTTGATTGCACATAAAAAAGTCTTTGCTTTACGTATTTATGCAGAAAAAACTTGCACATATTTGCTCCTTTTTTCTTTTGTATTTTGAACTTCAGGTGAACTTTGTTTTCTACATAAACGAGTACACACAATGTAGGGTGGGCCGAAATAAGTTTTTTTTCTGAATAAAATTTTCCCGATGCAGGAAAGTTGTATCCTGATATGAGGATCTCGGATACAAAATGTTTTCGAAATCGGATAATATGAACCACTGCCGCCCGAGCCCTAAAGTTTAAAATTTTGCGAAAATTCAGGCGCAAACGGAAAAGAAACGCCTATTGAGACTGAGGTATTTACAAAACCCTCATTTTAGTAAGTATCAACGATGAACGTATCCCTCTGTAATAAATTTCTGAAATTGTAAAATAATTTGACGAAATCTATGGTTCTACGACGCCTGGGAATGGTCAACAAATATTGAGCATAGGCAACCCGCAAACTATCCAAACAACATTGCGACATAGGACATCACTTCACATTTTGGATTTTGGAAGCCGTAATTGCCACAATTTTCAAACTTTTTCAAATATTAGTCATCTACAAATGTCTCAGTCATCATTTCACATAAAGTAATCTGTGGAAAAAACCTACACAATTATAAACATTGAAATTAACTTTAATTTTGACGAATAAATATGCATCTGATGATTTATTACGATTAAAAAATATTTTGTTCATTAACGTAGCATGTGATTACAGCTTGATCACCAAGTGCTTATCTAAGTAGCTCTTCGCTAGTTTCGTAGAAAAACTACCCAGAATTCACCACGAGGAGGTGGCTATTATTAGAGTTCCACCCGTGCCCCCCGAACCACCTGTCCATGAGGCACGTGCGTATATAATTTAACATATATTGTTACGGTACCTTATATTGTGCTTTATGTTCAAATTTTGGTTGAATTTGGCGGGGTCTAATGCATGATAATACCCATCCATGCCCGCTTTACGGACTGCACACGGATTTTGAAGCAACCATAATGATTTGCACCATTCCCTCCAATGCTTTTGTGTGGCAGGGGAAGGGAGGAACTTAAACAAAGCCCATTCCTCCAGAAAGTCTCCAAAATCTTTACTTGTAAGGCTAACTGTTAAAGGTGGTTCAGTTACCTCTACTGCTACCCAGTCAATTAAGTTGACGTAGTCTTGTGCATCAAAATTCAAAGTAGGGAGTTCGAATTTCTTCAAATCTTTCTTATGATTTCCCCTTGATTTTAGTATTATTTCAACAGCAAAGGCACGAATTGACGTTAGCTCATCGGCTAGCATCGCTAGTAGACTATTCTGTGGATGGACAAAAAAAGCGTTTCCCTGAATAATTGAGTGAAGACGTAATTTGATGTCCAGATGCAGATATTTAATGAAATGCATCATATTCATGATATGCTTTGAGCCCTCCGTGCATAGTGCCCCGCCTCAATTTTATTGCAAACCACATGGGAACATATACTTTCATCACAAATGCGGCCAACGACCACAGTTATTTTGACGGATTCTTTGTTGAAACATAACCGAAGAATTCGATTTGCGGCTGTGTCTGTCCATCTGGAATAAACCATTGTTCCCGGACTTCTCGCTTAACGGCTCCAGGGACATTCTCCACATGACAGCATGTACCATATCATAAAGGTATTTTTGATCGCTGCCCAAGTCTTTTATGTTGATAGCAGGAATCGAAGTACTAATACTCGAGAATTTAACGACTGACATGAGGTCACATTTGCTCAAAGATTGGCTAATTGGGATGGAGTGAGCTTTTGGGCCAACAATTGGACCGTCAAGCATATGAAACAAGTGCCTCAATGGGAGTTCATTGTAATGTAGTAGACAAATGAACCAACGCAATGGCCTTCCAAGTGCCATTTCAATACTCCTGATTACTCCAGTATGCCTGCCAGTATTTACTGCAGTTCCATCACCCCCTATAGCAGCCATTCAGCAAAGAAGCTCTTGATCTTCTCTTGCCTGGTACACCAATTCAAACCCATTCATTCGGTCATCCTACAGAGAACTACGAAGCTGAAGAAGTTGAAGATGAAAGTGAAGAAGATGAAAGTGAATAAGGTGAAAACGAAGAAGATGAAAGTAAAGAAGATGACGATATTTAATATTTATGAATGAATGTGGTAATTGTCACAGTCACGAATAACTTATGGCTTACACTGTTGGGGAGGAGCGTATAGAAATTCAATCAACCCTGTGCTATTTATGCAAAAGCGAATAGTGCGCGTAATTATGTAAAAAACAGATGCTCTCATGCATTTCCATTGTTCTTGGAGCTTAATGTTTAGCCTCTAAGATACTTTTATTTTTATAAAACATTAAAGAACTTCTACTTGAGAAGTGGCGATTAAGAAAATTTGCTAACCTAAGACTTGCGATTTCAGTTTGCGGGAAAGAAATGCTGTTTCTTTACCTAAACCCTGACTGACTTGATTTCAAAGAAGTTTTGTGTATGTGCCCCGTAAAATATTTAATGTTCTTCCCGTGCATATAAAGGTAGCAAACAATATCCGAAAATTTCTTAACGTGATAAGATACTGGTTATTACAGATAAATAATATTGAAGTTTTATTTTGTAACATCCATGTAATTTCAATAGAATTAAAAGGTAAATAATGAAGATTTTGGCGAAATTGTTGTTGTTGCAAGCAAGCTCCTGTGTTATAAATAATTAAGTTTTTGTTAAAAATTCGTGGCAGGAGTTTTGCCCCGGAATGGTGTGTTTCTTTTCTAATTGTGTGTTTATGTACTTTCTCATTAAAGTATTGTAAGAAATGCATTTTTCTGTTTTAGAATGCCATGTAAATTTAATTTAATTCTTTAGAAGTATTTTTTGTGTGTATCAATGTAAATTCCTACTTTCACTGTATAGTAGATAATCCATTGTATAACTTAATTATATTCTTCGTTGGGAAACAGTTTTTACATGAACAATAATAAGGTAACCCCGTTACAGGCATATCCTTGGGGGTTGCCTAAAAATTTATTTCTAATATTGTAAAATTAATTGAAATAAATAAATTATTCAAATTACTTAAATTATATGTTTGCTCATTTTTTTGGTCTAATTATGACTTTTAATAAAATTTTAATCAAAAATTTCAGCTATTATTTACTAACAGTAGTTTCTAACAACAGCAATGAACATTAAGTTTACCTAGAATTTTAACTAGCTTTGTTTTTATTCTTTTCCCAAGATCTTGCACTTCACCATAAGTATAATCGGCTTCAGACCTCGTAGCTTTAATTCTAACGGCCTCTAAAATAAATTTATACCCATATTATGTATCAAACTACGTAGGCCATGATTGTAGTTACAACTTGTAGGAAGCCGATTTTTCGATTTCTCGGTATTAATGGAGCAATAATAAGCCAAAGTTTATAAATATTTTCTCAGAAATAAAAGGAGATAAAAATATTTCTTATCAATCATAATATAGAATCATATCTCCTTTATTAAATAAGAAAACAGCAGGTCTCTGCCTTCAACAGTATTCCCGTAGTTGATTGTTAAATGAATGCGGACACGTCCGCCGGAGCGCCAGAAACGGCCACGAAAATCCACGGTACCATAACGCCTTAAGAAAATCATACATGTAGGTTGCTGTAATTATTGTGTTATTTTTTAGTATGTTACACCATAAAATAAAAGTATAAACACAATTCAACTATTTTTGTACTATAATTCAACAGTATTGGTTGGTAAATAGTTTTGGCCATGATTTGGGATCAAATACCCCACAGTGGCGGCGGCCGAACAGCGTTGTTAGCTCTCGTGGATAAGTTCACGTTGAGCGTCGGCGGGCGGGGAGGAGCAGCTTTAACCTATGACATTGAGAATAAATTTGGCAACACAGGCGATCCGAGACCGATGTGAAACTCACGGCAGTCGGAGAAAGACATGCAAGGCATGCTGCTATATTGTGATCGGCTGGAGAGGTGAAAGGCACACCAGTGAACTCGAGGTCAGCCACCATCAGTCGGGAAAAGGGGTATAGCTTCCAATTTGGGCACAAGTGAAAATTTCCGCGCAAAATACATCCCGTGACTCCAATGCTATGGCGCGCAAATTTAAAATCCAAACAAAATATCTTGCTTGCATACATTGAGTTAAAAAAGGCTCTTTATACTCCGGTGGTAAATAAAACACTATTAACTAAATATCAAGGAAAAATTTAGAAGCCTGCCCATGCTCTCCTAGAAGCCTAGAGACAATGCAAGAAAAAGCATCTAATCGGAAATGGCGTCTAATTAGCCATCGATTAACTCCGCCGTGTCAATGGGGGAATGCTCTTTTGATTACGTCTACCCCTGAAAGGAAAATGCGCAATGGATACCTAATTGTGCATGCATACATTTATGCGTGTATTGCCTACTTGTGGCACTCTATGGACCAGAAGCATGGATCATTGTAAAATATGACCAGAAACTATTAGAGGCATTCGAAACCTGGCGTTGGAAGTGGATACTTAAGATCAAATGGACTGATGAAGTACGAAATGAAGAAGTTTACAGAACATTACTATAGGAAAGGACCATATGGAACAACACACATAGAAGACGAACCAGATAGACTGGGCACATTCTCCAACACAATGGGTTTGTGAAGAATAAAAATAAAAGAAAAATATAAAAATGGTCCAAGGGATAAATACATAGACCAATTAAAGGGGAAAGTACATAAGAAGAGCTAACAGTGAGTAACGGAACTAGCATTGAATATGGAATGATGGAGAGCTGCAGTCAATCAACCTTAGGATTGAACAAGCAATGATGATGACGTATACTCAATATTTTTCTTTTTTTATCTACGAAGTGTGATGGCAAAGTGATTGACTGCAGCTCTCCATCATTCCATATTCAATGCTAGTTCCGTTACTCACTGTTAGCTCTTCTTATGTATTTTCCCCTTTAATTGGTCTATGCCTCGATTGGTGCTAAATGGATTCCAAGATGATGATCGTAAAAACTCAACTTATTATTAGTATGACTGCTTTGGAACGCACGAACACACACGTGAAATTACGAACATTAAGACAAATAAAACACCTCTTTTTTACAGTTCGAAATTCTATGTATTTTAGTCAGACTGTAAAATAGTTCCACTGAGTTTTGCCTCAAATTTAAAAAAAAATAACGAGTCGATAATCGGACAGAAGAGGTGGCATAATAATGTATCACCCGCGAAAATTAACCCACTCAAAATCGTTAAATGGCATTTCAGGGAGAGAGGTGATAACAACCACACCCCCCTGGCATTAATGACTGACCTTGTTAACCATCGAGATAAGAATGCCTCTCCCCTGTCTTCGAGCGATAACGATTACTGCTCCCCTCTCTCATGCTCTCATTCGGGCGCGTGGGAGAACGATGAGGAATGCAAAATTTCCTTCTCACACCCTTCCGCACACGATGGAGAACGTCCACGCAATGGATGACGGTCACAAGAGAGTCCCGGCAGTCCTCAATATCCACGAACGATCCAACTGTCTACGTAGTACAACATCCTCAAGTCTATCACTGCTGCTGTGGGCGTATTAACAAGTCCAGAAGAATCCGTTTCCTTCATGCTAACGGCGTAGGTATATTGACGCCCGACGAGAAAAGGGGCATTTTTGCGATTAAAATTAAAAAAAATTGAATTTAAAAAATATCATAAGTATCGACTGTATATAAGGCTACGCGTACGTACGTATGATTCAGTTACTAGGCGTAGTGATTCAGATGTGCACCATTACGTAGATGGAAAACGTGCTTCCGTATACATTCTCCACTAACTGTCTGTCACATGACCAGATACGCAGGCCGTATGCATTTTTCAAAATGCAGGTATCTTTTTTAAGATAAATAAATAACGACCAACTCCAATAACATGGCGCGGGCGTCTACATTTTTAAAAATACACACACGGGAAACTGCTTAGTAACAGATCCACATGCTTCACCAAAAAAGTTGTATGCAAATAAATATTTGACATTTAGATATTATGTAATGTTTACCATAGTTAAATATATTGTTTTCGGGGATGGTCGGGTTTTATCGAATCGTCAGTTTTTGTCGGATGGTCACCAAAATTAGGATTTATCACTTATTTCACATTCTAAACAATACTAGGGGTGGGCGAAAGCGCTTCGACAACAATTAAAATGTGACAAATACGGTACTTATCTTGAATATGGATGTATTCCTCGTTTGCTTCGGCAGCCATAACAGACGACAAAAGACGATCGAATCAACAAGCGGCTAGGTGACATATATTGCACTACTTCGTATAAACCAACGGGAAGTATCTTTGACTTTATTTTCCGTTCAACACTAGGTATTAAATTAACCAAGTGTTTGCCTTCTAAATAGATTAGTACTTAGATTTGATATATAGATATATTAATAATTAATGAATTATTAATTATATATTAATTATATACATAGTCTATATTAATTAATAGTCTATTTCAAAAAAGTTTTTAAAAACGACAGGGAGTCTGACAGAAGAAGCAGCACAGCTAAAGTTTTATTTTTAAATAATGAAATGTATATTAGTTAGCAGTTTTCATCGTGACAAATCGCATGCTAGTTTTAAATATTTATTTATATATTACTTATGCATCTATATAATACTTATCTATCTAATGATTTTTATGGAATATCTTTTTTAATGATATTGATATATTTTGAATTTTCTTTTTAAGATGCCTAATAAAAGGCCTCCAAAGAAGCAGACTTTTAATTTTAACATCCGATCTACAGAGCAACCTGAAAGAGATCTTCAGGAGCAAATGATATAAGGTGATGGCCCAATGCACAATACCTCAAAGAATTTTATTCCGGAGCAAATAGAACAGGTTGATGACAGGTTGATGATGATGATGATAGACCTAGTACCTCAAGTAGTTTAATTCCTAAAAATGAAGAACAATTTCTGACATTAGCAAGTCCAAGCCGGGTAGCAAAAACCACATGTAAAAATAGGTTATTTGAAATGATGACTGAAGTAAATGATTCTTACTCTCAAGAGAGGAAAGATCAGAAAAGAATGATGTAAGAATATGAGTCTTCCGATGATCGTCTAGAGCATTTAGAAATGATACGTGATCTTGCACGGATCCAGAAAAGTGAAGAATCAAACGAACTAAGTTTGTAAAAGATAAGGCAATGACAAAATAACCAAAGAACAGAAGAATCAGCCTCACAAAAAAATTAGCGACTTCAAGACATACGTGAACGAGCGGCTCAGAGGCGTACAGAAGAGTTTGATGATCATCATAATCAACGATTGGAAGAAGAACGCCGGAGAAATTCAAGACGACAACAAGCATTACGGCTAAACCGAATAAGTTCCTTCAAGGCAGCTACAACGGCTGATATTTCTTACCATAGTTTGCAACCTTTTAGCGTTGCTTGTATTCGCTATGGAGCATTGCATTTTCCCGAAGAACATGTTCGGACATTCGAATTCATTGAGATTCGTTTGGGCTGCTTGCATGGTAGGATAGATCTACCACATTAAGAATTTCCGAATGAGTTAGCGCGATCGTTTCTTCGACGTCATCCATTTTTTGATGACTTTTATGAAAGGATTCGAAATGTGAATTTTTGTTTTGCAATGGCTTCATTCACCGTAGATGAGGATCGAACAGTCAACGGTCGAGGAGTTTATAGTTACATTGCTAGCGGTCAAGTTTAACACAAATTTAATGTAGCAGCTCACCCTACTCAAAATTTTGATGGAAAATTTGAACGGCCTCAATATGGACAGATATACATTTGGATAATCAGGATGCTCTTAGTGCACACATAAACAATACCATTAATCATGGCACTAGCAAGAATGCTATTAGTCTCTTGGAACATATTTTGAGATCTGAAAATCCGTTTGCTCTTGGATTCATGTTAATGCGGGAAGTAGAAGAAGCTAATAGACGCGCTGCTGTAGAAGGTGTGGAGCTCGTAACGTGGGAAATCTTAAGTTACCATGAACAACATTGACAGTCGTGTTGGGCCCTTTACTTATCCACTATTTTACCCAAATTTTGCAATTTTGAATTCTCTGTTATAATATTTCTTTAAGAACATCTTATACCAGGCATCAAAATTTGACCAGATTTGAACTAACTCAGTACCGATTAGCATTCTGTACTCATTACCAACTTGCCAAACACTTTCCTTCAGACATCAACCTACGAAATCCTGATCTCCGCCTTGATCTGATTGAATCCTGATCTTGAAGTTCAATGCATTGCATTTCAGTGGTCGACTTTTTTTTTGCAATATCTGGTTGATAGTTTTTTAAGAATGGAACATGACCGTATCCAATGGATTCAAGCAAATTTCAAAAAATACTTGCAGAAAACTGTGCAAGAGCGATTCAATTTTTGAGTGAATTTACTGAAAAAAATGCTGTTGCTGGTGAAAAGATTATTTTGCCTTCTTCGTTTCCTGGATCTACACGTTTTTACACTGAACATTTTGAAGAAGCTATGGCCTTTGTCCGTCGACTTGGATCATCAGATTTCTTTATCACAATGACGTGCAATCCTGAATGGCCCGAATTTGCGGAAGCAGCTCGTACAACTTTTCTAAGATGGATCAACCTTGCAACAATTTGTCCAAGAGCGTCCTGACTCAATAACTTCGACACACGAGAAACGTTGTGTGGAAAAAAATATTGAATAATTTTGAATCTAATAACAACAATAATCTGTTAATGAATATTGGAAATAATGAAAACAATGTAAATATAGAATTTATTGATGATTTCAGAATTTAGTTAGAAGAACATTTTTGTGTTAGTGGTGTTTTTGAGTTAGCTTTATATTACCTAATTGCATCAATCACTACTATATTTCAAAAAACAAATAGCCCTTATCCTTTGTAAGTTTTGTTTCATTAAAACCTTTAATCGCACTATGTGAATGCCCAATATAATTAAAATAGACAATAAGTAGCAGAATAGGAGCATACAAGTTCTTAGTACACCAAATAATCATCGAACAACGCTCGGGAACCAGGTAATTGTATATTAGATGTCTAAAATTTAGTTTTTCCCACTCGAATGTGAATGGTGAGATAAAAACAATTAGTTCATATCGAGAAACTAAAAAATTAGATAATTATAGTTATAAAAGTTTATGATTTCTTTAGTGTTTGACCAACATTGAACTCAACAAATTTGACCATCAATCCAGAAATCACAAACAATTGCATGGTCAAGAAAAGTTCCAAATTGATTATTATTCTAGCTAGTCCACTAATTTGTGTAGGCTTTAATTGCCTCTTCTAACCTTTCATACATAACCACAGGACCCCACCTCCTCAAACCATTTCGTTCTTCATCTCAGCATGCGTCCTACCCTTCTTCATCCCGTCCATAAAGCCTTATTTATTAACCCTCCTATCCTTTCATCGCACTTTCTCCATTCCTCTTCGCACCCACAATTCATTCCCCAGCTTACCCAACATTCTCCCCTCTATCACGGCCTTAACCAACCCTTAGCCCCACTTTGCCTGCCCCAAATACCTACTCTACCTCCTCCCGATTCTCTCCAGCAGTATCCTCGCCTCACTCCTGCAACCATGTCCAAGTTTCTGGGCCATGCAACGCCACTCTCCATACCTACAAGGCTCTTCGCCGACCTTTTCTTCATATCATTACGCAAGGTACCTGCCATCATCTCCTGCTATTTAACGCCTCAAAAATATGTTATTGACACAAAATACTGATTTATCTTAAATTGTACGATTTGTACTTATTTGGGAAACTTCTAACATAAGGCTAAATTAAGGAGAATTTGGAAGAAAGAAAAATACATGTAAATTATCAATCAATTGATAGCTAGGTGAAATAGCAGGCGGAGCAATTTTGTATCCCGGAAACGTGGAGGTAGAACATACTTCCACGTTCCTAGAGAGTAGAGTTAGCCTTGTTGAATTAAAATCGATGTAGTATGCACTAAGGATATTGAGGTCAGAATCGCGATGAGGCATTCAATAGCATGATAGAACTAATGACACGAAATAAGGTCAATAATAGTTAATATAAAATACTAGTCAGCGGCTTGATATTGAGCATGGCTTTCAATAAAGGTGGAACGTGGATTTTGGAAATAGAAAATGAGGCTACATTTGAGGCGTTTGATATGAGGTCTGGCTCACGAAGGCTGTTGAATGGAGGCAATGAAGAGAGTCAAAGAGACACTTTCAATGGTAGGGAAGGCGAGAAGGCAGCTGGAGGAGAATAGAAGGATGCTTTATCAGACGGAGCAAAGAGTGAAACACGTTCTTAAAAACCTTTTCAGTATTCCACCTCTTAAATCATATGGACACTTCCACAAAAAATACAGGGTTAAAATAAACACGACCAGGGTTTCAATGCTACAGCATTGTTATCAGGTAGCTCTTTTCAAGGAATAAAAATCCCATTACGTAATAAAGAGGTCAGTATGCCTCCTTTCTTACCGTCCAAGATTATCAAGTCTTATCTTTATCCTCACTCTCCCACTTCCCTCCGCACCGACCAAGTTTCTGAGCCATGCAACTAAACGCATCATACATCGTTGATCCCCCTACAATGTCACTTATATATATATTTATGTATGCGTATGACGCATGCAAGTTTATCGTCGAGAAAAATGTGCCGTTATATAATGTTCCACAAGCAGAAAACCAAATAAGAGGGTACTAAACTGATTACGTTCACAATATTATCATTTACCACAGGATCAAAATGAGTTTTATTATCGTAAATGGCGTTGGACCGGTAAGGATAAGTTTGTATTGATCGTTTCTCCTTGGATTCTGATCTTGTAACATCAGTCAATACGCAGTTTGTTCTCTTTAGCACAAGGTAGGTACTTCCTCCTTCTCTCCGTTCCATCTGAAATTGTGAATATTCTTTTCCTTCCTCATTCCTACATTCCTAGCATTCTACCTTCAGTCAAGGTTGTCATTGTTCCATTTCCCTTTCAATTCAAATTTATTGGAGACACATGGACACGTTTACGAACCACAAACGTAAACAAAGTACACATTCTGGTTCTCAATGTTTCAGCATCATTACAATCAGGAGCTTTTCCAACAAGTAGCTGTTCCCTTAGGGTAGCTTGAGCGAGATTTGTCCCTAGTCATAGAGACCATATTCAATTTTAATTTTTTATGACATTCCACAGAGGAAAAATCACTCGCCTTGACGGGGATTCGAACCCGGATCCCTCGAATTCGCGAAATAGAGGGATCCGGGTTCGAATCCCGGTCAAGGTGAATTATTCTTCCTCTGTGGAATATGCACTTGCGGGTGACTCCGTAAAGGTTAATACCGTGGCTAGTCCCGGTATCCTCAAAATTAAATTTTTAATTTCAGCAACTGTACGGAGCATGAAGTAAATATTTCAATACTAATAGCGTAAAAATTTTGTTTTTTTATGGCTGAAATCCTCAGTACATAAAAAAACATACATTTACAAGGTTTTGTCTTCACTTATGTTTTTCACGACGTTCGTTGAAAGCGCCTTCACAAGAGTTTTTTTTTCGATTTTGTAGAAATTACTGCGGCGAGTAATTGATTTATTTTTTTAAAAATAGCATAGAAATAAAACAAAAAACTACACACTTCAATTTCTGATGAGATCTATGCACTACAAATACCTCATTTTTTAAAATAAAGTCTCTCTGGAGTACATACGCGTACCATTTCCCTCTCTCTGTCTCTCTCTAGGAGTAAGACTCTCCGCGGTAGGAGAAACCACAGTGAGAACCGTCCATAGACCAGCTATTTATTTGACAGGAAACATGCTTTATTTGAACATATGTTAAATGATAGCAAGGTATCAGTATTCTGTTTCCTCCTCTTCTGTGATTTATTTGCAGAGCATTTTTATCGAATTTAATCGAAAAAAAAATATTTAATATGAAAATATTTTTTTTCGATTCCAAAAATTATTCCGCATTCTAGGTGCAAATTAATAATATTTTAGCAGGACAAACTCAAATATAAAGGGCAGCGCTGCGTGGTTCAGAAACTTGGGTGGCTATGGAAGGAAGATGAGAGGACTGGAGTATTTTTAGACGTGGGTGCGGAAAATTTTAATTAAAAAAAAACAAATTATTTGATTCGAGGGTAGACATACTTGTGAGTTATAGGTAGATGTGAATAAATGATACAACGGCAGGACCAACCAAAATATGGAGCGTAGCGTCGTATGGTTCAGAAAATCAGTCGCTGGAGAAGTAAGATGAGCGCAGACTGATAGAGTCTGAGATTTGGGTGAGGAAAATTTTAATTTTAATTTTAAAAAATTAATTTTTTCGAGGCTAAACATGCACGCGTGTTATAAGGGATGAATAAATAATATCGCAGCAGGATCAGAGACTGGAAGGATGGTAAAATAAAAGCGAAAAGGGTTGAGGTAGAGTATCATTGTCACCGAGGAGAATGAAGAGCGCATAATCGGTTTTCCCATCGTGTGAAAAAAACGCGATGGACGAGAGTTAAGAACAATTTTCACGCCGGCGATATGTATGTATAGGGAGCTAAAGGGGGAGATGGAATCCACTCTGCCGACGACGACCAAGGCAGCCTTCCGTGACCTTTACCCCCCTTCCCACTCACCTGGGCACTCACAACGCCTCCCCCTCCCTCCCCCCCT
Source organism: Pyrrhosoma nymphula (assembly GCA_963573305.1). NCBI lineage: Eukaryota > Metazoa > Arthropoda > Insecta > Odonata > Coenagrionidae > Pyrrhosoma > Pyrrhosoma nymphula. The sequence goes on along the minus strand of OY754331.1, from coordinate 121,510,274 downwards.
TAATCCCTCACCCCTCTCCGTCCCCACCACCTCCCACCCACACGAATCCCCAATGAGGTTTCCGGACAGGCGGAGTTCTATAAGAGCCACGGGTGAGACTCTCCCAGCGACAGAACAAAACAGACGCGGAACCCGCCTCTTCGCATTGTTGCGCGCGTGTGCAGTTCCCGCCGTTCACGAGAGAGAAGAAGAGATTCGACGCTCATCTGTTTCGCTTGTTTGTTGGTTGCTGCGGTTACGTTCCCGGGCCGGGTGTACCGCCAGCGAGAGCGGGTGGATTCGGTTCTGAAGTACGGGCGATTCGCGAAGGAGTGTGTGCGCGAGATTCGGTGCCCGACGTGGGGTTGAGGCCTCGACGGCGGGAGGAGCGGCGGGTTCAGCCCGCGGAGAAGTTCTGCGGTGGAGTTGATCCGATCCTGCCCAAGCATGAGGAGGAAGAGGCGGGGTTGGACGGGTGCCATGTCCGCGGCCAGGATACAAGGATGTCCCGGTGAGTGGAATACAAAAAAAACCTCATATTTCCCTGCGACCAAAAAGATTAATGTAAAATACAGATTCATGTGTGATTTGGTGGAACCGTTCCATAATTATAGAAAAAAAACACTTGCAGTTTTCCGCTAATAAAAGATTGAATACAACTAGTTCAGATGTTACTACGTACATCATCTTCAATTGCTAGCAACACTTGAAGATGATGTACGATCGAAACAAAGATCGAGTAACATCGAAGTCTTCAACTAGTGGGGAACTGCAAGTGTTTTGTTTCTGTCAAAGAAATGAACGCTGGGTAGGAGAGTTAATATTTTTTAATATGGTGTGCAGACGAATAGTGGTCATTTCACACCAAACTTCTAAATATCGGCTGTCGCCACCGATATACCGATACCGTTTGAGAACCGCAACCGGCTATGTGTTGTGGTTTAATTTATAGATTTGCAGCGTTTCGCCCCGCTGTTCGACCGATGTATCGGGCCGCGAAGTATCGGTCGAATAAGCCCGATTTATTCCAGGCGGGGAGTTTTTCTTGATTTATTGTAACTGAATAGGCCATTGAGAACAATGGCATGATGGCCCTCGGAATAAAACAAGAAGAGGGGATTTCTTCCCACTTCTCATCAGTCGTCACGCCGCTAATACCTTCTTTTTTCCATACCCGTCGCCGCCCGTGGGAATATATCGCCCGATATCCCGTGTTAGGTATAAATCCTTTCTCTCACTGATTTAATTCTACTGGAAATAATAATTCGAAAAATATTTCATAATGCTCACACAAAGTTGGCACTTTTTTCTACTATATTCTTACGTTTTCCACTGCACACTTGAATTTTATCATTACAAACGAAAAGATTTTGCAGCGGAACTGTTAAAATCTGTCACGCAGAACAACACGGTTGTCATCGGCAAAGCCTCATTGAAAACTGATAGTTCTATTCGTGCGAAGGGCAAGATAAATCCTCGAAGGAATGCAACTTTCGCGTCGAAACTGCTCGTCTCTATCTTTTAGTCGGGAACATTTTTCTAGAAATCTTTTTTTATTTTCACAGCGAGTCATCCTTTACGCTTGGAAGTGGGCTAAATGCTTTGATATCCAGTTGTATCATTTATTCGATTAAGGGCAACAATAGTTGACATCTCTCCACAGTTGAATGAACGCAAGACACAAGTGATACTTATGTGAATGAAAATGTTTATAAATGAAGAATTTCCCAAAATAATGATGATGTTCTCAAGGGACGGATGAATTGATTATCAGGCTAACAATATCACGAAAATGTTCTTCATCCGAGATAACCTTTTGGTAATGTTTTCACCATGTATCCACAACTTTTAGGTCCAGCCATGACACCTAAATTGAGTAAAAACTGTATCCTCTGACGCTAGGTAAATTTGATACTATTTCTAGCTATTTCCCTTCCACAAATTGAACCTTTACCTGGCATCCTATAAGTAGAGAAAGTGATTCATAAAATTATGACCAATTTTATGTTATAAAGCAAGTGTGAGCGACATTTTTGAGAGGAAGGTGAAATAAAACTCCGCAATATAAACCCGGGCCATTTGTATGCAAGTGTTCGAGTAATTTTCAAGGAAATGGTTCCGAGAAAAATAACGAAATGACCACCAAAATACCTATCGACATAACTCTTGGATAATTAGAATATACGTTATTTTACTGTATTAATGTATTATAATTTTACGCATCCAATGCATTCTCCTGCGACAGTGTTTATCATATACAGAAAAAGTCTGCTAGCTTGTTAGCGCACATCCCGAGTACCAGATATAGCCCTCCAATCGTCATAATTTGTCCCAGGGTTATTAAAATAATGACGTAAACCTGAATACTCCTGATGATGATTCAGCGAACGTCAAGAGTAGTTATAACTAGTAGTTATGATCAAGTTATTTAAAGAGTATATAAGAGATAAAATAACGAATACCTAAATATTAGGCCGCGAAATGTCTCATTGACCTAGTCCATTGTGGGACATTACTTCTTTAACCATCTCTGACCTTAGTGATACAATTGTATGCGACATCCTCTTCGGATTTATCTACCGGAAGAGCTACTCAATGCTGTGAAAACATTTAATACGAAGCAGCGTTTGACCCAAGCTTTGACCATCTAGAAGGACAAAGAGAAGGCCGAACTCCACGCTATACGCAAATTTCAACAAAAACGTGATAAAAAAAACCTGCCCCGTTTTTTTTTTAATTCGTACACCTATCTGGTCTCAAACATTCAACCTTCGTTCCATTATGCATTTTCACAAACTATTCCGAAATTCATTTCAGGAAGGGTACAGATTTTCAAAAGAAAAATTAATTGCATGTAACTCCAAAGGAAACATGAATTAAATGCAAACAAAAATTTGAAAAAAAAAATGATAGACTCAGTCGCTACTTAGCGGAACTTGACGATTATCACCATGATGCAAAAGTAACTATTAATATGTACAATTCCGCATTTTTTTTAGTCGGCCAATCGAATAGACTTGTATAGTGTAGATCTCAAGGTACCATTGGGACACTGGACGCTTACATACTTCGACATCCACTGTTAAATCAATAATTCACTGTGAAATTAAAAATAAAGCTGTTTCTGTTTCTTTGGCATCATGGTGAACGTGTATCAAGGTTGGATCACAGCCAAACAAAACAATTCGACTCCAGGATTTATCCGTGTCCAATCGAGCGGGCGAGAGTCACTCCCAGCCGTTGGAAATTGGCTGCCTCCTTAAGCAGTGACAATGAAAGGGAAAACAATAAGAAAAGCTTTTGATGATCCACCCTGCCTCTCAACCGTCGATCAAGGAAGACGTCACCGTTATTGACATTCCTCACCGGAAGAGATGAGCATGAATACATCCTCCCATTTTCTCAGGTGCAAAACCTTTTTTTTATGACGTTTGAATGTTCTAAGGACACAGTGAGTTTTTTTTCATCAGGCACGCCTTTCAGGAAACAACTTGCCGCACGATGAGAAACAGCCATGAAAAGCGAAAATTCGGACATTAGTGAGTTTCTGTATTCAATATCACTCGTTTTTGTGCTAAGAGGGCTAAAACTAATTCATGGCATTAACTGAATAATGCATTTAAGCACAAGAAGTATCACCAAAAGAAGATGCTGCTTCGGGTGTGTGGTGAGTCAAAGATTCCCTCAATACATAAACAGATGACACCAAGCTGTTCTCTATCGGGGTAGGCACAGTCAAAACATTTAACTCTATATATACCTACTCTATAACCTATAAAGCTGACTCTACTTATTAATATCTTCCATACTTCCCTATCCCTGAAAACCTATTTTACTTCAGTCATCTTTACATACATTTCTCCATTCAAGCTCTCACGTTCTTAAGAGTCCTAGTACTTCACTTAAAAGAGAATCTACTACTATATTCACCAATAACCTTCTCGCTCTACCCCTTCCTCTCATCCTATACTCGATACATATCGATAGGGCGGATACGATAAGGCAGATATATGCTTATTAAATACTACATAGGTGAATAAGGTTATTTGGCGGTTTATGGCAGGTTTGGACAAATAAAAAAATATTTTTTATGCACCAAATGTTTAATTCATGGCTAATTTACTGCCATTCTTCAAAATATTAAATAAATATGTTTTTACATGTTCAGCCACGGATAAATCGAAATGACTGCAAAACTTTTGTTGTTAAGCATAAATTTATTATATATTATACCTAAGTTTTGATACTGGACGTCATCATCAACAAATTCAACGATGTTACACCTGAGGCATCGATTTTTGTTAAGTGCGCAGGAATCCCTGCAGTTGAGAGCTTTTCTAATTTACATTTTAAAAGTCTCTTCACCCCGACGATTTTCAACATGCTCCCCGACGCGAATTTTGCCCTTCACGGTTTATCATACTTGAAATTTCTCACCTCGATTACACACCAATTTATGATCTGAAATCAAATTAAACTATTTAAAATTTAAATTGATCACAAATTTTTCTGATAGCCTAAAAGGTTAGCTACCTTTTAGGCTATCAACGAGTACTTGAGATCGGCAAATTAAACTCATTACTGGAAAAGAAAAGCGTCGTGAAGTTTTTATCGCCTCAAATTATACCTTGCATGGACTTCATAAAAGGAATTGATATATGGAAGAGAATCACAGGAAATTAACCAATACGATCGTCTGATAAAAGTTAACTCAAGGTTAAAGTTCACCAATTTTGTTTTTAACGCATGCATTGAACGTTTTACGCGTTATCAATAAAGGGAGCAGTCGGAGGACCCATGCTCGAAGTAGTTGACTTCACACATAATTTGACTCAATGTCGGCGAAAAATTACGTAGACTCGAGTTTGAATTCTGATTAAACATCAATTATAAAGCCTACATGAAAGCGAACTACATCAAGCTTCGGATAATTTTATTTTACGCAAAACCGTGTTTACCAATATTTTTTCAAACACAATTAGCATTTTTTATCACGATCATAACAAAAAAGATGCCGGTTTTTTTTGTATTCCAACGGATTGTTGAAATTTCATAAAGAAATAAATTGACGTCAGATCCGAATTAAATTTTCGTATAATGCGGATGAAATGTTTATAAATTTGATCAATTACTAATAGTTCTTTTCGATTAAATAAATATTTTGTCTATTTGGCGAAACAACGTATTCTTCAGATTGCATGATACCAAAAGCACGATCGATCTTGAACTTGTTTTAAAGCTCTTTGCAGAAGTATTCCAAAACAGCCATCATCATTAACCTACGCCATGTCATTGATTTATATCGAATTAATATTCAGGTGATACGCACAATTGATAATAAAAATTCAATGTGGCAGCAATAAGGCCAGTAATGTTATAAATGTATTTTTAAAAAGGCTTGTGCATAAAAAAATGTTACAGTCCCTGGAAATCCGATGTAGGTACTCTAGGATTTCAAAAAAGATGATTTGAGCAGGAAAAATGCGGTTGTTATAATTTGAAAAAATCTAATGAAATCATATCCGTAATAAAGAAGAGGGACGTCAAAATTGGCGTTACACAGATAGCTGTATCTTCAAATAAGGAGTACAGCTTAATGAAGCATTGCAACGGTTTCGAAGTCATGATCCGTTCATAGCTTCTTTTACAAGCAAAAGAGTGTTGAGCAAGTCATGGAGAAGAACTGCATTGAAAATCGTCGTTTTATTACGGGAAGCGAGGGAAATGAAGGAATAAAGGGGGGGGAGACAAGAGTGCCAGTGTAAAAGCACAGTTTTTAAAGCTATGCAGAATTCAGATACTGGTGCATGAAACGATCGAAATATTTCTAGTTATACCGAAGAATTCATTTTTTTAAATACGTGTAGGATGTGATCGTATGGAGGCAAAGCTAGGACATAAACATCAGAACAAAGAACACTGCAAATCATGGAAACGTGACGATATTGAAATTAATGATGGAGATGACATGAACGGAGAGCATCACCAATGAAGATGTCCTACGAAAAGCTGTGGATAAAGGATGTTTGGTGAAAACTCAGCAAAAGTAGGAAATGGCCAAAAATTCAATTGGCGCATTCTTGGACAGGAAATCGTCTTCAAAGCAACAATGGGAGGAGAAATGAATGAGAATAATTCAAATAAAACAAAAAGAAATAAATTCAATTCAGTAAAGAGGATGAAGGAATTTCTATAAGTTCCTATAAAAAATATAACGTAACAAAACATGTACCTATAAACTAAATTACAGCGTATTCTGATAAAAAAATTAAATCAAATTCTTTTAATCTACCTTCAGTATTACAGCGAACTTGGCTTTGTTGTTTTTAATTTTTAAAATATTATTGCTTTGATATTTGTTGATATTTATTTCATTTTGCACTTTCTTACATTTAGTGTTTGTAAAGGTGCTTCAGTACTTTCTATTTTCGTTTCTATAATTTGTAGGCATGGTAGAAATAATATTTTTACTTAATTAGTTGTCTAATTCAAATTTCACTGTAAGAAAAAAGGAAATACACAATCAACCTATATCCCCAATAATCTAATAGAAAGAGCTACTGTTTTGAAGTCAAAAGATGAACTTCTTATAGAAAGATAAGGACGAATGATTCAAGAAAGAAAACTACCTTGTACAATAGCAATACATACTATACCTACTTGGAATACTTCAGGCAAGTAATGAGGGATTGCTTATCGCAGATTTCAGCATTCAGGATCATTTCCTGTTTTTATTACTGCAGGAAATAATGAGGGACTAAAATAATGAGCATAAATGAAGGAATCGAATAGTTAGCTCAGAGTAGAGTGGATGGTCAAAGTTATTTTAATGATGAATTTTCAGTCATCTTTTCAAGTGTAATCATTGAAATGCCGGTGGGAGGGGAATAATCATTTTGTCTTTAGCTAATTATTGGCTGATGAGAAGGAAGTGTTAATCTGATTGAAGAGAAACTTAGAGGAAACATATTAAAGGTTTTAGCAAAAATAGAGTAAATATGATATAATGAATGCAACAAAAGCAAAAGAGGAGAGCAAATATGAGTCAGCTCATAAGAAATTAGAAAAAAATAAAAACAATCTCCAAAGGTGTTTCATAGCAGTCTTTTCTTTGAACGTGCTTCGATGGCTAAGGTAATTCCACACATACTCTCTGCCACTTGCAGATAGGGACAACAGCACTCTGATGAATAGGATGATCATCCCAACAAATTCGAGCCGAGTCCAACGATGTTTAGCTATGGTGACTGATTGGAAACCGATGTTTCCATGGTGGCAGGCCGTTGCCTGCGGAGATTGGTTAGTTATTTTGCGGAGGCAGCCGACAACTGAGGTCCTTTGTGGCGGTAAGGGCGGGTTAATAGGTTGGTAAGGGAAGTGTGGAGAGAAACCCGGCGTCTGCATTAGCCTACTCTACTCTACACAAGGTGCGAAGGGGACTATATTTTAACATCCCATCCGACGGACGGAGTACTGCACTTGAAGTTTCCTCCACAAAGAACCCAATTAAATATCGAGATTCAAATGAAAAATCTCCGCCACGTTCGGGATTCGAACCAGAGTCCTCTCTAAGGGAAGACGGTATTCCCCAGCGACCACTCCAACCAACCTATACCCCACTCAAACGTCAACCACCAAGTAATAAGGATTTATTTTTTAAACGTTTCCCCTCTTTAGACGAAACTGAGTGACGACTGTGATGTAATATTAAGGTGATTGACGCGATTTTTGTCTACATGTACAGATTTGCGTGAAACTTTGATTACGTATTCTCATTAGAAATATCTACAGATGTAAGTTAAAACATTTTATCATACCGATTTGTTTTTTTGGCAATTCAATGCTATTTTAGCACTTAGAATTATTGCGCATGACATATATATCGTAATAATTCAATGACACGTGTACAGATTTTCTTCTGAACGAAATTAATACATTTTGTATTATTATAATGGTTGTTAATTACTATCAAGGTGTCACTTCGAGTCAAGATTCGAGAAAACATATTTTAGTAAAATTTCGTCTAAATTTCGTAGTCCGCGCTGAAAACTCAGGTCATTAATTAAGGAAAAATTTAAAAATACAATTCTTGTACCATTTCTATTCCTGTATATATGGCGAGCTCCACTGCACAAACGGATGTACCTTCTTGTACGAAATGTTGTCCTAGAAAAACTTTTTCGACTCACTCGAAAAATTATTAAAAATGTGCTCTCTATAAACTCACGATTACCGCTCCAGGACTTACCTTAATCGGATTCAGGTAACGATGGGAGGTTATTCATGAACAGCTCTCACGAAAGCTTATGGCGTTCGGATGCGCGGCGTTTGTGTTGCCCGCGTCATACAAATTCCATTTTTTTAAATGCACTCACGCATGGCACAAATGCCATGTCTTCGCTTTCCCCTACCTCCCTTTTCCCTACCCTTTCCACCAAACTTTATCCCTCCACGACGTCTTCTTCTGCGCATCCGAACGCCATAAACTTTCGCGAGAGCTGTACGTGAGGCCCTTCTCCGTTCAGCTCCAAGCAATTAATTCCATAGACCCGTGTGTTTCATAAGGTTGCGATACGCTCTTAGCGTTCAATCTGTCTTTCCCGCAGATTCGCACACCATTCTCTCCAAGTCTCTTCTCCCCACTAATTGCTTCACGACCAGGTCCTTTTCCCCACGATTCCCACGATGACTTAATCACCGATGCTTATATCCAGTTTTCGCTTGAACGGAGTGCACAACATGTGCAACATGCAAAACTTTACGACTCGCTCGCCGCATCCGGTGCATCGAAGTTGCATGACAGGGTTCGTTTAATTGGACCACTTGGCAAGTTTAATTTTTTTTCATATGGATCAACCATTCTGTGGATACTGTTTGCCTCCTGGAAGACGTGGAAGGGAAGTAAGCAGAGCTTAAGCCTGAATCTTGAGGTCATCTTTCACTTTGAAGTTCAGGGATAGCAGCTACGACAGCTCACGTGAACGCTTCGTGAACACATCATTTTCAGGGATAGCGGAAATGATAGGGATCCCCGTATGCTTTTTTCCATCATTGAAGACCACCCTGTATTCAGTTGCCGAACACGTTCTTGAGTCTTAACTACAGTCAATCAGAGAGTACACGGCAGAATATTAGGGAATGTGGCGCCACGTGTGAGTCTATAATCATATAAGTATTGTTAAAATTACGGAAATGATGCTCGCACTGACAGTGAAAATGATAATGAGGTAGGGCAACATGATAGCTAGAGTTATCAATAATTTCCTTTTCATTAGAAAAGTTATCGCTCAAGTCATCCAAGTGGGGAGGGCGGGGACTCGTTAGGCAGAATGTACATGTAGAATTCCGTTTTAATTATTTTTCAATGCCTAAATTTATTTTCAACTTATTCTGCACGGAAATACCCTCATATCAGCATCGATAAGCAAAATTTTGAAATTTCAAATACAAGCAAAAATTTTGAAATTACAAATGCCGAGAGACGAAACCTCTAACCTGCGTGCTTTCATGAAGGTGATTCCAGTTCAGAGGTTCACCGGTAGAACGACCTCCTGGCTGATGTCGATTGGATATTTCCACTGGATTTTCAAGGTTATTACTTCCAGCTCCACCTTGCTCTCAGACGAGAGAAGCAAAGAGGTCATCCGCGAAGAGTGAAACTAACGGTCTCACTTATTTACTGCCTTTGGACCATAACTACCTCCATATCATTCATGTGGCTTCATTGAATTATGAGTGGCGTGGAGATAAAACTATTTTTTGCGATACATGCCAGCATGATTAAAAAACAACAACATTTTTTTACCAAGCAATGTCTTCCGTGATTAAAAAAATATATATCTTGAGTAATGAAAAAGGAAAACCTCGGCCGATGTAGTAATCTAAAATAGGATATATGGCTAAAAATGTGTTTTACAGTCAGTATACATAAGCGTACGCTGCATAATGAATAACAGTATCTCTCTAATGCTCAGGTTAGGCGTAAGGAAAATGGTTTCCATTTATAGCAAAGTAACGCCGGAAAAATATTTTTCCATATATTATCCAATTTATATTCAATACAGTTAAACAGCGACTGCGAGTCATACTAAGCAGATTTAAGCTACGAATGGTTTTAATTAAAGAGCCGTTTCTGAGTAGTCTTGTTGAAATTTTTGAACCCTGATTTTAACCTAAAAAAGGGCGATGTAACTTCTGTATGTCTTAGAAAAAAGTCATTGTAAATGTAGCTTTTATTCAGCCATTAGTATTTCCGGAAGACGCTACAATTAGTAACGTAGTCAGGGAATATCAAACGTTTAGAAACGGTAATGTACGAAATATGTTAAATAAAGACAGACTAGAAACGGTATATTTACTCATTTTCACTATAAAAAAACTTGTCGACTACGAAAGCGCAAACCTCTTTGAAACATGATAAACCTTTCGCTGATGAAAGAATGATATGCCCGAAGATGATATTCGAAATCACGGCACGGATTGGAAGGTCGCTACGGCACGCGGTTCAGTTTCTATTCTCAGTTGAAACAGAGCCCGGATAGCTCAGTCAGTAGGGCATTGTTTTCTTTAAAAAAATAATGCTTTTCTGCATTTTTAACTGTTCCATTGTTGAGTGGATTATTTATTGACTCAAATTCTCTTGAAAATCGTCATCTTACTACTATGCCCGGGCACACTTTTTGTTGCATCGGATAGGGCAGGGTGAACCTCTTATCTATTTAGATCATTAAAGGCACTCGAAGTGAAGGGCATTGTTAGTATTTCGAGGTTGTTAAAAATAGACAATCAAATAAATGCTTAAGGAAATAATAAATCATTAATTGAACAAATATTTAAATTAATAACAAAATAAAAATTAATTAGTTAAATGATTAATTAATAATTATACAAATTCTGTTAATTACTGATTTGATTTGATAGTTAGGTACATTTACCACATTATAAAATAAACATTTAATAAATAATTAAATAAACTATTGATAAATAATTAAACATATAATTGAATAATTTAATAAATGAATCAATATTTTAATAATTAAAAATAACTAAAATAATTTAAAAATTAATTTATTTGAAAAATAACGAATCACGGGATAGCTGCAAACTCACCCCGAGGTAATTACACGACCCAAAAGCGTCCTATTGGTCTCCTTTTTTCATGCGTCCCTTTTACGATTTTCTTTTTTATTTCTCCTTGAATAGGCCTTCAGTCATTTTTCCGGTCCGATTCCCGAAATCGAGCGCCAGCGAAAATATATAACAAAAGAAGGGCGAAAATAACGCAAGGCTTTTATATTCATTGCTGAATTGGCTCGCGACCCCCCAGAGGATCTCAGAGGTGTCATTTACCACCTTTAACACGGTGCCGCTAGTCACCTGGCACAGATTTATAATCTCGTCTCCACAGCGTGATTCAAGAAAAAATCCTGAAATAATTCAGGAGGTGGTAGTTGGTAGAGGCGATTCTCAAGATTTTTTTTACCTTTGTACATAAGATCGAAACTTCTTAGTTACCGAGTCTCAGCAAAGTCAGCTAAGTCTCAACTTGAGTTGCAAAATTTTGCAAAGCAAACAATTGGTCAGAAGAATTTTGCAGTTACCACAAAAAAATAAAAAAAAACAGTGGTGCCCATTGATTTTTACAAAGTAAAATTTATCGAAGTTTTTGGTAGGTACATTAGACGTGTATATTTCTTTTCCTGCCGAAATTTATGCTCGTCGCAAAAAATTTTCAAGATGGTAACCGAAATTGTAAAAAGTGTTGTTCTTTTAAGAATTGCTTTTTATTTTAAAGGATATGAACAACTGCAGCATTTAAAAAATTACGAAAATTTAATTTTAATTCCAATTTCATTGTTTAAGAAGTTGGCTACCTAATGAAATAATTACAGTTAACACCATAGACACTAGCCACACGCGATTAAATTTGGAGCTTACCGTTTGGAAGTGTGCTTGCAAATAAGAAATAATATTTGACATTTTTCTTGATTTTTATGCAAGAATAGAACTTCGGGTTGCTGAGTAGGGCATTGTGATGTTTTAATGTCAAAGTGGCTTAGAGGCACAGATTTTTCATAGAGAAAGACGCAATGTATTGCATTGCATCGACAATACCATAGTACAGCATTGCATTACATCCAAATCTCTCTGCCCTTTTTTTTGGCAGCTGCTCCGGAGGTAACTGAGGAGGAACACTTACGAAATGGATGAAGACAGTGATAATTTGTTCATTCTTATCAAACACTGTTAGTATTTTCATATATCTAAGCGCGACAAAAATGGGTACAGGGACAATGAGTACAAACATCCATGCATAAAATATTTTTAAATAAACTACCGGAACAATGTCGATAAAAATTCAAATGGCAAGACCAAATGGTTCCCAGAAATTTTATTTCATATGACTACTTTATATTTATCTCTACCCACAATTTGGATGTGGCTTTGGTGTGTGATTTCATTCATATATCCGGTGTCTCACAGTTTATTTTTTCGTAAATTAATTTATGAATAATACATTAAAACTCTCAGGATTGTACTGAGCATGCGCGTGTTAATATTGTGAATTTCTGTCAATTAAGCTACTCTGTAAATCCTTGGTTTGGTTTAACTGCGCGCATACGCTTCGACCATTCCCTTTGCCAGAGACTACTTCGACTACATGAGAAGAAAACGTCATGGAAGTTGGCCATCTGTACCAGAAGTTGAAATAAGGTAAAGAGGATAGTAGACACCTGAGCGAATTTCCGTTGTTATCATTTAATTTTATGGCGGGAGCAGAATTACATTGTGGCAACATCTGCCTTTACACCACCTGTTGTAACTAGATCAATATATCGAGCATTAATAAGGATACTGTTCCGATGATACATATCTCTAAGTGCGTTATCTTGATCCAGTATGTTTGTTCGTTCAATTAATTAAATTTATGTTTCACGCTTTAATTATTTCCATATAATTACTGCACTTCGGCTCGTAGACTCAGAAGAAAACTCATCGCTATTTGTTATTTTCGTACCGATTATGTGGACTATAGATGTCTTCAGAATAAATAAATAATTCCGTTCAGGCCGTCAGCCGAATAGCGCGATATTGATGAATTGTTCCTGCATCGAGGCATGCACGTTCATGAAACTTAGTTTCATGAATATGGATTTCATGAATAAATTTAAGAAAGCATTCACTGTGGGACAAGGTCTATTTGATTGCTCAGATTACAGCAGAAAAACGTCAATTTGAACGAGAAAGCATATATAAGCTTTTAATATTGAAACAGTTTATAAGAATCGAAAAGTCCTGGGAAATCGAATAAAAATAAGATTTAGGAATCCTGCCACATATTTTTTACAATCATTAGCAAATTACTGCCATAATTGAAGTGATATGCGATAATTGCATACAAATGGCGCTGCAGTCGGCTCCAATGGCTGGGAAAATGTGGAAATTAAAAATATATTCGTGGAATAATCTGCATATTTTGTACCTTAATTTTTGTTTTCAATTGGTAACTCATTTCATCAGCCGAAGCAGGGTATTTTAAACCAAATAAATAAAAATGTGTAATTTAGTATTACTTTTGACTCATACAGTCAGCGTAGAGCCACCTTAAGGTAGTTTGAGCGAAAAATCACTTCACCTAGAATTTGATGAATTTGGCCTCATTTTAAAGAAACAACTCTCATCTTTCCAATGATATCAAAATATCAACCCCTTGCCGGACTATTTTTCGAGGAATTTGCCTGTAAATATAAGCTGTTTTACATGGGATAGATTATGGCTGTGCGCTCCAGAGGAAGAATATTGAAGGAAATAGGATTTTATAACACCTAGATTTCGTCTAAAAACTAACGGTGTATAGATTGCATGTTTTCTCAACTATTTATAAAAAATAATCTATTACTCACCGCAATAACTTTTACAGAATCGCAAAAAACCTGCTGTTTTGAAGGGTTTTCAGCCGTTCGGCGGGAAAAAATGAATCAAGTTAGAGACTTATCCAGCTTTATTTATTTAATTACTGAGATTTTTGGGCATATATATAACTATATATTTGCGCCATTAATATTACAATATTTATTTCGTACTTCTTACAGACGCTGAAATCAAAGAATAAAATTTGAATATGGTCTCCACTATGACTTGGGATCTATCTCGCTCAAACCACCTTAAGACTTGCACAAATCGGGGATTATACCTCTCTCGTCCACTCCTTACGCGGCCCAACTCTCCCTAGTGAATCCGACAAGTGAAGGTCAACCCCCATCGAACGCATTCCAGTCTTCTCCACACACCCCCCACTCAGGCCGAAAATTCTCCCGGAGAGCGACACGGATGTCTCCGGGGGCGGACCGCGGCGGCGGCGCACTCGGGCCAATCAAAACCCCCTTCCTCTCCACCCCTCCCACCTATGAGAGGTCGTTCCACCTTCAGCGAACCCCTTCACACTCTCTTTCTATTCTTCCCACATGTGGAGTTTCCCAGTGTAAACAAGGACCCCTTTCTTCATTCTCCCGTGACCTTCATCCACTCGAATAGCGTTCTCCCCATTCCCTCGTTCTACGCCATCCGAACTATGATGTCATTCCCCGGGATTCGATTGAGATTTTGGGTACGAATTGGATTTCGTTCTCAATCTTCCTCTCCTAAAATACCCGTCCCGTTCAAAATAAGACGCGTGGCGCTTAAAGTACGTCGTAGAGATTGGTCCATATCGTGACTGATATCTGATAACGTCAACACAACTCTCATCTACATCTACAAAATACCCTGCAAGCCACCTCAGGGGTGTTAGGCAGGGGGTGAGTAATCACCAACATGCATTACACTATACCCTAGAGTTAGTGTAACTACGACTAATTATGCATTAGCATAAATCGCTAATGCTTGTCACGAGGCGAAGCCTCACAAGGATGCACCACTACACTACACATGTCATCACAATGGAGAGGGACCGTCAATATACATGCATTCTACAACTACACTCTCCTTTCCCTGCACTATTTTATTCGCCAATTGGAAAACGTGGTCTTGTTCAAGGATTGAATAAAAAGACTATCTGACGTGAATATATGTTATTTTCGCGAAAACTTATATCAGCTGCGAATTCTTCCACAAATGTAAATACCGGTAGATTCAGGAACCAAACCATATTTGTGTTTGATTTATTCGTAAACTGCTGCGTTATGCCAAATGTATTAAATCGATAGAACTAGCAATGCGGTCGGCTCCTCGGGTATTTTACAGTGATATTTCTTAGGAGCAGGAGGAGATGACAAGTTATAAAAATCTCCAATGGCCGTAATAAATTGGCACCACTCGTCAATATAACACCACAATTGCTGTGTTGGTTTGCGGGAAAAAGGGGCAATTCCACGCCAGTGACCAACCGCAACCTCTCGACCAGAAAACCCCTGTGGTGGTTTACGGGAATGTTGCTTCCTCACCAGTGACAACCACAGACACACACACTCAACCCAAATAGGGATCCTTCGCTGGGCTAATGGGACCCCGCTAAGGATGCCTGGGTTAAGAACGCAAACACACTCACAATCACTCAAGAAATCACTCACTCACACACTCAGACGGGCCCAACTTCTGGGATAATCTACCTCAAAAGAGCGTAGTCAAAAAACGGCACAAAAACAAGAAAAGACGGGGGTGTGCGTCGGATAAGCGTATTTCGGCTACGAGGTGGCCCTCTTCAGCGAACTGAAGGGAGAAATCACTTGCAACGCAAGGCTGTAAGTGTTCAGGAGGAGATAGAAAGTATTCACTAAAAATATATATTCGTTATCCAATCTATGTCTTTAGTATCACACTCCATTTCGTATGCCAGCAACCAATGCCTGTCATCAGGAAAGTAGTGTATTATAAACGAAACATATGCAAGTGTGCGATGCCCTGGCAAAAGATTAAGGAAGAGTGTAAACAGCGTCTTAACGCACTCTTAAGTCTTGTATTTCTTAGCGAAAAATGGTCCACCTAACATGGCTATCGAGAGCAGTTTGTTAATCAATTTAACGAATAATGTAGAGCTTTTTAGTAAATTGTTACCACCTTGAACTTTTAAAGATAAATCATTACGATACCGTGACAATTTCGCCACTATTTCACTGTTCACTCCTATGTTTTAAGCGTATTAAATTGCATAAACTGGCCGATTCAAAATGGCCGATTGCACATTTCAATATGGCGTCAATATTCTCCCTGTGCTATTCTACCGTATGGTTCCATCCATTCTATTTATTAATCTAAAGTTCTGACCAATGTAGTACCGAGGGAAACTCTTTTACGAGTTAGATTGGGAATTTGAGAGGCGAAACGACGTCCCTCGAATCATTGCATACGTGAATCGCTAAATTGCTGTATGGGGGGGGTAAAACCAAAAAGAAGGTCACGGAGTGGACGCAGCCGAGCCGAAGTTTTGGTGGGACCGGAGTCTCAAATGACGACCGGCTTCCGTGAGCTAACACGACCCAGTGAGGTCACTGGGACGCGTCGTCCGTTCAAGCCACGAAAGAGTGAATTCGTGTTTGTTTCTCCTCTCTAAAAAATGGAGGAAAATATTCAAAATCTCTTTTTCTACCGCAAAGGAGGAGAAGAAATGGTGCCACATGCACGCAAATAAAAATTTGTAATTTTAAATTCACGAGCACGAATGAAACAACCCAAGGAACCCAGGAGTAATGAACCCCAAACATTTTGTATCCTATTCGCTCACTTGGAGAAAACCTCAAAGCGTTCTCAACGCATAACAAACAAGTACGGAAATCAGCCACGAAAACGTTTATAAGGGGCGGATACCACGCCATAAAAGACGTTTTCAGACAGTGGGGGTTTTCATCGCCACGCTATTATGCTAGTGGGTAAGAAATAAATTCTGTTTTCACTGAATTGGCACTTAAAAAATGGAGCAATGAGGCAAGTGTTTGTTTTTAAAGTTGATACTATGAACGCCCCCGAACCACACGCCTGTAGCTTAGTCCGGGTTGAGCTCTACCCTCAACTATCCAAACCAACCTTCGGGTTGAATCACTGAGTGAGTGATTAATCATACCGGAATAAAATAATCGCTAACTAGATAACGGTAATAATTATAAGAATTAATTTGTCCAATGATTAGATTTGTGCATCGTAATATGAGAAACGTCCAAACAATAATTCTTTCGTGATACAATAAACATACACGAATAATTAATTTTCCAGGCAACCATCATATGGAGATTAAATATTCATTTACAGAGTGGTATAAATTGGTTTTCGGGAACAATTGTAGTTTGCTTTTAAAGGCAGCTATTCTCATCTCATCATATGAAAAAGATTATCGTACAGTGCTAGTCCCATACATTTAGGCCAAAGATTTGCTGAATTTGTCCAAACAAATATTCGGTGCAAGTCATTACATTTTCGTGTACAATAGCGGTGGATATCAGAATTTTTTATAGATTTCTAATTTTTTCATGCTCTCGGGACATACTTAAATATACACACAGGGAAGCGGTAGTACTTTCAATTTTCTGAAAAGTGGGCGACGGGGAGCATCATATTGAGCTTTTGAGATAAGGCTCAAGGCCCTTTTTTTAATCTTGAATATGAATACATTAAGTATGATAGCAGCACTCGGTAATACGGAGTGATAGGAAGGCCAACTAAAGTGTGTCATGCAATAATAAATCACCTTTGAATTCAGTTATTTCTCTAGAATTAATGTTTCATAGAATTGCTGTAACTATGATAACCTGGAAGGATATCAAGCACCTTCCTTGGTGGTCTGCCGTGCAGGCAGCGCTATTTTTCCACCAGGGCCCCGCAGTCCGCCGGAATAGCCTACCCTCCACCACCTTCATAGCTCCTTTGTTAAATCCTTACCCATTTTGGTGAATTTCAATTTGAATTTTCGAAAACTATCCACTCCCCTTAAAGTAGTTAGAGCGAAATAAAGATTTCACATAAAATTCAATCAATTTAGCCGCATTCTGATGAAAGAGAGCTCTCTTTCCAACTATACCAAAATATCAACCGCTAACCATACTACTTTTCGAGTTGTTTGCCAATAAATACAAAACCTTTTCCATAGGATATTATGCAGCAGTGTGCTCCTGAGAGACTTAATTAAAACAAATGAGGACTTTCTGATAAGTAGATCACGTCAGAAATTTAACGGTGAGTAGTTTGAATGCTTCACCAACAATTAATAAAAATAGATTGATTGCTCTATGCAAAGTTGCACTACAAATCTTCAGTTACGAAAGTGTTTTCAGCGTACGGCGGGTAACAAACGACTCTGTCACTCACTCAGTGTTTCAGCCCGAATGTTGGTTTTGATGGGAGAGAGTAGAGCTCACCACGTACTAAGTCATTGGCGTGTGAAACACATACACTCGGGGTAGGGGAGCCAGTTTTATTCCCTGGGCCACCTGCGATTTTCCACGAAGTTCTGACAATCAGACAGTCGCACTGCGAGTATTTTTGGATTGAATGAGTCAGCATACTTACTTAAATATGCATATTTAGTTAATAACTCACAATTTCAGTCTTATATATCAAAGTGTCTGAGTCATTTATGTGTCATTACAATGCCTACTTCATGCTTTTTAGAGCTGCATACATTTAAAACTGAAATTTGAATACACTCTCTACACCAGAGAAAACCTCGCTCAAAGGAGGTTCCACCTCGATTGTGTGAGTAAAAACAAATACTAACTTACTTTTTTGTTTGTTTTTCTTAAAATATTGTGATGTCAACGATGATATGCGTAAGATATTGAAACCCGAAATTAAGGTACAAAATATTCAGATTATTCCACGACTATATTTTTAATGAACACTTTTTCCCAGCCCAAGATAGCGTCATTTCTATGGAATAGCCATATTTTTTATTTCAATTATCGCTGTATTTAGATAGTAACTATAAAAAAAGAGCGGTAAGATGCATCTATTTTATTTTTTGTCAATTCCTCGGAGTTTTTTGCTTATTATAAAACGTTTACTGATTGAGAACACGTATGCGAAGTTCGCTGAAATCTGTACATAAACCAAAATCCAACAACTCTAATAAACTTTCGTTTATAATCAATCCACCAATTGTAAGCGGCGCAATGAATCAAGGTAGATAGCCGCCTCCTCGAGTAACTAATAAACATAACGAGGTATATATGCAATACATGGAATAAGTAGAAGGATGGTTGGAGAAGAAATTAGGAGGATGATTAATAAGTAGGTGGAATGATAAGATGTTAGGAGATGCTTATGTTTTGCGTCTCACACTCATGCTGTGGGATATTTGGCATATATAGATAAATAAAACTTTAGTTCAACTGTGTACTCCTCGTTTTCCGAGCTCGAGTTCCTATTTAAAGTGCTCCGACTGGTTTTTAATAAATTTTGAACATTAATACACACTTAGCTGACAGTCTAAGGTGAATCTTTATGGAGATCTTTCATCCTTGGTACGAAAGGTGAATTTATAACGCAGCAATTTCCATTAATAATTTTATTGCCAATTAATTTTATTGGTTAGCAACATTAAAATCTGTTGAGGAAGTTACAGTGTTCCATGTTCACCTTCCGTTCCAAGGTCAATGCATACGTTTTATTTCTTGTAATATGGGATGTTGAAGCACGTGAGATAAAGGAGAATGTTAAGAAGAATGGCAAGTGGAGTAAATGGATAGGTGCTTTAGATGAAATGAACTAGTTCGGTTTCATTGGTGGGGAACGAGTTTCAAAAGCATTTAACTCCAACTATAGCGATGGAAACACTCAAATTTCAGGGTACGGAGTGACCAGTTTTTTTCCGTTTCCTGGGGTTTCCCAGAAAGACCCGAAACTGACAAAAATCACTCATTTGCTGGTTGTCCTTCATATGTACTTTCCTCTTTATTTGGTCTATGTATTTATCCCTTTGTCTTCCTCCAGGAACTTTTTCCTCTATTTTTCCTTCCATTATATTCTTTACAAGCCCATTGTATCTCAAGGTGTGCCCAATTCCATCTGGTTCTTCTTTTCCGTATTGTGTTCCATATGGTTCTTTCCTCTTTGGCTCTCTGTCTACTTCTTCATTTCTTATTTTATCCGTCCATTTTATCTTCTGCAATCGCCTCCTAAACCAGGTTTTTAATGCTTCTAATCTTTTATGGCCTTCTTTTCCAATGGCCCATGTTTCCGATCCATAATGTGCTCCACACGAATTTTTTCACATACCTACTGTTTCCTCGTTCGTAGACCCATCTTTTTTGGACACAGTGGTTGCCTTTTCATCGTGAACACTTTCTTGCTTGGAATATTCAGCGTTTGATGTCCGCTTTACTTCTTCTATCCCACCAGGTGGTACTTCCGAGATAAATGAAGGTTTCCACTCACTCTGATTTCTCTCCTCATATCAGAAGAGTAACAATATAAAGTATATCACATATCAGATAGGACTGAAGGCGTCACTTTGTGGAACAGCGTAATATTCATGGTAACCAATAAAAATTTACTTTGTCAATTCCACACAACTTTAATTGAACCGACCCAGGTTTCGACAGGTTTAAGACACCTTGATGATAACATAAGTTGTCAAAACCTGGGTCGGTTCAATTAAAACTGTGTGTAATTGACAAAGTATATTTTTATTGGTTACCATGAAGTGATAGCACGTTGTACTCTAAAGCGTGTGCTCAACCATCGCCAGTGATTCTCCCATTACGCTCTCAATTCGGCTGCGCCGTGAATGGTAATCATCTGCGTGAAAAGGTAGGTTCACAGGACTTCCTACATCTTCAAAACAATTCTTCTCTCTCCCCCACCCATGAGGGTTACGAACTGGTGATTTCATCCTCTTGCCATCTCTCTCGCCGGCAATTTTGCCGCTCGACCGCCTCAACTCGGTGGGTTTTGTCCGGGACCGGTTCTGCGTGAAAGTGAAACAAGAAAAGGGAGGGAGATAAGGTGAACTGTCCAGCCAGAAATACATAACCACTAAAATTCGCATCTTTTCGCCACGCCGCGAGCTCATCCGGCGAGCGCACCAGACGAGATGTTCCGCTTCCTTCCCTAACTTCCTTTTGACTTCCTTCCTCGTCACGGGAAAGTGAGAATGCGACGCAACAAGGCGAGACGAAGTGGAGAAAGAGGACTACATTCAAATTCAACATTTGTCGGGGTCATCATGCTTTGGCCTCCCCCGACGTGACTCATTAGGTACCTATAAATAATAATAAATAAATAAGGGAAAATATTGTAATGTCTCCAAATTCTCTCCCTGTCTTCATTGTCTCTTAACAATACATTACTTTGTATCGGAACAGTACAGTAATGAGGGTTTATGCTTGCTTTTACCCCTCTATTTTCATATATTTTAAATGATAATTTATAATTTAAGCATGAAATCATTTTTTGATTTTAGCTCATAAAATGTTAGTGGTCAAACATGTTTCTTGTTACTTCTCTATGCCGTTTTCTCCATTTTTACTCCGCCATCTTCGTCTTCTTCCTCGTCTACAGCTGAGCTTCTTCCTCCAGCTTCATTTTTCCTTTCCCGGTAACTCTTTGATTCTTTTCCACCATCTTGTCGTCTTAACTCGTCTTCTCCAAACTGTTGGGCTTATTTTTCCAGCTTTCTCGTTCCGTTTCCGGCCTCTCCAGGCCATCTACTTCTTCTTTTACATCTACGGTAGCTGATCTTCTTCCACCAGATTTCCCAAATATCCTGATTTCTCCAGGCTGTCTTTCCCCATCTCCAGGCTCCAGTCTTCTTCCCCTTCTACGACTGGGCTTCTTCTTCCAGCTTCATATTCCTTTATCCGCAACTCCAGGCCGCCTTCATCATTCACGACATCTTGTCATTGTAACTCTAATTCACCTCACTACTGGGCTTCTTCTTCCAGCGTTATCGTTCCGTTCCCGACCTCTCCAGGCCGTCTACGTCTTCTCGTCCATCAACGGCAGCTGGGTTTCTTCCTCCACCTTTCTTTAATCTCCTGCTTTCCCCAGGCCGTCTTTCCGCCATCTCCAGGCCGTCTTCTTCTGGCTTCTCCTCCTTCTCCGGCTGGGCTTCTTCCTCTAGCTTCATTTTCCTCTCATTAGGTATGCGGGTGGTCCGAGCTGAAAGACTACGGCGCGGCGCTGGGATGCGTCGTGTTCACGCGGTCGAGATTGAAGTCGGAAAAGATTTCGCTGACTCAAGCAACGGATACAGATGGCCATCACCGGCGGGCATCAATCCAGAGGTTGTTTTGCCTTCGAACAGTTGAGAGCGCCCGCGCTATTTGTCGAGCTTTGGGGTGGGATCATGGTTCCTTCATTCGCATCGTCGTCATCTCTACAAAAAACGCAAACTACTCCTTTACTCCTAAGTTTTCTTTACTTTTCATTATATTCAACAATTGTATCTTTCATTTCAATTTCTTTTCATTAAAGGCGTCAAACATGGATAGCGGTTTTTGCTGTGTGTTGCATTTTTTAATCAAATTCTTGCTACCAGTAACAAATGGTTCTATTTTATTTTAGACCACCGCTTTTACTTTTCAACACGCATACAAGTCGGTATCCAGCTTCCATACACATGGGAAAGGCGGATGAAAAACTGAAATGGAAACGTTTGGCGGTCACCAGCGTTGCAAACCTCAAATGTGTCAAAATGCATATAAGTATAGTCCAGCAGATTTTTGAAATTTATTATTCCCTGACCAAGCCGGCAAAACGGTCGGAAACCCCTCGCGCTTTAAAAAAATACAATAAGTGGTCACCGAAAGCAAGGACTTGATTATTAAAAATGG
The DNA here is from genome assembly GCA_963573305.1 of Pyrrhosoma nymphula. Classification (NCBI taxonomy): domain Eukaryota; kingdom Metazoa; phylum Arthropoda; class Insecta; order Odonata; family Coenagrionidae; genus Pyrrhosoma; species Pyrrhosoma nymphula. The sequence continues at coordinate 121,487,535 of OY754331.1, read as the reverse complement.
ATAATATAAAGTTTTTAGCTACTTAGTGGCATAAAGCTCTCCTTCCTACGAATGTAGTTTTCCGAACGATTTCATTGATTATATGCAAAAGAAATTCAACCGTGACAATTGGGTATCTGCAGAATGCTCCTTATTGGAATACTACTGAAATTTTCTCCAGCGCACATCATCCCATTCATCGTCGTTCCTGTGCGCTGATAAATTTCAATCTGCGCAGATTACAACACCTAGAATGTAAAGCTACCAATGTTTTACTATCTGATAAATTTATTAATAGATGTGTCAGTTTACATGATGTCATTCACCACCTCCTCATTGAAGGAAATTCGAGACAACTACAGAGAGTCAGAAAATTTTATGACCAAAATGTTGTACTCCCCGCCAGTAGGATCGAAAAACCTTCAATGGACGTTTGACGCTTCAAGTAGGTGATTATTCGATGACAGGTTAGAAAGCATCATTATATACTAGCTGAAAAGCCTGCCGAAACATGCTAAAATATTACTAAAATAGCCAAAAAGTAATGAATAAATTATATAACTAAATAAAAATTAACGTGTGGTTATTACCTATTTAAAATTTATTTATTCAACTTAAAAATTATACCTGTATTTCGAAAAATGCATACACCCACCATGCACCCACCATGCACCCACCATGCACCCACCATGCACCATGTTACGTTAGTGGAAAACGTATATATGAGAGCTCGCTTGCCATCTATTGGTACACATATGAATCACTACGCCTAGCAACTGAATCATACTTACGTACGCGCAGCCATTTACAGAGTAAATGGATGACGACCGAGGGGAATTATTTTTAAGGGAACAGATATTGGAGACCTTTCAGTTGTTTATCTTTCTTACATATTGGTCTCGGAGGAAGAAAGAGGCCCTTTAATATTTTAGTTGTGGCAATCTATTTCTTTCACTGTTTCCATGTTCATCGTTTGATGAGAAGATATTGGAACGCAATCATTAATGTAGAAGTCCAAGACTCGGGAACTCATCTCTGAATACACAGCAAGTCCAAATCTTAAATCGAGCCCAAAAAAAGGAACAGGAGAAACGAGTATAAATAATAATTGATTTCACTGTCTGATTGAGCTCTGAAATTTATAATGCAAACAAAGTAGGAAGGTTATATGAAATTTCAGCATAGCTTTTTCCAAGTTTTTCAACAACCTGAAGACGTTACTCTGTAACGAAACCATGGTCATGAAAGATAAAATAACAAGTGGAAAAAGCTGTGCTGAACTCTTTAACTTTCCCACTGTGCAAGACTTCCACAAAGTTACGCCCGAAACCGTTTCCTTAACTTAAACAAAGACTGATTTACACTAAAGCAGGAAATGATTGAATGACTTGCGGCAATGAAAATTGTTTCCTACTTCGTTTATGTTCTATGTTATTAGTGGCCTATTCCATTCAGAATTGAGAACAAAAAGCATGCCTGAGTATTGTTAACTTCATCTCTAAATATTTGAAAATATGACCCACAACGTATTCCTACTTTGGTTGACACTTGGAAAAATGTTGTGTGAGGGATTTGGACGATTTTGGCAAGCACTCTCAAAAACGGTTGCCCACCTCTGGCATGAGGGAGAGAGAAAGGACGACAAGTGAGATGTGTTGCAATGGATTGGCATATCGCTCTATTTTAGTTGAAAACGTGAATTGTGCCAGGGAAGAATTCCCATGAAAATCCGTTTAAGGTATAAATAGGGAACGTGATATCATTTTAATTAGAATTTGATCTCATTTTAAAGACATGCATCTCACCTTTCCAAATATGCCAACATATTACTCACCGCACTACTTTTCGAAATATTTGCCAATAAGTAGAAGCCGTTTTGCATAGGAAATAGTATGCGTATGCACACCAGAGAGATTTTATTTTTTTTTAATGAGGAATTTCTAGCACATAGATCTCTTCAGAAATTTAACAGTGTGTAGTGCGAATGCTTTTTCAGCAATATTTCCGAATAAATCAATTACTGACCTCCGCAATTCTTACTGAATCGCAATAAAAAACTTTTTGTGAAGGCTTTTCCACAGTACGGCGTGAAAAAATAAGTCAAGTTAAATTCTTATGAAGATATATTTTTGTAATTAGTAAGAATTTCAGTCATATAGAACAACATTTTTGCGCAATTAGAAATACAATATTTATTTCAGACTTCTTAAAGCTGCTGAAAAAAAAATGGAATGTGGTCTCTAATATGACCAGGGAAAAATTTCTCATATAGTTTGTCACTTCTAGTTGCTCCGCATAAGTATACAGCGTTCCACGTTTAGTTGGCAGTATGGGCTCTTATGGAGATTCGTTACCTGTGTAAATCTCCATAAAGCTGGAAGTAGGATTTTGCCAATAGCAGCAGGGAAATAATACAGCGCTATGCAGCATATCTACCATATATCTGAGTCTTCCACTATGCAAATATTATTTACTAAAACAACTATATTAAATGAATGGCGGTGTTGGAAAATGATTGCCGACGCGAAGTGGCCTAAAGGTGAGTATACGGAGAATTAATTTGGCAACAACGTTCTCCTTTAAGGTAGTTTGAGCGAAACATCACTTCACCTAGAATTTGATGAATTTGGCCTCATTTTAAAGAAACAACTCTCATCTTTCCAATGATATAAAAATATCGACCCCTTGCCGAACTACTTTTCGAGCAATTTGCCTGTAAATATAAGCTGTTTTACATGGGATAGATTATGGCTGTGCGCTCCAGAGGAAGAATATTGAAGGAAATAGGATTTTATAACACCTAGATTTCGTCTTAAAACTAACGGTGTATAGATTGCATGTTTTCTCAACTATTTATAAAAAATAATCTATTACTCACCGCAAAAACTTTTACAGAATCGCAAAAAACCTGCCGTTTTGAAGGGTTTTCAGCCGTTCGGCGGGAAAAAATGAGTCAAGTTAGAGACTTATGTAGCTTTAATTATTTAATTACCGAGATTTTTGGGCATATATAACTATATTTGCGCCATTAATATTACACTATTTATTTCGTACTTCTTACAGACGCTGAAATCAAAGAATAAAATTTGAATATGGTCTCCACTATGACTAGGGATCTATCTCGCTCAAACCACCTTAAGGATAGATATCTTCATATTAAAGTCTATTTGTTTTGACAAGTGAGATGTATAATACATTATATATCTCTTGTAGGAAGATATATGGTAGCATATCAAATCAGGGAAAAGTTTCGCTCAATACTACCTAAATATTGTATTTCTCATATTTTGTCGCTTCTAGTTATTCTACATTCGTATATATTTTGCTCAAATACCAGTCACTAGCGGATATATTTTTATTCAAGTCAGGCGTTTGCAAAGCCACTACGGGTGCCGCAATACTTCTTCTTTTTTTCACACTTTCAAAGCTCAATCGAACCCACGCTCTTGGGTTTTTGTTGAGGGTGTTAAAAAAGCGCGAGAAAAAGCTACATTTAATGATATCAGCTATATGAGGACAAACAATATTTAAAATAATATACTCAATGCCATCTAAAAACTTGTGCGAAAACGCACGTAAAATAGTGCAAGTTGTAAGAATCTATGGTTTCTGGCTCAACTAGATTGAAACTCAATCTCATTGAATAAGAGCGTGTATCTTTCCACAAAATATTTATTCTCTCGCTATAACTAGTTTAACGCTTCTGTGCCATCATCAGTTACAAATTTTGGTAAAGAAAGCATGAACATTATACATATAGGTCGTACACAGGGTGTTTGAAAAAAAAACAGTAACATACCTGCACCATTGGATAGAGCGAGAAAACCTAAGCTGAATTTTTTTTTAGAATTTTTTTTATGTCAATTGTTTTTCTACGACTGAGGTTTTTTAAAATTTGAAAAAAAAAGAACCAACCAAACGAGCGGCTAGAGAGAGCTAATGCGGTAGTTGCAACGGCATTACCAACACTGAAGAGAGAAAAACGGGCGTAAGGTCGTAAGTCTCGTCCCCTCCCCGCAAGCACTTGAGCGTTGGCACTACCGCAATACCTCTCTTGTCCCTCGCCGATTGGTTCATTAATTTGAAAATTTTAAAAGCTCAGTTGTAGAAAAACTACCGAACCCTAACAAAACTTTCTAAGAATAATTCCTTTTGGATTTGCTCGCTCTATCCAATGGTGTAGATATGTTATTTGTTTTTTTACACCTTGTATACATGTCATTTTTGTTGAGATGTTTGAAGACACCTGACCATAACGCAGATGCTGAAACTAGTTGCACCACTAGAATAAAAAATATTGCGGATTGATGCCAAGTTTTCTTTTTCCATGACTTTGAATTGTATGAAAGCTATTTCTACTTTCACACTTTTCACGTTCTCTGATTTTTTGGAAAAGGATCTATTAATGAGAGAAAACTAACACCCTGAAAAAAATTATACTTGAAAGGTAATCAGATCAACACTTTGCGTGAATTATGCTCCAGTTTTAATAGCTCTATTGTACACCTAGTGCAGTTAAAATACAAATCATCGCCACTTGATCCCAATTAATCTCTTTAGCGATAGCATTTCAAGTCCAACCTTCCCGTCACGCCTGCATATCGCGTGCATTGAAATCATTCCGAGAACGATCTTTCATTGATCCGAAGATTTTTCATTAGAAATGGCTAACTTTAGATAATTGAGCTCGGGGATATTTTCATTAATCAGCGTTGAGAAATCTAGATAAGGTCACGGATCGCCCTAAATGGCTACGACCTAAATTCATACCGATTAAAGGTTTCGCTTCCGAAACGCGAGCTAAGGAAGTGTTTGCAAAATTGATTCCCAAACAAAAACAGTCGTCGGTTTTGTGACACTGCGAGATGTTTTGAAGAGACATTAGCGACAATGGTTAACAAAGCCTTTCCCCTCTGGAGCGTTAACGAATTTTTCACCGTTACCTGCGTTTGAGGTATAAGGCGAAATCTACGAGATGAAGATAAATCATAATAAGACGAAATGAATGAGATTATCTGTAAATTAAAAAGCAGAGCTGAATGCAGGAGTTCGAAGGCTCAAAATAAAAGCAGGTGGAATAGTATACGTACCTTGGGGGTAACTTAAGACGAGAACGGGATCAGTGGTTTGGGCATGAGTTGTAGCATTCCTCTTGCCAACAATGAATTATTGAAAAGGGTATTGATGGCTCTAAAGAGAGACTTAAATAAAAGATTGATGAAAACCCCTATATGGTTTTGGAGAAGAGTGGAGAGGGTGAGCAGGGATGCAAGGATGACGAACGAGAAAGTATAAATAAAATGAGCTCACTGCTAACTTTGTGGTATTCCATTCTGTAAAACGATTTATTATTTTTTTTAATAAATCGTTTTACAGAACGAGAAAGTGCTGGATGTTAGGAGAGGAAAGACAGTAGCAGACGGAAATTCGGAGAAGGCAGAAAAGGTGGATTGAGGACGTGTTGTGAGGTGAGGGCATGTTGAAGAGGATGATGCAGACGGGAAAACGCTGAGGAAGCGTGAATAGGATAGAAATTTTGGGCGACATAAGGAGAGGCAGAGGCTATAAGGAACTCAAGAGAGACCTGATGGTGAACAAGTTATACGGAGAGGAAGATGTCCCAGAAATGGGGAAGTTATATGAATGATGGGAATGAAGAAGGGATAAGCACGGTCCAAAAATCTACCAACCAGACGGTAGAATATCCATTGATCCTCGATAGGTTAATAACAATATAGTTTAAAATATAGACTTCTAGATATCTATTAGATCTAGAATCTATTAGATAAGTTACAAGCCAATCTTTGGTTAAGGCAACTCCGAAAAGTTTTGTTTGCACTAACATACAACGCTCAACTAGAACATCAAAATAAGTAATTACAATGTCAAAAAGACATATGTTAAATTTTTATTCTACGAATAAATAAAAGGTCGTAATAGCTACGATTAAGACTGGTAGAATGGGTAGTTCATCATCTAGCCCAGTCATTACCTTAATAATTAGCTATCTAGCTCCCATTATTTAAATAAGCCATTTAAAAACTTATTCAAACACTACAAGTAGCACGTCTCGTATGCCGAATTTATGTACCGAAATTATTATATGCCTATGAATGTACGTACGCACTAAACCCCTGCTTAGCACGTTAACTTATATAGTACAGTTTCTAAGAAATGTAACATAATTTAAGGTAGTTTGAGCGATATATCACCGCGCACCACATTCAATGACTTTGACCAGATAATATAGAAAAAAACGTATTTCTCCTAATATAATCAAAATATTATAAACTTATCGCACTAATTTTTGAGGTATTTACCAACAAAATGAAAGCTGTTTTTAATTCTATATAAAACGGCTATGCGCTCCAAAGAGAATTTTTTAAAAGTGAGGAAGTTTTGAAACAGAGATGTAACGGTGGGTGGCTCGTATGCTTTCTCAATTATTAAATAATAATTCAGTACAAACCAAAATTCTTCCATTGGAATGAAAAGACGCTTTTATTGTACAGAGTGAAACAGAGAATTAGTCTTGAATTCTCACATGTGTATACCTACATAGTTAATACCTGAGAAATGCAGTCATAAAAACAATGTATTTGCGTCATTTTCTTCATAAAATTTTCTTCATTCCTCCTACAGAGCTGTTTAAATTTTTATAGTTAAAGTCGAATATGGTATCTATTGCATTTGTCCACTCTGACTGATGTTACCCTCCAAGTAGTCTTCACCCGGAGATACGATTGGGGGACTATTTTACCTCCGGAATATTTTACCGGGAGAAATTCTATCACAAGTTAATGCAAGGCTGCATTTTCTAGAGTGACCAAAGAGACTAGGGAGACTATGGCGATTCTGCGGTCAATGCCATCAGTGCCTTCCGCTGAGAATGCTGTCTCTCAACAGTTGAACCGGTTAGTTTGGGTGTCGCATGTGAGGTCTCGTCTCGTTGCCTCGTTCCAAAAATATCAGCAGTGATTTTTCCGATTGTACATTTTCCCAAAATCAGAAAAATATTTGCCGTCATTCCGTCTCGAACTCTCGGAGTCGAAAAAGCCACCCCTGGGCCCCCGTCTAGCATGATTTCTATCACGACTACAGAAAAATCACACTCATATTACTTTAACTCGCCATTGGTCGCGCGAGGAGGTTTTCTCTCACACCAAATTTAAACTTGTGCTCATTTTGCAAACATGAGTTATAATAAGTTCCCTTTACTTCTAGCTGACTTTTTATCTCTTCCTATTGACTCTCTCTCTCAAAAAGTATAAATGAAGCGTCCGCAGCTGTGTAATCATATGTCTGATACCGTCGCCTACAAGGTGTGAGACTTTTCCTCATCGCGCGACCTCTGACGTTAGTGTTTTTGTATCACTCAGTTGCGTTACACTTTCGCAACATGCGGGAAAAGTTGATTCATTTCATGGAGAGCAGATACGTTAATTCAAATTTATGAGTCATGAGAAAGTATGCCCTCATAAATAAATATTTCTTCTTGGGAATGGTAAATTGTCTTCATTAATACCGAATGGTATCATCGCCAGTAAAAGTATCAATGATTACGTAATTGTATCAGTAATTGTGTATATGTGGAAATCATTGTTTCAAATGAACATTAAGAGAAATAAATTAAATCTAAATATAGTGTAATGAATCGCCAATAAACGCTCTATGATAGATAATCAATGGTACATCTGAGTGTGAGAAAAAGTCTCACACGCGACCGCTCGTGTGATAGGTAGCTTAGCGACCACTCCCGGGTAAAAACACGTTAAGTTTGGTGAAAGTTCACCTCCGTCATAGACTCGAGGAGGTGACTTGCGGCCACAAAACAATGTCGACGCCAATACTGATGGTAACTTCGCCAACAAAAGACTGTAAATGTGAATTCATCTTTACCGAGCAGTACTCCATATTTTATGCAGTCTCGTGCCAAAACTCGATATGTCTTGCTCGACGAAGGACCTTGGCCGGAGAGTCGGAGGAATTATTCAAGCGGCTGTTTTTATGAGACTCACTCACTTTTGAGATCAATAAGTAAGCATCACGCATGCATTGCCGTAATTTTCAGAACTGATAAGTAATTCATCAGAAAATTTCCTTGGCGAATTAGAAAAACCAGCTAGCGTAGGCAAGACTTAAGAATAAGCAAAAAACAAAGTAAAGCAATAAAATGTAAGTCCAATTCTTTTCATACCTCTTACTGGCATACTCAAAACTCACAAAATATTTAAAAAATATAAATTTATGAGGATTTCCTCGGTAGTTTATCAGGAATAATTGCTTCAAATTCCACCTTTTTCTAGAAGCTGTCTTCATTGATAAATATTACTAGATAGGATGGGCAACCCAATCACCTGTAAGATGGAATGAGGTGTGACTAAGGCTGCGTTACAATGCAGGTATACCACCTCAGAAGATACGATATGCTACATTTCATATGAGTCTAAGCTGCTCTTACGAAGTGGAAAGGACAAATAGGGTTTGTAAGTACGTGCTGTCAAAAAACAGGTCAAACAAATAAGAGATGGCAGCCGACCAGACGGAGAAGGCAGACGATCTCTCGTGAAAACGCAAAAAACTGTCATTTTACTACCCAAAGGAAAATTTATTGGGCCACGCAGGAACATAGTAACAGTTTTTGAACTTAAAAATGGCAGAACTATTAAAATATGCACGCAATAATCTCTCATGAAGTTCACGGTCCTTGTTATATCTGATGTCGTGATGAATAGTACGACTGGCAACGGGCGGCTAGTGAGCCTTTTTGCTGTCGTGAAATGGACCCAAAGGCTGATATTGTGACGTCACATCCTCAATTGGAGGAAAATTAAGTACAGCAGACCTTACCTTAACGTGGATTGTAACAATGCAAAAGTAACGGAGCAAAAGAGACGCATCGAAAACCTGCCTGTCACGTATGTCAATCACCGAATTTCAATGCAATGCTTTTGATATTTTGGTAACGGCAGAGAAGAAAGTAGATTACCGATTTTCCAGATGTTTTGACATGGAATAACTTACTATCCAATGGTTGCTTAATATTTTTATTTCAATTACTACAATATATCTCTAAGGAAGAACTTATTCCAGATGTAAGATAAAAAGCAAGAACAAAAAACGATTAACGCAACAGATTGTTAAAATACCGTCGAATATGAAACCGCGACATCCATTTCCTTACGTGACTAAATTAAGAAACAAGGTCTGAAAGAAATATTAGGAAAACATAATTGAAAAAAATGTAATAATGAGTCAAAGATAAAGAGGATCACATGTAAAACGACCTTAAAGACTAGTTTAAAGAATCGTTTGATGAAAAGTTATTCAGCGTCATTCTCGAAAAAAGAAAAGATTTGGGATTGGCTACAAAATATTATGAATGCGAATAACTTTATCTACATAAAACAACATTTTCACAAGAATAAGAGTGATCTCCATTTGCTCAAGTACACTGCTTACTTCACAACACAATCGCAAAGTGGCTTTCCATTCGTTTCAGACACTGCGCACTTGGCAGAACGATTGTTACTTTTACATCGGTTTTCAGCTAAGGCGTCAAACATGGATAATGAGATAATTTATCTACTGTGAGGAAAAATAACTTTTGAAGCATGTAAGTACCTATATTGAGTGAATTCCTAAACTATTTACAAAACGACCGTTGCTATTGCGTAACCATAGAATGCAACCTATCGGGGCAGGTTACCAAACGTTTCGCCAGCTAACATCCATTCCATCGTCGTTCCTGTACGCTGAATTACGCTGATGTGTTCCTGAATGTGCCCTAAATTCAAAATTTTTGAAAGAAACCCCCTAATTTTTTGCTTTCCCCAATGATTCACATGAACATTCAGCAATTGACTGACAAAAAAAAACGGTTGAACAAACGATTATGACACCGCTCATTTATGTTAATACCGTACTTATTCAAATTCGAATAAAAACTTTCTGCGCTAAATATTTCCGAAACTCGGATTTCAATCTAATTGTAAGTTGTCTTTTGAACTCCGCCATTTCCGACAAAACACAGTAAACTCCACGATAAGAACAATTCGGTGGTCATTCTTTTTTCTCTCTCGACTCTCTTCGGACTATGGCCTACGGAAAGAACTGAAGTCCTGCAAGCGCACTCTTGGTACATAGAATTCGCATCTTCACCCAGGAGCACTGTTCCTGGCCTCAGGAATTCACTTCCAGGGTATTTTGTAATTGTTATTTAGGGGGGGAGGGGCGGCTGGCGAGATTAATTTAAGACGGTTTCACACGCTCGAACAATCGGCGTAGCGCAGTTGAAAGGAAGCGCTCCCAAGGAGGACTTTCTCGTTCGCTGGAGAGTAAGATGCTTCACCATAGCGAGAAGTCTAACTCTTCCATTCGCTTTAATCAGAGCCCACCAGAGGATTTTAAAATGGAACGCAGCGAATTAATTTTGAGAATGATTTCGATGACTGGATAATGATTTCATTGCAATTAAATTTCGATTCCAATTACTCAAGGCTGTTGATATTTAAAATGATCGGCTAATTAAATAATTGATCAATTTGCGTATTGATGAAATTGTACAAAAGGTTAACTTATCGTATCCCATCGTAATTTAGAGGAATTATATAATTAATCGAAATTATTTCGATACAGTAAACATTCTATCAAAATTTCAAAAATCATGTAAAACTATTCAGCAATTATTTATCGATTGATTGATTAATATTACATTTCAATTACATATTCAACAGATTCATTTCCTCACCTCATCTTTGAAACGAAAACTCCTTTGCAGGGTTTCAGTACGGGGATCACATCCAAATTCCAAATAATTTTTTAAACAAATTTTACTTTGATTGGCGTTTTCACAAACTTTTTTAAATTTCGGAAAACTTCAATTGACAAGTGAATTAAAGCAAGGAAGAAATTGGCCTCGTACATTCTACTGTTTTCATTTATAAGGAATAAGCAAATCTAATGAAAAAATATGAAGCTAGGTTTTCAATACTGTTTTAATAATTTCGATGCACTTAATTTCCGATCAAACTTATTTTCGACTAACTAATTCATTAAACAATTTATCGACCGATAAATAATACATTTTAAAATACAACAATTAATGAATAAATTGATAATTTTGATCGAAATTAATTCGATGCATACCTGTTTCCATCGGAATTACTTTCAGACGATTCAGATACCTGAATTATTTCGGAGGGCCTGCTTAGAAACATTGAAAAACTTAAGAAAACGTCACCATGCGTCAATTTTATGGAAACAAGGAAGAAATTGCAAATGAGTATTCTACTGCCTTAAGTCTAAAGGAGTTAACGCGTACAATGAAAGAATACTTTTTAGCATTTTTTTCATATTTCCATAGATAGTTAATTGACTTCTCCATTTTTCCGACTCAGAATTTAACATGCCGTGTGCATCAAGTCTATGCAAACTCGAGACATGTTTTCTCAGGAGGTTTTCATACGGCCCAACAGCAAAAAAATCCATATCCATCCATTTTTCAAGCTAGTGTCTCCGAATATCAGAATAGGCCAACTCACCTTTTTCCTTTGAGTTAGAACGAGGCGTGCATTCGGGTCGCTTCCTTTTCTAGTTCCGCGAAGAGCTCTTCATATTCTTTCTCCGGGCACCTTAGACGAACAATAAGGAAGTTGGAAGCTCGGTGTCCGCGGTGGGTCAGTACACTCGCAGCGGGATGCCCGCCTGGCCGCGGAAACTCGCTGTCAGGTGAGAGGCGGACTATAGGTTCCTGCCCACAGTGAAACAAGTTCAACGATACCAGCCCATTGATCTCCGGAGTTCGTTGTCCGTGAAACGTCTGCATGCGTTCCTGCCATAAAGATGAGTCAGGTTAGTGACCGATCGAGGACAGGGTTTTTGGGTGGCTATGGATATAATAATGAAGCCTAATTGATAAATAATTATAATCAATGCTACACTAGATTAAGCTATTCAACGTTAAATTAAAATCTTTATTACAAACTCGAATAATTTCATGTGAAAAATAGGTCGGTCTGAAGCCATTTATTTGAATTTCTGCATCTACATACAACCCTGCGAGCCGCCGCAGGGACGTGTGGCAGGGCAGTATGCAGATGTAGGACACCAGCCATGGAACGGTAGGGAATAGGGAAAATTAGGGGGGAGAGGCCAGAGGTGACTTGTGAGTTAACAATGTGTCTTTTGTTAAAATTACAAATAGTGCGTGGAAAGAGGTATTTTTTTACCTGTCAGTTCGGCAGTGTATTTCTCTAACTTTGTCACTCCCATCAGCACTAGAGATATAGCGCGGGTTTAAGATAATATCCTCCGTGTCGTACTGAAACCCTCCTGATCTGAGTTTTTCAAATAATTTAAGCCAGGCGTAGTAGTCTCTTAGTCTCTAACGGTTCCCATCTTATTCCTTCCATCAGCTGTGTGACCCTTCCTACTCACTCGGAGCAGTTTCTTTAACGAAGCGAGCGGCTTTCCATTGTAGGTTTTTTACTTCGCGAATTAATTCTTTCTCTGCTGGGTCTCAAATGCTCGCGGCGTATTCAAGATGTGGCCTAACCAGAGCAAAGTGGTATCCCTCTTTCACTTTTTCGTCAGAGAATCTTCCTACTATTCGCTTGATGAATCCAAGTTTCTTAAATACCGTGCCTACAAATGTTTCGTATGTGTTTTCCCAACATTTGGTCTGAAGTCAAGGTGATTCCCAAGTATCTGAATTCGTATGAGTCTTTTATATTAATACCTACCGCTTTATAAATATGACTTTTTTGAGTTGGTTATTGACCACTTAACAATTGACCACTTAACAACTGACAATTAAAATATGCGTATTTTACTGAGAGATGGTCAATGTTTTTTTTTTAAATCTCATCTTCCTTTTGCCAAAGTTTCGCTCTTTAATTAAAGCATCATCAGGGCTTAAGGTGAGAACATTTTCTTGTCATGACAATGGTAAAAAAGATGAGGTGGTAAGGAAGTTGAGATTTGTTACAAAACATTGACCAACTCTCAATAAAATACGCATATATTTATAAATATAGCATTGGTATGATTTTTTTTCGTAATAAGTGTACTGCAGTGCATTTACTAAGGTTAGGATCATGCTCCAACTCAAGACACCACGAGTTACGTTGTTGAAGTCCGATGAAAGAACTTTTAATTCAGCATTTGTAGCAATTTATCGGTAGATTACAGCATTGTTTTAAAATAATTAATTTTGCTACTCACTCTAGAGTTAATGCCGTTCATGTAATTGTGGAAGAAGCGGGGGCCGATGACAGTTCCTTGAGGGACGCAGGATGTCACTCTAACCATGTTGGAACTAACGTCAATTACTACTTTTTGATTGCGGTCAGTTAGAAAATCGCGAATCCAATTCACTATTTTCCCTCTACCCCACATGATTGTAATTTGAATAATAGCTTCGGTGAGGAACCTTGTGAAATACTTTCTTGTAATCCAGGAATAACGCGTCAGATGCATTATTACGTAGCTTGTTCCACAAATTTCATGATTTTACCAAAAATGATTCGTTGAAGGTTCGGTGACATATTATCTATGTACAGGTATACATTTTCTGTGACACGTGCCATCCCCTCTTTTTTATAATACAAAATAAAGGCAGCAAGAAGGTTACCCTGATCTTTTTAGTTTGAACCTATTTGCTACTGTCTAGTAATCTCTAGTTTCATTAAAAACATTCACTCGTTTAAAATACGATGAGACATGCTCCCGGGATCCCACATTGAAAATATGTGTATCTAATTCCTGAATATTAAATTTTTTAGAATTATGATAATTTCTCGCAGTCCTCATTTAGAGGTAGTGTGACCTCTTAACTGAGAAAGGGACACACACACCGTCGTGGATGAGCCTAAACTGCTATCCCGCTAACTCCGCAGTTGGTGACCGAAACTCGACGGAAGCCGAATAAAATGCACGGTGGGAGGAACAGAGTATAAAGACTGGAACACCAAGACCGTCCGCATCCAGAGCCTTGAAAATGGCAGGAAAGTCTCCTGCCGAAACGTCGGCAATCATGGAAAGCCTAACCCGGTGGGAAACCCGAGAACAACTAATCAGCATCATTCGCCGGGAAAGCATAAAATCATTCAAAATAAAATGTAAGCTACAGTAAATACTGGAGGAGGAGAAAATTGGAGGCATTGGGTATCGATCCCGGTACATCTCATCAGCACCGGGTATCGATCCCGTTACCTCTCGCATGCTAAGCGAGCGCTCTGAGCTACGCCCCTGTTACGCCTACGCTGAGGCATTGCATGTATAAAATTAGAAAAAAAAACATGTCTAAGTGCCTGTTGAGTCTCCTTGGTATGGTCTTAACATGAGAACAGGGAAATGATTATTCTGGAGGTTTTGCGACGTCAGAGCAATAGTTAGTAGAATAGTTAGTAATTTTTCTCGTCGATAAGCGTTTGAAGTTAAAGATAGTGTCACACTGAGTTTAATTACGTATTGCGAACTAGCCTGAAGGTCATGAGGGAACATGCAACAATATAGTGAAGACTGTTTGGGTATTCCACTCTGCATTTCTATGCCGACGTTTCAAAGTACGAGTCGTCCATCGTCATAAGGGCTGAATACCGTGACTGTCTGTCGTGTCTCTTCGGACATAGACCTGTCCAGTTGACAGTCGTCCAGATATCAGCAGTGCACAACAAAGTCAATGCACGTAGTAATCACCATTTGCACCATGGCTATTGAAGATGGGTCTTAAAGTGCGTAGAACATATCAACGTTTTAAATGACGGTAAAAAGCTTGTACAGGGAACGGTGCAGCACGTACGTTTGACTATCACAGAAAATAAATAGTAGGTATCCCTCCTCACACTTCAGCGAAATTTAAAGGACATCAATATTCGCAGAACACTTCAAGGCCAAGCCATAATGAGGAAAAAAAATCCGATGAATGAAGCCGTATTTCCGATTTCCTGAAGAGATTGGGGACACGACAATCCCGAGATCTCATGAGCAATGCCCTCATCCGGATATGACGACAAAGTTGTGCACAAACGTTTGTTGCTTCGCCACCATCATCGGCGCGTGATTCCTCCTTCATTTGTTTATTTTCAATGCCTCGCGACCGCTTGGTTCTGAGAGTCCTTTTAATGAGACACTTTCGTAAGCAAAGTGCGCTCGCGTAACGTACGCACGTACTTTTCGTGGAAGACCTCGAGTTTCAGGTGCATTCCCAATTTTTTTTACTCCCTCTCTCTCTCACCATAAATCTCTCACCCAGTTTTCCCGAATGGGAATATTGTGCGCATTTCGTTTTTTTTCTTGTTCCCGCGAGTTTTCACTTTCGTTTCCGCTGGGGAAAAAAGTGAGAAACGAAATGCAACAGTCAAGTGCCGACCGTGAAGCGTTTATTGCTCACGCAGATTACTTTGAAAAAGAAGTAGGTGCTTACGAAAGAACTGGCGGGAATCGCATTTTTAATTATATTGCACCAGGATTATTTAGAATGATTCAAGAGGAAATGCCATGTAAAGTATGAAGCCACGGAAAATTAGCCCAGCTATGGACCAAAATGTTTTTACATTAACGTACGTAGACTTAATGTCGTCTCTTTTGTGGAAATCGGAGTAGAAAAGCTTTCTCATTGGTTCAAAGCGTAGATTAAGGAAGAAAATAGATGGAACCATACGGTACGACAGAACAGGGGAATTTTTAAGGAATTTAAATGCACAATAGACCATATTGAATAGATCAGTTGAGCGGTTTAATAGGTACTCCGAAAACATTGGTATTAGTAGCGGAATTGTCGCAGTACTGTGATGATTGGTCCATAAGCATGCAAAATGTAAATATTTCGTTGAAATGAAATATTTAATTTCATTTATGTAACTTTCATAAGAAGCACTGCATTATTCTTAAAATATATACCAAATATCACGTGGCAGCCATGTTAGGAGGATGATATTCTACAAAAGAAACCGGCTTCATTTTTTTGCGTCAAGACGCCATCTCTCCTTTGCTCTATGGTTCAAAGGCAATGGAACTTAGATTTTGACCTAAATATTTATTCATACTCATGTATGCGTAAGAAATGTCTCGAATATTTTTTACGCTAATAGAATTCTACTCAGCCGTGAAGGTTTTCCACATATTACACAACCTGTAATTAAATGAACTTATGAATTAGAATGGACGTAAATCAGGAAAAAAATGACAAGAGATGCGGATATTTTCAGTAAATAAAATTATGCTCAAACTTTTACGGCAAGTTCACACAATGACGCCCTAATTGGCGAAAAATACACCAAGGCTCCTGTTCCACAACCCTTGCCTGCTAGCCCTAGACCATCTACCCTAGGATTGCAACGCGAGAACTTAACCCCTCCGCCACTAGAGCAAACTTTTTACAAATACATTTGACAGCTATCGTAATTATCACCACAAATGACAACGTCAACAGAATAAATGACTATGGATAAAATTGATATGAGATAAATAAGTATATAAAATAATCCACGCAATCAGGACCATTGAATTAGAATCTTTCACATTGCTCACGTCGAAGTTGCACGCCAAGAAATACGTGCATTAGATAATTATACCACCCACCTCCGCTATGATCAAAAGATTTCTATCATGTACACTTTTCATTTCACTCGTGATGATTCGCAACATAAAAAAAAATGTTGAAGTTCCAAAGAGCTCACACCTTTACCCAACAATGCCCCGTGCGAAATATCTCAATTTTTGGTCCCCACAAAGGAATCGTAACGTTATCACATGTCTCACGGCCGAGAAAAAATACCCAAAATCGTGGGAATGGTCAAAATTAATTCAACCCACTCTCCGAAATCTTGAGTTCTAATTTATCACCCTTTAACGAGCAAGTCTCCTTCCTTCTTATCCGACTCATCTCGGACTAACATAATGCAATCGCGAGAGGCCGTTAGAATCGGAATCCATTTGCATTTTTACGATTCCAGAAACAAATGCCAGCTTAAAAGGAGTGATAAGATCAGGACAGCCACTGTCATTTTATTGTATTTGAGCAAGTATAATGAATCTAGGTATTGAATCAAATACATCTAAGGATGAAAAACGCCTTAGAATAGAAGAGTCAAAGAGTACAAAGTGGTGATTAACCTTTTGCAGCGACTGAATTATAATTAGACACGCTCAAACAACTACACCCTTTCACGTATTATTCAAAGTTGTAAATTGTAGTTTTAAGCATGCCGTCACAGAAACAAATTCTTCCTCTGACAAAAAGAATACAAATTCAAAGGCTGGCGCTCATTAAGGTAGTTTGAGCGAAAAATCACTTCACATAGAATTTTATGAATTTGGCCTTATTTTAAAGAAAAAACTCTCATCTTTCCAATGATATCAAAATATCTACCCCTTGCCCAACTACTTTTCGAGCAATTTGCCTGAAAATATAAGCTATTTTACATGGCATAGATTATGGCTGTGCGTTCCAGAGGGAGAATATTAAAAAAATAGGAAATTCTAGCACCTAGATTTCGTCAAAAAATTAACGGTGTGAAGATTGCATGTTTTCTCAACTATTTATAAAAAATAATCTATTACTCACCTTAGTAATTTTAACGGAATTACAAAAAACCTGCTGTTTTGAAGGGTTTTCGGCCGCACGGCGGGAAAAAATTAGTCAAGTTAAAGACTTATGTAGCTTTATTTATTTAATGACAGAATTTTGGTCATGTATAACTATATATTTGCGCCATCAATATTAAAATATTTATTCATACTTCTTAAAGCCGCTGAAATTAAAAAAAAAATTTGAATATGGTTTCCATAATGACTAGGGAACTATCTCTCGCAAACCACCTTAATGGCAATAAAAATTAATATATTTATGATGTGTAAAACATTCTTGTCTTGAAATAAAATAAGGTTTATTTAATTAATTTTACTACCTTGAATGCACCACTTAAGGTTGTTTATTAGTTTAGGTAATTCATAGTTTTGTTCACTGTTCATCTGTTTATGTAGGTGCGCTAACTGTCATGGAAATAGCCTATAATGAAAAACTGTAGAATTCTTCGGTAATCTAACCACATTGCTGGTGCATTGACGTGCAATGCTGCTGCATAGAATATATCACCGAGTGCTGCATATAAATGTGACAAAAATGGACTCGATGTCACTATATGCCCATCAGTTGAAAAAATATAGATTTTAAGGTGGTTTCACTGTAAAAGGACATAAACGCAATATCATTCAAATTGTGGATAGTTAAAGAGAAGCATGTACTCAACCTGCTATTGATAACAACAAAATCTTACTTTTCCCCGCTATTTTTCGCAAATAGAACTTGAAACTGTACAATGTTAATTGGGAGAATGGGAGAAACACGGGGAAAATAAAATTTTTCCATGAAATGTAAATGCCACTTTCACGGACAACTGTTCATGAAGCGAAAACTCCCAGGAAATCGATTAAAAATAAAATATATTCACATTTCCGCCTTCTTTTTTCGAGTTATTAGATAATTACTGCGATAATTTAAGTCAAAATATGGCAATTCCAAAGGAATGACGCTGCAGTCACCATCTATAGCCAGCCGACCTCGGTGGCGGCGGGGTAACGTCTTCTTTCGCTAACCCATAGGTCGCGGGTACGAGTCCGCCTGGGGAGGATTTTTCACCTCCCAGGGCATGATTGTGTGTGTTGTCTTACATTTACGAGCTAACTGTAGCTCATTATTAAGGGTCATTATTATTATTATTATTTACTATATGTTACAGTTGTAACACGCCCCTCCGAGTCCCCGGCAAGCATCAGGTTTCATTGCCGTCACAATGGCCGGAGACTCTAGAAGGGTTGGGCAGTAGTGGTTGGCACGTCCGACACCCATCGGATGAGTGGCTACGCTGCTGTTGGGTCATGCGTACGCAGTAGACGGAGTGACCCCAGGAGGCCTTCTGCATGCGTGCAACTAGTGATTCCGCCTGAGCCACGCAGGACGGAATAGACTTGATGTTATTAAGCAGCGAGCCCTTGACTCCACCGAGCAAACCTACGATGAGGACCACTAGTTTTACAGAGTGTTCGGGGTAGATCTGTTGAAGTTTGAAAATCAGATCTTGATACTTCGTCCGTTTTTCCACCTCCTTCGCATCCATGTTAGTTTCAGCCGGAGCCGAAAACTCGATCACGATTCCCTGTTTGAAAAAAATAAATTCCCTCTTCCCACCGTAATACCATTTACAAAATAGCAAAAAACACCTTCGGTAGTGAAAGTATTTTCAATGTACGACGAGTCAAACAAGCATGTGCAGTTGAAGTCTCAAATATTAATCTATTTCAGATCATCCTGAAACAGCCTCAAAAGCCTTTTACTCCAGGCAAAGCATTTTAACAGGTATCAATGGACGAGCGCACACCATTTCCCTAAGTATGAAAATCCTACCTAGGTGGGATTTGAACCCACGACCCATTTGTTAGCATGTTGGAGATTTACCCCGCCGCCACTGAGGCCGGCAAATATGATTACTAAGTTAATTCCTAAATAGTAAATACATAAAATAATATTAGTGTCATAAACATTACCTAAAGCACCTATTTCATGTTTCTAAGTAGTGCCTAAGTTTAAAACAAAATTCGTATACGGTCTCTTGTACGACTTTACCAGTTTTCCCAACTCATGGCGGCTGACATTGAATGCGCTTGTGTACCTTTCCCTTTTCCAGCCAATCACAGAAGAGTGACATAGAATGCATTGGGGTGGGGGAACTTAGTCTCTCTCCGTCTGTTGTGTGATTCTCTTCGGTCTCGTATCGTCTGCGTTGCCAAATTTACCGCGTGAGAGTTAGACTACGCTGGTCAAGGTACAAAATCAATGGTTTACACGAATCCTCGCCACCCAACGTGCATTGGTTCGCAAGAACTGATAGTACCGCTGTACGGGCGCTGTCCGGGATGCAGAAGCTGAGGTGGAAGGGGAAACGCCTTCCATTGGCTACTCGCTCTGTGACGTCCACCCGCCATGAGTGGGGAAAAAGGGTAAGGGCATCAATCTAAGTCAATATACTTGAAGACAAGTTTTATCAGTAAGTAAAATTCGCCCATACTCACCGGCCCGTTACTTTGATGGATACCTGGATTTTGCCTCGATACACCGTGCTTTCAGAAGAGAAAAATCACGGTTTGGAGGTTCGCCTTCTCTTCCCATCCATCCTGACCCCTAAACTTTACCCCCTTCCCCCAACGATCGTCCACTTATACACACACAGCGTTCCGCGTCGCATTCGACGTCCAATCAAATGCCAGCTGTGCGCGCCCCACCCATCGAGAGAGAGAGATGGATAATTGATAAATAATTGCTCTTTTTTTATTCAAGGTCCGCAAGGCTAGGGCATTCACGGCTGTGAGTTAGACCGTTCCTCCCGCCCCCCTCCCCCAGCACGAGTGGCTGGTATATAATGGCACTAAGAGTAGGGGAGAGGGAGAGCAGGGGGGTGGGTGTTAAGCTAAGTGTCGCTAGTGGTTGTCAATTCTACGCTCTCCTGACCTTCCGAACACCAATCCGTTCGCTGGGCACCGCGGAGGAAACGGGGAAGAGATACCTGCGTAGATATCGGCTCATTACCTCCAGCACAGCTATGGAGCTTACGCGGGATTGCAATTATTATACAGTGGTTGTAGCGATTGTGGTCAATTCACAGATTTGCGCGAAACTTTGCATGCGTTTTGTAATAGGTAGTATATAATGCGTTGTTCTTTAGACAAATGTGAAAAAAATTGCATTTTACCGATGTGTTTCATTAACAATTCAGTGATATTTTTACACCTACCCTTATGGAACATGACATATATTTCTTAATAATTCGATTGCATATGCATAGATTTTCTAAAAGCGCGAAATAATACATTTATTATTGCTATAATTGTTGCTAACAAATATCCTAAGGAGTCACGCCCAGAAGGAAAAAGATTAGCCTACTACACCTATTTTTCACGAATCTACGCCGATTCCTGGGTTATTTCAGGTAATTCCAGGGATTTTGACAGGGTACTAAAATTTCAGGGATTTTGAATTTGACATGGGATTAAAATACCTATTTTTTACATTATCGGAGGTTGGTTTGAACTCAAAAAAACATAGCCACGAATTTAAGTACATTTATAGCCGTAAAATCCAAGTTCCAGGGACATTCCAGGAATTCAAGGATATTTCGGTTAAAATGTTTAGTAATTACAAAATTCCGGGTTGGGGTGAAGATAACACTATCTATCCTGTACTATAGTGGGCAGTGATTGTTGAATCCCAAGTATTTTCATCTCCCAGTTCTTTATCAATGCGTAAATTCGCGTAAGGCGCCGTGGCTTAGTTGGTTAAAGCGCCTGTCTAGTAAACAGGAGATCGTGAGTTCGAATCTCGCCGGTGCCTGTTTTTTTCTGAGTTCGCTAGCGGTGAATTAACGTATTTTTCAGTCAAACTTAACCAGGAACCGCGGGCTGGAAATTGGCCTTCACTTTTTCACCACCTCTGACCCGGATAAATTACATACCTCCACAACAGCTTCAAAGTGCTAGCACCGTGCTATTAGCTTCACCGGTTATGTATATTCGACCCTTCGTAATTGGCAGCCACAAAGAATTTTCATACAGGCATATATATATATAAAGGGGTGGTGTAGGTGCCAGAGGTGGTGAAAAAGAGAAGAGAAGGCCAATTTCGAGCCCGCACGGTTCCTAGTTAAGTTTGACTGAAAAAAACGTTAATTTACCACTACCGAACTCAGAAAAAAACAGGCACCGGCGAGATTCGAACTCACGATCTCCTGTTTACTAGACAGGCGCTTTAACCAACTAAGCCACGGCGCCTTACACAATTTTAAGGATTGATAAAGAACTTGGAGATGAAAATACTTGGGATTCAACAATCACTGCCCACTATAGTACAGGATAGATAGTGTTATTTTCACCCCAACCCGGAATTTTATGATTACTAAACATTTTCTTGACCAATATGTTCATACGTCCCTGAAGGTGTCGTGAAAAAAGTTTCGGTTTTGTTAAAACGGATCAAGTTTAAACCCTTGACAAATCCATAATGTATTAAAATTCCCATCGCACTCGAATTCACACTTAGAAAAGACTTAAGCTTAAAATCCAATTTAGTATTACATCTGCGAACACTGCAGTTATTGCCTCCATAACTAATTTTAGAACTGGGAGTTCATCAAGGTTACATGTTTTTGCACTGGTAATACAGTTTAAGGTAATAAAATTCGTATGTTTATCATTTCTGAAGCAGTAGTTGACGGTTTCAATGAAAAAATAACTATTTGAGAAGCAACCAAACATTGGATTGGCAAATATTTGCAAAGATTTTCCATTTTCATCCCGATCCCTACTCGGGTGCCTGTGGAGAGAACCTCAAAAGTGTCTTACTCAGTTTGTTGGATGGGACGTTAAACTTTGGACCACTTGCCGCCGTAAAATTCCGTCGCCAGGTTTCTCTCTACTCTTCCTTCTATGGGCGTAGCGTAGGTGCACAAGCTGCCACCCCCTAAATCAAGGAATACTCGTAATCGCATCATAGGTACTCTGAGATTTTTATTTTTTATTTAACTTCTTAGTTTTCAAGTGACAGAGTTTTATTGGATTTTTCCTTCGGAAGAAATTTAAAGTAATTAAGAGGAGCAATCAGGAGAAAGTACCTTAAAACAACTACTGCTGAGACAAAATTTCGAATCTGCAAGACAGAGCCAGATAGGATGGTTCCAGGTGGGTGTACTGCCCCACTTAACATATATGCTGACTGCGCCCATGCTTCCTGCATTCCTAAAACATATCCTAATCTTAGTAACCTACCCACCTATCCTAAATGGCACACACGGCCTAAGTCACTACTACATATGGCCTAAGTTACTACATAAAAAGCTACTACTCTCACTATCAGTTTGATATCATTGCCTGGCGCGAAAACAATAGGGACTGAGATATTTAAAAACATCCATAATGGGTGAGAAATAAACCCGAAGGAAATATCGACAAGAGAATATTTTAACATCTTGCATTCAAAAATTAATGTAATCTGCAAATGTAACTGATGATAGCAGGCCTGACATCGTGGAAATGATGGATATCCATGTCGAGTAAAACCAACTTTGTAGTTTCCACAAACTTTATTTTGCTGGCACGACGCGCATTTCACCACACTGTGGCATATTAATGTGCCAACAAAATAAAATTTGCGGAAACTACAAAGTTGAAATTACTCAACATGTAATCTACGCAGTGCGTAAGAATTTAAATCTGTGTAGTTTAGTTATAGCGACTGAGTGCAATAGTTCTTCCAACAAAACACTGGAGTGTCCCAAATATTCTTCCGCATCCTCGTGCTTTGGGAGTAGTGGAGGAGACATCGATAAATTACGACACGCGAACAACTATAATCGCAGAGTGAGCGGGGGGGAGGACCCGAACTGGCACGGGTCGCGACGTGTGACTGGTTTTTCGACCCGACCCCCCTCCCTCCCACCCTCAATGCCCCCCATATCACCCTTCTCTCTCTCTCGCTCCCTGCTCTGCGAAATAATCGCCCCCCTTCTTCTTCCATCGCCCCACCCCCCTTCTTCTTCCATTGGCTTGGCATTGACCCCACTGCGTCGTTCATTGTCTCTCTCTCTCACTCCCCCAACCACTCGGCGTGTTACCCAAGCTTGCCTGCCGATCAACTCATTTGCCATTGCTCCCAAAACACACTTGCCGGGCAAGCCAGCTCCCGCGCGGAACGAGAGATCATGGGTTAAAGGTGGTTGGATAGATTTTTGTTCGCGCACAGATTTGCTTGAAACTTTGCGTAAGCGTTCTCACTAGTGCGATATCTATAAATATATATATAATAAATTTTTGTCTGTCTTTTATACAAATCTACAGTTTTACTCCGATCTTGCTGAAATTTTGAAGACTAAGGGCCGTATTTATAGTCGTTACCTAGCAGACCCCTTATCCATCCCCTACCCAGCAGGCCTCTTGAATTGTGCGTCCTATAGTCAAAATTATAGAAGCTGCTAGGTAGGGGATGGTTGGGGGTTAGATCTGGTAACTAAGGACTACAAACGCCGGGAAATGGAATTCGCAGCTCAAATGTTTCAGTGGTGACGCTCGTGATCAACATGGATACGGATAAATAAAGAGCCAGACGCAGCATGAAAACTGTTAAGATGGCCCCTCGACGTGCAAATAGCTTCAACGGTGTGGAGAAGAAGATTTTGTGTGACCTGGTGTAGAAGCATAAAGATATAGTGGAAAGTAAGAAAACGGACGCAGTTTCCTGCCACAAGAAGAAGAAATATTGGAAAAATTATGCTGCGAGTGTATTTGAACATCCTTGGAATGAGTCTGGCGTCACATCAGATATTTATCGATTAAGAGCTAATCTTACCGTTGTTTTATTAACACCAAATCTTCGAAATTATTAATTTAAGGCTATGCACGTTCATTAGAGTCAGTTTAGTTATATCTGTTGTGTTATTTTTTCGATAAGGGGGCCCATGGTGGAGCATGCATCTCCTGCCAGAATTAGGAGAGGCTAAGGGGGCTGCTGGGGGTGGAAATTTGACCATAAATACCGTTTTTGACGAAGGGGCCTGCTAGGGGCTGTGGGACTGCTGGGTAACGACTATAAATTCGGCCATAATAGTTCAAGACAGGAGGAAAATTATAGGCTATTTTAAAAATATTTCAGGGCCCCGAAAGATCCCAAAAATGGGCTATGTATTGGGTTTTGGTGGTCTACGCTACTCATTGGGTTTTGTGCAGTGGTTTCATTTTTTGCTTTTTAAAATTACTTCCGCTCAAGATATATCGATAGGATTTTTTTATCAAATGACTGAACGAATAAAGTTTATAATTCTTTCCATGAATAATCATTTCCAATTCGTATTTGTCTGAAAATTGCCTTTTTATCTGAAAAAACGCACATTTTTCTTTGATCACAAAATAGCATATTTCCTTGACAACCAGATTTGGGTCTTTAAAACGCATTTAAATTCATTTTACTTGAAAAATGAGAAACTTCATTCTTTAGGGTATCTGATAAAAACTTTTAACTCTCTATATTGAGTGAAAATAGTTTTGAAGAGAAAAAAATAAATCACTGCACAAAATCCATTGCTTAATGCAATCAGCGTAACTTTAGTAATTTTTTTGCTTTTCAAAACTACTTTCACTCAAGATATGTCTGATCAGTTATGTAACTTTGCTTAATCTTCTCATATATCTAATCAATATGATCAATTCTTGAAATGTGATTTCATATCTGTGCATTGCAATGTTGATTGAGATTCGTCATGCTCTTTTGTTATCATACTGTTTGATGCTGTGTCTATTACTTTATATTCCATTATTCTTCATGCAAAATGTGAAAGCAATGCGATTGAAAACCTATGTTGCCTCCCAGACAGCACAAACTTGGAAATATTACTGTATTACAGTCATTTTACAATCGTATTACAAAAATGGGGTATTCGTATTCCAATTGTATTACAATCGTAATACTGTGTCAAATGTCCGCTAATACAATTGTATTACTAGGAGTATTACAGAGCTAAATTACAATTGTTTTACAAATTGTATAACGATGGTATTACAAAGCCAAATTACAATAGTTTTACAAAATGACGAATTTCTTTCGTAACTACCCACGTGGAAATTTCTTGCTCTGTAACTGGAATGGAACTGGTCTGTATGTTAAAATTTGGCCCTACTTCAAAACGTTGATCATCAATCTAGAAAATTCCTGTGTCTTTGGCAATGAAATTTTTATTTATGGAGGCAAAATTGTAACCATCGAAATAATTTTCTTTCGATACCAAAATAAAAATATCATATAGTTAAATTAATATTTCCGCACTATCAGAATTTCACTGACAATATGCGATGTGCATTACTTCTACCTAGTGCCTACCTAACTAACTTCGCATGTCTCGACATATATAACGCCTATCGATGTTTACTCGCAATTGAAAATTATATTCCCAGAAGGTCTTATATATGTGGCCATTTCCGTGCGTCAAAGTGACTTCGAGAACTAATTTTTAAATGTCAATGCCGTTATATTTCGAGGAAATACCATCCAATTATACGATAACCGTTACAAGGCTTTAATTACTTGAAACCTATGTTGCCACATAGGATGACTACAAAGTCAATATTAATGAGAACAAACTAGATTATTTCCATAAAACATACGTTTGTTTACATTTGAATGAAGACGAAAGTTATCCAATTGTATTACAATCGTAAAATTTCCGGTAATAACTTTGTATTACAGAGCCTAATTACAATCGTTTTACAAACTGAAATATGGTGGTAATACAGAGCCAAATTACAATAGTTTTACAAAACAGAATCTCTTTCGTATTACCTGCGTGGTATATCTAAGCTATCAATGTAGTGTTTACTCGATCTCCGAATTGTTTGCAAGCTTCCCATTTATGCCAAATTTTCGGTCGAAGGATGATCCACAGGCTAGCATGCGATGAATGTTTAGAAGTTGAATGGCAATTAATGGCAAAATATCTTGATTTTACCATGATTTGGCGATAGTAGCTCGTGATAAAGCGTCCACAGCAAAGATTATACCTATAGTAGTATTCTTGGATTACACATAACAATTAAGGTAATACATACGTATCATACGCAGTACGCATTATGCTGGACAAAAGAAGTACATAAACACCTAATGCGCACGAAGCCTTGTATTATTTTCGGCCTTACAATTGTAATACAATGGGTTTACAAATTGTATATTCCTGGTATTTTGATGCCGTATTACAATAGTATTACCAATGATTTGTTCGAAAGATGCTGGAATACATTTGTATTACAAATTTTTTTCCAAAAATTATACAATTCGTAACTGTACAAGAGATTTACCATTTGTATACCAGCGGCTGTGCTGTCTGGGCTGTTTTAAATCTCAATCCTTAATGTGTGATCTTAAATTTGTGCACCCTAATTTTCACATGTTATTTATTTTCTTATCATTGATTATTGTTGGTTTATATGTGGTGTTCCTTAATGAAATTTGTATGTATTGCTGTCACCATTGGCCCCATTTGTTGTGGCATGTAATAATATTTAAATGTTCCAGGGGACATAGAGTCCCAGAACAATAAAGTCTGTTTTCAATTCAATTTCAAGATAGAGAGTTTAAATATATTTTATCAGATACCCGAAAGAATAAAGTTTCTCATTTTTTTCAATCGATTCTCCTCTATTTCGTGATGAGTTATGAAGTTAGTAAGATCCCGAGCAACGCCGGCTAATTCAGCTAGTCAATGGATAAAAGTGAATAAAACTGCATCGTAGGTACCGATTTAGTTTTTTGAGCAATTATATATTATTTAACGCGTAGCCTTAATTCGCATTACTTACATTTCGATTACATATGAACAGATTTTCTTCTCAACGCAAAATAATACATTTATAATCATTTTAATCGTTGCCAGCAAATATCAAGGAGTAACGCCGCCGAGTCCAATATTCGAAAACAACATATTTCCATATTGTATCGTCTGAATCTCGAATACCTAGTTAATTTAAGGAAATTCACTAAGGAAAAATGTATAATATATGTATATTATACATATATTATGTATAATATACACCTGTATCACTTCCATTTATGGCGGCGTGGTGAGTTCCACCGCATAAACAGATGCACTTAAGTGAAATGCGGTCCAAGAATTTATTTTCGAATTCCTTAAAAATATTATTAAAATGTACACGCAATGACCCACGATTACCGCTCCAGCCACCTGAAATAAGGATCAGCTTTCTCCTCCCAAAGGGAACGGCGTGATGGGTATGCATTTTATTTATTGCCTTTATTTAGGGCAAAATTAGGGCTATGCAGCCCTCTCTTTTCAATTCATTGACACCCATGCCCTGAGTGGAAGAAAACCCACCCAGGTGGGGCTCGAACCCGCGACCTTTGGATTAGTAGGCGAGGACTTTACCCCACCGCCACTGAGGCAATGTATGTAGTTTAATTAAGGAAAAATATTTAAAATATAATTCTTGTATCATTTCCATCACTGCATGTCTTACGGCGAGTTCCACCTCATAAACATATATGAAATGTGGTCCAAGACTTTATTTAAAATTACTTAAAAATTATTAAAATGTGCACTCCAGCCACCTTAAGAGATGAGGGTAAATGGGAAACCATGCGATGCGATAGGACCTTGGAATATCGAAGCTATGAAAATGCGCAATAGGCCATTTTCAGTTGGATCAGTTTTGCGAGCAATAAATCGCAATATGGATACTAGCAAGGAAATTTCCGAAGTACCCTAATGAAATCTTAAAATGGAAAAAATATTTTTTAAATACACGACATTTTTCATAAAATTTATGGACGAATTACGCACAAAATACATGTTAGGTTGACCATTCTTTGCAAGAAAAAACTGGTTCCACTTTCGTCGCAACTTAAGACGCCAGCTACTCTAATCTTAAATCTATACGAGAGATATGTGCTTTCGCCTTCTTTCAAGTTTAAAAAAAACAATCCCAAGAACAAAATTAACACCAAATCAACGTTATCGATGATTTTGAACAAAAGGCGAATGGACACACCCATAAACTAGGAGAAAACTCATTAATTTAAAAAAATAAACAAAACATAATAATATTTTTTTTTGTTTTGGTGAGGCAAAAACTTAATGGAATGTAGCAAACAAGGTACAGCACAATAAAAACCACGAAATTATGTTTCGTGTTATAAGTATACACGATGTTATCTATAGTCCGTCCAAGATAATAGCGCAGTTGACAGCTAGAAATGCAGCCAATCAGTACCTAAACACGTCCAATGCCGTTTGGGAAAGGCAATCACGTGACCAAGGAATCCATGACGGTGGCGTTAGTTTATATCATACGATTCTGAAACAATAGTTTACTTTTCCTTTCTTTCTAAGCCAAATCAGTATGTTTCATCTGCGCTTTTATCTAGGACGGACTTAAAACATATATATCAAGTACTTCCTATTTATTAAGTTACTTAATTTTGAAATTCGTGTCTGATTTCTTCAAGTTCCTCATGTGTATATTAGTATCGTCTACTTTTCGTAGGAAAATATTATTTCACAAAGTTTTACAATACTTCCACAGAAAGGTATTAAATAAACAATTTTACTCGAGCAAACAACATTTAATGATTTATGTTTCGTATTCACATAGGGAGGGAACATTGCAAAGTACGATACTGCACGAAATTTATAAGCCCTGTTTGCCTCCTATTTTCTTTGTTTTATGATTTGATTGTCAATACACTTGGTTTTAGAGCCACAAATAGTCTAAAAATAATATTTGATTCGATATTTTGTATTCTTTCTATCCAGATGTTGGTTTGAAAGCATTTGACTACATCCCACGTTAATTGTTTATAAAGGTTTTCTGATGTCAATACACATTTTTACACGTTAGCTAATGCGTTTTAAACTTCATATGCAGCCATGAAGATGTCTGCAAATACAGATGAAACGTTGCCTTTGGTTAAATAGCTTTTTTATGAACAGTATCTTGATAACACAAGGAAATTGTCGTCATGCTCAAGAAGATTCATTATCCATTAACCGCATTATATTTCACAGCTGATTTCAATTCAGGTGAAAACTAGAATTTGACGTAGAGTAACAAAACTAGTCAAAAAATGAAGTATTATTTACGTGGAGAACTGCTTCTCATTCATCATTAAAAATACGTTTATGTCTAGCGAGAAAATTGTACAGCCTGATCAAACGCAGTTGCTTTCCTCCTCGTTCACTACATTTGTTAAAGGATACGAAAGATTATAGCAAGAACCGAAAATTGAAGCTTAAAAACGAATTGTACACAAGTATATCGTGTTTGGGAGGAGAATAATATCCCAGTCATCCAAGAAACTCGCAAATCCAACGATGCATAACCTACTCTCCCTATCAGTATCACTGTCTTTCGCCTACTTCCGCTGACGTAATACATCAAAGCGAAACGCAACTTCACCGAGACAAAATGCGGCATTTTTGAATGCCTTTCATTTATTTGTTCGGCAAAGACGCCATCGAAGGGGAGTGATGAATACTGGAAACACCCGCATGGCAGTTTGATCCAGGAAGCGTAGAAAATTACAATAGGGTTATTGTATTCATGAATAATATTTGCGAAAATAAAAGTCCAAGAGGTGACTTATGTACCCTTCCGAATACATATTATATTATCCCCACGACCCACAGGAGTTCTTATACTCTTGAGGTAAAAAAGAAGACTTTGAATACATAGCCCTGTGACCTACTTTGCTTCCTTTTACTCTGGTGCTATATTTGAGGGTTCGTTGGATAAGACCCTCACTCTTTATCTTTTACAACAAAAGTTTGCCAAATATTCTATTTCCGCCATTTGCCTCGTCATTTTGTACACACAACTCTCAGACTTTTTATTCATCCACAATAAGGACTAACCATGGGCAATAATGGTAAATGACCGCGTGAATTTAAGAACGAGAGACTAATGACCCTTTTGAGATACACATTATGAGTAATGAATACCTAAGCGTTGGAAAGTTCGATTCGGACGGACGTGACCCGCTGATAGCGAGTGTTTTTAATTGATATTTCAGTGATTCTTTCAAGAAGTAACTCAAATAGCGCTATTATTATTATTGAACTGCTGTAAAACGTAACATGATTGTGTATTCTCCTTAACTTTTAAATTCTAGGGAAAACATGGACTGCCTGATGTTTAGTTTTTTTTGAAAAGCGAGAAAAACGATTAGGTAATACACGTCGATTAAGTGGATGGGAAATCACTAATAACAGAAAAAACTGATGGCGGAGACGTCACATAAGGTCGTTAAGGAAATTTTGGTAAAGACAATGATACATAATTTAGCGTAGCGTGGTTCAGAAACCTGGACTCAGGGGAGAGAAGAACCTATACTTCTTGCAGGCATTTGAAATGTGGATGAGGAGAAGATTGGGGAATGAGAGATGGACGTAAATAAACGAGGAAGAACGAACAAAACGAGGAAGTGCCCGATGTGGTGGGTGAGGATGGGGAGTTATTACAGGAGGTTGGTAGTTGGCAGAGTAGATAGATGAAATAAGTAATGAGGAACTATGGGATGTTGAAGTCAGTCATAAGAGAGTAGGGTGTTGGATAAGCGAGGTAGGGTGAAAAATAAAATACATAAATTATCAAGATAAGAAGATAGGGAACGAGAACTTTACAGACCTATACATTTTATAGGCTAACATTCCCTTGCTTCAAATTGCTAGTATTAACTGAGAAAGTCGAAACCCAATTATTAATGTTGATAAGGAGGTTCCAATGCGACTGTGTTAGACAAAACGAATATATATGAAAAGAATGTTTTTCGGCGTAACTTGGTTGAATCTTCTTCTGTTGAAAGAAATTCCACCTTTTTATTAGATACTAGTAGAAAAGCCTGCTAAACAGGCTAAAATATTGGCTAAAAGCCAAAAATAATGAATAAAATAAACAATGGAATAGAAATTTGTCCATGTAATTTCAAGTTCAGAGGCGAATTGCTCTCGAGCTTCACCATGGCTCATGTTATCCATAGCGCCCGACGTTTCGTTTAGGCCTACATCGGAGAGACAGGTAGAACAATTAAAGCCAGATTGAAAGAGGACCAACGAAACTTTCGGTTGTGTCAACCGGAGAAGTCGGTGGTTGCCGAACATTCAATTGACCGTCAACATACCATACACCTAACTAAATTGGGAGGATACTAAATTGCTCTTCCGCTCCAGGGGATATTGGGATCGGATAGCCAAAGAGGCCATTGAAATCCGCCTGGCATCCAACAACTTCAACAGGGACCAAGGATTACCGCTCAGTAAAATAAAGATGAACTCGATACTTTCAGGCGTTACTTTTTTAAATTCCATTTTGATAGAAACAAAACAAACTTTGTAAATTTTACAATTGATTTTATTCACTACGACCGGTTTCGACGCATAGGCCTGACCTGAAGATGTCGCCTATGCGTCGAAACCAGCTCAGTATAATGTTTCCGCCAATATGAGAATTGGCGGAAAAAAGGCATATGACCAATCCGCCAATCACAGCGGGGATGACCAGAAGGGAAGATGATATAAATGGACCAATTATGACACCTGGCATCATCAGCCCTGAAGACGATGGGAATATCTCCCATCGAAACTTCCGCCTCTATGGAAAGCCTGACCCGGTGTAAAGCCCGGGAGCAATTTACCTCAGTTATTCGCCGCGAAAGCATCAAATCTTTCAATTTCAAAATCAGTTTGAGAATAATTAGCAGGTAAATTATAATAAATAAATAAATAGCAGGTATGCTTAAATAAAATAAAATAAATAATTAGCAGGTATGCTTTTTTGTTGTTAAGGTGAAACAGAGGACACGTTTTTCTATATGTAGTCAGAATATGAATAAAATGAGTAACTTCTCATCCAATGGTCGGATTATCGAATCTTTAAGTGCTCTTCACACAGGATCTAAGTTGGGATTTGGACTCCACTGAAAATATCTGCTTCGCCGGGATTCAAATCTTGGCCCTCAGACTGAGCATCTAGCCAGTGTCTACTCTAGGCGCTTGGCCCATTTCCCCTTCTGTAACCTATCCAGAGCCAGAAAATAGTTATAAATATATACAACGCGGAAAAAAAGTCTTGACTTTTTTTTAATTAGCACTTTTGTTGTTTTATAACGACAAATTTTGGCAAATAGAGCATTTATCAATTTTTTTCGAAGACTTTTCGGACTTTTTCGACACATTCGGACTTAACTTTTCATTTGAATAGCATTTTGTAGCCTTATACCACCACCAAGCCTGATTCAGAATGCGTATTTTCATGATAATGCATAGTAATTTGATGCAATAATTCAATTTGAATGATAAAACGACCGTCATGAACACTTTTGTTTAGCTAGGTGTTGTCTACTTCAGTGATTCTCAACCGGTGCTCCATTAAGCCCTAGTGATCCACAAATAAGTTTGGTACTCTCCAATAATTTATGTACTCATGTTTCTGTCAGAAAAATCAATAACTGCTCAGGAGTAAATAATAATAAAGTACTTCCGAAGGATAAAGCAAATATTCCTCCTGGTGCTTTAAGATACATCAAAGGAATACACAAACTAATTTGAACCCGGGCGTTTAGTAGAAAAGCCGAGCGCTCTTCACTCTTGGTTAGCACACTGCTCTTTTCAAGGACACGTATGATAACATTACAACAATTACATCCTTGATCTCATGGACAATTTCCTACGAGTTTCACGCAAACTAAGCAAATTCTTCGTCGC
Source organism: Pyrrhosoma nymphula (assembly GCA_963573305.1). Lineage (NCBI taxonomy): Eukaryota > Metazoa > Arthropoda > Insecta > Odonata > Coenagrionidae > Pyrrhosoma > Pyrrhosoma nymphula. The sequence goes on along the minus strand of OY754331.1, from coordinate 121,454,251 downwards.
AGGGCCAACATTGTCCACGGCAAGCAATATATCCTCGAGGTAACTTGACATTTGAGAGGACAAATCAAGGATTAAGAAAGACCGGTAGCGTATGCATTTTGCACACGTTATTATATTCTCTACGAAGGCAAGCTAAGCAAAGTACGTATCATTAGCTGATGTCACAAAGCGTCATAATGGAACTGTTCAAGATATTCGGACAAAAAATGTATAGAATAAAAGGATAGGTCTCGTGAGGATGCAAACTGACTGCGTATGCTTCGCTATTAAAGTACCTGCGCGTATAAAATAACAGCATGCACTGCAATATTTGTGAAAAATCTATATCAATAAAAATATAAAAAAACCTAATGTTAAATGACGAATACAAATATGAAATTTTAGGCTTTACGTTTTGCATCACTGAGTACACTCGAACAATTGAATTATTTTATATAATACAATTTTGAAATCCTAATTGCATGTGTAAGAAAATGTCATTCAGCGTACAAATACACAGGCCTGTGAAGTCGCACGTGAAACAGCACATTGACAGCTCATCGCACTAATATTATGTAACATTAGAAGAAGCCGTAGACTAGCAGCTAGCAACAAAGCTAGCTATCGTTTACATCCAGCCACGATATGTTTGCTTTTTAATTGTGCGAGCTTTTTGTTCAACGCCACGAACACTGAACATTCCCACGCGATAATCAAAACATCCCTTATTCACACCATTGGTGGAGAATTATGTAAGGATAGTAATACCTGAAAATTCTCTCAGGAAAATTGACTAGACAAAACTCCGCGAAAAGGTATGATTGTTTAACACTCCAATATATATTTTGTATTTTTTAAATCTTTCATATATCTGCATTGAGGCATGACTCATTTAAAGTTTAGGTATTATGTTTTCGGAAGACAATGCAGCTGTATTAATGAAAACCTAAAATAGTTTATTGAATAATAATTAATATATAAAAATAGTTTATTTCAATTTGGTACTTATACTACGTGGAAGAACATTATAAGACGTCACAAAATAACTTTCTATCTGCCATTGATGTGTGTCACTCACTATATTATTATCTAAAACTCTGTCAAAACAGAGAATGAATATGAGAAGTCTTGATTTCACGCGTTTAAAGACGGCAAATTCTTCTTCTTCATTTTCGAGTTTGACCTCTTGTGGACTGCGAGATACAATCGGTTTTCTTGGCTGTCTATCTCCAATCATCCCGAAATTTCTTCATTATTTCTCTCTAGTTCATACTTCTTTTTTCTGACCCAGTGTTATTCACTTTTTGACTTTGTTTTCCCGGAACCCCTTAAATCCGTCAACCTTCCTTCGAAAAATCTTCCTATTCCTGATTTCTCCTAGTTCGATGCCGACTTCCTGCATATATTTTTTTGTTTGCTTAACCCATTTTGCTGTGGTCTTCAATTTGATTACATAGCTAGAGATTTTTTTCGTCAGTCTGCAATCATTTATTATTGATAAGCGATCATAAAACTTCAGTCTTATATCTTCTGCATTGCATCTGCAATCTCCTCCACTCTCTTGCAAAGATAATAATGTTTCCTCTTCCTCTAAGTACCATCCTCTCCATAATCCGGACTGAAGATCTTCCTTAAGATTTTCCTCTCTTTTTTCCATAAAAAATATGACTAATTATTATTTTGATTAGTACCAATCCCTCTATTTGAAATTTCCCAATCCAATCCTTGTTCCATATTACCTCCCTCCTTCATGGCTGAGGTCTTGACATCCCCTGTCACTAGCCCTTGCAGCGGCTTGCACGGTGGTATGTAGATGTATAGAAGACAAGAATCCGTAATTTACTATCAATATCATGTGAATTGATTAGTTTATTCTGACAGTAACACCAAAAGGTGATTTTTTAGGAGGTTAGACTAAATTAACTGCTATCACGAACATCCCAACAGGTTGTCGTGAAAAAAATGCAATTGCGCGAGGTACAATCCAGCGAACTCCAGGGTATAAGGAGGGATTGCATCTCCCACCGCAGGAGAACTTAGAAAAAAATTAGGCACCGGCGAGATTCGAACTCACGATCTCCTGTTTACTAGACAGGCGCTTTAGCCAACTAAGCCACGGCGCCAGATGTAGGACGATGACAATGCAACACTTCTGGATCGAGAATAACTTCCACGGGGAAAAATTTCCTAGATTCAATAAGCTTTAATTACTTATTGGAAGACTACTACTAGTAGGGCATTCATGAGAGGTTGATTTTCGGCTTACCGAGCATCTGCCTTCACGCCCTCCATGCTACCATCGTAATGACCACACGAATGCTGCAAAACGCCACACAAATGCATGTTCGTCATAAAGTAGACTCGTAGCTAAGGAGCCATTACTCGAAACCATGGTATGTACTAGTTACGCCAAGCCTAGGTGCCCAGTGACCAAGGTCGTTCGATATATCGCACGACCTTCCCCAGAGACTAGACGAATAACGTGGTCCAACAGCCTTCATGAAGTGTCTTTTTGATAATTTCCTATGACTTCCGAGAGGAACATGCGTTACTTATGGAGGTGTTAAAAGATGTGAATTTCGGCATCGTTATCCAAAGATTAATATCCAACAAACTCCGTTCATTGGATTGGACACGTTTCCATTAAGCACCGTTAGAATATAAATTAAAGGACTTCAAAATACAGTCTTAAGTCCCATCCAACGGTCGGAGTAACGTGTTCTCTCCATATAGGACCCGAGTAGGGATCTGAATTCCATAGAAAATCTCTACTTCGCCAGAATACGAACCCGGGCCCTCGGAATAATGTCTGAAGTTACTCTAGACACCACACCCACCTGATTGCATACCTTTGCAGCTCAACAGAGCATGGTTATAAATTATTTCTTTCTCGGAATCCCTTAAATGTTAGATGAATTTTGATTTTCTGACAACGGAATAACGTTAGAAAACAAAGCCGACACGGGGTGGATAGTTTTGGTGCACTACATGAAGATTTCGTGAATTTCACAAACCTGTGTGTTATCAAACGTGGTCTCCTACGTACTCCATCAAGCCAAAATTTGGGATGACCTCCAAAAGACGTTTGGTACTTGGCAATCATTTCATGTTATTTTTATATGAAACTCCAAGCAACAAAATTTTTTTATAATTGCACTAATGCAATATTGCCGACTAAATCATGAGCTCAATTTCAGTCAGAGCTGGGGTTAAATGTTAGAGGTGACTATTGAAGTCTAAATCTTACGCTATTGAGACGACAAATGATTATCATGAATAGAACAAAGTTCCCTTTTTGACCTTTCATCATTCCCACCATTCCGCATGACCGGTATCTTAACAACCCCTTCTACAAGTCTTTTCAACGGCTCTTATAGCTTAGCTTAAAATGCAGATGCGTATATTACAGAAATCTCTGTATAAAGTGTATTTTGGCATTAAAATGACAAGTTGAGTCTTTACGTGGTTTGACTAAACCCAATGTTATGACGAAAATCCCAAACGGCAGTGGTGAACAAGTGTACTTTCACTAATACAATCCCGCTACAGGAGGTAAGGAAACAAATTACGCACCGGCGAGATTCGAACTCACGATCTAATGTTTACTAGACAGGCGCTTTAACCAACTAAGCCACAGTGCCTGCTTTATGAACACAATTCAACGTATGAGCATCATGAACGATCTCCACATGCAAAAACACCTTAGGAGCAATGTGCTTCAAGGTCAATACGGACAGTTGCATTCCAAACTTGCCAAACATCTGCGTTCACGCTACGAACTTTCCGACAGTAGTAAGCACTAAAATCCGAACGAATCCACGCTCGTAACCATCGTATTAGTTTGGCCTAACCTAGCAGGTGTCCCATTAGTTCCCATAGTGACCTAGGTCGATACCAATCTCCCAGTGGTCATGGAGTGCACCATCGTGGGCAATTGAGTTGGGCAACATTTTAATATATTTTTTTTAGTGACCCAAAAAAATATTTTTGGACCACATTTAATTCAACTGCATCTGTGTATGCGTTGAAAGTCAACACACTAACAGAAATGGCACAGAACAGGCACTAACGGAAATGAAACAATCATATTTCAATTTGTTTTCCTTAATTGAAGCATGCTATGACGTGAATGCTCGGCGCTGCATTACAAATTTAGACTAAATTCTATTAAAATGTTTATTTCGAACATTAAACTGGGAACGACACCTTGATATTTGTTAGCAACAAATATAATAATGATTATTCTATTACTTCACGTTTAGAATAAAATATGTACACACGCAATCGAATTAGTACGAAATATATGCCATGTGCCATAAGGCTAAGTGTTAAAATAGCATTCAATTGTCAATAAACCAAATAGGTATGATTCATTTTGTTCACCTTAATTTATAGATATTACCAATGAGAACACTTTTGCAAAATTTCACGCAAAAACAATAATCACTCCAACCACCTGAAGGGGAACATGCATAACTTGTGCAGAAGGTAAAATATGTGAATTTTGGATTTGTTATCCATAGATTATTACCCCAAGGAATTACTTACTACCCATTATGTCTATACGTCTAAGTCACGGTGGCATGGATAATTTAGCTCATTATTCAGTATATTTCACCTGTTACCTTTAAAATAACGTATAACGATGTCGACTACTTACAATATGAGGACAATATTTAAGCATTTCAAAGCATCTTTACCTGCAGCACATGATGTAAGTACATCCTTCCTCTAATGCTGAGAGTTTTGTTTCGTATTTTCACCAATTATCAAGATGGAACCTATAAAATTCGTATATGTGCGCTTCTTAAAAAGGAGAATTTTGAGGAGTTATGTTTAGTTTCGGAGATAGCAAAAGAACAAACCGAGTAAAATTTAAGACACTTCGGCTTTCTCTTCAGTTTCGCTAACTATTAGTTTAATTTTTTTGTTCTAGGCAAACAAACGGGCTCAATATACTATCGGAACAAAACTGACCTACTTATTTTCTTCTAATTAGTGACTTGCACTCTCTTACTGCCTTGGAGTGTGATATTCATTGATCAATCGAAAAGTAAAATGTATCTCATCAAATGGGGCGCGTGTATTTCGTAGAAAAAAGAAAAAGAATTTTTCTAAAGTAAAAGGGCAAGGGAAATATGTGGTATTTTGCTTACCCACTTCTCTAAATCCAAGGAAATATATCTTCTAAGGTTTTTGCGGGAGTGCATCTCTCCATTCCTTCTGCGTTTTCACTTCGCTCGATGGATTCAGCAGACAGCAGTTCCGCCGACTGCCCAGTCTGAATATTCACGTCGAATGACACACGGTGAAAGCCCCGAAGGAATGACTTGAGATCTACAAAATCATATGAAAGCACAAGGGCATTAAACAAAATATAGACATTCTTGGGCAGCAGCGGAGATTCACGTCTAGAATTAGTTTGAGGGTATACTACGAAAAGACTGACGCTTGCGTTCACTAATTACAGAGAGCAACAGTTATCTCTAACGTGATGTGTACTAACCTGTGAAGCCGCCTTATACTTACATAATGCATTTAAGTTATTGCATGCAGCATTATACACAACATTTGACGTCAACTGTCTACACATGGAGTTTTGGGAAGTAAAAAAAAACGACTGTCGACATATCTGGCAGAAGGAATCCTCTTCCTCGATAGTGCGCGTCTCCATGGACATTATTTTATAATTCAATGTAATATGCGTGTATATCATGCTCCCTTCTTATTTTATTTACTTCTAACTGGTGTTACTCAACCTTAAAACTGTCTATAATCCTTGCGAAAGCTCGTGGAAGATGCGCAACGAACGATTTTTCTGTTGATTATGTTCAATGTTCTACCAACCGGTCACTGCAGGTGAATGGGTAGTAACTGTGTACCTTTATCTACATCTTTATTTACATCTAACTATCGTGTATTCAGTTCATGCCCCTTTATAGCTTTGCGGAAAATCAAACTTTCACAGATATTGACTGAGGAAACCTCTTTTTGACGCATGAAGTTGGCAACCATTCGTGTACCAGGCATAAAATGCATGGCGTACCCATCCTCATAGGAAGACAGCGATGTTCCCGGCATTCAGCCTACAACTCCACCGGCAGCGCGCGGTTTCGGGTGATTTCTCCACTTCACAAAGATAAAATAATTAAGAAAAGCTCCCATACAAAGCCAACAACACCTAGCAATCTCCAAAATCCTACTGACCTCTGATATAAATCCGATATGGCACTTAGTAATCTCCACAATCCGATAAACCCAATTTAAAAGAAACAAAAATTCATAACTTACAAATTGACGTGAACATATGCTAACCGTAGAAAGATAAGATTTATCATTAACGTTGTTTTCTTTGTTGTACCACATGGCTGCATCACCGCTGGAGTCAATGCCATGAACGATCATTACGAAGACAATAATATATTCTCCTTCCGCCGTATAATTACATGTTCGTAGCGATCCTTACGCAAACCTTTCTCTTTTCACGATGACTCTCCACGAAAACTAATTACATCCGTGTTTATTATTTATTTCCTCAGTGCGCAATACGTTTCCTTCCACTTAAAACACAGTCATTGTTGGTCTAATCCTGTTAGCCAAAAAAGGAATTATTTTTGCAGTGATTTCAATAGTCAATGCTATTATCCCCGGTTACTAGTATAAACTCAATCAATGATAATGGGTTCCCAGGTTACCTATATCCGAAATTTAAAAAAATTGTTAATTCTTTAAGCTGAAATTTTAATAAAAATAATTATTTCATCTGTGAAGACTTAAATGATTTCATTTTACGTTGTTTGAAAACTCGTGCGTGAAAGACAGCTTTCACTGGTACCTCTTATCGGTTGGCTAAGGGTAAACATTTTCACGGGTTATTTAGAATCATTTAACTACATTCATCGAAAAATGTCAATTTTATGAGGGCTACTAATATAAGGACATGCGTCTTATTGATTTTCGACAATGCAGCTAACAATGATCATCATATGTGTTTGGCTAAGTATGAGAAAAATGACATATATATACATAGAACAAATATTTTCAAAACTAACACTTTGGGAAAATCGAACATCTTCCACAAAAACGTAGAAGCATAATGCGTTTAGATATCTAAAATTGAATGCTTGAACTACAAATTTGATTTCTATACTAAACAATAAAATAAATTGACTCACAAAGAACTGCAACTTTTGGCAACTAGTTTTTGCTCGAAATAACACCCATTTACATACATGTAAGAGATAAGAGTTTAATTAATCAATACTTGTTGATTGGTTCAATTTCTTTTAACTTAAGTTCCCGATGAAACAGTTACGGTGCAGCTTAAAAATAAATTACTACATGAGTGAGCCATTGTGCATTAGTATCGTTGACCAACCTCAAAACAAGTGTTCTCGCTTTATACCTTAAATCATTCACTGAAAGGTTAGAAACTACTATAACAGGCATAGAGAGAGCAGGTCTATTGGTCTCGTCCCAGAATATGAACCTATACTTTTATTGATAAAAGAACTACATTCTAATGTTCTGAAGCTTATTATTTTTCTACTTGCAGGGATTAGAGCCCCTCCCTCAATTATCCACTGGCAGTGATGATAATCTGGTATCACATGATTAGGTATTCACCACATACGCCAGCACGTGATATAGTAGACCACATGAGGATGAAGTTTTGAATTTGTTGAAACAGGTAGAGGCAAATAACAAACTATGGAATATAAAGAATTGCTTCTTTCATTACAGCGTTTTACAGTCAGTACCACAAAGATAATCTGCAGATAATTACTTTAAGAAAAGCCTTGAACGTGATTGACCCGGGCAACACGTATGATCACAGTAACAACTTGATCGTCATTAACTGAACAATTTACTTTATCGCGACCTAAAATGATAATTATGAACTGGGAATGTGGGAAAAACGAAAGCGAATGGTAATTCACATCGTCAATTAACGTAACGAAGGGAAGCATTCAGGGGCCCAATTTTCCCAACTGGGTCGGCAGCTCGATTCTCCGGCAGCGGCTCCGGTCGAGAAAATGGAACGGGAAGGGAAGATGTGGCTCTCCGATACTCTGGAATAGGGCAAAGGGATCACTTGGCCGTGGGGCAACTTCCCACCTCGAGGAAGAAATGATGAATGAGAGAATAGGATTTTGCCGTGTGATCCATGGAGACCCATGCTGACACGATGATACAATCTTTATAAAAAGGGTTTCCTGAGCGCGACCGTGTGACGGTTAAAAGTGAAAGGAATGTATTAGGGATCACATTGAGGTTAATGATCCACTCTTGTACAATTTTTGTAGTAGAAACATCAATCCCACACCACGTGGAGCCGATCACTTGCTCCAGCAAAGGCGTATTCATATGTTTCAATTTAAACTCGGTTTAACGAGGTTTTACTAACAATAAGTCATGGTCTGGGTGAAGTCCCCAAGAGGGCTAATGATCTTATAATCATTTACTCCAATATAGGCGCTCATACGTTCGTATTCAGCCTTGCTGTAAGTTTAAACTTTCAAAAATTATTCAGTACTATATAGTAGTAGTGAAGCATGATGGCAGTCGCCTGCGCGAAGCTACTGGCGACTGCCATCAAGAGGTTTAACGGAGAATATAGGTACTATCTACTTTCGCTGAAAAACGGAGAAAAAAGTTTTTTTCCGTGCCGAATTGGAAAATAAAATTATGTATAAAAATACCAATAAAAATGGTAGTAATTGTCACAAACCTTGTGTGTATCGCGGTTTTAACGAAATAATTTAAAATAACGACCATTTTACGAGCAGTTTCTCTTCTAAAACGAATCCGAAGCGGGTGTTTGACTCAGTTTAAGCGGAAGGATCGATTCATTGCATAATCCTGTCTGAACAATAATTTTTATTTTTCCGAAATCTCTTGAAAAATTCAATCTCTGCCATTCTGATTCTACTGCTGTTCAAGCCGTGGGAATGCCAACCGCGTCAATTCGCTCTGGGTGCTCGATGAATTAAAAATCCAGAAAAGAAAGTTGTGTGGGAATCTAGGGATTACAGCCTCGCCTGGCATTTCACAAACGACATGCGAACTTCTTCTGAGACCTTAATGGCTTCCTCGAATCGAAGATATAGCTTCCTCCCATCTTCGGGATATCAAATAAGAACCTCCAAGTGTCTCTCCATCGAAATGTACATAATCTTTTAATGTCGGTAGTCACATCAATTAATGCCTCCGGTTTATTTCCCCCAGCTGCGTCCTTGACACATTTTTCGTGATTGTTTGATCAATTAACGCATTTAAATTGCATCATATTTGGGGAATAAATAACATTCATCTAGCCTTGAGTGTATGAGAGCCACAAGACCTCCGATCATTCAAGCGCGTTTGAATGATAGCCAAATTTTAAGTGCCACTTTTTTTTCCCAACCCTTAATGTCACTAACAAGGTATCAAAATAACCATGTGAATATATAATAATGCATGCGATGTTCACTTAAAATTTCACTTTGATGAGTCAATATATTTGATCACTTGTTTTAGTACCTAGTCTCCACTTTTTATCGCATTCTGATGCCATTTTTCTACATGCTAAAATATTGTAAAGCAGGTTTTTATATATTTGAAAAAGTGCTTTATGGATCCATCATCGCTGCTCCCGATGAATTATTAAACATTTCCTTTCATTTTATATTTGATCTTATGTTTCACATGATTCTATCGTTTATGCTGAGTACAGGTGAACGATAGCACCATTGTATACATTAAATTCCCAGTGGATTATACATAATGAGTGAAAAGATTTCATATGTCTAAAATAAAACTGCATTAGTTGTACTGTCCACTTATATTTAATGTAAAATATTACACAACACGTATTTCGACCCTTAGGGCGTCATCATCAGGTATGTTTCACGTGTAGTGTAATATTTTACATTAAATATAAGTGAACAGTACAACTACTGAGTTTTACGTAAGTACTAAAATGCTGTTCCACCACGTAACGCCAGATACAGTCGAATTTATAAATATGTCTAGTTTCGATAGTTAAGAGTACCGCGCATCCAAATGTGGAATTTACACCAATTATCACTGGTAATCATTATTCATCATTGGAAACCATTTCAACCTGTCATGAAATGGTTAAATGATGTATCACTTTGTAATTTCACGCATTTGTTTATATTTATCATATTTTTTATCTTTTTTATCCATTACAATGCCATTTATGACGAAACCATGGCCGATGAGAATTAAAAAGCAATATATGTAAAAACAAAAGTGAGGAAATGACTGTATTTTATCAAAACTTTTACTTACTTCGTCAAAGTAATACCTAAATCTGTAACCTGTAGCCATACAAATAAATTTAAGCGCTAACAAATAGATGCAGGCGAAATATACGTGATTGTAAAACTAATTGCTGAGGGAAAAAAACTAATTCCATGTCCCAACGAGTTTGTAAAAGATAAAGTGTTATTATTTAATTCACGGTTAAAGGAATAGGGTTCAGTTAGAGCATGTTCACCGATGGGTAAAAATACGATATAGTTTAGGAGATATTCAGCAAATAATGCTTCTGCCAGTGGTCTTTACCTACGTCTAATAAGAGGACAAATTCTTGCAACAAGTGACACGTTAAGCAATTCTAAATAGAAACCCATCAAAAATACTGATCAACCACAATGCCGGTAATTTGAGAGAGAACAGAGTTTGACTCATATACACCCAACGGAGTGTAAAGTTCGCCCATCAGGGAAGAGGTGGAGTTTAATTTTTTTTTCAATTCCTGACGAAAATTTGTCAAATCTGTGCCATGCATAAAGCCTCTCAAAATTGAAAAATCAATACTTTTCATCAATTGGAAAAGTATTTTCCGGGTTAAGGCCGCGTTGGTCCATTTGGGCGGACGACAGTTTCGGGCGCATTCCAGCTCCCGTCTTCAGGTCCAACTGATCTGCAGAGCATCATTTTCTTCTATATATATATATATATATATCTAGTCAGGTGCGCGCTGATACGTTCGGTTTGAATCCCATTGTTGGAAAAGCCGTTTGAAAGATGCAGGGAGAGAATAACCGTCTTCCCTGTTGAAGTTCTTTTCGTGGTTCACTATTTATATTGCCTCCCTTATCAGCCGAGGGAAATATTTATTTTCTCTGGCAATGATTTTGGATTCGTGGAATTTAATCACGTGTCCGGGTTCTGACCATGCATGCTCTGCAACCTCGGAAAGGCGAAAATTTTTCTTTTCGGTTGCCTTACGATGTTCTTCTATTCTGATTTTTAGGGATCTAGATGTTTGACCGATGTATGATGGACCAACGCGGTCTTAACCCGGAAAATACTTTTCCAATTAATCACCGCGGAAGCCTCCGTACCACTTTTCATCAATCTTCCACCAACATACTAGTTCCCCATGGTCAGCAAATGAGAGCATCTTACAACCTAAATTTTAACGAGGAACACAATAGAAAATTGCTTCAGCTTCCAGATTTTCATGCTGCCAGTAATGGTAAACTCATGTAATGCATTCTGTAGCGAGTGGGAGCGGGTATAGGACAGAATATTCCTCGCGCTTATTGGCTCTTTTCGTAACGAGTTTCCTTTCAAAGCCAACCAATTGCGGAACAATTCGCTCTAAATAATTTCCTCCTTGGGAAAATATTTTCGTACCAACAATAAACCCTATCCGAACCAAACATTCCTTGCCATTTGATTGAAACTACTATGTGTCCACACTTGTGTATATACTCCATTGCTTTGTTGTATCCATTTGCTGGTTATACCATAGAGTGAATAACGATCGTTACTTCTAGGATCATATTACCTTATTCAACATCCATTAGTTGCATTATTTGCGTCAATTTATTTTTAAACTTATAAAATATTTCCTTTTAAAACAGTTACGATTTTGTCATATTATCAATAATGTTAATTTTATTGTAAAATGCAAGCAGTTGAGAAAATCATGCAGAATATATTGTAAAATAAATGACGCAAAAACCAATGTCATGATTACACTTTTCGTTAGTTAATTAAATATACAAATCTGAGGCTTAGCCTCCGTTCATTTTTTCCGCGCCGTACTCAGTCGGATCAATTCTCCTCGTCAGGAAGTTTTATTGCGATTCTGTGATGTAAATATTATGGTGAGTAATTATTTGTTTTTTCTTAATTGAAAAAACATACTAACTACACAGTTTCCTTTCTGATGCGATCTGAGAGTAAGAAATTCCTCATTTTTTTGTTTTTAATAATTGTCTCTCTGGTACGTACAACCAATACAAAAACGTACAGAATAGAAAACGGTTTTAACTTTTTTTCACATCTCTCGAAAATAATTGAAATGTGTGCGCCTGATATTTTATTCATTAGAAATATGCCATCTTTTTATGCCATTCTTTTATGAGGCCAAATCTTTTAAGTTAGTTAGAGCGAAATATTACTTCACCCAAAATTTGAAGAATATGACCTCATTTTAAAGAAAAATAAAAATATATAAAAAACACTTTTTAAAAATTGGTCTTATTTCAAAATGCACTAAAAAGTAAAAAAATAAAACTGCAATAAAAAGTAGAAAATAAATTTTAGATTGAAATTTAAAAATTTAAGAGACCTTCTATTCCAAATTTATAAATATATTTAAGTTGAAAGTGAAAATGAATATTTGTTTACTTTATCTGTGGAATTCGTCAATTATTATGAGGCAAGAACGTATAATCGTACGTCTAATTGATGATGTAGTTGATTATAATGATTATAAGACCGGGGTGCTCAAAATCAACTTAGTAAATTACTTTGCAGTCTCAAATTCAACTTAGTATATTACTTTGCACCCTGGTCTTATAATCATGATGATCAACTAGATGATCAATCAGACGTACGATTATACATTCTTGACTCATAATCATCGACGAATTCCACAGATAAAGTAAACAAATATTCATTTTCACTTTCAACTTTAACACATTTATAAATTTGGAATAGATGGTCTCTTAACTTTGTAGATTTCAATCTAAAATGTATTTTTTTACTTTTCAGTGCATTTTTATTTTTTATTTTTTATTGCATTTTGAAATAAGACCAGTTTTTAAAGTGTTTTATATATATTTCTATTTTCTACTTTTTAGTCTTCACAATTTTATTAATTTAACTATCATTGAAATTTTCTCAATGTTTTACAATGCTATCGATGTTTTACAATTCAATTCGTAATGCTTTATTGATGTTTTCTCTATGCACTGTAATCAAAAATATTTAATTAAATTAAATCTGGCAACGTGAAATATTCGAAAAAATTTACCAAGATTTATTCATCAAAATTAAACATGTATGCAAAATTTGGGAAAGATTGAACAACGGGAAGGGGTTCAAAAATTGGGTAATAGATATGCGATTAAACTCACGAAGCAAGTTGAAATAAGAGCAGTAAAAATGCATATTTTCAGCGTTATCAAAATACTAACCCCTTGCTGAACTAATTTTCGAGCAGTTTGCCTAAAAATATAAGCTGTTTCACATGGGGTAGATTACGGCTGTGCGCTCCAGAGGGAGAATATTAAAAAAAATAGGAATTTATGCCACCAAGATTTATTTAAAAAATACTCACGGTGTAGATTGTATGTTTTCTCAACTAGTTATGAAAATTAATCAATTACTCACCGCAGTAATTTTTACAGAATCGCAAAATAACCTACTGCTGTGAAGGCGTTTCAGCCGTACGGCGTGAAAAAATGAGCCAAGTTAGAGACTTAAGACGCTGAAATTAAAATATAAAATTCGAATATAGTCTCCATTGTGACTAAGGATATATATCTCGCTCAAACTACCTTAAACACATAATGTACTGCGATATCTAGCACAAATTGTACTTGGAGAGACGACCACAATTCCTCCAACTCATCGATGGAATGGTGCAAGAGGACAAGGGTGCTGTTTCATAACTCACCGGAGCTGAAAAAAAATATATTGAGGAGGAGAAGACGATAGAATGCTTTGAGACGGGAGAGAATGACAGAGAGAGAGAGACTATATAGGCTTTCGTGTGTTGTGGGCCGTTGGATATTCCCACGCGATCGCCGAGACAAGCAAGACCCGCTAAAGAGGCTGGTCGGGGGGAAGTGGGGGCGAGGCATCTTTTCGTATCCTCCGCCTAGATTCACTCTCGCTTCGCTCAGCGATCCTTCATTTGTTTCAGGTGGAGACCGGGTAGAGGGGAGGGGAAGAGTGTCGCGTGCGGAGAGGAGGGGTGGGATACAAAAGCGTGCCTCGACGTCGAATGAACCGGACGAAGAGGGGAGGAAGTCATAAGCTCAACAAAGTGGGAACGGTGGCAAAAGTTGCAGGGGTCACGATCGAGATGCATGCGCCCGATAAAGATGATTTCGTCATCGTTCCTCTAAACACACGATTCCTTTCGACGATTCCGCTAACCTAGTTAGTGCGATATTTTTCCCTAGTCGTAACAGAAACGATGTTCGAATGCTGTTTTCAAATTTATGCCACTGCAAGAAACGTGAAGGAGATATTGTACAGTTGATGACGCAAAAACTTTGATCCAAGATTGTCTGAGCGAAGTATCACTTTATAAAAAATTCAATCAATTTGGCTACATCGTAAAGAAAAAGATCTCATCATTCCGACGATATCGAAATATCAGCCACTTACCATACTAATAAAAAGAGTCGTTTCAGGCGTGATATGGTGGAATATCATAATAAAAGAAAATTTGCAATTTTCCACAATATAATCTGGCATTTAAGCTTTTAATGTGGAAAATTGCCAATTTTATTTAGTAACTTACCTTTACTTTAGTTACTTACTTAGTAATTTATTTAGTAAATTAATAAAAGCCGTTTTCTACTGTAATTGGTGCGCGTATGCAATCCAGAGAGACTTCATTTAAAAAATGAGGAATATCTAACGCATAGATGATGCCATAAATTGAACAATGTGTGGTTCTATTATTTCTCAACAATTTTAAAAATAAATCAATTAATCACCGTAATACTTGATGAAAAATTGCACAAAAACCTTCCGTTGTGAAGCCGTTTTCAGTGTACGGTGTGAAAATAAATACTTAAATATGTAAATTTTGCTAATTACTTAGAATTTCGGTCGTAAAAATGTTTTTCACAATTAATATTATAATTTTGCTTCATATTTCTTCTTAACTGTTTAGATTTATCAATAAAATTTGAATATATTGCCTACTTTTATTAGAGAAAAATCTCGCTCGAACTAGCTTAAATAACTCAAATCCTCATTCATGAACTAAACATTCATTAATAAATCATACACATACAAGGCTTTGACTTGACTCAACGTGCCGACATTTATGCTCGCTCATAATCCATTCGAATAATCCGAGATAGCATCAGCACGCATTACCTCGGATAAACGAGATTGTGCCATTTTTCTTTTATATTAATAAAAAAAGTGGACAAGCAATGGGAACTATTTTTCTGCAAAGAAATAAATTGAAGAAAATACAAATTTTCTTAATGAATTTGATACGTGCTGATCACGAATCTGACGGTCTTTCATCTGCGAATCGCGCAATTTCCGATTTGCGCACGGTTGACGTTAAGAATATCAATTTTTTAAATATCTTACTGCGCAATGATTTTACATGCCAAATAGTGGTGCTGTTATTCTTTATTTTAGTCGATGTTTACCGAAAGATGCGTACATTATCTATGAAGCACTCCCCGCTCGTTATCGTGAGTGAGAGAATATTAAAACTGTGAATTTATAATAAATCTAAAAATAATTCTCAGAAGCTTTTACTGCTATCGTCATGTACAATCATGGCGCAATGTATTATTTTTTTAAAAATTGACATTATCAACTTCAAATACGTTTATCAATTTGCAGATGAACGATGATCAGTGATAGGATCACGGTTCCATCTATCGCGTTGTCTTTATCGTTATCCTAAACGATAACCGCTGAGAAGGTCAATGCTCATCGTTTCTGGCCCAAGAACGCACCTCATCAATCAAAAACCATCCGACAAAATTGAAAGGATGACATTCGCGTTTTTGCTCTCATGAGCATCATAGAGTTAACGATAACGCGATAAAACGCGTTATGGAAGATCATTAACGCGCCCCAGGTGCTGGATCAGCATATCGAATGCATTAAGGTGGCTGAAACGGTATTCGTGGGTCATTGAGTGCACATTTTAATAATTTTTCAAGTGAGTCGAAAAATAATTGTACAAAATACATACTATATCTGTTTATGCGGTGTAACTCTCTATACGTGAAGTAATGGAAATGATGCAAGAATTATATTTTACATCTTTGCCTAAATTAAACAGTGTTATGACTTGAGCCACTGAAAGTTTTCGGCGCGGTATTCGAAATTTAGACGAACATTATATTTAAATACGTTTTTTTCGGATATTGAACTCGGCGTGACACCGTAATATTTGCTATCAACCATTATAATAATAAAAGAATTATTTCTAGTTCAAAAGAAACCCTGTACAAATCATTACTAAATATATCTCATGTTCCAAAAGGAACATGAGAAATATTTCGTAATAGGCGAGGTGTTGAAATAGCATAGAACTACCGAAAAACCAAATCGGTAAAATTTAATTTTTTTATATATGCATAACACTAGATAATAACAAATGCAAAGTTTCATGCAAATCGTTACATAAACAATAATAGCTGTAATCACCTTTAGATACTGTATGTTCCCTATCATTTTCCTCTTTAAACAAAATAATTCCCAATATTTAGTAATGAGATATCGAAATCACAGATGTTTAAAAGCTGAGTTTACCCACCAAAAATGTTTACCATGTATCTCCCAGCCCGCCAACTCCACGGTAAAAAACATTAAAGTTAACATTTCCGTGGATTTTCGGGCAAACATTAGCCACAAATTTGCGACGAAAAACATAAAACTAAGAGATGCATCTGGTGAAAGACGATCGCGATGCGGTACGGTAATTGAGTCCCTTTGAGCCCCTCACAAGGGTCACGAAGTAATATGCCAAGGTCATGTCAACCGCAGACAAAACAATCGGCGACAGGACGGCCCTCTGGCGGTGGACACAAAAGGTGAACTTTTCAGCCCTTTATAAGGGTGTATATAACACGTGTATATATATTTCGCTCCTCCTTTTCATTTTGGCGTCAATCTGACATCCCAGAATGGAAATTGAGTCTCCGCCCTTGAGACGCCTTTAGAACGGATCGGACATGCCAACCATTTAGAGGGATAATTTTTCATTTTCAAACTTCCTACCCCTTCCTTCCTTCCGCGCGACATTGACGGAAGCGAATGCGAAAGCTTCCGTGGGAATACAGGGTTGGACATTTTTTCATGCGGTAGATAATGCAGAAAAGAAAAAAAATATTCTGGTGCATCGTTTTTATTACGCTCTTGGGTTTTACTGATGACAAAATTTTGCTCCGATCGACTTCGAAAATTGATTATTTTTAAGCAGTAAGCCCGAGGGTGAGCCACCAGTAACACAATAGGAACTTTCTTACAATATACATTTCAAGTCACCATGCGGTGACGACTCACAATTCAATGCAACGTCATTAGGTTCATTTCATTCCCTTGTCCCCTATGAAAGTTAATATTCAATATTTGACCTCCAAATTGGCAGTAAATCTACAAAAATAAGCTGATATTATCTATTTGGACTGACAAGTTCATCAGACAATAAAATCTACACATTTTCATACCTTAGCATTCTTGGTGAAAGAGATCTTCTAATCAAAAATTATTGCGTTGCTGCACTCACCACACACTTAAAACCTGTTTCAGAAGTAAAATATAACGCTTCAAATAGAAATGGCTGCGAAACATCATACTGATTAAGGGCGATAAGTAGGTAATGAAGACATTTATTGAAATATGAACGTTTCTATGTATGGATGCAGTTTGCAAAAAAAAACATTTTAAGTAGTTACTCATATTAAAACTTCCTCTATATTTTGATGACGATTTAGAATTTCGGAATTTTAAATTTCGATTACATTTTAAACTGTAGAACAAAAGCTATTTTCACCGCGTACGTTTAAATTCCTCCTGAAATTTAATGTTCAAGCATAAAATCCCAATTTATTAAGAGAGAAAACGTAATGGAAACACATGATTACCTCTCAATAAAATATTATCCTGCCATCCAGAAAAGGGGTCCCTTATCTTAGCGCTTGATTTTTGCGAGATTCAGGAGATTGAAAAAAATCGGATTCGGGAAGAGTTTGACACCCAGGAATATACCCTTGTTAACTTCCGGTAACCACAGCATTAATATAATGCAAACGATGTTTGCAAACCTTCGAAAATTCTTTCGAGTGGATGGTTCCCTTTTCAATGCAGGTCGACCTTCTCAAAAATTTAAAAAATTCTATTAATTACGACGAATCATTTCTATGACCACGGAGCACAACTAAAGGACGTCGTGTCGCGGCCCGGGAGGTGTGGCGTCACAATCCCTGAGAATTTTCTTTGTTCGAGGTTCATATATAATTTTGGATTTTGAGCAGAGGTCACCCCGCTTCGATGGCTTATCTGCACCCAACACAACAACACACAAACCGCGTGGAATTCATCGCCTGTGCGTGACCTATCGCGCTTAAGATCTCTTTCACGAGGGCGCGACCCGGAATTGTGATTCAATTTATGAATAACATATACTATATAAAGGATCACATGGTCACATGGGTCGGATGATGCCCCTCACAGCCCATCTGATGCACCTGCAACCGTGCCATGAGATATGATTACTAATGTGTGAACATTTATTTACTATCTGCTCATGTATAGATCAACTCCCTATTCACCCTCCTTATGCAGCTGATTTCCTGCAATGTATTTTTTTCGTTAAGGATTACAGCCAAATCCTTATAGATATTTCCCACAAAGGTTTTTAACTTTCTTATCATGGTTGATTTTTTATATGCAATCACGTTCGTTTATAGTGTGTAAGCTTTATGACATATAGGACTACTACTTATATGTAAATTGTTGTCTTTCCTGTTAGCAAATATTTTTACCGAAAATGTTTAGCTGCTGCATTTCTTTTTCTGGAAAATCGATTATATTCTTTTCTTTTGTGTAAAAACATATAACGTCTTTATTCTATTTTTTCGTTGAGTGTTTGTGCCTTAAGGTGGTTCCACCGTAAAATGACTTAAATGTCATTTTATTCATATTCTGTCTACTTGTAGAAAAAGTTGTCCTCTATCTGATATGAACAACAAAATATTACCTTTCCACGCTATTTTATTCTATAATTGTACTTGAAATTACATGGTGTTCAATGGGGGAATGAGAGAAACACGGGGAAAAATAGTATTTTTCCATATCATACAAATGCCATTTTCGTGGAAAACTGTCTCTTAGAAGGAAATAATCCAGATAAATTGAATAAAAATAAAATTCAGGCATCTTACCACCTTATTTTTTTAGTTATTGAAGAATTAATGCAGTAATTGAAGTCAAAATGCGGTAATTCGTAGGAAATGGCGCTGCAGTCGGCTCCAATGGCTGGGAAAAAAGTGCTCATTAAAAATACACTCGTGGAATAATCTGCATATTTTGTACCTTACTTTTGGGTTTCTATAGGTAACTCATTGCATCAGTGAAAGAAGAATTTTTTTGACAAAATATCAAAAATGTGGAATTTAGTATTTGTTTTGACTCACACAGTCGCGGCGGAACCTCCTTAATCCACAATGTGACGATTCTATATACTAAGCAGGTAGCTCAACAATGCTTGCACGAACTCCTGTGCAAATATGCCACGTGTTTCAAACCGTATATCCGATTAACCTTTGAAAACGTACTCGGAATTTATATTCATCATCGGTAGGGAAGAGTAATAAGTGAAAGAGGGAGGCAACCAGAGGTATTTTGTAAGAAGCATTAAAAGATTGATTTGGGGAAACAAGACGTTCCTCAAAGGAGCAAATGAATTTCATGCAAGATTTCATTATGTCTCTATCCTAACGTATATGACTCCGAAACATGGGCAATGCAGAGGAAAGAAGTGATCAAGGTGCAGACATGTGAGATGAAATTCCTTCGAAGCAGAATGAGAAAAAATGGAATGGATGGGATACATTTCCTCAAACACCCTTCATATTGGTATTTATATTCAAAGGATACACATACGCTGGGCAAAAGATTACCTGAAAAATTCAGACTTGGCAATTTGCACTGCGACACGGAGGATGTTACTTTGACCCCGCGCTATATCCCTAGAACTGATGGAAGCGGCAAAAAAGAGAGAAACACTGCCGAACTTGGGCCTTATTCAGTAAGGACTCAACACGGTCGGACCTCGGAAAATCCGTGGATTTGACGTCACAACCCCCGAAAAATCCCAACTTATGAACGGCGCTAGCTGAAATATTTGTGGCTGTGACGTCAAAATTACGTCACTGTCGAGGCTCGGAATATCCGAGATCATACCAAATAACCCCCGTAATGGGTGCAAGCTTCCACGCAGCAGCTTCTTTCCACGCAGCAGCAGTGACTAATACAAGAAGATAGTGTGACACTAAGACACTCCATTAGCATACAATTCACATTCGTTCTCCCCCTCCTCGTTATCCCCATTCCCTATTTCCTCCCTCTGTTTCATGGCTGGCGTCCTAACACCTCCTGCCACAAGCATCTGCGAAGACTCGTAGGATAGTATGTAGATATGCAAGCATACTTTCTATTCCCCTACAGCCATTTTGGTTTTGGATACGTTTATTCTCCAGTTCGTCCTTTCTTTAACCTCACAGAAAATTCTGAAGGCACCCGCTTCGTTCGTCGGTTCGTCAAGCCAGCGACACTTCATTGCGAACGTATGGAGGAGCGAACGACACACTTAATTTTGTCCCTTGAAGCCTTCAAACGACTGATTCCCATCTGCCAATGCAAATGAAATGTCCCTCGGCTGCAATCCGTACTTCCTGTTCGTCGGATGCAATGTACCTACCAGCGGAGTGACGACTTTGTACGTGACGCATGACTCCCAATGCCGAGTTTATTTCTTTTTCCCAATGCCGTAAGTTCATCGGCCGCGAGCAATATATTTTAGCGAGGATATGAATACCGTCTGCGGGCACGTAAGGGAAGTTATTTTTGCGCCCGATAGCCATGCTGGTTATAAACAATCTAGAATCAGCGAGCCAACTACAATTATAATTTGTGTTCCGCCGGTTAAGGTGGGTTTTGGAGAGACATGCTACGATATTATTTGATTATTCACAGCCACCTAAAGACTTCTCCTTCGCCTGATTTCCTTCTTTACTACCGTATGCTTCTCACCAAAGCAATGGACATTTGGTTCTATGGAAGAATGATGAAAATCAAATGGAAGGGGAGAATCACTAACCAAGAAGTCTTACGAAGAGCTCGAGAGAAAAGGAGTGTAATGGAAAATCTGCGAAGAAGGAGAGACAAGCTTACTGCACACCATTCGCGACACATCAGCCTAGATAATGCAATATTGGCAGAAAGAATGAATGCGGAGAATTAAGGCCGTTTTACACGATGAAAGATTTAGTACAAACGAATGTACGTGAGAGTTTACGTTTGTCTCAACGAAATTAGAACAGGTTCTATTTCCCGTGCAGGCATTGAGACATTCGCATAAGCGTTCATACGATTTGCCGCTTTACACGATACATTTTGCCTCATGCAAGAGTTCAAGAAAGAGTTTGTACAAATAAATGTACCGTGTAAAACGGCCTTTAGAGAGGAATTAATGGAACACATTAGGCAAATTACGAAAGACGTCAAAGTGGATAATATAATGTAGGAATGAAGCGGTTGGCAGAGAGGTGAGTGGATTGGATAGCTGCCGCAAACGAATCTTCATACTTGCAGTCAGGCAGGTTTCCGGGATTCGTCCGCGTTGTCATTTTGGTGGCGACGTTTCACCTACTGTGATGTAGGCGTCCTCAGGCCAGGCTGAAGTCTGACTTCAGTCTGGCCTGAGGACGCCTACAGTATAGTAGATAGATAGATAGATAATCGTTTTTATTATCGTAGACCTCCAAGGTCCATGAGATAATACATACACTTCATACAGATAATATAAAAAACAGAAAAAGAAAAAATAAGAAAGAAAAATAAACAAGTCAAATATAAAAAAGACTGTAGTATTATACGATATGGTGTAACAGCACACATAAATAAAACATTTGCAAGTAATATTTTACAATTTTTCCCACAATAACTATTTCAACAGATGAAAATCATTGCATATAATTTAGTCGATAACTTTTTCCTTTAATAGATACAAATACAGTTTCTTTTTAAATGATTCCATTGATTTTTCATTTTTTATTTCGTTTGGGAGCATATTCCAGCAACGTGAGGCGGTGACGATGAACGATTTATTTAATGCTGTGGTGCGATGTTGGGGGATTTGGAGATCAGATGAATGAGATCGAATGCAGCGGTTGTGCACTTCTGTTTTTAGGGTGAAAAGTTCGAATAAGTATTGTGGATATCCAGTAGTGATTATTTTGAAAGTGGAAATCAGGAGAAAAAATTGCCGTCGCTCTTTGACTTTAAGCCACTTAAGTTTTTTAAAAGATTCGCTGATATGGTCCCATTTACGGAGGTCATATATGAATCTTATTGCGCCGTTCATACCAGCCTGAAGTTTCGAGTTATTTCCATCGTCAATGTTAATAAACACTGGATAGCAATAATCGAGATGAGGAAATATTAGGGTTTTTACTAGTGTAGTTCGTGTATTGATAGATAACATTTAGTAGGTGAAACGTCACCACCAAAATGACAACGCGGACGAATCCCGGAAACCTGCCTGACTGCAAACCTGAACACCGCGAAAACCTTCTTCAGAAACTCAATCTTCATACTGCCGACTGCTGACAATGATGAGGTCATTGCTGCAAAGAAAATATCAGAGAAACTTGCGCAGTGTTGATTGCTAGACTACTGTTAAAAGTCTTGCCATATTGGAGGAAAAGGCTTCAACTAGCGGAAGAGGAAAAAGCATTAACGGTGTAGAATCGTGAATGGAATTAACGGCAAAATCCTTCACTCACTGCTATGTTGCCTCATCTCAATCATTAAAGGATATGCGTGGACAACTTGTTAGGAACACTTGAGGGTAAATTTGTGGAAGTTGAAAATTTTGGTGTAGGTTGAAGCTGTTGGCAGAGAAGAGAGTGGCTTGGAGAGCTGCTGCAAACCGATCTCCGAATTGATGACTGCTGATGACGACTTCATACCTATCTTCATCCAGTTCGCAAAGCCTATTCTCTTTTTTTCCCTGCTTACCCAACATCCTCTCCTCTACCACGGCCTTCAACACCCTTAGGTTCCTCATAAACTGCTCCATCCACTAAATCTGTATCCTCACTTTTTACGATCGCTTCCTCTCCTCACATATCACGTCCGGAAGTTCTTCGTCAGTTTCATTTATCTCTTTCATTAAACACGGTTTCCATCTTTCTTCGCACGCAAACCCCTAACTCCTCCAAGCTACTCTCTGATTAGGATTCTGTTACAATCAAGGCAAAAGCGTAGCATCTGACTTCATTATTCTTCATCTCGATATTATTTGCAGAAATATGAGCGCTTCATTTAATTATGTAAAACTAATGTCTCAATGGTGGCATATTTTTCTCAACAATCGAGTTAAAGTCTCATAGAAATATGAACGAGAATACGCGTTAATTTATGGAAGGACTATATTTTTATGCCGTTCAGTCAAGTTAATATGGTAAAAATGATTCGACAAGCATACGTCACCAAAACATAATACAATAATCAAGATATAGGATTAAAATTTTCGCTGTCGGATGGCACAAAGAATGAAATATACAATTCTTGCAATCGATTTTGTTAAACGCTTCGTTTTTGCTCAAAATTTACGTTTGAGTTCCAAAATTATCAATTTTTCTCCGATTTCAATAATAGCATGTTTCCTTGGAAACCTGAGAATTGGCTACAGGAAATTTTGGCCGGGCCTTTTATGGCTTACATTAAATTAAATGATCAATAAGAGCAAAATTCATTTACCTTTCAGTTGAGGTATTTTGTACGCCAACCTCTCCATGTGCGCTAAACGGTTTTTAAATAGTATCTGCATTTAGCACGTCATATCGATTCTTATAATTAGGGCCCATCGGTATCAAATGTCGCTTACTATGTAGAATTTAGCACACTGCTAGAAACCTACGTACTACACTCATCAAAACTAAATATGTACAGTTCTAGAGCTCAAGCTCAAGTTGGGGTTCCCATGGGCTCTACGTCCCCAAATCACTGCTTTCTATTTAACCTCGGAATGAGTGACGTAATGAGCTGCTTATCTTGAAATTTTGCAAGTAGGGAAATGATAGTTATTACGAATAAAAATTCGAATAGTCACTATTGGTAGGTACTGGAAAAATATTTCACTCAAATTCACTTAAGGGAAAATATGCTCGAAGTTTATGGCGATCTTTCCCACGCTCCCCGCGTGAAACTGAAATACTTTTTTTTAGGTTTACGGCTTTAAAAATAAACAATTCCGTGAATTTTAATAGTATGCAACATTAAGCGACAAAAGGGCAATTTCCGTTTATTAAAATAAAGATGAGAGATAAAAAGTCAGAAAAAATCCGTTCCGTTTATTAAAAAGAGATGAGAAATAAAAAGTCAGATTCTATTCTTTATGAACAGATCTAGTATATTATTTCTTACTTTATCACTTCCGCTGAGATTCAATGGGAATTTCTGCTAGCAACAAATAAAATACATAATTTAGGTATAAATGGAGCTGCAGTTGTTATTAACTGGGTTAAGAAACGTAGTAATGAGAAATATTTTCCCCGACTATTCTCCATCCCATGTGCCTTTCTATTACTTTCTTATAACTTATGAAAGTTATACTGGAAGAAATATTTTTCAGCCAAATGTATAAGTGGGCGGAATTCGTAATTGCTTTTATTCATGTAGTTTCAACCGAATATCTTTAAAGATGTTCTATTGTAACTCTGAAGGCTACACAAATACTAAATTCCATCTTCTTGTTGTTCTTTTTGTTTGTTTGAAACATTCTACTTTCACTGATGACACAGGTACCTTAGCTATTTAAATAACTAAATGGGTTACGAAATATTGAGATGATTCGACGGATATATTTCAAAGAACCCTATTTTTCTGCCATATGAGTCAATGGCAGCGCCATTTCAATTTCAGTTAGGTACCGTATTCTGCTTCAATGAAATGAAAAATACAAAATACAAAGGAAAGCTGCGCGATTCGTCAAAAACAGCTACGGGCGTACTGACAGCGTTACACAGATGTTAAACGAATTAGGCTGGGAACCGCTAGAGACTCGGAGGATACGCGCTAGGCTTAGATTGCTTGAACAATTGAGGATAGATATCTTTAAGAGCGACACGGAGAACATCATATTAGAACCCCACTATATTTCCAGGTCCGACAGAAACGATAAATTAAGAGAGATATTTTGCCGAACGGATAGGTATGGGAATTTGTTTTTCCCCCGAACAATAAGGGACTATAATAAATGCTAGGCGTAATTTCATTAGAGCGTTTCCTTTTTATCTTTAAACGGCTGGTGTCCTAACACCCCCGCCACACGCCTATTGAGGCGGCTTGCGGGGTAATATGTAGATGTAGATGTAGATGAATGACAACACAGTGATTTTCTAATAACTAGAGTAACTGCTTACATGTCATTTTCATTCTATTCCCCGAGAGTTGTACGTTTTAGACACAGTTTATCCGTAAATGGCATTTATATTAGATATAAAAATGTTAATTTTCCCCAACTTTCACCCATTCTTCCCTTTAATAGCATGTACTTTCAATTTTATTTTGAAAATAAAATTGCATTCGAAACGTATGATTTGGTTGTTCATATCAATTACAAGAAACATTTCTGTAAGCGGCCAGAATATGATTTAACTTGCGTGAATGTGGTCATTTTACCGTGGATCAACTTAAAATACTTCAACGACATCGCAGGGGTTCTCAAAGGGTATGCCTCGGCAAGTGTTCCGCGGAAAAAGTATGTATTTGGAGAGTATGAACACATATAAACAGGCTTGCGTGTTAAAAATTTTAGCAGTTTTATTTATCAATCCTGAGAGAACTGTAAATACACGCAATTCAAACTCAAAAATTAAGCACGCTCTGTCAATATTATACCACTGCATTTTTGCATCTTAGTGCGTTTAGTGCTGTTGCTTTTATCTACATTATGGACTAGATGAAAAGTCTGCTGAAATAGGCTTAACTATTGGCGAAAGAGCCAAAAAATAATAAAAAAGTAACTTAAAATATCCCCTTGAAAATTCGTTAGAATTATTTAAAATTTATAGATTTTTTTCAATGATAAGTATATTTTGAAAAAGTCATACGCCCTTGCCACATGTCAGTTAGTGGAGAAAGTATATGGGATCTCGCTTACCTCTGAATCACTACGCCTAGCAACTGAATCGTACGTGCGTACTCGTAGCCTTGTATATAGTAGATGTGACTCAATTATTCGCACGGCGAAATAGTGTATCGAAAACCAAATACATACGCCCTAAACACCATAAAAAAACACATACGCCCTTGCCATGTGTCAGTTAGTGGAGAGTACATACAAAGTGTGACGGCCACGCGAATCACACCGCCCGACACCCACTTAGAGAAAGTAAAAACCCTTCATCTCCACCCACTCCTGCTTCCGACGGCATCATCACCGCAGAAGGGCAACTCCTGAGACTTCAGACGACCCCGCTGGCTAGATGGCGCTTGTCGCAGGGGCGTGGCCTCCCTCGTTTAACATCCACGTATAGACGAGACGAAGGGCACCACCATCAGAGTAGAAGGGGGGTGTGGGTCATTTGCATTCGCCATTCAAACCTACCGGGTGTGTGGATTACGGACGAGAGGGGAGGGGGAATAGGGGAGGGGAAGGAGTGACGTTTTAAGAGGAGGAGAGGTAGGTATTATAGGGATGAATTCAGCCAAGCCGATCCGTTTCTCTTTCGCTTCGCACTTCCGGTGATCAAGGCCGGTGGCGTCCTCATCGCCGCCATAAGATTGTAATCTCGCCGCGCGCGGCGTTCGTCATTTATTTTTTTCTCCTCACCCCTCCCCAATGAAAGGAAGCGGGTAGGTTTGTTCGCTTGATTCTGTCGTCGTTGTCGTTCTGGATGTTACGTGAGGGTGTCATGCCCGTTTGAAACCACACCTCGCCGAGCCGGCTCGAAAACGATCGGATGCGCTGCTCGCTCGTCTTATTTTTGTTGATGTTCCCTTCGAGCATTTATAAAGCAGAGGCGGCGAGCGGTATCCTTTCAATGTGTTGCTGGTGGTGCAAGTGACGTCAGGCATATTAACTCATTGAGGTGTTTACCCGCTTGAGCCAGGAGACCACGCATTTACCCCCCTTGTTCCAAGCTTGTCACAATTATACCTAAAGGTTAAATGATAGCGGGTTCATTAGACTTTGTTTTTTGGGAAAAAGGTTATGTTTTTAAGTTCGTTGGTTAATATTTTGCCGGTAAGGTGTGTCCATGTACTTTCCCGTTAAAAAAACAAGCATAATCAGTCGCTAACGGTGCCTTCTGAATCAGAAACCCTTTTTCATAAACGGCCGCATTCGCTTATTATTTCAAACTCCCATCAAAAACGCCACGGACGAGATTCATGCTAATAGTAAAGTTGCTTCTTTAGCATAGGTTTTCAAGGCATCATCTGCAGCCTTACCGGGAATCGGGCCACTCGCCTAAGGGTTCTTCTGGAGACAAATTTCGCCGCAGACAGTGTCTATATTGCATACATATTCGAAGAATATATCCTTAAAATTATTATACGCAATGGAAACACTTTTTACTTCTGTAATCTTGACCGCAGGAGCAAATGGAGTATTTAACCATGACGAATGGTATCTTATTCAGTCCAACCTCGTTTACTTCGCGTGAGCTTAAGTGATTCGAAGCATTCTCCCACCGTGCATCTCGTGCGTTTTTCCACCTGCTACATTGGATTTTTAATGGATGGGTTAACTAGCTTAAGCGTCTAATCGATCACGATCTAATTCTAGAGAAATTATCCATGGAGGGAATTTTAGACATAAAATTGTAACCTCTACTCCCTCTAAGGGGAAAATAATTTGCTCTAAAACTCAGGGAAAATCTAAAAACACACAATGCTTATTACACTGCATTCAAAACTTGGATTTTCATTATTACGCCCTTTAACATCGTCTTCCCTTTTCTGCCCTTTCAAAAAATTCCTTCACTCCACTTCAAAGCTGCGTTAAAACAAAAGATTGCAGTTAAACATGAGAAAATAATCGTTTTCCTCTCTCCAACAAAACACGACGTTTGAGCAGAACCTTTCTTTGGTCAGAGAACAGCTATTTAGCGATGAAAGAGCAAGCTCATAGAATGCTAAGGACGTCACCTTATACATGTTTTCAAATTAATCGCAAACACTTAAGCTTCTGGACATGGCAGTTGATGAAATCTTACGAGTAATTCGTGTGATTTTTAGTGGTTTAAGATATTACTTCCAATTTACAATTAACAAAACATTAGACGACGAGGGGAAAAAACAAAAAAAAATCCATTCTAATATCCTTTCGGACGTCACGAATGAACACCTACTAATACCGTGGAGAATGATAGGGCCACGTAAGAATCCACCCGTTCACCTCACGATCACAATCACGAAAACGAGAATACCACTCATGAATCTATTATTATCGGACTGTTTCCTGGCGAACAACTAATGAAACTTGACTTACGGCACAGTGATGTCTAATTTTCTTTGTAAGGACAAAAGGTTATGGCATAAGAACACAAAAAGATAGGGATGCAAAAAATAGATTATATTTGGAATTCATAGACACATTACCTAATAAAATACGGAACTGAGTAATTTTATTTTGCGTACAAGGAAGCAGTGTCACGAATGGAGAATAGCGGCATCGATGAATGAGTTAACTTCACGAATGACAATAATCGAAACAGCTGGTTATCACGAAGATGCAATAGGTAATTGGAGTCGGTGGTGCGACCTCCACCCACAGCAAACCGCTTTGTTTCAAGGTAATAATTTTACTAATTAGACGGTATCCTTATGACAAGTTAACCATTCTTTCATCCCAATCATTCGCTATTTATTTCCATTTTTTCCATTCCATTGTTCTCTCGGACGCCACGAATTGGCACCTGCTAAACCGTTGAGAGATAAGGCCAATAAATAGCCAGAAAGAATCCTACTATTCACTTCCTGAGCACCGTCACGAAAACAAGATTACAATTCACGATTTCAGTTTTCATAATTCTTCTTCCGTTCCTTTTTCTCGAAGACACATTCGGCTTCCCTCAGAATAAAATAATGTTTCATTTTTTCAGAGTTGGACATCTCGGGTGGGTCAAGTTTTCTAGGAAACCGATAAGAATTATGCAGATAATCTGAGAATCCTCTACCAAAAACTGATGATAAATTCCTCTTGTGGAAAGGTATTTCCCTAAACACCTAAAGGAAAGCAAACCAAACCAATTACACAAAATTACATGAAAATAAATTACACACCTGAAATATTTACCCATAGCGCACAAATCTAATTCACCTCCACTCATTAAACTTAAAATGGTTCCAACGTAAAAGTATATAAATTTCATTGTATTCATACACGGGATACTTAAAAAAAACATGTTGTCTATCTGATATAAACAACAAAATGTCACCTTCCCACGCTATTTTTTTCGCAAATTAAACTTGAAATTACATTGGCGTTGAATGCGACATTGGGAGAAACATGGGGAAAAATAGTATTTCTCTATCTAATAGAAATGCCATTTTCACGAAAAACTGTTTATGTGAAGCGAAAATTATCGAGAAAATGATTACAAATATAATTGATGCATGTTAACACCTTATTTTTAGAGTTATTAGCAAATTACTGAGATAATTGAATTCAAAATGTGACAATTCCATAAAAATGGCGCTGCAGTCGGCGTTTATAGCTATAAAAAATGTGTTAGTTCAAAATATATTCGCGGAATAATCTGCACATTTTGAACCTTAGTTTTCGTTTTCAATAACTTATGCATATCATCAACAATAGCAGGACTTTTTAAACCAATTGAAGAAAAGGTGGAATTTAGTATTTGTTTTGACTCACACAGTCGCGGAGGAACCTCCTTAAGACTTCATTTTAAACAATTGATTAATACGAGTGATTTGAATTAATACAGCAAACTGACATCGAAATAGGGAAAGGCATTGAAAAACAACATGCTAGCGATTGAATCATAGCCGATATAGAATGGTTCGAGATAATGCCAATACGTATATCCATACTCGTGACCCGAAGCAGATCGAATTGAGTCACTTGACAGTATATATGGAACGTGGCAAGAGGTATACTGAAAAGTGTTGCGGCCCATACATCATGTCGTTACATTAACATTCACTAGAGACATGTGGGCTCACCAATATGAGGGTATTATGCTGAAACATGATGGATGATTTCCGATGGATGACTTCAAACAAACGATTATCATGAGCTAAATGGTTGTAATTCAAAGTATAAATGAATACCGTTCCTACTGTCTTGACATTTGTGATAAATTGATAGAAATATCATGAAAACTTAATAAGCAACGTGAAACTACCCAAATGCCGATTGGGTCATACCCAATCTTAGCCTGACCGTTCAATGGCGTTGGATGCCAGAAACTCAGAACATGACCCACGTTTAACAAAATTCTAGTGATTCTACTCAATTCAAGTCGTTTTTTTATTAATTTATTCAGCAGATAAGGGATCGAACGGTGGATCTTTCGAGAGAATTTTCAGGGTCGGATTTGAAGCCGATGCAGCAAGCGAAGAAATTTTACCATCATCAGCTACATTAAGACCAGGCCAGTGAACTTCCCCTATGCTGACTGTGTAATCGGCTGTCGCCCTTATTGTCCGTAGCCACGAGGTGGCAGCACTGAAGACTCGCCCTTCGAAATCATAATCTTATATGGACTACGTGGAAAAAACAGCACGGTTATGACACTGTTCGTAATAGATACCAAAGATGGAATTCAGAGTTGGTGATTTATCCATATATACTTAAAACCCGAGAAACCTTCACTTATCCGTAAATACTTAACACCAATGAATAAAACGGGCAAATTAACAAATCCGAAGAATAAGTGCTTGCCTTCAGAGCACATCATAAGTAACTTCGTCGCAGTGAATACATACTTGGTAGATCATTGAAGTGCGATGTATTCTGCTTGGATGCACAGAAAGTTATTTTTCCTAAACACATTACCAACCCTACACCTATTTTCAACTAGGCCTTTTAAAACTAGAATCACTGTATAATACGTTTGCCGAAAAAAAATCGAAGTTCCCGGAAATAGTTTTCCAAATCTCTACGAAATGAGTAAACGGTCAAATTTAGTTAAAACAGGCGAAAATCCGAAATTATCAAATTTGAATACCTGGTGTGGACTGCATTTCACCTTAGGGAGGCTGAAATTTTAAGTTAGGGTAGTTTCTTAGGGAGGCTGAAATGTGAAGTTAGGGTAGGTAAGTAGTCTCTTTCGAACTATTTCACCGAGTAAAAAGTGGGTAGGTAAGTAGTCTCTTTCGAACTATTTCACCGAGCAAAAATTGCTTTTCATACACCCAGGTATGCGGTAAAACCAGGGCAACCCTGGTTTTACCGCAAAATCTTTCCGTGGAATAGCATTGGCACACTTATTCAAAGTTTCTTGGTCCCTTGGCACGAGAAAGAAGTGTAACCTTTCCGTATTGCTGTTGTACCCCTAGGTACAACCTGGTGCAATACAACGATGACCAGGCATTTTTAAGATTAAGTATATTTTAAAAATACCTCAAAAGACTTCAATAACTCCAAAGGCACTGAAAATCACTAAATATCTTTCTGTGGACGCACTATCCAACGTACATCATGGTTACTCATAGGTCGTGTAGTTCACCGCCATTTGTTGGAGGAGTTCCGGAGGTGCAGACAATATGGGTGACGGAAATTTTCAACAGTCTCCTGTCCTTTACTTTCTAAGTTCGTGAATGTTACTCATTCTTGGAGGAAACATTCAATGTGAAGGAATCACTGTTTTAGTTTCATGGAATGAACCATTGCTATAAAGAGGCAGGTGCAAATTTATCTTCTCCTGTTCCCCCTGTGACACAGTATCATAATTTTCCAACCAAAGAAGAGATACGTAGCCCATTCTTGAAGAAAACTCAAGAGGAGATCAAAGATAACTGATTTGTTTAGCTCTACAGGGGATATTGGAGACTGATTGTATCAATTAATAATTAATAAATTATCCATTGTATCCCTTTGCCCGAGTTTTACAGCAAAATCTTTTCGCGGAATTGCATTGGCCCACTTCTTCAAAGTTTCCTGAACCCTTGGTACTAGGAAGACGTGCACCTTTTCCGTACTGCTGTTGTACCCCTAGGTACAACCTGGTGCAATACAACGATGACCAGGCATAATTTTTAAGATTTAGACCATCTTAAAAATACCTCAAAATACTTCAATTATTATTAAGGGGACATCAAGTATTACGTAATACGTTTTTTGGGGGGGAGGGTTGGGATCATCTCACATTGTCTTATGTAGGGGTAGGGCAGGGGGTCTGGAACCAATTTACGTAAGATTTTTGTCCATTTTGGAACATTGGATCAATCGTTTCCGAATGAAATTTAGCAGTGACATGGAGCGTCCGCTCGTTAATGGCGTGATTTTCCATAATCTCACCGCTACACCAATTCTGTCGCCTATTCCGCTATTCTGTCACCTGACTGGCTAGCTACATTTCCTCCATGCTCAATGAATGTGGTACTCCTACACTGCATAATTATATGGTATCCACGC
This sequence comes from Pyrrhosoma nymphula, assembly GCA_963573305.1. NCBI lineage: Eukaryota > Metazoa > Arthropoda > Insecta > Odonata > Coenagrionidae > Pyrrhosoma > Pyrrhosoma nymphula. The sequence continues at coordinate 121,421,409 of OY754331.1, read as the reverse complement.
TCAAAGCTGTACGATGGCTTCTATGGAAAGATGAAACTGCAGAAAGCGATTATTTAACGTAGAGTAGTTACAAATATCTAACGTCTTACGTAAGACTGAGAGGGAAAAGGGGGGGGGGTTAGGGAAAATCTTAAATTGTCGTACATAGGGGGAAGGGGGGTCTAAAATGGGATAGATCGTCTAACGTAATGCTAAGGCACAGAAGATCACCAAAATATCCTTCCGTCAACGCGCTCTCCAACGTAAATCTAGGCTACAAATATGGTCAAGTAAATGATGGGGTAGAAAACGACATGGCAGATGACAGAGACGAAAATTCAGGGATGTATTTGGAGCATATAGGAGGTAAACATACTGAACGTCCCCGCGCCTACGAGGTGAGCCCCCCCCCCCCCCCCTAACGGGGGCGGCGCAGAATGTCCCTTTTTTTGGTTTTTCGGTTATCTCGAAAACGGTACGTCGTCGTGACGAAAAAGTTACTCCTTTTAAAATTAAAGCTGACATAATTTCCTACGAATCCAACTTACCATTTATGCATTTTTACAAAACATTCAGACATAAAAGTAACATTAAACCCTACCATATCGGGAAAGAGCGATGTGCGATCTTCAGAAAAACCGGAATTTCCCCGAAATATTAAAATTACTGTAACTTTTGGCTAATTGAACATAAAATATTAAATGATATCTGATTTTAAAGGTATTTACATTATCTACTACTTTACTCCAGAAAACTTTGCTGTATAACTGCTAAAAGCTGAGCTACTAAAAGGACAAGATTGTAAAAAAAACGTGAGGAGAGCGTGAGACATTTAGCAAAAAAACGCAATATTCGATAGCAAATATCTCTATAACTATGAGAGATAGAAGAAAACGTATAGCATATTATCTTGTAGGAAATTTTGTGGTTTTTAATTTTAGTAAGAATAACTTTTAAGTCACGACGCACCGTTTTCGAGAAAAACCGAAAACAAAAAAAGGGACATTCTGCGCCACCCCCGTTAGGGGGGCTCACCTCGTAGGCGCGGGGACGTTCAGTATGTTTACCTCCTATATGCTCCAAATACATCCATGAAGTGTCGTCTCTGTCATCTGCCATGTCGCCTACAACCCTTTTTGGCGTTCATTGACTGGACTGATAGGGCGAGTAGATTACTTCCATCTGTAGGTGGATTTCTCTCGGTGCGGACAATAAGGGTGACGGAAAATTTAGGCAGTTGCCAGTCCTTCACTCTCCAAGTTCGTGATTAAGACAAAGCGTTACTGAGCGTTGTGAGGTAGGGATGGGAAAAAAATACCGGTATTCGGTAGTACGGATACTATTTTATTTTAATCCAGTTGTACCGACCAGTATTTAAAATCGGTACTACCGACAGTACCGGTAGTAAAAATACCAGTATTTAGACCGCGCTGCTATCTTTTGTCAACTAACGAAATTAATTACGAAAATTAACTAACTACACTAATTTTCAAATGTTCTCGTAATACGTCTGTCTTCTTTCATATTTACGTAACCGTGAAGCTGAGATATGTTTGTTATCATTGTTGATATAATAGATAAGTATAAATTTTTGACGCATGCCGAACACCAGACAATCGATGATTTTGAACCGTATAAATACAAATATTTATTCCTGTAACTTAAACGTTAGTGCGACCGCAAGGATTGATCACTACGGCAGGGGATTTTACCTGACCACAATATTAAAATAATATCTACCGATCGTTCTTCATGTGATTTAGAATCATTACAACAAAAAGCGACGAGCGCAAACATACAGCGTAAAATAAAATGCATTTACTGAATAGCCGATGTATATTCCCCATGAATGCTCATAAAAATGCCGATGGATGGAAATTTCTGTGTATCTTTTTGGACTGATGTTGTAATTTTCCGAAATACCGGAAAATTAGGGTGTAGCGTATGTAAATTTGTAATTCAATATATTCGTAATTCAACGCTAATATTTAAACAATTACATGAATACCGGAAAACCGGTATTTTTTCGTCGGTACTACCGGGATTTCAATACTCATTTTAAAAAATATCGGTACTTTTTTTAGTACCGCCCATGCCCATTGTGAGGGTTTCATACGCATTTAACGGTAAATTAGAAATGCCTCCTTCGAATTCAATTAGTCTTCCTCATAAATGCAAAAACAAAAATATATCTCTTCTCTCCATACTGTATAAGAGCCTCCGGATGTTTTTTTCAAACCCATCAATATTGAGTTAATGTTTTTTCTCACAACCCCTCAACGGATTTAAATGCACATAGGTATGTCTATACGTTAAAAATTACTTTTTTTGGCGATATCACGGCGATTGCGTCTATCATCGTTTTGGGATTTTGGGACAGATAAGGGTTGAGACAACTGTTTCCGCGAAGCGCTAAGATGGCGATGGGAAGCAAGTGTACTTGTTTAATTTTACCTGTAATAAATGTCGCCAACGTCACAACGCTCCCAATCGATATCCATCATTTTCCAACTACTGTACCGACACAACTTCTCCCAAATACAATTGGTTGATAATTAATATTTCCATGGTACCCATATAAATCGTTATACATCCCAAAAAATCAACGAAGGCGTTTCAAATTACGTAGACCAAAAATCATGGAAGAGATTTTCAGCGGAATAGCAATCCTCACTTGCGGGCCACTTGTAAAGAACATGTAGACAAAGCTTTATAATGTTTGGTGAAAGTTAACCGCAAGATGACGTAGCCTTATCGTTAACTTGATATTAACTGAGAGTTCGGGATTATATATTACATCAGACTGTCGGTTAGTTGACGTGAGCATATTCGATGAGAGAACCAGAGAAATATTTTATCAGAGATTATAAAGTTTACTTAGTACACCGCTTACAATTAGTACACCGTCCGTCAAATGCGACGTAAAACTGTGCACCTCTTGGCGTCATTCTCATAGGTGAAGGCCGATGCCGGGTTTCTCTCCACCATTTACCCACTTCCTAAGTACCTAATCCTTCTCTTACCAACCTAATCACTCAATCAAAATGGCTCAAATGACCACAGTTATTGGCCGCTTCCCTTAATTACTACCGCTACTTAAATATTTTTCAAAAGCAATTACTTCAATGTCATTCCATTCATATTCTGGCCATTTAAAGAAAAACCTGTCCACTATTTGATATGAACAGAAAAATGATACCTTTCCACACTAATTTTCTCGCAAATCGAACCTAAAATTAAATGGTATTAAATGGGAGAATGGGAGAAACACGGAGAAAAATAGTATTTTTCCATATAATGTAAGAGCCATTTTCGTGAAAACTGTGTTTAAGACGGAAAAAATCCCAATAAAACGAATAAAAATAAAATATATGAACTTTAACGCCTTATTATTTTAGTTATTAGCGAATTACTGGCGTAACTGGAGTCAAAATGTGGCAATACCATACAAATGGCGCCGAAGTCGGGCTCCTATGGCTGGAAAAAAGTGATAATTCAAAATATATTCGAGGAATAATCTGCATATTTTGTACCTTAATTTACGTTGCCAATAGGCAACGAAGGTCATCACTGATAGCAGAAATTTTTAAACAAAATGAACAAAAATGTGGAATTTAGTATTTGTTTTGACTCACACAGTCGCGGCGGAACCTCTTTAAAAAAACCATCTTAAAAATGAAATTTACCGCGACCGACAGAATTCGAAGATAATTTCCACAATCAGAACCAGGTATACGGAATGAAGATAAATCATGATAAAACAACAGCAATATCAATTTATAGAAATAACTTTGCTAGGTATGTCATAAAAATAAAAGGGAACAACTCAGACCTGCGCGGACTGGAGTCCGATAGGTACTGCATGTATAAGAAATTGTTGATGGGGCAGGTATGGAAAATATACATCCAACGCGACTAATCATCTCAGCTTGAATTTAACCCTTTTGCTGCGAAGTTTGTGTATTTCCGAATAAATATTTTCATCCACTGACTGCAGATCTCGAGTTCGACTTTACCCCACAAGCTCAAAAAATATTTTCCCTCTATGGCGGAGGTCGAGTATACATCCGTAGAAGTATTTCACCGTCATATTCACTACCATGCCACAACGGTTTAAAATAATTTTGCAATTTATGCGTAAAACAATTCAAATTATTATTTTTTAAATCGAAAAAAAATCGTAAATATTTTTGTGGAATCTTAACATAAATTATGAGTGAAACCATTTAACGCAGTTAAAGGGTTAAACTGCTGAACTACTGACAAAACTAAAATATTATTTAAGGAATGTGCACTTTGTGCACATTCCTTAAATAATATTTTACCATTTAAAGTGAATTCGAAGATAGATATCTATTTCAAAGGTATAAAAATTATAATGACAAGCTTTTCCTTGCCTTGTTTCAGATGTAGTCGCCACCATGTGGATCCTCCTCATGCTCTTCGGCACCCTGGGAGGTGTCCTGTGCTATCCGCCATGGGGGGCTGCCCCTGTACCCCCTGAGCCCGTCCAAGTGATGACTGACGTGACCAACCACCTCGGCGTCTCACTGCTTCAGGTTTGGAACCCTGAATGTCCCTCTTCACAATTCCCACATGCTAATAGTATTTTTTTAAGTTCTGGAAATTCTCTTCACACCTCATATCATGCTTTGCTTAAGCAATGCAACCCAGCAAGTTCTGAGCATGTTTTCAGCAAACGTTCATTCAGTGCCTTTTTCTGCCTCAGATATTTTATCTCAGAGCAGCACATATGAACAAGGTTTGTGCAAAGAAACTGTAGATAGAATGGAAGAATAAGCACATGGGACATCAGAAGGTACTTGATGAAATGGGTAGGGAATGATACATAAAATGGTACATGAGCGAATGGAAATTCATATTAATGAAAAATTTCCAATTTTTCTGGAAAAGTGGAAATTCATGAAATGTACACAACAAACTGGAAAAATACGAAGTTTATTAATTACAAGTAAATATTTGTCACATGCACAAAATAACCACCTCATATTTAAAGGAGCTGAAGAAAACTGACTATAAAAAGATAAAAACTAGGTCCCAAAGGCAATCTTATTTGGCAGTTTCTGTGTGATGACATATCAAGCATTTTCTTAATTACAGAACCCTGATCAAAAAACAGTACAGGTCCAAAAATCTCCCTTACGCATAATCAAACTGAAAAATTCTCTGCCTTATCTACATTTCTGTTACAGCTATAAAAATCATGACATTATGCTGATTTTAAAGAAATTTTAAGTTTAGCCAACAAAACCCACTCCCAGCTTCTTGCCTGACTGCCATCAGCCTCACCACAGTATTTCTACAAATGTACTAAAATCTTATAAATGGAAATCAATTTAATGAAAAGTAAAGAAAACTTAATAATTCCACATAAATATTTAATGTACGACTTAGGTTTCGATGCCGTACGTCATCATCTGGTATAATTGCATAGAAGGTAGAGAATAAATAGTCACACACAAAATGATTTCAAAAACAAAATTCCCAAAAACACAACAGTCTGAGGTGTGGGTTAAGGGGTTTTGTGTGCGACTATTTATTCTCTACCTTCTACGCAATTGTACCAGATGATGGCGTGCCACATCGAAACCTAGGTCGTACAATAAATATTTATGTGGAATTACAAAGTTTTCTTTACTTTTCATCATGTTAAGTCGATTCCATGAAGTCACGCCCAAGACAACGAATTATATGGAAATCACTTTTTTTTTCTCAGATAAACCTCTCTACTAGTTTTAGTCAATGACTCCCCAACCAGCCTCATAGTAGGTCATCACATGAGGCATATTATTTCTAGAAGTGTGTGTAAAGATCAGTACATAGTGCTTTCCTATGCTGCTATCTGAAGGAAGCTACAACCATATCAAAAATACCTTAGTCTTTTCCAATGGAAATTCTGCCACATTTTAGCAATTGAGCCTTTGAAAAATTTAATGGGACCTACAAGTCTTTAATGGGAATCCAAGCAAACATATATGGGACTTAACTATTCCAGTAAAAAATCTGCAAAAAGTTCAATTGGATCTTTATGACTTGAATAAAATCAGATAACAAATCTTCAGGACCTATGAGACTCTTAAATGAAACTTAAAGGAAATGCATTTGGATCAACAAGATTCCTGCAAGAATCCTATGACAAATCATTGGGGCCCACATAAATATAGAACTGAGAAGACGTTCTAAAATCTCTACTAGCCTTGAGTTACATCTTGAATATGTACTATTACTCTTATAGTGTATCAATTAACGGTCATATAGTGGTTATATGATTGAAGTCAGGGGCAAGCTAATTTCTCTCCTGAACTGCATGAAGAATTACGTAGAAGGAACTTTTTAACCTCTACTGCACAATATCACCTAAGTTTTATTCTCTATCAGTTTGATCTACTCTAGAGTCCCTCTAATCCAAACACCGATAATCCGAAAGTACGGTTAAACTGAACAGAACTTTTGCTACATTTAAAAAAATTCAAATATAGTTTTAGGCTAAATTTTAGGTAAAAACGGAACAAAATCTAAGTACAAACATAGAAAAACCACCCATTAATTAACTTTTACAATAGTTGGTACAAAACTACTGTAGTTCAGATAATTTACTCTCCAGATACAGATTTATTGTACAATAAAGATTTTAATGTATGTACTGTAATTATTGATGATTGTGCTATACAATACTGTAAAAAATAAAGAAATTTATATAAAATTGTATCAATGCATGTAATAAAGTGATTTGAATGGATTTTTACTGTGATAAGGCAATTTTTCGGATAATCCAAAAATGTAGCAATCGGAACAGTGTTTCCTTTCCCAATGAGTTCGGATTAGTGGGACCTATAGTGTACTACTGGCTAAAATTGCACTCATTTTAAGGAGATAGATGAGAACACCGTTAAGTATTAAAATTGTTATGTATTGTATGTTTATTCCACTCTGTAGGATTTTGCCTATCAACCTGGGAATGTGGCCTTTTCTCCATATGGAGCGGCATCCGTGTTGATAGTTCTGTGGGAAGGTGCCAGAGGGGAATCGGGTGATCAGCTGAGGAAGGCTCTGGGTCTCCCGTCGAGCTCGCATCCAACCCTGGACCATGGAGTGATACGCCTTGGAATGAGGGACATCCACCGGCACTTACGAGTGAGCAATTTTGACTATCTTCCCTTCTTGAACCAGTCTCCCAAAGAAATCAGAGAAACTATCAAAGTTAAAATGCTTGAATGTTGTTGAATGGAAACATTGTGGAAATTATACTAAGTTTCTCTATCTTGAAGATGGACTTCTTCTTGTGCTCATTAATTGAGATATGAGAACTAAGGCATGGTAAAAGATGTGTGGTTGGTTTTTAACCCTTTCTGGTCCAACGTCGAGTCCCACTCTACATTGTATTTTGCATAGTTGGGATTAACGATTTAAAAAATTAACTATTAAAATTAATCGTTAAAATTGTAGTTAATTACTTAACTTAACCATTACTTTTCAGAAGAGTTAACTTTTAATAGTTAAAATTATACATTAACTGACACAAAACTAACTTCAATTAATTTTTTTCGTGAATGTCGACCTGTTCGAATTTTAGCGCAAATCTTGCCCAACAGGCAAAGGGGAAAATAAAACAGTATCTAAGAATGCAATACAGCTGGGTAGTTGTGCAAGAATGCAATGAATAGGCCCAGATGAATACATCCTAACAAAAGTGGGGTTGAGTGGAGTGACCACCAAAGTTTAGGAACCCTCAGACGAGAAAACACGAGACCACTTGAAGACCATGTCCCCGAGGGCACCAATGTCTTACTTGGTGACATGGTATCATCAATACTACATAGTTAAACACGAGAAAGGGGGACATCCAAAACCTATGACGGGGAAAAAGGGGACATAACAAGGGGTCAGGTTCAAAGTAACGTATCAGTGAAGTGTGCCAGTTCACACATTACTTACTCGGCGACATCCCCTCATCAGCAGGGTTGAGTGGAGTGACTGCAAACATTTGTCAACTGAGATGGATGTCCGATGCAAATTTTGAAATGAGTATGTTACTAAAGTTTAATGACTTTTTAAGTAAAAGTTAAATACATTTTTCTTGAATTTGAAGTCTGTATTTATTATATCCAAATTACGACACAGTTTCAGGCAATACTTTGTGGAAGTCAATCATACTGGGAGTAAAGGATTGAACACTGCAGCTTCCACTTAGATATTTATTTAACACGACCATGGTTTCGTAGCAGTGCTACATCATCAGTGTGATGATGTAGCACTGATGATGATGTAGCACTGCTACGAAACCATGGTCGTGTTAAATAAATATCTAAGTGGAAGCTGCAGTGTTCAATCCTTTACTCCCTATATCCAAATTGCTAAAAAAACCCTTTAAAAGTTACTTTTTAAAAGTTTCTTAAAAGTAACTGAAAAAGTAACTTTCAGCATAAAAGTACTTTTTTTAACTTTAACTTTAACCGGTTACTTTTTCAGAAAAGTAACTTTTAACTTTAACTAGTTACTTGTTACAGAGATTAACTTTAACTTTAATCAGTTACTTGTTACAGAGATTAACTTTAACTAGTTAATTTTTTTGGTAACTTTCCCAACTATGGTATTTTGTAGTAGCAGGTCCAACGTTGAGCATTGTTTGACAGGTTTGATTCATGTCATTTGCATGGCTTTTCTGAACGTATGTGCCATATACCGGTATGTTTTCCAACTCCTTAGTCTTTCACCAGTACGGCATCAATTGCATCAAGCTCAATCACCATACTGACAGCATTCATTTATTAAAATATAAGACCATACAACTCCTTATGCAAACCATCAAAATTAGCTTGGACACTACAAGATCTGGGTAAAAAGGTCATGGACCGGAAAGGGTTAATGAGGATGGGACTCAAGCAAAGATTCAGATGAGAACATGGGAGACCCATACTAATAAGGGTTGACCAACAGTAAGTAGTTGCATTGAGAGATTCTATTTGGAAACCATAACACCCCACATTTGTTACTTCATATGTAGTACGTCACACAGACAATTTTTGTGCTCATTGTAAAAAGAGAGTGGCAATTTTCAGGGAATTGACCATAAGAAATTCACTCTGATAGACACAAAGAAATGATTTTGGCTTATGTTTATTAATTAAAATCATGTACTTACTCAATAATTACAGCTACATCCGCATGTCCACACCTTCAGCTGAAGCATTTTGCTTACTATAGAACTGCATCTGTTCTATGCCATTTCCTTACACACTGCTCCTGGTGTCTTCACCCTGATTTCTATAAATAGACGAAAATGCTTATTTAATATAACTGCTTCATATTTTTTAAATTAATGATCAATCATTAGATTTAAAATAAAAGAATGTGATTGACAAATTGGCAAATTGTCAGCAATGCAGTCAAAATTTAATGCCATAGTTATTCATACATCATTCTTCACTGCTTTTCAGAGCTATTTTGCCCATGATGGGTATCTAAATGGCCTGACTTTTGGGAATACCTCAGAAGCAAACATCAAGCCAAGCTTCCGTCATGTTCTGAGATTTTACGGATATGATCCTGACACAGCCATGTCTGGAGGGGGTAGTGGAGGAGAAATGGCCACACCTCCATGGATGAAGAAACCTGCGAATGCAACTACCCCTTTGCCTGGGTTCAACGAGACCTCGGTCACATCAAATACAACGGATCCTTCCATTGAGTCGAAGACACAGAATACCACGGCAGCAAATGCAACTACTCCAGCAACACCGAAGAAACCCACTCCTACAACCCCTACCACTCCCCCACCGACCGCACCAAAGCCAACCGTGCCAACTCCAACGACCGCAAAACCTACAAAAACCACAAAGAGCATCAAGATGACAACACCAAAACCTTCAATGCCTAGCACCACCAAGATGACTGCAAAACCAACAGCCAAGCCAACGACAACGAAAGCACCGACAAAGCCTCCTCCTCAAAAAACCACTCCATCCCCACAGAGCACCCTCCAGGATTTCAATGCCCCACCGATCGCCGCATTCTCAGACGTGGCTGATTCCACCAGCTCAACCAGGGTCACCAGAAAAATGATGAGTGGGGAACCGGACGATACTGGGACCCCTACCCTGTCAGTTTCATTGCCCACAGAGAGCAGCGGTGAGCAGGTTCCAGGGATGAGGACCTCACTGATGCCGACAATGTTCAGTCCTCTGGATTATGACGAAGAATTGAGCACCGAAGTCGAATCTTCCTCCACCCTTTCTTCGATGAACAGGGAGAAGACAACCACATCCGGGATAACCACCACCTTTGTCCTCATGATGACAACAAAGAAGGTCCAACAGTTTATCACAGACGCGACAACAATCACCAATCTGCCGATAACCGATGGTGCATCTCAAATCCCACTGTCGACATCACCAATCACCCCATTGAGTACCACAACAACACCAATGCCACCATCCCCAGAAAAAATAACCCTGAGCGAAGATATTGGAGGAATTACCGATACAGTGCTGTCTACGGAGAAGCCTTCCACAACTACATCCACTATGGCACCATCACCATCCACAGAACCTACAGACGAGATGGAATCAATGACAGAGACCACTGTTATGGAAAGTGTGACCAATGAGCCGCCGACTACAGAAGGTTACACAGTAAGTGGTGATGACGGTGATATACTGACTACAACTCCCGATTATGATATGACTACACTTATGACTGAAGAAATGGGAGACATGCAGGCCACAACCAGCAGTGACAGTGACCCAATGATGCCAACGCCAGAAACAATGATGGAGAATGAGGCAACGACTACTGAGTCAAGTGATATAGAGTTGATGATGACAACAACAGAGGAAATTGGTGCAACGGAAGAGACTACCACTACAGCTCCAGAAAACACTGAAACTTCTGGAGTAGAGGAGGCACCAAAATCCAGAAGAAGACGATCTGAAAATGGTGAGTGTTTAAAAATTACCATGACATATGTTACGTCAACAATCAATATATATTAGAAAGTGAAAATACACTGACTCTTAGCCATGCACTCCTTTGCTTTCCCTTGTGTTGAACCATGGAAATGTTTTCCTAATATGATAAAATTTTCTGTGTTTCAAAAAGGCGAGGATCATTATCCAGAATTACAGCTTCACTTGCACGGGAATGCAATGCTCAATAAGGATGAACAGGATCTGGATAAACTATGGCAGAATTATCAGGTAAAGATCAAACTAGAGAACCGTGTAAGTACTTGTTTTCTTTTCACCAACTGTATATGCATTAAAACAAAAGTTGATGCAAACAAACAAAAAAACCCTCAGCTCATCTCAGACAGTAGACAAATATTTCCAACCTTCTATTTCCTAAATTTTTCCTAAATTCAATCGTAATTTTGTTAAAAATACTCATAAATAAAAATGTACTTGGGATTTAAATCTATGGTGCACACAATTCAGAGGAAATATCCAAGTCATGCAATGCATTTAAAAAAACACATTTTTATACTTCCCAAGATCTTCTACTATCAAACTCGAGTACTAAAAACTATCAAACTCGAGTTTGATAGTTTTTTTGAGAGGTCACCACTTTTATGGATAAGGGGAAAAATATACTATTATACAGTTGCAATTTGGGTTGCATATGTTCTACATGGCTGCTACAATACTGCCATGAAGAAAGTTTAAATTAAACTGTAGCAAACTTTTTGAAAATTATTAAAATATTGATTTAATTGGCAGATGAGTTACATTAGCTCAAAATTACCTGTTTTCACCATTATTTGGACCATTAGCCATGGAATTTTAGAGTGGCTCTCCCTCTTCAACCTCAAAAATAGCCCACCTCACACTTTTGACAACCAATATTTTTCCTAAAATGGGGGGCTTATATTTGGACATATATAGTAATTGCTGGATCTGAATAACTGGTAATGGGTAAAATAAGTGACCGAAAGAAGCTGAATTAATAGTCAACATCACCAAAACTGTCAACCATCGAGAAAGATGAGGTCTAGAGTCTCACCAATAGGTATTGATGAAGGCCGCAGCAGAGACAACTACTATTTGTCCATGGGTGACAAACGTTATTGGATCATCACCAGAATTAAAATATATTTCTCTCTCATGCTCTTTCTCCTCATGGATTCTTCTGAATGTTCAATAATCCTAAAAAAAGAGCAAGATAAGTTCTTTCATTTATTTTTTAAAGCCAAATTCCTTGTTGGGAAGAAGTTATTTCTGACAGAAACTTAATTCAATATGTACATATTGTAATTTCACTGGCAATTTTATTTTAAAAACAATTTAGTTTTTTGCAATTTTGTTAAATGTACAGGATAAATTGACTTGTAGCTTCAAGAAGCTGGCCCTAGTTTTCAAACAGGCCTAAAATTAAATACAGTAAAACCTCTACCTAGTGAACCTCCGGTTATCGTATTATCTTCTAGGTCTCGCCAAATTTGTATGTAACCATGTAGGGAAACCTCTTCCTATCGTGTACTTCTCTATAATTTCGAAAAACCTCCGCAGTTCGTATTGAGACAACACTCCCTGACTGCGCAACTACCTCTACGGAACGAAATATTCAGCGGAAATTATTCGCCTTACTCCCACACTTCTTATCTCATATTCCTTGGAAAGGTTACAACTTATGAGAGTTGTAATAACAACAACTTCTTACACCTTTCCGACGAGTATCATTCATGTGCATTCATTCACAACCACGTACAACAGTAATTATCAGCCGCGAATGTCACTACATCGGAATACTTTAAATAGCTAAGCGTTCAATTAATCATTTAAAGGGATTTTCTTCACCAGATATGACTTCACTTTACTATTAATAGCCTAAAACTCTGGTTTTAGTTACGAGGATGACCAGTATTCAAAATGATTACCGCTTGGTCGCATTCGCGCCCTTACACGTGCGCATCGCGTCATTCGTTTGTTTTATCCGAGTATTCACGCCGCGAATTCTGACTTCCATGATCGAGACGACCACTTTGTAGCAATTCATACTATCAACCCACACGCAGCATTATTCGTCATTTGAGACATAATTTAGTGTTTGATATGAAGTCGGATGATGAAATATCCCACATAGCAATGAATGTCTCGAAGACATCTCACCATAATCTCGAATATCTTGAACATCGCGAATGTCTCGGAGATGTCTCAGAGAGGTAATTGTGAGACATTAAGAGAATAATTCTTTACATATTTAAACGCCATCAACCCCTTCCATACCTATTTTTCGGAGCAATTCTGAAATTATGATTGTTAAAATCGTGTCATTTAATATGAAATTCTTATTTTCAAAAGGCCATTATTCATCACAAATTTATCCTAATAATGATCGAGAAAAGTAGGACGGACAGACTCGCCATAACTATATAATTTGTTTTCCTAAGTATGCCATCGTCCTCCAATGAAGACCACAGAAGGATTCAAGCAATGGCAGAAGATAGATTATATACTTTTCATATTTCTTGTATTACATATTTTATTGTTTTAATATATTAATTAAAAAGGCAAAATTATTGAAATCAAGCTATGAACTAAGACGCCTCAGAGACGTTCCTGAGATGTCTCGGATACATCTCGAATGTCTCATGAGACACCTCGGAGACTTTCCTGAGCTGTCTCATGTGACATCTCAGAGACCATTTTTTTGGACATAGTGACATCTCGGAGAAGTCTCAGAGATGTCTCCGTAGGTCTCAAGAATATCTCTGAGACATCACATGTGATATTCGAGATGTCTCGGAGATGTATCCGAGACGTATTTCTGCTATGTGGGATAATCTCTCGCCGGTTTATCCCTTTGCTGATTCATCGAAGTTCGTGTGTTGCAGTTCGGAACTCAATCTACGTTAATTGTAATTTGAAATGTTTCATTTTGATCAAACCATCTACGAACTATTTCTAATCGACAATTAAATGCCTTTCAATCACGTGAGTGCCATTTATTGTTCAATAACCTTATAACGAATGAGCTTATCTATTGTCTATTTCTGATAATTTTCTTTGCCTATAAATATTGGCATTTCTCATTGGTTATTTCCAATCGCATTTTCAAATACTGTGATAATAAGAAACAAAACAGCGTAAATGACCTGATTTATTTTAGGCCTAAAATGGACTTGACAAATCCCAGAAAAAGGCAGCTGCTGAAGACGGAGTTAATTAGCAATATTCAAAGCCGTTGATGAGGGGAAGCAGAAGATAGACATAGCTGAAACCTTTGGAAAATCACCATCCACCCCTGACATCCATTTTAAAAAAACGTAAAGAAACTGTAGAAGCAACACATAGAGGCTGCATAGATAAAAAAAACTTAATAAGTGAAAAGTGAGCAATTAAATAAACATGTATTTGACTGGTTGATGGAAGCTAGGGCAAGAAATATTCCCATTTCTGGACCTATTCTACAAATGAAGGGAAGGTAAATAACCTTTGAAATGGGAATAGAACATTTTCGGGCATCAAATGGATGGTTGCAGAAATTTAAAGACCGGTGAAATCTATAAACTTTGAAAATGTGTGGGGAAGAAGCGTCTGTAAGTGACACAGTGGTAGAAGATTAGCAAAAAACTTTGCAGACCATTTTAGTGGGGTATAAACAATGTTACATTTTCAATGATGATGAGACAGGTTTTTTATAACTTGTTTCTGGATAGAAGTCTTTCAGTTAGAGGCCAACCTTGCCATGGAGGAAAAAAAGAAAAGAAAGATTCACAGTGCTATTCTGTGCTAATTCTAATGGCTCTGAGAAATTGGAGCCACTTATCATTGGCAAATAAAAAAAGCCTAGATGCTTTGAAAATATTCAAAAACTTCCTTGCTTATACAGAAACTCCAAAAACTCATGGATGACATCACCTTTATTCTGTGAGTGGTTGAGCATGTTAGACACAAAGATGGGGGTGAGCAACCAGAAAATAGTACTCTTCATTGACCAGTGTGCGGCACATATAACTGAGGGATTGGCTTACGAAACATAAAAATAGTGTATTTTTCACCAAGCACCACCAGCAGATTGCAACCCCTGGATCAAGGAATAATTCCCATTGTGAAAAGAAATTACAGACAGCAACTGGTGACATACATGTTGAGGACAGTCGATGATAAAAATGAAATAAAGAAGTGTTTGTGGAATATACTTCAAGCAATGCATAGGCTATGCCTTTCATGGAATTGTTTGCAGTCTGAGGTGATTGAGAAATGTTTCACCAAGGCAGGATTTATGGGGGACAGTAGTGAGGAAGACAGTGAACTTGAGGATGAGCCAGCATAATGGCATGAAATAAATAAAATAATGAATGTGCAATTGCCGTTTGATGACTTTGTGAATGCTGATGATGCTTTGCTTACATGTCCCCCAAATGTGGGGGAGACGATGGGAGAGGTGGAGGCAGAAGTTGGAGATGTGTCACCAGCAACCAAATATGTGGAAGATGAAGAAGATGATAATAAGGAATTAGTTTCCACTCCAACAAGAAAAGAGTTTCAGGAAGCTTTGGATGTCATGGAAAGATTTTTTAAAATATGGAGGACTGCAACAGTGAGAACATGACTTTATTAAATAAGATAGAAATTATAATGAAAAAGAATTTTCAAAAGAAATGAAAAAAAACACATATCACTAATTTTTTTCAGCAAAAACTACTTAAATTATTGTTCCTTTTTTGTTACTACACTCATAAAACTATCAGAAGTATGTATATTTAAAAATATACAAATATAGTGACTAAAAATACAGCAGAAATTTCATTGATTAAAAGGGCCATTAGGAAGAAATTATGTTCATCCTGCTAAAACCTCTTTATAGTGAACCTCCACTTATAAAACTGTCACAAATGTTGGTCCGTTCCATTTCGATATAAAGAGGTTTTACTGTACATATTAACAAATTTGCAAATCATAGGAATCGGGCTTTCACTTATTATCAGGCACACACTACAACATGAGCATGAAAAATTCTTTTTTTTTATTTCTTGGAACAACAAGGAAATTATATATATATATAATGCCTTCACCACAAAATATCAATTTTATCATCATCAACAACAACATGAAGGTCCAATCTTTAACAAATACGAAAACCATTGGTCTAATTGCATGAAAATTTTCACATGCATACAGAACCCACATAAAAACGTATAGCCATATTGCAGAGTGTACCAATTTTCATATGAGAACTGTAATGCATTAATAATCTAAAATATCTTTTCCAGGGGCAGTTTGGTCTACCATTAGCTCCATTCCATGTTCATCAGGGTCAAGGTTTTGAATCAGGAGTGAAATGGGTGCCAATGATCAGGCTTGTAAGGCTTCTGCCATTTGCATATAGCTCCCGTCTACAAGCCCAGGCCCTGATGCTACCCCTAGATGTGAGTATTGGCTGAGTTGAAAAAATCTGTTACAGAGCTCTCCATAAAGCCTAAACATTTAACCTAGACCTAAGACTGGTAGAGAAACCTCAACTTTAATTAAGCATCCTCCCTGAAATAAAAAAAATCATTAGAATTGTTTTGACTGTATCAGAAAAAAAATGTATCTAAATTTCCTTCCCTGTTCTGTTTCATAAACTCCAGGACGAAAGGTACAAACTGCTGCTGGTTCTACCAGTGGGTGAAAACAACAGCGGGAATGGGGGCTGGAGGCCTTTGAGGCAAAAGAGGAGCTATCCATTCCAGCACCAGAATTATCATCAAGACGGTCTACTGCTCAGGCTGATTGACGATCTACGCTCAGTGCCTTTGAGAGAGATTGTGAGCAGCGTACAGCCATGTATGGTGGCGGCCACAATCCCTCCATTCTTGATAAGAGGACTACTGGATTTGACTCCATCATTACAGAGGGTATGCACTTTCCTGGAGCACTATTTCCTGTTTAAGTAGAACTTAATTTGTGCCTTAACCCTTCAACGACGAGCAACTTAGTCACTACGTTGGGTACAAACTTCATATGCCATCGAGTGACATAGTGACTGTGCCGGGGCCATTCCATTTAAACCAGTGGAAAACCAGTGATTCCATTTAAATCTCCTCCGACTTATGAGATGGGATTCATTTAAATCCCCTCCGAGCTTGAAGGGTTAATACACATGTTTTGGAAAGTATTAGAGCTAACATTTGCTTTGACAATGGAAAGAGCTAGGGAAGTAGTATAATGTTTGGCTATGGAATTGGTTATGTCTTGAATCACTGTTACTAGGAAGATTCCTTCATATTACAGGAGTATCAACGCTTGGAGGCACTCACTCGTGAAGATCATGTCATAAGGGAGGGAAAAGTGTGTGCACTGGAGGGAGGATAAAGGGACTGAGGGTCCCTGAAGAGGTCTATATAGGATCCATTTTAAATAAAACAAAGTTGGTAAATTTCCACACAGTATATTATCAACCACAAAATACAACACCGACCAAGGTTTCGGCACGTAATGCCATTCTCAAGGCAATGAGAATGGCATTACGTGCCGAAACCTTGGTCGGTGTTGTATTTTGTGGTTGATAATATACTGTGTGGAAATTTACCAACTTTGTTTTATTTAAAATGGACATAAAGTACTTCCACAATGTTAAGCCTGATACGCTTTTATATGTCTATATAGGAGTCGTTAGATTCCTCTGACTGCTCATCAACACTTGACTCACCCTCCCATTGTCCTATGACTCTCCACTGTCGAGCTCTACCAAGTTTTACTACGCCTAATACCATGACTCAAGCCCTGACTAACACCATAGTCAGACATAGTTCAACAGGGCCTTACAATTCTTTTTGCAAAAAAGGCACACCTAGTTGAATTTAATTTTGATCATTCTTCTTTTATCTATCGAGGTCAATCTCTTATTTTTTGCTTTCATCATTTAAAATTTACAACAATGAACTTGTATCACCTCGCCACATCCAGGTTAAATAGAAAATCCACAATCTTAAGTGGCGATACAACAACACTATCATGGCTCAAAAGCTATCCTTCGCACTAATTGTTTTGATGGAATAAATAGCCATATTTTGTGAGATTCTGAGAGTCAAACCTATCATAGGCCTTTCAAGTTTTGAAAATAAGGATAGTAAAAATCGAAGGAATAGCTAAAAGATTTCTGAACTAAGGGATTCTATGATTTATGGTAATCAAGATACCCAAACAAATCTCCCTTCCACTTCAAAAAAAATTTTCTAAGTATACGTCTGTGTTATATATGTTCATTTGTAAGGTATATTTCCCCACGAGACCTTTCATGGGAACTGTTCATTCAATCATGTCTATCCTTTTCAGATTGGAGTAAAAGATGTATTTGATGTCAAATCAGCCGACCTCTCAGGCATGTCTAATGATACGAACATGTGGGTAAGAGGTGTTGAGCAAACAGTGAGTGTAGCCATTGACGTCAATGGCCTCTTTGGTGGGCAAGCATCAGGGTCCAGGAGTAAGCCAGAAGAACAAGGGCCCCCAAGAGATCAGTATGACTGGTCACAACCACAAGAGAACCCTAACAATCAGCCAAATCACAATAAAAGTGAGTAAAACTGCATGGAAATACTCGGGAGTAGCACTGACCATATAATCATAACCTTTATTCATCTGCTGCACAACAGGCGTTGTGGTAGATGTTGACAGATCTCTAGGAAAGACTTAAAACACAAAAAAACTATAACTTTGAATCCTCATTTTAACCCTAGACCCTCTGATCTCCCAGATCCCTACAGCCATGGTATTATATGTGACCAGTCCAGGTTTAATAGAATTATTTTAATTGTTCATATATTAATTTCCTAATTTAATTATCAAAGGAGTTAGACATGACGTACAGGTAGTTGTGAGTTAGACTTGACGTAGTTACACGTGAGATTGAAGATGAACTTTGCGGTCAGGTAGGTAGTTAGTAGATTTCCAATCATTGCATTAACAAATGATGTGGTATGCAGTCACGTGCACGGGTGCGAAGTTATACACCGAAGACGGTGAAATTCGCCATGAAAAAATCATTTGACTTGAGCAGGATTCGAACCCGGATCTCCCAATTGCTAGTCAGGTGTATTAGCTAGTTAATAAGATGGCTTGGTGGTGTAACTGGCTAACACACCTGACCGGCTATTGGGAGATCCGGGTTCGAATCCCGGTCAAGTCAAATGATTTTTTCATGGCGAATTTCACCGTCTTCGGTGTATAGTTAGTAGATGGTTGTCCATGAGTGTATGCTGTTTTGTTGCAGTTAGTAGTTCCTTTTGTTACAAGCATGTTGCATGGGAATAGACTTGCACCCCATCTACCTTAAGTTTAGGCTCCAAGAGAACCCATCATTTACTCTCTGGTGTTTTCTACACTTTACGCTCCCCAGACTCTTTTTCCACCCTCCCTTGGTGCTTGGGCAACTCTTTCTTCACTCTCCGATTGGAGCTTCATATAACTAAACCCCGATAGGAGCTTCGTCAAGGGTTGGTAAAACAGCCATAAATAACTGTTGTCCAACCGTTATGCACAACAGTTCACCAACAGTGGGCCAACCCTTTGTACTACATGGTTAGAGGTGTGTAGACAATATGTAGAGATCAAAATGTCTTGTAATTATCTTCCAATCTCAGAATTTAAGTGTGAAATGGGAAATTTTATTTGCTAAACCTTTTTTTTTATAATAATTTATTTTGAGGTATTCAAAATTTGTTCTGGGATGCACAATTTTATGTGTACAACCCTTTTGAAAAAACTTATATGTATTGTGATATTGTTTTGAATTAGTTTCCCAATTTAATCATGAAAAACAACACAGAGTGTTGAAATTTCTTGTGATTGCCTTCCAATCTCTGTATTTAATTATGATATTGGACATTTAATACGTTAACCTCTTATGATATCAAATTTGTTTTATGACATTCGAAAGCATATTTTATGATGCATAATTTTTGTGTCTCAAACTCTTTAAAAATTGCATTGAGAAATTGCTAACTTTGTTTTATAAATTAGTATTCCAAACTTTGTTTTATACTTTGATTTATATTTATACATGATGTATGGTGGTAGTCCAGCAGATTAGCTGAACCATAATTTTTTTTGCTTATAACAGTTGGCCGTAAAATCACGAAGTTTTCGTAAATATTCCATCATTTACACAATGATATTTCATTCTCATCATTCTTTAAGTAGTACACATTGAAATATGTAGGTACATATAAGTACAACTAAATAGAAGGCAAAGGCTCAGCATCATAATTGATGAGGGACGTATGTAAGTAAATTTGGAAATGGACAACTAGAACCCTAATCTTAGAATGAAGATGTAATGGTCGATGTCTTAAGACATTAATGGATCAGTCCCAAAACAAATTACCAGAGTTTTTGATCAAATATCCTTTAAAGCACTTTATTCTCTCTATCCGATGTATAGCTCTCGCGAAAGCTTATGGCGTTCGGATGCGCGGCGTTTGTGTTGTCCACGTCGTACAAATTGCATTTTTTTATATGCACTCATGCATGGCACAAATGCCATGTCTTTGCTTTCTCCTACATCCCTTTTTCCTACCCCTTCCACCAAACCTTACCCCTCCGCGACGTATTCTTCTGCGCATCCGAACACCATAAGCTTTCGTGAGAGCTGTACATACGTTCCTCCAAGTTTCATCCTCACCTACACATAAAGAGACCAAAAAAAATCACTTACGTTCCCCTATGGAATATTCATAACTTGTACATACCTACATAATGTACATATGTTTCCAATTGCCATCATATTTAATTTTTTCATCTTTTCATGAAGATTTTGTCATATATTTGGTAATCAATCGACCCTTTTATTAGCTATGTTAGGAATGATAAAAATTATGCAAATTTCACAAAAGTTGGTTTATTCACGACCCGGGTTTCAACACATTATTTCATAAGATGACATAATGTGTTGAAACCCCGGTCGTGAATAAACCAACTTTTGTGAAATTTGAATAATTTTTATCATTCCTAACATGGAAAAATTTCACATAATACACCCTGAAACCGCAAATTTTCCTTTTATTAGCAATTCACAAATGATTAGTGAATATCTTTCTCTGTGATTATAATGATCATCCAAATGAAGGCAACAAAATGAACTATTTTCGGGCATACCTTACTGGATCACACAAACAATACACATAAAAAAACTATGGCTAACAATTTTCAGAAGAAAAACAGTCGTGTCTAATGTTTCTGTTATCGATGAGTGATAGATCACCATGGCTCCTTACCAAGAAATAGCATCTGAAAATGTGAGATACTGCAGAGGACAAATCATTCTCCTTGACTGGGACTCGAACCCTAATTCCTCAATCGCGATCACACCGAAGGGTTTATGTACACTTGTGGGTGACTCCATGAGGGTAATGCCATGGTTAATCCTGGTATCCTCAAAATTCAACATCTGAAAACTTTATAACGTGCTCTTCCATCTCAAGAAGAGTTGGCTTGAGTAGAATGGTCAAAGTCTTCATATCATGGAGTACAGAATGTATTTTCTGAAAATGTTTGCTTCCAGCACATGGATTACATGTCTCTCAATGCATATGAGTTTTCATTGGTACTGTTCATCTCAACATGGCTATCATTTGGTTGCCTTCTCGCATAGCAATTTAGTTTATGAAAAGACATTTGTGTGTCATTCACTGGATGGATACTATTACATAGGCTTATTGAATATTTAATTATTTTATTTATTTACTGGACGGTATTAAGGGAGTATGTTCAGGAATGAAAGTCCAACACAGTGAAAGAAACACAGATGATAGAAGGACTATGATGTGAGCTGCTACAGACTTGGAGGCTACACACTATGCTGAGATTATATTCGGGTTCCCATAATGTATTTTTGAAAAAATGGGACATTTGCATGTTTCCCTTAAAAAAACTGGGACATTTTGTAAAAAAGCCGGACATATTAGAAATGAGAAAAATATGTATAATGAAATTTGGCATGCCTGTATTATGAATCACAATCGCACTTACAATGATTAGAAGAACAGAATTTCAAAATATGACTGATTAAAGTTCATGTTTACGCAATACATTAGAATATTATTCACAATTATGAACCTGATCAAGAAGTTTATTATCCTTAGATATTTGGGCATTGAAGTCAACAAAAGAAAAATCCCTAAAATAAGTCTTTACAATGATTAATGCTAGTGCTGTTTCATTTGATGAAGGGATATTCTCTTCTAATACTATCATTAAATAAGCACATATGATGGCATTCGGCATGATGCAAATTACATATACGTGCAACACTGAGTATTTACAATTTAGCGATGCCAGCACTGAACTGACGTCGTGTCACATGCAATCGGGAACCATGTGTATGCAACACTACCAACAGAAGCATGGGGAAAAAAAGAGCATCGTTATTAGAATTACCAACTTCTCAATACAACTCATCAAAGTTTCATGAATTCGACACCAGGAGTGCTGCAAATTTAAAATGGAAAGCCTAATGCACTGCTTTCAGGAATGATATTTACAAAAGAAAAAATGCGGGACACCGAGACATTCTATCAAAAACCGGGGAATGTCCTGGGAAATATGGGATAAATGGGAACACATACTTGAAAAATTCAAACCATGCAAGGTTAATAGTGACACTAGGGTGTTATTTTAACCCTGAACCATATTTCTAGAAGTGATAGAACCAACAAATAAGAGTGATGCATTCCCAAACTGATAGGTACAAAATTTCCTCCAGTTCAAATACCATTAGCGGCTTCAACAAAATCAGATTGAGACACTAATGCACTTCTTTGGCATACAGCAAGTAGCGTAACCAGGAGGAGTGAGGGGGGTGATTGCCCTCGCCCTGTGTTCTGGCCCCCCAAAGTCTGTGAATTTTTCCACTCTTAATTCCCAAAAACGTATAAATTAATGAGTAAAATACGTTGTCAATGTCATATTTTGTACAAACCCATCTGCCAATTTCATCACTAAAAATTGTAAAGTTTAGTCAACTGGTTAATTTACGAGTAGGTGCCCCATAAAAATTTTCGGCCCCCCCTAGACCCAAAACCTGTATAGCCACTGTATACAGCTCATGTTCATTCTTTCTCTTCTCCAATCCATTTTTCCTTTTCCCTCCACTTACCATCGCTAGCTTCAGAATGCTCCCTGCCACATACCCCTGTGGGAGCTTGGTTTGTAATATGTACATGTAGAAGGCTTAAAACCATTTCAAACACGCACGTGAACATTTTCCCATCGCAAGTTACACATGCTTTATTCATACAGATGCTGAAGAATTGTGACTAATATATTCACTGTTTGCTTTGCAGGGAATGCTCCAAGGTATTGGGGTGGCCCAACTGAGGAGCCTAGGGTTCAAGGACACTTCCTGGCAACGAGGCCGTTCCTCTTCTTCGTCATCGACACGAGCACTCGTGTGGCTCTGATGGCAGGGAAAGTGACAGATCCGCTTAGCACCAAAAATGCATGACACTTTATGGCCAAGGGAAACTTAAACTCTTTCAAACCATAAGGTGGTGCATTGTGCTATGGAATAGCATTATCAGAATCGGAGCCCTTCATTGTGCATAAGCAATGCAGTAGTAGTAATGGAGTAAAGTTATCAGAATGGAAGTCGTTCACTAATAGCAATGCAGTCATGTGAATGGGTGCATACAATAATCAATGCACATTACACCTGGAAATCCATTGATTCTGACCTCCCACCTAAGACAGTAGTTCTGAATTCTGAAAAATTATGGAAATGCTACACAGCGGAATGATCAACCTATGGAATGCATTCCAGATTGGCCATTTACTGTACAAATATGAGAATGCAAATCCATTCTGGGGCACGAAAAATTTGAGCTCGTCAGATAAGAAGCATTTTCCCAAATGTGGTCTATCTTCAGAGTTTCAAGGACGGAATGCTATTGGCTTGAAATAATCAATCTCTACTTGGGCTAAAATTTTAAATAACTTTCTTAGTGCCATTAACTTCAATAAAATGTTACATTTTAGAAAATAATAAGTATCAAAATATCTTCAAAATTATCACCTACAGTTTATTTTGATTATCATGCATTTGAGTAGTGGTTAATTACACAATAATTTTTCAAGTTGGTGACAGCAAAAATAATGTTTCATGTGCCTGCAATATGAAGTATCCCAAAGTTCTCTCCATTATCTGATTGTCTGCTGCAAGGCCGGCTTCAGTCGAAACTGTTGTTGTCTACTGAAGAGCACCACGCAGCAGGCAACCAGAAAATGAAGAGGGATAATAAAAGGCATTATCAGTGATACATATCAATTTTATCAGTATTACCTATATACAAACAAGTGCTGATACATCAATCCTTGGCACTTATCATCCGAGAATTGGGAGCTGATACAGATGAACTCATGGCACTAAGACAGTTGAAATAATGATTTCAGAAATATATCATGGGATAAGAAAAATATTTCAAGAAAAATGTTAGATTGAGACAAGTTACACATTTATGAAGGCAGGGGTCTCATGTAGCATGATACAAATATTTAAAATTAACAGAGGTTCAATACTGTGTGACAACATCATATTGACTCTGTTGTGAGGCAAGCAAGAAATTAAATTATTCTCCCAGTGTCATAGAGATTTGACACTGATGTCTCTCAATTGTGATTTTAGAAGGTAATTATGATAGTTTTTCTACTTTTGTTCATTCTAAATTAACTAACGTGTCCATAAATATTGTATTTTAAATGTACCACAAGAAATTCCCCTTTTAGGGAAAATTGTGTATGAAAATTTTTAATAAATATTTTTTCTAAACAAAGCATTTTATTTAGTGCATAACTGAGAAGTACAATGCTTTCTGCAAAGCAGTTACTCTCAAATCTAATCCAAAATGTTTAGCATAAATAGTTACTAAATTGATTCCATATAGAATACCTAGGTTACCAGGACCTATTTAATTGATGTGGAGACTTTTTTATATCTAAAAAATTATCATGAAATGGATATAAAAAATATTTAACTCGCAGTTAAGCAAATTTAACAATTGGAAAGGTGTTATTAGTTTAGGGAAGGACAATTGGTGGTATCTGGTGTTTGATGACATAAAGAGTTTGCGTGTTTGCGTGGAGAACTTTGATTTTCTGAGAAGCGGATAATGTGAATATGCTGCTGCCTTTGAAAATGTGCATCTGGAGAAGGATGAAGAATGGAGGACAATATTTAATTTGGGTAGAGAGGTATATGAGGAAAGAGGTGAATATTACATGGCAGGGGAGGAGCAAGTTGGAATGAGAAATGAGATGGTGGAAGTGGATAGAGGATGTTAAAGTTATGTGGATGGAACAATACATATGCATTTGTGGGGTCACATATTCCTTAACAAGGCTGAAATTATCTGGGGAAAAATGAAGAGGTGCCACCCATACGGAGTGAAAAAATATTATTTACAAAATGCAATTTTGCTGTCAACCAAACGAATATGAACTGGCATGAGCCCTAGTTAGAATGTTAGTCGGGGGGGCCTTTGTCAGGAGCCCGGGCACTTAGACCTTTCTTGGTCCATTGTGCCAACCCCATACCTGTCTGCCACTTGCAGACAGGGGACAAGAGCACCACGGTAGAGGTATGGATGGTTGGCCTCCCCCTGCCTCACCCCAGTTCCAGGTATAGAGGGTGTCCTCCCTCTAACCTTCCCGGTCTGGGTATATCTCCCACCAGCCTCCCGGTGGTCTGGAGGGAGTATCGCCTCTCCATCCACGCCTGGTCCAGGTATGGAGGAGGGTCACCCATCCAACCAATGTCCGGGCCCAACGTTGCTTAACTTCGGTTTTCTGAGAGGAACCGATGTTTCAACATGGCTAGGCCCTTGCCCAATGAGCCCTAGTACTTACCTATTATATTTTACAACAGAGGGCAAATGCTAGTGAATAAGGGGGAGAAAAAAAACTAATAATGGAATATGGAAAGCATGAGTGGAGATAATATGGAAACACATAATAAAAACATTTGTGAATGGGTTGATTCTGATATAGTCCAACTTCCATCTCACTCAAAATTTTAAGATATGCTAAGAAGAAAATAAAATAGAATATATCGTCTCCCACACAAAAAAATTATATTTATCTACTTCATATATCTTCATCAATAATCATACTTAGGATCATGGATGACTGCATAATTTGGAGGTAATTTTTAGGTCCCCACATAATTTTCGATTTTTGCACTTCCTCTTCCCTTCTTGAAACTCCAAAAAATAGTGTAGGAGTGGGAGAGAAAGATGAAAGAAGTAAAATCAGAAGGCCTCACAACAAAAGGCACCAAGAGGACCACAATATATATGGTCTCATCTAATGGACAGAGTACTGCACTTTCTCTCTTGGGCACTATAGTGCCCAAGTAAGGATTGGGAGGCACTTTGGAAGTACCATCATGTGGGATAGAAGAAGCACAACAGATGTCAAGCAAAGAATAGCCCAAGCTAAGAAAGGGTTCAATATGAAAAGGCAACTACTGTGTTCAAAAAATATATGACGACGAATGAGGAAACACTAGGCATGTGAAAACATTCGTGTGGAGCACACTATGGATTGGAAACATGGACCATTGGAATAAAAGGCCATATAAGATTAAAAACATTTCAAACCTGGTGAAGTAGGCCATTGCTGAAGATCAAATTGATGGATAAAATAAGAAACTAAGAAGTTTACAGAAAGGAATAATAGGAAAGGACCCAATATAACACTATAGAGAAAAGAAGAACCAGATGGATTGGGCACTCCCTGAGGCACAATGAGTCTGCGGAAAATAGAGAGAAAAGTCCTAAGGGTAATTAGACCAAATAAAGAGGAAAGCATTGGTGGCCCCAAGGGGGGGCAGAAGGGGCAATTGCCCCCCCCCCCCAAACTGGCGTATTTCCCTGTCATAGACAAATTAAAAGCCTTAATTATTTTCAATTCGACAGTATCTGCACCAACCAACTACTCCAGTTTTATTTTATTACTAAATTATTTTGTTGCTTTTTTGTTATTGAAGTTTTGGTTTTTTAAACTTTAAATCCGGCAAATATTTTTGCAAACTAAAACTGTTTTTAAACCCACAAGCTAAATGCTAATGTAAATCAAAATAATTTTGAAATTAGTCGATACTTGGTGGTAATCTAAAAGGGGAATATGCATTTAGTAAAAACTTCCTCTTCAGAAAAGGCAAACTTTAGCTTCCAAATCACGTATAAAGTGCCATTTTGCACATAGTTCGTTACAAATTTCCGGGACGAGCCCCAATCCCCCTTTTCATGGGGGGTGTTACATACCCCAAGAGCCGCTCCCCCCCTCCCTCTGGTATATACCATATGGAGCCGCCGCTGGAGGAAAGCAGGTAAAAAGAACAACCAAGGAGTAAAGGGAACTAGCATTAGACAGGGAAGGATGGAGGGCTGCAATTACCCAATCTTTGGATTGATCGACCAATGATGAATGAAGGGATTGGGATTCCACTGAATTATAACCGCCAATGCCATGATTCAAACCCATGCTCTTACCCAAAGCAAAAAGTGGCAAAAGCAGCAATTTCGGAACGGACAGCAGCAGCTGCTGCCGCCCATTTCGCGGGAAATTTACCATCACCACTTTCGGAGTCGCGTGAAAGAACCAAAAAAGTACAGGAAAAACTTAAGAGATTGATGAACAGAAGCGTGAAAATGCAGAAAATATTTAGGTTTATCCATTATAAGTACATTAAAGACCATATGAACGTGCAATCTTACACATAAATGAATGTTAACGACGAAGGGCCCAGCCAAATTGACACACCGGTTCAGTAAGATCACCGAAGTTTAGTAATGTTGGGTCCGGATGGCGCGGCGGTTGAATGGGTGACCATACATGCCTTCACCGTGGCGCTCTTGTCCCCTGTCTGCATGTGGCAGACAGGCATGGGGTTGGCACAATGGACCAAGAAGGTCTAAGTGCACGGGCTCCTGTCAAAGCCCCCCCCCCCCCCCCTACAAACAATCTATATAGCTGATTGTCTCTTTCCTTCGATCATCTCTCTGAATATTTTCTTTATCCGTCCTTTCCGAGGCTTATTTAGAGGTTTCTGAACAATATTTGTTTTACGGAGTGGGGTTGTTAGCCTCACGTCCAACCCCCATTTAGGCGGACCGTATTCTTCCGCTCTCGTCAGCCCCGACCTGCTTCCCACCGGGGTTCGGTACCCGATCTTCCACAGGTTGCTCAGGTTTCCGGGGTTCCCCACTTGGAGTTGAGAGTCGGAATTAGGTAGGAGAGGCTAAGCAGTGCCAGCAGGAGTCGGCTCTGTGTGGTGCATTACCTTTGGATCCCAATTTTCTCTATACTTCATTATTTTTTCGTCTCCTTAATCCTTTTCCAAACCAATGTGTCTAAGGCCTCCAACCTTAACCATCCCTTGTCTTGACACAGAGTTTATACGAGGAGGACAAATTGGTTGCTCCGAGAGATAATTTATGCAATGATTGTTTCGCGAATTCGCCACATTTCAATTCAGTTCCTCTTAGGCGCGAATCTTGAAATCATTTCCGTTTTCTCGGTGATTTTCTGACAAATTGTTCGAATTCGATCAGTTATCGCCATCTTCAGATCTGAGGCAGATGGTTATTATTATCATTAGTTAGATTATCTTTTAGAGTTTAAATGGAAGTGAATAAAAAACCTCTGAATTCTTACATGCGAAGGGCCCTATATTACCAATTACATTTATTTCTCCATCTCAGCGTACGTTCTTCTAAATCCCGTCCATAAAACCAATTCTCTTTCTTCTCCTTCTCATCTTATCCAATATCCCCCCTCTATCACTGTCTTAATCACAAACCCTTCGCCCCTCATTACCTCTTCCAACCACCTACTTTACGCCCTCCTGATTCACTGAAACCCGGTTCGTGTTTGAACGTGAAAACATTTTTAGAGGTTGGTGTAGAAGTTTGAGAGATAAAAATTTGTTAAAACGCCATACTAAAAACGTTTTTCTGAGCAAGTTTGGACCATTCGCTTCTTCTTTCAGCTTGTAGCTTTTCTAATACCATGTGGAAGCTACGAGTGCCTAGGAAACTATTAAAAATGATAAAATGTTCCGGAGTAGGTACTGGGTTATTATTTACTTTTATTAGACACATTTCAAAATTGATATTATTTTCACTCACTGAAATAGATGACCACTTGAAATGTGTTCTGCCGCTCATCTTACTGACTTCTACCACAGGAGTCAAAAGTAAACTTCGCCAGGATCCTAGCGCCAACAACAGATTGCGACATAAAAACGTTTAGCAATGAATAAATGGAATACTTATTTAAATTACTTTGTCAGATTAACTGTAACATAACCATAGTAAATTAGTTGCAATAATACAATTTTTATTTTTTAAAATATCAACATTGAAAACTTTACTTCAAAGTGTTTCAAGTGCAAGCCGGAATGGACGGCTTTTTGGATTAAAGGGGGAAAGAGAAGAGGTTACAGTTACAAAACAAGCCGAGGATTACATATAAAGGCTTAACCACGTTAGTCATGGTGATGTTTGTGACCGTGCTTTCTGCATTCGTGCACGGTCTCCGGTTTCCAAGGCCTCCTCTTGTTGCCGTGGTGATTACCTCTCCTGCTATCGCTGGAATCGTCGGAGGAACTGGAGGAACTGCTTCCGCGTCGATTACCTCTCCTGCCATCTCTGGATTCGTCGGAGGAACTGCTTCGGTACCGGACATGACGTCGGCGCTTCACGGCCATTATGGGTTCCAGTCGGGGATGGTCGATGTCGTCATCACTGTCATCATCGCTGAATTCATCGCTGTACTCCTCGCTTTCGTATTCGCTGTCATATTCTTCGCTGCTGTACTCATCGCTGCCCGGTAAGCGTCTGTAGTACTCTTCAGCCGTCAGCTCGATCTGTTCATTGGTCGGGAACGTGACATCCTTATTCACCGGATCCTGAGGCACTGCAATGTAGCATCAACGGTCAAATTGGAATACTTTGAATGACTCAGTTGTCAAATGAATAAGCCAGAGCCAGAAATAAGTATGGAACTTGCATTAGGATTTATAAGGTCCGTCAGATTTGCAGAAGATCTAGAATCAGTCATCCAATCGACTAAAAGGACTGAATTCACTGCTGAGCCCATAAAAATATCAATGTGAGGCGCAAATAATAATGATTTAACTCAAGAAAACGAAAGCACCTACAGACACTGCAACGCAGCAGCAGATTGGAAGATTGTGATAGAGGACTTAAAATAAAGAAATGTAATTGATATTGAGTAATAATTGGATTGAATGTACGGAGCTTTAATTAGGACTGATGAAGTTTGGTAGATTTTCAGATGACGAAGCACAAGTCACCCAGTTGGCCTAAGGAGTGCATTCGTCGCTGAGCGCGTTAAAAGATCAATTATGAGACGCGCAGGATGAAGCTTGAACTCAAGAAAAGGAATTTGATTCTTTAGAAATATAATGCGAGCCTGAACATAGAAATTAGAGGGACACATTAGAACAGGCAAATAGAGCGTCCCACATTTAGTTGACAGTATGGTATCTCATAGAGATTCTTTTCCTGTGTTAATATCCATAAGGCTGGAGGTTCAATGTTGCCAATAGCAGTGGGGAAATTAACAAAGAGCTATGAAGCATTCTAACGGCACAATTAAGAGTCTTCCATTATTAAAATATTATTCCCCAAAACAACTTGCGTAAATTAAGCAGTTCGCCGGAAATGGTTGCCTACTTGAGTGCAGGGAGCTTAAGTTTGGCAACAGCGTTCTCCACTAGTCTACTGTTGACTAAAGGTGGAATTCTCTATAGCAAACGTATCTGGTAGAATTTTGGAGCAGACCGGATTGGGCAGCCAATGCATAAGGGGAAGGATAGGTCGTTAACTTATGGAAGGGGATTGGTGAGGTGCTCTGTGTCAAAACGTGAAAAAATGACCCTCTGAATGGAGACTTTTACTGAGTGCAGCGTAGTAAAGTTCCGGTCCATGATGAATAAGGTCGAGCGTGGATTGAAGGCTTTCGTGATTCTCCCCTTGGAGAAGAATGGTAACAAACACCTGTATTGTGCCGTTGTAAATTCATGAAAAATTGACAGAACAGCAACTGATTCTTACACTTCGAAGGTGAATTTCAAATCAAGTTTGGTACTTTAGTTTTTACAAAGTGAGAGGTGAAAATCTGCAACGACAAATTACTGAGGAACGGATTTGGTAACGGAGAAAACTTCGAACAGCATTTTTGACGGCCCATCGAAGAAGAAATCTACCGGCATCTGTGAGATTCAATAATGTACGACTCGTGATACGCCTACTGTCAGATCACGCTTTCTGATCAGCATGGAAGGAAGATGTGTGGAAAATGCCATTCGCAAACAGTAAAGCAGTGCAAAAATATGAAATGCCTGTAAACACATGATTTCCATAAAAATCACTTGTTTCGATTGTCAAAATTATTTATGTTATACTGATGGGGGAATTAGGAAAACTAAAAGAAAATGTTTTCCAAATATGGGAAAAGGATTGCTTAGACTATCATTTTCCACAGCATATGAAAGCTGAAACTATAATGTTCCCTGATCTTGCTCGTAAAAAATTATTGTATGATTCAGGATTGAAACTGGGTTATTTCCCAATGTTTGGTTGGTACTTTTTTTACTGTTGGAGCTACGCACTAACTAATGATACTCACAGGGGATAGTTTGTATATTATCTCAACTATTTACGAAAATTAATCAATTACTCGCCACAGTCATTTTAACAGAATTGCAAAAAATATCTTCTGTTGTGAAGGCGTTTTCATCGTACGGCGAGAAAAAAATGAGTCAAATTTGAGACCTACGTAGTTATATTTATTTCATTACTGATAATATTTGTCATGTAAAACTATTATTTTGCGCCATTAAAAGTATAATATTTACTGAATACTTCTTACAGAATAAAATTAGAATATAGTCTCCATTATGACTAGGGAACTATCTCGCTTAAACTACCGTAAGGGTGCGTGTCCCGTGATGAAAGTGGCTGTATCGGCAATCGTGGGCCACTGAGCGCGTATTTAAATAATCTTTCAAGTATGGGAAAAATATTTGGACCACATATTTTTATGTGAATGTGAATGAACAACTTATGGCTCGTTCTCGGTGTTATGTAAGGTTTTGCCGCGACCAATGTTTGTGTACTTTCGAGGGCCTCGTGTGCACAAACTATAAGGCTTACAGAATATCTAAAACTATGACTAGATAGCCCGTTTTGTTGACTACCGGAAATAGTTTATCACGACCGGATATAGGGTTGCAATGTGACGTCACAGCGCTGCGCGTGGGGGTCTAAATTTGGGCTTGTGTGGGCACGGCGCGCGCACAGTTCAGTTGTATCTCCGGAATGAGTCGATCGATTTTAGTGATCGAGGTGTATTCAGAGAGCTGAGAATGTGAATTAGACGTTTATAACACGATAAATATAAAATTGACATTGAAGGGCAGAAAATATTAGTTACCTTCGACCAATTGTTCTTAGGTTAGCCATTTGTACTAATGAATTCGATGAATAAATGTTATGTGCAGCGTAATTTTCTTTTTTCCATTTCAACTTGCTTTCTGACAAACAAAACAAAATAATCTCCCAATAACGAGAGTAACGTATGCAATATCGCATTCACGAAATAAAGATCCCACGGGAGTATCAAGAATACTCCCTGTATTTTTTTCTTCAGTAGGTCTGGCTGGTAGGTTTCTCAGGGCTGGCTTCCACGTGCTAATAAACTGGAAACCTTTGTCTCCGTTCATTCTGTTTTTCACGCCCCTGATTTCCATAGCCTCTTTTACAAACCGGCCCCAGTAGTTTTTAGCATGGCGAAGAAGTTTGGTCTCCGCGAAATCATCGATCATGTGACCGTTCTCGAGGCTGCCACCGCAGATTTATCTGGCTAGAGGAGCCTGATGGACCTTTCATGCTCTTTCAGGCGTTTCTCTATGTGCGATCGATGTAAACTTTCCCATAAACGCCGGGTGTTTTCAGCCCCATGTTGGTTAAACCACACTCGTGTCCATCTGTATCATTAGCACACTCTAATTCTCGTTAGTTTAGATTTTAACATCAAAAGAAAAACCTTCATCTTATCGCAGCCATTATTTATGTGTCATCTCGTTTTAGACATACTAATATCTAACTAGTTGAGGGTTCCTGTTTAAATGCAGCGAGAAGAAGAAAAAATTATGACATTTTCAGAAGGTAAAAAGAATCCCCATGATGTAACGTGCAAATTGCAAATACCATTAAGTATGCCAAAAACAATTCATTAACCACCCGTGGCGAGGATGAGGTGAAATATACACCTTAACAAAGGAAAAAAAGAAGCCCTTACACCGAATCAAACCATTTCTTATGAGAGTAAATGTTATTGTGTAAACAAAATCCTTTTAAATTATTGTTCACGTTTACAACGAATTCCACTCGTCTGTGATATCACGTGCTTCCTCTCGTTCTTGTAGTTGAGTCGTAGGAAGTTAAATTTAGTGTATTTTTCATATGGTCATCACAATTTCCTTCAAAAATAATGCGTGAGAAATATAAATAAGTATATTTAAAAAATTTGTCAACGTTCGGTTGCTACAACAGTATTTAGCATGTGCACCCAGTCACTTATATATTCCTTAATCAGTTCAGAGGTGGTTCAGAATGAAAATAAATGAACGGAATCTAGGCTTCAACAATAAGCATGTTCGTTATAGAGACGATGACTCAAAAACGCAAAATGTCTGCTAAATATCGATACATTTTATTGAATTTTTCCCAATTTCGACAGTAAAACAACATTCGGTTATAAAAATAAGAATCTCCAATCAATTTTCTTTCTATAGGTACTCCTCCAAAATTCGTACGACTTTTATTTGTAATTAAATTTTGCAAATGAAAAAACGTCTGAACGAAACCAAACATCAGCTTTACGTGTTTTTCATATGGGAGTTACTGAAAAATATATAAATACATCCTCTGTGCGCGCATTATGCTTTAAGAAGGGTACAAAGTTTCTCTTCACGTATTAATATACATAGTATAGATTATCCCTCCAAACAACTATTTCTGAGCCCGATATGGCCAATTTCAATGTTTTTTTCTATACTTCTGCCTACTATCATCAGCTATGACATATTTTGTTCTCATTTGATGTATGGGACTCCTACCAATCACTTTACCGGTTCTTGGTCATGTGAAAGGGTTGCTTCAGGATTGTATTGTCTAATCTCGAAGGAAGTAATTGAGAAGTCACTTCACTCAACAAACACAAGAACTGGTAGGACAGGAAGCGAAGATAAGCGCACCTCTGATTAGTGCCACGCCTTCGCTTTATCAGCTTGCTTATTTATATTCACCGTAAAGAGTACATCGAACTTTGTTTTTCAAGGTGAAAGTTTTCTTTGTACCCACGTCCGAAAATTACTATTTTGTGTACTTCCAGTCATGTACGGAAACGCAGGGACTCCAGGATGAAGAAAACCTCAAGAAATGGGAGCTTTATTCAGTGAAGACTCAACAATTTCCACTGTACCGAGGTTATGGCGTTAAAATGTCGCAATTTTCACAGCATGCGCATTACATGCAAAGCAAAAATGCGTAGCAAATGTAGCCCTTACTGAATGAGAAATTATTGGTACACTAAGCAAATTTCCCATTGTTAGGTAAAGATAATTTCTGAAGAAAACAGAGTAATAAACTTCAATGTTATTTCATCTTAATGAAAACCATGCAAACCGACCTAGGACGACTTAGCGTCATTCTGAAAGTCAAGAAACTCTCCTACGTTTAGTATTGAGGGTATCAAGTTATAACGAACGGGTGGACAATATGGCGGGGCGAATGTGGTTCGTCCAATCACTGTGCGTCAGCTCCGCTCTGTTGAAGTGAATAAAACACCATTATTGACATCAAATCGTACGGAATATTAATAATTTAATATATAATAAATACTTTTTTTAAACCATGCTTAATTATATTGAATCTCATTAGAGCGTTGATTCGGATCATAAAGTATCGCCTCACTATAAATGGGTATCGCTCGTATTTATATGAATTTTGCAACGTTTCTTTGAAACTTAAATTATTAGCATTCCTTTTCACTATAAATGCTAAAATGATGGTTGCAATTCATTGTAACACCACTGACTGCGAGTATATAATGTGATGCGGGTTGCGTCATGTTAGGATAAACAAATATAAAATGTTAACCATTTAATTTTAGAAGATAAACTTGCAAATTAGTGAATTTAATGACTAATTCAAATATTGCCCTCGAACTGAAGTAAGTGTACCAAAATTTAGCTTAATTTGACATTGGAAAGTGGGTTAGATTTCTATTACAAGATTCCATCCAGACAAACAACAAAGAAACAGGGCAAGTTAAAATCAGCGTGGTATAACTATGCACATCTTTCACACTAGCTTTGACATTCAAATTCACTATCACAATAACAAACGCTCAATCGAGCTCGCTCTTCATTCATTTTGGTGGACAATGTAATGCGGATTGCTGAAAGTCAATGTTTCCCACAACCCGCCCTATCACGTGACATTGCCTTTGTCGTTCTACTTTATATAGCTGTTTTGCTCTGGTAAGGTCAAATCTCAAATACACCGGGAGCATTTTATACCCTGCACAGAATGATTTGGTAAATTTTGATTTGAATTAATACAAAATATACTATAACAACACAGTCTGTCTATACTGACTTAGAAAATTCATGATATGTATATATTTTTCATGAAACATTTCCTGTTATCGGCATGCAAGATCATATAGCGATTAAAATATTTCGAAATATTATTTTCTCAAATTCAACTACGTTAATTTAAGAAAGGACGCAATTTTCAGATGAGCGACGATCATCAGATTAGGGATCAGAAAACTAAATATGTACTAATGTGAGCCACTTTTTTATTTGGTCTTTCGAAACAGAAAAAAGAGTCGATTCTCAGTGGAATCAGACAACGTCCATCGATACCAATGAAAAACTTTGAACGATTTCACATAGTAGTGTCAGCTGCAAACAGATTTCTATGAATTCTACGTCATTTAAAAGTTCAAATTTCATGACGGCTCAACGACAATAACAGCTGTAGAGCAAAAGAGATTGGAAGCATTGGAGATGTGGTGTTACCGAATAATGATGAAGATTAAATGGACGGAGAGAATTACTAACGAAGAAGTCCTACGAAGAAAACTGGAGAGAAAAGAAACATAATGAACACAGCGAGGAGAAAGATACAAATTTCTCGGACACATTTTGTGACAAAACAGCCTAATTAAATAAATATTGGAAGGAGAAATAAATTATAATATATTGATATACTACGGTATTGATAATCTAGTGAAGTTTGAGTGAAAATAAATTTGTGGGATCAACTAAGTATTTTTTGCATTATTATTATTATAGAGCGAGACCTAGAATGGAATGCATTAGGCAAAATCATGAAGGATGTCAAAGTAAATAATTATGTAGGGATGAAGCGGATAGCAGTGTTCGGATTGATGACTTCTGGCGATGATGACGACTCAACAATCGCCAACATTTTTTAATTTGAAGACTAAGAGCGAAATTGAAATAGAATGGCCGCGCCTTGTCTTAAGTGCACGTACTATCTCACGGCATTTAAATAAACACCAAGTGGTAATAACAACGCAACGAAAATTCAAAGGGCACATATTTCCATTTCCTCTCATTACTTTTATCTGCGAAAACCGGCCACTGCCACCAAGAGAAGCTAATGGCACTGGGTGTATACAAGGAGGGAAAATTGGTTGCTCCGGAAGCAATTTTATGTAATGATTGTTGAGCTCATCCACCATATTGGGAGCATTCCACTCAAGGTGTTGGAGATTGGAACACATCAGCGCACTTAAGGTAGTTTGAGCGAGATATTTCCCTAGTCATAAGGGAGACCATATTCGAATTTTATTTTTTATTTCAGCGTCTGTAAGAAGTATGAAATAAATGTTGTAATATTAATGGCTCAAAAATATAGTAATATATGACAAACGTTTTCAGTAATTAAATAAATATATCTACATAAGTCACTAACTTGACTCATTTTTTCACGCCTTACGGTGTAAATACTTTCACAACAGATAGTTTTTTTGTGATTCTGTAAAAATTACTGCGATGAGTAATTGATAAATTTTTATAAACAGTTGAGAAAAGATACTAACTGCACATAGTTCGTTTTTTGTCGAAATCTAGGTGTTATAAATTCCTAATTTTTTCAACATTCTCCCTCTGGAGCACACAGCCGTAATCTACCCCATGTGGAACAACTTAAATGTTTAGGAAAATGGCTCGAAAAGTAGATTGGCAAGGGGTTTATATTTTGATATCGCTGGAAAGATGGGAGTTTTATCTTTAAAATGAAATCAAATTCATCAAATTCTAGGCGAAGTGATATTTCGCTCAAACTGCCTTAACCGCACACGAACGACGTTGAATGGAACGATGTGCGCTGGCGAAATATTTTCTAACCTCTCGGTAGGTGGCAATATGTGGGTGGACCACAGTCACGTCCGAATCATTTGTATAAAGTTGATGAATTCCTTCAAATTAAGAATCTAAAAACATAAGCTTTTTATCACGGAGCAATTGAAAACTTTACTACATGCATGTTTGACGCCTTTACTGAAAATCAACAAACTTTACAACAATCACGGATGCCATTATCGACATACTCTTTTTTTATCGCACATCAACTTTGCCCCGGGTCTGTTTTGAAGTGCCTAGTGCGCGGGATCTGTAACGTATGGAAGGCAATTGCGCTATTATTTTTCGATGTGATTAGTGTACTAAAGCGAACGGAAAGCCTTCCATTGTTAGCCATTTATTGCCTTGCGCATAGTGATTTTCGACCAAACATATGTTTGGAAGTGGTAAGAAAGGAAAATTGTGTAAAATTTTCATTCTTACCTAGCTAAAACAATGATCTTTAGGAAATAAAAGGAGGTGATTTGATCATTCAAAGTCAATTGTGGCCTAGTTTTTGAAACGAGCCCATCGCTCGACCATCTCTGATGTTGATGAAATTTTGTGTGTTGAGTTTCACACACCTCAAACAAAATGGCGTACATATTTAAGTCCACCGATGGAATACTTTTGGAGGTATAGCCTCTTTAGTTACCCCGTGTCACGACCACGTGCTAGATCAGATCGATTGTAGACGAGTTTACTTTGTTGAAATTCATTGTACTAAGAAAGCTAGCTGCTCATTATTCAGACAGCTCTTGAAAATGACGTGTAAACGTTGAAACCGGTCGAGTGAATAAATTTAAGTGTGGAAAATTACTACGTCTGTCTCTTTCTTAGCACGTGCTAGATGTTTGGAATTTTGGAAATCTTGAGGAATAATATCTCCGACGATTTTATTTCTAAACAAATGATACTACACTATCTCGTACAACTCCTTATGATATATTTATTTAAAATAATCATAATATTAGTTTTTTGCAACCAGCGTAGATAAGTAGCAGGGAAATCGGCCGAAAGAATTAGTTTTCCAAAAAAATCGTATTTTAGCAAGCTATAGCTTCATCAATAATTATTCAATTTATACAATGAATATAAAATTCCGTCTACAATCTTTCAGTACCTATGAGTAACGTTTTCATTGAATGATTTCAAATCCCTAGCTTAGTCCGTTAGTTGGCAAATTACGTCTGAAGTTGACGACTTTTGTAAAAAGGTCGAAAAAATACGGTATTTTCAACCCGTTTTTTTGCGAAAGACTATCCTCTTCGTCCTTCAAACCTATCGCATCGAAAGAGCATGTTTTAAAACCCCTACAATAATGAGTTTGATTAACTAACCGGGCACACCATGGCGGTGCAAGGAGGTCCGTGTGTGGGGCAAGGTCTGCGTACTCTACAGACCTTGTGTGTGGGGTGCCATCAGCTTGTATCAGCGCCTCACGACGATGATCTCCTGTAACTACAAGCACGGTGTTTGACGTAAGCGATCCTACGAGCGTATGCTTTTGCAACGACGCCGAAACAATACAATTTGGAAGCCGTCGCCATGGCAACGGAATAAATATAAATAAGGAATATGAAAGATAATACAACTGTTAACAACATCCAACGTGGCCACGTTTTTGACGTAA
The DNA here is from genome assembly GCA_963573305.1 of Pyrrhosoma nymphula. Classification (NCBI taxonomy): domain Eukaryota; kingdom Metazoa; phylum Arthropoda; class Insecta; order Odonata; family Coenagrionidae; genus Pyrrhosoma; species Pyrrhosoma nymphula. The sequence goes on along the minus strand of OY754331.1, from coordinate 121,382,330 downwards.
TAAAAACAAACGGATGCATTGTTGCTCGCGAATTTACCCAATGAAAGCCCTGTGCTGCATATTGCACTGAGGAAGAATTATTTTTTGCAGAATCCATCAACACTTATAAATCGGTATCTGTTAATCCTGCCTTCAATGACTTCAAATATACACTTTGATGTTTTGAAATATTCCTATTATCCCTAATGATCGATAATACGACAGGAAATATTATGGAAATGTGTTAATTGTCCTCTAAACCTCGGGGAACTCGACATTTTCAAGGGGGCTCAGTTAACTGTCTATGGCTCTAAATTCGGGAATGCTCTATTGCGTTATCGCAAAGAGAGTGAAAATAATTCCCTGGAAGAAACCAGCAATGAACATTTATTCCGGCAGTTCTGGCGGATAAGTCAAAATATGCAAACTGATAGCTAATTGTGACTTATTGCAGGTGCATAACTTCCCTTTGTAATTTTCCATGCAAAATTGAGAAAATTAAAAAAAAACTCCAGCCTTCACTGTTAATTTTTCCCTGTTATTTTTCCGAAGGCTTCGCCCCTCGTACAGGATGGCTGCAGCAATAAACAGAATGGATACATGACCACCTACACAAACCTGTTATTGAAGTAGACGATGCGAGATTGGCGAGAGCCAAAGCCAGAAGGCACAATAGGCAGATCGCCGGTAAGGACTTCATCTTCATGATCCTGGAAAAAAGATATGAGTTTATGCATACATATAATATACATTTGTGCATAAATACATACCGTCCCCTTTGGGGACACACGGTATGAAAAAAGTTTGATTCTCGGCGATAGGCTTGCAAAAACTGAATCTGATTTGAGTTGGCTGGAGCGGTAATCGTGGGTTATTGAGTGCACATTTTAATATCTTTTTAAACAGGTCGAAAAAAATTCATGGACCACATGTCACTTACGTACATCTGTTTATTCGATGGAACTCACCGTACCGGTGGTAATGGAAACGATGAAAGAATTATATTTTGCATTTTTTCCTTGATTAAAGCTTGTTGTGACTAGAGTTTTCGGCGCTCTATTAGAAATTTAGACGTAATTATGCTTAAATATTTTTTATCGATAATTGGACTGGGCGCGACGCATTGAAATTTGCCAGTAACGAATATAATATTGGTAACGGCTTTCGGGCGTTCCTCCGCGTTGTCTTGTCTAAAGGCGACGACAGCTTCTCCAGCCAACCTGCTGGCGTCTTCAGGTCAGAAGAGGCCATCAGGATGGCTCGAGAAACTGTCATCACCTTTAGACAAAACAACGCGGAGGAACGCCCGAAAGCCGTTACCAATATGGAGAAACGCCGCGGAAACCTCAGATCCAATTTGAAACGAATATAATAATAAGTAATGTATTAGTTCGCGTTAATGAGAAAATCAGTACATACGTAATCAAAATATTACGAAATATAAGTCATGTGCCATAAGGCTACGTGTTATAATAGGATTGAATTGCAAAAAAAAAACAATTTTTTTTCACTTTTTTCTATAAATATCACTAATTAGAACACGCATATCCTAAGTTTCACGCAAATCTGTACATACACGAAAATCGCTCCAAACAAATTAATAATTTTTCCCGTACTGGCCTATCCTTCCATGCCATTCTTTTTTGCTTAGTTACACTCAAACATTGTTTCATACGCTCCCCCTTATTCTAAAGACTACTAATAACTCTACTCTTAAAAGAATCCCTCCCACCACATTCGATCATTACTTTCTCGGCGTACTCCTTCCACTGACACCATTCATCCTCCTCTGTCATACATCGCCTCAGTTATTCGATTCTCATTTATTTTCTCGACAAGACTAAGCCAACGAAGCACACTCCTTTCATGCACGTCCATTACTGGAGCAACCAGCCCACATTCTGTCATCACCCACACATTCCAACTTCTATCCCTTCTGCTTTTATCGCAAACGCTTCTCAGATACCCCATAGTACCCACTGCAATTAACCTAATCTTATGTATATCCTGGCATACCAATGCTCTTCTTCTATACTACAAAGGGGGAAGTTGTACACTTTTGTACCCTGCAATTATTGCTTCTATTCCGAAACGCATTCATATATATACTCAAATACAAGACCCTTTGCTTTGTTCCAGTATCCACACACCTTTAAATCTCTTCATCTACCACGTTGACATCAATCAGTAGGGCTCGAGGAGCAATATTAGGATAGTAGACGCATTCCGAATCGTTGCTTAGTTAATTTCACGTCTACATTCTACGTCCCTGCAGCACCCCTTAAGGGTGTGCGGCAGGGGATGACTCCACACTAGGCACGCAGCAACATAGATATTGCTATTAGCAATTTCACTAAATAAACATTTATGCAAAAAATATTTCAAAACTATGGACATATAATTAATAAGCAACCCATGCAGATAATGATAGTTAAAAAACAAATAAAGAAAATAAAAAATAACCTCCAAAGTAAAACGAAAAATTATATCTATCGTTAAAAATAGGCAGAATCGATCATAGATATTTTGGTCCCTAATCGTACGCAAATGAATTAATTTTTAAAATCTGTCCGCCCTGCAAACTATCTATCGAAGTATATTCATGTGATCGAACCTACTAGCATAGTACGGATTTATTAATAGGTGTCCTTAACGCCTCCGGAGAAGTAACTCGCCAAAAATGCACTCAGGACTTTAAACCTAGTATTCAATCTACGCTACTAAGTCACGAGAAGGCTCGCGTTCTCCTTTCACTAAAACGATGTGACAAAGACAAAGTTTGTGTTTTGAATGGTGTTTCTCATCACGTGGTAGTTATGGAGGCTTGCTCTCGAGTCAAAACAAAGAAATGTCCCTCGTCTAAGTTTGTGTCGATACAAATATACATCGCTCTCACTGGCTGGAATTCCTTAACTACTGGAAAACAAGACTATGACAATAAATTTACAGATGGATATCCTTTTTCAGCGATTGCTTTTTCTGGCCAAGGGAGCCTCTTGCAGCGCCATATCAATTGGACTAACGCATTCCGCCTACATCTACCGTTGCAACTAGCTAGTTACTTAAAAAAATGAAGACGCGCTTAGACAGTCTTATTACTATCTTTTTAATTCATGAAAAAGTGAGGATCTCTTGCATCAATTTGTCACAAAAAATACGTAAATTTATGCAATTAAATGCACCTTTCGGGAAGATATGACTCTATACATGGCACTTTTTCTACAATCGAAACATGTAATTGAAATATATATGTCGGTAATAACTATCGTTTCACTAAAATTGTCTCAGCAAAAGCCAAGAATTTCACAAATGAAATTAGCCGACGAGCGAATGTCGCTGGTGTAACTTTGAGAAGGACAACAATAGCTCCTATTTTGCGTCACCTCTTGCAAGAATTCGCAACTACAAGAAAAACCTCTGTCACTTTTGAAGAGTTAATATTGCCTTCTTCGACGAAACTAACATCAGCGCCTGGCATTCTAAATTGCTAAATTAGGGATAGACGGGTAAAGTTGCAAACACAATGCCCCCAGTTCACGAATCGCTGTAGACGGCCTGAAGCAAATGAGAATGTAGCAAATCCTCCAGCGACATTGATGTACTGCTATCGCAAGCAAAAAGACCGCGCCGCACAAATGAAACACAATGACTAAATAACCTTCCGAAACCGCACGTCCACTCGCATTGAAATATTTAATTGTTTTAGATTACTTTAGTCTTTCAAGCTTACCACGGGATCAAAGGAACTTCACGTGGTGACCGATCCGTGACTTATGAGCGAGGGAACATACTTACGAAACGTATTTATTCACTTCTCGCTATCCTCCGAAAATATTCCAGCTACGATGAGAGGAAGACTGACTGACGGCTTCAAGGAGATCGAGGAACTGTCTGAATACTTAATGGACTCGATTCCGACGCCTGATAAACACAAATTTGCGTATTTGTTGACAGTTATGGGGGAAATCCCGATACCGATAGGTTTCTGTTCCCCTCGAGTGATATAAGTGGACAGTTACAATGGCAATAGGAAAGCGAGACATCCACTAAAAAAACAGGTTCCTTATCTCAATGGTGGAAGCAAGTTATCCACATTGGCCCGCCGTAACTAAGGAAATAATATTTTTCCCTGTTTTGAGAAACCGAGGTGCATGGTACATGTTTTCAGTCTGAAAAACATTGGCCGTAATCCAGGGCAGTCAAAAACGAGTTATCACTATCCATAAAATTCGACGAACTTGGCTCTAATTTAAAATAAACAGATCTCATATTTTAATGTTACAAAAAGTACTAGCCACTAAACACAATATTTTTTGAGATATTTTCCAAAAAATAGATGCTGTTTCCCAAGGGATACGGTACGGTTGTGCCTATCCTATCCCTATCGAGCCAATATCTCTCCCTTACTTTCTGCATCTACATATACAAAATACCCAGTAAGCCACCTAAAGTGAAGTATGGGTTTGTGGCACGTGAAGTAAGGGCGTGCGGCAGGGGGTGAGTAGTCACCAACATACATTACACTATACCTTAAATTTAGAGTAACTACGGCTAATTATGCATTAGAATAAATCGCAAACGCGTGCAACGAGGCGAAGCTTCATAAGCATGCACTACACTGCAGATATGCTCCCAATGAAGAGGGACCGTTACTATATATGCATTTTGATACTACACTTTAAGGTGGCCGGAGCGATTGTAATCTATGTATGTAAGCGATCTGCGTGAAACTTTGCATGCATGTTTTCATTAGCGATAAATATCGAAAAAAGTCTAAAATATTCATTTCACTAATTTTTTTTGGGCAATTTAATGCTATTTTAACACGTGGCCGTATGGAACATAAGATACATTTCGAAATAATTGGTGCGGATTTTATTCGAAACACGAAATAATGCATTCCATATTATTAAAATGGCCGCTAACAAATACCAAGGTGTCACGCCGAGTCCAATACTCGACGAAAACATATTGACATTCAATTTCGCACATTTAGAACACTGCATCGAAAACTCTAGGCATGACGTGCTCTAACGAGGTTCCACCGCGACTGGGTGAGTCAACACAAATATTGTATTCTAACTCTTTGTTTATTTGGTTTTAAAAATGCTACTTTAGCTGCTGACCGGCTTTAGATATTGAAAACCACAATTAAGGTACAAAATATGCAGATTATTCCACGAATATATTTTTAATTAACACTTTCATTATAGAAATGGACGCCGACTGCAGTGCCATCTATATGGAATTACCACATTTTCACTTCAATGATCGCAGGAATTAGCTAATAATTAAAATAATAAAGTGGCAAGATGCATCTATTTTGTTCTTGATCGATTTCCAGGGAGTTTTCGTCTCTTATAAACAGTTTTACGGGGAAATGGCATTTATATTGCATAGGAAAATAATAGATTTCCCTGTGTTCCTCCCATTTTCCCATTTAACACCATGTAATTTCAAGTTCAATTTTAGAGAAAAATAGCGTGGAAAGGTAAAGTTTTTTTGTTCATATCAGAAAGAGAACTTGTTTCTCTATAAGTATCCAGAATATGGATGAAATGACATGTATGTCCTTATATGGTGGAACCATCTCAAGGAAAGTAATTTCAATTATACTACCTACAATACTCTTGTACCATTTCTACTTCTGCCTTTATGGTGAGTTCCACCGCATAAACGGATGTGCTTAAATGAGATATGGTCTTACTACTAGTAGTATTTTTTTCGACCTACTTGAAAAATTATTGAAATATGTACTCGCTGACCCACCGCTCCATATCATCATCACTCTTTCGACTATCGTCCTCCTTCTCCCTTTTACTCTCATATCGTCCGTTCCACCCACTGAATTATCCTACAGTTCGTTGAGGACGGGAACAGACGGCAAGGAAACATTCAGTATCCATTATGGCATTATAGTGATAGCGAAACATGGTGGCAGTTGTGCAAAAGGTCATTTCTCAGTGGAAGAGTCCATTTCCTAAGAACTGGATCAGCGCGGGGGAGTAAGGTACCTAGTCTCCGCGTTGACCACCAGGGCTCCCAAGGTCGCAAACCTGAGTTGCCAACTTTATCATACTCAATCTGCCATTTGCATCGACTTTCTAGCTATCCATATAGATCCGAATCCAATTGTTTATATGGGCTTCTCCTGCAAACGATGTCAGCATATTTTGATTTAAATTTGTTTGGATCGTAAGAATTTCCGTGATAATATTACCGTGGAGAATTGACTCTTTTTGAAGTAACTTACCACCCAAGCAACTGCCACCATATTTTACTAACAAAATAGTGGAAATGGGGCACTGTGCCACAGTTACATACAAAAACGTTCGATTCCAAACTCGTTGACAAGATTAATCGTCGGTGACAGTGTTTGCGGAAGGATTAATAGGTTGAGAGAAGATAAGTTTCAATATTTTATGATTGAGTACTCATCTTCAAGGTATTGTGCAACATGAAAGTGAGGGATTTTTACTGTGATATCAAATAATCATGTTTTGTCATTTATATAGGCGTGCAAGAGTCGATTAGTTCTCACACCGTTATTATACGCGGCTAAAAAGGACTGTTTTGCTATTCAGGTGCCTTTAGGTAAGTTTCCGTTATCTGAATATGAGGGAAAAAAGAGGTGCACTCATTTCACATTGCTTCATTTGCTGAGACATCCAATAGAAATCCTTTCATGGACCATTCATCATTATTTGAAAACGGAAAACTCGGCTAGTTTCGCCTTGTTTGTTTTATTATCGTCCACTTAGCTACTTCAAAATAAACTTAGTAGAATATCGGGCTACTTTGTTGGTAATTGTAAAAACAATTACCAAGTTAACAAATTCGCATTAAAAATTAATCACAACAATAAATATTAACAACATCGACAGGATGTTTATCAAGAATGAGCTAAGGATCATCTAAATTTATGCTTGTTGGAAAAAATACATAATCCGCACTAAAGCCATATTGATAAAAAAAACCTATATTTTCACTTGTTCATTCATTTTACTAAGGTCATTAAAACAATAAACGATTTAAAAAATCGATTTTCATGACTCCACTCGGTTGGAACTACAGGTCTTCCTACGTAACTCGTGTTTTTTTTGTTGGTTTAAGCACTGACTTCCATTCAGGCGCATCAGGTTTGAATCCCAGCAGTGATGTAGATTGTTTCGTGTATCTCATTGCCGCAATCTGCGCCTCAAGTGTAGTACTTTGTTCGTCGGATGGGGCGTTATCCTATTTGGCTTCATGGCAACTTTGTTAGTGTATGCCTGTTTCCGACCCTTTATTTCCAAAATAATTCTACCAATACCAATTCTACCAGTCCTCAATACGCAAATGACCTCAGCTGTAGGTAGTCTCATATAACTAGTATAGTGGTGGCGAAACTTGGTACCAGTCCCTGCGCGAAGCGTGACGTTAAGGAGTGGATGGCTCTTGTGGAAGGGGTCGGCTAAGAAGCGGAGGGGACCCACCAAGGTTCTTCGAATGCTACAAACCTAGGGGAGCTACAATGTTTCACTACCACTACATCACTCGTTTTCCTAAAATTTAGTAACTTGTTAGGTCACGAGATGATTTTTATGGGGAACAGTTTGTATCAGACAGATATGATATTGCGGATAGTATTCGCAAAATAACATTTCCAAAAAATAGCCAGAAAACTCTTAGAAAGTCCTTCCAAAGGCTCATGGAAGCTGCGCAAAAGACGCATTTGGCTTTAAAAGGGTTCATTTAAATAAAATATCGTTGACATACTGTGCATGGGCAGTAATCGCATGCCTTACTACACTTTTAGACTATATTTATAACGAAACTTGATGGCAGTCGCCTTCGCGAAGCATGACGTCAAAGTGGGGAAGGCTGGAGAGGGACTGGTCCGCTAAGGAGTGGAGGGGAGAGGGAACAACACGTGGCACAGGCAGCGCTACTAACATAACTGTTTACGATAAAAAAAAACAAAGCTGTATCAAAATACGTTAGAATTGTTCGCAACCTATCGGAGATTCCCATTAAAACAATTGGATTAAGAGCCATATATCTACACAATACCCTGGAAGCCACATAAAAGGTGTGTGGCGAGGGATGAGTTATCGTACTATTTTTTTTAACGTGCTTCGACGGCCAAGGTCATTTCGCACATACTGTCTGCCACGTGCAGAATAACGTGCAGGATTTAATACGTGTTGCTAGCACTTTTTCCCCACGATATTTTAATCTCGGGTGAATATAACGCTCCGGTTGATGCAATTTTTCTTGACTTTAAAAAGGCATTTGATAAAGTTTCCTATAGTAAGCTACTCATGAAATTAAAATCCTACGGGTTAGACGACGACGTAATTTCCTGGATTAGAGAATTCTTATGCAATCGCGTGCAAAGGGTTGTATTAGATGACTATATCTCTAATGAAGTAAAAGTTACATCGGGTGTCCCACAGGGAAGTGTCATAGGCCCACTTCTGTTCCTTTTGTACATAACCCAGCTGGCACAGAGTATGCTCCTTATTCTTTACTTACGAGATTCTAACGTAAGAAACAGGTAAAGGAAACAGGAAAGCTTACCATGAGGTAACGCGTTTCCGTAAGAAATTTCTCATACCCAGGTAAGACAGGGGTAAGGAATGCTGTCAAATAGCCTCATAATGGGTAAATTACTTACCTACAGTAGCGCAACGCGCGGCAAAACGCTGTACTACCACCTAAAGCAGCATACATGATTTCTTCTTCTTTTAATTTATACGTGGTCAATAAATACATTACTTATATGATTACCTACCGTGAGATATATTGGGTAGCTTTAAATTAATTCCACAATTTATCCAGGCACACACGGCGGCACTCAAATAAAGGAACATTATTGGTATTGATATATGTGATATCAAGTCGAAAAAATGAAAAAAAAATACTTTTGAGGAGGTAAAATTTACTGAATGAAGCATAATGAAACAACATACATTGCAAAAGTCAAAAAAAAATCATCACTCTTTCATTTGGACGTAAACAGCCACACAATTTAAAACTCTCAAATAACACAATAATCCCTGCCAATGACAAATCCTGCCTATTGCTAATTAATCATTGCCTGCCTTAAACGTTGCGACGGATTGATTATTTCAACAAATTCACATTGGAAACCACAATGTAATGAAATTAACAGATGACACTTGGGGTGGCAAAATTCACTGAATGAAAAATGAAAAAACACTACACTATTTATCCTTTCACTGGGACGTAAACACCCATACAAAAAAACAGCACTGTGACTGTGCTAAATCTGCACTCCAACTGTGCCAAGGGACTGTGCTGTGGTTGCACTGCAACTGTACTGGAATTGAAACACCACAGTGCAACATGCAACATGCACATTTTGGGGAACATGCACAATTTTTTATAACCACTTATATCCGAAGGACACTATCTAAAATGGATGTAGCGAAAATTTCACAGATGGCAAGCGGTTTTTTACTGAGATATCAGTCTTTAAAAATAATTCTTTCTCGCCAGCTTGAAAACACTACATCATCGGAGAATGGACGCGTGACGTCACGGAACGGTATCGCTAGAGATTGTTTACCTTCTGACGAGAAAGTAGGCGGATGTTATTGATGGAGCAAGCATTTGGCGTAAATGATTGCATTTATTTCATATTTACTGATATTCACTAATCTTACTTGATCATTTCATTTGAGCAGAATGTATCTTTACGAGAAAAAACCGGGAAAGTTATATGAACCCTGCATCGTGCCTTGTTGCTCAAATACCTCAACTTCCACGCCGGAAAAGGTTTTTATTTACGTCCCGAAAGACTCGAAGAAGAGGAGAAAATGGTTGATAGCCTGCAGAAGAGACAGAAATTCTCTCTCTCTAAATTTTCGACGGCTTATTGCTGCGATGATCATTTCAACGTAAGTGCCGGTCCCACGTATTGCAAACCTTATTTTTGTGAGGTAAAAAATGTTATAATTGAGCCAAATTATGTTATTGCCACGTAATATAAATTAGAAAGTGAAAAACTACCACATAAAAGGCAAAATATTATTTATGAACGGAAAGTTATGACGTGATTTCAACAAAAGTATTATTATTTAAGTATTCTACCGCCTAAGATACGTTTACATGGACCTTGCATACTTCCCTTTTTCAATTCATCCATATATATCCATAAATAGAATGAAAGGGAATTTATGGCTTTGAAAATCGTTAGATAACTCATGAAATACCTATTATATCTCACTATTAGTTCATGATTTGTCTGTTACACGTTATTACCATTAGTTTGCGAACTATAATTGATAGAGAGTAAGAGTAAACGTAAGGTTGTAGGCCTCGATGAGATCTATAAAACGCCGTCAACAGATTGGAGGTGAGAATGTTAGTTTAGAAGGTTTCGCCGAGAAACAGGGTCTTCAGAGTTGGGCATTCGCCGTCATTAATGAAAAATTAGGGAGAAAAATAAAGCAAAAAAAGTTTAAAAGGTATTGAGATGGTGAACCTAAAATTTCCAAATATGTTAGCGAAACTTGCTATGGAAAAAAGAAGAAAAATTATTTCCAAGTACCGGATTCAAACTTCCAACCTTCATCTCCACCCACTACCTTACCCCTACGCCAACGGCTAATTGGGTGAAAGCGTGGAAAATTTACGTTATATTATGCATTTCTTGTATCTGCCTATCATAATTTTCTATTTCAGATGATTGTTTAATGGTTATCGTGAGGTCTATGAAGAAGCGAATGGTATAAATCTTTAGGAAATTTTAATGACTACACAATGAAGTAGTCAAAAAAGGACAGATAGTAACCGTTTAGGAGTAATTGACGACTAACCGCAGGCTTGCGCGTCCCAGCGGACGAAAAATCCGAACTTGGGGGATTGCGAGGTAACTCTTTGGGGTAGCAAAACGAAAAAGACATCAAAATTTACGCCATTTCAATAGCTACTAGAAGAATTCGTAACATTGGAAATACGTTTCATACTTTAATAACTACATACTGAAAGCCGAAATCTACAATACAGCAAATATACTGCTTTACCATGGACTTCCCTAATATAGTCTTCAATAAAAATGTAGGTAATATGAATCAAGATTTATATCTATGCAATAGAGGGGGAAAGATTACGACTGCATGGCTTAAGTTTCGGTAATAATGAAATTTGAAAATCAATAGATTCAGAATATGAGACACATTGAGTTTGCTACATATTAATGCAAAACTTAACATGCCGACTCGTATTTTTGGCGACTGAAGCCGTTGCGTTAATTTAGAATTATTTAGACATTAATCATACTTGAAAGCTGTTTGTACATCAGTTTATTTTTTCCATAGTTGTATTTTAACAACAAAGCAGCTGATATAAGAGAACCGCATAATGTGTCGCATGAAAAGTTAGGTATTAATAAAATTATGGGCAGATGATAATTTACCGCAGTCACGCATCTCGGCAGCGACGAAACAATCGCTGTTTTTCAGGAAGACGGCCACCATAAGTGAGTCAATCATCGGTAAATTATCCGACTGTGCCTTCTTGAATCCCACTTCAGTCATTTCTTCTATCGAGAAATTACCAGAATAATTTTAATAGCGAATTTGCTCCGATAACTTCAACAAGGCGCCTATCTCTGCAGCTGCGAGGACTTCAGTTCCGTTCAGTGACGTCAAGCCAATGAGAAAGCGTTTCGAGTCTAGTGACTTTCGTCAATTTTTGCTAACTTTAAATTAGCATTTTACAGCATTTGTAATTGACGGAGACAGCATTGGCTTACATATTCGGATTCGTGAGAAAATTCTCTATATAGTGGGCTACAGTAACGGGAGAAACAAATTCCACGCATGTTCCCCATTGTCATAGCATTGTCACAGTGCAGATGCCATAGTATTGTAACAGTGCAGTTGACTAAGTGGTGTCACAGTGCAGTTTCCATAGCATTGTCACAGTGCAGTTGCCTGAGCACAGCCACAGTACATTTGTCCGAGTACATCTCTGTTGTTACCTACTAAAATATAATAACTCGAGCATATTTTTAATGAGAGTTACGAAGATGGAAACAATTTATAAAGATATAAAAATAACTACGAAAAAAAAAGAAAAAAATAATCTCCATGCCTGGGTATCGACCTTCAGACCTTCCGCCCCACAATCCAACACCTTAGCACTACTCCACAATTGCCATAGAAATGCGAGCAGTTCACAGGTCTTAAGTTTTATCATCATATATATATATTATTTCTCAAGGGCTTATTTTTGTCGGTACGCCATAACTTTCTTAATACTTCATCAATTTTCATAAATAAGGCATCATTATAAAGCTTTTCTTAACCGCTACACCGGAAAAATATACAAATTACTCACATTTAGTTTTTTTCGAAAAATTACAATTGAAAAAACGGTTTTTTGAAATCCCGCCCTCGACCTATCGATCCTCTATTGAGAATATCGAGATATATCGAAATTAAACCGATTTCGATTTCATGCATCTATTATCTCATTCCGCATTTCATGTCGTCTTAACATATTGATTTAAGGGATTCGATCTGCTGATCTATTTATAAAATGAATTAAATTAATCAAAACTTGAATTTATATTTACTTCCCCAAACAGCTCGCAGTCATTTGTTTTCACTTAGTCCATGACGACCAACTTACTTCGTCTCTGCTCTTTACGATAAAAAAACCCGGCTATCAAATCAGATTATTCACTTTAAAGAAATCTACACAAGTTCAACTCAAAAGTAAGTACCGTATGGATTCTGTAGCCTTTCTATTTGTTTATTTATGACATATAACCTACATGAAAAGATTGTCTGCTCGAAGCTGCCGGACACCAGATGCCAACACAATTGAGATTGCTTTTCGCAATCATCTGCATATTCTGCTCTCCCGCTAACATACACCTTCAAAGTTGTGGGGCACCTTCAAAGACGCACTTAGCGACGATTTCCTTAGACCACACACGCCCGAACAGGCGTACAACCTCACACTACAGCAACTAGAAGCAATTTTTACACAGAACGGTAGAAACTGCCAAGATTTTCATCTGCCAAAGCCAGTTGTTACCAAGAACTCAATGTTAACAAAATTTATTCAAAAGCCATATTATGTCCAAAAAATGACGATTGTACCACAATGTTATTTCGAATTTGTTACCTGGACAGGAAACGGTTTATCTCAGTTCTGATTCGGTTCTCTGCGAATAGAAGTAAAACGCTCAGTTGTATCCATTAGAATTTCTGAACTCATTTAGCCATTCAGGTTTGCCACCTCATAAACTCATACTAAAAAAGAACGCTATTATCATGTTGATTAGAAAACTGAACTCTAAGCAGCGCTTAATTAATGGCACCAGATTAGTTGCAACTCACTTGGGCAACTACACTATCACAGCGAAATTGATTGACTCCGGTCAAACTGTCGTCATACAACGTATTAACCTCACCCCTTCTGATCCTACAGTGCCTTTCAAACTGACTAGGAAGCAATTTCCCATGAAAGTTGCCTTTGCCATGACTATAAATAAGGCACAGGGACAGACGCTAACAAAGGCAGGATTGTACTTACCTGACCCTGTTTTTTCACACGGTCAGTTGTATGTGGCGTTTTCCAGGGTGCGCTCTTTCAGTGACATCTATTTCTGTGTAAAACAGACCCACCAACAAACAATCACAGATGACCATATCATCACCTCAAACATAGTGTTCAAAGAGGTCCTGTAAACATGTAAATATGCTGTAAATATGTAAATACCTTAACATTATGTTTCAAAAAATATATAATCTAAAATTTAAACACACATCTATTCCTTACTTCAACCCACGCCTACATCAATGACGCACTAACTACACGGTACTAACTATACGGTGTGCACTTCAAAGAAGTGGAATTTGAGTAGGATAGTGTGCGAATGCTTCGCACGGGTCGACTAGTTTTTATATATTCTGACTTAATGATTGGTCGGTAGGACTGAAAGGACTCCCTCCAATTTAATCCCATAGTAAACAGTCACTTAACCCTTAATCAGTCGAACTGAAATGCACACGGATATACAGTAGTTTTCTTGATATAATTCTCCTTTATTTATCCATCATAACCATGATTAAAACCCTAAACTTAAACCCTAAAAAGGTTACTTTTTCAAATTGTAATTTTACTCGTAATTTACTCCAACATGTTTGTTACCGTGACCCTCGGGGTAATTTTTAATTGGCGTGTAGTACCTACACTTGGTCATTGATAATGTGGATTCCTCTGTTTTTTAAAATTGTTTTGGACGGCATGACCAACGTTGATCACAATCGTTTTTTCTGACTATAATATATTTTTTTCAACCACTATCCTCTTCAGCATATTCTGAAGCTGGATCTACACTAGAAAAATTTTCCGCGTATACGCATTATACATATTATATGTTTCACGATTTACAGAAGCTCAGTTACAGTACAGTTGGAGCTATAGTGCAGTTCAAACCCTGTTACACAGCTCTGTTACAGTACAGTTTGAGCTAGAGTACAGTTCAAACCCACCTTACACAGCTCTGTCACAGTACAGTCTGCCCTGTCACAGTACAGTTTGAGCTATAGTACAGTTCCAGTCCTTTTACAGTACAGTTTGAGCTATAGTACAGTTCAAACCCTGTTACACAGCTCTGTCACAGTACAGTCTGAGCTATAGTACAGTTCCAGTCCTGTTACACAGTTCTGTTACAGTACAGTTGGTGCCACAGTACACTTCCAGCATAGTGATGCAGCACTGTTACAGTACAGCTCTCTCCACAGTACAGTATCCACAGCACACTTCCAGTGCAAATCGTCCCTCATAAAGCCCACCACAGTACAGTTATATGGACTGGAACTGTGCTAAATGCTGAGTTTAGTCCAGTTTTAGCTCAGTTGCAGTTACAGATTTTTTCCCTGGGCAACCACACTTACAAGACAAGAGCAATCGACATGTAGTCACCAAACTTCACTTCAATTCACATAGATTCCACATCTTAATTTAGTCAATACTAGAAACAACGAAATTAAAGTCTTCTCCAACACATACAACGTCTTTGTAACACTTTAAATACAATTCCTGTCATAACACGTTATTTAAAGAGATAAATCCTAGCTAATGTACGTAAAAATATCACCATTTAGACGCATGCAATCCAGCTAAGCACATAAATAACAATTGTAATCAATGGCATGTTACAATGCACTCCGTAAAAAGTCAAAACACACGATATACCTTCGTTTACATGCATCACAAAATTGACTCGGTTATTTCTTACACATTGAAACTTGTGGTGATAGAAAATTTATTTAAACTTCAAATTAAATGTTCCACTGGGATGATTTGCTTTAAATCGTCGCAGATAAACACCAAATTATCGTTCTCCTGGTTTCCGTTTCGTTTCCTCCGAAAAAGGGAACGGTCTGGGACCATCAGTCCGTTCCTCAATTATCCTTTAGTACCTGTTTCGCCCGCAAGGAGTCATGCGATACGTGTGTAAGAATTAAGTAAGTGACTTAAATTGTAAGTTATTTACCTATTTCTTCTTTCAAACTTACCTCCATGGCTTACATTGTGCCAGCTGGGAAACGACATCGGTGTAACAGTTGACAGTAAGCTTAGATTATTTGCAGACGACGCAGTGGTGTATAGAGAAATCCATAGCCTTAACGATAAGCAAGCACTAAGGACCTCGAGGCAATACAGGAGTTGTGGAAGCAAGAATTAAACCTGAAAAAATGCGTTGTTATGAATTTTTGGAAACGGAAAAACGCTCCTTGTAACAGCTATTGCATAGAAAACAGCGAATTAGAGACTCTAAAATCGGTTAAATACCTCGGACTTAAACTGACCAATGATCTCTCGTGGAGTAAATATATTCAATAAATGACCGGTCAAGCTAATCGAAAATTGGGATTTGTTAAGAGAGTACTTGGCAAGTGCGACGATAAAGTTAGGGAAATCAGCTGCTTCTCCCTCGTTAGACCCCACTTGGAACATCCTGCCAGAATTGGGGATCCTTATGAGATAGGCTTGGAAACTGAGTTAGAACGCGTGCAGCGAAGATCGGCAATATACGTTAAAGGCCGTAATGATAGTTTCGTTAGTGTTACTGACCTGTTTCAGCAACTGGAATGGGAAACGCTTTCAGACCGTCGATAAATTTAGACTCAATCTATTATGTAAGTTCCAAACCGGTCTATTCTCTAACGAAGTTGATAATATTTTACAAGATCCAACATACTACGGTAAATCAGATCATGAGAATAAAATTAGGGAACTAGACGGCAGAAAGGACAGATTTAAAATGTCATTTTTCCCACGAACGATAAAGGACCATAACAGCTGTCAATGTGACTTTTATCTAGGTTTGTCGATATAAGTAGTGTAGCTCTTAGTAATAGTAGTACTCCCTAATACTTGAATCCTTATCTGTTACCTAGTACTAACAGCATGCCGTGCATGTTTTTTACTAAGTCTTGCGTCTCTGTCCATTTGTGTAGTTGCACAATACATACATATTAACGGTCCCTATCCATTGTGAGTATATCTGTAGTGTAGTGCATGCTTGTGAGGCTTCGCCTCGTGACAAGCATTAGCGATTTATGCTAATGCATAATTAGTCGTAGTTACACTAACTTTAGGGTATAGTATAATGCAGGTTGGTGAATACTCATCCCCTGCCATAAACCCCTGAGGTGGCTTGCAGGGTATTCTGTAGATGTAGACACTCTTTTCTCCAGGAATCGCGGCAATCTACCAAGTACCTCATCAATTTTTCTGTAGATTAGTCAATACTCCTTCAGTTAGCGATGGTTTATATCGTCCGTAGAGTTAAGTGCAGTTTTTATAGCAGTTAGGTGAATTTACCTTCATTTGTTCATTCAAATCCGTGATAGCTGGATACCGGTGGGCGGAGCCAAGGTCAATTTCAATGATGAACTTCACAGCTTCACTACATTCACTCGAAAGAGTCGAGGTGACTTCTATCATGCAGAACAGCATTACTGTAAATCATAGCACTGTAGAACAGTCTTCTGATGACACACAAAATACTCCAGAATAGAAGTCTAACTGGCTTAAATACCGAGAAGGAACGATGGACAGCTCTCTAGTGACACCAGAGCAAACCGATGCCCAATAGACGAAACACGAACTTCCGTAACACGAAGAATAGACGAAACTAAATAATGGCACCATGCGGCACGATGGACTTTCATGTGAAACATATAGGATGAAATACATGGTATACCGCACCCCAGTATATTCCATTTACTATGTTTTTCACTAGTTTGACCCACGATACAAAAATAGCTAGAAGTCGTAGTGCTCTATAAACTTGGTTTGGCCCGGATTAGCCAATGTGAACAGATCACTAGCGCTTGAGAGCAGGTGTAATAGGAAAAACAAAAACAATGTCAAACAAATGTGTAACGGCGACCGTCGCGTCACCATAAAAGTTAGTGAAAACGTGAAAAGCAACCAATTGATCACACAATGTGTAGTATTTCGGACAACGTAACACTATTTTAACATTAAAATTCTAAAAATAAGACGGGATAAATAAAACCAGGAATTTAAATATCTCATAGGATTATCCACGACCCTCGTAATTACTGACCAAGAATAATAGTTCGACGTATCGTGTCGGAATTGTGAATTCAGTATGTCTTGCACTAACCTTTACAGGCCAAGTGCGTTCGTACTGTTTGTCTGAAGGCTGAGATCGTGACGTTATTTCCTGAATTTGAGGAAAATATCGGGACAGCAAATACGACTTAACGTCAATGAGACACAATCTTAAATGTAAGATTTTCAAACATGACTATTTCTCAGCGGGGGCGTAGCTCAGATGGTAGAGCGCTCGCTTAGCATGCGAGAGGTACCGGGATCGATGCCCGGCGCCTCCAGTTTCTTTTCCCAGCGCTAATTTTTCAATTTTTGCCAACCTGTTGCATATAATTAAAAATTTTTAAATTAGAGTTTTAAAACAAGTCTAAAAAGTTAGACGCCGTAACAAAAGTTATAAACAACTTCCATTCTCATGAAAGTTTTATATTCCTACCAAAAGTCCTTTCTGGCCGAGTAGAAAATATTGTTCATTATATGGCATTAACTATGTCCGCATTAAGGTGTTTCCACCGTAACTGTGCGAGTGAAAACATATACTAAATTTCAATTTTTTTGATTGGTTTAAAAAATTACTTTCGTTGCTTTCACAGATTACATGCGTTAGGTGGCTCTTGAAATCCAAAATTATAGCACATAATATGCAGATTATTTCAAGAATATTTAGTAATACTTTTTTCATAGCAATTGACGCCGATTGCAGCATTGTTTCTATAGAATTATCGAGTTTTTACCTCAATTATCGCAGTAATTAGCTAATAACTCAATAACTACAGTGGCAAGATGCACATATTTTATTTTTATATAATTTTCCGGTAGGCTTCGCTTCTTAATAACAGTTTCTCGTGTGAATGGAATTTACAAGATTGAAAATTATTATTTTCACCCGTTTTTCGCCCATTGTCACATTTAAAACCATGTAATTTCAAGTTCAATTTGAGAGATAAATAGCGTGGAAAGGTAACAACTCGCAAGGGGTATAGCGACCTTGATGGCCCCCGGTGTAGGCTGGCGCCTCTTCAGGGGAGGCTTGCGCCTCACTAGTACCCAGCACACCCAGCCACCACAACCGACAAGGACTGGACGCAGCAAGTGATGGACCGCGAAGGGGCAGAGCCAAACCCCCAGCAGGGAACCCAGACAACCCCGGAAAACGCTAAGCCGCCCACCCGGTTCGACGAGGAAGAGCCAAGCGCACCCCCGACCCCACCCACGGGGAGACGCGCACGGGCGCCACCCCCATACCAATGCCAGAAGAAGACCGCCACCCCCACAATCGTGCCCGACCCGAAGCCATGGGACTCCCTGGACGAATCGTATCGCCACCATGAACACCTAATGAAAGCTCAAGAAACGGGAAGGCATGTGGCACGGCATTCACCCGAGGGTGGAGGAAAACCCTTATAACCTCCGCTAGGCCGCCAGTACTGGGTGCTGCACTAAAAACTTACTGTGATTAGCAATGCTGCCATAAAATGTCAAATTCAGTTTATCTTGTGAGGGTGAGATTTCCATAAAAATATTCATCCCAACTGTTATGGTCCCTTATTGTCCGCGGAAGACCTGTTGATGTCACGAAGCAATGGAACTTGGGTCGTGAGAAAGAAATTAATTTTATGTGGAAAACAAAGTAATTCATCATTTCATTCACCGTAACTTGAACTCCTACACTCCATCGTGAACAGGCCCTTCCCCTTTGATCATCTTCTCTCTTATTATTCTCTCAGCTTCCCAGCCCACACCACTCGTAATGTGAGTCTTATACAAATATACCCAAATTACGTCTCTCCACTTCCCAATCCATCCCTATTCCACCGCCTACCTTCATCACTCATTGCCCTTTCTGACAGTGGATTCACGGGTCTTCCTCGCGGTTTACCACCCTTCCCCTCGGTATGCATGCTCCCGCTTATGACCGAGGGTACGGAAGGGCTACGGGAATAGGAAGAAAAAATAGGGATAGGAAGAAAAGGGTACGGGGAGGGGCAGCTTCCGACCTCAGAGCCATGTATGGGCTAAGGGGCAAAAGACGGAACGCAAAATAACATTTCTTCTAATGTGTTTGCTACACCGAATCCTATTAACAAGGAAACGATGGAGTCGCAACCGGTCGTCCAGGCACCCGGCCCGCTCGTTGCCTTTTCTGACACTGGGTTCGCGGGTCCTCCTTGCAGGGCACACCACCCTCCACCCGTTATCAAGCACGAGCTTATGACCGGGATGAAGAAGGGCTGCGGGTATAGGAAGGAAAAAAAGGATAGGTAGGAAGGGTATGGGAAGGGCCAGATTCCGGCTCCAGAGCCATGTATTAGGCTAAGGACCAAAAACGGAACGCGAAACAAGCATTTTTTATAGGGTGTATGCTACATCGAATCCTATTAAGAAGGAAACGACGGAGTTGCAGCCGGTCGTCCAGAGCCCGGTCCACCCGATTGCCTTTTCTGACAGTGAATAAGCGGGTCTTCCGCGCAGGGGACCACCCTTCGCCCCCGGTCTGCGAGCTTTCGCTCATCACCGAGGGCTAGGAAGGGCTGCGGGAATGGGAAGGTAAAAGGATAGGTGAAAGGGTTTTGGGAGAGGGAAGCTTCCGGCCCCATAGTCATAATTAGACTAAGGGGTAGAAAACGGAACGCGAAACAACATATAATCTCCAGCGTTTGCTGAGGTGAATTCTATAAATAAGAAAACACCGGATCGGCAGCCGTCCTAGCCCGGCCCGCTAGATATGCCTTTTCTGACAGTGTATAAGCGGGTCTTCCGCGCAGGGCTCCACCCTTCGCCTCGGTCTGCGAGCCTTCGCTCATCACCGAGGACTAGGAAGGGCTGCGGGAATAGGAAGGAAAAAGGATAGGTGAAAGGGTTTCGGGAGTGGGCAGCTTCCGGCCTCAGAGTCATAATTAGACTAAGAGGACAAACGGAACGCGAAACAACATTTAATCTCTAGCGTTTGCTGAGGTGAATTCTATAAATAAGAAAACACCGGATCGGCAGCCGTCCTAGCCCGGCCCGCTAGATTGCCTTTTCTGACAGTTAACCTACTTTTGACCTTTTCTCCTCACGCAACATCTTTATCTCCCAACTGACATGCACAGAGTAACATTCTTAGTTTCCCTCGCCTCAAACAATTGTTTACTTGATCACTTTAGCACAAAAGTATGGAAATAGATTGCATAACGGGTGACTTGAAAAATTTCAATATTTTCCGCTAACGATAAACGACCAGCTGGCAGTGAGACTTTATAATTAGGTTTGATGATAGATAGGGTAGCTAATTATTTAATTAGCTCCCTAATGTTTGTTTCATAACCTGAAACGTAGTACTTACAGCAATCCTCTCATGTCTGCGGCATAACTCTTATTTCTCTGTGGATTTTTGTTGTTGCAAAATACATTAATACTCATTGTGTCTATAGTAATTGGTAGTTCATCTATCTAAATCCACATAATACCCTCCAAGCCAACTCAATGGTGTGTGGCAGGGGGTGAGTTATCACCAACATGCAATACACTGCACCTTATTAAAGTGAATGTAACTTAGACTATGGATGCATAAGCAAATACCTGGTACTTATTGTCAGCATGCAAAATTTCACAAACAACTACTACATTATAAGCTATACTTATTGTGTTGTGCATATAGTATTGTGTAGTGGAAGTAGTGCATGATCGTGAAAATTCTCCCCCTGACTGGAACCCAGCAGCATTTTCCTAATGGATAAATAGTAATAATTATTATAATTAATAATTGCTTCATTAACTTTAGTAAAATATAGTGTGGTACATGTTGGTGAGTATTCAAACTGCCACTCACCCTTAGCCCTTAGGTTGCCTTGTATATTGTTGAAAACTTCTGTTCCTGTTTTAACCGTTGTTTTTTACATGTTCTATTTATTGTAATATGTTCTATTTATTGAGTGTAATGTAAAGGCCTTAGTTACTAATTTTGGTGTGTTAGAGATATTGCATGGAATAGGAAGGAATATATAGAGAGCAGGAGGTAGGCAATCTTCGGTTCAAACCACTTTTCGTTTTCTTTGCAACCAGTTGTTCCTTTTTGACAATAATTACTAAGGTAGGGAAATTCTAAGTATGAAATTAAGTTATCTTAACTATTTTGAACCTTGTAATCGTCCACTTATATTCATTAAAATTTTATGCGCAGACGTACATGGGCATCCACTTACAGGGACATAAATACAGACGAAACGTCTCCAATGGCGGAATAATATTATTTCATAACCAAAGTATTGTGTGCTACAGGAAAAAAATATCTCAAAACTCTCTGAGCTAATGGCTGTCCCACATAAAAAATACGCTTAAGGCAAATGCGACCTGGCTGCTCTCACTTTTGATGATAAATTTAGCCACGAGCCGTTCTGCAACTATCTACTTAACACTAAAAAAGCAGGCTACCTTATTTCGACTCGTTTTATATTTTTAGAAAGATACCAATTTTTACCAGTTTTACCAGCATCGATAATGACTATTAATCTACATTTCTAATGGCCGCTCAAACCCTCGTAGTCTGACAAAAACTGGAAATCAAAATAATTAATTATGTTTGACATGCACCTGTACGCAATCAATAGGCAGGGTCGATGCCCTTTACATATTCATATTTAAGCGTGAATGATGTTTGCATGCTTTTAGCAAAGGGGCTGATTTTTGAGCGACGAAAGAGATTGATAAATGTTTAAATTATGTACTACTAGTTAAAAAGCTGCTGACATAGGCTAAAATATTGGTGAAATAGCCAAAAAGGAATCTATAAAGTAAATAATTAGATAGAAATTAATGTGTCGTTTTAATTTTTAATGAAAACGATATTAGTAACTATGATAAACAATATATAATATCTAAATGTCAGAGACTTCTTTGTGTACAATATTTTTGGTGAAGAGGGTGCTAATAAGCAGATTCCCTTGCATGCATTTTGAAAAAAGCATATGCCCGCGCCATGTGCCAGCTAGTGAAGAGAGTAGGTATAGAGGAGTTCGCTTGTCATCTTTTGGCGCATATCTGAATCACTACGCCTAGCAACTGAATCAAACATACGTACGCGTAGCCTTTTATATGGTGGATTTAGAGAAACCATGTGTTATATTCATTAAAATTACATAATTTCTTAAACTTCAAGGTTGGCTTCTTTAACTCTGAAATGATGATCCCTGCGAATTCTTGGGACTTATATACATTTTTCGGGCGTAAAGGACACAAGAAAAGTTACACAAGACACAAGTTACGTTAGGAAATTGTAAAAATTTCAAGCCGTACAATATTGAGGCATCTTACCGTGCAATGCATTATTGGGCAAGAGCCAGCCAATTGCCGTGAAGTCGGACACGTGAAATTCGTGGATTTTGCGCGGTGGAGTCCCTTTGCCGAGTAAACTATCCTAATAAAATCACTATCAGGGCATTGGGATAACTTCAGTGAAGCTATCATTGAAATAAAATGAGTGATTTTCAGTCGTAATTCTCCACAAATTTATTTTTTTTAATTTGACGATTTTCTTTACCCGATGACGATTGATTCGGGTTTAAGCCCGGGTCAAGGCAATTTATTTTCCCTACTCTGGCATTTAGCATTATGTGCACTTGCGGGTGACTCCGTAAAGGTGATACTATGGTTAATACCCTCAAAATTTGGTAAAATGAGCGAAAATCTCATTATGTTCCATGTTTGGCGTTAACCTTGCGGACTTCGAGCCACTAAGCACACGTTCTGGACAGCTTCGTAACCTTCGTAACAATTGTGCCCGGGATTCTTGAACATCTTGTTCCTTTGAAGACCACAAAATTTCAACGTGGAATAGAACGCCTCGGTAACTTGACTGGCTATCGCACTCGGATCGATATTGAGGAATCCCGATTCGAGTCCGGGTCAAGGCAAATGATTTTCCTCTGGAATTTCACACTTATGTGCAGGTGACTCCGTACTTGCAGGTGACTCCGTAAAGGTAATACTTTAGCTAGTCCCGTCATCCCCAAATTTGTATTTTTCAACTTCAATTACAAAACTCCAATTTACGATACAGTAAATTAATTTTTTTTAAATATGGCAATAGGAAGGGGACAACAGGTTTTTTGTTCCACTACTCCTACTGAAATTTAGGATGTTATTCTTATTTCGGACACTCGTACTCAGTTGCATAAAATAATCTGGGGGTCGCAAATAATTCTGGCAAGAAGTACTGTGGACAGAATCAATAAAAAATTTGTAAATTTCACAATGGATTTTATTTAATACGACTGGTTTCATCGCATAGGCGACATATTTAGGCGCCTGAAGATAAGCGACATATTTAGGTGCCTGAAGATGTCGCATATGCGATGAAACCGGTTGTATTTAATAAAACCCATTGTGAAATTTGCAAAGTTTGTATTGATTTGATGAATATCGAGTTTATCGAAGATGTAATACACTTAAACGGAGCCATTTCGGGGAAAATCGGCTGACTTCCCGTGTCAGAAGTCACGAGTCTCATAGTTGCTGTGTATACAGCCTTTACATTTTACAAGGTAGGTATACACGAGATGTGGGAATCACGATAAATATCGCGATAAAATATCATGATATCGCCTCTCGATAAAATATCACGATATCGCACCCCGATACAATATCACGATAAATATCACGATAAAAGGTCGTGATATAACTCTCCTTGCTACACGAGATGTGGGAATCACGATAAATATCGCGATAAAATATCATGATATCGCCTCCCGATAAAATATCACGATATCGCACCCCGATACAATATCACGATAAATATCACGATAAAAGATCGTGATATAACTCTCCTTGCTGAGTTTGTTTCGGTATATTTAGATCAGTGGACAATATATACACAAATGTACAAACAGTTGCTTTCAGTTCCTTCCAAAATTTGAACAAGACGTCACCTATAAACTATCGGACCACTGAAATTGAAAGAGAGAGTGAGAGAGAACTGCTGAGAATTTGAATTAGCAGATAGCAGAATAGTAAGTTTTCAAACGTGCTTGCTCCACCTTAAGCGAAGGCCAGTCCAACGGCTGTCTTTTTCCGACACGATTAACCAGCGCAATATCACGATCATTCATCGGGCGCGTTTACGCGATATTTGAACGAGCGCAATATCACCATATTTTATTGTGATATTTATCGTGACAATATATCGTGATACTTTATCGGGGCGCGATATCGTGATATTTTATCGGGACGCGATATCATGATATTTTATCGCGATATTTATCGTGATCACGATGTTTATCGTGATAATTATCGCGATATTTATCGTCACGATATGAGTTATCGATATCGCCACCTGACGATATGCTAAAATTATCGTATCCCGATATTGAATTATCAATATCGCCCAGGCCTACCTGCACTGGCTTGTGTTTTTCAGACGGTGCGATGAGACACGCCCATTTCCCGAAATTGCCTATTACTTAGTACATATGTAAATTTCTTGAAATCATTAGCCATTTTGTAGGTTAATTTCCTTATTTCCATGAAATATGCTTAAAAGATGCTAATATCAAAGGGGAATGCAATGAGCCCCATCTTTCGTTTACACAGAGCCCCTCAATCTCTTCGGACGGCCCTGTTCATACACCTTATAACATACACAACACTTATGTATAAGGAGACTCAAATCACCGATGCAAGAGTCGATGACGTCAATTTCCAAAATGGCCGACACTCCGAGGATAACTTTGCCTCATGTCCAAACACAAACCGTTCTAACCGTATAGGTATGCTTAAACCTAAATAATAAAAAACTTGAAACTACGAAACTGCTAAAAATTAAACTACCCTTAACAGTAATGAATAATAAAACTACGAATTAAGACTCGGAATATAAAATATAAAATAAGAAAGCTACCAAAAAGCTACTAAAATCAGAATATCGCCTGCAAATTTCAACGTGGTCACACACTCGCCGTCAACTCCTATCCTCATTTGAGAGTTTCGGAATTTCTCCGCTAGTTGGCGTCGTCCTTGGCTGGAGTCTCCTAATACCATATAACCATAAACTATTCTTCCAACAGTCATCAAGGTTCGTCAGTGTTTTTAATACACTGACGGTGAAATTTCACCCATGGAATATTACCTAAAGAACATAGCCATGTACACTAAAGTGTATCAATCATAAGCATACCCTGATACAACGGTACTATGAAATAACAATAGTAATTTGGAATACTGAAGTTAATGAGAATTTCATAGTTTACCTTGATTTCCAGGTTTTCAGTTATAACTCTCCGCATATGAAGCTATTTCCCACACACAAGGAAACAACGTTACTACCGACGAAGGCTGTTTCCCAGTTCGGACCCGGAAGATTTATACCGCTGATGCCCTCGATCATATGGTATTACTAATAGAGTACAGTAATACCATGCCATCGATAATGGTGCTGAGATTGAAAACTAGAATGGGTTACCTTCGGAGCCTTCCTAAGTTTAATTTTCCGGCTCATGTAGCTTTGGCGAAAAGGAAAATATACCGGATAGACATCGGGCTTCAGCGTAGGTCTCTCCCTCGCGATTCTGGTTAACGAACCATCAGGCATCGGGATTTCGAAATGCCGAATGATAGCATCCTCCTAAAAGTGATTCTTACGCACAAAAATCCCTCTCAAAGAAGTCTCTATTTAAACTCTATGAATATTTAAGGATCCACCTAACACTTCAGCAACCTTCGCTGTGAAGAGGCTTCGGTTCCGTAACCCCAACTCATTTTTTTATCGTAGACTCCGTTGCACCCAGGTACACAGGAACGACGGTTAGACCTCATTTCTAAAGCCATAGATACTTACAATGCCATCTTGAAAACCTCCGCTAATTACCTAAGCCGACTTAAAGCGAGTCACGCACAGACCCGACAGAGTCACGCACAGACGCCCTTCCATTACCCGCAATGGAAAAATCAGGAATGAATAGGTCGTTCCGCTCTTCAGCGCCACGGTTCGGCCAGTCTAAGAAGCCATTAAAAACGCGCAAAATTACAGCAAAATCTAAGATTTCGGCCATCTTCTGGAGGCTCCTGTATATAGACTCCATGACTTCAAGTATTCATATGAAGTAACACTACATCCCTCTAGTGATAGTGTATCGAATTAATTCAAAGCGTTAGTATATACGTAACCACGCAACGACTCAACAGTCGACCCGTACGGGAGTCGGGTGTCGCGTGACGCTAGGCTTTCACGAGATTACCCATAAGAAGTGTTCCACTTTAAGAATCACTCACTCACCCACAAATCACGCAATTGCAATGTGAATAAGGAGTGAACAGTATAAAATACTCGCTCTCGATCATTCGGGTGTGTCGTGAAACAGTGACTCTCGTGAATCTCACTCAGGCGCCCCATCAAGGTATAAATGGATCTCTCCTCTGCCAATGATCCACCAATCACAAAAATACAAAATAAAAACAAAGAAAGAACAATAAAGTACGCTCTCACAAACAATCGGGTGTATCGTGAAGCAGTGACCCTCGTGCCCCATTAAGATTACGGCCTTTTGGGATTCTTATTTCCATTACTTATATGGCCGGTAATACGTTCTTCTCATATTCCAGTACCGATTGACTTTCCGCCCTCGCTAATTTTTCCATGAGAGCTCCTGATCCTCCGGTATGCGCAAATCTTCTCTTAACTGCGACCAATTTTCTAAAACGCACAAACTTAATGTATGAAATAATTAAAGGGGGACTGAGCTTTGGTCGATAAACCGTACTTATTTATTAATTATTTCAAAAAATGAAATGGAAGTGAATGTTATTAAATAGAAGGTTCAAAAAATATTTTTATATGTTTTATCTTTGATACAAAATCTCATTTATATTAGCCTAGATAGGTTTTCTCGAAAATATAAAGTTTTAGAATGTTCATTCTAATTGCGATTGTCTCCTAAAATAATAGTCTCGTCGTTTCGGAAGTCTTCCACGGGATGTCTGAAGAATTAATGTAAGTGAATAAAAAAATTAAAACTTGGCATCCGAGCCAAACGGAAGTAACCGAAATAGTCGTCTATGGATTTATTGTGGGAATTTTGGGCCTTTCATTTCTGCACAAAACAGATTTTTCGCGGATGTAGGGTTTTTCTGTTTAAGGATTTTAAAAAAAAATGAGATGGATTGGCTATCCCGCCTCCCTAACTTGTCCACTAAAGCTTCAGGCCATTTAGTTAATATGGTTAAGGCCTTTTTAATCTGATTTCAGTGCTAAATTTTTCTTTGAACCGGCTTCTAATCGCTTCAACTCCCAGTAAACACCCTTATCTTATGACCCATTCGTACCCTTTTACCGTTTGTGAGGCACGTGTCACCCACACGACCCTTATCTACGCCATAACTCCGAACTGGAAAGTAAATAAGTATATAGCTTATGTCCGTGGTTGCCACGCTACACTGACCACTGTTAGTTACAAACGTATCACTTCCGAAAGAAGATTTGCATTTTTTATGAGATGTCTCGAGGGAATGACTTAGAATCGCTCATTCGGACGTAAGGAGTATAGATATGGGTTAATGGAAAACTAAAAATGTAACCTTTCTATTGAACGAATTTTCAGATAATCAGGCAGGAGGTTTCTTGCCATTAAGTAATCAAATACAATTCTGAAACGACATTATTCAGGGACGATATTTCTGAGCTATACTGAAAATAGACGACATTTAAGCACAAGAATCCGAATAAAAAACTTTCCATTCAATAGCTTAGCAGTATTCTGATTTTAAAAAATACAGGGTGTATTCTTGATACTCCTGTTGGATCTTTATTTCATCAATGCGAAATTACGTACGTTACTTTCGTTATTGGGAGATTATTTTGTTTTGTTTGTCGAAAATAATGTTGAAATGAAAGAAAGAAAATTAAGCTATATATAACATTTATTCATCGAAATCATTAGTTGTACAAATGGCTAACCTATGAATAATTGGTCGATGGTAACTAGTATTTCCTCCTTTCCCATGTTAATTTAATATTTCTTGTGTTATTAACGTTAACTCACGTTCTCAGATCTCCGTAGAAACCTCCGTATATTTCCAGGTCCGACAGAAACGATAAATTAAGAGAGATATTTTGCCGAACGGATAGGTATGGGAATTCGTTTTTCCCCCGAACTATGAGGGACTATAATAAATGCTAGGCGTAATTTCATTAGAGCGTTTCCATTTTATATGTAAACGGCTGGTGTCCTAACACCCCCCGCCGCACGCCTATTGAGGCGGCTAGCGGGGTAGTATGTAGATGTAGATTTAGAATCACTAAAATCGACCAACTCGTTCCGGAGATACAACTGAACTAAGCGCGCGCCGTGCCCACAAAAGCCCAAATTTAGACCCCCACGAGCAGCGCTGTGACGTAATGAAACGCGAAAGTAACGTACCGTGACTACGTAAAATATTCTTAATTTGGCTACTGCTTGAAGATAAACCCACAGTGTAAGGCATGCCGAGTGAGGTAGTTGTACAAGGATATAAGCGCAAAGAACATTTTTTATAAGCACAAAATGTACAGAGCAATATGTTTTCAGTGACAGAAATTTGTATAAGTCCATAAAAACATGCAGTTTAAGACAAAAGACAGACAGCAAATTGTTTGGTTAAACTTAGGTATGCAGCAATGTTTGCCCATACAGATTATGAAAATAACTTTGTTTACGTGGTTTTACTGTTACTGGGGTCATATTATTTTATTCAAATCATGGCTGCCTACAGAGAGGCATATTCTCAGTTTGAAACGATCGAAATAATCGTATGTTTCCATACAATTTTCTTCTTGTTTTGAACTTGAAATTACATTGTACAAAAGGTGACAATTGTTGAAACACGAACAAAAATAGTATCATTGCATAAAATATAATTCATTCAAGTATTCTACCAGCTGATTGATGCGTAAATTCGACAAAAAATTCGCTGCTTTCGGCTTTCATGCCAAGGAAAAGTACCTACCTATTTTTCCAAAAATATAGTCTTTTACTAATCAGCATATTTTGCGGCCTATTTTTTTTCCTTGTGCCGACCTAAGATATATTACCAGTAAAAGACGATTATTTTCACCCACACAGTCAAAGTGCAACACCTATTAAAATGATAGCAATTTTCGAGATAATGCTTGAATATTATAACTAACGAGTCCGAAAAAATGTGCCGCAAGTCAGTAAAATGTGCCGGAGGTCATCAATATCATAATTAGCCACGAAAGAAATAATAGTTCTCCAAATGATAAAAAATTACGTAAAATACTAAGAAATGCAGACATGTTAAACCGTGGGAATACCCGCGGCTGCATTTTGCAATGCCTAAGTTTCTGAGTCTCCTTCTCCTTTGCCGGAGACCGTACAGACTTTTAAATCAATACAAGGTTAATCCCAAAGGTTCCCGAGAAGAATTTACGTTCAAAATTAAAAGGTGTGGAATACGTTACGTAGGGAAAATAATAGGAGACACCGGTTATCGATCCAGATACCTCTCGCATGCTATGCGAGCTCTCTACCATCTTAGCTTCGCCCCCTTTTGAGATTGAGGGTAGTTAAAATAAGTACACTAATATAAAAGGTATATCTACGCAGCTATATGGATGTGTTCAATTGCAAAATAACGTGAAAATAGAAAACAAGACACGCGAGATTGTATCGAAATAATTTTATACTCATACTGCAAGGTCTTATCAGTCATGTTACCCTTCGCTTCGGATATGGTGACGGTTGGGAGTTCGGACATGAGACACGCGTCGCTGAGCCAGACATGGCACTAATATACAGTGCCATGGAGCCAGACGCACACTGTCCGACGAAAGCTTCAAGCTTTCAACCCACTCTGGCTGGCCAACACATCACACCGACAGTTGCACATCTCTCTACATCCATCAATTAACCTGCGAGCCACAAAAGGGGCGTGTGGCAGGGGATGTTAAGATGCCAGACGTGAAAAGGGGAGGGAGATAGGAATAAGGAATTGGAAGGAAGAGAGAACGAAAGTGATTCGGAGACATTTTGTGATAGTGAAGTGTCTTAGAATATCTCTTTGTTTCTGTTATAAACACTAATATTGTTTGAGAAGAAGGAATTTTAGAACCAATCAGTTCGGAAGTGTATCACTTGTAGGCATTTTGTCGCTTCTACAAGTTCTAGATATATGTATAGTTCGGGGTCAAAATGATATCTTCAATGTCGTACATAAACTCACAAGAACTGAATTTTTCAAGCAATCTTAACCTAGCTTGTGACCTCGCGAGTCTCTCCATCGGCTCCAAAATGGTCCTTCCATCAGCAGTAACCCACATTCTGTTCGCTCGATACAGTTTTTAACGAAGCCATTGGCTTTCTGTCGATGTTTTTTTAAATTTATCGTATTTAATATCCCCCTTTTAGGCCGTTTTACACGAGGCAATTGACTGCACAATTTGATACACAGGAATTGCGAGAACACGAGCACGGAATTAGAATAGGGGATATTTTTCCATCTGTTGTTTATGCATTTGCGCATGCATTCTCGCAATTCACCGCTTTACACGACGCAATTTTCAATGCACATCCATATATTCATCAGATTGTGCAATTGAGTGCCTCGTGTAAAGTCTCTATTACATTGCAGCCAAAGGCCAGTAACATGTATATGAGGGAAGAGAAGTAGAATGGGAGGAAATAAGATCATCACGGCGATGACCAATTCCTAAGTGGTCGGGAAAAGTAATTCTTTGGACGCTCAGGGATTCTCCGATTCAATGATTATGCGTTTTGCGCAAAAGATATTAAAATAAAAACATAGAAGACTTATACAGCCAGCACATGATCGAGGTCGAAATTAAAATATTTATACTGAAAGGAAGTCACAAAACCTTATTTTATTCATGTTTTCTCGCTAACTGATGCATTTAAAATATCTATTGTCAGTAACTGAACTGAACTGTCGTTTCCTACTCGGAGCAAAAAATACCGCTAGCCTTTATAGCCTATTGTTCTCCTGTCGTCAAACATTTTGTCAATATAAGCCAAGGTGCACGGAATGGCTTGTAAAGCTAATACATCTAGATGTCTATGCACCTAGAGAATGAACCTTGAGGACTTCAGTTTAGTTATGCACACCTCGAGTACACCGCGAACTTTTGGGTCCCTAAACACCTCTATTTTAAACATTTTGCATGTGTGAAATGACTGGCCATGTACTGATTGTCCAGCTTTCGGGCTTCGCAGGGCCACGTATGTCACCTGCGTGGTAAAGGCATTTCGATGACTTCCAGGTTCCGCTGCGTCCGGCTATCTTGATAGCAATAACGTTTCGTAACCATTGCATGCAATATTTTCAGTTCAAGTCCGAAACTCGCGTGGGGTTCAATTCGGATCACGTACCTACAGACTCGATCTGAAGAAATGGCCTGCAATGCACCGCGTTGATTTCCACAACGTTTCCAAGTACATTCTCTGAATTCAAGTCTCAAATTAGAGGAAGAGGTTCACAAGTTCAATAGCAACTTTTGCCAAAAGGAAAAACAACACATAAATTTTGGATGCAAATGTACATTTATTTACACGAATAGAGCAGGAATAAAGTATTAATGGCAAGAAGAAGATTACAGGGAAGTTAAGAAATCAACATTGAGTAAGATTTAGGTGCGTTAAGCAAAATGATGAAGATTATGTAACACCACCTCCTTCTTAAAGGCACTTTAATCCAATTTGAATAATCGCCGGAAATGTTCTCCCAATGCATTTATCATGGACTTTAAGAATGCTTAAGCTCTGTTTTACTTATGGCTCCGTAGACCTAGGTGACGATTTCTAGGGGCATATTTTTTACCGGGGGTGGAGGGCTGGTGCCCTTAATTCAAGAAGACCTCAGAATTTCCGATTCTCGACAATGACGGAAGGTTGACCTCAAAACCTCAAAAGATTCAAACGATAATATCTACAAATGGGAAAGTGTCGTCACGTCCAATGTGTGGTAGTCACAAGCCCGAAAAATTAAAATGTAGAGGTGTTAAAAGATGAGATTTGTCTGAGAGGCTGTGACGTCGCTCCCAAAGAGTCGACGTCACAATATCGTAAAATTCAATTAATGACGTCTAAGAAGTTCTTAGTCGTCCAAGAAGTTGAGATTTGTCTGAGGGGCCGTGAAGTCTCGTCCAACAACAATTTTCGACATCGAATGATTCCTTCCTGAATTAGGTCCCATTGTCACCCTAGTCCCTGGGATGCCGTCCGGGCAGCTTAACGCAGGCGGGGAAGCCATGTCTGTGGTGATGACCTCTATGCCTGTGGGACTCATCGCTTTCGCTTGAGTGTCTGTGGTGCCTGTGTCCCCTTCTGTGATGAGAAGGCCTGCTTCGGTCCTCGCTGGTGTCGCTATCGTCGGAACTGCTACGGGAACCGTGGTGCCTGTGATGTCTCCTATGGTGATGTTCTG
This sequence comes from Pyrrhosoma nymphula, assembly GCA_963573305.1. Classification (NCBI taxonomy): domain Eukaryota; kingdom Metazoa; phylum Arthropoda; class Insecta; order Odonata; family Coenagrionidae; genus Pyrrhosoma; species Pyrrhosoma nymphula. The sequence goes on along the minus strand of OY754331.1, from coordinate 121,349,327 downwards.
CGGAAGAGTGGCTATCGTCCGAACCAGAGCGGTGGCCGCGCTTGTGGTGCCTCCTTCGGTGATGCTCTTCAGACGAGTCACTCTCGTTCGTATCATTGCGGTTTCCACGCCTGCTGGGTCTCCTTCGGTGATGCTCTTCGGAAGAGTCGCTATCGTCCGAATCAGAGCGGTGTCCACTGCGTAATGTACCCGCATCGTTGCCGTTGGGATCATTCGCACCATCCTCCTGTCCTGTGTCCTTACGTGGACCTTCACCATCAATGACGTCACTTAACAATATCATATTTTCGTCATCTTCCGGCTTCGGGTCCACCTTCTCGACTTGATTCTCCTCGGCTCCTGTGGGATCAACGTAATTTTTTTTATTTTGTGACAAAAAGGAATGCATGAGGAGGCTGGTGAGGGTAAATCTGGGTATTGAGGGAATTTTAGGCCCGTATTAATAGTCAGTTCTCAAGTCACGACTTGAGACTGTCTTGACGAAGACCACCTTATTGCCGGAGAGATTTATTATTCGAGCCAAGATTTCATAGTAACGAAATAAGATAGTCTTGATGAAGTTAGGCTGATTTCAACATGGCAATCTTCATGGAGATTGCGCCTTATATATATTGAGCAGGATATTTCCTTAGTCATTATGGAGACTATACGCCAATATTCCATTAATAAATATGAATTATATATTGTACTATAAAAGGCGCAGGAAATAGGAACAATGAAACAAGTGTGAACAATTTAATAAATATATCAAGAAAAGTCTCTAACTTGACCCATTTTTTCACCTCAAAGGGCGAAGACGCCTTAAAATTTTGGAATTTAAAGTGAAATTCTTTGCAGTCATGCGTGCTTTGGTTCATGTTTCACCGATTGTCTTCATCCAGTATTTTTACAACCATTCAGCATTTATTCTAATAGGTACGCACGTTTGCAGAAAATGGTGTCATACTTTGATAATTTGACCGGTGCTAAGTATATGCAGTTTTACCACCGTGGTTAATTGGTTAGAAGCTCCTCAAATTTCTACAAACATTCCCTGGTATATTGTATTTAAAAATTCTGTAATAACTTTGAATGAAAAACGCATAAAAAAGTCACTCTGCGGCGTTAATTTTCTGGAAATCTTTGATATATATTGAAATTGTCGGCCCCGGTGGCGACGGGGTAAAGTCCTTGCCCGCCAAACTGAGGGTCGCTGGTTCGATTCCCGCCTGAGTGGATTTTTCACCGCTCAGGACATGGGAGTTTGTGTTCGTCCATTGTTACATGTTAATACACCCGATGTAAAATGCCGTTCGTGCTGTTTTCGGGGATGTGGAAAAAAAATTAAATAAAAATAAATAAATAAAAAAACTCGGTTTTATTCCACGATTTGTTACTGTGAACAACACAGGTTTCGTCAAAGTATGCAAGTTTACACCCTAAACATTGGTCTCGTAACCTGGGGCGATTAGAAAAATAAAGTGTGTAATCATGTCAAACTACTCTTATTTCAATAGGAAGGGCATCCAAAACACTTTATTTGGCTCTATATTATCCGAAATAGACACCGCCATTGAATAATAAAATCATCAAAGACCCAATAAGCAGACTTAAAAAAATATTTATCTAATACCCCGAAATATTAACACTTCTTTAATAATGTGATCCAGAACGTTACTGAATCCTTAGAGGATATTTTATTAGAAAAGATCTCCGTTAAAAGAACAATAGTGTACATGTCCACTGTTGAAAACATTTGTAAGTTTGGTAGAATTTTCTACATCAATGATTCATGGTGAACTGTGATGATTAATGGGGATTGATGGGTGATTAAATGACCGTTTGAAAATTATAACTTACCCAAAGCTGCCCCTTCAGCCAGCGCCACTCCAACTACAAACAAACCTACGACGAGGAACCACTTCATGGTGAACTGAAATAGAAGGCAAAGATGTTGTGACATTTTTGTAGAATGACTTCCAATCTACATTCATCCTTAACGGAAAATAAAATGGCGTTCAGAGCTTGAAGCATTCCATTATAAGTTGATCGAGTCGACACAAAATGCTGGAAGCTGATCAAACTTGCAAAGGCACAGAAAGCGTTGATAACATTCAGAATATCGCAACAAAGATAGATGCAATGGAAGACATTAGTCGTTGAAAATTAGAATATTTATTAATAAATTCATATTTAAAGGTTTAAGTATCATTACACTACAACTAACCACGACGTAACATGACTCAACGCAGTGCAACGTCAACATTAAGACCTTGTGAATACCACCCGCTAGTCAACGAAAGCTAACTTACGTAATCCGAAACAGCATAAATTTTTTCCTTGTTTTGTCATTTGCATTGTTAATTATGTTCGATATAAAGAAGTTTATCATCGATAAGGAGACAATATCAGCTGCGAAAATTCGATATATTGCATGCCAAATTGAAAGCATTTTTGGAAAAATGTATCAGCTGACACGATCTCAAAGGCACTATTATGTTATCATTAAAAATATTGTAGCATGACGTGATATGACCTTGAAAATGGAAAGTCTTAAACGTAATCATTTGGAAGATTCGTTTTGATTACTTTGCGAGTGGTGAATAAAAAGTAAAGGCATCTTGAAATGATTGACAAAACATCGGATACAATAAAAACGAAAGTAAAGGACCGAGAAGAGCAAAAATAATATCTCTCTGTATAACGCTTGAAGTAAGATACTATATTGAAGTTATGCCTAGTCTGTCAGTGGTACAAGGGTTTAAACTCAAGTTAAATTTTTGAAAATCACAGAAAACATAGGGTTAAATTTTTCAACGAAGGACATCGGTTTAAGCCCTAAAAAATATGCTGTTCAACACAAAAGAGAGACAACCAAAAATATATTTATTTTAAACTCAGGTATGGGATGTGACCGGTTTGATATTATATCACCAGCAAGCATTTGAAGCCAGCCGAACAAGGCAAACTACCTGCGATTGCTGTGACCAAGCCTTTTGAACAACCGCATGAAAATGAGTTTGCAGTGAAGTGCGTGACCATAGTGACAATCGGCCTTGATGAGGCTAGGTTTAAACTATTGAGTTCGCGAATCGACCTTCAGATTTTTCATCCCTGGCACTGCACAGCGAATGAATATGTATCTAGCCTTGGACTAAAAGTACAATCGCCGAAGTATTAAAAGTTATACTCACCAAATGACACTGTCCAACGGGGAGAAGAGGCAAGTGTCTGACGATGAGAACAAAGGTCCCCGCTTATATTCTCTCAACAACTCCGACTGCCACGTACCTCCCGCGAATGTTTTAAGTGGTTCACGCGATAATGTCAAACGAAACCTGTCCCGCTTTGATTCTTTGGTGGGATAAAAACAAGTAAAACTCATAATTGAAACGCTCCTTTAAACGATGGGATAAGCAGTAATTACAAACTCGTCCTTCGCGAATATATATTTTCGCAGTCAAATGAATTTCGAACTGTATTTAAATATAAGATCTAAGGCCTCTATTTTAATGTATAAAATATTCATCAAGACACGTATGCTCAAACTGACTTCAAAGGCATAAAGCTTGTTTGAATACAGCTACAATCCGCTTTCAAGGTACTTACGCTGTCCGAGGCTATGGAGTTTAATTCTAACAGTATTCCATTCTCCCGTGGCAGGCCTTCGAACTATAATGGTAACACTGGAACCGTAAATATTAGGCAGTTTTCGTTTTTAATCTTTTTCCAAGAAATAGGAAATCCATCCAAAAATAAATAAATGCATTGACGTTCGGAAATATTAAATGATCAGGAAAAGTATGCACATAAAATATACACAAGAGAGAGGAACAGCATTTTTAAACTTACAAAATGAAAACAGTGAGGTCAATAGATTTCACACTATCCTAAACCATTGCAGTTGCAATTAATAATCATTAAAATCGCCACAAAATACAGTATTAATGTTTTATAATAAATTAGTAATTTTGATTTAAATCTTAAATTCTTATTTCAATTTATTGAGTTTAGATCAAAGCCAAAACCAAAACTCAATAAATGAAAAGAAGAGATTACTTATAAGTGGTCAATGAATACATTAATTTTTAAATTTTAAAACTAAACCACTCGCCTCATGACGTTAAAGTGTAACAGTGGATTCTAAGTAGTCCGAATCCCTTGTACATATCACCTATGAAGCTTCATCGAAATAACTATTGTTTCTCTGATAGCTTCAATATACTCTCAATTGAAGAATGACGGATTATTTGATCATAGACGTGAAATGTGTCGCGTTAGATTGAATTCTCAGATAGTTGCCAATGACGGCAACACTCAATACACACAATATTGGGGTTTATATATTCACATATTTGGTCCTTATATCAGCAAACACTTCTACAAAAAAAGGAAAATCCTACAACACTAAAATACCCTACATCAGCCATCACGTATTTCAATAGGTTTAGTTTAGTACGAGTGTAATACAGACCTACCTCGATTGAATCCTTCCATCATACATGAGCAACTGCCAATCATAAATGATGCCGGCTAAATAATTAGCGACCGTTGGCCATTTTTTGCATCAATAAATTAACTATTCCCACATGTAAGAAAAGGATGAACTTATTTAGCTATCAAAGTACTAGTGATCTCCTTAACTTTTGCTGTTATGAAGGTGCTTCCTCCTGTAACTTACCTTTTTTATGTGAATTTTCTCCGGTTGCGAAGGAAACTGGATATCACTTCCCATTACGACAATAAATTAACCAATCATCCACCTTAGCAAGATGTTTTTCATCACTGAGTAGTTCACTCATTTCCTAACGTTAAACAGCAACTAAATCCGCACATTAACGACCATTACACATTTCCACATGCGTCTGACATGCGCAAACTAGCAAACAAATGAAAAAAGCAAGAAGCAAGGCGAGCAGGGTATTTGGTGAGCAAGGTGATAGGAGAGGTACTTTATTAAAGGTTCTTTCTACTCACCTTATTCGGCGAGAGCCCGAAGAAGATAATTATATCATTTATTTGTTTGATAATAATATCAATATTTGAGGGTAATAAAGCGGACCACCAGTCTACCCGCGGCGTACCTGCTAACAGCCTTATCGCTAATTGGAGGATGTCTACGCATGGGGCTAATCATCCCACACGCAATAATACTGGTTCCGTCCAAAAATACCAGAAAAGCCTCCCACAACCGTTCCCTCTCGGATGGGGGCTCTAGAAGTGTTGGGAGTGGCAACGAAGTTCCCTCGAAAAAATAATTAGTGTACTTAAGACCACACGGGAGAAGTGTAAACTTCTATGGCGATATTCTGATAAATATAATATATTAGAAAAACTCCACCGCAAGTAATCGATCCTGGGACCTTCGGCATGTGGGACGACGCCTCTAACCACTACGCCATCGTACTCTGTTACAGAGTGAGCGTTCTCTTGAGTTTACATTCGGCATGCTAAACGTGACGTGAGAAAAAGAGCGTGACTCCCAGAATCCGATTTACCGCCTGCAGACTTTTTTGTGCGTGGTGCGCCTATAGAAGTTCACACTTCAAAAGTGAGCATGTATGCAGTGGACGGAATCCCTGAGGGGTGACCTTCTTGCATAATATGCCGCCAGCAAGCCCGAACGCAGGAGGCGAGTATCGCCACCTTGTATTCAAGGTGGAGATTGCTGACACGAGATACAGGGTGTGCCGAGCCCATTCAGCCCAGCCAGCTCTATATCAAGTATATTTAAAAAAAAATCTAAATTTCAGGAACACACACAAAGACTATGAAAATGTTATATTAAAATCTGACGGCGATCGAGCCAAGAGAAATTTTGCAGTAATCCGGCAAAGTTCGGCATTTCTGCTGGATGCTCAAAAAGTGGTCCATTTTTTAACTATCGCGCAAGAAACAGTATTTTGACAAAATTAAAAAAAAACATTTTTAATTACAACCATTCAACGTAAAATAAACCAGGCTACCCCAGTTAGCACAAAGCCGACTGTTTACTTGCAATTTGCGGCTATATGCCATCAACGGGAAGGCAACGGCCTCAGACGTTGACGACAACGTTACGGTAACACGGGTGCAACAGCAGGTCAAAATCACCACAAAATGGTGCCAAATTGAGGCCAAAAGTTGCTCTAACCGACTAGAGTGACATTTACAGGCACTTTGGAGAAGTAGGAAAAAATAGAAAAATATAGCAGTGGGATTTGAACCTGTATCACTTGAGGATCTCAGGATATCAATTCAACACGTTACGCGAAGGTCAACTCTCCTTTTTGATATGATAGGGAATGAGACTATTTCTTCCGAAAATCAGAGTTTATACCAATGACTGACACTAATTTCGTAAAGGTAGACAAAGAGTGCTTGCTAATTTTTGACCATACACACAAACAAAAGCCATAAACCAGCAGAAATAAAACTAGGTGCTTTTAAGGCCGTTTTACACGATGAAAGATTTTGTACAAACGAAATTACGTGAGATTCTACGTTTGTCTCAACGAAATTAGAACAAGTTCTATTTACCGTGCAGGCATTGAGACATTCTCACATGTGTTCATACAATTTACCGCTTTACACGATACATTTTGCCTCATGCAAGAGTTAACGGAAGAGTTTGTACAAACAGGTGCATGTTTGTACATATCAATGTGAATACACGCAAGGACTTACAGTAATTTCTTAAAGCTGGGCAAAGAGTACTTGCTATTTATTGACCATACATTGAAACAAAAGTCATAACCCAGCAGAAATGAAACTTGGTGCTTTTAGGGATAGGTGCTGGATGCATCCAGCCAAAATCCAGGCTGGAATCCAGCTTGCATGCTTTGTGGGTGAGTCGGCTGGAGATATTTCCGTGAATCAATCCTTACATCCTAAGTAAAATACCAAAATTTCTCCAAAATACCGTCCCACAAAATGAACTGAATAAGTCATAGTACTCATCCTTCACAGACAGCGCTTAATTATACCCAATGTGCTCACAAAATACACGATCCGAGAAGCAGCAATCTGCGCGGAGCAAGTAGGGGGCAACGGTTTTCGTGATTTTGCCCTCTAACGGCCGCGCATCAACTGTTGCTCTACCATTGACTTGGGCGTTTACGTAAATCGATTTGAGTGTGCTAGCTGGGACATTTCGGCGAACTTGTCTCATCACAATCATCCCGGGCATTCTATTTATATTAAGTCTCATACTCAGTGTTGCATAATCTTTGCACCGTCAGTAGGTATACTTTCTAATGAACATACAGTAAACTGTCTAATGAATATACAGTAGGGCGGATCGGAAAAATCGATTTTTCGCGGAGAAACTTGGCCTTCTGGAAAAAGTTGTCAAAGTGACTCAAAATAAGGCCAGAAAAATTTGGGACCTATAGATCAACCCTTGACCCTCGCGCCGTGGCCATTTATGAGGAGGGGGGCTGAAAATGGAAAAAGTCACGTTTTTATATCGGTTCCCCATAGATTTTGCCGAGTTGCGTCCCTAAAGATCAAAAATTTTGTCCATTTGGACGTATCTGCAGCCGTTAAGCCACAAAATGTCTATTTTGAGTGCACGGCCGCGCGTAATTATGCAACGCCCACGCAGCGTCGCGACGCGTCGCAGCGCAACGGTCAGCAGGCCGCTCGCGCCTCCTGCCGGCTCGCGTCTCCTGCCCGCTCGCCGCGAATGCAGCAAAAATCATCATGCATGCGTCTTCCGTCGTTGGTCTAACTAATATTAGATAATTATGTATAATGCCCATGGAATAACAATTACGGAAGAATTATTTGAAATTAATATAATACACCGTCATCATTCAGGAATTGGAGAACAACTCCCTGATTGTGCAGGATTTAGTCTACTTTTACAATTCTTTTTTTGAACATGGAGAAAGAATCCAAAAATAGTTACCAGAGCTCACCACGTCAAGGTACCTGAACTATGACCTCCCCCGCCCACCCACATAAAATTGAGTAACGCATTTACTTTATCAGATTAGATGTTATATGAAAAATAAGCAAGTGGTCATTTTGTAGACCAATCGGTTTATCTGTGAGTAAGTATTCGTCTTTAAAAATTATTTTCATTGAACACTTATGGTCATTATCGATATATTTATTTTTGAAGTTAGGCAGATAAATGTAAAACTTACTCACCCTATCACAGCATGAACTGAGACTTGTTTTCGAAGGTCGGCATTTTGGTTCTGCTTTCTAGTCTTTTCAGCATTTCTAATTGTCTCTCCTCGTCTTTTGCGGATGTCAATGAAGCTTGGGTTACCTCTTTCACTAATCTTTTAACTGCTTGCGTGTGGTAGGAAAAATTGTGTTCCAAAGTTGAGCTTTGCTCAAGTAATTATCGAATTTCTTCAGCCATATGCGATAGAGCAGGGAGTTCGGTGTTCTCGTCTCATTTGATCAGCAGCGTGTAGTCTTCTGCATCAAAATTAAAAACTGGTAGTAATTCAAAAGTTCTTGAATTTTCGGTCGCACGCGTATTTCTTAGCGCCTCTAATATTTTTTCCACGCATCTCTTCGCACTTCCTCTCGATGGTCAGAAATCATTGAGAGGAGTAAATTTTCTGGGTGTCCGAAAAACCCGTTTCTCTGAATAACAGGATCAATGACTTTTTTAAAGACCTTCCGGTAGATATCTCGACCAATTTATTAGTTTCCATAAATTTACAGCACCGTCGTGTATACAATGGATTTGCTTCACTGAAAACGAGACATGTGCTTATACTTTTTGAATGAATGTCACCAGATTTTGTAAATTAGCACTTGGATTTTCAGTGGACACGTATAGCCTCAGTAGTTGGTTGGCCGTAGTGAGCCAGCAAGAATGAGTCACTTTCCATGGAATTTTCCTGGCCAAATTTTCCAGGCCAAATTTTTCAAGCAAAATCCTTTCGACACAGCATTGGAAATTTCCAAAAGATACTGCTGGTCAGTACTCAGCAATGTCAAGTATACTTCGTGGGACAATTTTGTTGGTATTGGCTCAAATATCAAGAGTGCGTCAGTCTTGAAGGGTGGAGCCAATAGGTTCTGCAAACAAATTTGGACCCTTAGTTTGCCCGTCTATTTTTTCTGCCAAATGCCGCAGCGTTAAGTCAATCAAGTGTAATTGGCAAATAGAACACTGTAAGGGACGTTGGAGCTGTACCTCCAGCAAACGGATATTGCCTCCATTCTGACCTGTATTCACTTTGGTGCCGTCGCATCCAATCACTTTTAAAATTGAAAGTTCAATATTTTCTTTCGCAAAAAAATCAAGAATTGCAGATTTGATATTTCTTGCAAATCCTCCTGTGGGGGAGACAAACCCCAAAAAGTGGGAGCCTGGCTCTTCAACTAACACGACATGTTTCTCCCTAACCTTAGATTTATAAGTCCTCTTGCCTATTTTCCCCAGTTAAATTGTTTCATCCATTCTGCCGTCAAAATACAACCCTTCAATTTCAATTTTTTATTTTTCTCTCTTTGCTAATACAGAGTCTAGCATCTTCTTTTCCTGTCATCGTAAGTAATTTCGGTCCACTACCTTTGATGTCTTCCGGAGTTATGAGCTTTGCGTCGGCTAAAGTTGCGCTGACGTTCATTGCTGCTGCTCTGAGGGACATGCCGGTTCTTGCACATACCTCCGCCACAGTTGACACATTAGCCCCGAAGAAGGTCCAGGTTGATTTTCATCCCTAATCGTATGAGGAACGTTGAGGTTCAAGTCGGCTGATTCCACGTCGGTTGAATTTTCTCGGGATGTTGAGGAAGAAAATTCTTGATGCTCACTTTTTTCCTCTTCAAGAATGAATGATTTTGACTCGACGCTCTGCGACGATCCTCTTCAAAGTTTTTTCTTCAATCGCCGAGTTTCTGAAGCATCCAAATCACCGGATATCATCTTTCGTTTTTTCCTTTGATCCATAAAAAATGCCACTTCATTTAGGGTAACTTTATTCTCCTTCTTATATTTACACTCGTTGATTCTTTTGCACTTCCACGCACAAATATCACATAGTTTTTCAGATACATTTAAAAATTTATTAATTTTTTTTGTCAATTTGACACCTTTCGTAGACTTGCTTGTACTTATTCTTAAACCGTAGTACGTCTTATGGTACCGTAAAATCATTTTAATCACATCACGTTCCGGAATGATTGGAATAGAGGCGCATTTCCTAAGTTCGGACACTTTTTTTCGCCACTAGACTAGCTACTTGATTCACTGCAGGCTCCTTGCCTGCGTATTCGGATCTCAATATGTTGCAAGCATACAAAAATATTTATCACTTTTTTAAAAGTTGGTAGCGTCAATTCGTTTAATGTCGACGAGACACCAAAAAAGGGATAATTTACCTCACTACGCATCCTTTTTATTGCATTTTCCAAGTCCAAATTATCGCACAGTTAAAATATTCAAATCACTAAGGGATTTGACTTTAAGAGCGGCGCACTTATTTCCAAATTCTCACTAAAAATGACTACCACAGCACTGACCAAAAGGGAGAAGGCGTAGAGAAAAGCACGACTTCACTAAATGCCTAGTAGAGAATTGCACAGTATATGCTCACTGAAATAGCAAGGTGCAATTTTCCACTAAATGAAATGGTGCAAAGCGCTGACAATATATACATATTTTGGAGGCGGTAGGAGAATGAAGGGAGAAAGGAGAGGCGATGACAGAAGGGGTGGAAAGCGAGGGTATTGGGAGTTTTACCAGGGTTAACAAACTCAGACAACAAAATATGTATACATTGTCAGCGCCGAATACCCGCCAAAAGCCGCCTGAAACAATTTAGAAAGGTTATATTGATTTATAATAATTCTTCCGTAATGGTTATTCCATGGGCATTATACTTAATTATCTGATATTAGTTAGACCAACGACAGAAGACGCATGCATGATGATTTTTGCTGCATTCGCGGCGAGTGGGCAGGAGACGCGAGCCGGCAGGAGGCGCGAGCGGCCTGCTGACCGTTGCGCTGCGACGCGTCGCGACGCTGCGTGGGCGTTGCATAATTACGCGCGGCCGTGCACTCAAAATAGACATTTTGTGGCTTAACGGCTGCAGATATATATTATACAGTGCAGTGGATAAGCGGGTCCTCCACGCAGGAGCACCACCCTTCCCCTCGGTATGCAAGCTCGCGCTTATGACCGAGGGTACGGAAGGGCTGCGGGAATAGGAAGGAATAAAAGGATAGGTAAAAAGGGTATGGGAAAGGGCAGTTCCCGACCCCAGAGTCATGAATAGGCTAAGGAGCGAAAGACGGAACGCGAAACAGCATTTGATCTCTAGCGTTGGCCATGACGAATTCTATGAAAGAGAAAACATCAGAGTGGCAACCCGTCATCCAGCCGGGTCCGCTAGATAATGTACAGTACAGCTGTATCAGGGAGTATAGAATTTTTACCAAAGATACCAATACAATGGCTGTGTCGAAGGCCAGAGAATCACCAACCAAGAGATTTAAAAATACGCCTTGAAAGAGTTCGTGTAAATCTTAATGTGTCACGTATTTGTCGCATATAATGTGTATTTTCAGGATACCGGTGGCTTTTCTCCCTTCCTTAAGAAAGCTACATAGCTAACTGCTGTTGGAGTTATTCACTTTATTTATTTCCATTTTCTGTTGAAATGCGGTTGAATTCAATTTGACCTCAGTTTGAATACAGAGTTTGACGAAAGAACACCTGTTTGAACATTTTTTAAAGGAGATGACCGGCACAATTTTTATTAAGTTGACACGATTGGGTGCCGTGTGGGACGTGGACGATGAAGCTGTTCTACTGCTTTCCTCCAAGGGCAGAGGGACAGCGTTCATATTAAGTGTCTACGTGACAATTCCCTAGAATGAGCTGCAGATGAGGACAACTTCACCTTTTGCAGCATGTCTTTAAGGTGGATGAAGTGGTAATCGTGGGTAATTGACTGAACACTTCAAAACTTAAATAATAAAAATCGAAAAAATAATTATCGGAGCACACTTTATTAAAGTGCATCACTTTATTCGTAAGAACTCACCATAAACGCAGTAGTGGAAATGATATATGAATTTTACTTTAAATATTTTCTTTAATAAATGCATATTCGAGGATAGACATTAGTTTTCGTCGCAGTAATCGAAATTTATACGAAATAAAAAACAGATATGTTTTTTTAAATAATATTGGTATCGGCGTGCCAGCTTGAAATTTCAGCAAATGTGGGCAATTCGCCTTTTGCAGCATAGTTTAAAGGTAACTGTTGCTGTAATCGTGAGTGATTGAATGCACGTTTTAATGATTTAATAATTAAAGTCGGAAAACAATTATTGGACCTCATTTTATTTTAGTGTATCTCTTTATGCGTAGGAGCTCACTATACAAGTATTAATTGAAATGATACAATAATTTCTCTTTAATCATAACATGTTCAAATCTATAGCTTTGGTCGCGGTATTCGAGATGTAGACGAAACAAAATTGAAATATGTTTTTTTCGAATATTGGACTCCGTGCGACAGCTTGATATTTGTTAGCAGCAATTAAAATAATAAGATATGTATTATTTCGCGTTTATAAGAAAAACTTTACGTATGCAATCGAATTTTTACGAAAGAGGCCATGTGCCATAAAACTGCTAGTTAAAATACTATTGAATGCCACAAAAAGTATTGGAATGATGATTTTTTTTCACTTTCATCTCAAGATACAACTAATAAGAACACGTATGCCAAGTTTCTCGCAAATCTGTTGGTAAGCAAAATGTTCCCCAACCACCTTAAATAATTTCTTCCACGTCATCCTGAAACTGGTGTGAACTGAATTTTCCTTAAACTATGGAATACCGCACATTACCTCTTAAGCCACCTTATCCAAATACTAAATATGTACAGCACATATAAGCGATGAAATAAGAAAATTGCACCGAAAAATGGATAGCTATATGAATTCTAAGTTTGTTAATGTGGGTCAGACATAAGTTTTAAAGAATTGAAAATTTAATCGTCGCAACAAAATAGAGAGAGAGAACTGATGACAAGGACTCTGGGTAAGGATGGTAATAAAAGACGTGACAAATTTAACATGTAATGGAGTGTTTTGCGTTGCAGAAAATTGGACTCTTAGGACAGAGAACGAGAAGAGATTGCAGGAGTTTTCGATATGGGTGTGAAGGAGAATAGAGTGCGATTGACAGAAAGGAAGACAAACGACGAAGTGCTTGATATGAAGGGTGAGGAGAGGAAAGTGCTTGAAGATATTAGGAGAAGGCAGAGTAGGTAGTTTGCACAGGTTATAGCGGACGAGGAGATGCTGAAGGCCAAATAATATATATGGGAGGATATTGGTTAAGCGAATAAGGAGCGAAGAAATAGAATAGCCTTTTTGGATGGGATAAAGAGGTAAGACCGATTTTGAGCTAAGGAAGCAGTGAGTGCCTCTTTTACGAGATATAGATGAGCTAATTGAAGTATTTCCACGTCCATCGTGGTCAAACTTAATAGGTGTACCTACTGCTTCTCATAACATGGGCACGATCATAAGACATTATGCACAATATTAGAAAAATAAAAATTGTATTTTTTTCTCACCTTCCAAGTATAAATTGCAGTAGACTTACAGAATTTATTCTCATTTACTTGGAAAAGTTCAAACGGGACAAATTGGCGGTTCAGAAACAAAAGAAAATACTGTCAAGAAAAGAATAAGATGAAGAACGGACAGGAAGGGAATGAAAAGAATCGGAATAGAATGGAAAAAATGAAAGACATGTAGACGGAATGAATTAAGAAATAAAATAAACAGTTGGGATGAATCTTGTCCATATTAGCTCATATGACAATAAATAAAATATAGCATGCTCATGTTCCAGGAACTTTATCAATCGAAATAAAGGTGGTGTGGGCAAGCTGTTTATGTTCAGATTCTTCTAAAATTGCGAGAAAAAAATTCCTTGAATTGATTCTAATATCATAAGAAGGCGGAATAATTTTATTTTAAGGATTGTATAGTCCGGGTTTTTAATGTACACTCGTCGCATAAAGTCTGGCGACATCGGCAACTTAATCCCCTCAATTCACTAGCCCCCAAGACGAGGTTCAGATTTACGACTACTCTGGCCACTTTCTCACCTCCTTCCCACCCCCATCCTCTCTATCTCCCCTCCACACCCTTCACTTTTGAATCAGTGGAGCTACACAAAATCGTAGTTTTGCATGCTCGGCGCTTTTGTCAATGTCGCCAGACTTTATGCGGCGACTGTACAGTTGATGCTTATCATAGTCTTCCTAGCCCACGAAACATAATTGTTCTTTCACTGAAAATTTGTCATGTTCATTATTGTATCAAGGTCATGGTGCAAATGAAGGATTTTTCAGGAATAAACGTTGCATATAAATGGGTCTTCTTTTTGATAATACTCATTTCAAAACAGCATGATCAACCTTTTTTATGCTATGTTCATTATCCTATTGTGTTTTGCCACCCGTACACCTTTATTTTTCCGATTGTCTCTATTAATTTCCGTTGGGCTTTGATACACGGAATTGAGCTGATCTATTCGCATAAGGTAGCGCCAGTAAGTATATAGGATCATTTTCAGTGTGAGTGATAACACTTCTGATTTGGGACAAGCATAAAAGTTAAAAAATGTTGGAAATTTAGTATTAAAATTCAATTGTGCATTATGGTTCGTGTAGATAGGAAATCACCTCAAAAAGCTATTTTTTCACGGCCGTTCATAACTCAGGGGAAAAATCCACGTAACGGAACGATATCATATGTCCCGGTCCAAATGATTAACCCCGCCATGGAAAAGGGATTCATTAAGGGTTAAAGTACTTTAAGATATTGAAATCTCGATTCAATTTTGGTTTGAAGTCATTCGTAATTCATTATAAACGTTCAATAAATAGTATGTTTCTCAGCATTATCATTCGAAGTTGTTCCTAACGTAATATATTACGCCTCTTAAAGGTTAAAACACCTTAAAACATTAATATATATCGACTTTATTTTCGTCGGAAAATGTTGGAAATTCCTCCAAAAATGTCATTCACACTGAAAACTTAATCATTATCTTCAGCATAAAGATTGAAGCGCTAATCTTTGTCGATGCATGTATGCATATTTGAAAAACTTCCACTTGTCCAAAAAAAAGTTGGAACTTTAGTGAATCTAACATCAACTTAATAGTTTTAAAGATGTAACTAAACAATTGACAATAGCATATAATTATGTTTAAAAGAATGCCATTTATTCTGTAGTCCGCATAAGGGGAAAACATGAAAGTTTCTGCAAACTTTTTTTGCAAATAGGGAGAAGCCGGGTTAAAATTTAAAATGTTTTTAACAAGAAAAAGCACGAGTTACTCATCAAATGTGGTTTTCCGTTAAAATAATGGATAAGTAACCTGGCATGTCATTGTTGTTAAAAGTACAAAGGATCCATAATGTTCATATTCAACTTCAAGTAAAAAGAAAGGGGCTCAGAGAGGACATCAGAAGATGTGGCCTGAAATGGTCACGGAACGTTATAGCCGCAAAAATACACGGACGTAGCAGGAACCGATAGATATCCAAATGCCTGCATAGCAGTGCTGCGAAAGCCTCCATCAGATAATCAAATTCCTACGTGGTACTTTATTCGTTATGTACCATGTTCTGCTCCACAAGGTTTCCAAGTACATTCTCTGAATTCAAGTCTCAAATTAAAAGGAGAGGTATACCACAAGTTCGATAGCACCTTTTACCAAAAGGAAAAACGACACAACGTTTGGATTCAAATGTACTTATATTTAAATGACTATAGCAGGCAGAAAGAACAATGCCAATAAAAAGATTACAGAAAGTTAAAAAATTAGCATTGAGGTTTCTTTCAGCAAAATGATGAAGATGCTGTAACACCTCTTACTTAAAGGCACTTTTTTCCAATTTGAATAATCATGGGAAATGTTCTTCCAATGCATTGATCTAGGAGTTTAAGAATGGTTAAGCTCTGCTTTACTCATGGCTCTGGAGACCTGGGCGACCCCCGGTGGCCTGGTACCCTTAATTCAGGAAGGCCTCAGAATTTTCGATACTCGACAATGACGGAGTTTTGAAGTAAAAACCTCAAAAGATTCAGACGATAATGTCTACAACTGTGACAGAGTCACAGTTGTAGACATCCCAGTCACATCCAATGTCTGGACATCAAAAGAGGGTAACATTCAAATGTGGAGGTCTTAAATGGTGCGATTTATCTGAGAGGCTGTGACGTTGGTCTCAAATTTTCGGCGTCACAATATCGTAAAATGCAATTACTGACACCTAAGAAGTTGTGATTTGTCTGAGAGATGGTGATTTCTCGTCGAACAACAAATTTTCGAGATCGAGTGATTCCTTCCTAAATTAGGTCCCATGGTCACCCTAGCCCCTGCAATGGTGTTTGGGCACCTTAATGCAGATAGGGTAGCGATGTTTGTGGTGATGACCTCTATGCCTGTGGTGTTCCTCTTCCGATTCGCAGGATTCATCGCTTTCGCTAGAGTGTCCGCGGTGCCTGAGCGCCCTCCTGTAAGGATAAGGCCTGCTTCGGTCCTCGCTCGAGTCGCTCTCGTCGGAACTGCCACGGGAACCGCCGCGCCTGTGAGGTCTCCTATGGTGATGTTCTTCGGATGAGGAGTCAGAATCAGAGCGGTGTCCTCGCCTGTGGTGCCTCCTTCGGTGATGTTCTTCGGAAGAGTCGCTATCATCCGAGTCAGAGCGGTGTCCACCCCTGCTGGGTCTCCTTCGGCGATGTTCTTCGGAGGAGTCACTCTCGTTCGTATCATTGCGGTTTCCATGCCTGCTGGGTCTCCTTCGGTGATGTTCTTCGGAGGAGTCGCTATCGTCCGAGTCAGAGCGGTGTCCACGCCTGTGATGCCTCCTTCGGGGATGCTCTTCGGAAGAGTCACTATCGTCCGAGTCAGAGCGGTGCCCACGCCTGTGATGCCTCCTTCGGTGATGCTCTTCGGAAGAGTCACTATCGTCCGAGTCAGAGCGGTGTCCACGCCTGTGATGCCTCCTTCGGTGATGCTCTTCGGAAGAGTCGCTATCGTCCGAGTCATGGTGGTGCCCTCGCCTGCCCCCGGGATCCCTCGCACCATACCTCTTTCTTGGGTCCTTACCCCAACCTTTCAGGTAGTCCTCCTCCTTGCCATTAAGCAAGAGTAGCAGCATTCTTTCATCATCTTCCTGCTCCGGGTCTAACTTGTCAACTTCATTCTCTTCGGCTCCTGTGGGGTCAACGGTTATTTTAGCATGTTTTGGCAAAAAGGAATGTTTGAGGCGGATAAAGAGGGTAAATCTTAGTTTGGAGGGAATATTGGACCATTTTCATAGTAAGCTCTCAAGTCACGACTTGAGACCGTTTTCATGAAGATCGCCGCATTGCCGAAGATGATCTTATTCGAGCAATGGTTTCAAAGTGAGATGGTTTTGATGAAGGTGTTCTAGATAAATATGAGCTTATTTCAGCAACCAGCCAATCATAATAGCTGTGTAAATAATTTAAGAACTTGTTTTAAATTTGAATTAAAAAATGCATCCAAAAAGACAGATTCCGGCGCTACCCAGTGGAAATATTTGATATTCTTCTCATTGAAAAAAGTAAATAGGTATGATTACACGCGTCATTGCTCATGATCGACTCAGGTTTTGGCGTATAACGCCATTTCAATCTTATAAAGTTACGTGTTGAAACTTGATCAATTAGAGCAATATAGTGTGAAATCATACCAAGTTATTACAATATAAAGATCATATAAGACATTTGAGTTTTCTCTCCATTAATGGGAATATAATAGTTGAGGAATGATGAAAACATACAAAAAACAGTATCAGACATTTAAAAAATATTTAATTTATACCTCGAAATATTAACACTTCTTTAGTAATGTGATCCAGAACGTTATTGAATCCTTGGAGAAATATTAAATGGGAAACACTTCCGTTGGAAGGAAAAATGTGTACATTTCCTCTATTTGGAGCAGTTGCAAGCTTGGTATTATTTGCTACATCAATTATTTAAGGTGAACTGTGATGATTTGTGGGGTTTAATTGGCGATAGAATGAAAGTTTAAAAAATTATAACTTACCCAAAGCTGCCTCTTCAGCCAGCGCCACTCCAACTACAAACAAACCTAGGACGAGTAACCACTTCATGGTGAACTGAAATAGAAGGCAAAGATGCTGTAATATTTTTGTAGAATTACTTTCGATCGCAATTCATCATAAGCGGAAAGTGCATTGGCGATTAAAGCTTTAAGCATTCTATTTTCATTTCAAATAAATCACTCTAAACCGGTGAAGCTTGCAAAGGCACAGAAAGCGTTGATAACATTCAGAATATCGCAGTAAAGCAACCATAAGTAACGAAATTGAAATCATTAGCCATTGTAGATGAAAATATTAATTAAATAATTCATACTTTAAAGAGTTGAGTATTATTACGCTACAACTAACCTCGACGTATCAGCCTACACCAGGGTCCACATTTGCGTTGTTATCTGTCTTTGTTATTTTGTTTGGCTATACTCTTCTGTTTCCTGTAATCTGTTTGCAAATGTGGAATAAAATACTTGTTGAATTTAATTGAATTGTCCAGGAACTCCGACCTGAAGACGCTCGGAGGGAACCGGGCGAAACTGTTGTCACAAGTCAACATGAACGCGGTGGATACTCGGACAATGAACAAGTCTTCATTCAATCCCCGCGGAAACCTACGCCGCAAACGTTACGCTAAGTTACGCCGCTTCTAATGCTCACACTGCTGCTCCTTGGATCCAGAAAAGTTATCAGGCAAATCAAGATAGCCACAGTACTTGGCGAAAATCTCTGCAGGTAAAAAGTATTTTGAGGATCCAGGTATCAATCGTGGTACTTCTCACATACTAAGCAAGCGTTCTACAATCTGAGCTACGCCCCTAATGTGAAGGAGAAACTAAAAACAGAAAGTTCACCATAAATATGACACTAAAAATTTAAAAAACGAATCATATGTACCTAATATATAGTCAGTCTAGTTAAAGTCACGAAAGGCTTAAATAAAACGAAAGTAAAAGGACGAGACTGGCAATAATAATCTCTCTCTGTATACCGCTTGAAGTAAGACCCACATTGTAAATTATTCGGAGTTAGTTGCATAGGAATGTAAATGGAGTTTTATTTCGGCAAATAAAAGAAAATACAGGGTAACACATTTTCACTTATGGACACTGGTTTAATCCATAAAAAATATGCAGTTCAAAACAAAAGACAGATAACAAAAAATATCATTATTTTTACAGCTTATGTATGGGATGTGACTGGTTTGAATTATACGTCATCGAAAAGCGTTTGAAGTGAGAAACCAACTAGACAAACTACCTCCGATTTCTGTGACCAAGCCTTTTGAACAACTGCAAGAAAATGAGTTTACAGTGAAGTGTGTGACCTTAGTGACAATCGGTCTAGATGACGCTAGGTTTA
This sequence comes from Pyrrhosoma nymphula, assembly GCA_963573305.1. Classification (NCBI taxonomy): domain Eukaryota; kingdom Metazoa; phylum Arthropoda; class Insecta; order Odonata; family Coenagrionidae; genus Pyrrhosoma; species Pyrrhosoma nymphula. The sequence goes on along the minus strand of OY754331.1, from coordinate 121,329,897 downwards.
AATTGAGTTCGCCAATCGACCTTCAGAGTTTTCATCCCTGGCACTGCACAGCGAAAGAATATGTATCTAGCCTTGGTTAGAACGTACAAAAGCAAAAGACCAAAAGATAATACTCACCAAATGACTCTGTCCAACGGGCAGAACAGGCAAGTGTCTGACGATGAGAATACAGGTCCCCACTTATATTTGCTCAACTTCTCCGAGTGCCACGTTCCTCCCGCGAGCATTTAAAATGGTTCTCGTGATAATGTCAAACGAAACATGTCCCAATTTGATTCTTTAATGGGATAAAAACAGGTAAAACGCATAATTGAAACGTTCCTTTACACGGTGGGATAAGCAGTATTTTCAAACTCGTCCATCGCGTATATAAACTTTCGCAGTCAAAAACATTTCGAGCTGTATTCAAATACAGCTCGAATTTTTTCTCGAAATTTCATCAAGACACGTGCTCAAACTGGCTTAAAAGACATCAAGATTGTTTGAATACAGCTAGAATCCGCTTTGAAGGCACTTTCCATGTCCGAGGCTCAGGTGATTAATTCAAACAGTATTCCACTCTCCCGTGGTAGGCCTACGAATTGTAATGGATATACTAGACCAGTAAATAATAGGTAAATTTAGTGTTTTAAATTATTTATTTAAGATAAAATAGCAAATCCGTCCAACAATAAACAAATTCATTGACGTTCAGAAATATTTAAATGATGAGGAATAGGATGCACATAAAATACACACAAAAGAGTGGATCAGCATGTTTATATTTACAAAATGAAAACAATGAGGTCAATAGATTTCACATTATCCCAAACCATTGCAGTTGCAATTACTTAACATCAAAGTCGACGCAAAATACAGCATCAATGTTTTATAAGAAGTAATAATTATAATTTAAATCTTAATATTAAACCACTCGCCTCATGATGTTGAATTCTACGATGGGATTCTAAGTAGTCCGTATCACTTGTGCATGTCACCTGCCAGGCTTCACCAAAAACATTGTCTCCCTTATTTCTTCGCTATAATATTCATAGATAAATGTACAAGGAAGGATTATTTAATGATTAAAGTGAAATGTATCACGTCAGATTGAATTCTCAAATGGATGCCAGTGACGGCTACACTCACACAATATTTGGGTACATATATATTCGCATAGTTGGTCCTTATTTCAGCAAACACTTCTACAAAAAAAACCTTCAACACTAGTATACACCCCCACAGCCATTACTCATTTCACTAATTTTAGTACTGTACGAATGCATTCAGCAACACGTACCTAGCTTGATTAAACCCTTCCATCATACATGGCCAACTGCCAATCATAAATGATGGCCGTTAAATAATAAGCAACAGTTAGACATTCTCCGAACCAACAAATTAACGATTCCTACTTGTACGAAAAGGATGAACTCATTTAGCTATCAAAACACTCGCTGAATCCAGTTCCATAACTTTCGAAGCTATAAAGGTGCATGAAAAAGTCTTTCCCGTGGCTTATCTTTTAATTCTATTATATTAAAGAATTTAAATACCTGGGGGCAATAATAACAAGTGACGCAAAAAGCAAAAGATGAATTAGAAATATAATATCCATGTCTAAAAGAGCTTTCAACAAGAAGAAAAACCTTTTTACTGCTAGAATCATCAGCATAGACATAAGGAAAAAATTGATATAAGTTTTCGTGCGGAGCATTGCTCTATACGGATGTGAAACCTGGACCATTGCAAAGGAAGGAAGAAGAAACGAAAGGAAAAGGAAAGAAAAAGAAAGTGGATGCATTTATAAGTGTGATGTTATCGGCTAATGCTGGGAATCAGTTGGATGGACAGAGTTAAAAATGAAGAGGTGTTCAAGAGAGTGAGAGAGAAGGGGAATGAACTATGGAAGAGTATTGTGAAAAGAACAGCAGAATTGGAGGGGCATATATTGAGACACGAGAGTCTAGTAAAGAGTGCGTTGGAGGGAATGACACAGAGGGAGGCCAAGGGAAAAATATCTGGCGCAAGTGAGAAAGGATGCTGGGGCAACATCTTGTGAAGAAATGAAAAAGAAAGCTCAGAAAAGAGATGAATGGAGGTATATATATATTTAAACCAATCTAAGGAATGATAACTGCAAAAGAATTATTCTATTAATTACCTTTCGCCGGAACTACGCTGGATACCACTTCCTATTACGACAGTAAATGGACCAACCAACCAACATAATCAAGATGTTTTGCATCACTTACAAGGTCACTCATCTCCTAACGTTAAACAACCACTAAGAACACATAGGCCAGTACCTATCGTCACATGCGCCTGACATGCACCAACTAAAAAAACAAGTGAAAAGAAAGAGGAAAGGCGAGCAGGGTGAACAAAGTGATTACAAAGGTACTTTCTTATAGGTTCTTTCTACTCACTTCGTTCACTGAGAGCCCGAGGAAGATAATAATATCAATTGACAAGGTGCATTCAATTTACGAGCTACGCGTATTAGGATACATATTAATCGCAAACTTAAATAAAGCATGAGGAAAGCATATCATGCGCGTCGCACCCACATAAACACTATAACTGCACGTTTCAAGGGTTGACTATTAGTGGTCTTCCTTCCAGTCGTACAGAGAAATATAATTTATGCATTATTAATGCAAGCATTCATCTGTGTCCTTATGGAATAATATTCTGCACTACTCGGGTAATAAAAAATAATCACTTTTTTAATAAAAATCACAGCTTCAGGCTCCACTTTGTAGAAACTTTTAATATTCATTCCATTAAAGTTTGGGACTTTTCTACAATTTTTATTTTTTCAAACACACTACGCGTTTCACCAATTTTATGGCATCGTCAGGTGTAGTAGTTTGTTTACATTAGTATATTGTTGTCGTTGTTAGATACAGAACATTAAATTTGATTTTAAAGAAAAGTTTACATAAAAAAAATTACAAAAAGGAAATGAAACAAAAATGAAATGGAGGGTAAAAAAAATATTAACATGAAAATAATAACAACAAAAATTTACATACAATGCTTGGCAAAAAACAATGATATCAAGGAGAGGTGGTATGTGAAAGGTCAACGTTTGTTAACGAAACTTTTCCAGAAAGTAATGGGGAGGTATGTGTAAAAAGCTGTTCATTGCATTTTTTACACATACCTGCCCACTACTTTCTGCGTGTGGAGGAGAATGGAGTAAGTACAATGGACGTAAAGGAAGACAAACGACGATGTGCTTGATATAAAGGGAGATGAGAGGATAGCGCTTGAGGATATTAGGAGAAGGCAGAGTAGGTAGTTGGAAGAGGTAGTTAGGGACGAGGATATGCTGAAGGCTATGTAATGGAGGGGAGGATATTGGTAGAGCGAATTAGTTAAGTTCTCCTCTCTCGGTCATTAGCTCGAAATCAAGCATTGTGACCCAAATGGACTAACTACACGTATTATGTACAATCTGATGCCAGTTCCCTCTATCTTGGGCCGCGTGGACTACTTTGCTCGGCTTTAGGTTGGTGAGGGTCTTAATTTGATCCGTCAATCTTAACGGTGGGCGTCCTCGTGGCCTTTTGCCCCAGACCTTGCCTTCGAGTACTGGCGCTGAATAGCGTATTTGCACACTTTTGGGAAGTGACATCTAAAAAATCTATCGATACTTCAGACACTAAATTTTCATTCTGACGCTCGAGAGGCTTTTCGTTAATTTTTTATTAGCTAATAAAATCTAATAAATTATTATTGCGCCGAAACACTGGTCCGCCATGTTGTGTAGGCTCTGACGTCATCTCCCATAGTCGGCCATTTGTTGATTTGGAGATTGTGTGACTGTGTAGCCTTAGCGTGCAGACGAAACTTTAGCTATTAATTAGCAAATATCGAAATAAATTCGAAAAGGCAAATACTATTTCACTCTCAACGCACAGCTAGGCTATTTCGCTTCTGCTAATATGGGAGATGACGTCACACTACGAAGAACCAATGGTTGGGCGTTTAGATCTAGGCAATTTCGATGCTAAAACAATGCATATTAAAAGCTATTTATTAAATTAAGTAGTTAGAATTATACCTTGGTATTTCGTACGTGGCATTTCGAAACCAAACACTACTCGCTATAATAAATTTCAACAAAATACCTCACTTACGCAAATACTCTATTGTTGGCAGTAGTCGGTCTCTGTACGCAATTTTCAATTGGGTTCATTCAAAGGCGTTAGTTCTTCACTCTGTACGTGATATACGCATCATTCTTTGATAACAATACAATTCGAACGCCTCATTCTTCTTGCGTATGGCGGCTGTGATCGTCCAAGTCTTCGATCCATAGGTCATGATAGGGAAGACCATTGATCGAACTAGTCTACTTTTGGTTGACACGCTGATTCCTCTGTTATTCCGAATTTTTTGCATATTTTCTTGGTCATCGCTATTCTGCACTTGACTACCTCTTCACCGCCACCACTGTTTGACACCAGGGAACCCAGGAAAACGAATTATTTTTTTACCGGTATATCACGAATGATATTCACTCGACAGTTGAGATTTCTGTTTACCACCATAAGTTGACATTTTTGGCGATTGAGCTGCAGGCCTGTCTCCAAACTGGAGGTCTCAATACGCTATAGTAGAGTGGTCAAGTTTTGTTCTTTGTTGCTGAGGAGAGCCATGTCATCTGCATATCTCAGATTCGTTATCCGTCTGCCACCGATAGTGATACTTCCTTGAAATTCATCTTGGGCATTAAGTTAGTTAAGAGAAAAGGCTTTATGAATGTTAAGACGTTTGTCTAGCTAAAGAAGCAGTTAGTAAAAGAAAGTAGGTTCCTCTTGTACGAGAAGTAGATATGCCAATCTCAGTATTTGTACGTCCATCCTAACCTAATCTAGTAAGTAACCTTCCTCTAATAATATATGTGCTGGTTGACAATACATTGGTCACAGTATGTACAAGTGAAAGGAAAATTGTATTTTATTCTCTCCTTCGAAGTATGAATTGCAGTATACTTACATAATTTTTAATCCATTACTTGGAAATATGAAACGGGGCAACTCATGTATTCAGAAACGAAGGCATATATTGTCTAAGTTCAAGTTAGTCTAAAAATTCCAAAAGCGTTTTTCACTCATGGACAAGTTGGTAAACTGTACAGGATTCAAGAAAAGAATATGATGCAGAACGGACATATGAAGAGAATGAGAAGAATGGGGAATGAATGAAAGACATGCAGACGGAATGAATAAAGGAAGAGAATAAATAGTTGGAATGAATCCTGTTAATAGCAGCTCATATGAAAATGTGTTATGCTCAAGTTCCAGGAACTTTATCCATGGTACCAAAGGTAGCGTGGAAAAGTTGTTCATGTACGGATCCCTTTGAAGTTAGTATCTGTAGGATTCTAATAACATATGAAGGCGAAATAACCTTCAAGAGAGCACTATGGAGTCCCGGATACTTCATGTACACTTGATGCTTTTCATAGCCTTCCTATCCCACAAAACATAAAGTGCTTTTCTTCACAGACAATATATCGTGTTCATAAGTCCGAAACCAAGGAGGGAATGAGAAAAATTGCAGGAAGAAACGTTGGGCATGATTGGGTCCACTTTCTGTTAATACGCATTTGAACACAGAATAATGAACAGTTTTGAATCTATGTTCACTATCCTATTGTGCTTTTGCCACCCGCAAAACGTTATTTTCCCGATCGTCAGTATTTATTTCCTTTAAGCTTTTAATCACGAAATTAAACTGATCAATTCGCATAAAGCAGTGCCAATAAATTCACAGGAAAAATTTGAATTTCAGCTATAGCATTTCTGTTTTGGAATATGCATTAATGTTAAAACATTTTCCGGTCACCAATCACTATTTACATTTAACTTTGCAATTTTATTTATGTGGATAGGGAAGTATATGAAAAGGCTCATCACCACAATTCAAAACTCAGCGGAAATATTCACGTAGCGGATAATGATATCAAATTTCCCGGTCCAGATGGTAAAGATTGCCAAGTAAATGTGATTATTTAAGGATTAAAGAACTTGAAGAATTTGAGATCACGACTTGATTTTGGTTTAAAGTCATTCGTAATTCGTTCACTAAGAAATATTTTTCTCGAAATTCTCATTTAAAGCGGATCCTAACATTTTACAATTGGGCTGTTAAAGGTTAATGCATCAGAAAAAATTAAGATGTCGACCTGATGTACGTTTACAAATTTTGGTAACCCCTCCAACAGTCACACATCAGTCACACTTAGAGCTTAATAATTTACGAAAAACAATTATCTTCTTGATGGATTTTTTCACAGGTAATTCGGGCGTTTGCATAAACTAAGTGCTAGCTCATTGTATTTAGTGTTATAATATAACATATAAACAATTAATTGTTTATATATGATATAAGGTTACATATATGCTATTTGCAAAATTAACGCGAAAGCTCTACTGAAGATTTGGATCAGGTTTTGCTTATTTGTTTTTATGATAAGACATGCGATGGTGCGTTATTTACGACTAAAATTATCCCTCAAGACAGGTTAAATTTTTGAATAATTATCAATCAAATATATTTAAGTGCGATATTTCTGAAAAAAAATTATTATCTCTCAAACTCTGTTCGAATATGAAACTATATTTTTTTACTTGAGAAATCTCGCTTATGTCTCTTTTTTCATGTTTGCTTTATTCTGGTATGTCGCCATTAATTTAACGAAGATCCTTGAATTAAACAAGAAGGTATCTCTGTCTCACTCATGGCTGCAGATATAAAGAAACAAATATTGCCATATCCTGGAGAATATGGTTTGCAATCCCCGAAGGTTCAGGTGCTCTCGCCTTCGATCATCTGCAGCAGTTGAAGAGACACGCAAGAAGGGAGCAATGGTGCCACGAATTGACCTCACAAAGCGATCATTGAAAAAATTAAACGATGTCCAACCGTAATCAAAAAACCACCAGTAATGAGGAGAAAATTGAAAAGCGAAAAAGGTAGTCTGAAGAAAAATTCATAAAACTACCTCTCTCTAACAATGATGAACGTAGAAAAAACTGGTGAGATCTACGACATTCTTCAGCCTCATGGCTCCCTTAATAAAAAAGAAAGCTTTGACAGATTTTATTTTTCCATGTTCCTGGTGTAAACAGATAAATGCCTGGAATTAAAGATTACGTTAACGTAAACTAAAATGGAAAGAAAATATATAAATATATAAGACTAATTTTAGGAAAATTTGAAGAGATTTTTCGTTATTTTAACGAACCATAGTTGAAGAAGTAGTTTCATTTTCCAAATTCATTTTTTTTTCAAATTCAAAATTCAAAAATCAAAGTTTCATTTTGTCGGCCCCGGTGGACACGGGGTAGCGCCTCGCCTACCAATCCGAGGGTCGCGGGTTCGAGTCCCGCTTGGGTGGTCAACCTGCCCTCCCGGACTCAATCTTCGCTAGCTCCCTCTCCTCCCATTCCACCCCCCCTGCACTTCCTTCCAACCAATCCCCTTTCCCCAACAACAACCCCGTACCAAGACATACCCTAAACTCCTAACTCCAGTGTGACACTCCTGAGTAGTGAATCTCCTCCAGCTGAAGAAGGGTCCTTAGCCCGAAAGCTACCCCTAAGCAGTGGACACCGGTGTCGTCATGGATCATCTGCCTGTGAGTGTCCACTGATTTACTTTCCTATCCTTCCCCAACCTCAACGCCTTGTTGCTAGCATATATATATATATATATATATATATATATATATCTATATATTTATTTATTTATTTATTTATTTTTATTTATTTTTTTTCGACTAACCCGAAAACAGCTCGTAGGTAATGGCCTCTTACAACAGGTGATGAAACATTAACAACAAACGAACACAAACATCCATGTCCTGGATGGAGAAAAATCCACCCAAGCGGGACTCGAACCCGCGACCCTCGGATTGGTAGGCGAGGCGCTACCCCGTGTCCACCGGGGCCGACAAAATGAAACTTTGATTTTTGAATTTTGAATTTGAAAAAAAAATGAATTTGGAAAATGAAACTACTTCTTCAACTATGGTTCGTTGAAATAACGAAAAATCTCTTCAAATTTTCCTAAAATTAGTCTTATATATTTATATATTTTCTTTCCATTTTAGTTTACGTTAACGTAATCTTTAATTCCAGGCATTTATCTGTTTACACCAGGAACATGGAAAAATAAAATCTGTCAAAGCTTTCTTTTTTATTAAGGGAGCCATGAGGCTGAAGAATGTCGTAGATCTCACCAGTTTTTTCTACGTTCATCATTGTTAGAGAGAGGTAGTTTTATGAATTTTTCTTCAGACTACCTTTTTCGCTTTTCAATTTTCTCCTCATTACTGGTGGTTTTTTGATTACGGTTGGACATCGTTTAATTTTTTCAATGATCGCTTTGTGAGGTCAATTCGTGGCACCATTGCTCCCTTCTTGCGTGTCTCTTCAACTGCTGCAGATGATCGAAGGCGAGAGCACCTGAACCTTCGGGGATTGCAAACCATATTCTCCAGGATATGGCCATATTTGTTGCTTTATATCTGCAGCCATGAGTGAGACAGAGATACCTTCTTGTTTAATTCAAGGATCTTCGTTAAATTAATGGCGACATACCAGAATAAAGCAAACATGAAAAAAGAGACATAAGCGAGATTTCTCAAGTCAAAAAATATAGTTTCATATTAGAACAGAGTTTGAGAGAGAATAATTTTTTTTTCAGAAATATCGCACTTAAATATATTTGATTTATAATTATTCAAAAATTTAACCTGTCTTGAGGGAAAATTTTAGTCGTAAATAACGCACCATCGCATGTCTTATCATAAAAACAAATAAGCAAAACTTGATCCAAATCTTCAGTAGAGCTTTCGCGTTAATTTTGCAAATAGCATATATGTAACCTTATATATATATCATATATAAACAATTAATTGTTTATATATTATATTATAACACTAAATACAATGAGCTAGCTCTTAGTTTATGCAAACGCCTGAATTACCTGTGAAAAAATCCATCAAGAAGATAATTGTTTATCGTAAATTATAAAGCATTAATTATGAGTGATATTGGTTGGTGGGGTTACCAAAATTTGTAAACGAACATCAGGTCGACAACTTAATTTTTTCTGATGCATTAACCTTTAACAGCCCAATTGTAAAATGTTAGGATCCGCTTTAAATTAGAATTTCGAGAAAAATATTTCTTAGTGAACGAATGACTTTAAACCAAAATCAAGTCGTGATCTCAAATTCTTCAAGTGCTTTAATCCTTAAATAATCACATTTACTTGGCAATCTTTACCATCTGGACCGGGAAATTTGATATCATTATCCGCTACGTGAATATTCCCGCTGAGTTATGAATTGTGGTGATGAGCTTTTTCAGGTACTTCCCTATCCACATAAATAAAATTGCAAAGTTAAATGTTAATAGTGATTGGTGACCAGAAAATGTTTTAACATTAACAAATTTAGCATGATCCAAAACAGAAATGCTATAGCTAAAATTCAAATTGTTCCTGTGAATTTATTGGCACTGCTTTATGCGAATTGATGAGTTTAATTTCGTGAATAAAAGCCTAACGGAAATAAATACTGACGATCGGGAAAATAAAGTTTTACGGGTGGCAAAAGCACAATAGAATAGTTATCATAGATTCAAATTGTTGATTATTCTGTGTTCAAATGCGTATTAAAAGAAAGTGTACCCAATCATGCCCAACGTTTCTTCCTGCAATTTTTCTCATTCCCACCTTGGTTTCGGACTTATGAACACGATATATTGTCTGTGAAGAAAAACACTTATGTTTTGTGGGAAAGGAAGGCTATGAAAAGCATCAAGTGTACATGAAGTATTCGGGACTCCATAGTGCTCTATTGAAGGTTATTCCGCCGAAAATCTCCAGAAAGTAGTGGGGAGGTATGTGTAAAAAATGCAATTAGTAGCTTTTTACACATACCTCCCCACTACTTTCTGGAAAAGTTTCGTTTAAAATGTTGACCTTTCTCATACCACCACCCCTTGATTTCATTGTTTTTGCCAAGGATTGTGTGTTAATTTTTGTTTTTATTATTTTCATTATAATACTTCTTTAACCCTCCTTTTCATTTTCGTTTAATTTCCTTTTGGTAATTTTTTTAAATGTAAACTTTTCTATAAAATCAAATTTAATGTTCCGTATCTAACAACGACAACAATGTAATATATGTAAACAAACTACTACACCTGACGATGCCATATAATTGGTGAAACGCGTAGTGTGTTTTAAAAATAAAAATTTTAGAAAAGTACCAAACTTTAATGGAATGAATATTAAAAGTTTCTACAAAGTGGAGCCTGAAGCTGTGATTTTTATTAAAAAAGTGGTTATTTTTTATTACCCGAGTAGTGCAGAATATTATTCCATAAGGACACAGATGAATGCTTGCATTAATAATGCATAATTTATATTTCTCTGTACGACTGAAAGGAAGACCTCTTATAGTCAACCCTTGAAACGTGCAGTTATAGTGTTTATGTGGGTGCGACGCGCATGATATGCTTTCCTCATGCTTTATTTAAGTTTGTGATTAATATGTATCCTAATACGCGTAGCTCGTAAATTGAATGCAATTAGCCCTTGTCAATTGATATTATTATCTTCCTCGGGCTCTCAGTGAACGAAGTGAGTAGAAAGAACCTATAAGAAAGTACCTTTGTAATCACTTTGTTCACCCTGCTCGCCTTTCCTCTTTCTTTTCACTTGTTTTTTTAGTTGGTGCATGTCAGGCGCATGTGACGATAGGTACTGGCCTATGTGTTCTTAGTGGTTGTTTAACGTTAGGAGATGAGTGACCTTGTAAGTGGTGCAAAACATCTTGATTATGTTGGTTGGTTGGTCCATTTACTGTCGTAATAGGAAGTGGTATCCAGCGTAGTTCCGGCGAAAGGTAATTAATAGAATAATTCTCTTGCAGTTATCAATCCTTAGATTGGTTTAAATATATATACCTTTATTCATCTCTTTTGCTGAGCTTTCTTTTTCATTTCTTCATAATATGTAGCTCCAGCAACATATATATAAGCTAGCAACAAGGCGTTGAGGTTGGACACCGGTGTCGTCATGGATCATCTGCCAGTGAGTGTCCACTGATTTACTTTCCTATCCTTCCCCAACCTAAACGCCTTGTTGCTAACTTATACTTTTATATTTATTTCCTTTTCTTTTATATATATATATACACACACACACACTCACCTCCATCAAAAAAGAACTTTTATTTCATGACGGGATAACAACCAATCTTTAGCCTTTATGCAAAAATTATTTATACTCTTTATTTGTTTAATTGAACAATGTAAAGTATTAAAATTTTTCCAGGGGACCGCACCCTACATGGTAGGACAATGTGCATTGAAAGCCAAATTTCATAGAAAACGCGATACCATCCGTTGCCAAAATTGTAGAAAAGCACAAGTATTTTCCACTCTCATTACTGGTCACTTGTGTTTTTTTTAAACTTTATGTTATATGGACCTTCAGCGCACCGTTATACTTCATCACTAAGTTGCCAAAAATATGAAAGAGTCCGTCTCGAGTATATCTTTCTAATTGCATTTATAAGTGACATATATAAACAATTAGTGTGTCATATCGTTTATAACACTTAAAAAAATGAGTTGGATCAATCCGTGAATGCATATGCCCGAATTACCTGTCCGGTACATCTATGCTCCCGGGCGGAGCAGAACGAGAGAAAAATGCGAACGTTTAAATATATTTTTACAAACGTTTTTATGAATTTCCGTGGAACATATTGTCAGGATACTTAGATAAGTACGTACAGAATACGAAAGACAAGTGTCGGCAGACTCTTAGATGAAGTATTTGAGAAGCGTTGTTTGAAATTATTTTTCACTTTATTTAAAAAAAAAGGAATTTCCAGAAATGCAATTTTAAATACTATATTTATCTCACTGAAACTAAGCTTTACAATTAATCATATCTAGCTACTTTCCGAGCGTTAAAAGCAGAGATGTAAGTAAAAATACGAATCAAGGCAAGCAATTGTAGTTTAATTGAAGAACGCATAAATCACACTTTCTTTTAGCAGAACGATGTAGGGTATATTGTTTGGGGAAATATGCGACCCATACTCCATGTTTGAGCAAAATAGGAGACCATAAGGGGCAATCGTTAGTTGAATTGAGATAGAATGATATGTATATTTGAAGAATATCCATTTTTCTAAAAACAACGATGGACATTTAGTGAGTCAAACATCAATTTAATAGTTATTAAGATGTGAAAAAAGTCATTGATTATAACACATAATTGGAATAAATATTTTACATAGTTCAGTAGTTCTCATATAAGGAAAAATAAAAATATTTGCAATAAATTGTCGCAAAGAAATATAAACAGAATTAAAATTTAAAAAGTATTCAAGGCTGCTCAAGAAGCCATTAGGATGATAATGTCCAAGTTATTAACAACCTTGGATGTTTTTCTGAATTTTGATTCAGATTATCTCCCACAACAACAAAATTTACGATAGAGTTATGGGAAAACTAAATTTTAACCAGAACTAAAATAAAACCATTTCAGGACACAAACTATGAAAGCGATCTCTCTGTATCTTTCATAAATTATTTTCACTGTACAAATTTTAAGGGAATTATGAAAATGAGAAAAAATCATAAATCATAAAAAGGCGAGGGATTGGTACTCTGGAATGTAAATGTAATTCAACAATACGAAGCGTCCAAAATATTCAAATTCAAACTGAAATTAATGAGAGGACTCGATCGGAAGATGTGGCTTGCAATGGTTATGAAACGCTGTCCCCATTAAGATAGCCGGACGCAGCGCACTCCGGAACATTTCCAAATATCTGAATTACCACGCTAAAAAATCCTACATTAGACATCTACGTGGTACTTTATTTTCATTGTACTATGTTCAGCTCCACAAAATTTCCGAGTGCATTATACGAATAAAGTCTCTATATTACAAGGTATTGAACAAGTTCGACAGCACCTTTTGCCAAATGGAAAAACGACAAAAACTTTTGGATGTAAATGTAATTTTATTTACATGCATAGAGCAGGAAGAAAGAACAATGCCAAGAAAAAGATGACAGGGAAGTTGAAAAAACCATATCAAGTAAGATTGAGGTGCGTGCAGAAAAATGATGAAGATGCTGCGACACCTCTTCCATAAAGCGCGGGCGATTTTCTCCCAATGCATTGATCTTGGAGTTTAGTAATTCTTAAGCTCTGCTTTACTCATGACTTCGGAGACCTGGGCGTGGATTACCACACTGCACTCGTGCCCCTAATTCAGGAAGGCCACAGAATTTTCGATGCTCGACAATGACTGAATTTTTACGTCAAAACCTCAAGCGAGTCCAACGATGATGTCTACAACTGGGACAGAGTCGTCACGTCCAATGTGTGGACGTCACAAGGTCGTAAAATTCAAATGTGGAGGTCTTAAATGGTGAGATTTGTCTGAGAGGTTGTAACGTCGCTCCCTAAGTTTCGACGTCACAATAACAAAAAATTCAATTTATGACGCCTAAGAAGTTGTAATTTTTCTGGTAGGCAGTGACGTCTAGTCCAAAGATTTTTCCAGATCGAGTGATTCCTTCCCGTATTACGTTCCATGTTGGCCCTATCCCCTTCGATCGCGCCTGGGCAGCTTTCCGCTGACAGGGAAGCGGTGTCTGCGGCGATCACCTCGACGTCTGCGGTTTTCCTCTTCCAACTCGCAGGACTCATCGCTTTCACTAGAGCGTCCGCAGTGCCTGTGCTCCCTCCTGTAAGGGTAAGGCCTGCTTCGGTCCTCGCTCGGGTTGCTCTCGTTGGAACTGCCATGGAAACCACTGCGACTGCGAGGTCTCCGACGGTGATCCCCTTCTGAAGAGGCGTCCGAATCATCGCGGTTTCCACGCCGGTTGGGCCTCCTTCGGCGCTGTATGCCAGAATCTCGAGATGAATCCGCATCGCTGCCGCCGAGACCCTTCTTACCACCTTTCTGACCGTCCTGCTGACCGTCCTTCTGATCGTCCCACTGGCCTTCCTCCTGACCATTCTTCTGACCATCGTTCTGACCATCCTTCTGGACATCCTTCTGGCCATCCTTCTGAATATCCTTCTGAATATCCTTCTGACTGTCCTTCTGGCCATCCTTCTGATCGTTATTCTGACCGTCCTTCTCACCATCCTTCTGGTCATTCTTGTGGCCATCCTTCTGACCGTCCTTCTGGCCATCCTTCTGACTATCCTTCTGACCATCCTTTTGATCGTCCTTCTGGCCATCCTTCTGACCATCCTTCTGACCATCCTTTTGACCGTCCTTCTGGCCATCCTTCTGGCTATCTTTCTGGCCATCTTTCTGACTATCCTTCTGATCATCCTTCTGACTATCCTTCTGATTATCCTTCTGACCATCCTTCTGGCCATCCTTCTGGCTATCTTTCTGGCCATCTTTCTGACTATCCTTCTGATAATCCTTTTGGCTATCCTTCTGACCGTCCTTCTGGCCATCTTTCTGGCCATCGTTCTGACTATCCTTCTGATCATTCTTTTGGCCATCCTTCTGGCCATCCTTCTGACCAACCTTCTGACCGTCCTTCAGACCGTCCTTCTGGTCATCCTTCGGTCCTGAGACCCTACCTGGACCTGCGCGGGCTTGATCCGCCATGACGTGATTCCAGGCTAGCATTCTTTCATCATCTCCCGGCTCCGAGTCCAACTTCTCGACTTGATTCTCCTCGGCCCCTGTTGGATTAACGAATTTTTTAAGTATTTTGTGGCGAAAATATGTATGCATGAGGAAGCATGCAACTTAAGAAGTATGAGGATGCTGCGGAGGGTAATTCTGGGTATGGAGGAAGTGTTAGGCTCATATTCATATTCAGGTCTCAAGCTTTGACTTAAGACAGTCTTCATGAAAATCGCCTTATTCCCGAAGATGATCTCATTCGAGCCACTGTTACATAGCCAAAAAATAAAATGGTCGTTATGACGGTTGTCTTTGTGAAGATGCTCTCATTTCAACAAGGCGATCTTCATGAAACTGGAGCTTAAGCAAATGCTAGTTGCATCAACCAATTTTAATCTCTGTCTCATTTATTTACGTAGAAACTGTCCTTTTGTGTAATCGTATTAGCGCTGCAATGGTTTAATGATAATTGCATGGAAATTTGGTCATTAACAGCTCTTATAATGGAACGTTTAGATGAATATATCGCCAGATAATGGAAAAAAATACTTATGTTCTCTCATGCTTTACAATTAGAATTCCTAAAATCATAGATTATCTCTGGCATAATTTAAATGCGCCGCAAGGTACTCGCCAAACATTTTTTTTAAGTTTAACGTGGTAATACTCAGTATTCCCCTTCATTATTTTTGTTTCTCTAAAGGTGTTTAGGTGCACATTCACCCAGAATAATTTTCTGGACTCGAGGGTTTTATTTCGAGTGATAAATAAAGTGCCGCACGAAACCCGTCAAACAGATGCAACTCTACCTGTTCCGCTAGAATATCATGAGAGTGAATATTTTTTACGAGAAACTGAGATTTTAGGGCAATGAAGAAGTGTCACGTAAGGGAAAAAAACCTTACAGTATAGTCTTGGAACAAGTTGTTCATCTGCTGAACCACACAAATGAGTTCTCACTCCGATAGTGCACAGCTACTGATGGAAGTGATATGAACTGAACAATGACGACACTTGATTTTTATTCCTACCTATGAGGTGTTCACAAGTTGTTATTATTAAAAAAAAAACTTACATACCAATCACCCCATTTCCTTTCGCGGTAAGTAAAGTCTTAAAAAAATCAGTCGTTGCTGTTAGCCCTAGTTACTTCCCTTATAATAATTACCTACATATTAAACTCGATGGTTTCAGGCTTCACTTTGTGAAAATCCATTCTAAAGAATTCAAAAAGATATGGTACTTTTTTCACAGATTTTTATTTCAAGTCGACCGGTTTCGTCGCATAGTACCTGATGACGCATATCACCTGATGATGTCACCTATGCGACGAAACCGGTTGACTTGAAATAAAAATCTGTGAAAAAAGTACCATATCTTTTTGAATTCTTTACCTACATATTGCCCTATCCTTATTCATATCATAGTTCCATAGTCTTGCTATAATAATAATAATATTTTTATTCCCCTAATGGTTGCAATATCACTCATGGAGTTGGTCAGTACAAAGTTACAAAAGTAAAAAAAATATTTATGCAATAAAGACAGATTGAATACCTCAATAGAAAATAATCAATTAAGCACAAAAATACATTCATCAAGCTGATTTGTTGATTATTGTTGATGCAGAGGAATAAATACGGCAACCGTATGTGTTAAGTTGCCTCTTGAGGCCTGTCACATTATTTTAATTTGATACTTTAAGACAGTTAGTCATAAATAATGGAGGCACTCAGTCTATAATCTGTGACAAGGATATCTCAGCTGAGCATAGTGATTGAGTACAGTAGCATTACTTAAAAAGAATTAAGGCTGCTGTTTGGAAAACATAGCAGTGTAATATTATATATGTATATATGTACACGGAAAGGATCTGAGGACACCTTAAGCAGGGGTTCCCTTCTGCTGTATAGTGCATTCTACATGGTGTCTTGATTTCCTCTTTTGGAGCTAGAAGACAATTTTGGCATAACTCCCTTTTTCCAAAAACAAGACACTAAAGGATTAGACATTGACAAGTGAAGGTGGAAGTGCATCTTTGCAAAATATAGCAGTTTACTAGCGTCGAGTCCTATAGTGTTATCTAGCCTATGGGACATTAACTCACCAAATTATAGTTTTTTGGCTATACATCCAATGTGATGAGTCAAGTTGAGTTCTTCACTCATAAGTAGGTCCAGAAATGTTATTTTATGTACTCTTCTGATATTGGATGAATTGTCTTGGCTTACAGTATTACATACAGGACGGGAATTTTTATTTGAAACTGCTAAGTAGGTCTAGACTACTGTTCAGATTGTTAGGCTGCGTTATTTATGATTTTTTCTAGACAAGTCTTAATTATAAGTACTTAATTAAGTCAGAAAATAGCCAGTGCCCACAGAACTTTAGAATATCAGTTCAAATATGTTGGGATATGCTTGCAACATATTTATATTTTCAAAGCATTACAGGAGGTCAAGGAATTGATAACCGACAGTCTCAACTATTCCCATGCATTAGTAAAGTAGCTTCCCAAAGTTTTACAATACTGTGCATATAATAAAGCAGTATATATTTTTACCAATAAGCAAGTTAGTCAACCATTACTTATGAATAAATATAAATATATATATTTACTCCGCCAATAAATCAAAATACATTGTCTTGTAATAAGATTTTCACTTCCAAAACACCTTAAGGAACATATAACTTCGAACAGTTTGTCACTCACCTCAAATGTGTTATAATAAATGCCACCGTGGATGACATTGAAATGTAAATGAGTGAATAAGTAAATGATCTAATAAAGATTAAACTATTTTATGGCTCGTGCCATAACAGTGATTTTTAATGGATGTCCATATGGTACAAGATACGAAGAAACAGTAAGGAAGTAAACACAGGGATTTAATGAAATTCTATACAAGTTCTCAAGTTATCACTTATCGTTTTGTATAAATTACACACACGAATTATTTAAAAACTAAAAAGAATTTTAAACAAAGATAATGGGTGAACATAAACTTCTAAGAGGAAATAATACCCACAAAAGCCATCATGCCTCTGGCATTAAATTACATCCTATGACACGCACACTAATGTTGCACAACACATGAAACTCGCCACGTATAGCAAAATTTATCGTAAACCACTCTCTATCATACAAAACACAATAAAATAGACACAACTTAATTGGTACATTATCTTTTACCTGAAATATACGATAACTCGTATTCACATCGAATCTTTTGTGACAGTCGTTGGTGGATTCACGTTAGTTATAAAGCTAGCACAAAGACATAGCTAGATACGAGAAAAAGAATGCATAACTGCATGACTGCAACAAAAACTATAACGCACTGAGAAATTACTGGCAAAAATATTTCGGATGGTAATCTTGATAATAAATTTTACGGTTATCGACATGTTAAATCATAGCGCGATGAAATATTATTAGACAATATGATAAATCCTTTTACATGTGATGTATTTGCTGTCGAGGGATGGGACGTGGAAATTTTGAGACCTGGGTGTATGAATTTCATTCGAGTCCTAACATCTCGCACCAAACAAGCCTCAGAGACTCCACAAATGTACTCCACCAATGTCCCAAGAGATAATCTTGGCTTATAGTAAAAGTAATGCATGATTAACTTATGAGCTCATGTCGACTGTTTCTTTTTTCGGGATTCATTCCGCGATGTTAAAATTGTAAAAAACAATATTTCGCTATTCCTCCGGCCAGCTTCATTGTTTTTTATAATTTTAACATCGCGGAATGAATCTCGAAAATAAAACAGTCAACACTTCATCCGCGGAAGCCTACGAGCTTAGAGCTCAAGTGCCTGAATTGAAAAAAATTCTGAAAAATCAACTAAAAGCTCGATGTTTACGTTCCTGAAAATGCTAGCATGGACCAAGCAAAATCTCGCAATTTGTAAGCATATTGTGTTTAAGCATTCGATTGACTGATGCGAGACTTATGGTAGCGGGTAAAGAGTAGATTTTTAGAGTAGTTTTTTAGATTTAGAGTAGTGAAATTTTTTTCCATCAAAAAAATATCGAAGCAATGGTACTGTGTAAGTCCTGCAAAGGTCCAATTTCTATTTCGGTAATATTTCGTCAATTTCCCTCCTCTAAAGTCTCGCTCTTGCGTTCGTTCCCGTTTGAAATTTTAACTCTGTAACTTGGTTTCAAGCTCCTCAAATTTCCATAAACATTCCCCGGTGATACTACTTAAAAATCCTGTTGTAACTTGTTATAACTTTGAATAAAAAATGCATTAAAAAAATACACTCTCCGGTGTTACCAAATGGACATATTTTATATTCTTCATAAATATCATGTCCCTGGCCACTCATGGCCCATGGGCATGGCTAATAATCAGATTGTACCATATTTTTCCACATTTTCATCATCTCCTTTTTATTCGGCACGAACTACGCTGCAAGACATACATAAATGCAGTAAAATCACTATGCAGAGGTAATCAAACCACTATCAAGGTAGGAAGCACAATATCCTCACCCTTCTCACGAACAAAAGGAGTGAAACAGGGATGTTGCCTCTCACCCACTCTATTCAAAATATATGAGTACTCAGCCTTAAAAAAATGGGAGCAGAAATGCAGCCCAATGTGGATATGGGTTAGAAAACACCCCCATATGTACCATCTTCTTCGCTGATGATCAAAAATTAATGGCAGAAGACCAACAAGATATGACGTAAATGCTGAACAAATTAGTGGAAGAATATAGTAAATGGAGCCTACAGGTAAATGCAGACAAAACGCAATGCAAGGTAATATGAGATAAAGGAGAATATATAGAGCTGGAAAGTGGAAAAATAAAAAAACGTCAATTCCTGTGATTATCTCGGAGTTACGATAAGTGAAGATGGAAGAGAAAACAACGACATATTGAAGAAATTAGGCAAAGGAAAAAGAATGATTTAAATGTTGTATCCAATTTTGTGGAACAAGAACATAACGCATGAAACTAAAAGAAATATTTTTAAAATAATGATAGAACCAGTTATGGCGTACGGGTCAGAGGTCTGGGTTGTAGATAAAAATATGCCTCAGAGGTTATTGTCGGCTGAAATGTCATGCTGGAGGAGATGCTGTAACTTAAGCTTGTTAGATCATGCAACAAATAATTATACTAGGGAAAACATGTCAACAAAAAGAACAATTTTAGAAACAATGTATGATAAAAAACTGAAATGGTACGGACATCTAAGACGCATGAAGGAGGAAAGAATACCATTAAGGGTTTGGCAATGAACTCCAGTGGAAAAAAATAAAAAAAGGAAGACCTAGGAAAAAATGGAAAGAAAATATAGAGTTGGAAATGAGGAGAAGAGGATTAAAACCTGGAGACTGGGATGATAAAGAAAGGTGGCGTTTGGGATGTGAGAAGCGGCACCAAGCTGCAAAAAACTCGCTATAATTTTCATAATTAAGAGCTACGCAATAGGCTCATGCAACATCCGGGAGTCGGCCCACGTGCGCAAAGAGGATGGCACCGCGTCACCCTTAAGGGAGAAGGGACTATTACTCACGTGATTAAGAGCCGCACCCCAAAAGAGGAGCCGGCTCTCCCTCCACGACATCTAGGGGGGGGCTATTTATTTGCGACCTCTATTTTGTAATCTCACTAAAGTAAGAATACGTCCTAAAATACGGAAAATGACGTCATTTTTCGTAGTTCCTCTCTGCCACCCAGGCGGCCTGACCATCTTCGGCTTTCAAGTGGTGATCTGCAGGTCTTTTCTTTGACTTACCCGTTCTTTTGACTCTTGATCCGTATCTTTCGAATCTTGATCCGTTTCATTTGCCTCCGCTTTTCATTAGTCCCATTCCACGCGTCGTAAGGAACGCGAAATGCAGCCACCATTGTTTCCCCGGACCTCGGCCGATCGTGAGCCGATCACAAAGAGAATGAATCGGGATCTCCCACCTTCCCGCAAAGAGTCATTAAAAAGGTGAAATTACAAAATAGCCACCCAGTTCTCAGTCGACACACAAAGTTTCAAACACAATCAACTCGCGCTTGGAGAATCGCATATCAATATTTCTAATTACAGGGGTGTTATTTTGTAATTCCACTTCCGAAATAGCTCTTTCGGAAGAGCAACAACTCAAATCGATGATCCATTCGGGCTATTCCGCTCTCGAGGTACCCATTTGGAAGCTCAATTTCACGACCGAAAGAACTGGAAATGAACCATTCTCAGCAAAAATGAACGAGTCAATGGTCTCGCCGTCTGACGGGCACGATTTAAAACTCCACTTTCGGTAATATTGTCCATACAAGGAGCGATCCGTGACGTCATGTTCCGCGAGGAGACATTACCAAATAACCCCCCAGTTTAATTAATTAATCGGGTACCCCCATCTGACGGTATGACTTAAAACATGTGAAGGAGGGGAATCTTCTCGAAATTTCTCCTATGCTAGGCAATAGGAGAACTTTCCTATTAATACCCATGGGCGTGACATGGGTCGACCGGAAGAATGGAGACTTGCTTGGAAGACACACGACTTGTATCGCACACGCACACCAGAAGCCGACAGTGCCTTTGCCGAATATCACCGAACAAACATCACCAGTCGCCGTTGATGCTGAGGGCACCCCCGACTCCAGGTCACCCCAACGTTGACTGCTCACCCCAGAAGAGTAGATGAAGCCAGTGCTATGAAATGTCTCTAAATAAAGGACATGATTTAAGGAGGTTCGCTGGTTTCACTCAACTTAAAAGAATTCAATGAAACTTCCTGAAAGCAATATTAATATTCCTCTTAAGCTACCTGCAAATTTTAAGAATAATTTGCAGCAGATTTCTTAAGATATTTGATCGAGAATTGGGCATGAAATTACACGAGATCTTATGCATTTTATTCGGCATCCTGCAAGTTATGCATCGTGCTATTCGACTGGAACAACCAAGAGTCAGCGGTAGCGGAACTTGCAATCTTGGGACACGCGATTGACGTCAATGAAGCAAAAATAATCGCGAAGCCGAAAAACTAAGAGCCCCAGCTGATCCGCGAAGTTCTGGAGATAAGGTAATGCAAACAGAACTACAATAGATACTGGGACCTCAAAATGAACCACACGTGGGATCCTGCTTTCACTTAAATAAAAATTCAATGAAAACTCCTTACACCCCTTCCCATCCTCTTCCCTCCATGAGCCATTATATAAACCCCCCAACTCGACAGAGCCTCATTCCCTAAGATAAAGTGAACAGCAACGGCCACGAAACGTCGGGCAACAACACACCTGGAATAAGAACACGGGGTATTCCCGAACAACAAGAGTAATACAAATTCAAAGAACTGCGGAACTGGCCGCGCAGTAACTTTAACGGAGTCACACGCTGATGGTCACACAATTGTGTGAAATTAGCAGTGAAAAAATCATTCGCCTGGACTGGGATTCGAACCAAGACCCCTCGATATCGCGCCCAGTGCTCTGAAATCCACAGTGAGAGAGGACGCCTGGGTAGTTTAACTGGTTAGAGCACTCGGCGCGAAATGTTTTTTGTCTGTGTATTTCACACAAGAGTGACACAGCTATGCATCCACGTTCAAGTACTTTACTCGTGGTGCCAATTTCACATCGTCCGCTACGCGCGCGAGGGATTTCCTCAAGCGCTTGGAGTAAAAATCTGTTGTACATTTTTATATCGATGATATAAATTATTATACATTGAATAATTAAAAAAAGGTTCTTTCTGATGAAGAAAGCCTTGTGAAGCCTTGCGAAGAAAGCCTCTGAAAAAAATTAAGTAGCTTTTTTGCAACAAAATTAATGTTTCCAGCAAGTTTCATCCAACTCTGAGTTCCATCCAAATTCCATCCAAAGTTGAGCGAAACCACCAAACCAGCTTAAGGCTTCGAGTGTTATTTGATCTTCATTCTGCCATGCTCAACATGCGGTCCTTTGAGTGAGTTAAGTACCCCCTCTGTGACCCCTCTGGGCCACAATAATATTGAAGTAAGTTACTCGGTATGAATCCAAGATTTATTTATCTGACCCACTAAGATTTAGGGATATAACGCCATTTTCAACCTTAGAAACGGATCTTGCAATCTAACTCGGTAAGAACAATAAGTGTGAAGTCATACCAGGTTACGTTTATTTGAATATAAAGAGCATCCAAAACACTTAACTTGGCATTCCATCGTCCGGAATATACGAAGACAATGAATGATGAAAATATCCAAGAACTAACATATGACTTAAAAAAAAACTTTTATCTAATATCCCGAGAAATGACACACCTTCAATTATGTGATCCAGAACGTTTTTGAATTCTTGGAGGAATTTTTAAAAGGAAACCCATTCTTTGAAAGAAAAAACTGTAAATTTGCAGTTTTGTAAAAGCGAAATGTTTGGCATTTGACGATAAATCAATTATTTAGGGGGACAGTGATGATTTATGGGGATTGATGGGTGATTAAATGACAGCCTCAAAATTAATACTTACCATAAGCTGCCCCTTCAGCCAGCGCCATTTCAACTACAAACAAACTTACGACGAGGAACCACTTCATGGCGAACTGAAACAGAAGGCAAAGATGCTGTAATATTTTTTAAAAATTACTTTCGATCGAAATTCATCATTAGCGGAAAGTACATTGGTGGTCATAGTTTGAGGCATTCAATTTTAATTTGATCGAGTCTGTAAAGATTGCTGCAAGGTAGTCATAGTAGGAAAGGTTCAGAAGGCGTTGATTATTTTCAGAATATCGCATTAAAGCAATAATTATAAACATAATGCAGGGCATTATTCATTAAATATTAGGTTATATATTAAATAATTAAAATTTTAAAGGTTTAAGTACGATACAACTAGCATCACCATAACTTGGCTAAACGCAGTGTGACTTTAACATTAAGATCTCGTAAATACCACTCGCTAGTTATCAACGTATATAGACCTACGCTTGCCGAAACAACATAAAGTTAAGCATTGATTTATTCATCTTATAGCAAGGTATATTAGGTTGAAAGAACTGCATAATCGGTATAGAGACGACATTGACAGTGATACGTCGATCAATTGGATGCCAAAATATAAGCAATTTTGGGAAAATATATCCACTGACACGAATTCAAAGGTATTGTTATGCTATAATCGAAAACATTTTAGCATGATGTCGCTTGCGCTTCGAAATGAAAAGTATTTAATTTATTCATATGGTAAGATGGTTTCGATTACTTTACGAGTATTACGTAAAAACTAAGCGCATCTCGAAAGAACTGATGAAACGGGAAATAGATCGATTTAGGCACTGGGCCAAGACTGGAGGACGACTGCTATCATGCCCAAACCATGAGAGTCAAACGCTCCGCCGTTTTACGTCGTTAAGAACACTCAAACTCCTGCTCCTTCAGGCCTGCAAAGTTATCATGCACAAGCAAGATAGTCCAAGCCCTTGGAGAAGAGCTCTGCTGGTAAAAAAGTATTTGAGGCGCCGGGTATCAATCCCGGTACTTCTCGCATGCTAAGCGAGCGCTCTACCATCTGAGCCTCGTCCCCTACTATAAAAAGATGAGGCTCAATACAATAGTTAACGATAAATGACACGCTTAAAAAATTTAAAACATGAAATTAATGTACTACTAAATATGCATCGTTGCTAAATCACGAAAAATGTATTTGGCAATAATAAAACGAAAGTGAAGGACTTCGACTGGCTAAAATAATTTCTTTCTGATTACCACTTGAAATAAGACGAACAATGTAACTTATGAATAAAAGACTTTCTATGGTAACTTTGTGGTATTCCATTCAAAGAAATGTTTAATAAAATATACTTTTACAAACCACATAAAACATTATAGCTCACGATCCGGGTTTCGGCGCTTGATCGTCATCATCAGGTGATGTGTCGGGGTTTTCAGTCCCTTATATACAAAAATGCCAGTGGGGAAGTGAAAAGGTTATTGGGGGGGGGGGGCTGTTGAGGAAGTGAGTAGTTGGAGGGTAGGGTGGTGGGGGGGGATGAGGGTTGAAGGTCAGGAGGGTGGGAGCGGGTAGGACGAGGAATGTTTTGCGGAGGGGGAAGGGACAAACGGGAAGCGGTTTAAAGGATGGGGGAAGAGGCGGGGTACAAGCAGTCATGCATAAGTAAAAAATATTGTCAAATTTCGAATTATTTCGGAAGCTTTAAAAACGCTTTTCACTCATGGGTAAGTTCAAAAAAATGTACAGACTTCAATAAAATAATAAGAAGAGGGTGAAATTCGCCAAGAAATAATCATTTAACTTGACCGGGATTCGAACCCGGGTCTCCCAATTGCCAGTCAGGTGTGTTACCCAGTTGCACCACCAACCCATCTTAATTACAGGTGGATGTCTTCGGGGAGTTTATACCGGGAATGATTTTTTCATGGCGAATTTCACCGTGTTTGGTGAATAACTTCACACCCTTGCGCGTGACTACGCATCACATTATTTGTGTGAATGCAATGATTGAAAATTAACAGATGCAGAACGGACAGAGGAAGAGGATGAGAAGATTCGGTAAAAACTGAAAGTTATATAGATGGAATGAATTAAGGAAGAAAATAAAATCTTGGAATGAATATTGTCCATAGTACCCCATATGAAAACAGTATAGCACGCTCAAGTACATGGAACTTTATCAATGGCACAAAAGGGATAGTTTTTTATGGTCACATTACACTCTATAATTAGTCTATAATTGATTCTAATAATACAGGAAGGCGGAAAAAGCTGATTTTGGGTGCAGTAGAGTCCCGGATATTCCATGTACACTTGATGCTTTTCATGGCCTTCACAGCTCACAGAACATACGTGTTTTTCTTTCACTGACAATGAGTCGTGTTCATAAGCCGGGAACCAATGTCGAAATTAGACAAATTACAGGAATAAACGTTACGCATGGTTTGGTATTCCTTTCGTTAATACACATTTCAAAACAGTATAACTAACCGTCATGAAGCTACGTTCATAATCACATTGTGTTTTTTCCACTCGCACACCTTTATTTTCCCGATCGTCAGTGTTTATTTCCGTTAGGTTTCGATACACGGAATTGAGTTGATCTATTTGCGTAAGGCAGTGCAAATAAATACATAGGGACAATTACAGTATTAGTGATAGCGCTTCTGTTTTGGGACGTACATCAAAGTTACAACATTTTCTGGTCATCAATCATTACAAACTTTCAACCGGGCAATTTTATTCGTGTGTATAGGGAATCACCTTGAGAAGCTCATTTTATCACGGCCATTCATAACTCGAGGGAAAAATCCACGTAACGGAATGATATCAAACGTCCCGGTCCAGATGGCAAATATACCCCCATGTAAACGTGATTCATTAAGGGTTAAAGCAGAAGTTAAGATATATACTTCATTTTGGTTTAAAGTGGGTCGTAATTCAGTGCAAAAGTTCACTAAGGTGTACTTTTAAAAAAATACTCATTCAAAGCGGTTCCTAGCGTGATATATTAGGGTTCATACAGATTTAAACGCCTGAAAAAGTTAAGATGTCGACCTGTTTTTGTTTAAAAATGTTGGTAATTTCTCCAACCAATGTCAGCATCACTGAACACTTAATCATTAACGAACAAAACGATCTTCCTAAAAATTTTGTGTAATTCTTGTCGATATATAATTGGGTCATTCCACCTCAAATCTGCAAATGACTGATCTTTAGTGTCTCCGATTTGGCTGAAACTTGGTGCATGGGTCAAATATGACCCAAAAATGATATACAGGCACCGTTTTGCGAAAAGAAATATGTGTTGTGTGATTTAAGCGTTTTGTATTTTTACAAATTTTAGCAAAACATGCGTGTCTTTAATTACGTTATTACTTATATCTCTGCTTTTAATTGTTGCAGAGAAATAATATATGTATATAATTGTAAAAATTAGTATTTCAGTGAGCTAATGATAGTATTTTATTGGGTGTTTCTGTCAAGTTCTGGTGGTTTGGCCAATGAGAAACCTGATGGCAGGCCAATAAGGATCGCAGGGGCATACCAGAATCGCCCGAGACAAAACATTGTTTTTCTTGAATTTCCAATTTATGGTTAATGTTAAAATTTGAAAAACAAATTTAAAAAGGTTTCTTTAATGTTCTACATAAGAATCGTTAAAAAAACTTGTTTTTTATAATCTATTGGTATGTATCTAACTATCCTGAAAAAATATTCCATGAAAATTCATAAACGCGTCCGTAAATAATATTTCAAAATTTCCATTTCTCTCGCGTCCGGCTCCGCCCTGGAGCATGTACAAGTATATACCAGACAGGTAATTCTGGCATATGCATTCACAGAGAGATCTTGCTCATTGTATTAAGTGTAATAAACTATATAATACACTATTTTTTAATATTGGTTACTTATAATTATATATAAATGCTATTAGCAAGATTTACCATAGGCTTCATTATAAGACCCTGCCATTTTTATGGCAACTTACTGATGGAACAAAATCTATAATACTTTAGGCCTATAAACCTTAAGGCCTATACTACTTATAGTTAAAAAAATATCACATGAACACTAGTGAGTGTTGAACTCACTGTCCTTTTATACAACTTTGGCAATCGATAGTAGCGTGTTTTCTTTGAAATTGGGCTTCAAACGCACATTGTCCAACCATGTGAGGTGTGGTCCCCCAAAAAAATGTACCTTTGAAGGCCAAGTTTTGAGTTATGCTGTTAAAGCTTAATCCTTGTCCCATGTACGGTAAGCGATACCATCTTCATCAAAGGCCCTCCATTAATCTCTAGTATTACAGCATGGAACTCCCTTATACCTGTGGCCCAGTAGCCCAGTAGCTCACTGAGCTACTGGGCGAAATCTTTTGGCCAATACTTAAGCTATTGTTCCACTTCCCCTTTTCTAACAGAGCCTAACTCTATTCCTGAAATGAGATCTATGACTCAGTACAACAGTTTCAGGGGTACTTGGATTATATTGCCATTAGACAACCGAATGCTAGCTTGCTCAGACAAATTTTTCAAGGTCCTCCATCACTTTAACCTTCCACATGCGAGGTGGCGAAAACGTGCCATTTGGCTGGGCTGCATAAATTATTTTCATTAAAAAAAAGACTAAGATATTGTTCTTATTTTTAAAATAAATAAGCGATCTATTATGAGCAGAATATGACATTTGAAGCACATTAGTCGCAAACACAAACCTTATGAGTTCCTGTAACTCCAACAAGAATCCACTCTTTTGGTGTTAGTTCCGAAAATGTTGAAAATGAAACTACTTCTTCAGAATATGTATCGTTAAAATATCGAAAAATCTCTCTTTAAAGTTTCCTAAAATTTGTCTTCTATATTTATGTATTTGCTTTTCAATTTAGTTTAAGTTAAAGTAATCTTTAATGCCAGGCATTTCTCCGTTTACACCAGGAATGAATGAATGAATGAATATTTATTATGCTCTAGGTAAAACCTATTTGAGCAAAAAAGAAAATACAGGAAATGTTCTACTCTTAATAAATGACATTTTGACAAAAATATGGCATTATGGAGATTATTGCTAGGCTAACAAGTAGTACATATTTAGATAAAAAATGTAAAATATTCAATATTAATAACACAAAAATATAAGTTTTAACACATATCATAATAAGCACACACATACATATATGTATATTTATGTAGAAAGTTTTAATAACATCACAAGTTTAAGATGATAACTTCAATAAGTTGAGGAGACTAACTTAAGCCCTAGACTTCAAATAGGAGTACAGCCTTCCTTTAAATGACTGAAGTGATTGTGACGTCTTTATATTTGGCGGTAGAGAGTTCCAGAATCTAGATGCTGTTAAATGAAAAGATTTGAAATATATATTGGTGTGGGCTTGAGGAACAGGGAAAAATAAATTCTGTCGAAGCTTTCTTTTTCTTGATGGAGTCTGGAGGGAGGATGTCGTAGATCTCACCGGTTTTTTCTACGTTCATCATTATTAGAGAGAGGTAATTTATGAATTTTTTCTTCAGAGTATCTTTTTCGCTTTTCAAATTTCTCCCCATTACGGGTGGTGTTTTCATTACGGATAGACATCTTTTAATTTTTCCAAGGATCGTTTTGACAAAATGCAAGTTTCGGCGGACACTGAGATGGAGTATTTGTGATATATTATTTAATTTTTTCAACTTTAAAATTCAAATAAAACAGTAAATTCCAAGAAAAAAATTTAAAATACTAAATTTATCTCACTAAAACACTAATCATTACAGTTAAGTATACATCATTGCTCTGTGACAATTAAAAGCAAAGATATAAGTGATAACACGTTTCAAAGCAACTTTTTTTTGGAAAAAAGGTGAAAATGTTAAAAAACTTATTAATGACCTATCTTTATTTCACTAGATTGTGTCATAGTATTCCGTTTGAGGTCATATGCGACCCATACACCAAGTTTGAGTGGAGACCCTGAGGGACAATCGACCGTTGAGTTGAGGTACAATGACCCATATATATTTAACAGATGCCAATTTAAATAATTGATGGAACTTTGGTGTGTCAAAAATCAATATCAAAGTCATAAAGACGTGAAACAATAATTTATATCAATGCATAATTGTGATTAAAATGAATTTTTTTTATTCAGTAGTCCTCAAAAAATTATTATAATATTTCGCTTCCAATGAAGATACACCGAAATAAAATTTAAAAAGTATTTGAGGTTGATATAGGAGCCATAGGGTGACCGTGTCCAAGTTACTGGCAACCTTGAGTGTTTTTAAAATTTTCATTCAGATCTTATTTCACTGCAACAATATTTATGATGAATTAATAGAACAATTAAATTTGAAATAAAATTGAATTATACTCTTTTTAGGGCAACTAAATTAAGGGAATCTCTTTGTATCATTCATTAATTATTTTC
This sequence comes from Pyrrhosoma nymphula, assembly GCA_963573305.1. Lineage (NCBI taxonomy): Eukaryota > Metazoa > Arthropoda > Insecta > Odonata > Coenagrionidae > Pyrrhosoma > Pyrrhosoma nymphula. The sequence goes on along the minus strand of OY754331.1, from coordinate 121,300,313 downwards.
ACTTTCAAGCTTTAAGGGAACTACAGCAAGCAGAAAAAATCATGCGGTTTTCATCTCATGTAGATACTTATTATAAAAAATACGAGGGATAAATATTCTGTTATGTAATTGCAATTAAAAATACAAAGCATCCTAATATAAATATTTAACCTGAATTAAATGGAGGGACTCTATCAGAGGATATGACTTGCAATGGTCACGAAAAATTGTCGCCATAGAAATAGCCGGATGCAGCGGAGCCCGGAATACTTCCAAATATGTACCTGCATTAGAGCGTACCAACAGCCATCATCAGATACCTAAGTCGTACTTTATTCGCTATGTAACATGTTCAACTCCACAACGTTTCCGAGTACATTCTTTGAGCTGAAGTATTGTAACTAGATGAAGAGATAAAGCACAAGGTCTTAAAACACTTAAAACACCGAATGGAAAAACGAAACAAAACATTTGGATGCAAATGTACTTTTATTCACATGAATAGAGCAGACAGAAAAGACAATGCCAAGAAAAAGATGACAGTGAAGTTGAGAAGTTAACACTGACTATCATTGATGAGCGTTCAGCAAAATGATGAACATGCCCAGACATCATCTCCCCTTAGACTACCATTTTTTTCTCCTTTATAAGTACCCATAAGTACCAATGGGACCAATAAGTACCCATAAATATGTCCCATTGGTACATAGACTTCCATTTTTTTTAACTTTATAAGTACTCATAAGTACTAATGGGACATATATGTTCCATTGGTTTTTATGGGTGGGACACATATGTCTTATTGGCACTTATGGGACGGCACATATGTCGCATCTGCCTGGGACATATATGTCCCGTTGGTAGTCAAAGGGTTAATTAAAGGCACTGAAGTCCAATTTGAATAATCGCGGGCGATATTTTCCAAATGCATTGGTATTGGAGTTAAATAATTCTTAACCTCAGTTTTACTCATGACAGTGGAGACCTGGGCGTCGTGGACTCGTACCTCTAATTCAGAAAGGTCTCAGAATTTTCGATTCATGACAGTGACGGAATTTTGACGTCAAAACCTCAAAAGATTTAAACGATGATGTCTACAAATGGGACAGAGTCGTCACGTCCAATGTGCGGACGTCACGAGCTCATGAAATTAAAGTGATGACGTATTAAAAGGTGCAATTTGTCTGAGAGGCTATGACGTCGACTCCTGATTGTCGACGTCACAGTATCGCAAAAATTCAATGACTGACGCCTTCGAAGTTGTGATTTGTCTGAGAGGTGGTGATTTCTCGTCCAACAACAATTTTCGAGATCGAGTGATTCCTTCTCGTATTAGGTCACCCTATCCCCTGCGATGGCGTCTGGGCAGCTTGACGCAGATGGGGTAGCGATGTTTGTGGTGATGATCTCTAAGCCGGCGGTGTTCCTCTCCCGATTCAAAAGACTCATCGCTTACGCTATAGCAACCACGATGCCTGTGTGCCCTCCTGTAAGGACTGCTTCGGTCCTCGCTCGTGTCGCTCTCCTCGGTACTGCCACGGGAACCGCCGCGCCTGTGAGGTCTCCTGCGGTGATCCTCGTCGGATGAGGCGTCCGAATCATCGCGGTCTCCGTGTCTGTGGGGCCTCCTTCGGCGATGATCTTCGGACGCGTCACTCTCGTTCGTATCATTGCGGTTTCCACGCCTGTTGATTCCCCTGCGGCGGTCTTCGCCGGGATGTCGTGATGCATCCGAGCCACGGCCACCACCACCACCACGAGGAACTGCGCGGGCTTCGTCAGCCATTACTTTATTGAAGGTTAGCATTGTTTCATCATCTTCCGGCTCCGGGTCGAACATTTCGACTTGATTCCCCTCGGCTCCTGTGGGATCAACGGGAATGCTTAGTATTTGGCGGCAGAAAGGAATGCCTGAGTTAGAGAGGCTGTGATGAGAGATAGAGAGGACAAATCTGAGTATGGAGGAAGTGCTATTCATAGCCATAGTCACTTCTCTAGTCACAACTAGTCTTGTTAAAGGTCTCCTTATTGCGGAAGATGATCTTTTTCGAGCAAATGTTTCATAGTCACAAAATAAGATGGTCTTGATGATGGCAGTCTTGATGAAGATGAGCTTATTTTAACAATACGATCTTGATTATGCTTAAGTGAATCCTTGAAGTAACAGCCAATCAGTATCCTTTCTTTACGTAGCTGCTGTCCCTCTGTGGAAAAGCGTTACTTTGCAATATTTTTAATGGAATAAACACATGGAAATATCTTCATTAAAAGCTTTTAAAAACGTCCGTTTTGGTACATATATTGCAGAATAATAAAAAAAGTGCTATCAACCAATTTAAATTAGCAATATGTCAGCCAATTTCAATATCTGTCTCATTTATTTACGTAGCTGCTGTCCTTTTCTGTAACAGCATTAGCGTTGCAATTATTTCAACGTGATAAATGGAAACGTGGTCAGAAAAAGCTCTTAAAAAGGAAGGTATAGATCGAGCGATAATGGAAAAAATACTTGTCCTCTCATGCTTTACAGTTCGAATTCCTTAAATCACAGATAATCTCTGATATAATTTAAATGCGATGAGAAGTACCCACCTAACACTTTATAAAAATTCTTACGTGGTAAATACTCAATTTACCTTTTCATTTTTATGTCACCGTAAAATTGTTTAGATTCACATTCACCAAAACGTTTTTTAAGTTTTTCAGTTTGTTTCTTTCGAGTGATAAATATAGTGTCCCATAACCACTTAAATCTAAAAGATGCAACTCTATCGCTTAAGCTTGTAAATCTTGAGATAAAATTTATTTTTTTACGAGAAACTGAAATGTTAGGGCAATGAAGAAATATTACATAAGGGAAGACATGTCCACAGTATAGGTTTTGAACAGGTTGGTCATCTGCTGAACCACATAAATGGGTTCTCACTTTGATAGTGCACTAATACTGGCATAAGTAATATGAACTGGACAATGACGACACTTGATTTTATTCCTACCTATGAAGTGATCACGATTAGTTATTATTATACAAACATACATACCCATCATGCCATTTCCTTTCGTGGTAAGCAAAGCTAAAAAAATCAGTCGTTGCTGTAATCCCTAAATACTTCCCTTATAATAGTTACCTCCATATTGCCCTATCCTTATTCGTATCATCGTGCCCAAACTTTTTCATCGTCATAATATTATTATTTTCCCTGCAATGAATGAATGGTTGCAATATGACTTGGAATTAAGCGGAGGCAGCATTACGTGAGCCTCTTTGTCAGGTACAGTCGCCGCATAAAGTCTGGCGACATCGACAAAAGCGCCGAACATGCAAAACTACGATTTTGAGTGGCTCCACTGATTCAAAGGTGAGGGGTGGGGAGGGGAGATAGAGAGGAGGGGGGTGGGAAGGAGGAGAGAAAGTGGCTAGAGTAGTTGTGAATCGGAACCTCGTCTTTACCTACACCAGCCTAAGAGGCACTCAGTGTGTAATCTGTGCCAAGAATATCTCAGATAAGTATTTTGAGCGAGTATACTAGCATTACTTAAAAAGTGCAGTGCAGTTTGCAAAATTACAAAGAAAGAATGGGTTAAAAATGTGATAAATCTTTTTATATAAGATTCTATTTACGGTCGAGGGATGGGTAGAGGATATATTTAGACCTACATGTATGAATTTCATTCGAGTCTTAATATCTCGCACCAAACAAGTCTCAGAGATTCCAGAAATTTACTCCAGCAATCTCACATTGAGATAAGCTAGGCATAGAGTAAAAGTAATGCATGGCTAACTTAAGAACTCACGTGTCTGAATGGAAATAATTTCAGTACAATCAACTATAAGCTCGAATTTTACGTTCCTCAAAATTATAGTATGGACCGAGCGTAATCTCGCAATATTGTATGCATCTTGCGTTTACACATTACGCTAATGGGTAAAGAGTAGATTGAAATTTCTTCCATCCAAAAAAACAACCAAAGCAATGGTACCTACTGCGTAAGCCCTGCTCCAAGAAAGCTCCAGCTGAAAGTTCCAATTGCTATTTGGGTAATAGTTCGTTAATTTACTCCATCTCTTCCTTCGACTTGATCCTTCTCTAAAGTATCGCGCTTGCATTCGTTCCAGTTTGAATTTTTAACTCACAATTACAATACTGTTACAATTTTGTAAGTGTTGATTTCACGTGAGATCACTTATTTTTCTTGCGATCTTAGGTTCGTCCTCCAGCGACTATCTTCATCCAGTATTTTTATATGCATTCAGTATTAATTCGCATACGCACGTTATCAGAAAAAGGACTCATATTTTGATATTTCGACCAAGTCTAAAAATATGCAGCCTTACCACGCTGGTTACATAGTTCGAAGTTCCTCCAATTTCATAAAATAAAACCCGGTAATTTTTACTTTGAAACCCTGTTGTAACGTGTAATGACTTTAAATGAAAAATCAATTTAAAAAACCGTCTCCTTCATGGAAATCTTTGGTATCCTTCAAATTGAAATAAGTAACTCGGTATGATTCCACGCTTCATTGCTCTGACCGACAAATGCATCAGCACATTATGCCATTTTCAACTTTAAAAACTGGTCTTGCAATCTAACTCGGTCAGAACAATAAATGTGGACTCATACCAAGTGACTTTTATTTCAATATAGAGAAACTTTAATAAGACACATTTCCATTAATAGAACAAATTTGTAAGCTTCCACTATTTCATAAATTTGTAAGTTTGGTATGTTATGCTACATCAATGAACTAAGGTGAATTTTGATAACTTATGGGGGTTGAAGGGTGATTAAATGACAGTTTAAAGATTATAACTTACCCAAAGCTGCCCCTTCAGCCAGTGCCACTCCAACTACAAACAAACCTAGGACGAGGAACCACTTCATGGTGAACTGAAATAGAAGGCAAAGATGCTCTAATATTTATTGGTAATTACCTTCCATCGCAATTCATCATTAGCGGAAAGTACAGTTCTCGCGAAAGCTTATGGCGTTCGGATGCGCAGAAGAAGACGTCGTGGAGGGGTAAAGTTTGGTGGAAGGGGTAGGGAAAAGGAACTTAGGGGAAAGCGAAGCCATGGCATTTGTGCCATGCATGAGTGTTTTTCAAAAAATGGAATTTATATGACGCGGACAACACAAATGCCGCGCATCCGAACGCCATAAGCTTTAGCGAGAGCTTGTACATTGGCGGCCATAGCCTGAATCATTCCATTTCAATTAGATCGAGTACACACACATTGCTGCAAGCTGGTCGAACTTCCAAAGGCACAGAGAGCGTTGATAACTTTTAGAATATCCCATTAAAGTAACCATGATAAACACAATGGAAGGCATTACTCATTAAAGATTAGATTAATCATATTTATTTATCCATTGAATGAACATTAGAAAGACACCTTTACATTTCAAATAAAAAAGGATAAATTAGGAATTCCTTTTAGGCATTGCCTGTACTTGGGATACATCAAAACAATTTACATTGCGAATAATTGAAATAAATAAATAAACTTAGACCATATATATGTAACATAAATAAATAAATACATATATATATATATGTAATTATATATTTCGTTCACTCATTCACAGAGCACCCGGCGCGAAATCGGGAGGTTCCGGGTTCGTGTCCCAGCCGCGGCACATTTTTACCCTCTGAGTTTTCGGCTTTACCATCTTCCACATCACCAGAGTCTTCGTCCAATTTCAATTTCTACCGCCGAGGATGGCGGCATGACCGCCGAAACGTCCAAGTTTTATTTGTGAGTGTCCTTTTTGCGTGTTTCTGTGTTTGTTCAGTGTAGTACTGTTTTTTTTTGCATGTATGCATATATATATATATATATATATATATATATATATATCGATTTTCTAAAAATACTATTTTTTGCCCAAAATAATCGAAAAATCGAAATCGATATTTAAACATATAAAGTAATTGTCTGCTGAAATATGGGTTAATGGAAGCACTAGGGATAAGAACTGAATACAGTTAAATTTATTAATACAATATATTATTTTAAAGATATTAATATGATATACAGGGAAGTAATAATCCATAACAGATACTTTTAAACACATAGGTAATATAACAAGCAAATTACATATAGTTTAGTAGCAATAAGAATTGTATATTGAAAAGTGGGCATACCACAAAATGAAAAACTGAATTTTATCTATTTCTTGTTTGCAAAGCCGTGGAACCAGTGTTCCTCAGGGATGGACCTTAAGAAAACTAACATATTTAAATGTCCTCCGAATAATCGATTTTGCACCTGAGTTGCAATTAACCCGGCGTGAGAAAATAGTCGCTCACACGGCACGGTAGAGGCAACTATAGATAAAATCCTGCTGGCTGGTTTGTATACGTGGGGATATTCTCCCTTAATCTCCTTCCAGGCTTGTATTGGATTAGAGTTGGACTTTCGGTCGACTGGGGGGCGGTTTCCGAACTGGCGCAGCTCGATTGGCAAAATTCAAACGCTAGCTTTAGCTAGAAAGCTAAAAATCGAAAATCGATCGGCTAGAATCGATTTTGATCGGTTTTTCAAAACATAAAGTCGACTTCGATTAAATCGAAAATCGGAGTGTGATAATCGATTTTCGATTAATCGAAATCGATTTTCCAATCCCTAAGTAGCACAAGCTCTTGGAGAAGAGCTTAGCTGGGAAAAAGTATTTTGAGCAGCAGGGTAACGAACCCGGTACCTCTCGCATGTTAAGCAAGCGCTCAAGAGAATGAGACTCAAAACAATAGTTATGGATAAATGACACACTTAAAAAATTGAAAAAATAAACATTTTTACTATATATACATCATAGATAAATTCACAAAATATATATCGGTAAAAAATAAAACGAAATTATAGGACCGAGGCTGGCTAATATAATCTCCCTCTGTGTACCACTTGAAGTAAGACTCACAATGTAACTTTTGCAGAGACAGGTAGTTTTATAAATATTTAAGCACATGGAACATTTTTGCAAAGCACAGAGACTGTGGAGTAACATGATTCCGACGATGTAGATCGGTCTAAGTACATAAAATATGCGGTTTAAGACAAAAGAGAGGCGACCAAAAATATATTTTTATGTACTTAGGCATGGGATGTGATTGGTTTGAATATCATGTCACCGCTAATAGTTGGTAGTGAGAAACCAACAAGGCCAACTACCTCCGATTGCTGTGAGCGAGCTTCTAGAAAGGGCCTTTCGCGTGCGCTTATATAGCCGTCTCATCCGGGGGGCATTGTTGTCTCCTGTTTTCCGTTATTTTTTGAATTAACGGTTTCCATTCTCTGCTAAGGATGTACCCAGAGTCTCGATTTAATGTGTTATCTTCCAGCCTTATTTCAACGGCCTCTTTAAGGAGACGATCCCAATATCCATTAGGTTTGGAGACCAAGCGAGCCTCATCGAAGGAAATGATGTGATCTTCCGATAAGCTGTGTTCAGCCAAGGCAGATTTTTCCGGGTGGAACAACCTAATACATCTCCTGTGCTCTTTTATTCGGGTCTCTATCGTGCGCCCTGTCTCTCCAATGTATATTTTTCCACACTGACATGGGATACTATAAACACCAGGTGTTTTGAGTCCCAATTCATCCTTGACTCGCACTAAAACGCCACGTAGTTTTTTCGGTGGTTTAAGAATTGTTTCGATGTTCCATTTCGATAGGATCCTAGAGATTTTCCGGCGACGGTTGAAACATACGGCAGACAAGCTCTCACGGTGGGTTTTTTTCTTTTTGGGAGACATTTCAGGACTGAGGAGACTATCAACGCGGCTTTTCTTGTGACTTGCTCTTTTCAGGCCCAGCGAAATCTCTCTCTCCGTATACCCATTTTGGCGGAAAGTTTCCTGTAGGTGTTTAATTTCCATTGGCAGGCTTTCCTTGTCTGCTACAGTATCTTCCTTAAACACATGAATGAACAGCACCCAAGTATTCAGTTCACGATGGAAGTGGAGAAAGATAACAGCTTACCATTTCTCGATATTTTAATCCAACGAAGGGAGGACGGTACTTTGGGTCACCGAGTGTATCGAAAACCTACACACACGGACTTATACCTAAATGGCCAAAGTCACCACCATCCGTCCCAAAAAAGAGCTGTTATCTCTAAGCTCCTGCATCGTGCAGATACTGTAGCAGACATGGAAAGCCTGCCAATGGAAATTAAACACCTACAGGAAACTTTCCGCCAAAATGGGTATACGGAGAGAGAGATTTCGCTGGGCCTGAAAAGAGCAAGTCACAAGAAAAGCCGCGTTGATAGTCTCCTCAGTCCTGAAATGTCTCCCAAAAAGAAAAAAACCCACCGTGAGAGCTTGTCTGCCGTATGTTTCAACCGTCGCCGGAAAATCTCTAGGATCCTATCGAAATGGAACATCGAAACAATTCTTAAACCACCGAAAAAACTACGTGGCGTTTTAGTGCGAGTCAAGGATGAATTGGGACTCAAAACACCTGGTGTTTATAGTATCCCATGTCAGTGTGGAAAAATATACATTGGAGAGACAGGGCGCACGATAGAGACCCGAATAAAAGAGCACAGGAGATGTATTAGGTTGTTCCACCCGGAAAAATCTGCCTTGGCTGAACACAGCTTATCGGAAGATCACATCATTTCCTTCGATGAGGCTCGCTTGGTCTCCAAACCTAATGGATATTGGGATCGTCTCCTTAAAGAGGCCGTTGAAATAAGGCTGGAAGATAACACATTAAATCGAGACTCTGGGTACATCCTTAGCAGAGAATGGAAACCGTTAATTCAAAAAATAACGGAAAACAGGAGACAACAATGCCCCCCGGATGAGACGGCTATATAAGCGCACGCGAAAGGCCCTGCAAGCTTTATTGCTCTGAAGACGATGGAGGAGTATTCCATTGAAACGTTAGCAAACCAAAACCTTACTCGGCTGGAAACCCGAGAATTATTTATTAACATGAAAGTGTGTTCACGGTGAGGCGGTGAGCAAATTGCCAATCGACCTCGATGACGCTTTCAAGTTTAAAACAAACGAGTTCGCGAATCGACCTTCACATTTTTCATCCTGGCACTGTGACGCTAAAGAAAATCCATATAGTCTTGGATGGAACGTACTCTTGCCGACGTCCCCAAAATAAAACTCACCAAATAACGTTGTCCAGCGGGAAAAACAGAAAAGTGTCCGACGATGGGAATACAGGTCCCCGCTTATATTACCTCTATTTTTACAACCACCACGTTCCTCCCACAAGCGTTTGAAGTGGTGCTCGTGATAACATCAAACGAAACCTGACCCAATTTCATTGTTGGATGGGGTTAAAAACATAAGTAATACGTTTCTAAGAACGATGGGATAAGCAGTAATTTCAAAATCGTCCTTATCATATTTAGGTTCCGTGAGGGAAGTGGACGACTAAGTTGTGATAATGCTTTCCTATAGGGGCCAAGAGACAGCGTTCATATTTAGTATCTAGGGGACAATTCCTTGGAAAGAATAGTAAATGTGGGAAACGTCACCTTTTGAAGCGTGGCTTAAAGGTGGCTAGATAGGTAATCGTTGGCCATTGAGTTTAAATTTTAATTATTTAATAATAAGCGTCGAAAAAAGTTCTGCATCCGCATTTCATTTTTTTGATTTTTTTCTTTATTTAATGTAGAATTGAAGAATTGAATTATTTGATCAATAGATAAGTGACTTGGGGTACATTTGAACGCAAACGTTACAGTCCGAAGTTCCTCAGTTCACGCCAAGCTGTTTTTTTGCCTTTGACTTGAGAGAATTTGGAGGCAAAATACTGGCTCATGAATTATAATTCGGACTTTAAGCAAATTACGAGAACCCTTAAAGTTTTGGAAATCAGCAAGCGTTATAGAGCGAATATAGGCACGACGGAGGCGATTGCGTGCACTAATTAGTTGACGGATTTCATGATTGAACCATGGTGCTTGAATGCGCTTAGGATAGCAAGTCACTAAAGGAGCGATGAAATTTAAACATTTCAGGAAATTTGAGTTGAAGCAATGTACCTTTAGTTCCATGCAATCTGATTTAAATATATCATTCCAGTCCAAGGACGCTAGTTCCATCTGGAAGTAGAGCTCATCGAAGTTAATAAGCTTACAGAATTGGAAAGTCTTGGGAGGAGTAGATTGAAGTTTAAAGCGACAGGAAATTTGGATTAGATCGTAAGCTGGCAAAAAAGGTACAATCATTTGACCATTTTAAATAAAACAAAGTTGGTAAATTTCCACACAGTATATTATCAACCACAAAATACAACACTGACCAAGGTTTCGGCACGTAATGCCATTCTCATTCCATTTACCAACTTTGTTTTATTTAAAATGGACATAAAGTATTTCCACAATGTAAAGCCTGATACGCTTTTATATGTACAATCATTTGAGAGTAAAATATTTCTTTCTCGGGGTCATCAACAATAAATAATTCAAGTAGGGTGTGAATAGTCATGGTGTGATGTGTCGCAGCGAACGGAATAATACGAAAGTTATTACTTAACCCTTTAACTGCTCCCATCGTCTATTGGCGATTTGAAGTATGGTTTATTGTTTTAGTAAAAAAAGTTCAACAATTCATATTCAACAGTAAAATCAGACGATAATTATTCATTGTAAATTTTAAAACTAATTTTCCGAAAAAAAATAAAAAGTGACAAATTTTAAAATTATGCAAAAATTTAGCAAAAAAAGTTTGCGTTTGGGGAGAGCTATGTATCAGATTATTTTCGCAGTTAAAGGGAGTGAATTTCCTAATATATAGACTATCGAAGTTATTTTTTAAAAGACCGGAATTGAAATCACTGACTATCACAAAATTGTTAAAAGTGGGAAAAACGTAGGAATTCATCTTCAAATACACCCATGACAACAATTTTCGGAGGTTGATAGACAGCACATAATAACATTTTTAAAGAATTGAGGCCAATAATTTCATAATCTGGTATTCAGTTTGAGAACAATAGACTGAAGGGGAAGAGGCAAGGACTGAGAATAGAAAATCATGTTGAATAAATAGACCTTCACCACTTTTCAATTTACCAAGACAATCATGCCTTAATAGACTAAAATTAGGCACCGACACAAGGTCATTTGGAATGTCCGTGTTAAGCCACGTTTCGGTGAGGTAGATGATATCATAGAAACAACTTGAAAAGGGAATTCCAAATTCATCAATATGGCCACACCAAGATTGAAAATTTACGCAACATATCATGATGAAGTTTGACAAATGAATTTCATGAGCATGATGTTTACCGTTGGGACGACAACTTGGATCCTATCTCAGATTCTCTATATCCTCCTCCGAATAAATTGTGAGGCGTTTGGATTCATCTTCTTTTCGGGTAAAAATTCTTCGTTCGTGCACACCTAAGTACTTAATTTTGTCATTTTTTTAAATCACGGACCACTGTATGTAGCCTACGGTTATAAAGTGTGAGGGATTCATTAACATAGATGGGCACCCCTGGTAAAAGGTTGAGGCCTATATCTTTGGAAGTGAAGTTCCTCTTAACTTTACGGGAAGCGGCGATATTGGAGGTTAGTGAATATCGAAGAAAACGGGCTATCACAGGGGAGGATGAACCAGACCCGTTGTCGCGGGTTTAGGGACGATATAAGTAATCGAGGTCAGACAAACTGATTTCCACACCGAGCGCTCGACCAATATTGCACACCAGGGAGTCAATTATTTCATCATCAGCATAGGAGAAACCATCAAATTCATTACGTAGGCACTCTTGCTCGAATCTGTTAAGCTGAACTTGGATATTTGCAACACGATTAGAGATCAGGGTATTCTCTTCATGCAGGTTGTCAAGGCGTTGTGTAAGGCTGGCAAGGGAAGTCGTGGTATCTTGAAGAGCATTCAGCTATGCTATAGCATCCGCATATATATATATGGCTACGCAATATACATAGCATCCGCATTACTTCACCTATGTTCTTTTCTACCAGCTCGTGGTATTCCCTCCTTTCCCACCCCTTCAATACTTCAAGGTTCCTCCTCTTTATCTTCCTATCTCTACGAAGCCTTTTTGAATCTAACTACACAGTTCATCATCACCAAGTTAGGATCTGAGTCCGTATCTCCCCCTGGATAGGTTCGCGAGTTTTATACACTCTTCCTAAATCTCTGCCTTACCAATCAATACAATCAAATGTAATCAATTTGGAATCTCCCAGGATCGCCCGGCACTTTCCATGCGTATCTACGCCTGGGGTGATGTTTAAACCAAGTGATGGTCACTACTAATTTATTTCTTCTACAAAATTCAATTGCCTTCTCACCGCGATCATTTCTTGTTCCCAGCTCATACCCTCGCACTTCTAGTTCGACCCTCCCTTCCCCCACCTCTGCATTCCAGTCACCCATCAATATCAGGTTTTTCTTTCCCGGTAATTGTCTAATTATTTCTTCTAGTTGCTCGTACACCCCATCCACCCTTTCCTGCCTATTGTCACTTGCAGGCATGTAAACCTGGACCAGTACGAAATTCGTCGGGCGTGCCTTTATTTCTATCACTAGTATCCTATCGCTCACCTGTTCAATGTTTACTACCACCCTTTGAGGGCGAAAGAAAACGGATAGGAAACACAAAATTGTGAAGTTCAATGGTGGTGTGAAGGTGGAATGATGGCCGATTCACAGTGAAAATAATTCGATTAGACCGGAAATCGAACCATATTTATAAATATTCTATTCTATTCGTCTGAATCCTACCCTTAGACTGAACTGGCAAGGGGGGCCCTTCCAGGAGTAATATTAATTGCTCCAAGCAGTCCAGATCTAGGGGCCATTCAATAGGGGAAGTTCAAGGGAAGAGGAACTCAAAATACGGGCAGTAGTGGAAATGACTCAATAGTTATATCTTAAGGAGGTTCCGCCGCAACTCTGTGAGTCAAAACAAATACTAAATTCCACATTTTTATATTTTTCCAATAAATCCAGCTTTCATTGTTGCAATGCGTTCCCTATAGAAAACCAAAAGTAATGTACAAAATATGCAGATTATTCCACGAATGCATTTTAAATAAGCACTTTTTTCCAGCCATTGGAGCCGACTGCAGCGCCATTTCCTACGAATTACCGCATTTTGACTTCAGCTACGGCATTAATTCTTCAATAACTAGAAAAACAAGGTGGTAAGATGTCTGTATTTTATTTTTATTCAATTTCTCTGGATTATTTCCTTCTTAGAGACAGTATTCCACGAAAATGGCATTTGTATTTTATGGAAAAATACTATTTTCTCCGTGTTTCTCTGTTTCCTCCATTGAACACCATGTAATTTCAAGTACAATTATAAAATAAAATAGAGTGGAAAGTTATTATTTTATTGTTCATATCTGATAGAGGACAAATTTTTCTACAAGTAGACAGGATATGAATAAAATGACATTTAAGTCATTTTACGGTGGAACCACCTTAAATTATTTTCTCAATTAAAACATATTCGAGTCTACATTTTTCGTTGCGGTATTCAAACTGTTGACGAAATTATACGTTGAAATAAGGTTTAATTGAATTGGGAACAACGCTTGACAGCAATACATATATTTGTTAGCAATAATTAGAATATTAATTAGTCCAAGATTTATCCCGTTTAAAATATTCCAAGTAATTGAAAAGTAGTTTCGTAAGTCTACTGGGATTCATACTTTGAAGGTGAGAATAAAAACAATTTTTCTTTTCCTAACATGGTCATCAATGTATTATCAACGTACACATATCATCAAAAGGAGTATACCTCTTCGGTTAGGTCAGGATAGACGTAAAAAACTTCAATTATTCCATCTATTTCTCGTACAAGAGACACCTACTTCCGTATACTGACTGCTCTACATCAGCTCCACAAACGTCCTACTTCTCTTCATTCCATCCATAAATCCTTTTCTCCTGCTTCGCCTCTAATTCACTTAACCATAATCCTTCTATCACTTGGCCTTTAGCATCTCCTTATCCGTTATTTCCTGTTCTAACTACGTACTCTGCCTTCTCGTAATATCCTGAAGCACTTTCCTCAACCGTGATGTTAAGCACCTCGCCGTTTCTCTTCCATTCCGTCAATCGCACTTTCTCCATTCACCTCCACACCCACATCTAAAACTCCCGCTTCCAACTTTCTGCACGGCAAAACACTGTACTTCATGTTACACTCGTCACGAGTATTTTATAACAATCCTTGGCCAAAAGAATCCTTATCATGAGTTCCCTCTGTAATTTGTATCGACGATTCAATTTCTAATGCTTTAACCCACCATTGGTCACGATATGATATTTTCTCTCGCACCAAATGTAAACGTGTGCTCACTTTGTTATCATGAGTTAGAATAAGTTCCCTTTCCTTCTAGCTGACTTTTTATCTCTTCCTATCGACCTACCGTCTCAAAAAGTATAAATTAAGCGTCCGCAGCTGTATAATGATATGTCTGATACCGTCGGCTACTACGTGTGAGAGTTTTCCTCATTGCGCGACCACTGACGTTAGTGTTTTTGTATCACTCAGTTGCGTTCCACTTTCGCAAAATGCGGGAAAAGTTGATTCATTTTGTGGAGAGCAGATACGTTAATGCAAATTTATGAGTCATGAGAAAGTATGTCCTCATAAATAAATATTTCTTCTTGAGAATGGTAATTGTCTTCGTTAATACCCAATGGTATCATCGCCAGTAAAATTAGCAATGATCATGTGATCGTATCAGTAGTTGTGTATACGTGGAGATCACTGTTTTAAATGAACATTTAGAAAAATAAATTAAATCTAAATAAAGTGTAATATATTGCCAATAAACGCTCTAATCAATGGTACATCTGAGTGTGAGAAAAAGTCTCACACGCGACGGTTCGTGTGATAAGTAGCTTAGCGACCACTCCCGGGTTAAAGCTTATTTCTGACCCTCGGTACCAAACATAGACTTCATTTAGCTGACCATCGGTAGTGGTGGTGAAATTCTCTTGCTTCATCGCTTTTGTGTGTGTCCGAATATAATATTGGGTTAAGGAGGATTCAGCGGAAATGTGTGTTACCCCATCATTCAAGGAAGTTTCAGATCACAACAGTTTCTAGATGACGCGGAAGAAGTTATTAAAGGTGGCTTGAGAAATTTGTAATTATTATCACATGTGCGTGAAACCTAGCTTACGTATTTTTGTTGGTGATATCTAGAGATAAAAGTGAAAAATCTTCATCTTACCGATTTAGTTTTTTATATTAAATGCTATTTCAACACGTAGCCTTATGGCGCATGACTTAATAACTCGATTACATACGTACAGATTTTCTTATACGCGCGAATTGGTGAATTTCTTAAAACAATAATTGTTGCTAACAAATATCAAGATTTCCCGTTGCGACCAATATTAGAAAAAAAACTTATTTGCAAGTTACTTCGTCCACATTTTGAGTACTGCGAATTAAGGTATAGACTGAAAAATGCTTTAATAAATAAAAAATTAAGAATTAAATATTTATCATTTCCGTTGCTGACTGTATGCTGAGCTGATTAAATAAAATGTTGCCAAGCATTTGTTCGATTTTGATTATTTAATTATCGAAAAGTTGAATCAATTACCCATGATTATATATCCAATGACCATAAAGCTTGCTGCAAAAGGTGAAGTTTCCACATTAACTATTCATTCTATGGAATTTTCTCATCTTTTTGCTATGAAAGTGCTATTCTTTGGCTCTTAGAGGACATGATTAACAGAAGTCCATTGCCCACTTTCCACACGGCACGTACAGCTCTCGCGTAAGCTTATGGCGTTCGGATGCGCAGAAGACGACGTCGTGGAGGGGTAAAGCTTGGTGGAAGGGGTAGGGAAAAGGGATATAGGGGAAAGGGAAGACATGGCATTTGTGTCATGCGTGATTGTTTTTCAAAAAATGGAATTTATATGACGCGGACAACACAAATGCCGCGCATCCGAAAGCCAAAAGGTTTCGCGAGAGCTGTAAACATGATAGGGAAGCGTGTGAAGTTACTGCTTATCCCATCGTTTAAGCGACATTTGAATAATGAATAGTAACCCATCTAGGAATCGAAGCGGGTCAGGTTCCTTTTGACGTTATCACGAGAACCACTCAGAATGCTCGCGGGAGGAACGTGGCGGTTGGTGAAGTTGGGTATATATATAAGCTGGGACCTGTGTACCATCTTCAGGCACTTCCCTGTTACCTACCCTATGGACAGTGTTATTTAGTGAGTACTTTTTTTTTAATTTGGGCAATTGTTTGTTCTAACCAATACTCGATACGTTCATTCACTGTGCAGTGCCAGAATGAAAAATTTGGTCAATTCGCGAATTCAGCGCTTTTAAACTTAGCGTCATCTAGGACGATTGTCACTATGGTCGCCGTTTCGCCGAGAAGTCATTTTCATGCCGTTGTTCAAATGCTTGATCAAAACAATTCGTGGTAGTTAGCCTTGTTGGGCTCACTTAAAAAGCTTACCGCTGCCAGAATGTTAAGAACATTCACATTTCATTCATAAGTTTACATAATTGTATTTGGTGCCTCTCTTTTGTTACAACGACTCGAAAAATCGAATTTACAACGACTACTGCCTTCCATTGCGTTTATCATGGTACCTTACTGCGATGTTCTTAAAGTTATCAACGCTTTTTGTGCCATATGCAAACAAGTATGACCAACTTACAGCAATTTGAGCCGACTCGGTCAAATTAAAATGTACTACTTTAAGCTTTGGCACCAATGTAAGTCGGATTCAAAAGTAATGCAAGAAATTGAGCGGCGCCACTTTCGCTCTTCAAGAAAATTGAGTTTCATTTACTGCGTTTGAAGTCCTTGGTTACGCAGCGCAAATTAATAAGTTGTTTTTAAACACGCATTCCAATGTAGGAGTTGAGAAGTTATTAAATTATTGCACCTAATTTTGTCATTCTGTGTTCGATTCCATTTGGTTTATGTAATTTGTGCGTGTGTATTTGTTATTTATTAGCCCCGGTTTTCAATGTTGGTTTATATTTTACGTAAAATTTGCCTTGTATTGCAAGGAACGATTCGTTTTTAATAATTAAGATTTTTGTTTCAATTTATCAATATGACGATACGAGCCATTATTACAAGAGTTTATCATTATTTTCCCGAGGAAATTAGTGCATCAATTCAATGCCTGTATTATAAATCTGAGGTTAGTGTGCAATTACTGTGTACTATTGAAAATTACGTGTTGTTAGCGTTGAAGATACAATTTCTATCGTGCAGAGCTTATGCTTCATCTTGTTGTTTAAGTGGATAAATAGTTGGATGATGGTAGTGATTTCACGATCAAAAATGTGCCGAGAAAAGCACCCAGGTGCATATTACACATTTCAGTGTTGGTAATGGTGTAGCATTCGGATTCATTCATGCTTCTGTTTAGATAGATCTCACAATCAGTACTGAGCTACCTTTATCCCACGAGTTTTGATGATCCATTTTTTCGCGGATTATGTTGATTGCTTCTTAATATTTAAACTGTGTGCTCATGTTCTAAGAATGATACAACTTTTGATAATTTACTATTTTCTTAATGGGCGAATCGTAATAATGCATGCTATGTGCTTAATTTGTTCACGTTGCGGTAGTTGTGTTAATTTTCGTGTTATGTGATACTACGTGCTTGGTGTAACACGTCGGCATTAGCTGTAGCTGTTCCTTTTCATAAATAAATAGTTCCTTCATCGCAAAAGCACTCTTATTTGTTCCGTAGTACCTTAACTGTGATTGGATGTTAGTTAAGTTTTATTTATCGCTTTGAGGCATTGAAGATGCTAGATAATTTGTTTTAAACTAATAATCCTTGAATAAATTCCTACAGCGGTTCTTCTGCATTCTATTAATAGTCATACACTGTTGTTTTTGTTTAGGGTGTACTTATTTTATGAATTTGATTATGCATTGTAAATTATTTTCATGCGTCATAAGACATTTGTGCCTCGTCCATTTAGAGAGTTTCATTTGTCATTCGGTTTCCCAACCCCTTGTAGACTAGTTGCACTTACTTTGTGACTAGTGTGATTAGTTTTTTTTCCTTTATATAATGTTACGGTCAAGGTATATTACATACGGATTTCTTTCTGCATTTGTCTTGATTTGGATTTCATATTTCTTGTGTTTCCTGGCTCGCAAATCCATTGTTGCTTGAACCCAACTAATATCTCTTTAAGGGTTCACCGCTAGCCGAAGGCCAAAAAAAGCAACCTGTTGACCTTATGGGCTTTAGTATATACACCATTTTGGACGTCTAAAAATCTCGTTATTCATCGTAGGCGTACACACTAGTATATATATCAAGAATACTGAATATATTTGTGGACCTTTAGAGCACTTTTAACTCCATTTTATTCTATATCTTATCCTTCATGAAGCTACTTAAAAGTTTAATCCCTCTATAAATGTTCAATGGGAATACTCTTTACTTTTCCTCTAACCCCCTTATGCTTATGTTGGGACATTATTCCATAATCTCTGCCTCACCATAATATAGTCGATTTGGTATTTCCATGTGTGCCCCGGGATATTCCTGTTCTCGGATGGGGATTAATTATTAGAGTGATCTACCCGTTTAGGTTTATTTTTAATAGAAGTTAATAAAAATCCTTGTGATAATGGGCACTATCTACCTACACTAAATCTCATCCTCCTCCTTCCCTTCCCATTCTTTTCCAACATCCTCCACTCTAGAACCGCTTTCAAATTCCATTCTCTTACAACGTTTTCCAACCGCCTACTCTGTCTCTTCTTATTCTCCTACAAAATCTTTAAATTTATTTCCAACGGACAAGTATTGCACTATTTGTTTATACCATCCAGGTTTTTTTAACGTATTCATATCAAACTCATTGCTACCATCCCTGTAGTACTACGTCGTCCGCTAACAGGTGAGTTTTGTTCATTACTACGGTAGTGATCTCAATAATATACCAAATGAATAATAAGGGTTCGATGACTTCGCTGGGGAATACCAGATGTTACTCTAATAGGGTGGTTTCCTATTTTTTTTTATTGCCTAGATCTGAAGTTTATAACCCCTGGAGTACGTGTTTGAAGTAGTTCGATTTTTAAATGGCGTTAAGTATTTTTCCTTATTAATTAAAAAGTGAAAAAATTCAACGGCGCGAAAACGTGACGGCAAACTATTGCATGCTGGTTAATCCTACGTATGACGTCACAGGTACGTACGCAACTACCGCAATCTGCCGCTAGGTGGTTCGCCACCGCTGCTTATCTGCAGACGACGTCCGCCGAGAAAGCTTTAATAATACATTTATTGACGGGGAAAAAACTATTTACAAAAGTAAACTTGGTGTAAAATGGAAATGAGCTTTATTTATTAATTTAGCTGCTCTAGTCGCATAGAGAAACCTCATCAAAATAATGAAACATTTATGGTTACGGTATGGGGAATGAAAATCGTAAAGTATAATATATTCTCAAATTAATGGTGCTAGCTCCTATTTTTTAGGTAAAGTTAGTATGAAAGGCATGAAATAAACAATTTTGTTTGTATTAATTTCGAAATATTTCCCGCAAGCAAGCACGAAATCGTCACTTAATAACAATACGGAGAGCAGGTGCTGCGCCGCAGCTATAATACGAATACACATTAATTTAATTCATCCACTTTGTCTAGGTGTCATTGCCAGAACATGAAATTAGCAAAAAAGGCTTACCGTCAATAGCATAATGGATGGCAAAATCTCGAAGCAAACTATGTATGAGCAAATACTAAAACAACTAAAATGCGTTGATCACCCCTCACCGTGATCACAGACCATTGATGGGAACTCGTGATTCACTGCATCAGCTGATCAGCATCATATTCTCCAAGGAGTACCAGTAACATGCCTCCGAGAACATTGCTTTATAAAAATTGTTTTGTGCCGCAGTGTCACACAACAACATTTAGCGATAGCAAGAAAGCTTACGTCGCGGTTCCACTAATCGAGAAGAGGAGAATTTTGTGGTTAAAAGCTGTCAGAAGAGAGTAGTACCTTGCTTTACTCCTCTGATTTCACCTGCACTAAACCGAACATCTTCTCTAAAGAACTCCACCACCATGGCCACATCCACTTACGGTAGATTGTCCGTACAAAACCAGTTTGTAAAGCCATTGAACTTCTTCTCATGAAACCTTGTGGCTTTGTATATCAGCAAAAGGAACTGATGATGAAAGGTAACTAATGAAATATGCAAGGTATGAATTATAGGAATGGTAAATGAAAGGAGTAGAAGATGAGATAAAGGAAATGTTTGTCAAAACGAAAGTGATCAAAACGTAAACATCTAGGCCGGAACACCACAGAACGCGAAGTCACAGGTACGCAGTTTTGTTATTCATTTCACTGCGCATGCGACGCTTGCCGCGAAGAACTCCTTCGCGGTAGCTCTGTACTAGCAGGTAGCGTAGGAGCCTAGAAAACTTCTTTTAATGGCATGCTCAACGGAGGAGACTTTCCGAAATTTGAGCATTTTAATCGAGGTATATTAATACATGTTCACCAGATTTTAGGGACTCTGAAATACTATAGTAAGTACAGTCGATGACAATTCCATATACCTCGCAATGTTGACTATATACCTTTTACGTCATCATAAGAGCTGCCGCTGTTCCGCCATTTCCGAGCCTTTTCAAATGAACTTAAAATTAACATTCAATTTACTTGTAAACTAAGACTTTTTAATCCAAATAATTTGCGTGTAATGAATACTTTTATGCTGGGGCACCTGTCGCAATAAATGAATTCTGTTTTCTTTGATGAAGGAAACTACCCTATTGTATCTGAATTAACGCCATCCAAGACCACCCTCTACTCGCGGCTGCTTTGGAAATATTTGTTCCAAAAAACTGCACCGTGGTGTATTCCATAGTCTTCTAACTAAACGAGCAATTAGGAATGAGGTAATTTATCGACAGGTTTTTTAAAATACAAAAATAACATGTCTTCCTGAGCGTATATTTCTTCCGACGCAAGAATGTCGAGAAAATAACGGCTAGCTGTGTTTCGCAAGAGCTATCTTTCCGGAAACCATGCTGATTTTATGTTCTTTTAAGGATTTATGAAATATTATTTTTGAGTTAGGTGCTAATTATTACGCTGATTCTTTGTAAACTCGAGCTGGACTTAAATCGGGACCAGGTGATTTCTTGGAATTAATGGCTTTTATATGACTACCTATGCTAGAAACTAGAAACTAGACTAGAAACATTAATAAAAGGTATTGTTTTTTTATGGAAGAGTTGTGGTGTTATTATGAGTGCATGTAGTAAAGGCGTTAAAATAAATTTGCGGATGTTTGTTCATATTGATTTGTTTTAAGCTCTTTCTCCTTGATCTATTTTCATTGATGATACTGTTAAGTTATTGCCTTGAACCTCCTTCACGTTAGCCCAAAACCCCTTTCGGTTATCCTTCAAATACTCGCTACAATTTTACTTTTGAATTCCGTTAATGCTTTCCGAACCCCGATTTTACTGCTGTTCTAGCTTCTTTATATTTTTCACATAAATGTTTACGTTCCTAGTTGGAGAGATCCCTATGTGCATTCTTCATTTTTGAGTACCAGATTCTTTGTCGGTTTTTTTTAAAGACTGCATTTGATTATTTGAAAGTTCTCGGTATTTAAAATAACATTCGATAACCAACTTTCTGTTCCTTTCACTACATTAGCGTTCGTGCATGAAAAGAGATGGTAAACATTTAGCGACTTTATTTGTTATACTAGGGCAGTTACCTACTTCTCAAGGTCTCCACCTTCACTCATCTTAAGGCCTGCAGCCCGCCTTTCGGGTTTTTGGTTGCCTATTCGTTAGCAGCATCCATTCGACCAGTCTCATCATATTCACAGGAGTAAATATACTAAAGCGTTATTCCAATAATGTTAGCCATCGTAGAACACAAAAGTAAAAAAATATTTAAGTAAAAAGTATGCAGTCAAGAACCTGAGAGGAAACTTGTAGGCTTTCAATGTATTCTTGTAATGGGAATTTTGCATGGCGGTCACTTTGAAAATAAGTTAAGTATGCGCCAAATTCGAAGCAACTCATACGTGTATGACTTGCCAAGCATTAAAAACTGGCACTTTAAGACTCAAGTAGTCATTATTATTCCATTAATTATAATTCTAGTGCTATATATATATCACTCTAATTTATGGTTTTGTAGTCAAAAGGATGCATCTAGGGAAAGTTATGAAGTACGTTTTCACAGGTTTGCTGTTGATACTAGAGGAAAAATTTCATATTTCGTGTCATGAACCTTACATTATTTTGTAAATTTAAATGTTTTTAAGTGATATTGGGCCTTACATTTTTAAAGAATCAGTGGGAAATATTCGTATGTTAAAACCTCCTAAATGAATGCTTTTATAGACATTGTTAATCCCTTTTTTTATATTTAAAATTGCTGTGAGCAATTTCATGTGCGCCACTCGCTCTACTCGAGAAAGATTAGTAGGGCCCCACTCGATGCTTCTTGAGGCTACCACGGTAGCTTACAGGCGAAGTGGGTAGTGTTTTGTTCTATTCCCTGAAAAATCTTGCGTCTTGTCATTCCAAGGAGATTTTTGATTATGCGTAAAGAGAAGATTTTAGCAATGCAGGAATTCAATTTAGAACAGAGGACGTCGCGAGAAACGCGAAATGCCTTCGATTTATCTGAATAAGCATTTAAAACATAATTCCAGAAAATCGGTAGATATTATTATATCTAGGTAAAATTTTCACACCAGTATGGATAAAAAAAAACTGGAATAAGTGTTCTCATATTTTGGGAAATGATTAGTGTTTGGAAATGTAATAATATCCCTGAGCTAGTATTAAATTGTAATGTAAAAAGTAATACATATTAGCATCATTGAATTTTATTTTTTTTTAGTTCAGCAAAGTAAATATTTATCTTATAGTTGCCTTCGTATTCATCGGACTAGATCATTACATGGTTATACGATAATTTAGAAAATGTGTGTGGTAATTGTCTAATGCTACGTGGTAGAATGTATGAATGTAGAATCCTTTTGCTCAATCACCGTTCATTATATTTTAAAATTTGCAATATCTAACCTAAGAACTAATGACATGAAGCGGGAACGCTTCTCAATCGACCATCTCATCCGATGAACTAAGCGGCGTTAAGGAGGGCTTTTTATCACCAACCTATGTGTGGCCGGTGAAGTACTGATTTGGACTTATGCATATTTTGGCGCACGTATTATTCCTGAGGGTCTTATTTATGCGTGAAAAATAATAATATTTTCATAACTCTAGCCAGGCTTCAAATTTTTGGAGGGAAATAGTACAGATTTTGTGAATTACGATGAATATCGCCTTCGCACTTGGAAAATCACGAAGGAAATTAATCCATTACTTCTTATAAAGCCAGCGATTGACACTTGATTAGTATTGAGCAAAGTGTCAATGTTTTTCTGAAATGAAAATTATCAAGTACGCCAAAATACCCCGTTGAAATTTATTTAAATAACACTGGTAGGCAAAAAAAAATTTTTGTCGAGCCCTGATACCATTCCTGCTGATTCTTATGTTAAATGACCTCCTGAATCCGAATATGTCATCCGTTTTCCTCCATCGCCCTCCATTTATGGGGGGAGCCCCCCTCTTATTTTTATCACTTTCTGATAATTTGGAGTGATGGAAAGGATTATTTTATCATCATTTATGTTTCTTCTCACGTTTTAGAGAGGTGAAAAGTTCTAAAACATGAACATTTTTGGTAAGTAGGTAGATTTGGGGGGATTAGTCTCCGTAAATTGTAAAAAAACGCATTAAAAATTATCAACTTTTTCTTTTTTTTCCAATTTTTTCACTTATTTTCTTCATATTTCAGCTCCTATTATATCTTCCCCTCCCTCAAATATCCCAGAATGATGGAAATATATTTCAACAACATATAGCAGCAATAATAAAATACTTAGGAACACTGCATAGCAACAATATTTAAAATATGTAGCAATATTTCAGAAGGTACGCTACCACGCTGGCGCTCTCAATACATCGCGCGCATCAATAAAGATTAAAATGATAAATGTAAAGAGCGATGAATAACATAATTACATTCATTGGGTGTTAGATTTCCTTTTATACACTGAGGTAGAAGTTTCTCGTGCCAAAAACCAGCAGTACTCCGCCAAAATGCTCGCATTCCACTTCCCTGAAAATCTCCTCTCAAATTTGCTGCCTTGATGGAACAGTTTCAGATGAACTCCCGTGCTCATCTGAAACTGCTCCTAAATTTTCTGGGAAAAAGTTCAGGTGTGAATGAAGGAAATGCACTTTTAGTGACATTTTACACCCCATGGCTCTATATGCAGACAAAAATTCCTAGAAATGTGCGACATAATCATCACTATTTCGTTACTCAAAAGGTTCTCACACACGTTTCGGAATCCAAGCCAAGCTCGTTTTCTTTATGATTCAGGTGTTTCATAAACGTCGAATCTTGGAAAAGTTTTCTAATCTGGGGGCCCACGAATACTCCTTCCTTGATTTTAGCCTCACTAAGACGAGGAAATTTAGTTTTAAAAAATTTAAATGCATCACCTGTCCTGTCTATTGCTTTCACCAACTGTTTCATCAGTCCAAGTTTGATGTGCAATGATGGCAAGTAAATATTTTCTTTCGCGACCAGAGTGCGACATGGGCGACATTTTTATAACCAAGAGTTAAGCTTTCTCGCAGAGGCCAGTTCCGTACGATGTAATGTTTTTCTCGGGCTCGGCTGTCCCATTCACAAAGGAATCAGCAGTATTTCGTGAAGCCTGATTGCAGTCCCGTGAGTAGAGCGACAACTTTCAGGTCAACGCGTACTTTCCAATTATAATCGTGATAATTAATTTTTTCAAGGATTCGGCTGATATTTCCGTACGTCTCCTTCATATCAACAGAGTATGCAACCGGGACTGAAGGTAACTCATTCCTATTGGCCAACATGACCACTTTCAAGCTTGTCTTTGACGAATCTATAAACAGCCTCCATTTTTCTGGGTCACATGGCATCATCAGTTATATCAACAATGCATTTAAATTAGGGCAAAACACCAAGCCTTCATCTTCCGTAAAAAGTAATTTCAGTGTTGACTGTCTGGTCCTATGGGAAGAGATTTTTACGCCCTTTTATAAGAGATTCCACTGCTGAAGTCGAGATCCAATGAGTTCAGATTTCGTCTTAGGCAACTCCAAATCCCTTATGAGGTCATTCAATTCTGACTGCGTAACGAGGTGAGGTTGTCAATCAGCTGAATCATCAGATCACTCTTCATCATCGGAAGTATCACTTGGTCCCGGCTGTTGTTCAAAGTCTTTCAAATCAATTTATGGCTCTAGAGTATAGGTTTTTGGGGGCTCAGGGATTGGCAAGGCTCGTTATGAGGAATTGGTCTTATTGCTGACGGGATATTAGGATACTGAATTGTTTGCTTACTTTCGCTGGAGAACCCGACGGTGGAAGTCATACAATAGTAAAAATTCGTGAGATGACAGCGAGGTTCACACCAAACCATGGGCACAGCAAATGGCATTGATTTACGCGTACCTTTGAGCCATTTGGTCAAACTACTGTAACAAGTAGTGCAGCAAACTCTTGGAGCCCAATCCTTGTCCTGATCGCCAACTTGGCAGCCAAAGTAAAATTTATAAGCAGTTTTAAGAATCAAAGAAAGAGGTTTTCGCTGCGATTTTAAAGTCAATTCACCGCTAACATAGCAGAAACGATCGGGATGATTTTTACACACGCGTGGCATAATTACACATTAAATCACTAATCACAACTCACACCCACGTACTGCAATTCACTTGGAAAAAACCGGAGTAAAACAACTTCCACTGTTTTACAGTATTTAAACAACTTGGAAACACAGAATGATTGCCTAGAACACCGACAAGTTGACTCAGCGATCGCTAGAGGTATACCGAAGGAAGATGGCGACAACAGCAACATAATTGATTTGAGAGGCTGATACTTTGTGGAATTCCATGATGAATGTAAAAGAATACTTTGTAACTTCAATGAGAATATAAGATCTCAATCGTATATTTTTAGTGGAATTACAAAGTATTCTTCTTTCCTTCTTTTGCTGTGACAGCATGAGAATTGCTGTCCAAGACTGAGCGGGCGAGGCATTGCGAGCGCCAGCGTGGTAAAGTAAATCTTCCGAACTATTGCTACATATTTTAATTATTGTTGCTATGCTATGTAGTAAAATATTTTTATTTTCACTGCTATTTATTGTTGATATATATTTTCATCATTCGGGGGAGGATGAGGTGAAATGGAAGCTGGAATTTTAGAAAATACGTGAAAAATTGCGAAAAAAAAACCGGCAAAATCGGTCATTTTTAATGCGTTTTTATACAATTTACGGGGACTAATCCCCCCCAAATCTACCTCCATACCAAAAATGTTCATGTTTGAGAATTTTTCACCCCTCTTAACCCTTAGAAAAAATGTAAATGCTAAAATAAACCTTTAAATACCTCCAAATTATCGAAAAGTGATAAAAATAGGAGAGGGGGGGCTCCCCCGAAAATGGCGGGTGATGGGGAAAAACGGAGGTAATATTCGGATTCAGGAGGTCATTTACATAAGAATTACCAGGAATGGTGTCAGGGCCGATTTTCATGCCGACCAGTGTAATCAGAAACGAGAGCCCATATATTCAGTATTCTTGATATATATATACTAGGGTGTACGCCTACGATGAATAACGAGATTTTTAGACGTCCTAAATGGTGCATATACTAAAGCCCATAAGGTCAACAGGTTGCTTTTTTTGGCCTTCGGCCTGCGGTGAACCCTTAAAGAGATATTAGTTGGGTTCAAGCAACAATGGATTTGCGAGCCAGGAAACACAAGAAATATGAAATCCAAATCAAGACGAATGCAGAAAGAAATCCGTATGTAATAAAACTTGAACGTAACATTATATAAAGGAAAAAAACTAATCACACTATTCACAAAGTAAGTGCAACTAGTCTACAAGGGGTTGGGAAACCGAATGACAAATGAAACTCTCTAAATGGACGAGGCACAAATGTCTTATAACGCATGAAAATAATTTACAAAGCATAATTAAATTCATAAAATAAGTACACCCTAAACAAAAACAACAGTGTATGACTATTAATAGAATGCAGAAGAACCGCTGTAGGAATTTATTCAAGGATTATTAGTTTAAAACAAATTATCTAGCATCTTCAATGCCTCAAAGCGATAAATAAAACTTAACTAACATCCAATCACAGTTAAGGTACTACGGAACAAATAAGAGTGCTTTTACGATGAAGGAACTATTTATTTATGAAAAGGAACAGCTACAGCTAATGCCGACGTGTTACACCAAGCACGTAGTATCACATAACACGAAAATTAACACAACTACCGTAACGTGAACAAATTAAGCACATAGCATGCATTATTACGATTCGCCCATTAAGAAAATAGTAAATTATCAAAAGTTGTATCATTCTTAGAACATGAGCACACAGTTTAAATATTAAGAAGCAATCAACATAATCCGCGAAAAAATGGATCATCAAAACTCGTGGGATAAAGGTAGCTCAGTACTGATTGTGAGATCTATCTAAACAGAAGCATGAATGAATCCGAATGCTACACCATTACCAACACTGAAATGTGTAATATGCACCTGGGTGCTTTTCTCGGCACATTTTTGATCGTGAAATCACTACCATCATCCAACTATTTATCCACTTAAACAACAAGATGAAGCATAAGCTCTGCACGATAGAAATTGTATCTTCAACGCTAACAACACGTAATTTTCAATAGTACACAGTAATTGCACACTAACCTCAGATTTATAATACAGGCATTGAATTGATGCACTAATTTCCTCGGGAAAATAATGATAAACTCTTGTAATAATGGCTCGTATCGTCATATTGATAAATTGAAACAAAAATCTTTATTATTAAAAAACGAATCGTTCTTTGCAATACAAGGCAAATTTTACGTAAAATATAAACCAACATTGAAAACCGGGGCTAATAAATAACAAATACACACGCACAAATCACATAAACCAAATGGAATCGAACACAGAATGACAAAATTAGGTGCAATAATTTAATAACTTCTCAACTCCTACATTGGAATGCGTGTTTACAAACAACTTATTAATTTGCGCTGCGTAACCAAGGACTTCAAACGCAGTAAATGAAACTCAATTTTCTTGAAGAGCGAAAGTGGCGCCGCTCAATTTCATGCATTACTTTTGAATCCGACTGTAATTTATGCTAATAATGAATTAAACCAAAATAATTCCCCAAAAATATTTTTGCATCTCGGCCTTCATATTTTTCAGTTCACCATGAAGTGGTTCCTCGTCCTAGGTTTGTTTGTAGTTGGAGTGGCGCTGGCTGAAGAGGCAACTTATGGTAAGTAGGAATTTTTCAAACTATCATTTAATCACTCCTCAATCCTTATAAATCATCACAGTTCATCTTCAATGATTGATGTAGCATAATATGCCAAGCTTTTAGCGTTTACCAAACTGTAAATGTATAAATATATTTTTTTTCAACTGAAACATTGCCCATTAAAATATCTCCAAGGATTCAGAAACATTCGGAATCAAGTTACTGAAGGCGTTTATACAAAAAAATGTGCTTTGTATTTTTTAGTATGGATGCCTAGTACTTCCACAAAGTGAAGCCTGAGACCATAGAGTGTATTACTGCATGTGTGGTATTTTCTTGGGGTAATTGGTAAATACTTTTAAAAATTCAGATATAGCCTCTTGAATATTTTCATCATTAACCGGCCACTTATATTCCCTATAGTTATTGATGGCAGCTCAAGTTTTTTGGGTTGTCTTCATATTAAAATATAAGTAACTTAGTATGATTACACACATTTGATCCAACCGATCCATTTTGAAGGTTTAAAATACCATTATATGACGAAACTTGAGACGGTAATTGCAATGAAGCGTTGAATCATAACGAGTTACTTTTTTCAATATGAAGAATTAGAATTTTAGAATTAGAATTAGAATTTATTTATCCAAAGATTTGCGATAAACATATTGACATTCAGATATAGGACACGTCAATATATACAGACGAATAATTAAATGAATACATATATACAGGGTGTTTCAGGAGGAAAGCGCAATACTTCTGGAGGAGG
The DNA here is from genome assembly GCA_963573305.1 of Pyrrhosoma nymphula. Lineage (NCBI taxonomy): Eukaryota > Metazoa > Arthropoda > Insecta > Odonata > Coenagrionidae > Pyrrhosoma > Pyrrhosoma nymphula. The sequence goes on along the minus strand of OY754331.1, from coordinate 121,271,153 downwards.
TTGGGGACGTGAGTTTAAGCATTTTTTGTCCTTTGAACATGGGGTCGTAACTCCTTAGTTACCGAGCTATGGCAACGCAAACATTTTGTCACAAGCATTCTGCAGTTACCATAAAAACCCCCAAAAGCAGTGGCATTCAGCAATACTTACAAAGAAAAACTGGTCTAAATTTTACTTATAGTTTGTATCTTTCTTTTTCTGCCAAAATTTACGCATATTGCTTTCATATTCTGAAGTGGTAACTGAAATTGTCAACATTTTTCTTCTTTAAAAAATTATTTTTTAGAATAACTTTTTTATTTTGAGATATACGAAAAGGTTAATAAAGTCATAAAAATTGGAAATTTTAATTTAATTTCCATAACTGATAATATTTTCATATCTTAATTTTTAGCGAATATATGGCATCTTAAACGGAACCGTTACATGAGAACATTTTTCGACGGCTCCCTTCCTTGCATTGAACTAATATAATGATTTACCGATAAAGACAATTACCTTCAACAATCTCAGCATGATTACTTATTTTAAACGTTTTGAAAAGAATAACCAACCAATGAAACCCAAATTTAGGTGTTTTTGTGAACCAAATGAAGTAAACAATCTAGCGGCAATACCTCAAGTGTAGAGTATCTCCATGGATTAATTGTCGATCACTGGTGCTGAGATTCATTGTTCAAGAAGCTATTTCAACTTATAAGATCTTTTAAGGATATTTCATTAATTGCATGTCTTATTCATTGGTGAACTATCGATGTGATATGAGATTAAGACAATAGGAATCACCTCAGAATCAATTAGAATTTTATAAGAATTAATAAATGTAAATTAGTATCATATGCCTTACATTTGGTTGGGGAAAAAGGGTTTAGAAAAAATGAAAAATGTTAGAGAGTCACCTATTGTACATTGGTAATAAAGTTACAACAAAGTTATCCCAACAACATCGATGTAATTTTTTATCTGATAGCCTGCCCCTTGCGTTGCTCATCTAGGTTATTGCGGTTTTCTTTATTGGGATTAGTGCGTTCAGTATGCAAAGTAGATATGCATACCATGTTTAAATTTAATGTTTTACCCAAGGCCTTTAATTCAACCGTAGGAATAAAACTCTTACAGTTTTTATGTCGGCATAACTCATAGACTAGTTATAAACAGAACTATGACCAATAAAACGCCCAGGTAACCCTTCATTTTGTTAGTTGACTACGACGAGGGAACGATGACTTTCGCTTTGTCAGTAGGTACATCTGCTGTCTCATACCTAACGACACATTATCTTTCAGTAAAGTCAAACTGTTTTAGAAAATGGAAGGTACATGCAACTCTTTTGTTAGACTTCATCATAAAATAATTGCACAGAGTACCTGCAACCTGAGTATTCAAAATAAAACGTTTATTTAGCACCACTGTTAAAAGCTGCTTTCGATAGTGCCACGGGGGTTTTTCTATTGACCAGAATAAGAATACAATCTGTACTCCCACCGTCTCTTTGGAACCGAGCTCCGTCGATAAATGACATGTACCTGCAGAAATAGACATTTACATACGACCATTCACGAAGCGATTCAGCTGTCTGGCAAGATGTCTCCATGGAGGATGTTGGAATCGCAGCATATGAAATGGCTGTTTGCCTTCATTAAGCAATATTCTTTATACTTTTGTCCGTGAATCATTAGAAGCATGCTTATTCTTCTTGAACTTGCTATAGAACTACGCTATAACTACGGAGATTTCCCAATTCTCGCTCTGCTCTAGCAGACCAAATGCTCGTGAGACATGTGATCGCAGGGAAATGAGCCTGTATCACTAAAGTGTTGAAAACCCAAAAAAAACACTAGTCAACTCGGAATTTTTCGCCATCAACCTTAATGAATCTTCATTAGCATGTATGAAATTTACGCAGTACTCAGTAAGCTTCATACAGTCAAAGTTAACATCATGCACATGTTTTAAAATACGATATAGACATGTTAACGCATTTCCGAGGGGAAATGTACGAACTGGCTAGCTACCAATTAATTAGTTACACCGTATGTTAGTATTCAATTCCTATCTAATATTACGGAGCAACCATTACCGTAGGTATGTTATTTAAATTTAAATTATCCGTCAACGAAGGTACATCATGATATAAACTCAAAATATTGCATATTATTGGGACGTTTGAACAACCAGCTTTTATTTACACAAGCCTATTTTTAGAGTAAAAAAATACAACTTTTTCGTAGTAGTAGCTGTGAAATCGAAGAGTAAACAAAACCATGAGACAACTCTTCGTTTCTTTCCCCGGAAGTGTTTTAGAAGTGTTGACGGGGAGACGAAAAACGAAGCGTCAAGGAAACCATGAAGCACTCTCCGTTCGCTCTTACGGAAGAGTTCGCGAAACGTGTTTGGAGTCAAAAATCTCGGAGAGTAATCGGGGAGTAAAGGAAGCTCCTCCAAGAGTATAGAACTCCCCGTTGACGCTGCATCTACGCTATGGCAAGCGTTCGATTTTTACCAGGGTAGTATTGCGAGATTATTCTTCGTCCAAGGGTTTCGTCATTTTAAAAATTAGAACAAATTAATAAATGAGACAAATAATAAATAATTAAGCATCACTTCGACCGCAGGAGACTCTTTTTCAGAAACGTCAAAGTGGTGCTCTTAGTTGAAGGTACAGATGTTGTTTCCATTCAGGCACATGAGTTCGTAAATGAATCATGCATTACTTTTACTATAAGCCTAGAATATCTCAATGGGAGATTGGTGTTGTAATAAGGTGAAGTCTTTGAGGAATGTTTGGAATTAGATGTGGAAACTGAAATGATTGGGACACATCTCGATCTTAAAATGTCGTAGGCCTTCATCAAGGCGGTATAAAATTATTACCTAAGACATGACTACGAATACTAGCTCAGCACTTCCTCCAAACTCAGATTTACGTTTTACATTTCTCATCATACCACTACAACTTCAAGCATCCATTTTTGACACAATATAGTAACTAAATATTTTCGTTGCTCCCACAGGTGAAGAGGAGAATCAAGTCATAAAGTTGGACCCGAAACATGATGAAAGAATGCTAACCTTCAACTATATCATGGCTGGCAAAGAACGAGCAGGTATTCGAGGGGACCCTCATGGGATCGAGAATGACGCGTCCGACGATAATCACCGCAGGAGACCCCATAGGCGGGGATACCGCTCTGGTTCCGACGATAGTGACTCTTCCAAAGAACATCACCGAAGGAGACACCATGATGGTTCGGACGATAGCGACTCTTCCGTAGAAAATCACCGAAGGAGGCCCCACAGGCGAGGACACCACTCCCATTCGGACTATAGCGACTCTTCCGAAGAACATCACCGACGGAGACACCATGATGGTTCGGACGATAGTGACTCTTCCGTAGAACATCACCGAAGGAGGCCCCACAGGCGAGGACACCACTCCGATGCGGACGAAAGCGACTCTTCCGATAAACATCACCGACGGAGACACCATGATGGTTCGGACGATAGCGACTCGTCCGTAGAACATCACCGAAGGAGGCCCCACAGGCGAGGACCCCGCTCCGATTCGGACGATAGCGACTCTTCCGGAGAACATCACCGACGGAGACACCATTATGGTTTGGACGATAGCGACTCTTTCGAAGAACATCACCGAAGGAGACACCATGATGGTTCGGACGATAGCGACTCTTCCGTAGAACATCACCGAAGGAGGCCCCACAGGCGAGGACCCCGCTCCGATTCGGACGATAGCGACTCTTCTGAAGAACATCACCGACGGAGACACCATGATGGTTCGGACGATAGCAACTCTTCCGAAGAACATCGCCGAAGGAGGCCCCACAGGCGAGGACACCACTCCGATTCGGAGGATAGCGACTCTTCCGAAGAACATCACCGACGGAGACACCATGATGGTTCGGACGATAGTGACTCTTCCGTAGAACATCACCGAAGGAGGCCCCACAGGCGAGGACACCACTCCGATTCGGACGATAGCGACTCTTCCGAAGAACATCACCGACGGAGACACCATGATGGCTCGGACGATAGCGACTCTTCCGAAGAACATCACCGAAGGAGGCCCCACAGGCACGGACACTGTAATGATTCGGACCCTAGCGACTCTTCCGAAGAACATCACCGAAGGAGACACCATGATGGTTCGGACGATAGCGACTCTTCCGTAGAACATCACCGAAGGAGGCCCCACAGGCGAGGACCACGCTCCGATTCGGACGATAGCGACTCTTCCGGAGAACATCACCGACGGAGACACCATGATGATTTAGACGATTGCGACTCTTTCGAAGAACATCACCGAAGGAGACACCATAGGAGAGGACACCATGATGGTTCGGACGATAGTGACTCTTCCGAAGAACATCACCGAAGGAGGCCCCACAGGCGAGGACACCGCTGCGATTCGGACGATAGCGACTCTTCTGAGAAACTTCATCGAAGGAGACACCATAGGCGAGGACATTCGGACGATAGCGACTCTTCCGACGAACATCACCATAGGAGACCTCACAGACACGGAGGGTCTAGGAGCATTTCCGAGGAGAACGACTCGAGTGATGATGGTAGCAAGCCCTTTCCTTACCTAAGGAAACACAGGCGCCATCGTAGGGGATAGGGTGGCCATGGTACCTACTATGGGAAGGAATCATTCGATCATGGAAATTGTAGTTGGACGAGACGTCACACTTTCTCAGAGTAATCACAACCTCTCAGGGGTCAATAATTAAATTTTTTCAAAGTTGTGACGTTGGCACTTTGAAAGTAACGTCATAGCCTCTCAGGCACATAACTGCTTTTAAGATCTCATTATTTAAATTTCACGATGTTTAGATGTTCACACATTGGACGTGATTAGTCTGTTCCATTAGCAGACGTCATCGTTTGAATCTTTTGAGGTTTTGACGTCAAAATTCCGTCATCGTCAAGAATCGGTAATTCTGAGACCTTCATGAAATAGGGGTACTGGCCATACGGACGTAATCCAGGTCTCCGAAGGCATAAGTAAAGCAGTGATAAAGAATTATTAAACTCCAAAATCAATGCATACGTGAGAAAGTTTCCCGCGATTATTCAAATTGGTCTTAAATTCCTTTAAAAAGGAGGTGTTACAGCATCTTCATGATTTCGCTTAATACACCTAAATCTTACTCAGTGTTAACTTATCAACTTCCCTGTTTTTTTTTCTTGTCATTGTTCTTTCATCAGCTCTATTCATGTAAATAAAAGGAAAATTTTCATCCAAAAAACAGTAAGTATTTTTCCTTTTGGCATAAGTTGCTCTCGAACCTATGCTTTAACTCACCGTCAAAGAGTGTTCTCGGAAACGTTGGACAACTGAACATGTTACATAGAGTATAAAGTATAGCATAGGTATCTTATGGAGGTTGTTGCAGCGCTCTAATGCAGGCATTTGGAAGTCTTCCGGGCCCTGCTGCGTCCGGAAATCTTTATGACGACAACCTTTCGTTATCATTACAGGCCACATTTTCCGATGGAGTCCTTCCAATTAGATGAGGTAAAATATTTGTATTTAGGGTACTTCGTGTTTTTACTACCTTACATGCCAGAGGCCATTCCCTCTTTTTTATAATTAGTACCTACCTATATCTGATGAATAAATCATAATTATCTGTGCTTGCCGTAGTGCCCATAAAACTATATAGGCAAAATAATTAGTGAAGAATATTTAAAAAAAATTCAATTTGATTGTCCAAAAAGGGTTTAGATAAATTTTAGAAAAAAATGAAATTTTCCTATTAATTTGTTGTAATTTTTAAAATGGAATATGATATGAAAAAAAAATGAGAAAAACACTCCATATCTTTGTAAGTGAGATAGATTCATCCTACCGGGTTCTACAGCAGCCCTGAAAACTTTTCGAATTTACTTTTGTTTAAGTTTATTACCACGAAATATTACATAGTGTATATTGTTTATTTTCCTCTTTTGAGGCTTAATATATCAGGTGCATCTGTTAACCACAATTATATATTATTATCAATTATTTTTTTCAAATCTTTATAACTCTTAAATTGAATATTTTTCAATATTTTTACATTTGAGCCAAAAATAAGTGCATTGGATCCTGCTTTTACTTATATCGTTAATTTTAATAGTCGCAGAGCAATGGTATATATTAAGTCTCCAAGATAACGGTTAATAAAAATTTCAGTTTTCGGAATTTAAAACGCACAGGAATCAGTATAAAATATTGATTAGACCTTAACCTCGCTAAATGTGGCAGATAAAGTCGGCAAATAAACAGCTGTTAAATGGAACAATTAAGATGAATTAAAGATGCCTGATTGTAAATTAGGTCTACCTGAACCAGACTGGGATATTTATTATTTAACTATGCAAATAAATGTTTAGATGATTCTTCTTTAAGACTTTTATTTTAATATGGAATTTTTTTCTTACTGGATATATATAGGTCTAGTAATTTGAAAATTATTTATTATCTTTGCCGACCTTTCGCATTTTAATATATGCTTCTCCAGGGCTACAACAACAATTATTTGACGTATTGCACATCAATTGAATATGGCTTACAATTTTGGTACAAAGTTATGTTAAAAAGTATGTTTGATATGTGTTAATAGGTACCTATATCTCCTGAAAGAAGAAAAAATTAAAATAAATGTTATGACTTCAACATCATGTATTCATGTAATGTGTATAAATATTTATATTTGTTGACTTACACCTACTTGTACCAAGCCATTCGTTACATACAGACAGGTTAAGTGTGATTCAAAATTCAATCACAATTCACTTTGTGTATTAAATAAACAAAATGTTGAACTCTCTCAAAATAGATGCAAAAATGAGTTAGCTCTATGTAAGTTAATATTTCTGTTAAATTATAGATATAAACTTCTCTGACAATTCAGCTCTGCTTGTTGCAATACATGTACATAATCGGTGTTCTTCCATTTTAAATAAAACAAAGTAGTAAATTTCCACACAGTATATTATCAACCACAAAATACAACACCGACCAAGGTTTCGGCACGTAATGCCATTCTCAATGTATATCTTTTTCTAAAACTCCACCTTATATACCCCGGGATGGAGGCCAGGGGGTTGGGGGGTGGTGGGAGGTATTTAGTGCCAGAGGGGGGGGCGAATACAAAAGGAAAAGGGGGGTGGTATAACAGAAAAACCGTTGGAGGTGAAGGTCAGGAGGCATGGTCATCATATTGTCGGACGGGAGGGAGAACAAGGTTTAACAAAGGCGATCGATCATTAAAAACAGCATCATTACATAACTTAGCCGCGCTATGAGTTATTTCATATTGTTCAAAGAAATCCAGCTTATCCCCTTTGTCAAAATGGTGTAAAACTTCCGTGTCAAAATTACTAAAATGATTAAAATCACACAAGTGTTTAGCAAGACAGGATTTATCGTCACAATTAATAAAACTAGATCTATGCTCCTTCACTCTGTCCTTAAATCTTCTGCCTGTTTGGCCAATATAACAAATATCACAGTCATTACACTTTAATTTATAAACACCACTTCTGTCTACAGGGTCATACCGGTCTTTTGAGTTGAATAACATTCTTCCTATAGTCACAGGGTTATAAAACGATATATTAGAACATTCATTAAGCACAGTTTTCTGCAATTTGTACGATAATTTTCCCACAAATGGAAGTTTTACCCAGGGATTTCGGAGGGAGCTATTGCCAGGCAGTGATGTAAGTAACTGTATAACTTTTCTTTGGCTACAACGGTGTAGTAACCTGTATATACATTTTTCATCAAACCCATTCCGACATGCCAAGGCCTTTATTGTGTTAAACTCCTTGCTGAATTTTTCCACGGATAGAGGTATATTCACTAATCTGTGCATCATGGAACTAAAAGTAGCAAGTTTATGAGTGTGGTGGTGAAATGAGTCAAATGATATTAAAACATCCGTAAAAGTTGATTTTCTAAAAATGTTAAAATCATAACGTCCACTAGAAATCGAAATATTTAAATCTAAAAAGTTTATAGAATCACCACCGTATTCTAAAGTAAAATTTATATTATCATGTAACGAATCTCAAAAAGTTTTAAAAAAGATCCAATTGACGTATTGTCCCAGTCCATAAACATAAAATATAATCAACATACCTAAACCAGTAAAATACGTTCCTCAGAAGAGTGTGTTTAGAATTAAAAAGGTTATACTCCAAGTTATTCATAAATATTTCGGATAAAATGGGCGAAAGGGGCTATGGCTAATCCGGACCTCTGTTGGTAGCAGTCATTGTTAAAAATAAAATAATTTTGTGCCAGGCACAAAGTCAGTAAGTTTTTAATGTCTTTTTGAATTCCCTCGTCACAATTCGAATTTTTAAGTAGCTCGAGCGCTAATAATGAACTTTCGGACGCTGGAACAGAAGGGAATAAATTCGTCACGTCAAATGATACCAACTTTGCCGAAGAAGGTGCGATTATCTTTGATAGTTTCTCCACCAGTTCCACGGAGTTTTTAATGCTGTACATAGGTTTAAATTCTGAATATTGCCTAATCCATTGATTTAACCTTCTAGCCAGACGGTGGCATGTGGCATGGGAAACCACTGGTCTAATCGGAATATTGGGTTTATGAGTCTTTGGCAAGCCATAAAACCTAGGTGGTAGAGGATTCATACTGGTGAGACGCCACTTATCTGAGTAACTAAGTAAGTTTTGAAAAAACACTGCCCATTCAATTGGCCCAATGCCCAATGTGCACCTCTCTTCGTGAAACGATCCCCCTTCCCTCTTTGTTTCTCTACCTGTCGCCATTCACGTTTCCTCCCAAAATTCCACTTTGAATAACACTTTTAAAGTTGGTCTACTTGCTTCCCTTCCCCCTTTTTCCTCTCCCCTTCAGCTCAAAGATCTTGAATCTTATTGTATTTTGATCCACCAGGCTTTCTCGCCCCCTGGACTCGAAAAATCACACTAGTTTCTCCCTCCTCTTCATCTCCTCTGTCTCTACTTCCTCCACTCTCCACTTCCTTCTGCTCCCCTTTATTACTCTCTCCCCTCCGCTCGCCCTCTCCCCGCTCGCCCATCTCCCCGCTTATCCCCTTTCCCCGCTCTTCCTCTTTCCCCTCCTTCCCCTCTTACACCTTCCTCTCCCCCTCTAACCGCTCCTTCCCCTCTTACACCTTTGTCTCCCCCTCTTTGCCCTCCCATACCTTAATCTCTATCTCTTTCCTCATTCCTACTCTCTACCCTGAGAAAGGTGGTTGACGATCCCACCGAAATATCGGAAGTTTTTTATTTGTAAGTTGTCTTTCGCTTGTTTATATATTTTTATCGGCCACCCTCTTGGCATATTGTATATTTATCACCCGAGTGATTCTCCTAGAAGTTATATATATAAAAGCTAGGAACAAGGCCTTGAGGTTGGGGAAGGACAGGTAAAAAAATCAGTGGACACTCACTGGCAGATGATCCATGACGACACCGGTGTCCACTGCTTAGGGTAGCTTTCGGGCTAAGGACCCTTCTTCAGCTGGAGGAGATTCACTTTAAATATGCGGGTAAACAATCACAGGAGCAGCGTGATGCAAAAGTTGCAGTAGCCTGTAGCCGAGCACTCACACTCGCATAAACTCTCTTTCAACAACTGCTTTCATATAAAAATAATCCGCGCCCTCCCGACCGACACACCAATAATAGAGCTCCACCACTGGGAGCTGTCTTATATTTCCATTTTAAAGTCAACCTGCCCACCCGGACTCAATCTTCGCTAGCTCCCTCCCCTCCCATTCCACCCCCTCTGCACTTCCTTCTAACCAATCCCCTTTCCCCAACAACCAACCCCGTACCAAGACATACCCTAAACTTTCAACTCCAGTGTGACACTTCTTAGTAGTGAATCTCCTGCAGCTGAAGAAGGGTCCTTAGCCCGAAAGGGTATATTCCGAGTTGGCGTATTGGCTTCCCTCCCTCCCTCTGCCTCTCCCCCTCAATTAAGGACTTTAGAGATGTCTTGTATCTGGCTTTTTTCTGACTACAATCCCCCGGATTAAATCGGGCTCACTGACCCCTCCCGCCCCTTCTCCTCTTCTCCTCATCCACGCCCTTTTCTTCTGCTTTAATCCCCTCACGCCCCTCCCGTCTTCTCCCCTCCACACCCCTCTCTCCTCCTCTGACCCCCTCCCGCCCCTACCCTTTTCTCCCCCTTCTTTCCCTCTCTCCTCCTTCTCCTACGACCTTACCCTACCTCTTCTCCCCTGCCTCTCCGCCAGTGTGTGACCTTCATTCTGTGAAAAAGGTTGCTATTGTAACCGAAATGTCAGAATTTAATCTGTGAGTGGTCCTTTCTGTTTCTATGTTTAAATCCGCCCTACATGTGGTGACGTTCATCTACATTATCACGTGTGTGATTTTTCCACGAACTTGTATATTTTATAAATACATTTTTCTGCATGGATTCGACACATTTTCAAAACCCAATGTTCGTTCTTTTGTGTTCATATCCCTTCCCATTTCCTATGATTATTCGATGACCCTGGTTATTCGATGACTGATTTGTCGCTTATTTCTGTATATCCAACCAATTTTAGTGAAACTGAAAACATATTAACTAACAAAAATAATTCATTTTCAAAATAAATTATGTCTCATTGTTGATATATTTATGTATATTTTAAAAAACGTCCATTTTCCTTAAAAAATGGAACTTTAGTGAGTCAAACATCAATTTATTAGTAATAATGATGAGAAAAATATAATTTAAATTTGTTCGTTATTCAGTAGTTCTCATAAGTGGAAAAATAAGAAAAATATTTGCAATATGTCGTTTCAAAGAAAGATAAGCCGAATTAATACAAATAGTATTCTAAGCAAAACACAAAATTTACGATAAATGAATTGGACAATGATACTTTAACTAAAATTAAATTAAACCATTCTCTTTATATCTTTCGTTAATAATTTTCACTTTTGAATTTTAAGTGTATTAAGGAAAGCAGACAAAATCATTAATTATTCATCAAATTCAGATATTAATAATCAGAAGACGAGGTATATGTATTCTAGTATGCATTTATAATCCAAATAATTATTAAAATAAAAAATTATTTTTAAAAAATCCACGTTTTTAAAACACTCCAAATGTATAAAATAATTTCTCCTAGCCCCGCACAAATTTATATCCCTATACAGATTCATAACCTCATAAAGTTTGTTCTGAACATTTGTGATCGTGAAGTTAAATAGCTGTGAAAATGATTGTCAGATTGAAAACAAAAATCGTGGGGCGAAATTTATGATGATTTATATAAGTTTTGGATTGCATAATTAGCGCATTATTGGGCTTGAATGAAAATACCTACTCTTGAAAATACACTTATGATCTTTCTTTTCTCCTAAACGCTTAATATTTGTGTGGTACAAAATGTTGGGGAAAAGTCACCTGATTCCCGCTTGACATTGCTCCAACGACTTTTAAAAAGAAAAATATATTTATAAGATTTTACTCGTCAAAAAATGTGATTTACGGTAACTATAAAATGCCAACAATATATCCTGAAAGAATGAAAAAAATTAAAAAAATAAAAATTATTTTAAACAAAAGAGAAAATAAGGTTCCAATTTTTTGTGGCAAAGTCAAGCCGTTTTACGGTACCCTACAAACGGAGCGACGCCACTATCGCTCTCCGGATAAAATCACTTTCCTTTCTGATGGCCGGCCACAACGAGGGAAACTCAAACCCAGTAAGGTTTGATGCGGAGTGATCGTCCAAATCGCTGATGGATTCCCGGCCGCTTGCCTGCCCCGATCGTGTTTCGCGCTGTCCATGAGAACGGAGGCGCATTAGATATCTTTGCATGCATTTCAAACGTTCTATTGAACTCTCTCATACAGCTCAACCGTAACTAGGTAATGATAAATAGTTTTCCTGAGACTAAAATGTATTGGTAAGACCACAGGCAGCCTATCGCTAAAAGTCAGTTCATCGGTAGGTTAGATGGCATGCCGATGTCAATGCATTTGCTTAGGCACTTTATTTCTCTGTGACGATTACACGGATATTTACAAAAGTACATTGCGGAGAGAGGGTAATAATCGATGGGATAGTTGTGTATGGCTCAACTGTCGCTCAAATATCGAGGGCAATGGATTGGAATAGAAATACAGGATACTGACTAAAATGCCACAGGGAGGTGGATGAGACGATGGCAACACGACAAAGAAGCGGAGACCAAGATGCACCTCTCGAGATGATGATGGCAGCACTCTGTCATCTCAGTGGCATCTCAGCCACAGCCATAAAACTTAGTTGTGGAGGTTAAGCATTCTACTTTCGTACATTTTGTAATCTCACCCCTACCATAATGCTAATCTTCTGTCGCCTGACTGCCTGGCTACATTACCTTCATGGTCAACCAAAACAGGATGTATGCAGGAGACATTGGTTGATCGATTGGTCAATCCACCTCACTACATTGTTGTGGAAGGTGCAACAAAGATGCTAGTCAGAAATTGTCGATTTCCGCCTGGGTATCAGATGACATTGCTGCCACACCGGGCTCATCTACACGTTCGCTTCCGAGGCATACGCAGCTTGGAGTCGTCTGCCGCGAATCCTTCTCTCGGGCTCATAGGACAACCCCATTTAGGCGATTTAGGCGAGTAAAAGCGACAAAAATCCTCATCCTACTTGTAAGTAAATACGGTATAGAATTGAATTTTAGATACTTTTTAGAATTATAATGACTTTTAATTATCAATATCAGAAATAATGAACAATAATGGTAATAATGACCAATTTGCAGCCCTACGGGCCAGCGCTGCGGCCGCGGCGACTGCAAAAGGACTGAATCAGAAAGCAGAAGCACCTGAAACACTGCGCGCCCCCGCCTCGCGTCGCCTTGACACTTCAAGACATTACGACGCCGCGGCAATATGAAGCTCACCCTGCTGGCGCAGTCATTCAGTGTGGATATTTTCTTTCAGTGCAGACGTGTTTAGCGTTTCGACTTTAGTGTTTAGGAGACTCTTTTATGTGACTATATTTTATTTGTTTACTTTAGTCTCTTAGTGCATTGTGAATTAAGTTTGCAATGGATAAATTTGTTACCAAAAAGGCGCGCTTGGAAGTTGATGGTACTGCAAGTCAACCTCCGGCAATTATTGTGTCGTCAATTGCTTCATCGTCTTCAGGCGAGAAGTGTTCTCAGCCGAAACCTGGACAATCCGGCAAGGGAAGATCATTTCAGAAGTCTTGGTTGACCAAATATGCATGGCTAGAATATGAAGCATCTACCGAAAAAGTTTATTGCAAAACCTGCAAAGAGGCAGATGCTAAAAATCTATTACAATTTTCTTCAAAAAAAGAAGATGCATTTCTTTCCATAGGCTTTTCTAACTGGAAAAAGGCTTTGGAAAAATTCCGTCTTCATGAAAATACGTTTACGCATAAAGAAGGTGTTCTGAGACTAAATTATATCACTAACCGAAGCGTGGTCTCCCAATTGAATGAACAGTTAGATAGTGATATGAAGAAAGGCCGTTTAGCTCTTGAGACAATATTTACTACCGTGCAATTTCTATGCCGACAAAGACTAGCAATTAGAGGGCACGGAGATGTAAACTCAAATTTTTTTCAATTGTTGGAACTCCGAAAGAATGACGTACCTGAGTTAAAAGATTGGTTAGGGCGTTCGGGGTACAAGTGGACATCCCACGATATTCAAAACGAGATCATTGATCTACTAGGAAAGACTGTGTTGAGAAAGGTATTGGCTTCAATCAAGAAGACTGAACATTATTCTATTATAGTTGACGAAACAAGTGATTCTTCGATTCACGAACAAGTGTCATTTTGTATTCGTACTGTCGATGATTCCTTAATCATCAACGAAGACTTTATTGGCTTATACGAGACCCCCAACACTGAATCACAAACTCTGTTTATTTTTATAAAAGACGTGCTGGCTCGTCTTGATTTGTCAATGGATAACTTAAGAGGACAGTGCTATGATGGTGCCTCGAATATGAGAGGTAGGTTCAAAGGACTGCAAAAGTTAGTTTTGGATGTACGACCAAAAGCACGTTATGTGCACTGCACTGCTCACAGTTTAAACTTGGCAGTTGTATACAGTCTCCGCGCTCTTACGTGTATGAGGGATATTATGGCTTTTGCCAAGGACTTAATAAACACCGTAAGGGAATCCACCAAAAGGATGGGACTTTTCAGAAGCATACGCTGTGAGAGCGCCAACGATCAACCTGGTCTACGACCTCTTTGCCCGACTCGATGGACAATGCGAGCTTCCAGTATCTTGAGAATAGTGAAAAACTTTGAAGAACTTCTAGAGTTTTTTAAAACATTTAGTGCAGAGGACAAAACAGAGGCAGGTTACAAATGTGCAGGCTACTTTGAGTCAATGTTACAATTTAAGACTCATTTATTTTTACGTCTTTATTGCCATGTAATGAACCCAGTAGAGGATGTCAATGAAAAAATTCAATGCCCTCATCTAAGTGTTGGTGATCTGGGAAAAATATATGAGGGCTTGATTTGTATATTGAATGGAAGGCGTGATAGTTTTGAACACTTTTGGGAATTGTGTTTAAAAGAGAAACCTTCACAAGTTGATGATCCTTCACTTCCTCGGAATCGACGTATGCCAAATAAATATGAAAACGACGAAGCCAGCTCACCGCACACTTTCAAAACCCCAAAGGAATACTACAAAGCTATTTACATTGAAGTTTTTGAAACGGTGCAATCTTGCATTACTGAGCGGTTTGCATCCACTGGACTCACGCAGGTTATTGCAGTTGAACAAGTGTGTTTGCTTTTAGTGAATAGAGGGGAAACAAATTTTGTAAACTCAACTGAGTTTTTCAAAAATGACCTCGACATTGAGAGATTGCGCTTACACTTGCATATGTTAGCCGATATCGCTAATAAAAAACAGCTGGTCTTAAAAAACATGCGTGATGTAAGAAAGTACATTACACAAGAGCCTGCAGTTGGAGAAATGTTAAGCGAAGTAGTGAAGTGCATTAAGTTTCTCCAAGTAGTTCCAATAACGACAGCAACAGCAGAACGGTCATCTAGCGCCCTTAGACGTCTGAAATAATATCTTCGATCAACAATGGGACAGAAGCGATTGAACAACTTGGCTGTTCTCCATGCCCACCGTTATATTTTGGATGAATTGGATATCCGACCAGTCATCAACGACTTCATATACAGTAATCCGGTCAGACGGTCGACATTTGCACCTTTCTAAAGACACTCTTGCCCTAATAATGGTATTTACAGAAATATTAAAAATCTTTATAAACAGATAAATACATACAGAATGTTAAATTTTCAGTTTCAAATTGTTAGTGATAGTTATCAGTACTGTATTTATATATTACGATTATATCTATATTTCGTACTATAGCACTTTATTATTTATTTTCAAGTACTTCAGTATTTTTAGAGTGTAAGACCCAATTAAAACCCGCTATTTACATACTTGTTCACTGAAAGTATTAGGCGTACTTTATAAACTCTGCTAATTGTATTATTAAATGATTAACGTTGAGATATTGTTTTAATTAAATGAACCCGGAGTCTTCTGCGAAGTAAACTTAAATTAGCTATATCACTTATTAATCAAAGTGCTATTGCTGAGCGACAGCAATATTTTATGTTTTATTCTTTTTATGATAGTATAGGATTTATTTAAATATAATTTTAGTTTGTTCAGAACTATATATTCACTGCTCTGTAATAGTCTATGAACGTAATTATAACTGTAAATGAAATTAGCTTTTTACCAAAATACCGTGTTGTTGATGTTTTGTTTCTTTTTTCAAAGCCAAAAAAATGTGTCAGGCTTGTAGTTTCCCGAAGTGTCGATTTATAGAGAGTCGAGTTTTCGGGGTTCTAATGTTGATCATATGACCCCTCTAAAAGGCTTTAAAAAAACTTTAAAACTCACTATTTGTCATCTAAAATTTAGAAAATTTCCCGGGGCAAGACCCGCGATATGGCCCCCCCCCCCAACATTTTTTATAAGTCGGCGCCCCTGCGGAAGGCCATGAAAAACATCAAGTGTACATGAAATATTCGTTACTCTACTGCCCTCAAAATCAGCTTTTTCTGCCTTCCTGTAATATTAAAGTCAATCGAAGACTAATTTTAGAGAAATGTAACCATGAAGAGTTACCTCACGCCATGTGTCATTGATTAAATTCCTGGGTCTTTTGCACATTATTTTTTTTAATTTTCCTATAAGGAACAAGATTCATTGTTTATTCTCTTCCTTCATTCATTCCGTCTACATGTCTTTCATTCTATACCGATTATTTTCATTTCCTTCCTCTTACAGTTCGGCATCATATCATTTTCTTGAAGCCATTACATTTTATCTTTAACTTGTCCTTGACTGAAATACATTTTTGGATCTTCCGTACTAATTTGATGCTTGAAAATACTTTCCCTTGTTTCTTAATCCAAGAGTTACCCCGTTTAAACTTTTCAAGAAATTGAGACAAAATTTTATAAGTCAACTGGGATTCATACTTCGAAGGTGAGAATAATTACAATTTTTCTTTTCCTACCATTGTGTTCAATGTCTAATCAACGTACACATATCATTAGAAGTAGTATATCTATTAAGTTAGTTGATGATAGACGTATAAATACTGCAATTATTCCAACTACTACTCTTGTAGGAGGCACCTACTTCCTTATAATGACTGCATCTTCAGCTCAACAAACGTCTAACCTCTCTTCATCTCCTCCATAAAGTCCATTCTCTTTCTTCGCCTCTAATTCGCTTAACCAACATCTTTCTATCTCTTTGCCTTTAGCATCACCTTATCCGTTATTACCTGTTCGAAATACCTACTCTGTCTTCTCCAAATATCCTGAAGGATTCCTCTCCTCACCCATGATATTAAGCACCTCGTCGTTTGTCTTCCATTTCGTCCAACGCATTTTCTCCATTCACCTCCAATCCCACATCTAAATCTCCTGCAACCATATTTCTGCGTGACCAAATACTTCACTTCATGTTACACTCACCAAGAGTGTAACATGAAGTGCAGTGTTATCGTTAGTATTATTTTTCTTGGTCAAAAGAGTCCTTGTCATGAGTTCTCTCTGTAATTTGTGTCTACGATTAAGTTTCCAATGCTGTAAAATCACTTTCTGACCCACATTGCCAAACTTAAGGGTTCTTATAGCTGACCAGTTGGTGGCGTAATTCTCTTGCATCAATGCTTATGTGTACTGTACGTATGTAATATTGGGTTATGGTGTCTTCAGAGGTAATGTGCGATATCCCGTCGTATGAGGACATAGATCACACCAGTTTCTGGATGATGCAGAAGAACCTAATATATATAAGTGAATTGATAAATTTTGGTTTATTAACAGATTTGCGAGAAACTTAGCATACGTATTCATATTGTTGATATCTAGAGATATAAGTGAAAAAACTGCTCAAGTCAAATAGAAATGGTATATATTAAGGCTCCTATATAACGGTTAATAAAACATTCAGTTTTCGGCATTTAAAACGCACAGGAATCAGTATCAAACATCATTGAATAGACGTTTAATTCGCAAAATGTGGCAAATAAAGTCGGCAAATAAACAGCTGTTAAGTGGAACTATAAAGATGAGTGATTGATGCCTGATTTTAAATTAGGTCTACCTGAAACAAAACGGGATATTTACTAATTAACTATACAAATAAATGTTTAGATGATTCCTCTTTAAGGCTTCTATTTTAATATGTAATTTTTTTTACTGAAGATATAGGTCTAATAATTTGAAAATTATTTATCCTCTTTGCCGACCTTCCGCATTTTTATACATGCTTCTCCTGGGCTACAACGACAATTATTCGACGTATTGCACATCAATGGAATATTGTTTACAATTTTGATACAAAGTGATTTTAAAAAGTATGTATGATAGGTATTAATTGACCTATATCTCCTGAAAGAAGAAAAAAAATAAAATAAATGTTATCACATCAAAATCATGTATTCATGTAATATATAAATGTCTATATTTGTTGGCTTAAACCTACATGTACCTAGCGAATACATTAAATACAGACAGGTAAAGTGTGTTTCAAAATGCAATCACAATTTACTTTGGGTGTTTGATAAACAAAATGATTAAGGTTCTGTTGAACTCTCTCAAAATATATGCAACAAAGAGTAAGCTCTATGTATGTTAATATTTATGTTAAATTATAGAAATTTATTTCTTACACAATTCAGCCTTGCGTGTTGCAATACTTTTACTTAATCGGTGCTCTTCTCTTTACCAATATCCGAGCATGATTTCCAGATTTTCCGGCTTAAGAAATGTTCGCAGGTCAGTGAATAAATTGCCGCACATGGAGGAACCTTGCTCGGAATCGAGGTTCGATACCGTTATCCATAAGTATGTTCGTATACTCGGTCGCCGTATGGATATGAGTTTGCTTCGATGGTGGACTTGCAATGTTCAGCCAAAAATGTTGCCATTACTTGAATGTCAGTGATGTCTTCATCTGTGACATTTTTGAAATATATTACCGACTGATTTTCTTCGTCCAAGGTCATACAAAAGCCTTTCACATCAACGCGGTACTGTTTCATATACTATACAGATTTATAGCAGCTATTCCATCTGGTCATTACGGGCATAGGGGACAAGACGGCATTTGTTTCCCCATTTTGGTATTTAAACTTCAGTGAAGACAAATAGCTCTGCTTGATTGATTGAAAATTGATCTGCTTACGTTTATATGTGCTTAATAACAAAGGAAAAAGGGAATTAATTTTCTCTCTTAAGGATTCCGCGACAACTGGGTAGATGTTCCATTTCTTCTTCCTGGAATATCAGCCGCGTTTTAGTGTTGAGGACGTTTCTCCTCCAGTCCCAGAGGCGTCTTCAGGGGGCTTATTTTATAATTACACTTCCAAAATAGCTCATTCGGAAGAGCACCAACTCAAATGATTGATCCATTTGAGCTAATCCACTCTCGAAGTACTCACGGAATGAGTGCTGTCACTACCCATGGCTGACTTTAAAAGGACAATCATGGAACTCGAAAATACGTATAAGTAGAAAATCTATTAAGATACAGAGGTCGCATGGAAGCACTTGAACAAAAATACAATGTACTTTTCAAAAACAATAACAGCAAACTCAACGAATCTCACCATATATCTGAAAATTCGGAAAATACAGCAGTGCCAAATCACCTTGCATTTAGCAGACGAATTGTAAGCTCAATTCCACGACAGAAAGAACTAAGAAATGAAACAATCTCGTCCGAAATGAACGAGTCGAAATGAACGCCATCCGGCGTACTCGGATTAAAACTCCAGTTTCGTCAATATTCTCCATATAAGGAGCGATCCGTGACGTCATGCTCCATGAGGTCAAACTACAAAATACGTGTACGCGACGTACAAAGTACGTCGAAGATGTCTACGTTGCATTTTGACCTGATTGTATACTAGTTTGTATATTACTAGGTTGTATACTACACCATGACGGTGAAATTCGCCATTAAAAAATCATTTGACTTGACTTGGATTCGAGCCCGGATCTTACAATTGCCGGTAAGGTGTGTTACGCAGTTCTTCCACCATGCCATCTTGATTCAAGGCGAATTTCAGCGGGGATTAATACGAACATTTCACACCAGCCAAAACGTATGCATTGCGTAGCGCCTGCAGTGTTCTTTTAATCATTTTTAAAGAAATATGCCTATAGTTTCCATCAATATTTTATAATAAGGGTTTAATTCTGCGAATTGAAGTGAACTATCTAAACTACGAATATGGTCACCCGATATAAAGTTTTTAAAAGTTCTGAGAAAACGCAGGTCTTTGGATTATGAATTTGTAACGATATGTTAAAAATGTATGCAAAGGAAAGTAGGAAAACGATCAAAATATTTTCACTAAACAGCTGATTCGAAGCGGCTGTCGCCACTCGTTCTTCCCACCGGGAGTCGGGCACGCTACCCACTCGTCCCTCGTTCAGATATGAGCATTTTTAACAATATATTCAGTCGGCGGTGAGGAATGAATGATATACTGTGAATACAAGTATGATTATTTCAATAAACAGGTCCAAAGAGAGATCATTGTACTAAGATTTTTTCTGCGTTCCTGCGTTTGGCAGTATCTTCCATAATATTTAGCCTAAAACTTTGAAGAAAGATGTAGTGTTGATATTATTACGAACATTTTTCTGCCGTCCATCCTGAAGTCAAAATAGGGCCAGATATGTTGTACTCATTGTACTGCAGCTCTGAACAGACAATTGAAGTTCTGGTTAGATCTACGAGGTCGTATTTAGATTAATCCTATGAGATTTCGATGTTTTCATTTTACAAAAACTCCAAGATAGTTTTAACCAAATGACCATTCCACGTCTGCAAAGGTGTGTGCATTGCATCCTGCCTACAGACATATTAATTTTCAAATACATTGATATGGCTTTCCTTGCCTTCATTAAATATTATTATGAGTTTGCTTTAGCGAAGTGAGGTGAATTAAATATTAAAACAACCAAAATGGACGTACTACGCTCGTATCATGCGATCATGAACCTCTAGCATGCGATCATTCACGGGATCATGCCATCAAAAATAGAACATGTTCTAATTTTGATCGCATGATCATGCGCATGACCAAGAATTCTCCGAATTTTCCATAGTACACGAGGCATTAACACCATGCGCATTATCATTCGATTGATCATTCGCAAGACCATTCGTTTTCTCAAATGGCCTTAACACTATAGGATAATGAACATAGCGTCATAATAGTTGGTTATACTGTGTTGAAATGAGTATTAATGGAAATAAGACCAAACCATGCCTAACATTTATTTCTATAATTTGTGTAACTCCGATATTGGTTTCCGACGTATGAAGACGACTCATGGTCAATAAAAGAAAAAAAACCAACTTATGTTCTGTGGGCTCGGAAGGAAATGTAAAGCATCAAACGTACATGAAATATCCGGTATGCTACTGCCCTTAAAATCAGTTTTTTTTCTGTCTTCCTGTAATATTAAAGTCAATCAGATACTAATTTTAGAGAAATGTAACCATGAAGAATTACCTCACGCCATGTGTCATTGATTAAATTCCTGTGTCTTTAGCACGCTATTTTCCTATGAGGAACAAGATTCATTGTTTATTCTCTTACTTCATTCATTCCGTCTACATGTCTTTCATTCTATACCGATTATTTTCATTTCCTGCCTCTGTCAGTTCTGAATCATATCATTTTATTTTTAACTAAACCTTAAGTGAAATACATTTTTGGATATTCCGTACTAATTTGAAGTTTGAGAATACTTTCCCTTGTTCTTTAATCCAAGAGTTAGCCAGTTTAAACTTTTCAAGGAATTGAGAAGAAATTCTACAAGTCTACTGGGATTCATACTTCGAAGATGAAAATAATTACAATTTTTTCCCCTACCATTGGGTTCAATGTCTAATCAACGTACACATATCATTAGAAGCAGTATATCTATGAAGTTAGTTGATGATAGACGTATAAATACTGCAATGATTCTATCTTCTTCTCTTGCCAGAGACACCTACTTCCTCATACTGACTGTATCTTCAGCTCAACAAACGTCTAACCTCTCTTCATCTCCTCCATAAAGTCTATTCTCTTTCTTCGCCTCTAATTCGCATAAACAACATCCTCCTATCACTTGGCTTTTAGCATCTCCTTATCCGTTATTACCTGCTCGAAATACCTACTCTGTCTTCTCCAAATATCCTGAAGCACTTTCCCCTCCACACCCATGATGTTAAGCACCTCGTCGTTTGTCTTCCGTTCTCTTCATCGCATTTTCTCCATTCACCTCCATACCCACATCTAAAACTCCTGAAATTATATTTCTGCGCGACTAAACACTGCACTTAATGTTACACTCGTCTCGAGTGTAACATGAAGTGCAGTGTTATCGTTAGTATTATTTTTCTTGGTCAAAAGAGCCCTTGTCATGAGTTCTCTCTGTAATTTATGTCGACGATTAAATTTCCAATGCTGAAAAATCTCTTTCAGACTCACATTACCAAACTGAAAGGTTTTTATAGCTGACCAGTTGGTGGATTCTCTATTCTTTATTTATTTATTTATTCTCTTGCTTCATTGCTTATATGCACTGTACGTATGTAATATTGGGTTAAGGTGCCTTCAGCGGTAATGTGTGATATCCCGTCGTTTGAAAACATTACAGATCACACCAGTTTCTGGATGACGCAGAAGATGCTATATAAGTGAATTGATAAATTTTTGTTTGTTAACAGATTTGCGAGAAACATAGCATACGTAATCATATTGTTGATTTCTAGAGATATAAGTGAATAAACTGAATAATACCAATTTAGGTTATTGGTAATTCAATGATGTTTGAGCACGTTGACTTATGCCGCATGACATGTATATCTTAAAAACTCGACTATATATATATGTACAGATTTTTTTATACACGCGAAATTGTACATTTATTAAATCAATAATTGTTGCTTACAAATATCAAACTTTCTCGCCAATACCAATATTCGAAATTGAACTTTTTTGTATGTTATTTCGTCCACATTTCGAGTACTTATAGACTGAAACACTGTCATTAAGAAAATATCTTTTATCATTTCCGTTACTGACTGTATGGTAAGTTTGTTACATAAAGTGATACACTTTAATATAATCTTGTCCATGAATTTTCTTCTAATTTAATTATTTAATGATTAATATGTGCACTTAATGACCCACGATTATGTATCCATGAGCAACCGTAAAACTTTCTGCAAAACGTATAGTAGTCCACATTTGCCATTCATTATATGGAATTCTCCCATCGATATTTAATTAGAGTGCTGTCCTTAATAGGCTCTTAGAGGACATTGTTAGCAGAGAACTCCTTCGTCAACCTTCTACACGGCACTTAAACGTGATACGGAAACGTTTGAAGTTACTGGTTATCCTATCGTTTAAAGGAACTTCTGAATAGTATAGTTTGCCTCATCTATGAATGAAAGGGGGTCAGGTTCCTTTTTAAGTTATCACGAGAACCACTTAAAATGCTCGCAAGAGAAACGTGGCGGTTGGAGAAGTTGGGTATATATAAGCGGAGACCTTTCATACCATCTTCAGACACTTGCCTGTTCTCCCCGTTGTACAAGACTTATTTCGTGAGTATTATATTTAAGACTTGAGCAATTTTTCCTTCCAACCATGACTAGATACATTCATTCACTGTGCAGTGCCAACGATGAAAAATTTAGTAAACTCTCGATCGAGGTAGTTTTAAAGGTAGCGTCATCTAAGCCAATTGTACCTATGGCCGCCGTTTCACCGTGAAATGATTTCTTGCGGTTGTTCAAATTATTACTCACAGCAATCCGTGCGAGTTGGCAATGATGGGCTCATTTAAGACGCTTACCGCTGACAGATTATTAAAACTATTTCCAGTCCATACATAAGTTTTTCAAAACATATTTTTTTGTGTTGCTTGAATTTTTTGTTTAACTGCATGTTTGTGGGATTAGACAGATTTCCATCGTTGAAAACATGTTACTATATAAAGTAAGATTTAGTGCTTTCCCGGCGTACTAACTTGGTGAAGCTTTCTCGGGTTTCCAACCGGGTGATCGTCTCCATGTAGGCCGACGTTTCGATGTCTGACTCAGTCATCGTCATCAGGGCTGATGAAAGGATGTCATTTCTGCTCGTTGGCCGACTTATATATCTTAGAGTCGCGAGTTCCGCGGCGCTTGATTGTCCGTAGTGGCGGGAAAGGTGTTGGAGCCTCCTGATTGGTTGCTTTGATTTTTCTTCTTTCTGGCTTCTTTCACGTGTTTTAGTATAGGTTTCCAGGCATTACTGAGTGAGTACCCTTGGTCCCTGTTGAAGTTTCGGTTCTCCATCCGGATATCGATGGCTTCTTTGTCTGGGAACGAGTAGTCAAAGAAGTCTTTGTCTTCTGGGAACGAGTAGTCAAAGAAGCCATCGAAATCCGGATGGAGAACCGAAACTTCAACAGGGACCAAGGGTACTCACTCAGTAATGCCTGGAAACCTATACTAAAACACGTGAAAGAAGCCAGAAAGAAGAAAAATCAAAGCAACCAATCAGGAGGCTCCAACACCTTTCCCGCCACTACGGACAATCAAGCGCCGCGGAACTCGCGACTCTAAGATATATAAGTCGGCCAACGAGCAGAAATGACATCCTTTCATCAGTCCTGATGACGATGACTGAGTCAGACATCGAAACGTCGGCCTACATGGAGACCATCACCCGGTTGGAAACCCAAGAAAGCTTCACCATGTTACTATATATTTTTGGTGCTCTGCAATAATGTTAATTCTGCTTTAACACTGATTCAGCATTACTTACATTTCGGTATTTACTTCAAGTGGTAATTAGAGAAAGATTATTTTAGCTGGTTTCGGTCCTATAATATCTTTTTTTTTCCTGGAAATATCTTTTGGAGCTCTGCCAATGTTGTATACTTATTATATATTTTTCGTGTTTGAAATTTAAATAGTCATTTATCCTAAACTTTTTAATTTTAGCTTCCCCTTCATGGGGCTATGTTGATAACTTTATGGTACTCATGAAGTAGTGGTTTGAACATTGTTATCGACGTCACTCGGCGTAGAATCAGGAGCCCAAGATTTGGTCATCTCGTCAACGTGCTTAAATCGACCTTTATCTCGTTTCGTCATTCATTTTGAGATACAGTACGTTTCTATGTACCTACTACTTTTAAAGCGATAAAATAGCCTTTAATTGGAATACCTTTTATGCATTCTATTTTGAATCACAAGTGAAGCCATGCTAAAATATTTTTCAACTACAACATAAAAATTAATTTGAAAAATCGTGTCGGAGGAAACTTTTTCCAAAATAGCTTTAAATTAGGTACGTGATACATTGAATTTTCGCAGTCGATTTCGTTTCTACATCGATAATGGATAATTTATATCGGATATTATTAAAAGTAAGTCTAACTCATTGGTTACTAGTGTATTGATTCTTAAACCTTTAAGTGTGAACTATGTAATAAAAATCTAATTTTTAACGACCATTGCTTTCCAATCTGTTTATCTTGGTGCTTTAGTGCGATATTCTTAAAGTTATCAAAGCTTTCTGTGTATTTTGTAAGTTTGACCAGCTTGCAGCAAATTGAGCCGACTCAGTCAAATTAAAATAGAATGCTATGCTATAAATAGAGCTATGACCAGCCATATGCTTCCACTAATGGCGAAATGCATTCTTGATGGATTTCCACAAAAAAATGACAGCATTTATACCTTCTTTTTCAGTGCGCGATGAAGTGGTTTCTCGTCCTAGGACTGTTTGTAGTTGGAGTGGCGCTGGCTGAAGAGGCAGCTAATGGTAAGTATGAATTTTCAAACTATCATTTAATCACGCATCAATCGCCATTAATTAAGGTAGTACACTTTCAAAACTTGATGTAGCATAAACTACCAAACTTTTAGCTTTTAGTTAGCTGGAAACTTATGCATTTTTACTTTTATGTATTTAAATTGTGTGAGAGATTATCTGTGATTAAGACAATTTGCATCGGAAATCAAAGGGACACACCAATACTATTTTTTTCCCTTACCCTGAAATACGTGTAACTAAACATCCGTTTTTAAGAGCTTTTAAAATCGATATTTCCAAGAAATTACCCAATTAAAAACATGGCAAATTTGCCGTTGTTCCACAGACGGACAGTTGCTATGTAAATAAATGAGACCGATTGGCTGATACCGCTAGCATTAGCTTAAGCTCAAGATTCAAACGATCACCTTGCTTAATTAAGTTCATATTCATCAAGATCAATTTTATCATGACCATCTTAATCGATGCCATCTTAGTTTATGGCTACGAAACCAATGCTCTAAATAGATAACTTTTAGCAATATGAAGGCCTTCATCAAAACAGTCTAAAATCTATGTCTTACGGGTTGAGACCTAGCTACGAATACGGACCTAGCACATCCTCCAATCCCAGATTTACCCTCTACATTTCTCATCGTACCACTCAATTTCATTCATTCCTTTTTTCCACAAATTGCTAACCATTTCCGTTTATCCCACAGGAGCGGAGGCGAATCAAGTCGAGAGGATCGACCCAGAACATGATGAAGGAATGCTAATCATCAACAGCGTCATAGCTGACGAAGCCCGCATTCTTCGTCGTGCTGCCCTGGTAAGTGATGGAGCTGGGGATACCCGCGAAGACCGCCGCAGGGGAGACAACAGGCGTGGAAACCGCAATGATACGAACGAGAGTGACTCGTCTGAAGAACATAACCGCAGGAGACACCATAGGCGAGGACACCGCTCTGATTCGGACGATAGCGACTCTTCCGAAGAAAATCACCGAAGGAGGCCCCACAGGCACGGACACTGCGATGATTCGGACGATAGCGACTCTTCCGAAGAACATCATCACAGGAGACACCATAGGCGAGGGAGCCGCTCTGATTCGGACGATAGCGACTCTTCCGAAGAACATCACCGAAGGAGACACCATAGGCGAGGGAGCCGCTCTGATTCGGACGATAGCGACTCTTCCGAAGAAGATCACCATAGGAGACCTCACAGGCGCGGTGGTTCCAGTGGCAGTTCCGAGGGGAGCGACTCGAGTGATGAAGAAAGCAGGCCCTTTCCTTACAGGAGGGGACACAGGCACCATTACAGGGGCTAGGGTAACCTAATACGAGAAGGAATAACTCGATCTGGAAAATTGTATTTTTACGAGACGTCACTTTCTCTCAGACAAAACACATCTTCTTAGGCGTCAGTAATTGAATTTTTTCGAAGCTGTGACGTCAACAATTTTGAAGTTACGTCATAGCCACTAAAACACATAACTGTAACATAAGATGTCATTATTTGGATTTCCCGAGCTCGTAATGTATACGCATTGGACGTGACGACACTGTTCCATTTGTTGACATCATCGTTTGAAATGTTTAAGATTTTGGTGTCAAAATTCCGTCCTTATCGAGAATCGATAATTCTGAGCCTTCCTGAATTAGGGGACGAGAGCACCGGGGGTAATCCACGCTCAGGTCTCTGCAGAAATGAATAAAGCAGTGCCTAAGAGTTAGTAAACTTGAAGAACTATGTTTTGGGAGAAAACCGGCCACGATTTTTCAAATATGTCTTAAGTGCCTTTAAGAAGGAGGTGTAGCATCACCATCCTTTTGCTGAACGCACCTTAATCTTACTCAATGTTAACTTATCAACTTCCCTGTTTTTTGTTCTTGCCATTGTTCTTTCTTTCAGCTCTATTAATGTAATTAAAAATAAATTTGCATTCAAAAATTATAAGTATTTTTCCTTTTGGCATACTTTGCACTCGAACCTGTGCTTTACCTCACCGGCAGAGAATATGACCGCAAAGGAAACCGAAAAGGAAACGTTGGACAACTGAACATGTTACATAGAGTATAAAGTATGGCATAGGTATCTTATGGAGGTTGTTGCAGCGCTCTAATGCAGGCATTTGGAAATCTTTATGACGACAACCTTACGTTATCATTACAGGCCACATTTTCCGATGGAGTCCTTCCAATTAGATGAGGTAAAATATTTGTATTTAGGGTGCTTCGTATTTTTACTAACTTACATGCCAGAGGCTTTTTTCTAATTAGTACCTACCTATATCTGATGAATAAATCATGATTATCTCTGCTTGCCGTAGTGCCCATAAAACTTAATAGGCAAAATAATTAGTGAAAAATATAAATAAAATATTTTCAATTTGGTTGACCCGAAAAGTGTATAGTTTAATTTTAGTTACAATAATTATTTTATTTATTAATGTGTTCTAATTTATAAAATGGAATATAATATGAATAAAAACTGAGAAAAACACTCCAGTTGTTAGTAAGTGTGATAGATTCATCCTAATGGGTTCTACAGCAGCTCTGAATACTTTTCGAATTTACTTTTGTTTAAGTTTTTACCACGAAATATTACATGGTATATATTTTTATTTTTTCCCATTGTGAGGCTTAATATATCAGGTGCAACTATTAACCACAATTATATATTATTATCAATTATTTTTTTTTCAAATCTTTATAACTCTTAAATTGAATATTTTTACATTTTAGCCAAAAATAAGTGCATTGAATCGTGTTTTAACTTATATCGTTAATTTTAATAGTCGCAGAGCAACGGTATATATTAAAGCTCCTAGATAACGGTTAATAAAACATTAACGTTTCGGCATTTAAAACGCACAGGAATCAGTATCAAACATCATTGAATAGACCTTTATTTCGCCAAATGTGGCAAATAAAGTCGGCAAATAAACAGTTGTTAAATGGAACCAGAAAGATGAATGAAAAATGCCTGATTTTAAATTAGGTCTACCTGAAAAATAATGGGATATTTACTAATTAATTATACAAATAAATGTTTAGAGGATTCCTCTTTAAGGCTTCTATTTTAATATGTAATTTCTTTTACTGAAGATATAGGTCTAATAATTTGAAAATTATTTATCCTCTTTGCCGACCTTTCGCATTTTTATACATGCTTCTCCAGGGCTACAACGACAATTATTCGACGTATTGCACATCAATGGAATATTGCTTACAATTTTGGTACAAAGTGATGTTAAAAAGTATGTATGATAGGTATTAATTGACCTATATCTCCTGAAAGAAGAAAAAAAATAAAATAAATGTTATCACATCAAAATCATGTATTCATGTAATATATAAATGTCTATATTTGTTGGCTTGAACCTACATGTACCTAGCGATACATTAAATACAGACAGGTAAAGTGTGTTTCAAAATGCAATAACAATTTACTTTGTGTGTTTGATAAACAAAATTATTAAGGTTCTGTTGAACTCTCTCAAAATATATGCAAAAAAGAGTGAGCTCTATGTAATTTAATATTTATGTTAAATTATAGAAATATATTTCTTACACAATTCAGCCTGGCGTGTTGCAATACTTGTACGTAATCGGTTTTCTTCTCTTTACCAATATCCGAGCATGATTTCCAGATTTGCCGGCTTAAGAAATGTTCGCAGGTCAGTGAATAAATTGCCGTACATGGAGGACCCTTGCTCGGAATCGAGGTTCGATACCGTTATCCATAAAGTATGTTCGTATACTCGGTAGGCGTATGGATATGAGTTTCTTCGATGGTGGACTTGCAATGTTCAGTCAAAAATGTTGCCATTACTTGAATGTCAGTGATGTCTTCATCTGTGACATTTTTGAAATATATTACCGACTGATTTTCTTCGTCCAAGGTCATAGAAAAGCCTTTCACATCAACGCGGTACTGTTTCATATACTATGCAGATTTATAGCAGCTATTCCATTTGGTCATTACGGGCATAGGGGACAAGACGGCATTTGTTTCCCCATTTGGGTATTTAAACTTCAGTGAAGACAAATAGCTCTGCTTGATTGATTGAAAATTGATCTGCTTACGTTTGTATGTGCTTAATAACAAAGGAAAAATGGAATTTATTGTTCTCTCTTAAGGTTTCCGCGACAACTGGGTAGATGTTCCGTTTATTCTTCCTGGAATATCAGCCGCGTTTTAGTGTTGAGGACGTTTCTCCTCAAGTCCCAGAGGCATCTTCAGGGTGGTTATTTTATAATTCCACTTCCGAAATTGTTCTTTCGGAAAAGCACCAACTCAAATGATTGATCCATTTGAGCTAATCCACTCTCGAAGTACTCACGGAGTGAGTGCTGTCACTACCCATGGCTGACTTTAAAAGGACAATCATGGAACTCGGAAATACGTAAAAGTTGAAAATCTATTAAGACACAGAGGTCGCATGGAAGCACTTGGACAGCAATACAAAGTACTTTTCAAAAACAATAACAGCAAACTCAACGAATCTCACGAGATATCGGCAAATTCGGAAATGACAGCAGTGCTAAATCACCTGGCATTTAGCAGACGATTTGTAAGCTCAATTTCACGACCGAAAGAACTAAGAAATGAAACAATCTCGGCCGAAATGAACGAGTCGAAATGAACGTCATCTGGCGTTTACGGATTAAAACTCCACTTTCGTCAATATTCTCCATATAAGGAGCGATCCGTGACGTCATTCTCCATGAGGTCAAACTTCAAAAT
The DNA here is from genome assembly GCA_963573305.1 of Pyrrhosoma nymphula. Lineage (NCBI taxonomy): Eukaryota > Metazoa > Arthropoda > Insecta > Odonata > Coenagrionidae > Pyrrhosoma > Pyrrhosoma nymphula. The sequence continues at coordinate 121,240,986 of OY754331.1, read as the reverse complement.
AACCCCTTCACCTGCGTCGAAGATGTCTACGTTTCATTTTGACCAGATTGTATACCTCGTATAAACGTCTTACCTCTCTTCATCTCCTCCATGATGTCTAATCTCTTTTTTCGCCTATAATTCGCTTAACCAACATCCTTCTATCACTTGGCCTTTAGCATCACCTTATCCGTTATTACCTGTACCAAATACCTACTCTGCCTTCACCAAATATCCTGAAGCACTTTCCCCTCCACACCCATGATGTTAAGTAACTCGTCGTCTTTTTTACCGTTATGTCCATCGCATTTTCTCCATTGACCTCCATACCCACATCTAAAACTCCTGCAGCCATATTACTACGCGACCAAACACTGTACTTCATATTACACTAGCATTTATCATTCTTGGTCTGAAGAATTCTTGTCATGAGTTCTCTCTGTAATTTTTGTCAACGATTAAATTTCCAATTATGTAAAATCTCTTTCTGACCCACATTACCAAACTTAGAGTTCTTATTGCTGACCAGTTTTCATATAAAGTGATACACTTAAATATAATCATGCCCAAGATTTTTTTCTATTTTAATTATTTAATGATTAAAACGTACAATTAATGACCCTCGATTATGTATCCATGAGCAACCGTAAAACTTGCTGCAAGACGTAAAGTCGTCCACATTTGCCATTCATTATATGGAATTCTCCCGTCGATATTTAATAAGAGTGCTGTCCTTAGGCTCTTAGAGGACATGGTTAGCAGAACTCCTTCGTCCACTTTCCACACGGCACTTAGACGTGATAGGGAAGCGTTTGAAGTTACCGGTTATCCTATCGTTTAAAGTAACTTTTGAATAATATAGTTTGCCCCATCTAGGAATAAAAGCGGGTCAGGTTCCTTTTGACGTTATCACGAGAACCACTTAAACTAATCGCGAGAGGAACGTGGTGGTTGGAGAAGTTGGGCATATATAAGCGGAGACCTTTCATACCATCTTCAGACACTTGCCTGTTCTTCCTGTTGTACAAGAGGTATTTGGTGAGTATTATTTTTAAGACTTGAGCAATAGTTCCTTCCAACCATGACTAGATACATTCATTCGTTGTGCGATGCCAAGGATGAAAAAATTAGTAAAATCGCGAACACGGTAGTTTTAAAGATAGCGTCATCTAGGCTGATTGTCACTATGGTCGCCGTTTCACCGTGAAATGATTTTCATGCGGTTGTTCAAATGATTCCTCACACCAATCCATGTGAGTTGGCATTGGTGGGTTCATTTAAGACACTTACCTTCTGACAGATTATCAAAACCATTTCCATTCCATCTATAAGTTTAAAAAAACATATTTTTGGACTTTATTCATGCCTGTATTTTGTGTTAAACTGCACATATATGTGGGATTAGACCGATTTACATCGTTTAAAACGTGTTACTATATATTTTAGGTGCTCTGCAATAATATTACTTCTGCTTTATTCCTTGTAGAACTACCTGATTCGGCATTAGTTACATTTCGGAATTTACTTCAAGAGGTAATTAGAGAAAGAATATTTTACCTAGTCTCGGTCCTATAATATTTTTTAGTATTTTGAAGCACAAGTGACGCCATGCTAAAATATTTTTCAACTACAACATAAAAATTAATTTGAAAAATCGTGTCGGTGGATACTTTTTCCAAAAGATCTTTAAATTAGGTACGCGAAACATTGACTTTTCACAGTCGATTTCCTTTCTGTATCGATGATGGAGTTATTTATATTGGATATTATTAACAGTATCAAAGTCTAACTCTGTGGTTAATAGTTGTGTATTGATTCTAAAACTTTTAAATGTGAATTATGCAATAAAAATCTAATTTTTAACGACCATTGTCTTCCAATGCGTTTATCATGGTTGCATTACTGCGGTATTCTTAAAGTTATCAAAGCTTTCTGTGTATTTTGCAAGTTTGACCAGCTTGCAGCAATTTGAGCCGACTCAGTCAAATTAAAATAGAATGCTATGCTATAAATAGAGCTCCGACCAGCCATATGCTTCCACTAATGGTGAAATGCAATCTTGATGGATTTCCACAACAACATGAACGCATTTGTTCCTTCTTTTTCAGTTCACCATGAAGTGGTTTCTCGTCCTAGGACTGTTTGTAGTTGGAGTGGCGCTGGCTGAAGAGGCAGCTAATGGTAAGTATGAATTTTCAAACTATCATTTATTCAAGCATCAATCCCCATTAATTATGGTAGTACACTTTCAAAACTTGATATAGCATAAACTACCAAACTTTTATCTTTTAGTTAACTGGAAATTTATGCATTTTTTTCCTATTACGGAAGTGCTTCCAAACAAAAATTCTTCCACAACGCTCTGAATCGAATTACTGAAGGCTTATTGATTTCTCGGGGTATCAAGTAAATATTTAAAAAAAATCAGATGTCGGTTCTTGGATGTATTCATTGTTCACCGTCCGCTTTTATTCCCCATAGTGAGAATCCAATTCAAGTTTTTTCGGTGCTCATCATTTTAAACTTTAAGTAACTTGGTATGATTCCACACTCATTGTTCTGACCGAGCCAGGTTCCAACACCTATTTTTACAGTTTAAAATGGCATTATATACTGAAACTTGAGTCGATCAGTGCGATGAAGCGTTGAATCATCCTGAGATAAGTATTTCAACATGAGGAATATAAAACATTTACACATGGTAACGCCAGGGAGAATTTTTGAATGCCATATTCATTCAAAGTTAATACAAGTTACAAAAGGGGATTAATGATAGAATCCGCCAGAAAATGTATATAAAAATGTAAAGATCTTGAAACCAAGTAATCTTAGTAGTGAAACAGCTTATTTTTAGACCTATTCGAATTATAAACATAAGAGTCATTTTTCTGAAAACATGTGTATAAGAATAAATTCTCAATGGATGTAAAAATGCTGGATGAAGACAGCCGATGATGGATGATTCAAAGATCCTTACAAAACGATAAGAACTTAGGTGAAATCCATTATTTCAAAATTGTAACTGATTGTGAGTTAGAATTTCAAACTGGAACGAGTACAAGGGCGAGAGTTTAGAGGAGAAACAAGCCGAAGGAAGAGACGGAGTAAATGAACGGATTAATACCGAAATAGTAATTGAAATTTTGCTGAGTTAATACACTGCCTTGTCTTTGGTATTTTCTGGTGGGATGATTTCTCAATCTACTCTTTTCTCCTTACCATAAGTATGGCATCAACCAATCGAAAGCTCAAACGCAATATGCATGTAGTATTCCGAGATCACTCTCGGTTCAAGCTAGCATTATTAGAAACGTAAATTGGAGCTTTAAGTTGATGAGTCATAAGTTAATTCCGTTTTGGCTTATGAGTTCTTAAGTAAATCTTGAATTACGTTTTCTACAATTCAAGCTAATTTCAATGGCAGATGGGTGTTGTAAATTAGTATAGTCTTTATGATTGTTTGGTAAGAGTTGTTTGGACTCAAATGCAATTTACATATCTAGGTCTCAGTACCTATCCCCCGACGGAAAATTAGCTCTCGTAGAAAAGAATATGCCATTTTATCTGATGATATTTCACCGCGCAATGCATTTACATTTCGACAACTGTATAATCTTTAAAAAGGTACCTTCAGAATTATTTTCTGAAATAATATATAGATAAATATGCGAAGGATAGTCGCTTGTGGCAATCTAATACTAAAAAGGAACATTTCGTTTAGAAAAATATATTTCGGGTGAATGTGCACCTGACCGCTTTTACGGTAACATAAAAAATGGAGAGGGAAATTGAATTTTTACCACGTAATAATTTTTGGAATGGGCGAGGCAGATATTTTTCAGCTTATTTAAATTTTGTCAGAGATTATCTGTGAAGAAGACAGCATCGTAAATCAAGGAAACACATAAATACTATATTTTTCCCTTACCCTGAAATATGTGTAACAAAACATCCGTTTTTAAGAGCTTTTAAATTCGATATTTCCGAGAAATTATCCCATTAGAAACATTGCAAAATTACCGTTGTTCCACAGAGGGACAGTTGCTAAGTAAATAAATGAGACTGATTGGTTGTTACTACTAGCATTAGCTTAAGCTCAAATTTCAAACGATCACCTTAATGGAATAAGTTCATATTTATCAAGACCATCTCCATCAAGACCATCTTTATCAATACCATCTTATTTTATGACTATGAAACCAATGCTCTAATTAGATAACGTTTAGAAATATGTTTTAGGCCTTCATCAAGGCAGTCTAAAACCTACCTTATGGGTTGAGACCTAACTACAAATACGGACCTAGCACCTCCTGCAAACCCAGATCTTCCCCCTACATTTATCATCATACCACTCCATTTCATTCATTCATTTTTTGCACAATATACTAAACATTCCCGTTTATCCCACAGGAGCAGAGGCGAATCAAGTCGAGAAGTTCGACCCAGAAGATAATGAAAGAATGTTAACCATGAATAGTGTCATAGGTGACAAAGCCCGCGTTGCTCGTCTTGCTGCCCCGGTAGAGACTGGAGGTAGAGGTGGTGACCGCGGCGATGACCGCCGCAGGGGAGACAGGCGTGGAAACCGCAATGATACAAACGAGAGTGACTCGTCTGAAGAACATCACCGCAGGAGACACCATAGGCGAGGAAGCCGCTCTGATTCGGACGATAGCGACTCTTCCGAAGAACATCACCGAAGGAGGCCCCACAGGCACGGACACTGCGATGATTCGGACGATAGCGACTCTTCCGAAGAACATCACCGAAGGAGACACCATGGGCGTGGAAGCAGCTCTGATTCGGACGATAGCGACTCTTCCGAAGAACATCACCGAAGGAGACACCATGGGCGTGGAAGCAGCTCTGATTCGGACGATAGCGACTCTTCCGAAGAACATCACCATAGGAGACCGCACAGGCACCACGGTTCCCGTAGCAGTTCCGGCGATAGCGACTCGAGTGATGAAGGAAGCAGGCCCTATCCTTACAGAAGGGGACACAGGCACCATCACAGGGGATAGGGTAACCATGGTACCTAATACGGGAAGGAATCACTCGATCTCGAAAATAGTTGTTGGTCACTTTCACTAACACGTCACCATCTCAAAGACCAATCACATCTTCTTAGGCGTCAGTAATTGAATTTTTGCGATGTTGTGACGTCGACACTTTGTAAACGACGTTTTAGTCTCTCAGACAGATAGCAACAATCAAGATGTCATTATTAGAATTTCACAAGCTCGTGATGTATACACTGGATGACGACTGGATTGGATATGACGACACTGTTCCATTTGTTAACATCATCGTTTGAAAGGTTTAAGGTTTTGGTGTCAAAATTCCGTCATTTTCGAGAATCGATAATTCTGAGTCTGCCTGAATTATGGGAAGAGTGCACCGGGGGTAATCCTTACCCAGGTCTCCGCACACATGAGTAAAGCAGTGCCTAAGATTTAGTAAACTCCAAGATCAATGCATTGGAAGAAAATCGCCCGCGATTATTCAAATATGTCTTAAGTGATTTTAAGAAGGAGGTGTAGCATCAGCTTCATCATTTTGCTTAAAGCGCCTTAATCTTACTTAATGTTAAACTATCAACTTCTCTGTCATCTTTCTCTGTCATTGTTCTTTTTTCCTGCTCGACTTATGTAAATAAAAATAAATTTGCATTCAAAAGTTATGAGTCTTTTTCCTTTTGGCTAAATGTGCACTCGAACCTGAGCTATACCTCCCCCTCAAAGATTGTACTCGGAAGTAATGTGCAGTTGAACATGTTACATATCGAATTAAGTGCAACGGTGGGATGCTATGCAGCCCTCTAATGCAGGTATTTGGAAGTCTTCCGGTCCTTGCAGCGGCTCTCATATCTCCGGCTCTTACTATCTTTATGACGACAACCTTTCTTTATCAATTGCAGGCCACATCATCCAATCTAGTACCTCTAATTAATTCAGGCTAAATATTAATATTCAATTTCATTCTTATTTGTATTAACTGTACATACCAGGGACTTATACCTCGCCATTTTTATAATTAGTACCTACATCTGATGAAATAATCATGATTTTTTGTGCATGCCGTTGTGCCCTTAAAACGTAATAGTGAAAATAATTAATGAAAAATAACAATAAAATGTTTTAAATTTGGGTGTCCAAAAAAAGATAATATTAATTTTAATTAAAATTAATTTTCCTATTAATTTGTGGTAATTTTAAAAATAAAATATGATATGAATAAAAATTGAGAAAAACACTTGAGGTTGCTAGTAAGTAGGACAGGTTCACCCTACTGGCTTCTACAGCAGCCTTGAAAACTTTTCAAAATTATTTTTTTTGTTTATGTTTCTTCACAACGAAATATTACAAATATCTTTTTAATTTTCCCCTTGTGAGGCTTTGAATCAAGAGCAAGTATGAACCACAATTATGTATTATTATCAATTATTTTTTCACATAATCTTAACAATTACATTGATGTCTGACTCACTTTATTTCCATTACTATTTTAAACGCACGTTTTTGAAACATACATTGTAATTTACTTCAATGGGGAAGTCTTCTAAAACTGGATGACTACGTGATTAAAACGTTCGCTCTACACTGAAAATTATAACACAAACCGTTTTTCTGTAACTTACGTAAGTACTATTCGTAAAATTCAACTTTGAAAATTGTGTTGAAACCTTGCACAAAAAACGACTCGTCGCCATTTTTAATGAGCGCGACGTCAGAGCTCAGTAAATATGGTTCCGTCGCGCTATTTCTAGTCGCCAGTTCCATCAGTTACCTATGTTAGTTATATCTTGTATCATCATAGTACTACAATCCTAGGATTGGTATATTGCAGCCCTCCATTTCGACCTATCCCATGCCTGTTCCTTCACTTCCCTATTCACTTCTTACCCGTATCCCTCTTGACTTTTCCCAAGTACTTGTCTCTTGGTCTTCCTCTGAGGACTTTCCCTTCAATTTTTCCCTCCGTTATGCTACTTATGTAATCATTGTGTCTCATAACATGGCCAACCCACCGTGTTCTTCTTTGGCGTATGGTGCTCCACAGTGTCATTTCTTCTCCAATTCTTCTGTATACCTCCTCGTTTCTCACCATATCCGTCAATTTGATCTTTAGCACCCTCCTCCAGCACCATGTCTCGAAGGCTTCTATTCTTTTCTAGTCAGTTTTTCCAATGGTCCATACTTCTGATCCGTAGAGTGCCATTACCAACACGAATTTTTTCACGTATTGTTTCCTTGTCTCCAGTATTATGCTCTTCGAGTAGAGTAGCGGCCTTTTAGCCATGAATGCCGTCTTAGCTTGGGCTATTCGACGCTTGATGTCTGCCGTGCTTCTTCCATCCCAGGTAATGGTGCTCCCGAGGTAGGTGAATGATTCCACTTGCTCTAATCTTTCTCCTTTGAGGCGGACGTCGGCCACAACTTTTTCTCTTCCACACACAAGTATCTTGGTTTTCTTCTTATTGACTTTCATGTTGTATTCCTGGAACACTTTTTCAATTGTGTTCAGTGAATTCTGTAGGTCTTTCTCGTTTTCTTCTACGATCGCGATATCATCAGCGAAGCGTAGCATGTTGATTTCCTCTCCATTCACTTTGATTCCTTTGATTCCTTGTTCTTCTATTTCTTTTATTGCTTCCTCGATGTACATATTGAAGAGTGCTTGTGACAGGTTACATCCTTGTCGAACCCCTTTGTTAATTTTTCCCTGCATATTTCTTCCATCTTGCGTGCGTATTGTGGCCACCTGGTCCTTGTAGAGCTGGTAGATGATTCTTCTGTCATTGTAGTCCAAGCCAAGTTTTTCCATAGTATTGAACGCCGCCATTTTGTGGGACATTGGATGGCAGTGAAAACGTTTTAGCTCTAATTTTAAACTTCTAACCAATGTTTTTTACTGGTAGAGATACGTAGATGATATTTTATGCTGTTGGACAGGTACACACCGGCAAGCCACCAAGTTTTTTGATTTTTTAAACTCATTACACCCACGTATCTATTTTACCCTTGAGACAGAATCAGAGGGACACCTAAATTTTTTAGACCTCAGTATCTCCACGTCCCAAAATAAACATTCCTTCGCAATATACCGGAAGCCCACATATACAGACCACGTCATTCATTCTGACTCCTGCCATCCAATGTCCCACAAAATGACGGCGTTCAATCATTTGATCCATCGAGCCCTATGTATTCCGCTTTCAAAACAAAACCTTGACAAGGAAATTAACGTCATCAAACAAATTGCGAAAAATAACGGGTACGATTCCCTTTTAGTTGACAATATTTTAAATGAGAAAAGAAAAAAGATAGCCTTGCATCGTATTACCCATTTACAAGGGCAGGATGAAAGAAAGCTAAAATGGGTGTCACTTCCCTTCTTAGGAAAAGAGTCCTACCAGGTAGCGAAATCAATCCCTAAAAACAAATATAGAGTGAGTTTTTACACGCCATTGACCCTGGGAAACATTTTTACCAACACCAAAGACCCACTGGACCCCATGAACGAGTCCGGTGTATATGAAATAAAGTGTGACACATGTGGGGCGGTATACGTGGGTCAAACGGGGAGAAATTTCAGAACTCGTGTGAGTGAACACAAAAAGTGCCTGGCTAATTGAGATTTTAAATCCCATTTGGCTAAACACCTCATTGAAGAATCCCACCGTACAGATTTTAAAGTGAACATTTTAAGTTTTGAGAATAAAGGACGTCGCCTGGATGCCTTGGAACAGTGGGAGATCATTAAAAGGAAGAAAAAGAAAATAAAATTGTTAAACTATATTGAATTTGAATGCCACTCCCCCATCCTAAACCCCTCCTACCGAGAACCCAAAACATGACTCCACTCCTCCCCCCTCCAAACCAACCCAAACTTAACCCCCAAACCTCTCCTCCTCCCCCCCCTCCCTCTCCCACGGCCTTCCTTTAACCCCTCTTAACCTCCCCCTTCCTCCCCCTACTTCTGTTGAACTGGATGTGTGTGTATATACATATAAACCGCAAAACTAGATTGTAATCATACCTGAAGATGGCTTAGTATAAAGCTGAAACATGTGTAGTGTATTTTTAAATAAAGTGGACGTACTACATCGATTACTTTACATATTACGATGTTCCACCAAATCTCGCCTGACACCGTTGATTTCATTTGCAATGCTTCACTTGGTTCTTGTACCTTCGTCTTACCAGAATGTAGTCAATTTGGTATCTGGCTCTGTCTCCTGGCATCTTCCATTCGTATCTTCTCCGTCGATGTTGCATGAAGACTGTGTTTGCCACCACCAAGTTCTTCTCATTGCAGAATTCCACAAGTATTTTTCCTCTCTCGTTCCGTTTCCCCAGCCCGAACTCTCCTACTGTGTTCCCATCCTTTCCCTCTCCAACCACTGCGTTCCAATCTCCCATTACTATCAGGTTTTCCTTCCCTTTGACTGTACTCAGGACCTCTTCTAGTTGCTCGTACATTTCTTCGATTTCTTCTTCCGAATGGTTGGACGTTGGAATGTACACTTACACTATTACTATGTCTGTCGGTTCTCCTTCTATCTTGATTAGTATTATCCTTTCGTTGTACTGCCAATATGCCTTTACTCTTCTTCCCCATTCATTCTTCAGGATGAATCCAACTCTCGAAATCTTCTCGTTATCACCGGAGTATATGAGTCTATACCCGTCACTCCAGAAGTCGACCGATCCCGTCCACTTGATCTCGCTCACTCCTACGATGTCTAACTCCAGTCTGGCCATCTCCATCTTAAAGTTCTCCAATTTCCCGCACACCCCCATTGATCTCACGTTCCAAGTCCCTATCCTGAATCTGACACCTTTGACTGGTGTACCCTTCCCAGTAGCAGTAAGGATAAAAGTGCGCAGTCAAACTAGAAACTGGGAGAGTGCTACGTAAATGAACATGCAAACGTGCACTACACTGATAAAGAGGCATCTAGTGGTTAATATTACTAATACTATTAATATATGAATGCTACGAGATACTACATCATGCAGAAAACAAAATAATGCCGGACATATCAAGCGGCGGTACTAATTGTAAGTGCTACTGCGAACATCTGCATGCCAAGGTCTTGGTTCTATCCGTTCTATCCATGGCCTTGCTGCAGACAGCTGCTCAGGTTTTTCTGCGCAGGTTAACCTGAGTTGACCGAGTACTCGGTTGTTTTTTGGTTCAACCGAAAAATAACCAAAGCGAAATAACCGGAAGTCTCATCTTTTCAGTGGTAATTGCAAGGGAAGGCATGAGATGCGTCATGCTTTGAGATAAATCATGCATATTGTGCACCGAAGTAATCATTCTCGGTGAAAGCGTTTTACTTATTTATAGCTAACTCACGAGGGTGATCGGTTTTTTTCTTCATATAATTTCTGGTTAGCTGAATTATTCGTCGAAGAAGTTAACTCGGGGAACTTACATGATTATCTTATAAAGCAATGGATCCGGAAGGAGAGGGATAATGCATTTTTTATTATCACGGTGATTGAAAACCGAGAAACTGTAACCATAATATTATATGAATTTTATTACCTCATCCAACTTAATTTCGTCCACACTTGGAGTGCTCGGTCTTGTTGTACTCAAAATTGCATAATGAGAATGAATATAAAGAACAATGAGATAGAGAAAGTAGTTCGCTATAACACATCCCTCAATAATCAACAAATGTAACAACTCAGTCTAGCATATTAGGTATCTATTTTTCAACAGGAATGAAATTACTGGTAAAAATAAAAAAAAATGACTTTAAAAGTCATTATCCCTACAGTGAAGCATACCTCCAGAAAAAATTTCCACTCACAAATAAAAAGAATTTAATAAATATTAATTACACTACAGCGCTAGCTTAGGTATACCTAAGATAGTGCTATAGGAATAACTGGAATGTGTTCCATTATAGTTCTTAGTTATTTCTTTTAATTCAAAATGCAAATAAATATTTGAATACGTGCATTGATGTGATGCCGAAAATAGTATAAATTAAATAAAATACTTCACGGAAATATTACCACAAACATGTCGTATTTTAGCTTCTTAACTTTCCCCCCTGATACACATTTATTAAACCCCTTTGAAAATTGTTAAAAAAACCCTCTGATATACATTTATTTTAGCAGTAGTCGTCCAAAATTAGAAAAAACGGCTTATTATAGAAACAGCGAAAGTTTTGACCAAAAGCAGTAGTAATTCCAGTGTAGCTGCAATAATATCCACATTATATTGAATAAGTTACCATTGATGTACTCCCAAGAGGGTATTAATGTACCACATCCGTAAAAACACCTTTTAAAAACCTATTATACCTTCAGGTTATCAAACCTGGATACAAAAGTTTTTTTCCTTCAGGTTTTAATACTGATGTACTCTACTCACTGAAACTAACTGGATTAACCTAACACCGGTATTTTCTCATAGCCAGTATCACTATGAAACGCGGAATCGCTGGGGCCATTTGGCGGGGGTCAACCACGTAAACCCGCTTACACGAATTCTGAAGTCACACCAATCAAAAGTCGTTTCTTCCGCGCGAAAGACATTTGAAATTTTCGCGAACTTTAACGTTCCATAAATACAAGAATATTGAGATTTATGAAATGCTGTTTTGCATATACCAATGGTTTAAATTTATTTATCGTTACATGCGAAAATAAATGCTCTCAGAAATTTTGGAGAGCACCCCATTTAACAAATGATAGTCCCTCAGGGTCTCCAATTTTGCTCAAACTTTGGGTATGGGTAGAATATGTCCCCAAATGTAATACTATACCACTGTCTTGTGAAATTAATGTTTAACGAGATGGATCGTTTTTCAATGTATACCAAAAATCAAGGAACCTTCCATATACTTCTTTGGAAAGATTAGTTAGTGTTTATGTGAGTTTGTAAGTGTAATGATACCAATAGATTAGAACAAGTTTTGGCAGAATTTTAGATGGAGGGTTTGAGAAGCATTATTTACATTTTTTAAGCTTTGGAATTGAACTACAATTGTAAATTCAAGAAAACACTATTTTAACACTATCTATATATAACTGAAATTATAATATTTATATTAAATACACATGTTCCCTCTGCGAAAATTAGTGTCAGAGATATAAGTAAAAATGTGGCAATGCCACCCATGCCTCCCACGACCGACGCTCCAGCTAGGAAAGTCACTCGTCTGGCATTCGCAGAATTCCCATAATGCACTCGTTACGAGTAAAACAGGAGCGAGGGACTTGTGCCACTGACGCATAAGACCTTGTTGCGTGTCCGATGAGTCGCGGCGAAGGATTAAGGGTCTCTCACCCGGGGTTTATCCCATCGGAAGTTCCTCGGTGCGGCAACGGTACTTGCTGGGCGAGAGCACCGACCTCCTAATCCCCACAATTGACCAACCCTCTATTTCCCCTACCACTCACAGGATATAACATTTCGCCTGCACAGCATTCGGGGAAGTTGTTACCCTAGCTGGAGTTCGTCATGTCCTCTTGATTTAATCCATATCCCAACCCGTTTGCCGGGCACACACTCTTTCCCTATTAAAACCCCTTCGCCGGGCGCATCCCTGAACCCCGTCTATTCTGACCCTGTAGCCAGGCGCCTCACTCGAAACCAGAAGCCAACGTGTCCCCGACTCTCGCTGCCCTCCTTTCGGTCAACCTGCCTTCGCACTCCAGACCACACCACCATTTCCTGCATCGTGCCAACCTGCATTTTGCTATACTAGCCAGTCAGACAATTAATAATTCCATATGCCATCTGTACAGCCGCCTTTTAATTCATATGCTCAATAACCAACATACGTTCTCCCCCAAACCTTTAGCAGCGAATCCAGCGCTGCGACAAAACCACGATTCAATGCACGCCTTTTTAACTAAAATGGGAAAAATTGAAAACGCATTTATCACACAAATCATCTTTTTCACAAAACTGTAACTGAGTATCACGTTTGGGATTATATGCGACCCATACAACAGCTTTCGGAAAAAATGGAGGCCATAAGAGATATACAATTGTTTGTTGATTTGAGATGGAATGCCCCGCATGTATATAGAAATCGGTAAATAAGTAATCCAAATTTATTTTTCGAATACGATTCAGATTTCAGTGTGACTAACTTTGGTTGGAAGGGTTACCAACATTTGAAAATGAAAGTCAAGTCAACAACCATAATCTTTCAGGAGTTCTGACCATTCACACTCATAATATTAAACGTTAGGATCCGCTTAGAAAGGTATTTTCGAGAAAAAACAAGTTAATAAACGTTAGCACTGAATTACGAACTACTTTAAACTGAAGCATAGTCGTGATCCGAACCTTTATGTATCTTAAACCTTATTGAATCATGTTTACATGGCAATGTTAACCGTCTAGAAATTTGAAATTAAACCGTTACATGGATTTTTTCCCCGAGTTATAAATGACCTTGATAAAATGAGCTTTTTGAGGTAATTTCATATCCACACGTATTAATAAGCCCTATTGAATGTTTGGAATGATTGATGACCAGAAAGTTTTGTAACTCTGATGTATGCCCCAAAATAGAGCTATCTTTAACTATGAAATGGATCTTATATACTTATTACCTCTGCCTTACGGGAATAGATTAGCTCAATTCCGTGTAACAAAGACTAATGTATATAAATACTGGCAATCGGGAAAATAAAGGTACGCGGGTGGCAGAAACATAATAGGATGAAAAAGGGCTTCGTTACGGTTCGTAATACTATGTTTAAATTAGCATAAGTGAAAAGAAGACCAAAACATGCGTAACGTATATTCCTGTAATTTGTCTAATTTCGACAGCTGTTTCTGGCTTATGAACACGACTTATTGCCAATTTATTTGCTTATTTTTCTCAAAACTGTAACTGAGTATCACGTTTGGGTTTATATGCAACCCATACACCAGCTTTCGGAAAAATCGGAGTCCATAAGAGAGTGACAATTTTTTGTTGATTTGAGGTGGAATGCCCCTCAAACACTTATGTTCCATTGTATAGGTGGCTATGAACATCATTAAGTGAACATGAGATATCCGGGACACTTCAGTGATCAAAAAAAGGTTTTTCCGTCTTCTTGTATAATAAAGGTCAAGCTACTTTGGACAAGATTCTATGCCACTGTTTATACTCTTCATTTATTTATTCCGTCTGCACATATATCTTTCATTCTCGATTCTTCTCATACCCTTCCTCTGTAACTTCTGCATCTTATTCTTCTCTTGAAATCTGTACAGTTTTTGAAAACTTGTCCATGAGTGAAAAACGAGTTTGGAACCTCGGCACTAATTTGAAATTTTATCGTTTTTTCCTTCTTTATTTATTTACAAGTATCCGCGTGCAAATTTTTCCAAGTAATTGAGAAGAAAATCTGTAAGTCAACAAGGAGCCTTACTTCGGAAATAAAAGATTAGAAGAGAGGTGAAAATATATTACAATTTTTATTTTTCGGATATATTTTATAAGGTCTTAGCTAAGTGCTCATACTATCAGAGGCAGTATGCCTATTAACTTAGGTTGGGAAGGACGTAAATATTATGAAGTTAGCTTATCTACTTCTCGTACCGGATGCACCCACTTACTTACACCATCTGCTACTTCTGCTCGACAAATGTCTTACCTCTCTTCATCCATCCGTAAAGCCTATTCAGTTAACTAACTTAATTAACTCGCTTAACCAACATCCTCCCTGCTATCACATGGCCTTCAGCATCTCTTGGTCCCTCATTACATGCTAAACTACATATTCTGCTTTTTCCCAATATCATGATGCACTTTCCTCTCCTCACCCTTCATACGATGCACCTCGTCGTTTGTCTTATATTATGTCCGTCGCACTTTCTCTATTCTCCTCCACACCCATACCTAAAGCTCTCGCATCAAAGTTTCTGGACCACAAAACACTGCATTTCATGTTACACTCGTCGCTACTATTTTATTGCTATACTTATTCAATAGTTATTGTTATCAGTTCTCTCCGTAATTTGTTGCGACGATAACCATTTGGCGGAGCAATTCCCTTGCTTCGTTGCTTATGTGAGCTGTATAGATATCCTACTGGATTGAAGAATTTGGAGCGGTAATCATGGCCGTAGTTTGGGATTGCAATGAAAGACAACAGATATGCTATGTGGGCTGGGAAGGTCATGAAAAGCATCAAGTGTACATGAAATATTCGGGAATCTACTGCCCAGAAAATCAGCTTTTTTGTCTTCCTGTATTATAAGAATCAATCAGAGACTTATTTTAGCGTAAGGTGGCCATTAACAAGTGCCTTACGCCATCTTTTGTGCCATTACCTTGGAATTGAGCCCGCTATTTTTTTTTCATATGAAGAACAAGATTTATTTTTAATGCTCTTCATTCATTCATTCCGTATTCCTGTCTTTCATTCCACATCAATTATTTTCATTCCCTTCCTCTGTCCGTCCTGCATAATATTCTTTTCTTGAAGCAATTTACAGTTTATTTATAACTTGGCCTTGAGTGAAATACATTTTTGGGGATTCGCAACTATTTTGAATACTAACAATATTTTCCTCTGTTCTTAATCCAAGATTTTTCTCGATTAAAATATATTCCATGTAAAATTGAAAAGAAATATTGTAAGTATACTGGGATTCATACTCCGAAAGTGAGAATATATGCAAATTTTGTTTTCTCTATATGGCCTTCAATGTCTTATTTACGTACACATATCATCAAAAACAGTATGCCTCTTAGGTTAAGTAAGGAAAGTAGAAGAAATACTGCAATTATTCCGTCTATTTCTCGTGCAAGGGGCAATTAATTTCTTAACCAATCAAATAATCAAACCCTCTTCATTCCGTCCATATAACATATTCTCTTTCTTCGCTTCTAGTTCACTTAACCAAAATCCTTCTATCACTTGGCCTTTAGCATCTCCTAATCCGTTATTACCTGTTCCAAATACCTACCTTGCCTTCTTCAAATATCCTAAAGCACTTTCCTCTCCTCACCCATGATATTAAGCACCTCGTCGTTTGTCTTCCGTTCTGTCCAACGCATTTTCTCCATTCACCTCCACTACCACATCTAAAACTCCTGCAACCATATTTCAACCAAACACTGCACTTCATGTTACACTCGTCACGAGTCTTTTATTATCATTCTTGGGCAAAAGAGTCCTTGTCATGAGTTATCTCGGTAAATTGTGTAGACAGTTAAACTTCCAATGCTGTAAAATCTCTTTCTGACCCACATTACCAAACTTAGAGTTCATAAAGCTAACCAGTTAATATTGTTGCTTCATTGCTTATGTGAACTGTACGTATGTAATATTGGGTTAAGGTACCTTCAGCGGTAATGTGTGATATCCCGTAGTTTGAGGAGATTTCAGATCACACCGGTTGCTGGATGACGCGGAAAAAGTAATATAAGTGGATTGATAAATTTTGGTATGATAACAGATTTGCATGAAGCTTAGCATGCGTATTCATAATGTTGATATCTAGAGATATAAGTGAAAAAAATGCATAATACCATTTTAGGTTTTTTTAAATTCAGTGCTGTGTTAACACGTTGACTTATGCCACCTAGCATGTATTTCTTAATAACTCGCTTAAATATGTACTGATTTTTTATACACGCAAATTTGTATATTTATTAAAACTATAATTGTTGCTTACAAATATCCTTACAAATTGCAAATTACTGTAAAAGGTATATTCGTCCAAATTTGCCATTCATTATATGGAATTCTCCCATTGATATTTAATGATAGTGCTGTCCTTCTTAGAGGACTTGGTTAGCAGAACTCAGTCCTCTTTCCACACGGCACTTAAACGTGATAGGGAAGCGTATCAAGTTAGTGGTTATATCATCGTAAAAAGGAACTTCTGAATAATATATATTCCCCAACCTATGAATCCAAGCGGGTCAGGTTCCTTTCTACGTTATCACGAGAAAAACTTCATATGTTCGCGAAAGAAACGTGGCGGTTGGAGAAGTTGGGCATATATAAGCGGGGACCTTTCATACCATCTTCAGAAGCTTGCCTGTTCTCCCCGTTGTACAAGAGTTATTTGGTGAGTATTATTTTTAAGACTTGAGCAATTGTTCCTTCCAACCATGACTAGATACATTCTTTCGCTGTGCAGTGCCAAGGATAAAAATTTTTAGTAAATTCGCGAACGAGGTAGTTTAATAGTTAGCGTCATCTAGGCTGATTGTATCTATGGTCGCCGTTTCACCATGAAATGATTTTCATGCGGTTTATCAAATGATTGTTCACAGCACTCCGTGGGAATTTGCATTGATTGGCACATTTAAGACGCTTACCGCTGACAGATTATTTAACCATTTCCATTGCATACATAACTTTTTGTTTTTAGCTTCCCCTTCATGGGGCTATGTTAATAACTTTGTGGTACTCAAGGAGAAGGAGTTTCAACGTTGTTATCGACGTCAATCGTCGTAGAGTCAGGAGATAGAGATTTTTTAATCTCGTCAGACTGCTTAAATCGACCTTTTTCTCGTTTCACCATTCATTTTGAGATACAGTACATGTTAATGTACCCACTACTCGTAAAGCATATTGTATGTATGTATGTTTATATACCTGCTACTCGTAAAGCATAATGTATATGATCCTTCCATAGGAATACCTAATATACAT
Source organism: Pyrrhosoma nymphula (assembly GCA_963573305.1). Lineage (NCBI taxonomy): Eukaryota > Metazoa > Arthropoda > Insecta > Odonata > Coenagrionidae > Pyrrhosoma > Pyrrhosoma nymphula. Next base: position 121,223,353 of record OY754331.1, on the reverse strand, counting down.
TATATTTGAAGCACAAGTGACGCCATGCTAAAATAATTTTCAATTTCAATATAATAATTATTTTGAAAAAATCGTGTCGGTGGATACTTTTTCCAAAATATCTTTAAATTAGGTACGCGATACATTGACTTTTCGCAGTCGATTTCGTTTCAATATCGATGATGGAGTTATTTATATTGGATATTATTAACAGTAAGCTTAACTCTGTGGTTAATTGTCGTGTATTGATTCTTAAACTTTTAAATGTAAATTATGTACTAAAATATCTAATTTTTAACGACCATTGTCTTCCAATGCGTTTATCATGGTTGCTTTACTGCGTCATTCTTAAAATTATCAACGCTTTCTGTGCATTTATCAAGTTTGACCAGCTTGCAGCAATTTGAGCCAACTCAGTCAAATAAAAATAGAATGCTTCAAGCTCTGACCAGCCATGTTTTTTCCCCTAATGGTGAAATGCGATCGAGATGGAAATCTACAAAAAAAAACTACAGCATTTATACCTTCTTTTTCAGTGCACCATGAAGTGGTTTCTCGTCCTAGGATTGTTTGTAGTTGGAGTGGCGCTGGCTGAAGAGGCAGCTAATGGTAAGTATGAATTTTCAAACTATCATTTAATCACGCATCAACCCCTATAGATTACTAAAGTTCACTTTCAAAAATTGATGCAGCATAAACTTTCAAACTTTTAGCTTTTAGTTAAGTGGAAATTTATGCATTTTTTTCTTACTACGGAAGTGCTACCAATCTACAATTCTTCCAGGGATTCAACAACGCTCTGAATCTAATGAATGATGCTATATTGATTTCTAGGGGAACCAAGTAAATATTTTTAAAAACTTAGATGCCGGTTCTTGGATGTATTCATTGTTTGCCGCCCGCTTTTATTCCCCATAATGGAGAGCCAGATAAAGTTTTTTTCGGTGCTCATCATTTTAAACTGTAAGTAACTTGGTATGATTCCACACTCATTGTTCTGACCGAGCCAGGTTCCAACACCTATTTTTATAGTTTAAAATGGCATTGCATACTGAAACTTGAGTCGATCATTGCAATGAAGCGTTGAATCATCTCGAGTTACTTATTTCATTATGAAGAATATAAGACATTTCCTCATGGTAACTCCGGGGAGAGTTTTTTTTTAAATGCCATATTCCATCAAAGTTAATACAAGTTCCGAAAAGGGGTCTTTGGTAGAATTAACCGGCAAATGTATATTATAATGTAAGGAGCTTGTAACAAAGTAAACACGGTAGTAAAACAGCTTATTTTAGACCTCTTCAAATTATCTAAATAAGAGTCTTTTTTCTGAAAACATGCGTAAAAGTATATATGCTGAATGAATGTATAAATACTGGATGAAGTCAGCCGATGATGGATGATCCAAAGATCGCTTGACAACGATCAGATCTTTCGAGAAATCTATTATTTCAAAATTTCAGCAGATTTATAATTTCAAACTGGAACTAGTGCAAGCGCTAAACTTTAGAGGCGAATCAAGTCGAAGGAAGAGACGGAGAGTGTTGACGAATTAATACCGAAATAGCAATTGGAACCTTGCTGAGCTTATGCTGTTCCTTCTCCTTGATATTTTCTGGTGGGATGATTTCTCAATCTACTCTTTTCTCCTTACCTTTGGTTTCGCATCAACCAATCGAATGCTGAAACACAATATGCATATAGTATTTCGAGATCACTCTCCGTTCAAGTTAGAATTTTCAGAAACGTAAATTGGAGCTTTAAGTTGATGATACAGAAGTTATTTCCATTCAGTCCAATGAGTTCTTAAGTTGATATTGCATTAATTTTTCTAAGAGCCAAGCTCATTTCAATGGCAGATCGATGTTGTACATTAGTAGAACCTTTAGGATAGTTTGATGCCAGATGTTTAAACTCGAATACAATTCACATATCTAGGTCTCACTTCCTGGCCCCCGACAGCAAAAAAGATCTGGTAATAATGAATTTGCCATTTTATCTGATTATACCTCATCTAGCTATGTATTTACATGTCGATAATAGTAAAAACTTTTAAAATTGTACACTCAGAAATATTTTTCAGATAAATTTAGGTAAATGTACGAAGCATAGTCCCTTGAGGCAATTTATCACTATAAAGGAACAATTCTTTTAGAAAATTATATAAGGTGAATGTTCACATGACCGCTTTAACGATAGCAAAAATAATGGAGAGGAAAAAAAATTGTTACCACGTGTAATAATTTTCAGAATGAGCGATGCGGGTATTTTTCAGCGTATTTAAATTTTGTCAAAAATTATCTGTGAATAAGACAATTTGCATCGTAAATCAAGGGGACACATAAATACTATATTTTTCCCTTGCCCTGAAATATGTGCAACAAAATATCCCTTTATAAGAGCTATTAAAATCGATATTTCCAAGAACTTAACCCATTAAAAACATTGCTAAGTTACCATTGTTCCACAGAGGGACAGTTGCTATGTAAATAAATGAGACCGATTGGCTGATACCGCTAGCATTAGCTTAAGCTCAAGATTCAAATGAGCACCTTGCTTAAATAAGTTCTTATTCATCAAGATCAATTTTATCATGACTATATTCATCAATGCTATCTCAGTTTATGACTACGAAACGAATGCTCTAAATAGATAACTTTTAGCAATATGAAGGCCTTAATCAAAACAGTCTAAAATCAATGTCTTATAGGTTGAGACCTAACTACGAATACGGGTCTAGCACCTCCTCCAAAACCAGCTATACCAACTACATTTCTAATCATGCCACTCCATTTCAATCATTCCTTTTTTCCACAATATACTAAACATTTCCGTTTATCCCACAGGAGCGGAGGCAAATCAAGTCAAGAAGTTCGACCCAGAAGATAATGAAAGAATGTTAACCATCAATAGCATCATAGGTGACGAAGCCCGCGTTGTTCGTTGTGCTGACTCTATAGAGAAAGGTACACGAGATCACGGCGATGACCGCCGCAGGGGAAACAGGCGTGGAAACCGCAATAATACGAACGATAGTGACTCCTCCGAAGAACATCACCCAAGGAGACACCATAGGCGAGGAAGCCGCTCTGATTCTGACGATAGCGACTCTTCCGAAGAACATCACCCAAGGAGACACCATAGGCGAGGACACCGCTCTGATTCGGACGATAGCGACTCTTCCGAAGAACATCACCACAGGAGACCCCATAGGCGAGGACACCGCTCTGATTCGGACGATAGCGACTCTTCCGAAGAACATCACCCAAGGAGACACCATAGGCGAGGACACCGCTCTGATTCGGACGATAGCGACTCTTCCGAAGAACATCACCCAAGGAGACACCATAGGCGAGGAAGCCGCTCTGATTCGGACGATAGTGACTCTTCCGAAGAACATCACCGAAGGAGACACAATAGGCGAGGGAGCCGCTCTGATTCGGACGATAGCGCCTCTTCCGAAGAAGATCACCATAGGAGACCGCACAGGCGCGGTGGTTCCAGTGGCAGTTCCGAGGAGAAAGACTCGAGTGATGATGGAAGCAGGCCCTTTCCTTACAGGAGGGAACACAGGAGCCATCCTGGGGATAGGTTAACCACCCGTAGTACCTAATACGGGAAGGAATCACTCGATCTCGAAAATTGTTGTTGGACGAGTCGTCACTATCTCTCAGACAAATCACATCTTCTTAGGCGTCAGTAATTGAATTTTTTCGATTCTGTGACGTTGACACTTTGGAAGTAACGTCATAGCTTCTCGGAGTAATAACTGCTTTTAAGATCTCATCATTTGAATTTCACGAGCTCGTGACGTATACACATTAGAGTGATGACACTGTTCCATTTGTTGACATCATCGTTTGAAATGTTTAAGGTTTTGGTGTTAAATTCCGTCATTATGAAGAATTGATAATTCAGAGGCCTTCCTGAATTAGGGGACGAGTGCACCGGGGGTAATCCACGCCCATGTCTCCGCAAACATGAATAATGCAGTGCTTAATAATTAGTAAAATCCAAGATCAATTCATTGGGCGAAAATCGCCCGCGATTATTCAAATTGGTCTCAAGTGCCTTTAAGAAGGTGTATTATCAGCTTCATCATTTTGCTGAACGCACCTTAATCTTACTCAATGTTAATTTATAAACTTTACTGTATGTTTTTTGGCATTGTTCATTCTTTCAGCTCTATTCATGTAATTAAAGGTAAATTTGGATTCATAAATTATAAGTGTATTTCCTTTTGGCGTCAGTTGCTCTTGAACCTGAGTTATACCTCTCCCTCAAAGAGTATACTCGGAAGCGTTGTGTAGATGAACATGTTACATATCGAATTAGTTACGATGGAACTATCTTATCGAGGGTGTTGCAGCTCTCTAAAGAATGTATTTAGAAGTCTCCCGATCCTTGCTCCGGCTCTTCTGTCTCCGGCTATCTTTAAAACGACAACCTTTCTTTACCAATCCATGGCCACATTATTATCTAATAAAGAACTTCCAATTAATTCAGCCTTAATATTAATATTTGATATAATTCGTATTTCTATTACCTGTACATACCAGAGACTTATACCTCGCCATTTCTATAATTAGTATCTATATCTGTTAATTAAATGATGATTTTCTGTGCTTGCCGTTGCGCCCTTAAAACTTAATAGTGAAAATAATTGATGAAAAATAAAAATAAAATGCTTTAAATTTGGTTTTCCAAATAGGCTTACATGTTAGTTAAAATTAAGGTTTTGAAACATACATTGTAATATACTTCAATGGGGAAGTGTACTAAAACTGGATGAATACGCGATTAAAACGTACCCTCTACACTGAAAATTATAATGCAGGCAGTTTTTCTGTCACCTGTGTACTTTTCGTAATATTCATACTTGAAAATTGTGTTGTAACATAGCGCACCTAACGACTCGTCGCCACGTTTGATGACCGTGACGTCAGAGTCCAGTAATTACGGTTCCGTGGCGATATTTCCAGTACCCAGTTACATCAGTTAGCAGTTTTGAGTCGCTGTATATCTTGTGTACGGAATAGAAAATTATTCAGTCATGCCATACATGTGGTGCATTGTGCCTTTGTGCAGATTTTCAACCATATCTACGCCTAATGAGATTGGAATGTTCCCTGAATGCGCCTTCACAAAGACAGAGTCAGCCATTACGTTATTATTACGCTCGAATCGCACACACTCAGTCATCAATGCTTATGTGTGCAATTGGCTGTTGTTAATAAGACTTTACAAGCTGTGAAACACTAGGGATGGGCAGAAATAACCGGTTAAATCAAAAACTGATTTTTTCCCTTAGGTTACCGGTTATTTTCAGCTAAGGTTAACCTGATCACTCGGTTATTTTATTACCGAAAAATAACCTGAGTGAAATAACCGGAAGCCTGTACTCTTTCGGGGAACCTTGGTACATCTGCATCTACGAAGTTCCGTGCAAGCCACCACTAGGGTGTGCGGCACGGGCTGATTCCACACCAGGCATGCAGCACTCGTCCGAGTATAAATCGGAACCTCGCACTCTCCCCCGGCCGTTAGCCGCAGACCAAAAAGCAGTCAGGAGAACAGTGCGCAGTCAAACTATAATCTGGGAGAGTGCTACGTAAATGAACATGCAAACGTGCACTACACTGCTAAAGAGACATCTTGTGCTAAATATTACTAATACTATTAATATATTAATGCTACGAGATACTACATCATGCAGAGAACAATATAATGCCGGACAAATCAAGCGGCGTCACTAAGTGCTGCTGCGAGCATCTGCGTGCCAAGGCCATGATTCTATCCGTTCTATCTATGGCCTTGCTGCTGGCAGCTGCTCAGGGTTTTCTGCGCAGTTCTGCGTTTTTAGTCGAAAGACTAAATGTAAGCATACAAAAAGCATGTTGGGCAAGCTCCCCACAGATCCAAAGCAACTACTAACATCACATTAATTACTCATTTGAGGTAAAAGAACTACTTAGGAAAAAAAGACATGCCCGAAAAACTTGGCAGAGTACACTGGAAAACAAAAAAGTTCTAAACTCACTTTGTAGTGAGCTCAAAGAATTAATAAGGAAGGTCAAAAATGAGAGATTTCATATATACCTCAGCAATCTCACTGCGGAAAAGGACACTGACTATTCGTTATGGAAAGCAGCAAAAGGGATGAAAAGACCAAAGATCCAATCGCCCCCCTTGAGACAGGATGATGGGACATGGGCGAGAAGTCCGAAAGAGAAGGTAGATCTCTTCGCAAGACATCTTGAAGAAACCTTCTACCCACTACCGAGGTAAACAGCCGAAGAAAGCGCTATCCTTATACCCAAGAACGACAAAATGGATATAAAGAGAGTAACACTACAGGAAATAAGGGATGAAATCAAATATAATTTGAATGCAAAAAAAACCAATGTATGAGCTGATAACAGGCAAAATCCTGAAGGAACTGCCGGAGAAAGGACTAAAAAAATTGCAGCAACTATTCAATGCTGCCATCAGGTTGAAATACGTACCCAGTCAATGGAAGGTTGCTGAGGTCATTATGATCCTGAAACCAGACAAGGTACTGAATGATAAAAGTTCCTAAGGACCAATCTCTATGATACCAGTTATCTCAAAATTGTTTGAAAAACTTATTCTGAAGAGACTTAAACCACTGATAGAGGAAAGAAACCTCATACCAAGTCATCAGTTTGGACTTAAGAGTAAACATTCCACCATAGAGCAAGTGCACAGGATTACACATGTAATCGAGAAAGTGTTGGAAGAGAAAAAAATCTGCTCAGTGGTACTTATGGATGTCGCACAGGCATTCGATAAAGTGTGGCACCGAGGGCTGGAATATAAATTACACAAATATTTACCAGAAGAATACTATCTCTTCTCCTCATTAAGATTTCCGTAAGCAGTTCTTCCATTGGCTTGCTCCTCTTGGATGTTGTAGAGGTATGTTGTGGTTTGTTCCTCGGTAACAACTGGCTTTGGCAGATGAAAAGATTAATTTAATTCATTTTATAAATAGATCAGCAGATCGAATACCTTAAATCATTATTTTAAGTCAAAATTAAATGCGGAATGAGATAATAGATGCATGAACTCGAAATCGGTTTAATTTCGATATATCTCGATATTCTCGATAAAAGATTGATAGGTCGAGGGAGGGATTTCAAAAAACCGTATTTTTTATTGTAATTTTTCGAAAAACAACTGAAATTTGAGTAATTTGTATATTTTTCCAGTGTAGCGGTTAAGAAAAGCTTTAAAATGATGCCTCATTTATGAAAATTGATGAAGTATTAAGGAAGTAATGCGTACCGACAAAAAAAGCCCTTGAGAAAAAATATATATGATGATTGAAAGAACTGCATTATCGAAAAGGAAATGAAATTGACAACGAGACATTGATAAATTGCATAACAATTGAATAGCAATGTTGGGAAAATCTATCCACTCACACGAATTCAAAGGTATTGTTACATTATGACTGAAATTCTTATGTTAGAATGGTTTTGATTACTTTGGGAGGAGTACGCAAAAATGACCGCAGCGGGAAAAAGTTAGTTTTAAGCACTGGGCCAAGATTGGAGGACGACTGCGATCATGCACAAACCTTGAGAGTGAAACGTTTCACCGAGAACACCAATGCTTAAGTCACGAAAATATATTATCTATATATCTCCATATCTGTCTATGGCCAGAGAGATTTCCCTTGCCATTCCATTGGCCTGTGTAATTTAGGCGATAAGCAGTGGCCCTGGCTTGACTCTCCACCACCACATGAAGGGGGGGGAGTTCAAGAAGAGTTTCCAGGGCCAGAGTTGGAGCAGTTCGCATGGCTCCCGTGATGCCTAAGCAGGCCATTCTCTGAATGTGGTTGAGTTCCTTTATAGCACCAGACTGCCGGGCTCTCTTCCACCATACTATTGAGCAGTATGTAAGACTGGGTCTGACCACTGCTGTATAGAGCCAGTGTAACACTTTTGGTTTGAGTCCCCAAGTATTTCCAAAGGCTCGACGGCATGTCCAAAGGTTTGCACATGCTTTTTTTGTTCTCGAATCTAAGTGTTCTTTCCAGATTAGCTTAGAGTCCAAGATTGTTCCCAGATATTTCACTGATGATGAGAGCCTAAGGGTCTTTCCGTGTAAAATGGGAAGGGTAAGCCCCTCCCTTTTCCTCTTTTTTGTGAAAAGTATCATAACAGTCTTTTCCGGATTCACCGTTAGCCCTGTGCTCTGGCACCAGTCCTGAGTCATGTCCAGGGCCTTCTGCATGAGTCCGGAGACGGTGTCCAGATACTTCCCACTGATGAGTATGGCTAGATCGTCAGCATACCCTTGTGTGTAGAGGCCAACATTGTTCAGCTGTGTGATGAGGCTGTTGACCACCAAATTCCAAAGAAGAGGGGATAAAACCCCTCCCTGGGGGCAGCCCCTGGACACTGCCACCCTTATTGAGCACTCCCTTAGGCTGGAAGTGATAGTGCGCTGAGCCAGCATGCACCTGATCCATCTCACAATGTGAGGGTGGACTCCGTGACTTTCAGCTGCCCAGCAGATCTGATCGAAGGTGGTATTGTTAAATGCCCCCTCTATGTCCAGAAAAGCTCCCATACTGTATATCCCATGGTCAAGAGCGCTCTCGATACGGGAAACCAGACCATGAAGAGCAGAGTCCACAGACTTGCCTTTCTGGTAAGCGTGTTGGTTCAGATGCAAAGGATGCTCCTTAAGAGGCCCATCTCTGATGTATCTGTCGATTATCTTCTCTAGAGTCTTTAAGAAAAAGGACATAAGGCTAATTCCTCTGAAGGAATTAGCTTTGGTGTAGTCTGTCTTCCCAGGTTTAGGAATGAACACTACTTTGGTCGGCCGCCATGCTTTTGGAACATATCCATGTGCCAGGCAGGATCGGAATATTCGTAGCAGAGGAAGCAGTAGTTGCTCTCTTCCCTCTTGAAGGAGGGCAGGAAACACCCCATCCACCCCTGCAGATTTGTATGGAGCAAAGCTGGACAAGGCCCAGTCAGTTGCTTCATAAGTAATGATGCTGGAGGCCAGTCTCCAGTCCATCCTGACCGGATGAGTGGGAGGACTCCTAGAGTGCATCTCCTCTTCTTCTTCCGAGCCAGGGAAGTGTGTCTCTAACAGAAGTTTTAATGCTTCCTGGTCCGAAGACGTGTAGTCTCCCGAGGGAAGCAAAAGAGTCCCCACTCCGGCTCCAGGGTCCTTGGAGAGGATTTTATGGAGTCTTGCGGTCTCAGAAACTCCTTCTACATTCTCGCAAAACATCCTCTATGCCTCTCTTTTGGAACGTTTAATTGTCGTTTTATACCTGCGCTGGGCCTCCTTGTAGAGGGTCCAGTGTTCTGGCTTTTTAGTGCGTTGAGATTTATTAAAAAGTCTTCTGGTTAATTTCCGGAGCCTTTCAAGTTCAGATCCCCACCAAGGAAGATTCTGTTTTCCCTTCCTGATTTTGAGGGGGCAGCTTTTTTCGTAGGCTGAGATGATGGCTTCCTGTAGAAACACCACGGATGCCTCAATCTCTTCCTCTCTGTGAAACTTGAATGAAGGGCTCTTTGAGATTGTCCATTCAAGTTCTTTCTTATAGGACTGCCAGTTAGTTGATCTGGGATTCCTATATACTGCTGTAGGGTTTTCACCCTCCCTGATAGTAAATTGGATGTACCGGTGGTCAGACAGAGATATCTCGTCAGACACCCTCCATCTATTTATCCTATGCACTAAGTTTTTGGAGCATAGTGTGATGTCTATCACTTCCTGCCTAGCTCTGTTCATGAAGGTCGGTTGTGATCCTTTGTTGAGTACAAACAACTCAGTGGTCATTAGGAATTCCAAAAGGGATCTGCCCCTGGAGTTAACATCCGAACTCCCCCACGCAGTGTGATGGGAGTTGGCATCGCATCCAACCAGCAGTTCCCAATTCCTAAAGTGACATTCTCTGACCAGTCCCTCAAGTTCCAAAGATGGTGGAGGTTCTGGTGAGTCGTATGGGAGGTATGCGGAGCAAACCACCACCTCCCTCCATCTCTCCTGATCTCTAAGAGATAACACAACGGCAGTGAGGTCTCTAGAGCAAAATTGGGGTAGAAGCCTAGCATGTACCCCTTTCACATATATGCAAGACCTAGGTGTTTCAGCCGAGGCACAGAAAAAGAGTTTGCCTCCTGTCATACCTAGTCCTCTAATTTTTCCCTTGTGGACCCAGGGTTCCTGAATCAGGGCCACTTTTGACTTACCTTCTGAGAGTTTCTTCTGAAGAACTCCCGAGGCAGCTCTGCAATGCTGCAGATTAATCTGCAAGAAGGGCAGCTCCGCCATCGTCGGTCCTCCCCTCCTGCAGCTGATCCTCTTCTGGTTGGGGCGGAGCTTCGGGCTTACTTGACCCACCAGCTGGGTCCATTTTCAGCTCCGCCTTCCCCAGAAGCTTGTAGTCGGCCCTTTGGAGACCGACTGATTTGATGAAATCCGAGCCCGAGATCTTCTCTGCAGAGGGCTCGTCCACACCTAGAACAAAGCGAGTGCCCTTTTCGGCCTCGCTTCGCTCGTATACCCTCCACAGATCTGTTCTTAGGCCCGGATTCACCTTGGTGATCCGGCTGAATAGGTCCCCGGTACTCACACGCGTTGGTCCTGGGACCCAGATCCTAAGCCGCCTCCTTTTAATGAGAGAGTCCGCGTCCACTACTCGGAAGGAGACTCCCTCGATCACCCCCAGGTAATCAGACATGCCTTTTACCCAGTCAGCTGACTTGGCGTTGGCACACTGTATTTCCATTGACCCGTTGAGCAGACGTGTCCCCTCCAGGATGGGCACGTCCGGCCCCGGTGCAATGGCATCCCAGGACTCAGTAAGTCTGTTGTCCATCATCTCGTACCAGCCCTGAGACATAGTTGTCTCAGGGTAATCTACGGGGATGATGGCCATTTTTTTGCCTCCCTTAGCCGTCTCCGCATAAGAGCGGCCGGCCTTGGAGGTTTTGGCCTTCTTGAGTTCTAAGGCCTTGGGGGTGTCCCCGGGTGTCCTAGACCTCTTACTAGGTCTATTGCGAACCCCCCCCCCCTTCGCCTCCGTCAGGGCTCTGTGAGTGACCTCTTTGAGCCACAGACGGGGGTCTTCTGTTATCTCCAGCGGCTAGGGCCCGTTTCCTCTCCCTTTGCTTCCTCTTCTTGGATGCCCCGCTACTTTTGGAGAGAGTGGAGAGACTTAGCATCTTCGATGCCATGCTCCCCACAGTGTTGTTGGAGGCATCAGAATCGTTGTCCTCCCCTTTGGGGAATCCACCGCCCGACGCCTCCTTTAACGTGGAAGTCGAACTTCCAGAAGATGAAGACTCCTCTCCGGATTCAGTGAGGGGTTTGAGGAAACTGGCCTTCCCTGCGATAGGGCCTGCCAGTGTAGGGTGTACGGAGGGCCCCAATCCAGGGCCCTCCGAGGGTGTAGGTATGGAGGCCCCATGGGAGGGGCCTGCCGGGTTTTTCACCGAAGAGGAGTGTGGACCTAAAGGGTCACGAGGTGAGGGGCCCCTTGCGGGGCCCTTCTTTTTTGGGTTTGTTAAAGGTTCCATATTTGATCCCACGAGAAGCTAGGGAAATAAAGGTCCACCCATGCAGAGCCCCGCATACATGGGTAAGGCTAAATAAAACCGGATTTCGCCTGGTCTCCGGAGTTTCACCTGTTAGCGACTTCTTACCCTCCGCCCCGCGGATGCGGTCATCCTTGGCACAGGGACGCACCGTCATGATGGGAGCATTTTTTCGACCGCCAGGTCTAGATCCGTCATGTTCAGCGTGACCCAGGAGCACCTCTAGGAGGATGTGGCTTTTCACCACGCATGACGATCTTGGTGGGAGAGAGGCTATGTATTCGCTTCATCCCACCCTGGGATACACTCCCTCGCCCCCAAAGCAGGCCATAAAATCATTTATAAAATTTTCAAATACAGTTACGTACATCAAGCTTCCCAAATATTGACTTCATGATCGCAGTAAATCAAGTTTTACCAACAACGCTTTGTAAGGATTTCCGTTGAAATTTGAACTCCCTTGACGTATATCGCGATTCACTCTGCATGTTTCTGCCCACTGAAAAGAATCTAGCTCAAATCCATTCAATAAATGTTTATATAAAGTGTTCACGACACCTATCATTAAATGCGACTCTGGCGGAGGAACGATTTCGAAGTGTAAAAAAAGAGGACTATAAATGCAGTTTTTATAAAATTTTGCGTCTGTTTTCTTAGATCATGCCGAAGACCATTGAATGTAATTTACTAACGTATAAGCTATCGTTTTGTACGTATCGCAAGTATTCAAATTATCATTGGTTTCGTAATACTAGGTACATGGGTAGTAACTGCTATGCGACATTATACCTACTACCAGAATGTAAGCCAATTTAAGATCGGTTGCAATAGTTCCCGAAAAGTTGAAAATATTTATTGCAGACTAGAAGGATACATTCTCATAATTTTCCTGAGAAATAGGTGCGAGATTTAATATCATTAATTTATATCATAATTATCATTAATTTATAACCACCCTAATCCTTAAAGCGTTTAACGGAAATACCATCTTCAAATATCTGCTTATAATAGTTTTAGTCAAGTTCTCCAAACGCTTAGTTAAGCTGCATTCATGAGATAATCCTTTTTCAACTAATGAAAAACATTAACTGCAACGAATTTCCATGGACTGTATTTGCATTTTGTCTAAAAAAATTAGTTTCATTAGGAGACGGAATGCACGTAATCGTAAAGGGAATAATGAGGAAAGGAATGTTTCAAATTTTACTCATCCAAGATTAACTAGGAATTAGTTCGAAAATTGAGGTAGAAAAATATTCTTCAAAAGATTATTCACTACTTTTAAAATATATCGCTGAAGTAGTGGCTAAATTAAATGTTTAGGTTGAACATTGAGGGTTAAAAAAATTAACCTAGTATGGGATCGATCTTGGGATCCACTCACTCTGAGATGAGCGCGCTACCAACTGGTCTGTAGAAGTACATACATACCATTCTGTAGGAAACTCGGGCTATGGCCTGAGAATGTCTGTTCCCACCTTGAGGAGTTTTTTTTGTTGCTCATTTGCACACTGTTCACTTATTGAGATTCTTATTTGCACTAAAACAATTATTAATAGCTAGTATCTGATCCAACTTCACATTTTTGGCGGGCATTAACGGGGAAATCGTAAATTATAATGAATGCTGCGACGGTGTCCCGTTGTCGCCTGGGATGTTTATGCATGAAAGTTAGCCCATAATATTCTCAATGTGCCAACAATACAACTATTACATATCAAGCACTGTAGCAATGATTAACTGAATGGGACAATTTATGTATGCATGCTAATATATCGCAGTGAATCTTAAAAGTAAATACGAAATGACTCCACGTGTCCACAATTTGTTTCACGCGTCAGGCGCGAAGGAAGTTGAGCAAAACTCAACTTCGGCGACGCGAAGATAGGCGTGCGAGGCGAAGCACCTGATTGGCTGCGCGCGAAACGCTTCGCTTGGTACGCGTGAAACGCCTGAATGTGAATCTACCTTTACGTGACATCATGAATAACAACCTACCTTATGGAGGCAAAATTATTGGCTTTGGAGGCGATTTCCGACAAGTTTCGCCAGTTCTTAGACACGGCGCTAGAACAGCCATTGTCGAACTTTCGGTTGAACGGTCTTCATTGTGGGATCATGTTCAAACTCGCAAATTAACGAAAAACATGAGAGCAATTGACGACCCAGTTTTCACAGAATGGTTGCTTAAATTAGGGAACGGTGATTTAGATATTTTGCCAGAATACCCCTACCAAGCCATTGCAATTCCAAAAAATTGCCACTGTGACTACAAAAGCCTCATTTCCAAAGTTTTCAACGTCACAGATATCAATAAACTCGATGTTAACCAAATTTATTCAACAGCCATACTATGTCCAAAAATGACGATTGTACCACAATCGATGATTACGTTATTTCGAATTTGTTTCCTGGACAGGAAACGGTTTATCTCAGTTCTGACTCGGTTCTCTGCGAAGAGACGGAAAACGCTCAGTTGTATCCATTAGAATTTTTGAACTCATTAAGCCCTTCAGGTTTGCCACCTTATAAATTCATACTAAAAAAGAAGGCTATTGTCATGTTGATTAGAAACCTTAATGCTAAGCAGGGCTTAATTAATGGCGCCAGATTAGTTGTTACTTACTTGGGCAACTACTGTATCACAGCGAAATTGAGTGACTCCGGTCAAACTGTCGTCATACCACGCATTAACCTCCCCCCTTCTGATCCTACCGTGCCTTTCAAACTAACTAGGAAGCAATTTCCCATAAAAGTTGCCTTTGCCATGACTATAAATAAGGCACAGGGACAGACGCTAACAAAGGCAGAATTGTACTTGCCTGACTCTGTTTTTTCACAAGGTCAGTTGTATGTGGCGTTTTCCATGGTGCGCTCTTTCAGTGACATCTATGTCTGTGTAAAACAGACCCACCAACAAACAATCACAGATGACCATATCATTACTTCAAACATAGTGTTCAAAGAGGTCCTGTAAACATGTAAATATGCTGTAAATATGTAAATACATTAACCTTATGTTTCCAAAACTATATAATATAAAATTTAAACAAACATCTTTTCCTTACTTCAACCCACACCTACATCAATGACGCACTAACTATACGGTGTGCACTTCAATTAAGTGGGATTTGAGGAGGATACAGTGCGAATGCTTCGCACGGGTCGACTAGTCGAATATAACTTGCAATAAGTTGAATAAATTAATGTTCAATTTTTTAGCTGTTTTGGGCAGTGCAGGTCTATCTCCGTTGTAACATCATACTTTAACACAATAATCTCACTAACCTTTTCTTTCACTGGATCTGCTCCGCTACGGGAAATTTTAGATAGTCCTACTAAATATAATGATAACATTCGTGCTTGCTATTAAAAGATCTATTTATTTTTTGTTGCCCTGAGAGCACATGTGAACACACTTTATTGTACCCCACAAACAAATTAATGAACACTTCACTAAAATAACACATATGAATCATTCCTCACCAACATAGAATACATTCCTTGTGTATGATTTTCAATCATGAATCAATCACTTGCCCAACACATAAAAACACTCAATACGGGCATAGCATTACATAAATTAAATCCTTTACAATATCGGGATAATTGATCTCTTCAAAATACCTCGCTTCAGGTGTCGTAAGTTGTATGGTCTCGTCTTTATCTCCGACACCACATCCAACGCTTGGTTCCCTCCTTTACCGCGTCCCTCAAGCAGTAATAACCTCGGCATCTCTCGGATGCTCCTAGTTGACGTCAAGGCTCGAACTTCCGGATCTCACTTCTCACGTTTCACAAGATTATTAACTCCCTCTGTCTTTATTTCGTCCCAATTACGTAAGGTAAACTTCTTCTTTAACCGTATAAGCTTAGTCGTGCGCCGGCTTTTATACCTGATCGCTGATGCATTGTCGTCATTCTAGTAGCTTCGCTACTGACGTTCTTCCGTTTATCTGGAATGTTCTAAAAACTAGCATGGTTCCGGTTTTTACCTATTGTTGTAATTTTCACGTGGTCATTAAATCCCGTCACGTGGTGTTCAATATGGAGGAATGCGCAATATTGTAACTCTTAGAATATGAAGAAATAAGTCTGAAATTGACAAATTGGCGTTCTAATTATGCGAAATTAATATAATAGAATAATCTGCATCACATTCTGTACAATTTGGCGTCCGGGGTTTCAAAAATATACATGAATGTTTTTCTATGTGCGAGTTTACTTATATGTGAGTACGAGTACGTTACACCGTTTATAACAAGCTAGTTGTATTCACAAGGTCTTAATGTTAAAGTCGCACTGCATTGAGCCAAGTTATGGCGAGGTTGGTTGTAGCGTAATTATACTTGAACATTTAAAATTGGAAAGATTTAATGAATAATTTAATCTTTAACGTTAAATGCCCTCTATTGCGTTTTTCAATATTGCTTTACCGCGAATTACTGAAAATGCGCAACGCTTTCTATACCTTTGCTACTTTGGTCAGCTTTCAGCAATTTTTGCAGATTCAATTAAATAAAAATGGAATACTTCAAGCTCTGTCCGCCGATATACTTTTTGCTAATAATAAATTGCGATTGAAAGTAATTCTCCATAAATATTACAGCAACTCCGCCCGCTGTTTCAGTTCAACATGGAATGGTTCCTCGTTCTAGGTTTTTCTGTAGTTGAAGTGGCGCTGGCTGAAGAGTCTGCTTATGGTAAGTAAACATTTTTAAACTGGCACTTAATAACACATCAATCCCCCTAAATCTCCACAATTCACCATAAATGATTGTAGTAGCATCAAAATCAAAATGTTTTAGCTTTTGATAAAACTGAAAATTCCTAATTTTGCTTATTCAAGGGAAGTGTTTTCAATTAAAAATTCCTACAAGAATTCAAAAACGTTCTGGGTCACATTACTGAAGATATGCATTTTTTCTCTAGGTATTTTATTAGTGTTTTATTTTAAGTTAGATACTGGTTATTGTATGTTTTCATCATTTATTGGCTGTGTATTTTCCAGATAATGGAAAGCCAATTCAAATGTTATGGATACTCTTCATATTGAAATATAAGTAACTTGGTATGGTTAAACACCTATTGTTCTGAACGAATCTGATTTCAATACCTATGTTTACGGTTTAAAATTATATAGTGTTCGGAAACTTGAGTCGGTCAGAGCAATCAAGCGTGGAATCATTCGGTGTTACTTATTTAAAATTGAAGAATGTCATAATCCCCATACTGGTTCTAGAGCAACCTTGAATGCTGAAATATTATAATTAGGCTAATCTTTCTCTGCAACAAAATATTGCAAATATATTTTTCTTATTATTTATATTAATATATTTTTCAAAACTTTATTACAATTGAAATGCTATTTGGCTCACTAAAGTTCCTTATTCCTAAAGAGAGAAAAACCTTAGTGAATGTCTTAGCTGGATAACGAATGACTTTGAAAAATATTGAACCAATATATAAATACCTTAAAGTGCTTTAACACTAAATGAATCAAATTTACTTTGGCATCTCTACCATCTGGAGTGGGACATTTGGTATCAATTAGGTACGTGGATTTGTCACCCGACTTATAAATGGCCGTGATAAAATATGCTTTTTTGGGGGCCATTACCTCTCCAAACGAATAAAATTGCACGGTTGAGTGATTTTAATTGTTACTGAAAAAGTTATAATATTGATGTGTGTCCCGAAACAGAAATGGTGTCACAAACACTCAAATTTATTTACATAATTGATCCTACGACTTTGTTGGCGCTGCCTTACGCGAATTGGTGAACTCAATTCCGTGTACCAAAGGCTTAAAGACATAAATACTGATGATCGGGAAGACAAAGGTGTACGGGTGGGAAACACAATAGGATAATGATCATTGCTTAATAGTAGTAGGTTATACAGTGTTGAAATGAGTATTAAAGGGAAGAAGACAAAGCATGCGTAACGTTTATTCCTGAATTATTTTTAATTACGACATTGGTTTCCTACTTTAGAACACGACTCATAGTCAATGAAAAACAAACACATATGTTATGTGGGCTGGGAAGGTCATGAAAAGCATCAAGTGTACATACATGAAATATCCGGGACTCTTCTGTCCTCAAAATCAATTTTTTTGCCTTCCTGTATTATGAGAATCAATCAGAGACTTATTTTAGCGTAAGTTGACCATTAACAAGTGCCTTACGCCACCTTTTGTGCCATTTCCTTGGAATTGAGCCCGCTATTTTTTTTTTCATATGAAGAACAAGATTTTTTTTAATGCTCTTCATTCATTCATTCCGTATTCCTGTCTTTCATTCCACATCAATTATTTTCATTCCCTTCCTCTGTCCGTCCTGCATAATATTCTTTTCTTGAAGCAATTTACAGTTTATTTTTAACTTGACCTTGAGTGAAATACATTTTTGGGGATTCGCAACTATTTTGAATACTAACAATATTTTCCTCTGTTCTTAATCCAAGATTTTTCTCGATTAAAGTATATTCCATGTAGAATTGAAAATAAATATTGTAAGTATACTGGGATTCATACTCCGAAAGTGAGAATATGTACACATTTTCTTTTCCTTATATGGTCTTCAATGTCTTATTAACGTGCACATATCATCAAAAGCAGTATGCCTCTTAGGTAAAGTAAGGATAGACGTAGAATTACTGCAATTATTCCGTCTATTTCTCGTGCAAGGGTCAACTACTTCCGTATACTGACTACATCATCAGGTCAACAAATGTTCTACCCTCTTCATTCCGTCCATATAACCTATTCTCTTTCTTCGCTTCTAGTTCACTTAACCAAAATCCTTCTATCACTTGGCCTTTAGCATCTCCTTATCCGTTTTTATCTGTACCAAATGCCTACTCTGCCTTTTCCAAATATCCTGAAGCACTCTCCTCTCCTCACCCATGATGTTAAGCACCTCGTCGATTGTCTTCCTTTCTGTCCAACGCATTTTCTCCATTCACCTGCACTACCACATCTAAAACTCCTGCAACCATATTTCTGCGCGACCAAACACTACACTTAATGTTACACTCGTCACGAGTCTTTTATTTTCATTCTTGGTCAAAAGAGTCCTTGTCATGAGTTATCTCGGTAAATTTTGTAGAAAAATAAACTTCCAATGCTGTAAAATGTCTTTCTGACCCACATTACCAAACTTAAGAGTGCTTAAAGCAGTTGGTAGTCTTGCTGCATTGCTTATGTGCACTGTACGTATGTAATATTGGGTTAAGGTGCCTTCAGAGGTAATGTGTGATATCCCGTAGTTTGAGGAGATTTCAGATCACACCAGTTTCTGGATGACGGGGAAAAATAAATTTTGGTATGTGAACAGATTTGCATGAAGCTTAGCATGCGCATTCATAATGTTCATATATAGAGATATAAGTAAAAAAAATCAAAATAAAATTTTAGGATTTTGGTAATTCAGTGCTGTGTCAACACGTTGACTTAAGCCACATAGCATGTATTTCTTAATACATAACTCGCTTATATATGTTCATATTTTTTTATACACGCGAATTTGTACATTTTTTTAAACTATAATTGTTTCTTGAAAAATCCTTACAAATTGCAAATTACTGTAAAAGGTATATTCATCGAAATTTTCCATTCATTATATGGAATTCTCACATCAATATTTAATGATAGTGCTCTCCTTCTTCGAGGACTTGGTTAGCAGAACTCCGTCCACTTTCCACACGGCACTTAAACGTGATAGGGAAGCGTATCAAGTTAGTGGTTATATCATCGTAAAAAGGAACTTCTGAATAATATATATTCCCCAACCTATGAATCCAAGCGGGTCAGGTTCCTTTCTACGTTATCACGAGAAAAACTTCATATGTTCGCGAAAGAAACGTGGCGGTTGGAGAAGTTGGGCATATATAAGCGGGGACCTTTCATACCATCTTCAGAAGCTTGCCTGTTCTCCCCGTTGTACAAGAGTTATTTGGTGAGTATTATTTTTAAGACTTGAGCAATAGAGTGTTTGCGTAAGTGAGGTATTTTGTTGAAATTTATTGTAGATAGTAGTGTTTGATTTCCAAATGCCACGTGCGAAATACCAAGATATAATTCCAATTAATTGATTTAATACATAGCTTGTAATATGCATTGTTTTAGCATCGAAATTTCCAAGGTCTAAACGTAGTGTGACGTCATCTCCCATATTAGCAGAAGCGAAATAGCCTAGCTGTGCGTTGAGAGTGAAATAGTATTTGCCTTTTCGAAGTTATTTCGATATTTGAAATAAAACGTTGGTGCTCATCATAAAAGTTGGATTCGCAAAGGCAGGTTCCAATAATCTTCCGGGTGTGGACGCGTTAATGATCGAAGATTTTCTTAGCAACATTGCATTATGGCACGAAACAATACTCTTTGTAGCTCTTCTTTTTCGCAGTAATTTTTAATTGATATCATCAGGCATCTACATGGTAATTTTTGGAACTATTTAGCACACAAGGATATTTACCTCACAAGGCAGTAAATACAACACAGAACGAATGTAAACAAACCCGGCAGCGATTGTGGAGTAAGGGCGATTGCGTCACAGCAGATTCAATATGGCTGCGGTCCGTTTGTGCGCAAGGTTCGAAATGTGATTTTAAAACGCTTATTGTTTAAAAAGTAGGAAAGTTACGACAGTAAAATTTTGGATTTATGGTTTTTACGCACCAAAGCAAAATTTAACATAGTTTCCAAAAATTGTGCAAATACTCTATTGTTCCTTCCAACCATGACTAGATACATTCTTTCGCTGTGCAGTGCCAAGGATAACAATTTTTAGTAAATTCGCGAACGAGGTAGTTTAATAGTTAGCGTCATCTAGGCTGATTGTCACTATGGTCGCCGTTTCACCATGAAATGATTTTCATGCGGTTGTTCAAATGATTGTTCACAGCACTCCGTGGGAATTTGCATTGATTGGCTCATTTAAAACGCTTACCGCTGACAGATTATTTAACCATTTCCATTGCATACATAAGTTTAGAAAAACATATTTCTGGTTGCCTGTATTTTGTGTTTAACTGCTTATTTTTGTGGGATTAGACAGATTTCCATCGTTTAAAACGTGATACTCTATATTTACGGGGTGTTCTGCAATAATTTTACTTCTGCGTTAACCCTTTTACGACTACCTGATTCGGCATAACTTACATTTCGGAATTTACTTCAAGATATAATTAGAGAATGATTATTTTAGCTGGTCTCGGTCCTATAACATCTTTCGTTCGCTGGAAATATCTTTCGGAACTCTATCAATGTTTTATACTTATTATATATTTTTCGTTTTTTATATTTAAGCTGAAATTTATCCTAAACTTTTTGTTTTTAGCTTCCCCTTCATCGGGCAATGTTGATAACTTTGTGGTACTCAAGGAGTAGCAGTTTGAACATTCTTATCGACGTCATTCGGCGTAGAGTCAGGAGATAGAGAATTGGTAATCTCGTCAACGTGCTTAAATCGACATTTATCTCGTTGCGCCATTCATTTTGAGATACAGTACGTGTTTATGTTCCTACTATTCGTAAAGCAATAAAATAGCCATCCATTGGAATACCTAATATACATTCTATTTTGAAGCATAAGTGACGCCATGCTAAAATATATTTCAATTTCAACATAATAATTATTTTGAAAAAATCGTGTCGGTGGATACGGTGGATTTTCTAAAATAGCTTTAAATTTGGAAGGTGATAAATATACTTTTCGCAGTCAAATTTTGTTTCAATATCGATGATGGAGTTATTTATATCGGATATTATTATCAGTAAGTCTAACTCTTTTGTTAATTGTTGTGTATTGATTATTAAACTTTTAAATGTGAATTATGTAAAAAAATTCAAATTTTTAACGACCATTGTTTTCCAATGCGTTTATCATGGTTGCTTTACTGCGGTATTCTTAAAGACATCAACGCTTTCTGTGCCTTTTGCAAGTTTGAACAGCTTGCAGCAATTTAAGCCGACGCAGTCCAAGAAAAATAGAATGCTTCAAGCTCTGACCAGCCATGTACTTTCCAATAATGGTGAAATGCAATGGATATTGAATTCAATTAAAAATTTGACAGCATTTACACCTTATTTTTCAGTTCACCATGAAGTGGTTTCTCGTCCTAGGATTGTTTGTAGTTGGAGTGGCGCTGGCTGAAGAGGCAGCTAATGGTAAGTATGAATTTTCAAAATATCATTTAATTACACATGAATCCCCAAAATTATAGTACTCTTTCAAAAGTGGATGTAGCATAAACTGCCAGATGTTTAGCTTTTAGTTAACTGGAAATTTATGCATTTTTTACTTTCTACTGAAGTGCTTCCATACAAAAATTCTTCCAGGGATTCAACAACGCTCTGAATCAAATTTCTGATGCTGTATTGATTTCTAAGGGAATTAAGTAAATATTTTTTAAATCTCAGATGTCGGTTCTTGGATGTATTCATTTTTTGCCTCCCGCTTTTATTCCCCATAATGGAGAGCCAATTCTAGTTTTTTCGGTACTCTTGATTGTAAACTTTAAGTAACTTGTCATTTCTTAGTGAAAATTGAATCTATCCTTGCAATGTAGCGTTTAATCATCTCAAGTTACTTCTTTCAATATGAAGAATATAAGACATTTACACATGGTAACGCCGGGGAGAGTTTTTGAATGCCATATTCCATCAAAGTTAATACAAGTTACAGAAAAGTGTTTTTTAAGAATTCACCGGCGAATGTATATTATAATGTAAGGAGCTTGTAACCAAGTACACGTTAGTAATACAGCTTATTTAAGACCACTTCAAATGATCAAAATAAGAGTCTTTTTTCTGAAAACATGCGTAAAAGTATAAATGCAGAATGAATGTAAAAATACTGGATGAAGACAGCCGATTATGGATGATCCAATGATCGCTAGACAACGATAAGATCTTAGGTGAAATCCATTTTTTTTCAATTGTAGCAGAGTTAGAATTTCAAACTGGAACGAGTACAAGGGCGAGAGTTTGGAGGAGAAACAAGCCGAAGGAAGAGACGGAGTAAATGAACGGATTAATACCGAAATAGTAATTGAAACTTTGCTGAGTTAATACACTGCCTTTCTTTTGGTATTTTCTGGTGGGATGATTTCTCAATCTACTCTTTTCTCCTTGCCGAAAGTATCACATCAACCAATCGAAAGATCAAACACAATATGCATACAGTATTCCGAGATCACTCTCGGGTAAAGCTACTATTTTCAGAAACGTAAATTGGAGCTTTAAGTTGATGATACAGAAGTTATTTCCATTCAGTCCCATTGATATTGCATTCAATTACCTTTGAGACAAGCTCATTTCACTGGCAGATCGATTTTGTACATTAGTAAAGCCTTTAGGATTGTTTGATGCGAGATGTTTGGATTCGAATACAATTCTCATATCTAGGTCTCACTTCCTAAACCTCGACGGCAAAAAAGATCTTTTAATAATTAATTTCCCATTTTATCTGATGATATCTCATCGAGCTCTGCATTTACATTTCGACAATAGTAAAATCTCTAAAAAAGTTACCATCAGAAATATTTTTCATAAATATTTAGGTAAGTGTAAGAAGGATAGTCCCTTGAGGAAATTTATCACTACAAACGAACAATTCCTCCAGAAATTATTTCGGGTGAATGTCCACCTGACAACTTCAACGGTAGCATAAATAATGGAGAAGAAAATTCCATTTTTACCATGTAATAATTTTCAGAATGAGCGATGCGGGTATTTTTCAGCGTATTTAAATTTTGTCAAAGAATATCTGTGATTAAGAAAATTTTCATCGTAAATCAAGGGGACACATAAATACTTTATTTTTCTCTTACCCTGAAATATATGCAACAAAATATCCTTTTATTAGAGCTTTTAAAATAGATATTTCCAAGAAATTAACCCATTAAAAACATTGCAAAGTTACCGTTGTTCCACAGAGGGACAGTTGTTAAATAAATGAGACCGATTAGCTGTCACCGCTAGCATTAGCTTAAGCTCAAACTTCAAACGATCACCTTGCTTAAATAAGTTCATATTCATCAAGACCAATTTTATCATGACCATCTTAATCAATGCCATCTTAGTTTATGGCTACAAAACCAATGCTCTAAATAGATAACATTTAGCAATATGAAGGCCTTAATCAAAACGGTCTAAAATCTATGTCTTATGGGTTGAGACCTAACTACGAATACTGGTCTAGCACCTCCTCCAAAACCAGATTTACCAACTACATTTCTAATCATGCCACTCCATTTCAATCATTCCTTTTTTCCACAATATACTAAACATTTCCGTTTATCCCACAGGAGCGGAGGCAAATCAAGTCGAGAAGTTCGACCCAGAAGATAATGAAAGAATGTTAACCATCAATAGCATCATAGGTGACGAAGCCCGCGTTGTACGTTGTGCTGACTCTAAAGAGAAATGTACACGAGATCACGGCGATGACCGCCGCAGGAGACACCACAGACACTGCGATAGCGACTCTTCCGAAGAACATCACCATAGGAGACCTCACAGGCACCACGGTTCCCGTAGCAGTTCCGACGATAGTGACTCGAGCGAGGACCGAAGGAGGCCTCATCACCACAGAAGGGGACACAGGCACCATCACAGGGAATAGGGTAACCATGGTACCTAACACGGGAAGGAATCACTCGATCTTGAAAATTGTTGTTGGACGAGTCGTCAATATCTCTCAAATCAAATCTTCTTAGGTATCAGTAATTGAAATTTTTTCGATGCTGTGACGTCAACATTTTTGATGTTACGTCATAGCCTCTAAGAGTAAAGCAGGGCCTAAGAATAAGTAAACTCCAAGATCAATACATTGGGACAAAATCGCCCTTGATTATTCGAATTGGCCTTAATGGCCTTTAAGATGGAGGTGTATTATCAGCTTCATCATTTTGCTGAACGCACCTTAATCTTACTCAATGTTAATTTATCAACTTTCCTGTATGTTTCTTGGCATTGTTCTTTCTTTCAGCTCTATTCATGTAAATAAAGGTAAATTTGGATTCATAAATTATAAGTATTTTTCCTTTTGGCATAAGTTGCTCTCGAAACTGAGCTATACCTCTCCCTCAAAGAGTATACTCGGAAGCCTTGTGTAGCTGAACATGTTACATATCGAATTAATTACGATGGAACTATGTTATCGAGGGTGTTGCAGCCCTCTAAAGCAGGTATTTAGAAGTCTCCCGATCCTTGCTCCGGCTCTCCTGTCTCCGGCTATCTTTGTAACGACAACCTTTCTTTACCAATTCATGGCCACACTATCCAATCTAGAACTTCCAATTAATTCAGCCTATTATTAATATTTAATATAATTCGTATTTCTATTACCTGTACATACCAGAGACACTTATACCTCGCCAATTCCATAATTAGTACCTATATCTGTTAATTAAATGATGATTTTCTGTGCTTGCCGTTGCGCCCTTAAAACTTAATAGTGAAAATAATTGATGAAAAATAAAAAATAAATGTTTTAAATTTGATTTTAAGGCTAACATTAATGTTAGTTAAAATTAAGTTTTCCTATTAATTTGTTTTAATTTTAAAAATAAAATATGATATGAATAAAAATTGAGAAAAACACTTGAGGTTGCTATTAAGTGGGACAGGTGCATTCCACTGGCTTCTACAGCAGCCTAAAAACTTTTCAAATTTAATTTTGGTTCATGTTTCTTCACAACGAAATATTACGACTTTTAATATATCTTTTTAATTTTCCCCATGTGAGGCTCTGAATCAAGAGCTAGTATGAACCACAATTATGTATATATATCAATTATTTTATTTACATCTTCATAGCTATTACATTGATTTTTTACTCACTGTATTTTCATTTCTATTTAAAATGTGCGTTTTTGAAACATATATTGTAATTTACTTCAATGGTCTACTAAAACTGGATGAATACGCGATTAAAACGTACCCTCTACACTGAAAATTATAATGCAGGCAGTGTTTCTGTAACCTGCGTACTTTTCGTAATATTTAACTTTGAAAATTGTGTTGTAACATAGCGCACCAAACGACTCGTCGCTATGTTTGATGACCGTGACGTCAGAGTCCAGTAATTACGGTTCCGTGGCGATATTTCCAGTACCCAGTTACATCAGTTAGCAGTTGTGAGTTGTTGTATATCTTTAACTTCTTTCGAACTTTTCACCCTAAAAACAGAAGTGCACAACCGATCTCATTTATCTGATCTCCAAATCCCCCAACATCGCACCACAGCATTAAATAAATCGTTCATCGTCACCGCCTCACGTTGCTGGAATATGCTCCCAAACGAAATAAAAAATGTAAAATCAATGGAATCATTTAAAAAGAAACTCTATTTGTATCTACTAAAGGAAAAAGTTATCGACTAAATTATATGCAATGATTTTCATTTCTTGAAATAGTTATTGTGGGAAAAATTGTAAAATATTACTTGAAAATGTTTTGTTTATGTGTGCTGTTACACCATATCGTATACCTAATACTACAGTCTTTTTTGTATTTGACTTGTTTATTTTTCTTTCTTATTTTTTCTTTTTCTGTTTTATATATTATCTGTATGAAGTGTATGTATTATCTCATGGACCTTGGAGGTCTACGATAATAAAACGATTATCTATCTATCTATCTATATCTTGTGTGCGGAATAGAAAGCTATTCAGTCATGCCATACAAGTGGTGCATTGTGCCTTTGTGCAGATTTTCAACCATATCTACGCAGAATGAGATTGGAATGTTCCCTGAATGCGCCTTTACTAAGCCAGAGTCAGCCATTACTTTATATTTACGCTCGAATCGCACACACTCAGTCACCAATGCTTATGTGTGCAATTGGCTGTTGTTAACAAGACTTTACAAGCTGTGAAACACTAGGGATGGGCAGAAATAACCGGTTACATCCAAAACTGATTTTTTCCCTTAGGTTACCGGTTATTTTCAGCTCAGGTTAACCTGATCACTCGGTTATTTTATTACCGAAAAATAACCTGAGTGAAATAACCGGAAGCCTGCACTCTCTCGGGGAACCTTGGTACATCTGCATCTACGAAGTTCCGTGCAAGCCACCACTAGGGTGTGTGGCACGGGCTGCTTCCACACCAGGCATGCAGCACTCGTCCCAGTACAAATCGGACCCTCGCACGTTCCCCTGGCCGCAAGGCGTAGAACAAAAAGCAGTCAGGAGAACAGTGCGCATTCAAACTAGAAACTGGGAGAGTGCTACGTAAATGAACATGCAAACGTGCAGTACACTGCTAAAGAGAATTCTTGTGATAAATATTACTAATACTATTAATATATTAATGCTACGAGATACTACATCATGCAGAGAACAATATAATGCCGGACAAATCAAGCGGCGTCACTAAGTGCTGCTGCGAGCATCTGCATGCCAAGGTCTTGGCTCTATCCGTTCTATCCATGGCCTTGCCGCATGGCACCTGCTCAGGTTTTTCTGCACAGGTGAACCCGAGCCGACCGAGTACTAGGTTATTTTTTGGTTTAACCATAAAAAGACCAAAGCGAAATAACCGGAAGTCTCATCTTTTCAGTTGTAATTGCAAGGGAAGGCATGAGATGCGTCATGCTTTGAGATAAATCATGCATATTGTGCGCCGAAGTAATCATTCTCGGTGAAAGCGTTTTACTGATTTATAGCCAACTCACGAGGGTGATCGGAAGTTTTCGTCTTCATATAATTTCTGGTAAACTGTATTTCTCGGCGAAGAAGTTAACTTGGGGAACTTACATGGTAATGTTATTAAGTAATGGATGCGGACGGAGAGGGATAATGTATTTTTTATTATCACGGTGATTTAAAATGGAGAAACTGTAACCATAAGAATAAATGAATTTTATACCTCATCCAACATCAATTCGTCCACATCTGGAGTGGTCGGTCATGTTGCACTCAAAAAAGCATAATAAGAACGAATATAGAACAATGAGATGGAGAAAGTAATTCATTAAAACATATCCCTCTATTATCAACAAATGTAAACACTCAGTCAAGCATATTAGGTATCTATTTTTCAACAGGAATGAAATTACTGGTAAAAATAAAAAACAATGACTTTGTTACTAGCGAGTCATCATCCCTACAGTGAAGCCCAGAAAAAATTGGATACTCACAAATAAAAAAAATTGTAATATATATTTATTACACTGTATCGCTAGCTTAGGTATGCCTAAGATAGCGCCATAGGAATAACTGGAATGCGTTTCACTATAGTTATTAATTATATCTTCTCATTCGAGATGCAAATAAATATTAGAATACGTTTGTTAGAATATAATTATTGATGTGATGCCGAAAAATTTATAATTTAAATAAAATACTTCACGGAAATATTTCCACAAACATGTCGTTTTTTAGCTTCTAACTTTAAAAATCCCTACTGATATATATTTATTTTAGCAGTAGTCGTCCAAAATGAGAAAAAACGGATTATTTTGGGAAGAGCGAAAGTTTTGACTAAAAGCAGTAGTAATTCCAGTGTATCTGCAATAATATTCTCATTATATTGAATAAGTCACTATTGATGTACTCCCAAGAGGGTATAAATGTACCACATCCGTAACAACCCCTTCAAAAAACCTAATATAACTTCAGGTTTCAGAACCTAAATATATATTTTTTTCCTTCAGGTGCGCACTGAAAATAACCGGATTGACCTAACACCGGTATTTTCTCATAACCAACATCCCTATGAAACAAGGAATCGCTGGGGTCATTGGGAGGGGGTAAACCCCGTAAACCCCCTTACTTACATTCTGACGTCACATCAATCAAAAGCCGTTTCTTCCGCGCGAAATATATTTGAAATTTTCGCGAAATTTGACGTTCCATAAATACAAGAATATTGAGAATTATGAAATAATGTTTTGCATATGTCAATGGCTTAAATATATTAATTATCACATGCGAACTAAATGCTCTTTTAAATTTTGGAGAGCACCCCATTTAACAAATTATTGTCCCTCAGGGTCTCCAATTTTGCTCAAACTTAGGGTATGGGTCAAATATATTCTCAAATGTAATACTAAACCACTGTCTTGTGAAATTAATGTTTAACGAGATGGATCGTTTTTCAATGTATACCAAAAATCAAGGAACCTTCCATATACTTCTTTGGAAAGCTTTGTAAGTGTTTTTATGAGATAACGATACCAATACATTATTAAAAACAAGTTTTGGCCGAATTTTAGATGGAGGGTATGAGAAGCATTATTTATATTTTTCTAAAACTTTAGAATTGAACTATAATTGTAAATTCAAGAAAAAACTATTTTTAACACTATCAATACATAACTGAAATTATATAATTTAAATTAAATACACGTTTCATCTGCGAAAATTAGTATCAGAGATATAAGTAAACATGTGGGAATGCTACTTATGACTCCCACGACCGACGCTCCAACTGGGAAAGTCACTCGTCTGGCATTCGCAGAATTCCCCTAATGCCCTCGTTCCAAGTAAAACAGGAGCGAGGCAGTTGTGCCACCGACGCATAAGACCTTGTTGCGTGTCCGATGAGTCGCTGCGAAGGATTAAGGGTCGCTCACCCGGGGTTTATCCCATCGGAAGTTTCTCGGTGCGGCAACGGTACTTGCTGGGCGAGAGCACCGACCTCCTAATCCCCACAATTGACCTACCCCCCTTTTTCCCTACCACTCGCAGAATATAAGATTTCACCTGCACAGCATTCGAGGAAGTTGTTACCCTAGCTGGAGTGCGGCATGTCCTCTTGATTCCATCCCTATGCAGTTTGCCACGTGCACATCATTTTCCTACTCATAACCCTTCGCCATGCGCATCCTCGACCCCCGTTTATTCGGACCCTGTCGCCAGGCGCCTCATTCGAAACCAGAAGCCAACGTGTCCCCGATTCTCGCTCTCTTCCTGTCAGTCGACCTGCCTTCGCACTCCAGACCACACCATCAAGTGTAACCATTTCCTACACCGTGCCAACCTGTGTTTTGCAATTCTATCATGTCAGACAATTAAGAATTCCATATGCCATCTGTACAGCCGCCTTTTAACTCATATGCTCAATAACCAATATCTGTGCTCCCCTTATACATTTAGCAGCGAAGCTAGCACTGCGCTTAAAACATGATTTATAACACGCCTTTTTGCCTAAAATGTGAAAAAATTGAAAACGCAATTATCACACAAATCATCTTTTTCTCAAAACGGTAACTAAGTATCACGTTTGGGATTATATGCGACCAGCAGTTGGAAAAATCGGAATCCATAAGTGAGAGACAATTGTTTGTTGATTTGAGGAGGATTGCCCCGCATGTGTATAGATATCGACTAATAATTAATCCAAATTTATTTTTCGAATATGATTCAGATTTCAGTGTGACTAACTTTGGTTGAAAGGGTTACCAGCATTTGAAAATGAAAATAAAGCCGACATACACTTTTTTGTTCTCTCTTTTACTCTTTCACTTGTTCTGACCATTTAGACCCATAATATAAAACCTATGGTACCACTTAGAATGATATTTTCGAGAAAATTACAAGTTAATAAACGTTTGCACTGAATTACGAACTACTTTAAACTGAAGTAGTGACGTGATCCCAATGCCTTTATGTGTTTCAACCCTTAATAAATCATTAGTACATGGCAATTTTTACAGTCTGGAAATTTTAAATTAAATCGTTACGTGGCTTTCTCCCCGACTTATAAATGACCTTGATAAAATGAGCTTTTTGAGGTAATTTCATAGCCACACGTATTAATAAGCCCTATTGAATGTTTGAAACGATTGATGACGAGAACGTTTTGTAACTTCGATGCATGTCCAATAATAGAGCTATCTATGACTCTGAAATGGATCCTATTTACTTATTGGCGCGGCCTTACGGGAATAGATTAGCTCAATTCCGTGTAACAAAGCCTAACCTATATACATACTGGCAATGGGGAATATAAAGGTGTGCGGTGGCAGAAACATAATAGGATAACGAAAATAGCTTCGTTATGGTTCGTAAGACTGTGTTCAGTCAGTTAAGAAGACCAAACCATGCGTAACGTATATTCCTGTAATTTGTCTAATTTCGAGAGTTGTTTCCGGCTTCTGAAAACGACTTATTGTCAATGTAAAAAACACTTACGTACGTTGGCTAGAGGGTATGAAAAGCATTAAGTGAACACGAAATATCCGGGACACTCCAGTGATCAAATAAAGGTTTTTCCGTTTTCTTGTATAATAAAAGTCAAGCTTCTATGCTGCTTTGGACAATATTCTATGCCACTGTTTACACTCTTCCTTTATTTATTCTGTCTTCACATATATCTTTCATTCTCGACTCTTCTCATACCCTTCCTCTGTAAGTTCTGCATCTTATTCTTCTCTTGAAATCGGTACAGATTTTTGAAAACTTGACTATGAGTGAAATACGTTTTTGGAACCTCGGCACTAATTTGAAATTTTATAGTTTTTTCCTTCGTTATTTATTTACCAGTTTAAATATTTCCAAGTAATTGAGAGGAAAATCTGTAAGTCAACTGGGATCCACATTTCGGAAATAAAAGATTAGAAGATAGCTAAGAATACATTACAATTTTTATCTTTCGGATATATTGTTCAATGTCTTATCTAAGTGGGCATACTATCACAGGCAGCAATAGTACACATTAATTTAAGTTAGGAGGGACGTAAATATTATGAAATTACCTTATCTACTTCTCGTACTAGAGGCACCTACTTACATATACTCTCCGTTACTTCTACTCGACAACTGTCTTACCTGTCTTCACCCATCCACAAAGACTTTTCTCTTAACTAGCTAAACTTACTCGTTTAACTAACATCCTCCCTCCAATCACATGGCCTTCAGCATCTCTTGGTCCCTCATTACATGCTAAACTACATATTCTGCTTTTTAACAATATCCTGAAACACTTTTCTCCTCACCCTTCATATGAAGCACCTCGTCGTTTGTCTTATATTATGTCCATCGCACTTTCTCTATTCTCCTCCACACCCACATCTAAAGCTCTTGCATCAAAGTTTATGGATCACAAAACACTGCATTTCATGTTACACTCGTCGCGAGTATTTTATTACGATAATTAATCAAGGGATATTGTATTCTGTTCTCTCCATAATTTGTTGCGGTGATAAAAATTCAATTGCTTTAAATTTCCATTCTGACCCACATGACCAAACTTAAGAGTTCTTATAGCTATTCATTTGGTGGAGCAATTTTCCTTCATCATGGCTTAATGGAGCTCTACAGATGCCCTTCTGGGTTGAAGACGTTGGAGCAGTAATGTGTAATATGCCATCGTTTAAGGAAATTAATAATCACATCAGTTTTAGGTTAACGCCGAAAAATTTATTTAAGGCATTTATGTTTGTGTACTGATTGATGTGAGACTTTGCATACGTGTTTTTATTAATGACTAGCTGAAGGTACCCGTTGAAATTCAACGGGTGTGAAACACGTTGCACTTATTTTTAAGAAAACCACAAAGCCTGAAGAATACTGTCAGCGTGATCATTTGAGGTGTTCGTATCCTATCATGTATGTAGTGTTCGTTGTAGTAGACACGCTGACCATTTTTCAGGTGCACGGAGAGTTGAGAGACTGTTTGTCCTCTTTCATGCTAGGGAAACCCAAAAATGGGCCACGCATGTTTATTACCATTTAAATAGCTCCCAGGTTGATAGATAGTCACCTCGTCCCTGCGTTTCTCTTGAGCCGTCTTCTGAGTGATTAACAGCTTGATCACTTCCCTTGTGCACATTAAATATATTTGCATTCAATGACTTAATTGAGGTGCGAGATTCAACGTTGATATTTGTGTTGAGAATCTTCATCAGAATTTGAGAGTAGGGTACAATCCAGGGGTTGACAACGTCAAAAAGAGCATTCCCAGCCGCTGCTGTGTTTATTTCACCTATAAATCCTCCATCACCCGGACTGCGCCTTCGGCATAAAGGGTAGCCATAATTATTGGTTTCGGTTGCTAAATAAAAAAATATATGGTGATGCTTAGTGCACTTGCCGATTTTCATGCACGGATGTCGTTCATTGCGCAGAATTTCCGTACTTAATTCGGGTAAGAAGCATGTAGTGACGTCATCATTATTTCCGCCATCTTAATACAGATTGAAGTTTTAACAGATGGGACTATATTTGAATCAGATTTATAGCTGGTTACCCGTCAGTAGGTTGGGCTAGGATAAAATTTGTGCGGTTTTTAGCGTAACTCCTGAAACAGCACGGGGAGATGATCATGAGATCGCTGGTGGGCATTTCTTTGAGCATTTCTAATCTGTGTCGTTTTTCTTGCAAGGACTCATTTTCTCGCAACGAACACATTCCTCTTGCTCTAGAAGATTTATTCGAAAGTTTACTCATTTTTTCTTTTAGGCATGTTGATGGATATATTTTTAAGTCCAAAGGAGGGAAACAGCGGCGAGTGAGAGTCTTGAAAAGGCAACGCGATGATTGAGTGAATGAAAGTTTACTGCACTTTTACAATTTTAAACATATTTAAATAACTTGTAACGTTTATGAAGTGGGAATTGGTCTCAAAAACTGTTCGCAATCTTTATCAAATTCAACGGGTGTGAAAAAAATTGAACGTATTTTATAAGAAAACCAAAAAGCCTGAAGAACACTGTCAGCGTAGTCAATTGAGGAGTTCTTAACTTAGTATGATATCGTTGACGTTCCTTCGTTCGTTCGTATGATGTGGAAATTGGTCTAAAAAACAATTCGCAATCGAAATGAGTGGCAGACGGTTCCACTACGTGTACTACATGTGAGTATTACACGATAATAAACAACGCTGTGTTTGTTGTAGCAACAGAGGCATTATTACCATTACTATTTGCTTCACGTAAATATTCTTGCACGTTTAATTGCTTTATGTGTATCGTTTACTACGTAAGTGTTCTCTCATATGCATGGAGTACCCCTATGAGAGCTACTTTGAGAATAGACATTGAAGAGTATACTTGTTGTAAATATGCATTGAATTTATCGATTACCCCCCGAAGCAATCTATCATGGGGCCCTTGGGACTCTGGACTCTTCTTATACAACTTTTCTTTCCACGTGCTATCATGGGCCGGCAGGAAAACTTAAATTCCAGATGCGTGAATATCCTTTGAAATTCAAATCTCTGGTTGTCAAGGAAATATGATATAGTTGATTTCAGAGAAAAATGTGATATTTTTCAGCTATAAACATAATTTTCAGAGAATTATGAAGCGTAAAAGAAAATCGATTGAAAGAATTAAAAATTTCATTTATTCAGCCACCCAATAAAAAAAATTCCAGCCCTCTATCTTGAGTGAAAGTAATTTTAAAATGCAAAAAATGAAACCACTGCACCGAACCCAATGCTTAGCATGGACCATCAGGGACCACCAAGGGGGGCCTTTGGGGTCCTGACAGATTTTTAATATAGCCTATGTTACATCCTGGTACATTTTATAACTACATACAAAATTTCAGCTCAATCGGTTCAGTAGTGTTTGCGTGATTGAGCAACAGACAGACAGACAGACAGACACCATTCAATTTTTATATATTAGTATGATAACTGTTAATAAAAGTGAAAAAGTCATAATTCCAGTTTGATTTTTTTTATTTAATGCAAGTTAAGCACGTATTATTATGGCACTTGACACTTATTTAATTCGTAAACACATGTACATATTTTCTTTTAAACGTGAAATATCATATTTCTAATTATTATATTTCTTCCTGGCAAATATCACGCGGAGCTCAATGTCAGAGAGAAGCACTTTTTCAATATAATTTAGTCCTTATTTCAATTACCACTTCGTAAACTAATGACTCGAACATTCTTTAGTTTTATAACAAAATTTTAATTATGTTTGTTTTTAATTTGTACCACTACCTAAATGATGAGCTCCAGCGCAATAGGGAATAGACTTAAATGAAATGTGGTCGAAATCATTTTTACGATGCTAATTATTAAATTACTAAAATTTAAACTATTTGACCCACGATTACATCTCTAGCCACCTTTAAGATATGCTGAAAAAGGTGATGTTTCCCATATTTGCTATTAACTCCAAGGGATTATACCCTAGATACGTAATATGAACGCTGTTCCTTACGCCTAGAGGAAATAAACTTAAATGAAATGTGGTCGAAAAAGTTTTTACGATGCTATTTATTAAATTACTAAAATTTAAACTATTTGACCCACGATTAAAATGTCATACAATTAAATTACAATTACAAACGATTACATTTACACAAGCACAATTTAACTGTCCAATTCCCTCGCGGAACTTAAACGTGATGAGGACGAGTTTGAAATTCCTTCTTATCCCATCGTTCGTAGAAACGTATGCATTATTCTTTTTACGTCATCCAAGAAGGAAATTGCTCAGGTTTCGTTTAATGTCATCACGAACATCACTTTAATCGCTCACGGGAGGAACGTGAAGGTTGTAGAAATGGAGGTAATATAAGCGGAGACCCATGTTCCCATCGTCACACATATTTCTGATCTCCCCGTTGCAAATCGTTATTAAGTGATTTTGATTTTGAGGACGTTGACATAAGTACGTTACATCCAAGACGAGAAAGATTTTATTTAGTGGATCAGTACCAGGGATGGATAATTTTGGGGTCCTTTTGCGATGCAATTGTTTTAAACTCTGAAGAATCATCGATGCTGAATGTCACTATGGTCACGGTCTCACTGTGAACTCATTTTAATGCAGTTGTTGAAAATGCTTGCTCACAGCAATCGGAGGCAGTTTGCATTTTTGGTTTCACACTTCAGTCGCTTGCCGGTGATAAAACATTCATACCAGTCCCATCAAGTAATCAAGTTTATAAACATATATTTTGAGTTGCCTCTCTTTTGTTTTATCCCGCATATTTTTATGTATTTAGATCGATGTCCATCGTTGAAAACGTGTTAATCCCATGTTTCGGTGCTTTACAAAGATGTTCCTACTGCTTAAATCTATGTAAAACTAACTGTCTCGACATAATTCTCCCACAATATGGGTTTTACTTCAACTAGTCTAAAGAGGGAGATTAATTAAGCCAGCCTCGGCCATATACTTTCGTTTTTTTGTTGCTCAATATATTTTCGTGACTTAAGCATTGGTGTTCTCGGCGAAGCGTTTCACTCACAAGGTTTGGGCATGATAGTAGTCGTCCTCCAATCTTGGCCCAGTACTTAAAACTACCTTTTTCCCGTCGTGGTCACTTTTACGTACTCCTCCCAAAGTGATCAAAACGATCCTACCATAAGAACTATTCAAACGGTTTTAAGCGCAAGTCACAGCATGGTAAAATATTTTAACGAATTATATATAATATAACAATACCTATGAATATGTGGGAGTGGATAGATTTTCCCAAAATTGCTTTTGATTTGTTAAGGAATTTATCAATGTTTCGTTGTCAATGCCGTCTCCATTTCGATAATGTAGTTCTTTCAATCGAATATAACTTGCAATAAGATGAATAAATTAATGCTCAATTTTAAGCTGTTTCGGGCAGTGTAGGTCTATCTCCGTTGTAGCATCACCCTTTAATTAACCGTTGTAGCACCCCATTAACCGTTGTAGTATCACACAATAACTCGAGTAATGGCTTCTGTAACTCTATTTCTTGTTCAATAGTGAACGTGATATAGGTAAAAAGGAGATGGAAACAGTTTCCGAGATCATGTAAAAAACCTTTGCTATGACCTTTTTGCGGAGCAACATATTATATTCAAGTGAAGCCTATATCGTGGAGGAAAGGAAGATATTATATTCCAGCAAAAATAAATATCACGTAACGATAGCACTATTTCTTTTCCCACTTCATGTTTATTCCAAGTGAAGGAATTTAACTTTTCATTCATGGCATGGAACGACATCTTTTCAGATATCATTACTCGAGCGCGGCTCCTGGGAAATTTTAAATGAGTACATCGTTGCTAATAAAAAAGTAATAAGCCGCTTATTGTTTACGGCCTTGAGAAAGACCCACGACCAATCGAATCCCATTCCATTCACGATAGTCTCCTTGTATTTTCAAAATCTAAACATATTAGGTCCGTCAGAATGTGTAGCCTCTTTTTCGGCTGAACAAAAATCCCGAAATTAGCTTCGAAAGTCTCCAAAGAGCATTGATTGAAAATCCAGCAATTAGGCTGAAAATAAAAAAAACATTGTTGCTACTGCCGCAAATGTATGGGAGTGGGCAATTTACAGTAATTCCGTAAAATATCCGAAAGAAAAATAATTGCCGCAACCTGGGATCGAACTCCAGCCACTATATGAGGAGTATCTTTTCTCTAAGTATTTAAATAATGCTATTTTTTTAAAGTTACATATTGGTTATTGTATGTTTTCGTCATTTATTGGCTGTGTATATTCCGGATAATGATAATAATAAAGTGTTAATTTTGCTATCAAACCATTGAAGGAGGTTTCAGAAAGCACCAGTTTCAGGATGACGCGGAAGAAGTTACAAAAGGTGGCATGAGAACTTTTAATTATTAAAAAATATACGTAAAACAACTTACGTATTCTTGTAGGTGATTGTAGGGATAAGAGTAAAAAAAACTTCATCTTACCGATTTAGTTTTTATTTTAACTAAATGCTATTTAAACACGTAGTCTTATGCTGCATAACACGTATATCTTAACAACTACAATATATGTACATATTTTGTTATGCACGCCAAATTTTACATTTATTAAAAACAATATATGTTCCATACAGATATCAGGTTTTCACGCCGAGACCTTTATTTGAAAAAATACGTATTTGTATGTTCTTTCGAGTACTGCGAAAAATGCTATAGACTAAAAGAGGCTTTAATTAAGAAAACATTTCAAAAAAATATTTTTTTCATTCCGTTACTGACTGTATGGTAGGTTTATTACATAAAGTGACACATTTTAATGAAATGTTGTCCAAGAATATTTTCTATTGTAATTATTTAATTATTTACACGATCACTCATTGATCCACGATTATATTTGCATGAGCAACGATAAAGCTTGCTGTAAAAGGAGAAGTATTAAATTTACTATTATTTGGAATTTTCCCATCGATATTTAATATGAGTGCTGTCCTTCGGCTCTTAGAGGACATGGTTAGCAGAACTCCTTCCTCCGATTCCCACACAGCACATAAACGTGATAGGCACGCGTTTGAAATTACTGCTTATCCCATTGTTTAAGGGACATTTGAATAATGAATTGTACCCCATCTAGTAAACGGAGCAGGTCTTGTTTCTTTTGACGTTATCACGAGAAGCACTTAGAATGCTTGCGGGAGGAACGTGGCGGTTGGGGAAGTTGGGCATATATAAGTGGGGACCTGTGTATATACTATATTCAGACACTTGCCTGATCTCCCCGTTGGACAGAGTTATTTGGTGAGTATTATTTTTAAGACTTGGGCATATTTTTGTTCTAGCCAAGACTAGATACGTTCATTCGCTGTGCAGTGCCAGGGATGAAACATTTGGTGGATTCGCGAACTCAGTGCTTTTAAACTTAGCGCCATCTAGGACGATTGTCACTATGGTCGCCGTATCACCGTGAACTCATTTTTATGCGGTAGTTCAAATGCTTGCTCACATAAAATCGTGGTAGTTAGCTTTGTTGGGCTCACTACAAATGCTTAATGCTGATAGAATGTTCGAAATATTCACATCTCATTCAAATGTTAACAAAAATATATTTGGAGCCATTATTTTGTGTTTAACTGCATCTTTATGTGGGAATCGACCGATTTCTGTCGTTGGAAACGTGTTGGTGCTCTGGAAAAATTTAACTTGTGTTTTAACCACTATAGAACTACCTGATTCCGCTGAATGTACACATTTTGGATCTTACTTCAAATGGTTATCGGGGAAAGTTTTTTAAAGCTAGTCTCGGTCCTTAAATTTCGTTTTATTTTGGCCCGAAATATCCATCGTGGTTATCTATGTTGTGTACATATTACATATTTTTCGTGTTTTAGTTTTAAGTATGTCATCTATCGTAAAATATTTGTTTTCAGCTTCTTCTTCAAAATTAGGGCGTATGTCAGATGGTAGAGCTCTCGCTTAGCATAAGATAGGTACCGAGAGGTACACGACGCTTCAAATAAATTTTCGCAGTAGCGTTTTTCTCCAAGGGCTTGGGCTATCTTGACTACTCTGTGGGACTTGAGATGGTTTCAGCGAGATAGTTCCCTAGTCATAATGGAGTCTATATTAAAATTTTATTTTTTAATTTCAGCATCTGTTAGATGTATAAAATAAATATTGCAATATTAATGTCACAAAGACATAGTTATATATGACCAAAATTATCAGTAATTAAATAGATAAAGCTATATAAGTCTCTAACATGACTCATTTTTTCCCGCTGTACGGCTGAAAATCCTTCAAAACAGCAGGTTTTTTTGCGATTCTGTCAAAATTACTGTGGTTAGTAATAGGATATACTATATAAATAGTTGAGAAAACATGTAATATACACGTGGTTAGTTTTTTGACGAAATATAGGTGCTAGAAGTTCCTAATTTGATTAATATTCTCTCTCTGCAGCGCACAGCCATAATCTATCCCATGTAAAACAGCTTATATTTACAGGCAAATTACTCTAAAAGTAGTTCGGCAAGGGGTTGATATTTTTGTATCATTGGAAAGATGAGAGTTATATCTTTCAAATGAGGTCAAATTCATCAAATTATAGATGAAGTGTTTTTTCTCTCAAACTACTTTAAGGGGCAGCGGAATGAGTATTCTTAACGACGTCTCTCTGCGTAGCGTCAGGAGCTCCAGATTTGCCAATCTCGTCAACGTGCTTAAATCAACCTTTTTTCATTTCGTCAATCATTTTGATAATCAGTTAGTTTTTTTGTACAACTCGTAAAGCAATAAAACGAGCCTTCCGTATGAATAGGTTTAAAACATTCCATTTCTAATCGCAAGTGACGCCATGATAAAATATTTTTCAATAACGATATAACAATACTTTTGAAGAATAGTTTCTGTGGGTACATTTTCCAGAGCAGTTTTAAATATGGTACGCAATACATTGACTTTTCGCAGTCGGTGTCGTCTCTATATCTATGATGCAGTTCTCTCTATCGGATATAACTGACAGTAAGTCTAGTTCTAGGTTAGTTGATGTGTAACGATACTTGAACTTTTAAAATATGATTATTTAAAAAAAATCTCATTTTCAACGACTTCTGTCTTCCATTTCGTTTAACCTGGTTCTTAAATTCGATGTTCTTAAAGTTTGTGCTCAACGCTTTCTGTGCATTTTTCAAAGCCTGACCAACTTGCAGAATTTGTGCCAACTCAGTAAAATTAAAATGGAATGCTTTAATTTTTAACACCAATGTACTTAACGCTAATGATGAATTGCGATCAAAAGTAATTGTGCAGTGAAAATGGAAAAGGTTGTAAGTGCCAGAAACTAAAACTTTAATTATTCAATAAAATAAGTGTAAAACATTGAATATTTACTAAACAAATTATTATCTATTTAAAGAAATGGATGTTTGTTTGTCTGTCTGTCCGAGATTAATAGACTCGGACACCGTTTAACCGATCATCATGAAAGTTGGCACATATATGTATTTTTTCAAGGAAAAGGTTTTTGTGCTATTTAAAAATGCCTCAGAGCCCCAAAAGGTCCCAAAAAGGGCCATTTGGTGGTTTAAGATACGAATTGGGTATCGTGCAGTGGTTTCATTTTTAGCTTTTTTAAACTACTTCCGCTCAAGATTTGAAATTATTTATGTGACTTTTTTATCAAATGGCTAAAAGAATGAAGTTTATAATTCTTTCAATCCGTTATCTTTTCCTATTCGTATTTGTCTGAAAACCGCGTTTTAAGCTGCAAAAACGCACATTTTTCTCAGAAATCAACAATAGCATATTTCCTTGACAACCAGATTTTGGTCTTTAACGCATTTAAAATTGATTTAGTTTAGTTAAGCTGATTAGGAATGCTAAGCATTGGGTTTCATGCAGTGGTTTATTTTTTTGTCAGAAATCAACAACAGCATATTTCCTTGACAACCAGCTGTGGTCTTTAACGCATTGGAAATTCATTTTGCTCAGTTAACCTGATTAGCAATTCAAAGCATTGGGTTTTGTGCAATGGTTAAAGTATTTTGCTTTTAAAAAATACTTACACTCAAGATAGAGAGCTAAAAATTCTTTTATCGGATACCCGAAAGAATTAAATTTTTCATTTTCTTCAATCGATTCTCCTCTTATATGATAACTTATTAAGAAAGTGTTATCCCGAGCTTCGAAGGGTTAATTCTGCTATACATATATAAAAATGTTATGGTGTCTGTATGTCCGTCTGTCTGTCTGTTGCTCCACCACTCGAAAACTACTGGAACCATCGAGCAGAAAATTGCCATGTAGATAGAAAATATAGGTATCTGGCTGTAACATAGGCTATATTGAAAAGCCCTCGGGGCCCCCAAAGACCTGGTGGTCCCTGGTGGTCCATGCTAAGCTTTGGGTTCGGTGCAGTTGTTTCATTTTTTGCTTTTTAAAAGTACTTTCACTCATGATAGAGAGCCAGGAGTTTTTATCGACTGGCTGAAAAAATAAAGTTTCCTTCTATAGATTTTTTAGGCTTCATAATTGTCTGAAATTAATTTTAGGCTAAAAAATCTCATATTTTTCTCTAAAATCAGCAATAGTTAATTTCATTGACAACCAGAGATTTGATTTCAAAGGATATTCATCCCTCTACCATTTAAATATCATGTTTTCCTGCTAGCCCATCATAACACGTGGAAAGGAAATCTGTATAAGGCGGGCCTAGAGTCCCAAGGGCCAGACAGATTGGTTCGGGGGGTAATTGATAATTCAATGCACATGTACAAAAAATTTACCCTTCAAAGTCTATTCTTAAAGTAGCTCTCATAGGGGCACTGCATGTATGTGAGAGAACACTTACGTAGTAAACGATACACATAAAGGAATTAAAGAGGCTACGCAAGCAATTAAACGTGCAAGAATATCTATGTGCACCGAATAGTAACGTTAATAATGCCTCTCTTGCTATAACAAACACAGCTTTGTTTATTATCGTTTAATGCTCAGATGTATTACACGTAGTGGAACCGCCTGCCTCTCATTACGATTTTGAACTGTTTTTAGACCAATTCCCACATCATAAACGTTACAAAATATTTATATATGCTTAAAAGTATTATAGTACAGTTAACTTACATTCATTCCATCATCGAAATGCCTTTTAAAGACTCGCCGCTGTGTTTCCCCTCTTTGGACTTAAAAATATATCCATAACCATGCCTAATAGAATAAAGGGTAACCTTTCGAAAAAATCTTCTTAAGCGTGAGGAATGTCTTCTTGGTGAGTAACTGAGTCCTTGCATGAAAGAAGACAAAGGTTAGACTTGGATGCTCAAAGACATATCCACCAGCAATCGCATGAGTATCACCCCGTGGCTTTTCTCGGGTTACGCTAAGAACCGCAAAAATGTTAACCGCACTACGGACGGGTAACCAGCTTTAAATCTGGTTCACCCATCTGTTCCGCAACTTCAATCTGTTTTTCGATGGCGGAAATGATAATGACGTTACTACATGCTTCTTACCCGAAAGAAGAACGGAAATTCTGCGCAATAAACGGCATCCGTGCATGAAAATCGGCAAGTGCACAAAGAATCACCATAGATTTTTTATTTAGCAACCGAAACCATGGCTACCCTTTATGCCTAAGGCGCAGTCTGGGTGACGGAGGGTTCCTAGGTCAAATAAACATGGCTGTTGCTGCAAGTGCTCCTTCTGACGTTGTCAACCGCTGGATTGTACCCTACTCTCCAATCCTGATTAAGATACTTAACCCACAACGTTGAATTGCGGTACTTAATTAAATCATTGAATGCAAACACATTTACGTACACAATGGAATAGATCAAGCTGTTAATTACTCAGAAGACGGCTCAAGAGAACAAGAAGAACGAGGTGACCATCTATCAACCTGGGTGATATTTAAGCACTGATTACTCTGAGTGGCCCATTTTGGGGTTTCTCATGCATGAACGAGCACCTGGAAAACTGTCGCCGTGTCTACTACAACGAACATAACATACAAGATATGTTACGAACTCCTCAAATGACCATGCTGACAGTATTCATCAGGCTTTGTCGTGTTCTTATAAAATAAGTTGAATGTTTATCACACCCATTGAATTTCAACGGGTACCTTCCGCTTTCCACTACGTTTCTGTTTAATTATAAACCATCGTCTAAGCATTATCAGCGTTCCTGGAATCGGTTTTTGATTTTTTAACTTTTTTTGTATAAATTTAAAAGCAATCTCCTTATGCTTTTTCTACTTGAAATCATTTCCTTTTTGTACAAACAGCACTACTACACTATTTTCAATTTTTTTCTCTCCCGTTGATAATCAAAGGGTATTTTCGCTAGTATATTAATAAAAATAGAAAAGAAATAGGAATATCATATAGTAATTTTTTTAAAATATATAAGTAGAAACCAAATAAAGAAGAATAAAGATATAAGTGCCATCTGTTTTTTTGTGGAAAAGGATGTATGTGCCTTGCTTTATTTTTAAAAATGATGTAAGTGAAGGGTTAGTTTTAACAAAAGGATCCAAGTCCAGTATTGTTTAGAAGCTTTTTAATGAACACCATAAATTTAACTATATAATGTGTTAAAGTCATTTTTTTATTTTATGGCGCTTACATCCTTTTCCATTTTTACCACACAATTCCACAAAAATATGTTAGCATCTCTGCCTTCTTTTTCAGTTCACCATGAAGTGGTTCCTCGTCCTAGGATTGTTTGTGGTAGGAGTGGCGCTAGCTGAAGAGGCAGCTAATGGTAAATATGAATTTTAAAACTATCATTTATTCACCCATAAATCCTTATAAATCATCACAATTCACCTTAAATATAGCATTAAATGCGACAACGTTAGCGTTTCTAAACTGGAAATGTATACATTTTTTCTTTCAACGGAAACTTTTCCTATTAAACATTCCTCCGAGGATTCAAACACATTGAGCCAAATTACCTAAGGTGTATATACAAAAAATAAACGATTTGTATTTTTTAGTATGGATACTTAATACTTCCGCAAAGTATAGCTTGAAACCATAGAGTGAATTATTGAAGGCGTAGTTATTTCTTGGGATATTTAGTAAATATTTTTAAAATTCAGATCTTGGCTCTTGGATGATTATATCATTAACCGGCCGCTTATATTCACTATAATTATTGATAGCCGAATCCAGATTTTTAGTGGTCATCATTTTATAATATAAGTAAATTCCTATGATTTTACACTTATTGATCTAACCGAGCAAGGTATAAGGACCAATTTTGAAGGTTTAAAATAACATAATATACTAAA
This sequence comes from Pyrrhosoma nymphula, assembly GCA_963573305.1. Lineage (NCBI taxonomy): Eukaryota > Metazoa > Arthropoda > Insecta > Odonata > Coenagrionidae > Pyrrhosoma > Pyrrhosoma nymphula. Next base: position 121,179,352 of record OY754331.1, on the reverse strand, counting down.
ACTTCAGTCAGTCAGTGCAATAAAGAGTTCAATCATTCCGAGTTATTTCTTTCTATATGAAAAATAAAAGACATTTCCACTGGGTAACGCCGGAGAGCGTCTAGAAAATGCATTTTTCCTTCAAAGATATTACAAGGTATAATAAATCGCCGGGTAAAGTTAATGAAATTTGAAGACTTGAAACCAAGTAACTACGGTGATAAAAGAGCTTGGCCTCGGTCGCAATATCAAAGTAAGAGTCTATTTTCTGCAAACGTGCGTGTTAGAACTAATGCTCAATGAATGTAAAAATACTGGATAAAGACAGCTGATGATGTATAATCAAAAGAACGCTAGAGAATGATAAGATCTCACGTGAATCCATAGTTTTAACATTGTAACAGAATTAGAATTTCAAATTGGAACGAATACAAACGCGAGACTTTAGAGGAGGATAAAATCGAAGGAAGAGATGAAGTAAATTAATGAATTAATACCGAAATAGGAACAAGAACTTTGTAAAAATTATGCCGTGTTTTTACGTAGATATTTTCTTTTGGTAATATTTTTCAATCTAAACTTTTTTCACTACGGTAAGTATCGCATCAGTCAATCGAAAGCTCAAACACAGCATGCATTAAGTATTTCGAGATTACTATCGGTCTATGCTAGCATTTTCATAGTTGTAAAATTGGAGCATTTAGTTGATGGTACAGATGATGTTTCCATTCAGACGCATGATTTCTTGAGTTAGTCATGCATTACTTTTACTATATGCCATGATCATCTCAATGGGAGACTGGTGTTCCTAATTAGTGGAGTCTTCGAGGATGGTTAGGTGCAAGATATGTGAGCAGAAATTAAATTCACACATATAGGTCTCAATGTCGATAGCCTTCATCAAGACGGTCTTTAAACTTTACTTGAGACCTGACTACGAACAGAAGCCCAGCTAAATCCTCCAAACTCAGATTTACCCTTTACATTTCTAATCATACCACTTACTTCAAGCATTCCTTTTTGGCACAATAAAGTCACTAAATATTTTTGTTGATCCCACAGGAGCAGAGGAGAATCAAGTCGTAAAGTTGGACACGGTAGAAGATGAAAAAATGCAAACCTTCAACTACGTCATGGCTGGCGAAGCCCGCGCAGATCGTCGTGGGAATGTGAGTGACGCATCCGAAGAACATCACCGCAGGAGACACCATAGGCGAGGACACCACTCTGATTCAGACGATAGCGACTCTTCCGAAGAACATCACCGCAGGAGGCCCCACAGGCACGGACACTGCGATGATTCGGACGATAGCGACTCTTCCGAAGAACATCACCCAAGGAGACACCATAGGCGAGGTCACCGCTCTGATTCGGACGATAGCGACTCTTCCGAAGAACATCACCCAAGGAGACACCACAGGCGAGGACACCGCTCTGATTCAGACGATAGCGACTCTTCCGAAGAACATCACCCAAGGAGACACCATAGGCGAGGACACCGCTCTGATTCGGACGATAGCGACTCTTCCGAAGAACATCACCCAAGGAGACACCATAGGCGAGGACACCGCTCTGATTCGGACGATAGCGACTCTTCCGAAGAACATCACCCAAGGAGACACCATAGGCGAGGACACCGCTCTGATTCGGACGATAGCGACTCTTCCGAAGAACATCACCGCAGGAGACCCCATAGGCGAGGACACCGCTCTGATTCGGACGATAGCGACTCTTCCGAAGAACATCACCCAAGGAGACACCATAGGCGAGGACACCGCTCTGATTCGGACGATAGCGACTCTTCCGAAGAACATCACCCAAGGAGACACCATAGGCGAGGTCACCGCTCTGATTCGGACGATAGCCACTCTTCCGAAGAACATCACCATAGGAGACACCATAGGCGAGGACACCGCTCTGATTCGGACGATAGCGACTCTTCCGAAGAACATCACCCAAGGAGACACCATAGGCGAGGACACCGCTCTGATTCGGATGATAGCGACTCTTCCGAAGAACATCACCGAAGGAGGCATCACAGGCGAGGACAACGCTCTGATTCGGACGATAGTGACTCTTCCGAAGAGCATCACCATAGGAGGCCTCACAGGCACGGAGGTTCCAGGGGCAGTTCCGAGGAGAACGACTCGAATGATGATGGTAGCATGCCCTTTCCTTACCGGAGGGATCACAGGCACCATCTTAGGGGATAGGGTTGACCATGGTACCTATTACAGGAAGGAATCACTCGATGACCAACATTGTTGTTGGATGAGACGTCACCATCTGTCAGATTAATCTCACCATCTCAGGACTCAATAATTGAAATTTTTCGATGTTGTGACGTTGAAAATTTGAAAGTTACGTCATAGGCTCTCACGCACCTAACTGCTTTAGGCATCATATTTTCAATGTCACGAGCTTTGGATGTCCAAACATTGGACTTGACGACTCAGTCCCATTTATTGACATCATCGTTTGAATCTTTTGGGGTTTTGACGTCAAAATTCCGTCTTTGTCGTGAATTGATAATTCTGAATCCTTCCTGAATTAGGGGAACTGGCCAACCAGGGGTAATCAACGCCGAGGTCTCCTACGGCATGATAAAAGCAGTACTGAATAATTATAAACTCCTAGATCAATGCGTTGGAAGAAAGTTCCCCGCAATTTTTCATATTTGTCTTAAGTGACTTTAGGGAGGAGATGCACAGTATCTTCATTATTTTGCTTAACACACGTAAATTCTATTCAATGTTGATATCATATCTTTCCTGTAATATTTTTCTTGGCATTGTTCTTTCTTTTTGCTTAATTCTGGTAAATAAAAGTAAATTTGCATCCAAAAGTTATGAGTCCTTTTTCCTTTTGACATAAGGTGCTCTCAAACCTGTAATTTACCTCAACCTCAAAGAATATACTCGGAAAAGTGGAGGTGAACATTTTACTTAGCTAATAAAATACGACATATGTATCTTATGGAGGTGGTTGGAGCGATCTAATGCAGGCATTTTTAAGTCTTCTGGGCCCTGCTGCGTCCGGCTATGGGATATGGATCGTAGTTGTCCCCAAATGTAATACTATACCACCACCTTACGAAAGTAATATTTGCGTGATGAATCGCTTTTCAATATTTTCACAATTGAGGCAAAAATACGTGCATTGAATAGTGTTTTTACTTCTATCTTTGATTTTAATAGTCGCAGAGCAATGTTATATATTAAGGACTCTTAGATAACGGTAAATAAAGCATTCTGTTTTCGTCATTTAAAACGAATAGGAATCGTTCTGTGGTTCGTATAAAATATTGTTGAATAGAACTTTACCTCGCAAAATGTGGCAAATAAATTCGGTAAATGAACAACTGATAAAAGAAACCTGAATAATGAATGTATTACCCCTGAATATAAGTTAAGACTACCTGAAACAGACTTGGATATCAACTGTTTAACTATGCCAATAACTGTTTAGATGATTCCTCATTAAGACTTTTTTATTATGTATTTTTTTATTCTTACAGGAGATAAAGGTTTAATAATTTAAATTCTCTTTGCCGACATTTCGCATTTATATACATACTTATTCATGGCTACAATAAAAATTATTGGGCGCATTGCACATCATTTGAATATGGTTTACAATGTGGTACATAATTTTGATAAAAAGTATATATGAAAGGTATTTTAATTTACCTATATCTCCTGAAAGAAGAAAAAAATGGAAATAAATGTTATCATATCAACATCATGTATTAATGTAATGTATATAAATGTCTTTTTTTGTTGGCTTGAACCTTTTTGTTCTTAGCCATTCATTACATACAGACAGGTTAAGTGTGATGCAAAATGCAAATCACAATTTACTTTGTGTATTTAATTATCAAAATGATTAAGGTTATGGTGAAATCTCTGAATAGGTGCAAAAAAGAGTAAGCTCAAAGTATGGTTGATTTAGGTAGGTTTGATGTCAAATTATAGACATGCACTTCTCAAACCATTTAGCCCTGAGTGTTGCAATACTTATCATTTATTGGCGCTTTTCCATTTACCAAGATCCGAGCATGAATTACAGATTTTCCCGGCTTAAGAAATGTTCGCAGGTCAGTGTCCGTGATTGCCGTACATGGAGGTCGCTATCTCGGAATCGACGTTCGATACCCGTATCCATGAAGTATGTTCGTATACTCGGTGGGCGTATGGATATGAGTTTCCTTCAATCGTTGAATTGCAATTTTCCGCAAAAATGTTGCCTTAACTTGACGGTGATATCTTCATCTGTCAGATTATTTAAATATATTACCGACTGGTTTTCTTCATCCAAGGTCATACAAAAGTCTTTCAGATCAACACGGTATTGTTTCATTTACTCAGCAGATTTATAGCAGCTCTTCCATTACAGGTATAGTAAACATGATTTTGTTTCCTATGACTTTTAGTTTCCCAATCGTGTATTTTATATTCTTTTAAGACAAATAACTCTGATTGTCTTTACATGTGTTTTTAAACAAGAGTTTGCAGTGCGTAACACAATCATTCATGTAGTTGATGTAGTATCCTAGGTTTAATTGATAAGTTCTACAGAAAAGCCTTACGCCTAGTCCAGGTAAACTTAGCTTACCTTAACAGTATTATTTATAAAACGTCTTAGGCTTGAGGATGCTAACTTTTCGAGGGGTATATTGGCGTTTATGACCGCCTAAATCACTTCGATGTTAAACGTTTCCATTTCCAGTAATAATCCTAGCATTTTGCAAAGAATTCTAGGGAGATATTTATCTTATAGATGGCCCAGCCTATTGAAGATCTCTAAAGTGTTCATGTGTTGCTGTGGCAACATGCTTCTCGCATGAATCTTTACTCGACCAGTCTATTCTGGAGTTACAGAACTTGCACATAACAGTCTGTTTCATAAGGTCAAAGATATAGAACCCTTCATTTGCATATCCATTCACGCGTTCATGTACATTTAAGACATTCGGCATTATCACAAAGTGCCTCTCATCACCTACAAAACGGACTATAGACACCGCGGAAAAACTGTGGATGAGCTGACGACAGGTGCAACTTTCGACATGACTTTACTGAATGCTAGCTTGCTATTGGTCGATGCAACACAATATACAGTCGAATCCTCGTTTAATATCCCTCTCATTTGCGTTGATTTCGCCAATAGCAAGCTAGCATTCGTTAAATAAAATAAGTCGAACTCTTTATGGAAACTTCGATGGTTGCGCAAATTTATGATCGAAACTCGAAATGAGCGGGATTTTCAAGTTTGACACCAGATTTTGTATTCAATCTATAAAAAATGGAAATACACTCCGATAAGTTACGAAATCGCTGCAAAAATCGTGAGTAATGTCAATTGTAAGTAAAATAACAAAAATAGCAAAATGTGAAACAATACGTACGCGCAAAACATGGTAAATTACACCAAGATTTGACATATCCAATCAAATTTCACTGATCTATAAATCTGGAATGGCTTGTGAAAACACATTTGTGAAAATGAAGAAGCCATATGTATACTTAATTGTATAGCTTAGTGTTTTTGGTGAGATAGTAATACCAAAACATTATGAAAAACCAGTTTAGTCCAATTCAGAGATGCAGTATTTGAAAAACGACCTCCTAATCCATACAATTGACCTACCACTCGCAGGATATACCATTTCGCCTGCACAGCATTCGAGTCTCGTTTGCCTCCTGTCGGTCGACTTGCCTTCGCACTCCAGTACACACCATTTCCTGCATCCTGTCAACCTGCATTTTGCTATACTATATATTTCAGTCAGACAGTTAATAATTCCGTTTACCATCTGTACAGTCGTCTTTTACACTCATTCATATGCTCATTGACCAACATTTTTGCTCCCCTAAACTTTTAGCCGCGAATCCAGCGCTGCGACAAAAACACGATTTTTGGCACGCCTTTTTACATAAAATTTGAAAAAATTGAAAAAGCAATTATCACACAAATCATCTTTTTCACAAAACTGTAACTGAGTATCACGTTTGGGATTATAGAACAGCTTTCGGTAAAATCGGAGACCATTAGAGAGAGTCAATTGTTTGTTGTTTTGAGTTGGAATGCCCTGCATTTATATATATATATATCAACAAAGAATTAATCCAAATTTATTTTACGAATATGATTCAGATTTCAGTGTGAAGGACTTTTGTTGGATGGGTTACAAACATTTGAAAATGAACATCAAGTCGACATCTTTACTCTTTCAGTTATTCTGACCCATACTATAAAACGTCAAGAACCGCTTAGAATGATATTTTCGAGAAAAATACATCTTAATAAACGTTTGCACTGAGTTACGAACTACTTTAAACTGATGTAAAGGCGTGATCCCAATGCCTTTATGTATTTTAAACCTTTAGGAATCAATTTTACATGGCGATGTTTACCGTCTGAAAATTTGATATTTATCCGTTACGTGGATTTTTTCCCCGAGTGATAAATGACCTCGATAAAATGAGCTTTTTGAGGTAATTTCATATCCACACGTATTAATAAGCCCTTTTTGAATTATTGGAATGGTTGATGCCCAGAATGTTTTGTAATTTTGATGTATGTTCCAAAATAGATCTATCTACAACACTGATATTGATCCTATGTACTTATTGGCGCTGCCTTATGGTAATAGATCAGCTCAATTCCGTGCAACAAAGCCTAGCGTACATTAATACTGGCAATCGGGAAAATAAAGGTGTGCGGGTGGCAGAAACATAATAGGATAACGAAAAGAGCTTCGTAATGGTTCATAAGACTGTGTTCAGATGAGCATAAGCGAAAAGAAGACCAAACCATGCGTAACGTATATTTCTGTAATTTGTCTAATTTCGACAGTTATTTCCGGCTTAGGAACACGACATATTGTCAATGTAAAAAAACACTTATGTTCCGTTGGCTAGGTGGCTATGAAAAGCATTAAGTGAACATGAAATATCCGGGACACTCCAGTGATCAAATAAAGGTTATTTCGTCTTCTTGTATAATAAAAGTCAAGCTATTTTGGACAACATTTTATCCCACTGTTTATACTCTCTCTTTATTTTTTTCTTCTGCACATATATATTTCGTTCTCGATTCTTCTCATACCCTTCCTCTGTACGTTCTACATCTTATTCTTCTCTGGAAATCTGTAAAGATTTTTGAAAAATTTTCCATGAGTGAAAATTGTTTTTGGAACTTCGGCACTAAGTTCGGCAATTTTATAGTATTTTCCTTTGTTTTTTATTTTCGAGTATCCACGGTTAAAATTTTCCAAGTAATTAAAAAGAAAATCAGTAAGTCAACTGGGAGCCACACTTCGGAAATAAAAGATTAGAAGAGAGCTGAGAATATATAACAATTTTTAGTATTCTGATATATTGTCCAATGTCTTATCTAAGTGCCCATACTATCAGAGGAAGAATACCTATTAGTTTAGGTTGGGAGGGACGTAAATATTATGAAATTAACTTATCAAATTCTAGTACCGGATACACCTACTTACTTATACTCTCTGTTACTTCAGCTCGACAAGTGTCTTACCACTCGTCACCCATCCATAAAGTCTATTCTCTTAACTAACAAACTTACTCGTTTAACCAACATCCTCCGTCCTATCACATGGCCTTTAGCATCTCTTGGTCCCTCATTCCATGCTATACTACATATTCTGCTTTTTCCCAATATCCTATTGCACTTTCCTCTTCTCACCCTTCATATGAAGCACCTCGTCGTTTGTCTTATATTATGTCCATTGCACTTTCTCTATTCTCCTCCACACCCATATCTAAAGCTCTTGCATCAAAGTTTATGGACCACAAAACACTGCATTTCATGTTACACTCGTCACCAGTATATTATTACGATACTTATTCAAGAGTTATTGCATTCAGTTCTCTCCGTGATTTGATGCGGCGATAAAAATTCAATAACTTTAAATTTTCATTCTGACCCACATGACCAAACGTAAAGAGTTCTTATAGCTATTCATTTGGTGGAGCAATTCTCCTACATCATTGCTTATGTGACTGTACAAATGCCCTTCTGAGTTGAAGACGTTGGAGCGGTAATGTGTAATATGCCATCGTTTATGGAAATTAAAGGAACTTCTGAATAATATATTTTGCCCCATCTAGGAATCGAAACGGGTCAGGTTCTTTTTATCGTTACGAACCGAATACGTTATCACGAAAACCACTTAAAATGCCCGCGAGAGGAACGTGGCAACCATTTCCATTCCATACATAAGTTAAAAAAAAATATTTTTGGTTGCCTGTATTTTAGGTTTGAACTGCATATTTATGCGAGATTAGACAGATTTTCACGTTGAAAATGTATTACTCTATATTTTAGGTGCTCTGCAATAATGTTACTTCTGCTTTAACCCTTGTCAAACTACCTGATTTGGCTTAACTTACATTTCGGAACTTACTTCAAGAGATAATTAGGGAAAGATTATTTTAGCTGGTCTCCGTCCTATAATACCTTTTTTTTGCTGGAAATATCTTTCGTAGCTCTATCAATGTTGTATACTTATTATATATTTTTCGTGATTTAGATTTAAGTTTTCAATTTTCTTAAACTATTTGTTTTTAGCTTCTCCTTCATATTTGGGGTGTATCTCAGACGGTATAGAGCTCGCTTAGTATAATAGAGGAACCGGAATCGATACCCGGCGCTTCAATTATTATTCTTAACAGAGCTTTTCCCCAAGAGCTCGGGCTTTGTTGATAACTTTGCGGTACTCAAGGAGTAGCAGTTTGAACATTTCTATGGACGTCACTTGGCGTATAATCAGGAGCTCAAGATTTGGTAATCTCGTCAATGTGCTTAAATCGACCTTTATCTCGTTTCGTTGTTCATTTTAAGATGCAGTGCGTTTTTGTGTACCTACTACACGTAAAGCGATAAAATAGCCTTCCATAGGAATACCTTTTATACATTTCATTTTGAAGCACAAGTTATGCCATGCTAAAATATTTTTCAAATACAACATAAAAATTATGTTAAAAAATAGTGTCGGTGAATACTTTTTCCAAAATATCTTTAAATTAGGTACACGATGCATTGAATTTTCGCAGTCGATTTCGTTTCAATATCGATGATGGAGTTTTTTATATCTGATATTATTAATAGTAAGTCTAATTCTGTGGTTAATTGTTGCGTATTGATTCGTAAACTTTTAAATGTGAATTATTTAATAAAAAATCTAATTTTTAACGACCGTTGTCTTCCAATGCGTTTATCATGGTTGATTTACTGCGATATTCTTAAAGTTGTCAACACTTTCTGTGACTTTTGCAAGTTTGACCAGCTTGCAGCAATTTGAGCCGACTAAGCCAAATAAAAATAGAATGCTTCAAGCTCTGACCAGCCATGTACTTTCCTCTAATGGTGAAATGCGATCGTGATGGAATTCCACAAAAATATGACAGCATTTTTACCTTTTTTTCAGTTCACCATGAAGTGGTTTCTCGTCCTAGGATTGTTTGTAGTTGGAGTGGCGCTGGCTGATGAGGCAGCTAATGGTAAGTATGAATTTTCAAACTATCATTTAATCACACATCAATCTCAATAAACTATTATAGTACACTTTCAAAAATTGGATGTAGCATAAACCACCAAATTTGAGATTTTAGTTAACTGGAAATGTATGCATTTTTTCTTTCTAGGGAATGCTTCCAATCAAAAATTCTTCCAGGGATTCAACAACGCTCTGAATCAAATTACTGAAGGTGTATTGATTTCTCGGGGTATCAAGTTAATATTTTTAAAAATTCAGAAAGTTCGCCGCCCGCTATTATTTCCAATAATGGAGAGTTTTATTTCCAATTCAAATTTTTTCGGTGGTTTTCATTGTAACCCTTTCACTCCCAAGCATTTTTCAACATGTATACTCAAAACTCCCAAGGGTTTTTTCATGAAATTATAAACACTTTTCGCCGCCCGCTTTCATTCCCCATGATAGAGGGCCAATTCAAATTGTTTCGGTGCTCTTCATTTTAAAGTTCAAGTAAATTGGTATGATCCCACACTTATTGCTCTGACAGAGTCAGGATTCAACATCTATTTTTATAGTTTAAAATGGCGTTATATATTGAAACTTGAGTCGGTCAGTGCAATTAGCGATTGAATTATCTCGATATACGTATTTCAACATGAAGAATATAAGAAATTTCCACAGGGTAACGCCGGGGAGAGGTTTTTAAAAATGCCATATACTTTTAAAATTTATACAAGTTACAAAAGGAATTTCTGGTAGAATTCGCCAGCGAATGTATAATTAAATGAAAGAATCTTGAAACCAAGTAACCACGGTGATAAAACAGCTAATTTTTAGACCTATTCGAATTATCAAAGTAAGAGTCCTTTTTCGGGTAACTTGCGTAAAAGAATAAAGGCAGAATGGATGTAAAAATACTGGATGAAGACAGCCAATGATGGATGATCCAAAGATCGCTGGACAGCGATAAGATCTTAGGTGAAATTCATTTTTTCAAAATTGTAGTAGAGTTAGAATTTCAAACTGGAACGATTGCAAGCGCGAGAGTTTAGAGGAGAAACAGGCCGAAGGAAGAGACGGAGTAAATGGACGGATTAATACCGAAATAGCAATTGGAACTTTGATGAGCTAATACACTGCCTTTTCCTTCATATTTTATGGTGGGATTATTTCTCTATCATCTCTTTTCTCCTGACCATAAGTATTGCATCAACCAATAGAAAGCTCAATCACAACATGCATGTAGTATTCCGAGATCACTCTCGATTCAAGTAAGCATTTTCAGAAACGTAAATTTGATGATACGGAAGTTATTTCCAATCAGGCCCATGAGTTCTCAAGTTAATCTTGCAATACTTTTACCACAATCCAAGCTCATTTCAATGGCAGATCGGTGTTGAAAATTAGTACAGTCTTTAGGATTGTTTGATGCGAGATGTTTGGACTCGAATGCAATTCACATATCTAGGTCTCACTTCCTATCCCACGACGGCAAATAAGATCTCGTATAAAATGATTTGCCATTTTATCTTATGACATATTTTGATCGCGCTATGCATTTACATTTCGATAGCAGTAAAATCTTTAGCGAAGGTACCCTCATAAATATTTTTCAGAAATATGTAGGAAAGTGTACGAAGGATAGTCCCTCGAGGCAATTTATCACTACAAAGGAACAATTCGTCTAGAAAATTATTTTGGGTGAATGAGCAACTGACTGTTGTTTATGGTAACAAAAATAATGAATAGGGATATTGAGTTTTTCCACGTATGTAATAACTTCTAGAATGGGTGAGGCGGGTATTTTTTAGCGTATTCAAATTTTGTGAGAGATTATCTGTGTTTAAGACAATTTGCATCGTAAATAAAGGGGACACAGTTAGACTATATTTTTCTATTACTCTGAAATATGTTCAACAAAGTAACCGTTTTCTTAAGAGCTTTTAATGTCAATATTTCCAAGAATTATCCGATTAGAAACATTGCACGGTTACCTTTGTTCCACAGTGGGACAGGTGCTATGTAAATAAATGAGGCTGATTGGCTATTACTGCTAGAATTAGCTTAAGCTCAATCTTCAAACGAATACCTTAGTGAAATTAGTTCATATTTATCAAGACAATTTTCATCATGACCATCTTCATCAATACCATCTTATTTTATGAATATGAAACCAATTAGTTAGTTAGCTAACGTTTAGTAATTAGAAGGCCTTAAACAAGGCAGTTTAAAACCTATGTCTTATGGGTTGAGACTTAAATAGGAATACGGGCCTAACACCTCCTCCAAACCCAGATTTACCCTCTACATTTCTCATCATACCACTCCATTTCATTTATTCCTTTTTTCCACAACATACTAAACATTTCCGTTTATCCCATAGGAGCTGAGGCAAATCAAGTCGAGAAGATCGACCCAGAAGATGATGAAGGAATGCAAGCCATCAATAATGACATAGATGACGAAGCCCGCCGTCTTGGTCGTCGTGATGGCTCGGTGACTGGTGGATCAGGAGATCGCGGCGGTGACCGCCGCAGGGGAGACAGGCGTGGAAACCGCAATGATACGAACGAGAGTGACTCGTCTGAAGAACATCACCGCAGGAGACACCATAGGCGAGGAAGCCGCTCTGATTCGGACGATAGCGACTCTTTCGAAGAACATCACCGCAGGAGACACCATAGGCACGGACACTGCGATGATTCGGACGATAGTGACTCTTCCGAAGAACATCACCATGGGAGACCTCACAGGCACGGTTGTTCCAGTGGCAGTTCAGACGATAGCGACTCGAGCGATGACCGAAGCAGGCCTCATCACCACAGAAGGGGACACAGGCACCATCGTAGGGGATAGGGTAACCTACCATGGTACCTAATACGGGAAGGAATCACTCGATCTCGAAAATTGTATTTTTACGAGACGTCATTATATCTCAGAAAAATCACATCTTATTAGGCGTCAGTAATTGAATTTTTTCGATGCGCTGACGTCAACACATTGGAAGTGACGTCATAGCCTCTCAGACACACAACTGTTTATAAGATCTCATTATTTGTATTTCACGAGCTCATGACGTATACACATTGGACGTGACGACACTGTTCCATTTGTTGACATCATCGTTTGAAAGGTTTAAGTATTTGCTGTCAAAATTCCGTCCTTATCGAGAATCGATAATTCTGAGGCCTTCCTGAATTAGGGGACGAGTGCACCGGGGGAAATCCACACCCAGGTCTCCGCAGACATGAGTAAAGCAGTGCTCAAGAATTTGTTAACTCCAAGATCAATGAATTGGGAGAAAATCGCCCGCGGTTTTTTCTAATTGGTGTTAAGGGCTTCTAAGGAGGAGGTGTAACATCAGCTTCATCATTTTGCTGAACGCAAATTAATCTTACTTGATGTAAACTTATCAACTTTCCTGTATGTTTCTTGGCATTGTTCTTTTTTCCTGCTCAACTTGTGTAAATAAAAATAAATTTGCATCCAAAAGTTATGAGTCGTTTTTCCTTTTGGCTAATTTTGCACTCGAACCTGGGCTATACGTCCCCCTCAAAGAGTGTACTCGGAAACGTTGTGTAGTTGAACATGTTGCATATCGAATGAAGTACAACGGAGTTATGTTATGGAGGCTGTTGCAGCCCGTAATGCAGGTATTTGGAAGTCGTCTGGTTCCTGCTGTGGCTCTCTTATCTCCGGTTATCTTTATGACGAATAACCTTTCTTTACCAATTGCAGGCCACATCATTCAATGTAGTACCTCCAGTTAATTCAGTCGAAATATTAATATTTAGTATGATTTGTATTTGTATTACTTGTACATACGAGAGACATATACCTGCTAGTTTTATAATTAGCACCTATATCTGATGAATAAGTCATCATTTTCTGTGCTTGCCGTTGTACCCTTAAAACGTAATAATGAAAATAATTAATAAAAAAGAAAAGGAAAATGTTTTAAATTTGGTTTTCCAAAAAAGGTTTAGTTGAAATTAAGTTTTCTTATTGACATGTAATTTTTAAAATAATATATGATATGAATACAAATTGAGAAAAATAATTAGAGTTTGCCTTTAAGTGGGACAGGTTCACCCTCCTGGCTTCTACCGCAGCCTTAAAACTTTTGAAATTTCAATTTTGGTTTATGTTTCTTCACAACGAAATATTACAATTTTTTTTTTTCCCCCTTTGTGAGGCTTTGAATCAAGAGCTACTATGAACTACAATTATTTAATATTATCAATCATCTTTTTTCACATCTTCATAACTATTATATTGATGTCTGACTCACTAAATTTCCATTACTATTTTAAATGTACATATTTGAAATATCTATTGTAATTTACTTCAATGGGGAGGTCTACTTAAACTGGATTATAACGCAGTTAAGACGTTCCCTCTACACTGAAAATTTCAATGCAAGCAGTTTTTCCGTAACTTGCGTACTATTCGTAAAATTTAACTTTGAAAATTGTGTTGTAACCTTGCGCTCAAAACGACTCGTCGCCATGTTTGATGAGCGTGACGTCAGAGTCCAAAAAAATTCCTTGGCGCTATTTATAGTCCCTAGTTCTACATCTACATCTACGAAGTGCTATGAAATCCACTACTAAGGTGTGTGGCACGGGGTGATTCCACACCAGGCATTCAGCACTCGTTCCAGCACAAATCAGAACCTCGCACGCTCCCGCGGCCGCTAGGCGCAGGCCAAAAAGCAGTCAGGAGAACAGTGCGCAGTCCAAACAGAAACTGGGAGAATGCTACGAAAATGAATATGCAACCATACAGTACACTGCTAAAGAGACATCTAGTGGTTAATATTACTAATACTATTAACATATGAATGCTACGAGATACTACTTCATGCAGAGAACAAAATAATGCCGGACAAGTCAAGCGGCGGTACATATCAAGTGCTCCTGCAAGCATCTGCATGCCAAGGCCATAGTTCTAACAATATTTTAGCTGCTTGTGAATTTAGACTAATGGCTCTGTGTTCTTTACACTTTATGATTCCTGATTTTTTTGAATTTGTATCATTATCGTGTTTACAAAATCATCTGGCCATATTCCCTTATCAAATATTTTGTTCCACATTTCTACTGTTTCGTTTTGACCCACTTCTTTTTAGCACTTAAAAATTGGATATTAAGCTCTTCTATTCCCATTGCTTTTCCATTTTTCATGTTCCTCATTGTTTGTACTATCTCCAGCTATATGACTCTATCCGCTAAATCCAGCTTCTCTCTTGCCTTATGCAAGTCTTCCGTATATTCATCTCCATCTTTCCCATATTTCTTTCTCCCCAAATATTTATTTTCCATCTTTGCACATAATCACTCTCATTTTACTTCTTCCTTTACCAACCAGTGTAAACTTTCTTACCTTATAATACAATACAAGCTGAATTACCCGGCGTTGCTCGGGATCACACTCTCTTCTCTTCCCCACTTCTATTATTGTATTGTCTTCTTTCTTCCATCTTCTTCAAAAATTTTCGGTTACCCAAGGTTTCTTAGCTCTTTTACCTTCGTAATAACTTTTTTCCTTCTCTGCTGTTTTTGGCATTTTTTAAATTGTTTTCTATGTCTCCTCTTCCTTTTCATTTTATTTCTTTCCCTCCGTAATTGCCTTAGTTAATAACTTATTCATTAAAAAAAATCTACATTAACGAATCTTTCCATATTCCATTGATGTACTTCCTTTGCCGTTTCGATTTTCTTTAACATAATTGTCATGTCCATCATTAGTAGTACATGTTCGTTGGCAATACCAGCCCCTGATAGAACTTTTGCTCTGTTCACAGCACTTATATATCTTTCATCTGCTCAAATATTATCAATTAGATAGCGAGCTATTTGTCCTGGCGCTATCCATAAAAATCTTCTCTTTTTGCGATTATCAAACCATTTGTTGCTAAAAACCTTTTTTTCTACAGATATCCACCAGTCTCTTTTGCCTTTCATTCCTTTCTCCGAAAACAAATTTTCGCACTGCTTTGCCATCCTCCCTCTATCATATTACTACGTTTCAGTCACGTGTTATTATCCTGCAGTAGTCCTCTTCTCCTTCAAATATGCTTTCTATATTCTGATACATGCTTTCAAACTCTTCATCGTCGTATGTAGAAGTGGAATACACCTCAATTATATCTAGATCCTTTAGTAGCATTCCTATTCTTAATGCTATTAGCCTATCATATATATAGATTAATCTATATAGATTTTTTACTCTTTTCTCTATTTTATTTCTCACTATTATCCCCTCCCCATGTTTTCCTTTCTTGATCTCTGAATTATATATTGTAACATCTCCAATCTTCATTCCATCCTGTCCCTCCCATCTTACTTTGCTCAAACTTATTTCATGCATTTTATTTCTCTTCATCACAATCTCTAGATGGTCCAACTTTCCATCTTTCAGCAATGTTTTAGCATTTCATGTACCTACGCGCATTCTCATTATTTATGTTGTCTGTTCTCTTGCCGCTTCCTCTGGAGATCCGATTGGGAAATCCTTTCACCTCGTGAACCTTTAACAATAGGGGACAACATCATCATTGAGTTTAACAAGGGAAATATCTTGGATCTTTAATTCAGTGGTTTCCCGTTCATTCTGTATCCTATTACTGTTTACTTACTTTAGAAGTTCCTCCGCTTTTAGAGGCAGTTTCGCATCTCAAGGACGGTAGAATGCCCTGTCCCACCACTCGCTTATACGCCCTAATATAGGTCGTTGGCTCTTGGTAAAATGTTAAAATTATCCAATATTTAAATTTTGGATTTGATAAATTAATAAAATATGCTTTCAATAACCCATCATTACCGTTCAAGCCGTGTTAAACGCCCGCAATAAATGGTGACGTTCTTCAAATCTATACCTAAAGGAAGGTGAGAAATTTCTTGCTCGGGAACCCGTTTCACGCAATACGATGCGCGATGGAAACCCCATTCACTGATGATATGAGCGAGGGGCTTGAGGGCACTTAACAGGGACCGCAAGACATTTTTATCTGCTTGCACCTCAAGACAAATCCCAAGCGAGCGCAAACCTTCATTTCGAGGGTCCTCGTACTCGCGGACCCTCTCGCCCTCGCTCGACCCATCCCTACAGGGGGTGGGTGGAGTCACTCTCCACCTAAGTTTTTATCTTTTTAAAGTTAGCAGCAAATGAAGAAACAGAGCAGCTCATCGTACCCTAAATGATGAAATGATTAAAATGTTTTTTAACCATTTTCATTCATTGTTGTTGGTGCCGAGGGTTGGGTACAAGCAGGTAATAATTTCTCGCTGTTCCGTTGAGTGCCCTGTAGCCGAAGGAGGATCTACTGATTGTGAAATAATTTAATTAAATTGAAAGAGACGAGCGATGTCCTCATCGATGCGATGTGCCAATCACGAAAACGACCACGCTTTAAATAACCTTTTATCCAAAACGTCCTGCATACCGGCTTGGTCCTCATTATATTATCAATCCGAATATTTAAGTATTTAAACGTTTCGCGATTTCACTTTAGAGGACAGAGATTGAACTAATCGATCAAATGTATCGGTTGATTTAATTGAATCAATATCAACTCGATTGTAATCGATCGTTGCAACCAGATTGATATCCGGGATGTCAGAAGGAGAAATAAACAAAGCTCAGTGCCTAAATCTTACAGAAGAAATTCAAGGAGTAACCTAGATAAGGCTATTACCTGGATTTCAACGATGCTGACAGGTATGATAGTTCAACAATGAGGTATCCTGTTAGCCTGAGGCCAATTGCTCACGGGGATCACTTAAAATAGGTGCGACGTTGACTTCATGTTCGTTTTATAGTGACGTGGAAATCGGAATACCAGACGGTCTCACGAAGGAAGAACTGCCTGAATCTTAAGCAGCCAGCGATTTGCATAACAAAGTACTTTAGATAATAAGTGAAGCTTTTGTGGGCAATCTCAAGTGAATAATTTCGAGTAAACACAAGTCCTACTATTTTATGTATCGCTGATAGGTTACTCGTTGAAACTGAGACCTGATAGGCTTTATTGCCCTCAAGCACATCCCAGCCAGCACACGAAAACAGTTTACCTTAAATTTACTTGATATGTACGTAAATGCGTCGTAAACGGTTTATTAGATTAAGATTTATTTACGTAAGCTTCAAAGAAGCAGCTGGTAAAAATCATGACCACATGTCCTCATTATTAAGTAAGCAACACGGAAGCATTTTACGTAAACATATTACGTATTATTTACGTATACGTCATACTTACATACTATATATTTTTGCCAATTAATTCTTGTTAATATTTAAATATAATTTCCCTTATTTTCTTGCCTAATGCCTAATGCTAATTAGTCACAACCTGCCTTAAACGCAGACTGATCAATTATTTCAACAAAATCACATTTGACACAATAATACAATGGAATAAAAAGTTAACTCTTGGGGTGTCGAAATTCACTGAATTAAAAATAGTAGAACACTACACCTTTTATCCCTTCACTGAGACGTAAACAACCACACTTAGAAGACTAGAGCAATCCCTCTACTATAATCACCAACTTAACTTTAATTCACATAGATTGCACATTTTAATTTCGTAATTGTAGAAACAATGAAATGAGTGCTGGTACGTCTTCTCCAACGCTTACTACGTATTTATTACACTTTTAATACCATTCCTGTCATAACACTCTATTTAAAGAGATTGAGTCCGACATTTGTACGTAAAAATATTACCACTTAGACACTCGCAATCCAGCGCAACACATAAATAACGCTTGCAATGACTGTCATGCCTCAATGTACCCGGTAAACACACGAATATACTTCGTTAAATATTGATGCAAAAATTATACGGTGGTTAATTGGACAATGAAACTCAGTGATGCCAACTTTATTTAACACTTAAAATTAAATGCTCCACTGGGATAACTTTCTTTAAATCTTTACAGATAAAATCTTTTTGGATCCCTGCGATCGAAACTATCATCCAATATAACGGTACACGTCATTATAGACCAGTTTTTCCATTTGATGTCAAAGAATATTATGTTGTAAATGATTTTTTTACATGTAAATGATTACATTTACAGATCAAAGCCTCCCTAATTTATAATACTAAATATTTTCCATTTCTCACGTGTACCTTTGAAGCGACATATTTTCATTACACATGGATAGTTTCAAATTTTTATGATGTGAACTTGCTTTTCATTTGTCCTCACTCGTAAGCCGTAAGAAGTAAGAAGCACGTAAATTCGTTAACGTGTGCAAAGTGAAAGTCAGCTAACGAGTTGTTTATGTAAGTGTCAAGCATGCGTGTTCACATGTTTCTCTTATGAAAATCTTACGCAGAATTTACGTAAATTCTAAATGCTACTGAGAGATTTTGTTTACAAATGCAAGCATACCTTAAGTTTTCATGCATTTTACATAAACATGATATGGTGTGCTGGCTGGGATGCATATCGCGATTTATCCTAGTGGGAGCGACATTAACGTACTACTACTGAGGTGAACTTAAATTTCCATGCACCCATGAGAATGCAAATGAACACGACTTATGCATGCAGTAAAACGAAGAGAGAAAAGAGAGAGTTCCGAAATTCACTGCCTAGTGCCTAGGCCTGTGCGATTATTCGATTAATTGAATCGTCGATTCAATTATTTTTCCAATTGATCGATTATTTCAGCACATCGATGTCGATTGGGGTACTTGACTCGATTTTATATTTTTATCAAGTGTCTATTGTTGTTAAATTGTCAATTATTATTCAATTTACAATTATTGTTCGGTAATCGATTAATTGATGATTATGGAATGCAAATTGCAAGTTAAACTTGCTGGATTTTACTCGACGCCGGCCGATGGCCGACGCTGCTGATGCTTGCTGCTCGCACTCGCTAGACGCCTGGCCTCGGCCCTCCTGCTACCGCACAGGGGATCAGGGGGAGGGGCACAGGTCTTCAGGGAGGTAAGGACTAGGGTTAGGGACATTCCAAACGTGAGGAGGTCGCCGTACTACCGTTGCGGCGGGAGAGGTCCACCACCTACCCGTCCCTCCAGAAATTAGCAAGAAGATATCTAGCTATCCCGACAACTAGCACTGCGTCAGAGAGGTTGTTCAGTCTCAATGGGAACATTGTCATCGACACACGCAAGTGCCTGTCGGATGAACTCGCTGAGGATCTCACCTGCCTGTCTTCAAATAGTGATCTATTCCTTTAATTTATTAACAAATGGTAGCTCATTGAATTATTTTTTTTAAATTAGTTCTTTCATTCTCCTCATTATTAAAGTAAAGACTCTGAGAAGCACGATGCAATTGCGTCCAGTCAATTTAATGGTTGATGTCAATTAATTGAGAAATGACAAATAATTGACACCCTTTTCGATGTCAATAAATTGGTCTTTGTCAATTAATTGAATGACTTCAATAAATTGACATTTCTTCAATTCCCGAAAATGCAGTCGACAAAATTAAAATAATTCTTATGAATTACTTTTTTCGTAGACTTTCGTTGTTCATTTTAATTTTGGTAATAAGTTAAGTTTTTTTTAAATTTATATTTGCAGAATAGCACGGCGAAACTGTTGCTAAAAAAGTTTAGTTTAATCGCAGTCATCCTAAAGAAACTTACCAAAATTCTTATAATTGATCGCTACCGATTTTTTTCAATAATCGCACAGGTTTACCAGTGCCTGCGGTGCCGTAAAACGGAACGTGTAGCAGTACTGCCGATGCTGCAGTAGCATGTAATTTCGGAGCTGTCGGAAGTGGCCTACTGCCTGCATGAAATGTAATATGGCTTAATTGCGTGGTGATTTATTATCAGTAGGAACCCTGAAATTTCTCGAATTGGTTTTATCGCGAATTGTTTTTAAAGAGCTTAAAAGTTGTTATTTTTATGTTTTAACCCCAAATGAGTTAAAATTTGCCATTTTTGCGTCAGCAAAATTCACCGTTATTTCACGAGTGATTTTTTATCCGCGAAATTTAACGGTATTTGGCTATTAGTGCGATATTTTGCGTGAAATTTCACATTTTTTAAACCTATCGTACAATATTTTATATATCGTTCAATACGTGAAATTATTTAAGTTTTATTTTGATATGTGTGTAAAACGCGTAATGAAAGTTGTCGTACCATTTGGTGAATAAATGTTTGCAAACTCATAGGGTCAAATAAATACATAATTATTAATAACATTACCACGCCGCTATCATCTGTCAGATGATGCACGTGATCATGATATCTGCGTATGTCTCCTTATATCGCATTTATGGTGGCGGGGTCGGGCGCATTGTTTTCGTCGTGCCGCAGTAATATGACTTCCGTAATATTTATCCCGAAAGATTGTTCAGAAAAGTTGTCATTCAAGCAATTGCGCTTATGAATGATGATTTCAGAAAGTCTGAGCATAGATTTAATCGGAGCAATAACTACGCTAGACAAGATATTCTTAAATGTCTTAGCTGTTGGGCGAAGAAACAAATAAAGTTGTCAAATGGACGTAATAATCTTACTCAAAAAGCAGTCCACTTAAGCTGTGACTGACGAGCCGTAATTACTCCTCGGGTATACAAAAAGAGTTATTTAAGGATAAACTATCGAATTCACTGACTGATGTTGAATATATTATGTTGCCGACTTTATGATTTTCCCCCAGTTGGAGAAGAGGGCGAGGAGAGACTGAGCGGACCATCGGGTCACCTCCTGGTGTATACCAGGGGGAATCGTACCCAATTCTACGGCGGTGGTAAAAGCGGCGGTGAATGACACGGGCTGCTCTAGACTGCGGGTGGTGGCCCATGTTGGCACCAATGATGCTTCCGAGCGTAGAGCCGATGAGATCTTGGATTCCTTTAGGGATCTAAACTCGGAGATGGAACGCGTTCGGAGGGGCACTGGTGTCGATCTGCGACTATCCATCTGCAGCATTGTTCCACGGACTGACTGCGGCCCTCGAGTTTGGGACAGGATTGCCTGTATCAACAAGAGGCTGTGGAAATTCTGTGTGAGGATTGGGGCAGAGTTCGTGGATCTTCGGCCGGTGCTTAGATCGTGCCGGGCTCCCCTCAACTCGTCTGGGGTGCATTATTCCCAAGAGACGTCTGAACGGGTGGCTCTGGTGGTGACACTGTAGATATTTTTTAGACTAGAGGATAGGTCATCTAGTGGGATTTGTAAAGATTTAACCAAACGTAGCCTCCGAGGAAATCCGCATTGCGAAAATTTTCACATCCAAGGAAACTTAGAAGCGCTAAAGCCGGTAAATATACCAAATTTTCCCAGAACGCGTACTCCAGTGAAAGAAAATATATTAAATGTAATAAGCACTTCCAGTGAAATTCGCCCACCTAATAAGCGTTGAAAATAACCAACCGACACTCAATCTACAAAATATGACATTAGGTTTATACTAGTTAATAGCTGTAGCGTTAAAAACAAGCGCGCTGAAATCGAGCATATATTTCAGGACGCAGACGTGGTTATAGGAACGGCGAGCTGGCTTACAGAGGATGTAAGCGGCAGCGAAGTTTTTCCTCCAGGATATAAAATCTACAGATGCGATCGAAGCGATAGGACAGGTGGCGGAGTTTTTCTAGCAGTTAAATCACATTTACACAGCACCGCCCACGAAATAACTGACAGTGAAATAGAAAGCGCGTGGTGTACAATTAAACAACGAAACAAAAGGAGTATAGATGTTTGCTCTTTTTATAAACCTCCAAACTCCAAAGTTGATATAATTTCCCAATTAGAAAATCAAATATTCGCATTTGCTGTGAGAGACAGTAAAAGTGTTATAATTATTGGGGGAGATTCTAATCTACCATCTATAAATTGGGATTCTTACACTGTAAAACCGAATTCTAGGAATAGGGAAATCAGTGAGATCTTACTCAACACACTTGCTAATCACTCAATTTCCCAAGTAGTTGACAAGCCCACGAGAGGAAATAAAATATTAGACCTTTTTGCAGTAAGCCATCCTAATTTGATAAAAAAACTCGATATTATTGACGGCATAAGTGATCACAGAGTAATTTTTGCAACCTTAAAATTGAAGTAGAGTCAGCTGTAAAACCAAAACGCAACATTTATTTATTTGATAAATGCAACTTCATAAAATTTGGCGAGATGCTTAATGATTCGTACACGTACTTCGTAGCTAAAACAGAGGATAAAAACACTGATGAATCATGGAAATATTTCTTAGAAATTCTACGACAGGGAATCAACGAATATATTCCGCAAAAATTGAAATGTGACAGTAAAGAACCTCGCTGGTATAACAACGATGTTAGGAGGGACCTTAAGAGACAGAGAAAACTGTGCAACTTGTTCAAAACGTCTACTACGTTAGGTGACAAATCGAAGGAACTTGAAGCAAAAGAAAGTTACGCTGCGCGACGCTCAAAAACCAAGAAATCAATGCGCACTGCATTGCGAAATTTCAAGAAAAAAGTACTCGGTGAATTACTCGAAGAAAATCCGAAATCTTTTTGGTCATATGCGAGAGAGCTTCAGGGAAAATCTTCATGATAAAGATGGCAGACTTGTCACCGAAAATATTGACAAAGCTAACACGTTAAATTCCCACTTCGAAAGTGTGTACACTGCAGACGATACTGCATGTAATTTTGAAATTTCATTCACTGAGTAACCGATGAAAGAAATCACTATTCAACGCAATGGGATTACTAAACAGCTACAGTCGATAAAAAATAGTATATCTCCGGGTCCGGAAGGAATACCCGCGCGTGTCCTCAAGGATTTAGCGCCACAGATCGCACCGTTCTTAGACATAATATTCAAGAAGTCATTGTCTGAAGGAAAGATACCATTAGACTGGAAAATTGCAAACGTTACACCGATATTCAAAAAGGGAAACAGACACGACCCAGGGAACTATCGACCAATTTCATTAACGTCGATAATAGGCAAGATACTCGAACATATCGTCGTTAGCAATATCATGACGTTCTTGGACAGTCGTAACGTCCTCCATGGCTCTCAGCACGGCTTCCGGAAAGGTAGATCATGTGAAACATAGCTCGCGCTCTTTCTTAATGACGTTCTCAAATCTGGTGAATCGAAAAGACAAGTGGACGCATTATTTCTAGATTTTAAGAAAGCTTTCGACACGGTACCTCACAACAAACTTTTATACAAATTACAGTCATGCGGGCTAAACGAAACAGTAGTAAACTGGATATGCGACTTTCTGAGTGATCGTAAGCAAAAAGTAGTTCTTGACGGAATTAGCTCTGATTTAGTTAAAGTGACATCAGGTGTCCCACGAGGAAGCGTAATCGGCCCCCTTTTGTTCATTATATACATAAATCTATGCTCTCGAATTAGCAGTAAAATACGTTTATTTGCCGACGACGCTGTGATCTATCGTGAAATTAGTGATCACTCTGACTTTGAAACTCTATCATCGGATTTAAACAACGTTCATGTGTGGAGCCAAGAGTGGGGACTCGAACTTAATCTGAGCAAATGCACGGCGGTACAATTCTTGCGGAGGTCGTCCAACTATTCCCATGTATATGCTGTGGATGGTGTTAACATAAAGGCGACAGATGAATTGAAGTATCTAGGAGTTACGATAACTTCGGACCTATGGTGGCGAACACATATAAGAAATATTTGTGGCAGAGCTCAGAAGAAGCTAGGACTCGTCAAGCGTATTGTGGAAAGATTTTCAGATGAAAAAGTAAAAGAGAGGTGCTATTTTGCACTCGTCCGGCCACACCTTGAATATGCAGCGAGCATATGGGATCCGGTGCAAAAAAATTAATCCGGGAACTTAATAAAATACAAAGGAAAGCTGCGCGATTCGTCAAAAACTGCTACGGGCGTACAGACAGCGTTACACAGATGTTAAACGAATTAGGCTGGGAGCCGCTAGACTCGGAGGCTGCGCGCTAGGCTTAGATTGCTTGAACAATTGAGAATAGATATCTTTCAGAGCGACACGGAGAACATCATATTAGAACCCCATTATATTTCCAGGTCTGACAGAAACGATAAATTAAGAGAGATATTTTGCCGTACGGATAGGTATGGGAATTCGTTTTCCCCCGAAAAATAAGGGACTTCAATAAATGCAAGGCGTAATTTCACTAGAGCGTTTCCTTTTTATATGTAAATGGCTGGTGTCCTAACACCCCCCGCCACACGCCTCTTGAGGCGGCTTTCGGGGTAGTATGTAGATGGTGTGACTCCAGCGCTACGGCAATCACGCCGCAGCGAACTGATTCAGCGCCCGTGACGGATGGTCGGCGGCTGGAGATTCACCGGCATGGCGGGGCGATAAAAAGTACAAGATAGAGATACACTTATATTTCCGTATGATTTGGCTCATTATTTGTCCCGAAAGAATTTAAAAAAAAATGTAGTCAGGCAAGCCGACATTGCCATTTCGAATAAGCTGCGTTGTCGCCGGCGCGGCGGGAAGGTACCCACTAAAGACAAGACTGGGCAGACAGATATTTCCGATACTCAGTATCTCTGGATGACCTAGGGTAATCACTCGTTTATAGTTCGATCGGAGCTACTGTTGATAAAGTATCTCTATAGACCATAGTGCCAAAAGCTGTCAGCATATTTGATCGTCAAAGGGAGTTTGAAAGCGATGGTTTATATACATATGACACAAGAAGCTAAATCCTGTTGTGCGAATTTTATAACATCCTAATCAACTGGAGGAGAAAATATTCCATCATGAAGCACATAAAGGGCAGCAGCAAAGCACATCAATTACGTCCAAAAATCGAAAATGTTGAAGGACGACGACGGACATTGAATAAGCGACAATTTTCCATATCAGACACAATCAGCAATGCAAAAAAAGTTGATAAGTGGGTCTTCCACGCGGGGCACCACCCTCCACCCGGTATGCGACTGAACTGACAGCTGAAGCTGACTGTTTCGTCTTCTATTCTCTTCCAGTTGCACTGCATGTGTGGCTGCGTTGCCGTTTTAGCTACAATTTGTTGGATTTGAATCTGATGCTGGCGTTTGCTGGTTTATTCAGCCAACACATGGCTGCCGGTCGTTGGAGATTGCATTAGAACTGTGAAGTACCTATCTTTCATTCATTCCAAATGAAATTGTTATTTTATTTAAGTGAATGGTTTCAATTTACATAGAATACATTCTTCGCGGAACTGTTCCGCTTTTAAACTGTTTCGGTTCCGAAAGAGTTGCAATGAAACTGTTGTACTATTTTAGGGCCAGCGGTGATTAGGACCGTAGAGATAAAGTGTGACCAATTGGATTCTCAATAGGCGACGACGTCTAAGTGATTGCAAGTAAGGGAAAATATGGAAACTATTAGCCTTTTTAAAAAAACAATCACCCGGTACTTAAAAAAATAAAATTTTTAGATGATCTACAAAATTACGAGAAGCCTATTAGTGTGTATCTGTGCCATTTGCTATCAGTCCAATAAATACTCAGAGCCATCCAGTTTTAAATGGCTCTCAGAAAACTTCTGCTGGGTTAAACAAGAAGCGGGGATTAGAAGTTGTGGAAGTATTGCGTATTCCTACCAGGTTTATCACCGGCTTTGAATTCTCGTTCGAGGATATGACTATTTTAGTCCAGCTAAGGATTTCCTCGGAGCCAATTTGTAAGGATATCGACGTTTAAATTCCATTTTACACGCAAATCTATTGGCTTAAATACGTGAA
Organism: Pyrrhosoma nymphula; assembly: GCA_963573305.1. Taxonomy (NCBI): domain Eukaryota; kingdom Metazoa; phylum Arthropoda; class Insecta; order Odonata; family Coenagrionidae; genus Pyrrhosoma; species Pyrrhosoma nymphula. The sequence goes on along the minus strand of OY754331.1, from coordinate 121,153,165 downwards.
CCAAATTCAACTGCCTGATAATCGGCTAGAGGAGATGTTTTATTGCATCATTGACAGCCAATAAAAGATGACTACAATAAGAAATTTAGGTTAATTCTAACTTTGCGATAATTTTCCTGGTATTGACTTCTCAAATGAAAGAGTAATTAAAGTCACATTGAACGGGTGTATAGCATTCATTCAATAACAAGAATAAGGAATTATTTTTCTCTCTTAAGGTTTCCGCGTCAACTGGGTAGATGTTCACATCTTCTTCCTGGATTATCAGCCGCGTTTTAGTGCTTAAGACGTTTCTCCTCCAGTCCCGGAGGCGTCTTCAGGGGGGTTATTTTGTAGTTCCACTTCCGAAAGAGCTCTTTCGGAACTCAAATGAATGATCCATTCAAATGAATGATCCAACTCAAATGAATGATCCATTTGAGCTAATCCGCTCTCGAAGTACTCACGGAGTGAGTACTGCCGCTACCCATGACGGCCTCACGGTTGACTTTAAAAGGACAATGATGGAACTCGGAAATAAGTAAAAGTAGAAAATCGATTAAGATACAGAGGTCGCATGTCAGCACTGGAACAAAAATACAAAGTACTTTTCAAAAACAACAACAGAGAACTCAACGAATTTCACGAGATATCCGCAAATTCGAAAACGACAGCAGTGCCAAATCACCTGGCATTTAGCAGGCGATATGTAAGCTCAATTTCACGACAGAAAGAACTGGGAAATGAAGCATTCTCGGCCAAAATGAACGAACCGTGGACCTCATCTGGCGTACACAGTTTACAACTTCACTTTCGTTAATATTCTCCATGTAAGGAGCGATCCGTGAAGTCATGCTCCATGAGGTGAAACTACAAAATAATACCCCACGTCGAATTGTCTACGTTGCATTTTGACCAGATTATATTCTAGTTATACACCAAGACGGTGAAATTCGCCATGAAAAAATCAATTGACTTGATCGGTTTTCGAATCTCCCAATATCTCCCAATATCTCCCAATGGGGAACATGCATGGAATTTGTTTCTCCCGTTACTGTAGCCCACAATATAGATAATTTTCTCACGAATCCGAATATGTAAGCCAAAGCTGTCTCCGTCAATTACAAATGCTGTAAAATGCTAATTAAAATTAGCAAAAATCGCCGAAAGTCACGTGACTCGAAACGCTTTCTCATTGGCTTGACGTCACCGAACGGAACTGAAGTCCTCGCAGCTGCAGAAATAGGCGCCTTGTTGAAGTTATCGGAGCAAATTCGCTATTAAAATATTCTGGTAATTTCTCGATAGAAGAAATGACTGAAGTCTGATTCAAGAAGGCACAGTCGGATAATTTACCGATGATTGACTCACTTATGGTGGCCGCCTTCCTGAAAAACAGCGATTGTTTCGTCGCTGCCGAGATGCATGGAGTAAAAGCGAGCAGGAAGCAAACTAACATATGCATAAGAAAAACTTTAAGTTTTAATACATAAATTTATAAATGTTTATTTTTAGGATATAATAAACTATCCACCGACTGCGGTAAATTATCATCCGCCCATAGTTTTAGTAATACCTAACTTTTCATGCGACACATTATGCGGTTCTCCCCAAGAAGCGCCAAGGTGCATTGAATGCGCATTAAATGCGCATAAAACCACCTCGATCCGGAATCTGCATTAGTGTCGCGTGTAATACGCGCATTATTAATGCGAGGGTTATGTTGTGATGAATAAGTAAGTGAGCATATGTGATTGCCATATCGTCCTGGAAATGTTCTCGAAGATATCAAAAGATATATCATTTCTGTCGCAGGTATCATGCGTTAATCATCATGCTTGATGCTTGGATTACCTCTATCAAAAAACCTTTCTTACTCATTCATTGCGTCATAAATTGTTGGAAGAATCAAGTAGCTATTCAAGTAAATTTAATAACTCAATAGTATAGTCAAGCTCATTTTCAGGCCCTTGCAAAGGCCTGGTTATCAACCACGAAGGTATTGTTAAATTTCCATAAATAATCCCTGGATTGCCAGATATTGGCGACAGATCAATTATATTTTCCTGCCCTACCGAGAAGAAATAGAGGTAGACTAGTTAATGGATTATGTTATAATTTTATTCTGGCATCTGTGCCGTAATTTACTTCAGTAAAAAAGTTTTGTCATTAATATAGATATCCATATTCATGAGTTTTGTATTGCTTTGGTTTCAAGTCGTAAACGCGATGGGAGATGCTCTTTGTATACTGCGCATCATTGGTTCCCTGCCATGCCTCGCTAGCTGTGCTAACTTCATAAGCGCCAATCCGCTGCCACCAATGGACGATGTAAACATGCGTTGTCGGTCGGTGAGAGTCAAGAAAATGTTCTACTTAAATTGTGTTTGGAGATTATTATGCTTTCGTATATTGTGACTGCAGTGATTTAGGAGAAATTTGGCTATACGTTGTTGTTATCAACGCTAATGTACGAAGGATAAATAACGATTAAATGTCGAAAGCGTGATAAAGACCGATGTAAACATTACTTGTCGGTGATTTAGGGTCAAGCAAATGTTCTTCTTAAATTGTGTTCAGCGATTATTATGCTTTGATTCATTGTGAGTGCAGTGATAAACGAGAAATTTGGCTTTAGGTGGTGATAATATCATAGTAGTTGTTCAACGCTGATGTAAGAAGGATAAAGTACCATTAAATCTCGAAAATGTGGTGGCTTTTGTGGCTATTGTTGTGCTCATGAAAGTAAGTGTTTACCCAAAAAGTATTCCATAAATGCGCAAGGTTTGCATGATAAGTGAAGTGAATTTTATTGTGATGCCGATCTGTCATAAGTGGGTGAAAATTACGTTTCAGCTGGCAAGACGAAAGCTCACCTTAACCAATGTTCTTGTCGGTGTTTAAATAATTCTTGTGAATGAGCTATGTAAAACGATGAGGGACGAATATTGAGTACAAAGCAAAATTGCATTGAAGTGTCACCTTTTACTTAGGTATTTGATGTGTTTCTACTTAGGTTGAAAAAGATTGTACCAAATGAATTTTTAATAAATATCACCATACTCGAGCAAAGAGAGTTCTATCTTCTTCGGAGTATTTTATCATTCCCTTTAGTTGTAATCCACGGCAGAAGTGTACATATGTAATATATGCTTCCATTATGCTCTTTCTTTTCTAGTTGGTCTTACTTAGTGAATAATTGTGAGGTGCCCCACAGTTAAAATATACCCCTAGTGCCATATAAAGGTGCATCTGCAATGCACTGTATATGCAGCCCTATTGAAAATGCCCCATTGGTTTCCTATAGGAATTATGTAAATTCCTATAGGAATTACAATTTCCTACAGGAACGATGAAGCTTCCTATAGGAACAATAAATTTCCTATAGGTACAAGAAAGTTTCCTATAGGAACGAGAAATTTTCCTATAGGAATGATAAATTTTCCTATAGGACGAATATTTTCCTATAGGAACGAGAAATTTTCCTATAGGACGAATATTTTCCTATAGGAACGAGAAATTTCCTATAGGAACGAGAAATGTTCCTATAGGACGACTATATTTTCCTATAGGAACGAGAAATTTTCCTATAGGACGAACATTTTCCTATAGGAACGAGAAATTTTCCTATTGGACGAATATTTTCCTATAGGAACAAAAAATTTCCTATAGGAACGAGAAATTTTCCTATAGGGATGAGAAATTTTCCTATAGAACGTATATTTTCCTATAGGAATGAGAAATAACCCTATAGTTATGAGAAATTTTCCTATAGCATGAATATTTGACAATGAAAAAAGGTTTCTTATAGGAATTAGCAATATTTCTATAGGACAAATATTTACTATAGGTACAATAAGAATGTTTCCCATAGTGCGAAAAATTCTAATTAATTCGAAATTAAAAAAGAAAACATTTCATTTTATAAATGGTTCTGCATTCTCACAAATATAATGCATACATCACCATGCATGACAACTTTTTACAATACATATTTCATTTATAATTAAAACATTATTGTCAATTAAAAAAATTTAAGAACAAGTTAGAAATTAATTAAAAAATGGTTCACCGGTATGGAACTCACAAAGTAGGTTCCGTTGCCAAGTTCCATTCCAATTCCAGTGTAACGCAAACTATATCTGGCATAACACATGAAGTTCTTCTCCCTTGGCCATAGTCCTGCGTTTTACACGGGGCACGTACTAATCTGATGTACGTACGAACGTGCATTTCAAATTACATGGTGTAAAGCTGTGAATTGCAAGAACGCATGCGTGAATGCATGAACGCGAGGTGGCAAAATAGCTTCTGCTCTAATTCGAAAATGATTGCACGCCCGATTGAGAAAAAATGCAGTTTGAAGTTGTGCAATTTCGTGCCTCGAGTTAAACGGCCTTATGACTCTGTAGGTGTGCAGCAATCCTCTTTCTCTCTCTCAACTTTGAGTTCATTTGAAGTCATTCATCACAAAATACACTACCCCTGAAATTGATTCAAGTAATATATATTGATTATTTGGGCAAATGCACGGTGTTTGGACTGTAGCGTCCAGTAATTCCCGTCAAGTACTGAACTGCACTTTTTTTCTGCGTCACTCTTAGCATGCCAAATGTATACTTATGAGATCGCTTCCACTGTCACTCAGTCAGTTGGTATAATGGTCAGAGTCGTTGACTCATGAGCAGAAGGTCGCCGGATCTAATTCTTGAGATGGCGTTCTTTTTAATGTCATGTATACGAGACTATTTTCCTATGGGAAAATTATTTCCTATAGGAAAATTATTTCCTATAGGAAAATTATTTCCTATAGGAAATTTCCTACAGGAAATTTTTTCCTATAGGAAACACTTTCCTATAGGAAATTTTTTCCTATAGGAAAGTGTTGAGTTCCCATTGTCAAATTACTGTGGAAAAAAAATTCCTATAGGGCATTTTCAATAGGGAGGAAGAATGTGCATTGATAATGCGCATTTAATGCACATTAAAGGCATGGACAAAAATGTACTTTTAATGCGCATTTGAAATGTACTTTTAATGCGCATTTGAAATGTGCATTAAATGCTTATATGAATGTGCATTTAATGCACATTTAATGTGCATTGGCTCTGCCTGGGTCTTATATCAGCTGCTGTGTTGTTAAAATACAACTATGGAAAATATAAACTGATTTACAAACAGCTTTCAAGTATGATTAATGTCTAAATAATTCTAAATTATCGCAACGGCTTCAGTCGCCAAAAATACGAGTCGGCATGTTAAGTTTTGCATTAATATGTAGCAAACTCAATGTGTCTCATATTCTGAATCAATTGATTTTCAAATTTGCTTATTACCGAAACTTAACCCATGCAGTCGTAATGTTTCCCCCTCTATTGAATAGATATAAATCTTTATTCGTATTATCAACATTTTTACTGAAGACTATATTAGGGAAGTCCATGGAAAATCAGTATATTTGCTGTAATGTAGATTTCGGCTATCAGTCTGTAGTTATTAAAGTATGAAACGTATTTCCAATGTTACGAATTTCTCTAGTAGCTATTGAAATGGCGTAAATTTTGATGTCTTTTTCGTTTTGCTACCCCGAAGAGTTACCTCGCAATCCCCCAAGTTCGGATTTTTCGTCCACTGGGACGCGCAAGCCTGCGGTTAGTAGTCAATTACTCCTAAACGGTTAGTATCTGTCCTTTTTTGACTACTTCATTGTGTAGCCATTAAAATTTACTAAAGATTTATACCTTTCGCTTCTTCATAGACCTCAAGATAATCATAAAACAATCATCTGAAATAGAAAATTATGATAGGCGGATATAAGAAATGCATAATATAAGCCAAATTGTCCACTTTCTCTCCCAAATAGCCGGTGGCTTAGTGGTAAGGTTGTGGGTCGAGGAGTGGAAGTAGGGAGTTCGAATCCATTATGGGGAATTAAGTTTTATTCTTTTTTTTATAGCAAGTTTCGCTAACATCTTTGGAATTTTAGGTTCTCCATCACAATGCCTTTTAAAACTTTTTTTTGCTTTATTTTACTCCCTAAATTTTCATTAATGACGGCGAATGCCCAACTCCGAAGACCCGGTATCTCCGCGAAACCTTCTAAACTAACATTCTCACCTCCAATCTGTTGACGGCGTTTTATAGATCTCATCGAGGCCTACAACCTTACGTCTATCCTTACTCTCTATCAATTATAGTTCGCAAACGTATGGTAAAAACGTGTAACAGACAAATCATGAACTAATAGTGAGATATAATAAGTATTTCATGAGTTATTTAACGATTTTCAAAGCCATAAATGTTACTGCTCGCATATAAATAACGTTCAAAGCTTGGAAATTTACTTTCCCTGTGACTTTAGAGACATAAGTTGTGTTAAATATACTAAGGTAGGTTTACATTCAGCTTACATACTTCCCTTTTCAATTCATATAAGGTTTATTCCCTTTCATTCTATGTATGGATATATATGGATGAATTGAAAAAGGGAAGTATGCAAGGTCCATGTAAACGTACCTTAGGCGGTAGAATACTTAAATAATAATACTTTTGTTGAAATCAAGTCATAAATAATATTTTGCCTTTGATGTGATAGTTTTTCACTTTATAATTTATATTAAGTGGCAATAACATAATTTGGCTCAATTATAACATTTTTTACCTCACAAAAATAAGGTTTGCAATACGTGGTACCGGCACCTACGTTGAAATGATCCTCGCAGCAATAAGCCGTTGACAATTTAGAGAGAGAATTTCCGTCTCTTCTGCAGGCTATCAACCATTTTCTCCTCTTCTTTGAGTCTTTCGGGACGTAAATAAAAACCTTTTCCGGCGTGGAAGTTGAGGTATTTGAGCAACAAGGCACGATGCAGGATTTATATACCTTTCCCGGTTTTTTCTCGTTTAGATACATTCTGCTCAAATGAAATGATCAAGTAAGATTAGTGAATATCAGTAAATATGAAATAAATGCAATCATTTACGCCAAATGCTCGTTCCATCAATAACATCTGCCTACTTTCTCGTCAGAAGGTAAACAACAATCTCTAGCGATACCGTTCCGTGACGTCACGCGTCCATTCCCCGATGACGTAGTGTTGACAAGCTGGCGAGAAAGAACTATTTTTAAAGACTGATATCTCAGTAAAAAACCGCTTGCCATCTGTGAAATTTTCGCTACATCCATTTTAGATAGTGTCCTTCGAATATAAGTGGTTATAAAAAATTGTGCATGTTCCCCGGCCAGTGCCGGCCAGTTGTGTTAGCCAGTTACTCCACCAAACCATCTGAAAAAAAGACGAACTTCATAGGGGGTTAATACGAACAAGATGTTCTGATCATGAAGTCAAATGATTTTTTTATGGTGAATTTCATCGTCTTCGTGTATAGTTTTGCAACCCTGTGCTTGGCGGCGTACCACATCACCTGTGCAACCGCAATATTTGGAATATTATATTCTAGTGTTGGTCGCGTCGAATTGGTTGTCAGTTTTTGCACCAAAAGCAGTTTTCGCGATATTTTTCTTTTTGCTTCCTCCATTGCGCGGCAAAACTCTCTTCCATGTACTCGATAGGTTGTAACCGTCATCCCTGTAGAACTAATTTTTGTAGTTTTACGTTACAAATCTTAGGAGTTTTTGTGAACGATTATTAGGCCCAATAATAATGTTACTTCTGAATCATCACCTCCTAAAATGTCATGGCAATAGTATTGGTGCAAATATATTGCATGACTTTTAACGAAATAGGTTTGCCTTTGAGAAAAGTGCAATTATTCCTCTAAGGGAAGGATTCAGCAATCTGCTTTGGTCTTGCTAATGGGAAAAAATGTAAGGTAGTACCTAATTGCTAAAATTGCAGTTAAAACTGTAGGAATTGTACTTTAACTTTTTCCGTGTATTTCGCGATGTCTGGAAAACGTTATAACAAATATTAAAGCGTTTTATTTCTTCATCAGAATATTTATCACTCTGGCTAAGTATGTACTATGGAGGAAAATATTTTCCCAGCAAACGGAGTACTACCACTATCGCTTTGGAGAAAAATTGGCTTCTTCTCTTATGGCATATTATTCATAGGTCTCTGCAACGATGAGGAAAATTTGAACACAGTAAGGTGGTGGACTCATTGTCGAAGCCAGTGACGGCTTAATGGCCGCTTGCATTCTCCGAGCGTAATTCGCGCTGGGTTCCAAACGGAGTCTAATATAGATGAATGACCTTGTATACATTTAATACGTATCATTGAACTCTCTCGTCCTCGCCGTAGTTCCCTCCGCTATCTTTCTCTTTTCTTCCTTTTTATTCTAAGATCCGCTCCTCCTCTCGCACTCTGGCAAGGTCCTGGGATTCACCCGGTGTCCACTTCTCCTCCTATAACCTACCATACTTAACAGAACACCACCACGAAAATAGATTCCTCTTTTAGTCGCGTATGCAAACGTATGTCCAATGCATCTTTCAAGCATGGCGTTAGAATCTTAATGGCTACGCAATTAAATAATCTGGTAATGTGCAAATACTAATGAATAAATAAATACGCAAGTAAAAAAGACAAAAAAACGTGGTCTGCGTCGGACCAGACGGTGGAAGTTATACTTCTTTGGCCGGTCGCACACACCCGCTCACACACACAGGCAGACAGGATGTATAAATGAAATAAAAGACATTTTTTTCTCTTCGAAATGTTGGGGCCTGTTTCTCTATTATAATTTCAAAATCCAAGAGATAATGCATCATAGCACATTATCATTTTACATGGTTTCGAGGTACATTTCAGAAAGTAGGTGCAAGGATTAATGTTTCCTGGAAAAACAGAGAGAGGAAAACCCGGAATAAGGTGTAAAGAGTGTTTCAGAAGCAAAATGGAGGAATCTGGAGCGATCCCAACGGATTTCGTAGGCATGAGCAAATGGAGGAGTGTCAAAGCTACGAAACAGTTTATGTATATAATTATAAAACATTGTAAAAAGTATATTTCTAAGGCATAATATCGTTAAAAGCGATTGAAATACGCACGGAGAATGTTATATTCCTTTAAGTTTAATCTTTATAGCACGCGTATAAGGTACTGGAAGTCTCGGGAACAATGAAAAAATTGCTTAGCAACGAAAATGAAAAAAGATCGAAATTTGCATTCATTTTGCGTTTAAACTTCAAATATTTCAATTTATCGATCGATAGAGAAACATCGGTTGCAAGAAGTAAATGCATTGATCTTTTGGCCTCATTTCAGTCAAAGAATGAAACTTGTATCTAAATTATTTCATATTTTAATGAATGAATGAAAATTACTCTACACGTAAATTATTCGTTTTTCCCATTTAAACCCATTAAAAAACAAAATCCTATCTGGACTCTAAACCAATGAAAAATATTGGGATTTTCGATTTTTTCCTGACTCGACACCAAGTTTAAACCCTTCCCTGAAAATTTCATCCTTTTAGCTCGATTAGAAATACCCAGGAATTCGTATCAATGAGTACAATTGTGGATTTTTCTCACCCAAAAAAGAGCGTGACGCGGAAAAGAGCGTGACGCGGTTTCTCGACCAACATCCCATCCCAAAAGTCTCCAACGGGCGCAAAAAAGTATAACTTCAAAAACAATAAGTAAGAAAGATATTACATTTTCCTTCGAACTACTTTGTCCTTTGGTACTACTTTGTTTATGTATGTGAGCGTTGAAAATAATAATAATAATAAATTGTTTTATTACTCCATTAAAGTTGTACAGTAGGAACTTGATTACATACTGGAGTAACTTTAGGTAGCCATGAAGGAAAACCTGTTTTATGACTACCATCATTTACAAAAAGGTCATACGCACATAGAAACGTTTTTAGACACAGCATTTGAATTTACGGTACATAAATATATATCATGGTATTACATCAAAGAAATATATCCTCCATACTTTGTTTTGTAAACAGCCAAGCCTGTATATTTTTCATAATTGAGTTTTGATTTTTTGATATCAGACATGAATCTGGTATTGTATTGTACACTTTAGGGCCTATGAACAAAAAAACATCGTTTATATAGTGTAAGATTCGGTTTTGGTAAAGAAATACGGGCTCTTCGTTGGGTGGAGGAATGGTGGTTGTACAATAATAACCCAGTATTTCCACTTCTAATAAAAAATCGGCGTAAAACTTTATAAATGAAAAGATGTCTTAAAGGGATTCGGACGAAAAATGCGAAGGATTAGGACGTAATTCTCAGACGTCATTTGAGGTGGTGTTCTTAATAACAGTCCCGGTACAGTATCAATGATTTCCTCCCAAAAACGCAGCCATATATGCCCAGATCTATATTTCCTTGTTATATTTTATTGAGTTGTACCTGACTAACAGGAGGAATATTATTTTTTTCTAAAAAGGGAAATGTTCTAAAGAGTACTATCAATTGATAAAGTTATATTTAATTACACTTGTGTTTTTCATTGTTAAATACGTTAATAGTTAACACTTCTAATGTTTAATCATCTTTGAAAGTTAGGATATTCCATTATGATGGTTCCGGTACGAATGAGCGAAATCTATCCAAGCCGTTTACTTAGTTTCGTTTATTGCTGGCTTTCTTGTCGGTCTGTAACTTCTTATACTGACTTAATGGAGGCGATTTCAATCTTTACATGTTCTTTTTAGTTTAACTTCCTCTTCATTACTGCCGCCCCAATAGTTTTTAAAAAATAGATGCCCAAAAATTTTTATGCCGTACTTTTTCGGGATACATTGTCTAAAATGGCATCTACCACGAATTCCCTCCAACTTCTCGTCAATTGTACAATATTCTCCAACACTATAATGTTTTTGGCAATTATTTACAAACTTATTAAATACATCTCTAATAGGCGAAAAATTGTTTACTCTTTTCCTCTGCTCTCTAGAATTTTTTTGCGGCAAACCTCAAGCAGTAGATCAAAAACTTGAACCGCTTCTCATTTAACACTAGACGACATAATTCGATACCCGTTCCGTCCGCAGACGAAATATTGGTGGTATTTGCTCTATTTGCTTCCATTGCCCCACACAAAGAGGCACACCAAACAAAGCCTTGATTTCTAAAGCATCGGTCGGCCTCGCATCTTTTACTATTGATAATTTAAAAATTATTATATTAATAAATAATTTCACTGTCAAAAAATAACTCCCAGCATTCTTTTGGAAAATAAGCTCCTTTTGCTACGCCTATTACACCCAAGAAATAGATCAAAATGTTATGCCGACGCGTCCGAACATTCTTTGTAGGGGCACTCTTACACCACCGCGATAATTTGCCTCTTCGAATGAAATGTGTGCCCACTAAGTTGCAGTATGCATCTTAAGAGTTCACATCACTGTCACTTACTTCTTGCTCTGTGTCTGTACTCTCTGCACTTTCTTCCACGGCATCTTATTCAGAATCACTGGACTCGTCGGAAACATCTGCTTCCCCACCATGCACCTCCTGAAGACATAATTCCACTACTTTTCTATCCTTCTCAACTGTAGGGTCCAGTTTTCTTTTGTTCTCCATTATATCCTACAAAAATATCGACGTCATTTTCAGTGTAAAGCACTAAAATTACCATAATTGTTTTCATAATGTATGTACTTATAAAAATATTAGGAAAGAATATTCACCTGAAAGAAGTAACTAACACCCAGTAACTTCCATGCAAATACCGGAAAAACAGAAGAGATAATTTTCCAGAATAGGTACAATAAACAATTTGAACTGCTTCTTTAAAAGATGAAACATCATATATATTGTCAATTATTGCATGGAAATGTCCTGCTGCACAGCAACACATAGGAACAATTGAAAACTTCGAGGCAACACAGCGACCACTCACCTCAATTCCTCAACGGAAAACAGATATTATACCAGTCCATTTTAGATACACAACGTTGTACACAAGCTGTTGCTTGTTACCCATATGCTTGAAAAGAGGAATTTACCTTTAAATTTATTATTATATTTAAAAGAGGAATTTAAAAAACTAATACCGAATTAAACACTTCTACTACTAATCCATATCGACGACAATGTAATCATCCTGGTCTCTGAAAAACATCGCGCAACCGAGCTGGAAGAAGACGGATAATAAATCACAGAAATGGTCGCGCGGCATCTGGGAGACACTAAGACGCACCGGAAAGAAACCGCATTACTGAAAACATTATACAGCATAGAAAAAGCGAATTTTATCCGAAAAAAGCAAATTGCTTGAAAGGTACTCCAAATTCCAAAGTTGAGCAACCTATATTTTGAACAAAAGCCGTAATGTTGTTCATACTGTCGTCTCACAGACGCCACGCGACCTCTCCAGGGTTAAAATTCAAAAGTGAAAATAACACTGTTCGGCAAAACATTTTTTTTTTTGAGCCCTGATACCATTCCTGCTGATTCTCATGTTAAATGAACTCCTCAATCCGAATATGACATCCGTTTTCCTCCATCACCCACCATTTTAGGGGGAAGCCCCCAGCTCTTATTTTTATCACTTTGCGAAAATTGGGAGAGATGGAGAGGATTATTTTAGCATTTATATTTCTTCTCAGGTTTTAGAGGGGTAAAAAGTTCTAAAACATGAACATTTTTGGTAAGGAGATAGATTTGGGGGGATTAGTCTCCGTAAATTGTAAAAAAAACGCATGAAACATTATCAACCTTTCCTTTTTATCGCAATTTTTTCACTTATTTTCTTCATATTTCAGCTCCTATTCCATCTTCCCCTCCCCCAAATATCCCAGAATCATGGAAATATATGTGAACAACATATAGCAGCAATAATATAAATGTTCAGGAACACTGCATAGCCACAATAATTAAAATATGTAGCAACAGTTCAGAAGATACGCTACCACGCTGGCGCTCTCGCGCCATCAATAAAGAGTAAAATAATAAATGTTAAGAACGTTGAATAACATAAGTACCTTCATTTGGTATTTGATTTCCTTTAATACCCTGAGGTAGAAGTTTCTCGTGCCAACAACCAGCAGTACTCTGCCAACATGACCGCATTCCACTTTCCTGAAAATCTCCTCTCAAATTTGCTAATGTCTTGATGGAACCGTTCCCGGTTTTCATCTGAAACTGCTCCTAAATGTTTTGGGAAAAAGTCCAGGGGTGAATGAAGGACTTTTAGTGACATGTTACACCCCATGGCCTTATACGATGACAGCAATTCCTCGACATGAGCGACATAATCATCACTTTTTTTGTTACCCAAAAAGTTCTCCCACACAAGTTTCGGAATCCAAGCCAAGCTCGTTTTTCTTTATGATTCAGGTGTTTCATAAACGTCGAATCTTGGAAAAGTTTTCTAATCTGGTGGCCCACGAATACTCCTTCCTTGATTTTAGCCTCACTAAGACGAGGAAATTTAGCTTTTAAAAATTTAAATGCATCACCTATCTTTTCTATTGCTTTCACAAACTGTTTTATCAGTCCGAGTTTGATGTGCAATGGTGGCAAGTCAATATTTTCTTTCGGGACCAGAGGATCATGAGCGACATTTTTATAACCAGGAGTAAAGATTTCTCGCAGAGGCCAGTTTCATACGATGTAATGTTTTTCTCGGGCTCGGCTGTCCCATTCACAAAGGAATCAGCAGTATTTCGTGAAGTCTGATTGCAGTCCAGTGAGTAGAGCCACAACTTTCAGGTCAACGCATACTTTCCAATTATAATCATGATAATTAATTTTTTCAAGGATTCGGATGATGTTTCCGTACGAGACGTTAGGATTACTGAAGGAATATTAGGCTACTGAATTGTATGCTTACTTTTGCTGGAGAACCCGACGGTGAAAGTCATACAAAAGTAACAATCCGTGAGATGACAGCGAGGTTCACGCCAAACCATGGGCACCCTTGAGCCATTCGGTCGAACTTCTTGTAACTAGTGCAGCAAACTCTTGGAGCCCAATTCTTGTCCTAATCGCCAACTTGGCAGCCAAAGTAAAATTTATAAGCAGTTTTAAGAATCAAATAAAGAGGCTTTCGTTACGATTTTAAAGTCAATTCACCGCAAACATAGCAGCAGCGGTCAGGATGATTTTTACACACGCGTGGCATAATTACACATTAAATCATTAATCACAACTCACACCCACGTACTGCAAATCATTTGGAAAAAGCCAAAGTCAAACAACTTCCACTGTTTTACACAATTTAAACTACTTGGAAACACAGAATCATTGCCTAGAACACCGATAAGTTGACTCTGCGATCGCTAGAGGTATACCGAGGGAAGATGACGACAACTGCAATATTTTGATTTGAGAGGCTGGTACTTTGTGGAACTCCATGATGAAGGTAAAAGAATACTTTGTAACGTCAATGAGAATATAAGATCTCAATCTTATATTTTTAGTGGAATTACAAAGTATTCTTTTTTCCTTCTTTTGCTGTGAAAGCATAAGAATTGCTGTCCAAGCCTGAGCGGGCTAGGCATTGCGAGCGCCAGCGTGGAAAAGTGAATCTTCCGAACTATTGCTACATATTTTAAATATTGTTCCTATGTTATGTACCAAAATATTTTTATTATTACTGCTATATCTTGTTGATAAATATTTTCATCATTCGGGGGAGGATGAGGTGAAATGGAAGCTGGAAAATTTAGAAAATACGTGAAAAATTGCTAAAAAACGGCAAAATCGATCATTTTTAATGCATTTTTGTACAATTTACGGGGACTAACCCCTCCAAAATCTATCTCCTTACCATTAATGTTTTAGAATTTTTCACCCCACTTAACCCTTAGAAGAAATGTAAATGCTAAAATAATCCTTTCCATTGGTCCAAATTATCGAAAAGTGATAAAAATAGGAGAGGGGGGCTCCCCCGAAAATGGTGGGTGATGGGGAAAAACGGAGGTCATATTCGGATTTAGGAGGTCATTTTCATAAGGATCAGCAGGAATGGTGCCAGGGCCGATTTTCATGCCGACCAGTATAATTAACGAAAGATATAAATAAAAAGAATTTTGTTGTTACAAGAAGGGTTTCATTTAATTTTAGTTAAATTATCGTTGTCCAATTCATTCATCGTAAATTTTGGTGTTTTGAATAGAATACTTTTAAAGTTTTAATTCGGCATATCTTTCTTTCAAAAGAAATATTGAAAATATTTTTTTTTATTTTTCCACTTATGAGAACTACTGGGATTCATACTTAGAAGGTGAGAATAATTACAAATTTTCTTTTCCTACCATTGTGTTCAATGTCTAATCAACGAACACATATCTTTAGAAAGAGTATATCTATTAAGTTAGTTGATGATAGACGCAGAAATACTGCAATTATTCCATCTACTTCTCTTGCAAGAGGCACCGACCTCCTTATACTGACTGCATCTTCAGCTCAACAAACGTCTTACCTCTATTCATCCCCTCCATAAAGTCTATTCTCTTTCTTCTCCTCTAATTCACATAATCAGAATCCTTCTATCACTTGGCATTTAGCATCACCTTATATGTTATAAACTGCTCCAAATACCTACGCTGCCTTCTGCAAATATCCTGAAGCACTTTCCTCTCCTCACCAATGGTGTTAAGCACCTTATCGTTTTTCTTCCATTCTGACCATCGTATTTTCTTCATTTACCTCCATATACATACATAGAATTCTCCCATCGATATTTAATAGGAATGCTGTCCTTGGGCTCTTAGAGGACAAGGTTAGCAGTACTCCATCGTCCACTTCCACACGGCACTTAAACGTGATAGGGAAGCGTTTGAAGTTACTGGCTATTACATTATTTAAAGGAACTTCCGAATAATATGTTTTGCACCAACTAGGGATCAAAGCGGCTCATGTTCCTTTTAACGTTATCACGAGAACCACTTAAACTGATCGCAAGAGGAACGTGGCGGTTGGAGAGGTTGGGCATATATAAGCGGGGACCTTTCATACCATCTTCAGAAGCTTGCCTGTTCTCCCAGTTGTACAAGAGTTATTTGGTGAGTATTATTTTTAAGACTTGAGCAACCGTTCCTTCCAACCATGACTAGATACATTCTTTCGCTGTGCAGTGCCAAGGATAAAAATTTTTAGTAAATTCGCGAACGAGGTAGTTTAATAGTTAGCGTCATCTAGGCTGATTGTCACTATGGTCGCCGTTTCACCGTGAAATGATTTTCATGCGGTTGTTCAAATGATTGTTCACAGCACTCCGTGGGAATTTGCATTGATCGGCACATTTAAGACGCTTACCGCTGACAGATTATTTAACCATTTCCATTGCATACATAAGTTTAAAAAAACATATTTTGGTATCTGTATTGTGTATTTCACTGCATATTTTTGTGGCATTAGACAGATTTCCATCGTGTAAAACGTGTTACTCTATACTTACGGGGTGCTCTGCAATAATGTTACTTCTGCGTTAACCCTTTCACAACTACCTGATTCGGCAGAACTTACATTTCGGAATTAAATTCAAGAAGTTATAAGAGAATGATTATTTTAGCTGGTCTCGGTCCTATAACATCTTTCGTTCGCTGGAAATATCTTTCGGAACTCTATCAATGTTTTATACTTATTATATATTTTTCGTTTTTTATAATTAAGCTTAAATTTATCCTAAACTTTTTGTTTTTAGCTTCCCCTTCATCGGGCTATGTTGATAACTTTGTGGTACTCAAGTAGTAGCAGTTTGAACATTGTTATCGACGTCACAAGGCGTAGAGTCAGGAGCTGAAGATTTGGTAATCTCGTCAACGTGCTTAAATCGACCTTTATCTCGTTTCGTCATTCATTTTGAGATACAGTACGTTTTTATGTACCTACTACTCGTAAAGCTCGTACTTTTTCCAAAATAGCTTTAAATTAGGTACGCGGTACATTGAATTTTCGCAGTCGATTTCGTTTCTATATCGATGATGGAGTTATTTATATTGGATATTATTAACAGTAAGTCTAACACTGTGGTTTATTGTCGTGTATTGATTCTAAAACTTTTAAATGTGAATTATGTAATAAAAAATCTAATTTTTAACGACCATTGTTTTCCAATGCGTTTATCATGGTTGCTTTACTGCGATATTCTTATAGTTATCAACGCTTTCTGTGCCTTTTGCAAGTTTCACTAGCTTGCAGCAATTGGAGCCGACCTTGTCAAATAAAAATAGAATGCTTCAAGCTCTGACCAGCCATGTACTTTCCACTAATGGTGAAATGCGATCGAGACAGAATTTCACAAAAAGATGACAGCATCTCTGCCTTCTATTTCAGTTCACCATGAAGTGGTTTCTCGTCCTAGGACTGTTTGTAGTTGGAGTGGCGCTGGCTGAAGAGGAAGCTAATGGTAAGTATGCATTTTCAAACTATCATTTAATCACGCATCAACCCCCATAAATTATTATAGTTCACTTTAAAAAATTGATGTAGCATAAATTTTCAAACTTTTAGCATTTAGTTAACAGGAAATTCATGCATTTTTTTCTTACTACGGAAGTGCCTCCAATCTACTGAAGGTGTATTGATTTCTCGGGGTATTTAGTAATTAATTTTAATAATTCAGATGTAGGTTCTGTATTCGTTGTTAGCCGCCCACTTTTATTTCCCATAATGGAGAGCCAATTCAGGTTTTTAAGTTCTCCTCATTTTAACTTGGTATGATTCCACACTTACTGTTCTGACAGAGCCAGGATTCAACAGCTATTTTTATAGTTTAAGATGGCATTATATACTGAAACATGATTCAGTTAGTACAATGAAGCCTTGAATCTTACCTAATTACTTATTTCTGTATGAAGTTTATATGACATTTCCTCATGGTAACGCCGGGGAGATTTTAAAAAAAAATGCCATATTCCTTCAATGTTCATACAAGTTCCAAAGGGATTTTTGGTAGAATTCGCCGGCGAATGTATATTATAATATAAGGAGCTTGAAATTAGGGTAACCACGGTTGTAAAACAGCTTATTTTTAGATCAATTCGAATTATCAAAATTAGTCCTTTTTCGGGTAACGTGCGTAAAAGTATAAATACTGAATGGATGTAAAAATACAGGATGAAGACAGCCGGTGATGGATGATCCAAAGATTGCTAGACAACGTTAAGATCTTAGGCGAAATCCATTATTTCAAAACGATAGCAGAGTTAGAATTTCAAACTGGAAATAGTGCAAGCGCGAGAGTTTAGAGGAGAGACAAGCCGAAGGAAGAGACGGAGTAAATGAACGGATTAATACCGGAATAGAAATTGGAGTTTTGATGAGCTAATACACTGCCTTTTCCTTCATATTTTATGGTGGGATGATTTTTCATTCTATTTTTTTCTCCTTACCGTAAGTATTGCATCAACCAATCGAATGCTGAAACACAATATGCATGTTTTATTCCGAGATCACTCTCGGTTCAAGCTAGCGTTTTCAGAAACGTAAGTTGTAGCTTTAAGTTGATGAATCAGAAGTTATTTCCGTTTTGGCCCGTGAGTTCTTAAGTAAATCTTTAATTACGTTTTCTACAATTCAAGCTAATTTCAATGGCAGATGGGTGTTTTAAATTAGTGTAGTCTTTATGATTGTTTGGTGCGAGTTGTTTGGACTCGAACGCAATTCACATATCTAGTTCTCAGTACCTATCCCCCGACGGCAAATAACATTTCGTAATAAATGATTTGCCTATTTATCTGATGATATTTCATCGCGCAATGCATTTACATTTCGATAATTGTATAATCTTTAAAAAGATACCTTCAGAATTATTTTTCTGAAATAATATATAGATAAATATGCGAAGGATAGTCGCTTGTGGCAATTTATCACTACAAAGGAACATTTATTTCAGAAAAATATTTCGGGTGAATGTGCACCTGACCGCTTTAACGGTAGCATAAATAATGGAGAGGGAAATTGAATTTTTACCACGTGATAATTTCTGAATGAGGGAGGTGGGTATTTTTCAGCGTATTTAAATGTTGTCAATGATTATCTGTTATTAAGAAAATTTGTATCGTAAGTCAATGAAACACATAAATATTATATTTTTACCTTAATCTGAAATATTTGCAACAAAACATCCGTTTATAAGAGCTTTTAAAGTCGATTTTCCAAGACGTTATACCATTAAAAACATTGCGAAATTACGGTCGTCCCACAGAGGGACAGTTGCTATGCAAAAAAATGAGAATAATTGGCTGTTACTACTAGCATTAGCTTAAGCTCAAGCTTCAAACGATTACCTTACTGAAATAAGTTCTTATTCATTAAGACCAATTTTATCAAGACCATCTTCATTTATACCATCTTATTTCATGACTATGAAACCAATGCTCTATTAAGATAACGTTTAGCAATATGATGGTCTCCATTAACAGAGTTTGAAACCTGTCTTATAGGTTGAGTTCTAACTGCGAATACGGGCCTAGCACCTCCTTCAAACCCAGATTTATCCTCAAAATACCACTTCATTTCATTCATTTATTTTTTGCACAATATACTAAACATTTCCGTTTATCCCACAGGAGCGGAGGCGAATCAAGTCGAGATGTTCGACCCAGAAGATGA
The DNA here is from genome assembly GCA_963573305.1 of Pyrrhosoma nymphula. Taxonomy (NCBI): domain Eukaryota; kingdom Metazoa; phylum Arthropoda; class Insecta; order Odonata; family Coenagrionidae; genus Pyrrhosoma; species Pyrrhosoma nymphula. Next base: position 121,133,686 of record OY754331.1, on the reverse strand, counting down.
TGAAAGAATGCTAAACATCAATAGCGTCATAGCTGACGAAGCCCGCGCTGCTCGTAGTCCTTCCCGGGCAGAGGATGGAGCTAGAGATCGCGGCGGTGACCGCCGCAGGGGAGACAGGCGAGGAAACCGCAATGATATGAACGAGAGTGACTCGTCTGAAGAACATCACCGCAGGAGACACCATAGGCGAGGAAGCCGCTCTGATTCGGACGATAGCGACTCTTCCGAAGAACATCACCGAAGGAGACCCCACAGGCGAGGACACCGCTCTGATTCGGACGATAGCGACTCTTCCGAAGAACATCACCACAGGAGACCGCACAGGCACCACGGTTCCCGTAGCAGTTCCGACAATAGTGACTCGAGCGATGACCGAAGCAGGCCTCATCACCACAGAAGGGGACACAGGCACCATCGTAGGGGATAGGGTAACCTACCATGGTACCTAATACGGGAAGGAATCACTCGATCTCGAAATTTGTATTTGGACGTGACGTCACCATCTGTCAGAGGAATCACAACTTCTTAGGCGTCAGTAATTGATTTTTTTCGATGCTGTGACGTCAACACTTTGGAAGTGACGTGAAAGCTTCTCATGCACATTTCTGCTTTTAAGATCTCATTATTTAAGTTTTACGAGTTGACATCGTCTTTTGATAAGATTTAAGTATCAAAATTCCGTCCTTATCAAGAATCGATAATTCTAATGCCTTCCTGAATTAGAGACCGATGCACCGGTGGTAATTTACGCCCATGTCTCTGCACACATGAGTAATGCAGTGCTTAAGAATTATTAAACTCCAAGATCAATGCATTGGGAGAAATACGCAAGCCATTATTCAAATTTATATTATGCGCGTTGAAGGAAGGAGGTGTAACATCAGCTTTATCATTTTGTTGAACACACCTTAATCTTACTTAATATTAACCTATCAACTTCTCTGTCATGTTTTCTTGTCATTGTTCTTTTTTCCTGCTCAACTTGTGTAACTAAAAATAAATTTGCATCCAAAAGTTATGAGTCGTTTTTCCTTTTGGCTAAATGTGCTATCGAACCTGAGCTATACCCCCCCCTCAAAAATATACTCGGAAGCGTTGTGTAGTTGAGCATGTGGCATATCGAATTAAGTACTATGGATGTATGTTATGGAGACTGTTGCAGCCTTCTAATGGAGGTATTTGAAAGTCTTCCGGTTCCTTTTGCGGCTCTTCTATCTCCGAATATATTTATGGCGACAACCTTTCTTTGCCAATTGCAGACCATATCATCCAGTCAAGTACCTTTAATTATTTCTGCCTGAATATTAACATTTAATATGATTCCTTTTTGTATTACCTGTACATACCAGAGACAAATACGTCACTATTTTTATAATTAGTACCATATCTGATGAATAAATCATGATTTTCTGAGCTGACCGTTGTGCCTTTAAAACGTAATAGTGAAAATATTTAATGAAAAATATAAGTAAAATATTTTAAATTTGGTTTTCCAAAAAGGGTTTCGATTAATTTTAGTTCAAATTAAGTTTTCCTATTATTTTTGTTTTAATTTTTCAAATAACATATGGTATGAATTAATATTGAGAAAACCACTATATAGAGGTTTCTAGTGAGTGGGACAAGTGCACCCTACTGGCTTCTACAGCAGCCTGAAAACTTTTCAAATTTCATTCTTGGTTTGTTTCTTCACAAGGAAATATTACAAATATCTTTTTTAATTTTCCCCTTATGAGGCTTTGAATCAAGAGCTACTATGAACTACAATTATTTAATATTATCAATCATCTTTTTTCACATCTTCATAACTATTATATTGATGTCTGACTCACTAAATTTCCATTACTATTTTAAATGTACGTTTTTGAAACATACATTTGTAATTTATTTTAATGAGGAAGTCTACTAAAACTGGATGATTAGGCGATCACAACGTACCCTCTACACTGAAAATTTCAATTTCAGCTGTTTTTTCTGTAACTTGCGTACTATTCGTAAAATTTAACTTTGAAAATTGTGTTGTAACCTTCACACAAAACGACTCGTCACCATGTTTGATGAGCGTGACGTCAGAGTCCAGTAAATTCCATGGCGCTATTTCCAGTCCCCAGTTCCATCAGCTAACAGTTGTGTGTCGCTGTATATCTTGTCTGCTGAATAGAAAAATATTTAGTCATGCCATACAAGTGGTGCATTGTGCCTTTGTGCAAATTTTCAACCATATCTACGCCAAATGAGATTGGAATATTCCCAGAATGCGCCTTTACAAAGCCAGAGTCAGCCATTACGTAATTATTACGCTCGAATCGTACACACTCAGTCATCATTGCTTATACGGTCACTTAGCTGTTGTTAACAAGACTTTACAAGCTGTGAAACACTAGGGAAGGGAAGAAATAACCGGTTACATCCATAACTGATATTTTACCTTAGGTTAACCGGTTATTTTCAGCTCAGGTTTACATGAGTACTCTTTTATTTTACTACCGAAAAACAAGGTGAGTGAAATAAGCGGAAGCCTGCACTATCTTGGGGAACCTTGGGACATCTAAATCTACGAAATTCCGTGCAAGCCACCACTAGGGTGTGTGGCACGGTCTGATTCCACACCAGGCATACAGCACTCGTCCCAGTACAAATCGGAACCTCGCATGTTCTCCCGGCCGCTAGGCGCAGGCCAAAAAGCAGTCAGGAGAACAGTGCGCAGTCAAACTAGAAACTGGGTGAGTGCTACGTAAATGAATATGCAAACGCGCACTAAACTGGTAAAGAGACATCTAGTAGTTAATATTACTAATACTGTTAATGCATGAATGCTACGAGATACTACTTCATGCAGAGAACCAAATAATGCCGAACATATCAGGCGGCGGTACTAAGTGCTGTTGCGTGCATCTGCATGCAAATACCATGGTTCCATCCGTTCTATCCATGGCCTTGCTGCAGGCAGCTGCTCAGGTATTTCTGCTCAGGTTAACCAGAGTCGAACGAGTACTCGGTTATTTTTTGGTGTAACCGAAAAAAAACAAAGCGAAATAACTAGAAGACTGTCCTCTGTTGGGGAACATTGGTACAACTTCCTCCTGAAAAAAGAACAGCGGCCCGGATATAAGGGTATGCAAGTTCCAAAAATAAATAGTACCTAACAAAGGGAGAAAAGGTTTGGCTAAATGAAGCATAAATCATTTTCACATAATATATGCTCAGTTATAATTAAATAATCAAGCCCGATGACCCGATGAATATGAACTTATTTCAGTAAGGTGATATTATTAACCTACTGTCCCTCTGCGGAACAACGGAAACTTTGCAATGTTTTTCATTAAATAATTTCTTGGGAATATCGACTTTAAAAGCTCTTAAAACAGATGTTTTGTTCCACATATTTCAGGGCAAAGGAAAAAATATAGTATGTATGTGTTTCCTTGATTAACGATGAAAATTGTATTAATCACAGATAGTGTCTGACAACATTTAAATACGCTGAAAAATACCCGCCTAGCTCATTCTAAAAATTATTATTAATTAAAATTTCAAAACCCCTCTTCATTATTTATGTTACCGTAAATGCGGTCAGGTGCACATTCACCCGAAATAATTTTCTAGAGTAATTTGTTCCTTAAGAGTGATAAATTGCCTCAAGGGACAATCCTTCGTACACTTACCTCAATATTTCTGAAAAATATTTCTGAGGGTACATTTTTTAAAGACATTACATTTATCGAAATGAAAATGCATAGCGCGATGAATTATCGCAAGATTAAATGGCAAAGCCTTTTATACGAGATGTTATTTGCCGTCATGGGTTAGGAAGGGAGACCTAGATATGTGAATTGCATTCGAGTCCGAACATCTCGCATCAAACAGTCCTAAAAGACTCTACTAATTTGCAACACCAATCTGCCATCTGCCTTCTTCTTCATTGGGATCGCACTCCGTTCGCCATCCCTGTCATTACTGCAGTAGCCAAATATCGCATTATTCATGGATATTTTCCATTTTGTTTTAACAGCTCGCAACATTGGATTTTCTTTGGATTTGATTTGGATTACAGATTATCGGATGAAAAAGTAAAAGAGAGGTGCTATTTCGCACTCGTCCGGCCACACCTTGAATATGCACCGAGCATATGGGATCCGGTGCAGAAAGACTTAGTCCGGGAACTTAATAAAATACAAAGGAAAACTGCGCGATTCTTCAAAAACAGCTACGGGCGTACAGACAGCGTTACACAGATGTTAAACGAATTAGGCTGGGAACCGCTAGAGACTCGGAGGCTGCGCGCTAGGCTTAGATTACTTGAACAATTGAGAATAGATATCTTTCAGAGCGACACGGTGAACATCCTATTAGAACCCCACTATATTACCAGGTCCGACAGAAACGATAAATTAAGAGAGATATTTTGCCGAACGGATAGGTATGGGAATTCGTTTTTCCCCCGAACAATAAGGGATTATAATAAATGCTAGGCGTAATTTCATTAGAGCGTGTCCATTTTATATGTAAACGGCTGGTGTCCTAACACCCCCCGCCACACGCCTATTGAGGCGGCTTGCGGGGTAATATGTAGATGTAGATGTAGAACATTGGACGAAGTACCGCTTCATCGCAGGCACAAGTTCAACGATCGTGTGAAACCTTTTATCACGGTTTCTATCACTCTGAGTTCCGTCCTCAATATCAAGTACCAGATAGCATACTAGGTCTTCTGCTGGAATAAATATCGTGTGAAACGGGCTTTCATTTCCGTGGGATACGATGGCTATGAAAAGCCATAAGTGTACATGAAATATCCGGGATCCTACAGTGCTCAAATTAAGGTTATTCCGCCTTCTTGTGTTATAAAAATCAAGCTATTATTCCATTACGGACAATACTCATTGCAACTGTTTATAGTCTTCCTTTATTATTTACGTCTACATGCATATAACTTGTTCGCGATTATTCTCATTCCCTTGCTCTGTAAGTTCTGCAGCTTATTCTTCTCTTGAAATCGGTACTTTACCTCTGCACTAATTTGAAATTTGACAATATTTTCCTTTGTTACATGATCCACGAATTTCCCCCTTCAAAATTTTTCATGCTATTAAGAAAAAAATCTGTGAGTCACCTTTGGGCCATACTTTGAGAATTAATGAATAGAAGAGGACTGAGAATTGAATACAATTTTCTTTTTCAATATTGGGTTCAATATCTTATCAACGTTCCCATATTCATTATCATCAACTGGTATTCTGCCTAATGACATGGCCTAAACATCAGAGCTATGTTCAATTCGTCCTGTCCCGGATCTCATCCTTGGTTTGCTTGTACTTTCTTCTTATCTCCACTTCGTCTGTTATTTTCAGCTTTCTTTTTCCTCTTCCCTTTTATCACTGCACTGTTCTCTCGACTGCTGTATTTAAAATCCCATTCCCTCTTAAAAAATGTCTGTTCCAGTTTCCACTTCTCTTCTGTATTGTTTTCAGTAGTGTTCTTACCTTCCTAACTCTAACCAGCACCTACTCATTTCTTACTCTATCCGCCAATTTCAGTCTCTCTAGCCTCCTCCACACCCACATCTCAAAAGTATTGATTCTATCCTTCTCTCTTCTTCCCAGTGTCCACGTTTTGCATCCATACAATATAACACTCCAAACATAATATTTCACCAGTATCTTTCACAATTCTAGGTCCATACCACTGCATAACATATTTCTCTTCTAATTAAAAACTTTCAACCTCATGTTGCTAGTGTTTTTCCCTTCAGCTCGCTGAAGAGGACCACTTTGTGGTCGAAATACGCGTATACGAATTTCACCCTCGTTCCCTGTTTTTTTTTTGTTTTTCTATTTTGACCACGCTCTTTTTGAGCTGTTCTCCCAGAAATCTGGGGCCCTGCTGTGTGTGTGAGTGAGTGTTTTGTGTGATTGCGTGTGTGGTTGTGTTAATAACTTGGCAGCCTTAGTAGAGTCACTACAGCTCTCCGAAGGATCCCAGGTTATAACCCTGGAATCCTTAGCTGGGTCTCAGTAGCCCACAAAGGATTCCAATTGGGTTGTGTATGTGTGTCTGTGGTGGTCCCTGGCGAGGAAATTACTTTCCCGTAAATTACCACAGGAGGGTATTCTGGTGGAGAGGCTGTGGTTGGGGAGTCCCCATTCCCGCAAACCAACACAGTAAGTATTTAATTTTTTTTTACGAGTGGTGCATATATTTTACGGCCATTGGAGAAATATCTTATCTGTTTAATCGTGAGTAGCTCAATGGGGTCTCTTGTAGCCCTTCCTTTTCTGAAGCCAAACTGATCATCATCTATATTCTCTTTCTATATTCCTTGGAGTCTAAGGTTCAGAACTCTAAACAATATGTTAGCTGCATGTGAAATTAGACTAATGCTTCTGTGTTCCTCAATCTTTATGATGCCTGCTTTTTTGAAATTGGTATCATAATCGTCTTTAGAAAATCATCTGGCCATATTACCTTACATTACGTTACACATTTCTACTGTTTTGTGTTGACCCACTTCTTCTCAGTACTTAAAAATTCGATATGAAGCTCTTCTATTCCCATTGCCTTTCCATTTTTCATGTTCCTCATTGCTTGTTGTACGCGATGGGTACCTGATGAAGGGGACGAAGGACCAGACGGATCACGATAAAAGAAAAATCAAAAACGTCAAGATTGTGATTTTATGACAAAAAAGACTCAAACAGAAGCGTTCCACATGGCGTTCAAAGGCTGACTGCCTGCCCACGGCACCGGAACGCGTGGGGCAGTCATACAATTTGACTTATTTCTCCAACTCAAATTTGACTTCCTCATTACAAAAGAATAACGTGGTGGGAATTCGAACTAGATTACAAAGACTTCAAACACTTGTACTATCTCAGACTTCAGAACTCTAGGGCCTCTCTCCTCTTCTGACACCTCCGGTTTTATGGGTCTATCCACTATATCCAGCTCATCTCTTTTCTTATACAAGTCTTCCGTATACTCTCTCCATCTTTACCTTATCTCTTGTCAATCTTTGCTCATTTTACTTCTTCCTTTGCCATCCAGTGTAATTTTTCTTACTTTTTTTTTAATACAAGCCGAATTACCCGGCGATGCTCGTGATCACCCTCAGTTCTCTTCCCCACTCCTATGTTTGTATTGCCTCCTTTCTTCTATCTTCTTCAACATTTCCGCAGTAACCCATTTTTCTCCAATAAAGCTGTTTTACCGTCGTATTAATCTATTTCCTTCTCTGCTGTTTTTATAGGCATTCTTTACTCTTTTCCATGTCTTTTCTACCATCTGCATTTATTTCTTACTTTGCGTAATTGCTTTAGTTAATAACTTACCCATTTTAAAAATCTACATTCCCGAGTCTTTCCATGTTCCATCGATGTAATTATTTTGCCGTTTTGATTTATTTTAATATTATTTTCTTCTTCATCATTAGTATTACATGTTCTCTGGCAATATCAGCCCCTGATAGACATTTTGCTCTGTTCACAGCATTTCTATATCCTTCATCTGCTCAAATACCATCGATTTGTTAGCAAGCTATTTGTCATGGTGATATCCATATAAATCTTCTCTTTTTGTGATTTTCAAACCATGTGTTGCTATAAATAATTTTTTTCCTCTACAGATATCCACCAGTCTGTCTCCCTTTTCATTCCTTTCTCCTAAACCAAAATTTTCCACTGCTTTGCCATCCTCCCTCTCTCCTACTACTGCGTTTCCGTCACCTGTTATTATCCTGCAGTAGTCCTCTTCTCCTTCAAGTATGCTTTCTATATTCTCATACATGCTTTCATACTCTTCATCCTCATATACAGAAGTAGGTACGTTCACATGAATTATAACTAGATCCTTTGGTAGCATTCCTATCCCTAATGCTATCAGCCTATCATCTATAAAGATTCTTTACTCTTTTCTCTATTTTATTTCTCACTACTATTCCCAACCCATGTTTTCCTTTCTTGATCTCTGAATTATAAATTGTAACATCTCCACTCTTAATTCCACCCTGTCCCTCCTATCTTACTTCGCCTAACCTTAATATATCCATTTTAGTTCTCTTCATCTCAATCTCTAGGTTATGCAACTTTCCAGCTTGCAACAATGTTTTAACATTCCATGTACCTACTTCTCTTAATTTTATGTTGTCTGCTCTCTTGCTGCTTCCTCTGGAGATCCAATTGGTAAATCTTTTTACCTCTGGAGCTTTTAACAAAAGGGTTGAGTTCATTGAGTTTAACAAGGGAAATATCTTGGACCTTTAATTCAGTGGTTTCACTTTTCCTTCTGTTTTCTATTACTGTTTACTTCATTTAGAAGTTCCTCCGCTTTTATAGACAGTTTCCCATCTCAAGGACGGTAGAATGCCCTGTCCCACCGCCATTTTCCGCCTTAATATAGGCCGTTGGCACTTGGCAAATTATTAAAATTTACCAATTTTTAAATTTTGGACTTGATAAATTCTTAACATATGCATTCAAGAACACATGATTACCGCTCCAGCCGAGCTAAACGCCCGCAATAAATGGTGACACTCTACAAATCTATGCTTACAGGAAAGTGAGACATTTGTTGCTCGGGAACCCGTCTCACGCAATACCATGCGTGATGTAAACCCCATTCACTGATGATATGAGCGAGGGGCTTGAGGGCACTTAACGGGGAACGCAAGAAATTATTACCTGCTCCTACCTCAAGACAAACCCCCAGCTAGCGCAAACCTTCAATTCAAGGGTCCTCGTACTTGCGGACCCTCTCTCTCCTTCGCTCGACCCATCCCTACGGGAGGTGGGTGGAGCCACGCTCCACCTAAGTTTATAACCTTTTAAAGTTAGCAACAAATGAAGATACAGAGCAGCTCATAGTCCCCTAAATGATGAGTTCATGAAAATGGTTTTTCAGACAAATCCGTGAGATAAGTATTAACAAATTTGCAAATTCTTATGTGTTGAGAGCCACTCTCTCGAAATGAGGGTACCGATTGTTGTTGATGCCGAGGGTTTGGTACGAGCAGGGAAAAATTTCTTGTTGTCCCCGTTGAACGCCCTGAAGCCGAACGAGGATCTACTGAATGTGACATAATTTAATTAAAATGAAAGAGACCAGCGATGTCATCATCGATGCAAATGTGTCAATCAAGAAAACGACCATAATTTAAATACCTTTCATGCAAAACGTCCTTCATACCTACTTGGTCCTCATTATATTGTCAATCCAAATATTCAAGTACCTAAATGTTTGGCGGTTTCACTTTGGAGCACAAAGATCGAACTAATTGATCGTATCGTTCGGTTTAACTGATACAATATCAATTAGATTCTAATCGAACGCTGGAAGCAGACTGATATTCGGGATGTTAAAGAGAGAAATAAGCAATTCTCGGTGCCTAAATCTTACAGAAGAAATTCAAGGAGTAGCCCGGATAAAGCAGAAGTATCTGGATTTCAACGATGCTGACAGGTAACATAGTACAACTTTGAGATATCCTGTTTCCCTGAGGCCAATTGCTCACGGGGATCACTAGGAATAGGTAGGACGCAGACTTCAATTGTGCTTTTCATGGCGACGAGGAAATCGGAATACCAGACGGTCTCACAAAGAAAGAACTGCCTGAATCTTAAGCAGCCAGCGATTTGCATGAAAAAGTACTTTAGATGTTAAGTGAAGTTTTTGTGGGCAATCTCAAGTGAATAATTTTGAGTAAACACAAGCCCTACCATTTTATGTATCGCTGATAGGTAACTCGTCGAAACTGAGACCCGATAGGCTTTATTGCCCTCAAGCACATCCCAGCCAGCACACGAAAACAGTTTACCCTAAATTTACTTGATAAGTACGTAAATGCGTCGTAATGTAACATCATAATCAACTGGAGCAGAAAAAATTCCATTGTGAAACACATAAAGAGCAGCAGCAAAGCACATCAATTATGTCCAAAAATCGAAAAATTTTGAAGGACGACGACGGACATTGAATAAGCGACAATTGTCTATATCAGACGCAATCAGCAATGCAAAATAAAGAAAAGCAAGAAAAAGTGGAATTTATTTGTGACACAGTTAGTACTCTGATGAAAGCTAACATACCTATGGAAAAATTAGACGAACCAAACTTCAAAGCATATATGAATAAATACATTCCAGGTAAGATTATGTTAATGTATTTTATGTCTATTAATTTTTCGAGGGATATCATCCAGAACCCCTGATTCGTTGAGAGGCATTGAATATTGCATACTTAAGCAACTGAACTTGGCAAGCAGCAAGACTTTATTGTGTTGAAAAGTTTGGAATAACTATAGGAGCAGGATACATTCACGGTGCTGATACCTGCAGCGCGAAGTATTCTCCACAAGTTGCCAAGAAAAGAAAGGAGCAGATAAAGACACCAGTTAAAGGCCAATGAGTTGTAATTATATGTGATGAGACCACTGCCAGGAAGGGTCGGTGTGTATTCATTGTCTTGCTAAGGACACTGTCCTTCACCACTGAGCACACTTTCTTTGTAGCGGCAGTTAAAATGCAACTGAATGCTCCAGACCTGTAATGGCTATAATACAAGAATTTGAAATTTCTAACGACATTGCCATAGCTTTAGTAACGGATTCCACTAGATGCATGACTCTGTGTGCCCAAATGTGTAACATTCTCTGCCCGGCAATGACACTCGTTTAGTGTTGGGCCCATTAGCTGAATCGTGTAGTCAAATTGTTTTCTACAGAGCGTCATGACTTGAATTTACGAGTGAACAATGGAAAAATGTTATTTCTCAACTCTAGAAAGAGGAAACATAGGTATATTTCTTTCTTAAAAGAGCACTATTTAGAAGATAAGTTAAAGACAATTGCTTTTCCAACACCAAGCATGACAAGATTGAATTCTTGGTTCAAATCAGCAATTAAATTTTGGGGAACATATTCAGGATATGGCAGTCTTTAGCAAGACTATGGATGAGTGAGGTGTTGCAGTGAAATACTTTGTTGAATTAGAAGAGCAAAACGTTCAAATAATCAAAGCCAGTGCAACTTTTCTCAAAGAACGTGGGCAACAGATAATTGACTCCATCGTCACCTTAGAGGGATCATCATTTTCTTTCATACATCAGTTGCTAAGTGGAATTGATGGCCTACTTGACAATTTTAAGATAGTTAGTTAAGGTTTATTAGGTAGTTAGAAAACTTCTGCCATTAAGAACCTTAAGTCAGTGGTAATGAGGGTGGAGAGTTAATTCTGAGGTGGAGAGGTGGAGAGTCTTTCAACATGAGTCAACAATGAAGTCAATTGTATGTTTCACTTGATAAATAAAATTTTTCTTTTTACCCCTGTTTCTTGAAATTCAAGATTTTTTACTTCTTGTGACTATGCTTTTTTTACAGCTTTCCCTTGACATTTTTACCACTTTTCAGGGTCCCTAAACATTACGCTTAGAATAGACAAAGAAGCAGTTCCAAGGAAATAGGCGATAGGCAACCCACACAACACAATCCTCACAGGCTAGGTGGCCATTGAGTCACCATTGTAATGGCCTGTATTTTGTGTATATCTATTATTTTCTTAACTATCAATGAATATGAGTAAGAGTAACCTAAATATATCAATTATGTCTCAAATGATATTCTTTGTTTGTTTCAATTGAGAAATACGTAAATATATATTTTTCACCACCGGAGCATGAAATTTACGATTTTTGCACTGCTAGTGGCTATGATTTTTACACCGCTTTCCCTCGAGTTTTTTTATGACTTTTGCGGGACCCTAATTATAAGTCATCTTTCGATGCGTTAATTCTTAATGCTTATCCTAATGACTTAGAAAAAGAGCATTCTAATTAAATGTTGATTTTCATTGCCTTTTTACTTAATGCTACATACTTCATACTAATTCCTTACTTTCTCTAATGAGATTAAGATGAATTCGCGTCAACTACGCAGGCATGGAGAAAAAATACTGATTTATTAAACAAATCGGATTAACTTTATAATTACCATAAAGGGTTTAAAATAAGCATTTATAATCTTGTATTAATAAACAAATCTTCGAACATATTTGTCAAACCCTGATTTTCATCATGGCCAGTTGTGCAAATCGTTTTCAAGATTGACATCGAAAATTAGGTAAAGGATACTGGTTGTTGAGGGTTGCATCTTACACTTAGCAATTTTTGTTTTTCCTAACTCTAACTAATAATTTTCCCGGTATTGACTTCTCAAATGAAAGAGGAATTATAGTCACATTGAACGTGTGTATAGCATCCATTCAATAACTGAAAAAGGGAATTAATTTTTCTCTCTTAAGTTTCCGCGACAACTGGGTAGATGTTCCATTTCTTCTTCTTGGAATATCAGCCGTTTTAGTGCTTAAGACGTTTCTCCTCCAGTCCCGGAGACGTCTTTAGGGGGGTTATTATGTAATTCCTCTTCCAAAATAGCTTCTTCGGAAGAGCACTAACTCAAATGATTGATCCATTTGAGCTAATCCCCTCTCGAAGTACTCTTAGGAGTGAGTGCTGTCACTACCCATGATGGCGTAGCGGTTGACTTTAAAAAGACAATCATGGAACTCGGAAATACATAAAAGTAGAAAATCTATTAAGATACAGAAGTCGCATGGCGGCACATGAACAAAAATACAAGGTACTCTACAAAAACATTAGCAGCTAACTCAACGAATTCCACGAGATATCCGCAAATTCGGAAACGACAGCAGTGCCAAATCACCTGGCATTTAGCAGGCGATTTGTAATCTCAATTCCACGAACGAAAGAACCGGGAAATACACCATTCTCGGCCGAAATAAACGAGTCGAAATGAACCAGAGTCCTCTGTATTGCCGAAAATACACTATATAGTTAACACTACTATATACAGATAATACACTACAGTTACAAGTTACAGATAATACACTAACCCTATGAGGGAGTAGTGTAGAGAACTGCCTAGTGTACACGGTTTACAAATCCACTTTCGTTAATATTCTCCATATAAGGAGCGATCCATGACGTCATGCTCCATGAGGTGAAACTACAAAATAATACCCCACGTCGAATTGTCTACGTTGCATTTTGACCAGATTATATACTAGTTATACACCAAGACGGTGAAATTCTCCATGAAAAATCATTTAACTTGACCGGAATTCGAACCCGGATCTCCCAATTGCCGGTCAGGTGCGTTAGGCAATTACTCCACCAATCCATCTAGATTTAAGGCGAATTTCAGCGAGGGTTAATACGAACAAGATGTTCTAATCTTGAAGTCAAATTATTTTTTCATGACGTTTTTCACCGTCTTGGTGTATAATTGCGCACCCGTGGGCGTGACTGCGACCACATCACTTGTGCAACCGTAATGATTGGAAAATTATATTCTAGCGTTGGTCGCATCGGATTGGTTGTCAGTGTTAACACCAAAAGCAGTTTTCGCGATATTTTTCTTTTTGCTTCCTCCGATGCGCGCCAAAACTCACTTCCATGTAGTCGATAGGTTTGTAACCGTCATCCCTGTAGAATTTATTCTTGTATTTTTACGTTACAAATCTTAGGAGTTGTGTGAAGGTTTAGTAAGCTGTCCATATTTAAAGACATTTTATCCGGCCCATTAATAATGTTACTTCTGAATCATCACTTACAAAAAGGTCATGGCTATTGTAATCGTGAAAATATTTTGCATGGCCTTTAAAGAAATAGGGATGCATTTGAGAAAAGTGTAACTCTTACTCCAGGGGAAGAATGCAGTAATCTGATTTGGTCTTGCCAAAATTAAAAAATGTAAGTCCCTAATCTGTAATACCTAAATGCTAAAATTGCATTTAAAACTGTAGGAAGTGTACTTTTACTTTTTCCGTTCACTTGCCGATGTCTGGAAAACATTCTCACAAATATTAAAGCACTTTCCTCCTTCATCAGAATACTTATGACTCACTCTAAGCACTATGGGGTAAATATTTTCCCCAGCAAATGGAGTGCCACCACTATCGCTTTGGAGAAAAATTGGTTTCCTCTCTTTTGGCATATTATTCATAGGTCTCTGCAACGGCGAGGAAAATTTGAACACAGTAAGGTGGTGGACTCATTGTTGAAGGCATTGACGGCTTAATGGCCGCTTGCATTCTTCGAGCGTTATTCGCGCTGGCTTCCAAACGGAGGAAAATTTAGATGAATGACCTTGTATTCATTTAAAACATATCATTGAACTCTCTCGTCCTCGCCGTAGTTTCCTCCGCATTCTTTCTCTTTTCTTCCTTTTTATTCTAAGATCCGCTCCTCCTCTCGCACTCTGGCAAGGTCCTGGGATTCACCCGGTGTCCACATCTTTTTCTATAACCTACCATACTTAACAGAACACCACCACGAAAAAGAGTATTCTATTTTAGTGGTGTATGCAAACGTGTGTTCAATGCATATTTCAAGCATGGGGGTAGATTTACAATGGCTATGCAAATAAAGAACTGTGATGGTGCAAATATTAATGAATTAATAAATACGCAAGCAAAAGAGACAAAAAACAATAAGTAAGAGAGATATTACATTTTCCTTCGTCCTTTGGTACTACTTCGTTTATGTATTGGAGCGTTGAAAATGCCAAGGATTCGGACGTAATCCTCAGATGTCATTTGAGGTGGTGATCTTAATAACGGTCCTGGCAGAGCAGGAAACATTTATTCCCAAAAACTCAGAGATATATGCCCAGATCAAAGCTGCCTTGTTATGTTTTATTGAGTTGTACCTGACTGACAGAAGGAATATTATTATTTTCCAAATAGGGAAATGTTCTAAAGAGTTCTTTATGAATCACGTTTACTTTAGAGTATTTACCATCAGGACTGGGCCAATTGATATCAATCCGGTACTTGAATTTTTCCCCTGAATTATAAATGGCGATGATAAAATTAGCTTTTTCAGTATATTTCCTATCAACACGAATAAAATTGCACTGTTGAATGTTTGTAACTATTTCTGAAAAGCCAAATTATTTGATGTGTGTCCCAAAATAGAAATGCTGTAACTAACACTAAAATTCATCTCCATAGTTGTTCCTACGAATATGTTGTCACTGCCTCTCACGAATTGGTAAACCCAATTCCTTGTACCGAAGCCATTAGGATATAAATACTGATGATTCAGGAAAATAATTGTGTGCAGGTGGCAAAAACACTCTAACACTCTAGGATAATGAACATAGCTTCATAATAGTTGGTTATACTTTTTGAGATGAGTATTAACGAAAAGAAGACCAAACCATGCCTAACATTTCTTCCTGTAATTTGTGTAATTCGAATATTGGTTACCGACTTATGAACACGATTTATTGTCTATAAAAAAAACTTATGTTCTGTGGGCTCGGAAGGCCATGAAAAGCTTCAAGTTTACATGAAATATTCGTTACTCTACTGCCCTCAAAATCAGCTTTTTCTGTCTTCCTGTAATATTAAAGTCCATCAGAGAGTAATTTTCGAGAAATGTAACCATTAAGAACTACCTCACGCCATGTGCCATTGATTAAATTCCTGGGTCTTGTGCACGCTATTTTTTAAATTTTTTTATTAAGAACAAGATTCATTGTTTATTCTCTTCCTTCATTCATTCCGTCTTCTTGTCTCATTCTATACCAATTCTTTTCATTTATTTTCTCTGTCAGTTCTGCATCATATTTTTCATGAAGCCGTTACATTTTATTTTTAACTTATTCTTGAGTGATTTAAATTTTTTTATCCTCCGTACTAATTTGAAGTTTGAAAATACTTTCCTTTGTTTTTCAATTCAAGAGTTACCCCGTTAAAACTTTTCCGAGAAATTGAGGAGAAATTCTATAAGTCTACAGGGATTTATATTTCGTAGGTGAGAATCATTACAATTTTTCTTTTCTAAACATTTCGTTCAATGTATAATCCACCTACAAATATCATCAGAAGCAGTATATCTAATAAGTTAGGTGAGGGTAGACGTAAAAATACTGCAATTATTCCATCTACCTCTCTTGCAAGAGGCACCTACTTCCTTATACTGACTGCATCTTCAGCTCAACAAACGTCTTACCTCTCTTCATCCCCTCCATAAAGTCTATTCTCTTTCTTCGCCTCTAATTCGCATAACCGACATCCTTATATCACTTGGCCTTTAGAATCACTTTATCCGTTATTATCTGTTCAGAATACCTATTCTGCCTTCTCCGAATATCCTGAAGCACTTTCCTCTCCTCACCCATGATGTTAAGCACCTCGTCGTTTGTCTTCCGTTCTGTCCTTCGCATTTTCTCCATTCACCTCCAGACCCACATATAAATCTCCTGCACCCATATTTCTGCGCTACCAAACACTGCACTTTGTGTTACGCTCGTCATGAGTCTTTTATTATCAGTCTTGGTCAAAAGAGTCCCTGTCATGAGTTCTCTCTGTATTTTGTGTCGACGATTAAATTTCCAATGCTGTAAAATCTCTTTCTGGCCCACAATTCCAAACATATAGTTCTTATAGCTGACCAGTTGGTTGCGTAATTATCTTGCTTCAATGCTTATGTGCACTGTACATATGTAATATTGGGTTAAGGTTCCTTCAGAGGTAATGCGTGATATCCCGTCGTATGAGGAGATTTCAGATCACACCAGGTTCTGGATGACGTAGAGGAAGCTATGTCAGTGGATTGATAAATTTTAGTTTATAAACTGATTTGCATAGCTGCCTGCCGCATTACATGTATTTCTTAATAACACAATTATTTATGTACTGATTTTGTTCTACAAGCGAAATTGTTCATTTATTAAAACAATAAATGCTGCTAACAAATATCAAGCTTTCACGCTGAGACCCAAATTCGAGTTTGAACTTTTTTGTATTTTATCTCGTCTACATTTCGAGTACTGCGAAGACACTTATAGACTGAAACATGCTTTCATAAAAAAAAAATTTCGAATAAAACTTTTATTGGTTAAACTCGATTATGTGGGGCCGAGTTGAGGTACTCGCAAGATGGGTGGGGCCCAAGCTCCCGAGGGTCCTAATCCGCAGCCGTTTTCCGTGCTGGGAGACCCAACGCCGGCATCTCTCCTCGACCTACACTTGCTGCAAAAAGTATAGTCGTCCACATTTGTCATTCATTATATGGAATTCTCTCATCGATATTTAATAAGAGTGCCGTCCTTAGGCTCTTAGAGGACATGGTTAGCAGAACTCCATCGTCCAATTCCACACGGCACTTAAACGTGATAGGGAAGCGTTTGAAGTTACTGGCTATTCCATTATTTAAAGGAACTTCCGAATAATATGTTCTGCACCAACTAGGAATCAAAGCGGGTCATGTTCCTTTTAACGTTATCACGAGAACCACATAAACTGATCGCGAGAGGAACGTGGCGGTTGGAGAAGTTGGGCGAGAAGCGGGGACCTTTCATACCATCTTCAGACGCTTGCCTGTTATCCCCGTTGTACAAGAGTTATTTGGTAAGTATTATTTTTAAGACTTGAGCAATTGTTCCTTCTAACCATGACTAGATACATTCATTCGTTGTGCGGTGCCAAGGATGAAAAATTTAGTAAAATCGCGAACACGGTAGTTTTAAAGATAGCGTCATCTAGGCTGATTGTCACTATGGTCGCCGTTTCACCGTGAAATGACTTTCATGCGGTTGTTCAATGTTTGTTCTCAGCAATTCGTGGGGGTTGGCCTTGATAAGATCATTTAAGACGCTTACCGTAGACAGATTATAAAAACCAAATACATTCCATACATAAGTTTTAAAAAACATATTTTTGGTTGCCTGTATTTTGTGTTTAACTGCATATTTATGTGGGAATTGACAGATATCCATCGTTGAAAACGTGTTACTCTATATTTTAGGTGCTATGCACTAATGTTACTTCTGCTTTAACCCTTGTACAATTACATAATTCGGCATAACTTACATTTCGGAACTTACTTCAAGAGATAATTAGAGAATGACTATTTTAGTTGGTCTCGGTCCTATTATTTTTTTTTGCTTGAAATATCTTTCGGAGCTCTATCACTATTGTATACTTTTCTATATTTACGTGTTTCAAATTTAAATTGTCATTTATCCAAAACCTTTTCCTTTTAGCTTCCCCTTCATGGGGCTATGTTTATAACTTTGTGGTAGTCAAGGTGTAGCAGTTTGAACATTCTTATCGACGTCACTCGGCGTAGAAGCAGGATCTCAAGATTTGGTAATATCATCAACCTGCTTAAAGCGAACTTCATCTCATTTCGTCATTCATTTTGAGATACAGTACGTTTTTATATACCTACTACTCGTAAAGCAATAAAATACCTTTCCATAGGAATACCTTTTACACATTCTATTTTGAAGCACAAGTAAGGCCATGCTAAAATATAATTCAATTAGAAGATTTTTTAGAGAATTATTATAAGAAAAATTATTTGGAAAAATTGTGTCGTCGTACTTTTTCCCAAATAACTGTAAATTACGTATGAGATACATGGACTTTTCACAGTCGATTTTATTTCTATATCTATGATGGAGTTATTATATCTGATATTATAAATAGTAAGTATCTGTGGTGAACTGTTATGTATTGATTCTTAAACTCTTAAATGTGAACTATTTAATAAAAAATCTAATTTTTAACGACCATTGTCTTCTAATGCGTTTATCATGGTTGCTTTACTGCGATATTCTTAAAGTTTTCAACGCTCTCTGTGCCTTTTGCAAGTTTGACCAGCTTGCAGCAATTTGAGCCGACTCAAACAAAAATAAAAATAAAATGCTTCAAGCTCTGACCAGTCACGTACTTTCCAATAATGGTGAAATACAATGGATATGGAATTCAATAAAAAAAATATGACAGCATCTATACCTTCTTTTTCAGTTCACCATGAAGTGGTTTCTCGTCCTAGGATTGTTTGTAGTTGGAGTGGCGCTGGCTGAATAGGCAGCTAATGGTAAGTATGAATTTTTAAACTATCATTTAATCACGCATCAATCCCCAAAAATAATTATAGTACACTTTCAAAAATTGATGTAGCATAAACTAACAAACTTTTAAAATCGTAATATCGCCAAACGTAAATATTGCATCAACCAGTCGAAAGCTCAATCACGATATGCATATAGTATTCCAAGATCACTCTCGGTTCAAGCTAGCATTTTCAAAAGCGTAAATTGGAGTTTTAAGTTGATGATACAGAAGTTATTTCCATTCAGGCCCATGAGTCCTTAAGTTAACCTTGCATTACGTTTACTACAAGCCAAGCTAATTTCAATGGCAGATCGGTGTTGTAAATTAGTAGAGTCTTTAGGATTGTTTGATGTGAGATGTTTGGACTCGAATGCAATTCACATATCTAGGTCTTACTTCCTATCCTCCGACGGCAAATTAGATCTCATATAAAAGGATTTGCCATTTTATCTGATGATATTTCATCGCACTTTGCATCTACATTTCGATAACAGGAAAATCTAAAAAAGTACCCTAAAAATAATTTTCAGAAATATTTAGGTAGGTGTACTAAGGATCGTCACTTGAGACAATTTATCACTACAAATGAACAATTCTTCTAGGAAAATATTTCGGGTGAATACGCAGCTGACCGATTTTACGGTAACATAAATAATGAAGAGGTATGTTGAATTTTTGACTTGAAACATTGAAATATGTGCAACAAAACATCCGTTTTTAAGAGCTTTTAAAGTCGAAATTTCCAAGAATTGTCCCATTAAAAACATTGCAAGGTTACCCTTGTTCCAAATGTACCCAGGAACAGATGCTATGTAAATAAATGAGACTGATCGGCTGTTACTGCTAGAAATAGCTTAAGCTCAAGCTTCAAATGTTCACCTTACAGAAATAAGTTCATATTCTTCAAGACCATCTTCTTCAAGACTATCTTCATCAATACAATGTTATTTTATGACTAAGATATCAATGCTCTAATTAGATAACGTTTAGTAAGATGAAGGCCTTCATCAAGACAGTCTAAAATCTTTCTTATGGGTTGAGACTTAAAAAGGAATACGGGCCTAACATCTCCTCCAAACCAAGATTTACCCCATACATTTCTCATCATACCACTTCATTTCATTCGTTCCATTTTCCCACAACATACTAAACATTTCCGTTTATTCCACAGGAGCGAAGGCAAATGAAGTCGAGGGGTTCGACCCAGAAAATGATGAAAGAAAGCTAACCATCAATAATGACATAGCTGACGAAGCCCGGCTGGGTCGTCGTGATGGCTCGGTGATTGGTGGATCAGGAGATCGCGGTGGTGACCGCCGCAGGGGAAAACATAGGCATGGAAACCGCAATTATACGAACGAGAGTGACTCGTCTGAAGAACATCACCACAGGAGACCCCACAGGCGATGACACCGCTCTGATTCGGACGATAGCGACTCTTCCGAAGAACATCACCGAAGGAGACACCACAGGCGAGGACACCGCTCTGATTCGGACGATAGCGACTCTTCCGAAGAACATCACCGAAGGAGAAACCATAGGCGAGGACACCGCTCTGATTCGGACGATAGCGACTCTTCCGAAGAACATCACCGAAGGAGACACCATGGGCGAGGAAGCCGCTCTGATTCGGACGATAGCGACTCTTCCGAAGAACATCACCATAGGAGACCGCACAGGCACCACGGTTCCCGTAGCAGTTCCGACGATAGCGACACGAGCGCGGACCGAAGCAGGCCTCATCATCACAGAAGGGGACACAGGCACCATCGTAGGGGATAGGGTAACCTACCATGGTACCTAATACGGGAAGGAATCACTCGATGTCGAAATTTGTATTTGGACGTGACGTCACTATCTTTCAGACAAATCACATCTTCTTAAGCGTCAATAAATTAATTTTTTCGTTGCTGTGACGTCGACGCTTTGGAAGTGACGTAATAGGCTCTCAAATACATAATTGCGTATAAGATCCCATTATTTGAATTTCACGAGCTAGTGACGTATACACGTTGGACGTGACGATACTGTTCCATTAGTAGACATCATCGTTTGAATAGCTTAAGGTTATGGTGTGAACGTCCCGTCATTTTCGAGAATCGATAATTCTGAGGCCTTCCTGAATTAGGGGACGAGTTCACCGCGTGTAAACCACGCCCAGGTCTCCGCACACATGAGTAAAGCAGGGCCTAAGAATAAGTAAACTCCAAGATCAATACATTGGGACAAAATCGCCCTTGATTATTCGAATTGGCCGTAAAGGCCTCTAAGATGGAGGTGTATTATCAGCTTCATCATTTTGCTGAACGCACCTTAAACTTACTCAATGTTAATTTATCAATTTTCCTGTATGTTTCTTGGCATTGTTCTTTCTTTCAGCTCTATTAATGTAAATAAAGGTAAATTTGGATTCATAAATTATAAGTATTTTTCCTTTTGGCATAAGTTGCTCTCGAACCTGAGCTATACCTCTCCCTCAAATAGTATAATCGGAAGCGACAAGCGAAGCTTACTTTACCAATTGCAGACCACATTATCCAATCTAGAACTTCCAATTAATTCAGCCTAAATATTAATATTTAATATGATTCGTATTTCTATTACCTGTACATACCAGAAACACTTATACCTCGCCATTTCTATAATTAGTACCTCTATCTGTTAATTAAATGATGATTTTCTGTGCTTGCCGTTGCGCCCTTAAAACTTAAAGGTGAAAATAATTAATGAAAAATAAAAATAAAATGTTTTAAATTTGGTTTTCCAAATATGGTTTACGTTAATGTTAGTTAAAATTAGGTTTTCCTATTCATTTGTTGTAATTTTTAAAATAAAATATGATATGAATAAAAATTGAGAAAAACACTTGAGATTGCTAATAAGTGGGACAGGTGCACTCTACTGGCTTTTACAGCAGCCTTGAACATTTTTCAAATTTAATTTTGGTTCATGTTTCTTTACAGCGAAATATTACAAATATCTTTTTTAATTTTCCCTTGTGAGGCTCTGAATCAAGAGCTAGTATGAACTACAATTATGCAATATTATCAATCATTTTTTCACATCTTCATAACTATTACATTGATGTCTGACTCACTAAATTTCCATTACTATTTTAAATGTACGTTTTTGAAACATACATTTGTAATTTACTTCAATGGGGAAGTCTACTAAAACTGGATGATTACGCGATTAAAACGTACCCTCTACTCTGAAAATTTCAATTGGAAGCAGTTTTGTGTAACTTTCGTCCTATTCGTAAAATTCAAATTTGAAAATTTGTTGTAACCTTGCGTATAAAACGACTCGTCGCCATGTTTAATGATCGTGACGTCATAATCCATTAAATACGCTTCCGTGGCGCTATTTCCAGTCCTCAGTTCCATCAGTTAGTTGTTGTGAGTAGCTGTATATCTTGTCTACGGAATAGAAAATTAATCAGTCATACCATACAAGTGGTGCATTGTGCCTTTGTGCAAATGTTAAACCATATCTGATGAAATCGCCTATGTCGAATTGGAAAATCATTTTAATATTCTAGGATTATTGTCTTGTTCCTATGCTTTTGTATACAATTTTTAATTGAGACTGAATCTTTTTTTAAGTTAATAAGTGGAAAATCACCTTAATTTTCGAGGATTATTGTCTTGTTCCTGTTTTGTATTGCATACTTTTTAAATGAGACTGAATCCTTTTTTAGTCGATGAGTGGAAAATAATCCTAATTTTTTACGCTTATTGTCTTGTTTGTAATATATATGATTGAATACCATTGAATTTGTTTCAGGAGTTTTGAAACGCAACCTTATTTGCAAGTTGAACTCTTAAGATTTTTTTATTTTGTTAGTTATCCTTAAGATTTGTAAAGAATCTAGTTCATGAGTTTAAATAAACAGCTCATTTTCTTGATATATCAGGTGTATTACTTTCTATGTAGCACCCAGGTTAGGAACATGCAAACTTGCTTCTTAGAATGTGCATACATGCATATGCTCTGCAACACATAATAAACACTAACTTAAGATAGTTTATAGTTAGACTTTAACGAACATTAAAAGAAATTTCTGAAATGACTTAGTGCAGGTCAGAACATTCTTTGCATATTCTTTTCACTAGTGCACCAGCATGTACTTACTATGCACTGTCTATGTGCGCCACCGAGCATGTTCTTTGCATATACTTTGAGAATGTACTTTGCACTAAAGGTAGTGCATTTGAGAACATACTTTGCATACACTTTGCACTAACTGTTACTCACTGGGAACTTAAAGCTCTGTACAACTACCTGTCTCGACATAAGTTACTTTACGGGTCATACTTCAAGTGGTATACAGAGGGAGATTAATTTAGCCAGCCTCGGCCCTATACTTTCGTTTTATTGTTACCCATTATATTTTCGTGACTTTAGCGTGTTATCGTGGACGGGTTTGACTCTCAAGGTTTGGGCATGATATCAGTCGTTCTCCAATCTTGGCCCAGTGCTTAAAATTACCTTTTTCCCGTTGTGGTCATTATTACGTACTCCTCCCAAAGTAATCAGAGCCATACTACCATAAAAATAAATTAAACATTTTTAAGCGCAAGTCCCAGCATGCTGAAATATTTTTCAGTTATAGCATTACAATTGAATTAGACCTATGAATTCGTGTGAGTGGATAGATTTTCCCAAAATTCTTTTTATTTGATATGCAAATTATCGATGTTTCGTTTGCAATGTCATCTCCTTGGCGATAATGCAGGTCTATCAATGGAATATAACTTGCAATAAGATGAATTAATTAATGCTCAACTTTACGCTTTTTTATGACAACATAGGTCTTTCTCCGTTTATTATAAGTGAGTAGTATTCACAAGGTCTTAATGTTAAAGTCGCACTGCATTGAGCCAAGTTACGGCGATGTTGGTTGTAGCGTAAATAGACTTGAACCTTTAAAATTGGAATTATTTAAAGAATTTTGTAATCTTTAAATATGAATGCCCTCTATTGTGTTTTTAAATATTGCTTTA
This sequence comes from Pyrrhosoma nymphula, assembly GCA_963573305.1. NCBI lineage: Eukaryota > Metazoa > Arthropoda > Insecta > Odonata > Coenagrionidae > Pyrrhosoma > Pyrrhosoma nymphula. Next base: position 121,109,760 of record OY754331.1, on the reverse strand, counting down.
CTGCAAAATACTGAAAATAATCAACGCATTCTGTAACTTTGCTACTTTGACCAGCTTTCAGCTGTTTCAGCAGACTCAAATTAATGAAAAGAAATGCTCAAAGCTTTGTCCGCCAATATACTTTTTGCTAATGATAAATTGCGATTGAAAGTAATTCCCCATAAATTTTAAAGCAACTCCGCCCACTTTTTCAGTTCACCATGAAGTGGTTCCTCGTCCTAGGTTTTTCTGTAGTTGAAGTGGCGCTGGCAGAAGAGTCTGTTAATGGTAATTATTAATTTTTAAACTGTCATTTTATCACCCATAAATCCCCATTAATCATCAGAATTCACCTTCAATGATTGATGTAGCATAAAAAACCCAAACTTTTAGCTTTTCGTCCACCTTCCACACGGCACGTAAACGTGATAGGGAAGCGTTTGAAGTTACTGGTTATCCTATCGTTTAAAGTAATTTTTGGATAATGTATTTTACCCTATCTTGGAAACGAAACGAGTCAGGCTCCTTTGCACGTTATCACGAAAACCACTTAAAATGCTCGCGAGAGGAACGTGGCGGTTGGAGAAGTTGGGCATATATAAGCGGGGACCTGTGTTACCATCTTCAGACACTTGCCTGTTCTCCCTGTTAGACAGAGTTATTTGGTGAGTATTAATTTTAAGACTTGGGAAATTGTTCGTTCTAGCCAAGACTAGATACATTCATTCGCTGTGCAGTGCCAGGGATGAAAAATTTGGTTAATTCTCGAACTCAGTGCTTTTAAACTTAGCGTCATCAAGTACGATTGTCACTATGGTCGCATTTCACCTTGAAGTCACTTTCATGCGGTTGTTCAAATGCTTGCTCAAAGCAATTCGTGGTAGTTAGCTTTGTTAGGCTCTCTTTAGACACTTATTCCAATAGAATGTTTAGATCATTCACATCTTATTCATAAGTTTTACAAAAAATATATTTGGTGCCTCTCTTTTGTGTTAAACTGCATATTTACATGGGGTTAGACCGATTTCCATCGTTGAAAACGTGTTTCTCTCTATATTGTGTGCTCTGGGAAATTGTTAGTTGTGTTTAAACGTATGTACAACTACCTGATTCTGCATAACATACACATTTTGGGTTTTACTTGAAGCGGTAAAGAGAGAATGATTATTTATTTAGCCTCAGTCCTTTTATTTCGTTTTATTCCGGCGTATTTATTCGTAAAGCAATAAAACGAGCCTTTAATATGAATAGGTTTAATACTTTCCATTTTGAAGCGTATGTGATACCATGCTATAGTATTTTTGAATTATAATGTAACAAAACATTTGAAAAATCGTGTCAGCGGGCACATTTTCTAGAATTGTTTTAAATTTGGTACCCAATACATTGACTTTAACTATACCTGATTCGGCATAACTTACACATTTTGGATTTTACTTAAAGCGGTTAACAGGTTAAGTTTATTTTAGCTGTTCTCGGTTCTTTTATTTCGTATAATTTATTTCCAAAATGTCTATCGTGCTTCTAGTTATGTTCTGCACATATTAAATATTTTTCGTGTTTTAAAAATAAGTGTGTCATTTATCGTAAAACTTTTGTTTTAACTTCTTCTTCAAAATAAGGGCGTATCCCAGATGGTAGAGAGCTCGCTTAGCATTAGATAGTACCGCAATTGATACCCGTCGATTCAAATACTTTTTCCCAGCAGCGCTTTTCTCCATGGGCTATGTTGATAACCTTGTGGGACTCAACGGGCAACAGAAGGAGTATTCGTAACGACGTCCGTCGACGTAGCGTCAGGCGATAAACATTAGGCGATCTCGATAACATGCTTAAATCGACTTTTGTTTCGTTTCGTCAATCATATTGAGATGCGGTTAGTTTATGTGTACTACTCGTTAAGCAATAAAACGAGCCTTCCATATGAATAGATTTAATACATTCCATTTTAATGTACAAGTGAAACCATGCTAAAATCTTTTTGAAATAGAATGTAACAATACATTAGAAAAATCGTGTCTGAGGATACATTTTCCAGAATCGTTTTAAATTTGGTACGCGATACATTGACTTTTTGTAGTCAATTTCGTCTCTAATCGACGACGCTGTACTTTCTATCGGATATAACTAACAGTAACTCTAGCTCTAGGTTAGTTGATTTGTAACGATACTTGAACTTGATTAGTAGAAAAATTAAAATATGATTAGTAAAAAATAATCTAATTTTCAACGACTATTATCTTCGTTGCGTTCATCATTGTTGCTTTACTGCGGTTTTCTTAAAATTATCAACTTTTTTGTGCCACATGCAAGTTTGACCAAATTGCAGCAATTTGATCCGACTCAGTTAAATTAAATTGGAATGCTTTAAGCTTTCACACTAATGTAATTTATACTAATGATGAATTAAACCAAATGTAATTCCACAAAAATGTTTTTGAATCTCTGTTTTCTTTTTCAGTTCACCATGAAGTGGTTCCTCGTTCTAGGTTTGTTTGTAGTTGGATTGGCGCTGGCTGAAGAGGCAGCTAATGGTAAGTATGAATTTTCAAACTATCATTTAATCACCCATCAATCCCCATAAACTATCACAGTTCACCTTAAAGGATTGATATATATGGCAAACTGGAATTTTATACATTTTTTATTTCAACGGAAACGTTTCCCAATGAAAATTTCTCCGAGGATTCCAAAACATTCTGAATCAAATTACTGAATATGTGTATACTAAATAATATGCTTTGTATTTTTTGGTATGGATATAAAATAATTCCACAAAGTAAAGCTTCAAACCATAGAGGGTATTGCTGAAGATCTGGTAATTTCTTGGGGTATTTAGTAAAAATTATTTTAAATTCAGATGTCGGCTCTTGGATGTTTTTATCATTCACTGGCTGCTGATATTGCTCATTATTGATACCCAACTCAAGTTTTTTTAGGTGATATTCATATTAAATTATAAGTAACTAGGTATGATTCCACAGTTATTGATCTAACCAAGCTAGGTTTTACGACCTATTTTTAAGGTTAAAAATTGCATACAATGCTGAAACTCGAGTCTGTCATTGCAATGAAGCGTAGAATCATAACGAGTTCCTGTTTTCAATTTGAAGAATATAAAACATTTTCACAGGGTAACGCCGGAGAGAGTTTTTTAAAATGAATTTTTCCGTCAAAATATAGCAAGTTACAACAGGTATTTTAGTAGAATTTACCGGTGAATATTTATGGACATTTGAGGAGCTTTAAAAACAAGTATCACAGAGATAAAACAGCTTATTTTTAGACTTGGCCGAAATATCCAAGTAAGACTCCTTTTTTTGCAAACGTACGTGTAAGAATTAATGCTAAATGGATTTTAAAATACTGGATAAAGACGGTCGGTGATGGACGATTCAAAGATCGCTAAACATTGATTTCGTCGGTCGCCGGACAAGGATTCGCCGGCCTCGGAGGCGGCGGGGTAACGTCCTCGCCTGTTAACCGGTCGCGGGTTCGAGTCCCCCCTAGGGAGGATTTTTCACCTACCAGGCATGGTTGTGTGTTCTAGTTCTTTGTTATATGTTTAAACCCCGATATAAAGGCCAAAATAAGCTGTTTTGGTGGTTCTTGAAAATAAATAAATAATATCTCACGTAAAATCCATACTTCCAAAATTGTAGGAGGTTAAGGATTTCAAACTGAAAAAATGCAAGCGCGAGACTTTTGAGGAGAATCATGTCGAAAGAAGAGATGGAGTAAATGGACAAATTAATACCAAAGTAGCAATCGGAACTTTGATGAGCAACTTATGCTTTGCCTTTACCTATATATTTTTATTGGGATGATTTTAGTACTCTTTTCTAACTACCGTAAGTATCGCATTGTCCAATCGAAAGACCAAACACAATAACTACATTCATATTGTGTTTGGTCTTTCAATTACTTTCGATGTTGCGATGTTACTCTTCGTCAAAGCTAGAATTTTCAGAAACAAAAACGTATAGCTTTTAGTTGATGGCACAGAAGTTGTTTCCATTCTGGCGCATAAGTTCTTAAATGAATCTTCCATTAATTTTACTATAAGCCTAGAATACATCAATGGGAGATTGGTGTTGTAAAGTGGTGAAGTCTTTGAGGATTATATGGTGCTAGATGTGGGGACTGAAATGAAGTTCAAATATCTAGGTCTCAAATTGTCGAAGGCCTTCATCAAGACGGTCTGAAATCGTTACTTGATACCGAAAAACGAATACAGGCCAAGCTAATTTCTCGAAACTCAGATTTAACCTTTACATTTCTCATCATACCACTCCATTTCAAGCATTCCTTTTTGTCACAGTAATAATTTTGTTGATCCCACAGGTGCGGAGGAAAATCAAGTCGTGAATTTTAACCCAGAAGATAATGAAAGAACGATAACCTCCGACGTTGTCATGGATGAAGAAGGCCGTGCTGATCGTCGCACGGTAGACAGGCGTAGAAACCGCAACGATACGAACGAAAGTGACTCGTCTGAAGAACATCGCCGAAGGTGGCCCCATAGGCGAGGCAGCAGCTCTGATTCGGACGATAGCGACTCTTCAGAAGAACATCACCATAGGAGACACCACAGGCACGGACACTGCCATGATTCGGACGATAGCGACTCTTCCGAAGAACATCACCGAAGGAGACCCCACAGGCGAGGACACCGCTCTGATTCGGACGATAGCGACTCTTCCGAAGAACATCACCATAGGAGACCTCACTGGCACCACGGTTCCAGTGGCAGTTCCGACGATAGCGACTCGAGCGATGACCGAAGCAGGCCTCATCACCACAGAAGGGGACACAGGCACCATCGCAGGGGATAGTAACCATGGTAACTAATACGGGAAGGAATCACTCGATCTCGAAAACTGTTGTTGGACGAGACATCGCCATCTCTCAGACGAATCACAACTTCTTAGGCGTCAGTAAGATAATTTTTGCAATGCATTGACGTCGGTACTTTGGAAGAGACGTCATAGCCTCTCAGGCAGATAGCAAATTTTAAGATGTCATTATTTGAATTTCGTGAGCTTGTGACGTATAAACTTCGGACGTGATGACGCTGTTCCATTTGTTGACATCATCGTTTGAAACATTTGAGGTTTTGATGTCAAAATTCCGTCATTGTCGAGAATCGAAAATTCTGAGGCCTTCCTGAATTAGGGACACCAGTCCACCGGGGGTTATCACGCCCAGGTCTTCGAAGACATGTGTAAAGCAGTTCCTAAGAGTAATTTCATTCCAAGATCAATGCATTGGGAGAAAATCGCCCGCGATTATTCAAATTGGCCTTAAGTGCCTTTAAGAAGGAGGTGTCGCAGCAGCTTAATCATTTTTCTGATCGCACCTCAATCTCACTCAATGTTAACCTGTCAACTTACTTGTCATCTTTTTCTTGGCATTATTCGTTCTTCCTGCTGTATTCATGTTAATAAAAAATATTTGCATCCTAAGTTTGTGTCGTTTTTACTTTTTTGATAAAGGTTCACCAAAATCTATGCTTACCTCTACCTGAAAAATGTACTCGGTAACTGAGTGGAGCTGAACATGGTACGAAGCGAATTAAGTACAAAGTATGTATCTTATGGATGCTGTTGCAGCGCTCTAATGCAGGCATTTGGATGTCTTCCAAGCTCTGTTGCGTCCGGCTATCTTTATGACGACAACCTTTCGTTGCCATTGCAGGCCACATCTTCCGATGGAATATGCGACTCTTCCGTAGAACATCACCATAGGAGACCTCACAGGCACCACGGTTCCAGTGTCAGTTTCGACGATAGCGACACGAGCGTGGACCGAAGCAGGCCTCATCATCACAGAAGGGGACACACACACCATCACAGCGGATAGGGTAACCATAGTACCTAATACGGGAAGGAATCACTCGATCTCGAAAATTGTATTTTTACGAGACGTCACTATCTCTCAGACAAATCACATCTTCTTACGCGTCAATATTTTTTTTCAATGCTGTGACGTCGACACTTTGGAAGTGACGTAATAGGATCTCAAGTACATAATTGCGTATAAGATCCCATTATTTGAATTTCACGAGCTCATAACGTATACACATTGGACGTGACGACACATTTCCATTAGTAGACATCATCGTCTGAAAAGCTTAAAGTTTTGGTGAAAAAATCCGTCCTTATGAAAAATCGATAATTCAGAGGCCTTCCTGAATTAGGAAACGAGGGCACCGGGGGTAATCCACGCCCAGGTCTCCGCCTACATGAGTAAAGCAGGACCTAAGAATTAGTTAACTCCAAGATCAAAACATTGGGTGAAAATCGCCCTTGATTATTCGAATTGGCCTTAATGGCCTTTAAGAAGGAGGTGTAGCATCAGCTTCATCATTTTGATGAACGCACCTTAATCTTACTTGATGTAAACTTATCAACTATCCTGTATGTTTCTTGGCATTGTTCTTTCTTTCAGCTCTATTCATGTAAATAAAAGTAAATTTGCATTCATAAATTATAAGTATTCTCCCTTTTGGCATAAGTTTCTCTCGAACCTGAGCTATACCTCTCCCTGAAAGAGGATACTCGGAAGCGTTGTGTAGCTGAACAGGTTACATATCGAATAAATTACGATGGAACTATATATCGAGGGTGTTGCAGCCCTCTAAAGCAGGTATTTAGAAGTCTCCCGATCCTTGCTCCGGCTCTCCTGTCTCCTTTTCTTTTTAACGACAACCTTTCTTTACCAATTGCAGACCACATAATCTAATCTAGAACTTCCGATTAATTCAGCCTAAATATTAATATTTGATATAATTCGTATTTCTATTACCTGTACATATCAGACACACTTATACCTCGCCATTTCTATAATTAGTACCCATATCTGTTAATTAAATGATGATTTACGGTGCTATCCGTTGCGCCCTTAAAACTTAAAGGTGAAAATAATTAATGAAAAATAAAAATAAAATGTTTTAAATTTGGTTTTCCAAATACGGTTTACGTTAATGTTAGTTAAAATTAGGTTTTCCTATTCATTTGTTGTAATTTTTAAAATAAAATATGATATGAATAAAAATTGAGAAAAACACTTGAGATTGCTAATAAGTGGGACAGGTGCACTCTACTGGCTTTTACAGCAGCCTTGAACATTTTTCAAATTTAATTTTGGTTCATGTTTCTTCACAGCGAAATATTACAAATATCTTTTTTAATTTTCCCTTGTGAGGCTCTTAATCAAGAGCTAGTATGAACTACAATTATGTAATATTATCAATCATTTTTTCACATCTTCATAACTATTACATTGATGTCTGACTCACTAAATTTCCATTACTATTTTAAATGTACGTTTTTGAAACATACATTTGTAATTTACTTCAATGGGGAAGTCTACTAAAACTGGATGATTACGCGATTTAAACGTACTCTCTACTCTGAAAATTTCAATTGGAAGCAGTTTTGTGTAACTTTCGTCCTATTCGTAAAATTTAACTTTGAAAATTTGTTGTAACCTTGCGCATAAAACGACTCGTCACCATGTTTGATGAGCGTGACGTCATAATCCATTAAATATGGTTCCGTGGCGCTATTTCCAGTCCCCAGTTCCATCAGTTAGTTGTTGTGAGTAGCTGTATATCTTGCCTACGGAATAGAAAATTAATCAGTCATGCCATACAAGTGGTGCATTGTGCCTTTGTGCAAATGTTCAACCATATCTACGCCAAATGAGATTGGAATATTCCCTGATTGCGCCTTTACAAAGCCGGAGTCAGCCATTATTTTTACGCTCGAATCGTACACACTTAGTCACCAATGCTTATGTGTGCACTTACCTGTTGTTAACAAGACTTTACAAGCTGTGAAACGCTAGGGATAGACAGAAATAACTGGTTACATCCATAACTGATTTTTGACCTTAGGTTAACCGGTTTTTTTCAGCTCAGGTTAACCTGAACACTCGGTTATTTTATTTCAGAAAAATAACCTGAGTTAAATAACTGGAAGCCTGTACTCTCTCGGGGAACCTTGATACATCTACATCTACGAAGTTCCGTGCAAGCCACCACTAGGGTGTGCGGCACGGTCTGATTCCACACTGGCATGCAGCACTCGTCTCAGTACATATTGGAACCTCGCACGTTCCTCCGGCCGCTTGGTGCAGACCAAAAAGTAGTCAGGAGAACAGTGCGCAGTCTAACTAGAAACTGGGAGAGTGCTACGTAATAGAACATGCAAACGTGCAGTACACTGCTAAAGAGACATCTAGTGGTTAATAGTACTAATACTATTAATATATGTATGCTACGAGATACTACTTCATGTAGAGAATAAAATGTTGCCGGACATATCAAGCGGCGGTACTAAGTCGTCTAGAATGAAGAAAAAACGGCTTATTTTAGAAACGGCGAATGTTTTGACCAAAAGCAGTAGTAATTCCCGTGTAGCTGCAATAATATTCACATTATATTGAAAAGTCACCGTTGATGCATTAACGAGAGGGTATTAATGTATCACATCCGTACTACACCTTTTAAAAACCTTTTATACCTTCAGGTTATAAAACATGAATACAAAAGTTTTTTCCTTCAGGTTTTAATACTGTTGTACATACTCTACCTACTGAAAACAACCGAACTAACCTAACACCGGTATTTTCTCATAATCAACATCCCTATGAAACACGGAATTGCTGGGGCCATTTGGTGGGGGTAAACCCTGTAAATCCGCTTACTCGCATTCTGACGTCACACCAATCAAACGGCGTTTCTTCCGCGCGAAAGACATTTGAAATTTTTGCGAACTTTGACGTTCCATAAATACAAGAATATTGAGAATTATGAAATGCTGTTTTGCATATATCAATGGCTTAAATTTTTTAATTAATACATGCAATTAAAATGCTTTTTTTTAATTTTGGAGAGCACCCCATTTAACAAATGATAGTCCCTCAGGGTCTCCAATTGTGCTCAAACTTAGTGTATGGGTCGAATATGTCCCCAAATGTAATATTATTCCTCTGTCTTGAGAAAATAATGTTTTGTGTGATGGATTGTTTTTCAATATATACCAAAAATCAAGGAACCTTCCATATACTTCTTTGGAAAGCTTTGTTAGTGTTTTTGTGAGATAACGATACCAATACATTATTAAAAACAAGTTTTGGCCGAATTTTAGATGGAGGGTATGAGAAGCATTATTTATATTTTTCTAAAACTTTAGAATTGAACTATAATTGTAAATTCAAGAAAAAACTAATTTTAACACTATCAATACATAACTGAAATTATATAATTTAAATTAAATACACGTTTCATCTGCGAAAATTAGTGTCAGAGATATAAGTAAAAATGTGGGAATGCAACTCATGACTCCCACGACCGACGCTCCAACTGGGAAAGTCACTCGTCTGGCATTCGCAGAATTCCCCTAATGCCCTCGTTCCCAGTAAAACTGGAGCGAGGCATTTGTGCCACTGAGTTTTATTATAAGGTGTCCACATTCTGTCAAAAATAATATTTTTATTTCCCCGAGTGTTTGCTGTCCAACATGGAGTTCGTTAGATATGAAAACACTGCTTTGAAATGAATACCTCAATAAAGACAAATGTAACAATGCACAAAAATAAATATTAAAAAAAAATACTCTTCCATCAAGTTGTTGTACTGCTTTCTTGGAAACCTTTGATGCTGTAAAAAAAAGCTACTATAGATATGTTTTCAAATGCTTCTTGAAACGTGCAACATTATTTACAGGACTATGCGCCTATTTGCAAGTACTCAGCCTTTAATCTGTGACATGGTGTATTATTTCTGCTGACATTAATGAGTGAATAACTGCATTAGTGGTAAAAAAAAGTTCAAGCTACTGTTTATGATAAATATTACACATTTTTATATATTCAAGGTAAGGTTCCTATCTGAGGGCTCCTATAAATAGTGGTTTTTTCTTCTATATATTTCCTTCTTTTGGATCAAGAGAACGTTTTTGCATACTCCCTTGTCCCCAAAACATGACTCCATACATAGGTGTACATGTATTTGCAAAGTATAGCAGTTTTAGGGTGTTTAATGTAGCCTATGAAACAAACACACCGGTTGATAGGACTTGGCTATACTTTCAAGATCGTCACAATTATTAGTAGGCCAAGAAATTTACCGTTATGTACACTTCTGCCGTGGATTACAACTAAAGGGAATGAGTAAATGCTCCGAAGAAGATAAAACTCTCTTTGCTCGAGTATGGGGACATTTATTAAAATTCATGTATTCATTCATTCATTTATTTCAACCAAAGTAGAAACACATTAAATGCCTAAGTAAAAGGGGAGACCTCAATGCAATTTTGCTAAGTTCTCAATAGTCGTCTCTTATCGTTTTATATAGCTTATTCACAAGAATTATTTAAACACTGACAAGAACATTGGTAAATGTGAGCTTTCGTCTTACCAGCTGAAACGCAATTTTCACCCACTTGCAATAGATCGGTATCACAATGAAATTCACTTCACTTATCATGCAAACCTTTATACTTTATACCAAAATACTTTAAGGGTAAACACTTACTTTCATGAGCACAATTATAGCTACAAAAGCCACCACGTTTTCGACATTTAATGGTACTTCATCCTTCGTGATTTAGCGTTGAACAACAACTATGATATTATCACCACGTAAAGCCAAATTTCTCGTTTATCACTGCACTCACAATGAATCAAAGCATAATAATCACTGAACACAATTTAAGAAGAACATTTTCTTGGCCCTAAATCACCGACAACTCATTTTTACATCGGTCTGTATCACTCTTTCGACATTTAATGGTACTTTATCCTTCGTACATTAGTTTTGATAACAAATATGATATTATCACCATGTAAAGCTAAATTTCTCGTTTATCACTGCACTCACAATGAATCAAAGCATAATAGTCACTGAACACAATAAGTAGAACATTTTCTTCCCTCTAAATCACCGACAACTCATGTTTACATCGGCCTTTTGTGTCGGTGGATGGGCGCTCATGAAGTTAGCACAGCTAGCCATTGCTTGACAGGGAACCCATAACGCGCAGGATACAATAAAGAGCATCTCCTATCGCGTTTACGACTGAAGAAACCAACTTAATAAAAAACTGATTATTCAGCAGGGGTAACTTCCCCGCTGAATTAAATAAATACGTGACGTAAAACTTATGCAGACATATTATCTAATAACCTCTATATGATGGATGAAGTATGCTTATACATTTTCTGCACTATCTTCGCCAGAGAAACTTTTCTCGGGAAGCCTTTGTAATATACTGAAGCAAAATAAATCGTCCGCCATGTTTTAGGAGCAAAGAGCGTTCGCGTCGACTGCTTTGAACCTCTCTGACATCAGCTGTTCTCTCCTGCTCTCTCGGGTACAGAAGTTACAGAGGGAACAAGCGACGCGAACAAAGCTAAGGCCTCACTACTCTGCCTTTCTTTTCTCGTGACGTCACTGGAACTGGGCGACTCTCCCACGCATCGGCTTGACAGGTTTCAACGTGCCCGTTACACCCTAACCCTGGTTCAGACTTACTGCATGAACGAAAGTTGTTGGTGTTGAGCGAGTGAGTGAAGAGCGAGATATTGTGATTATAGTGGAGCTTACTGTGTTTATTTATATTTACACAGAATCATTGGTGTACCATCATAGGGAATAAGTGTTGTGTTCCATTATGCAGAGGGAATTGCGACAAGGATACGAAAGTTTGTGTGTTCCAGTTTCCCAGCGATGATGCACTGAGGAAGAAATGGATGAACGCCATACCGAGAAAGAATTTTCAACCTACCCAGCACTCTAAAGTAAGTATTTTATAAGCGTGCATATTATCTTTTGTGCATTATATTAAAATTATGCAAACATATCATCATGTAAGTTTTTAACACAAGTAAAACTTAGTTTCACAGAACGACCGATTTGGTCGTTTGTTCGACATCATCGGTTCTTGATCTTGAATAACACTGGTCGGCATGAAAATCGGCCCTGACACCATTCCAGGTAATTCTTTTGTCAAATGACCTCCTGAATCCGAATATGACCTCCGTTTTTCCACATCACCCACAATTTTCGGGGAAGCCCCCCCCCCCCTCCTATTTTTATCACTTTTCGATAATTTGGAGGTATTAAAAGGATTATTTTAGCATTTACATTTCTTCTAAGGGTTAAGAGGGGTGAAAAATTCTAAAACATGAACATTTATGATATGGAAGTAGATTAAGGGGGGATTAGTCCCCGTAAATTGTATTAAAACGCATTAAAAATGACCGATTTTGCCGTTTTTTTTTTCGCAATTTTTCACGTATTTTCTAAAATTTCCAGCTTCCATTTCACCTCATCCTCCCCCGAATGATGAAAATATATATCAACAAGAAATAGCAGTGAAAATAAAAATATTTTGCTACATAGCATAGCAACAATAATTAAAATATGTAGCAATGTACTTTACCACGCTGGCGCTCGCAATACCTCGCTCGCTCAGTCTTGGACAGCAATTCTCATGCTTTCACAGCAAAAGAAGGAAAGAAGAATACTTTGTAATTCCTCTAAAAATATACGATTGAGATCTTATATTCTCATTGAAGTTACAAAGTATTCTTTTACATTCATCATGGAATTCCACAAAGTATCAGCCTCTCAAATCAATTATGTTGCAGTTGTCATCTTCCCTCGGTATACCTCTAGCGATCGCTGAGTCAACTTGTCGGTGTTCTAGGCAATGATTCTGTGTTTCCAAGTTGTTTAAATTCTGTAAAACAGTGGACGTTGTTTTACTCCGGATTTTTCCAAGTGAATTGCAGTACATGGGTGTGAGTTGTGATTAATAATTTAATGTGTAATTATGCCACGTGTGTGTAAAAATCATCCCGATCGTTTCTGCTATGTTAGCGGTGAATTTACTTCAAAATCGCAACGAAAACCCCTTTCTTTGATTCTTAAAACTGCTTATAAATTTTACTTTGGCCACCAAGTTGGTGATCAGGACTAGGATTGGGCTCCAAGAGTTTGCTGCACTACTTGTTACAGTAGTTTGACCAAATGGCTCAAAGGTACGCGTAAATCAATGCCATTTGCTGTGCCCATGGCTTACGTGAACCTCACTGTCATCTCACGGATTGTTACTATTGTATGACTTCCACCGTCGGGTTCTCCAGCAAAAGTAAGCATACAATTCAGTATCCTAATATCCCGTCAGCAATAAGACCAATTCCTCATAACGAGCCTTGCCAATCCCTGAGCCCCCAAAAACTTATACTCTAGAGCCATAAATTGATTTGAAAGACTTTGAACAACAGCCGGGACCAAGTGATACTTCCGATGATGAAGAGTGATCTGATGATTCAGCTGATCGACAACCTCACCTCGTTACGCAGTCAGAATTGAATGACCTCGTAAGGGATTTGGAGTTGCCTAACACGAAATCTCAACTTCTTGGATCTCGACTTCAGCAATGGAATCTCTTATAAGAGGGCGTAAAAATCTCTCCCCATAGGACCAGACAGTCAACACTGAAATTACATTTTACGGAAGATGAAGGCTTGGTGTTTTGCCCTTATTCAAATGCATTGATGATAGAACTGCTGATGACATATGACCCAGAAAAATGGAAGCTGTTTATAGATTCGTCAAAGACAAGCTTGAAAGAGGTCATGTTGGCCAATAGGAATGAGTTACCTTCAGTCCTGGTTGCATGATCTGTTGATATGAAGGAGACGTACGGAAATATCAGCCGAATCCTTGAAAAAATTAATTATCACGATTATAATTGGAAAGTATGCGTTGACCTGAAAGTTGTGGCTCTACTCACGGGACTGCAATCAGACTTCACGAAATACTGCTGATTCCTTTGTGAATGGGACAGCCGAGCCCGAGAAAAACATTACATCGTACGGAACTGGCCTCTGCGAGAAAGCTTTACTCCTGGTTATAAAATTGTCGCCCATGATCCTCTGGTCGCGAAAGATAATATTTACATGCCACCATTGCACATCAAACTCCGACTGATGAAACAGTTGGTGAAAGCAATAGACAAGACAGGTGATGCATTTAAATTTTTAAAAACTAAATTTCCACGTCTTAGTGAGGCTAAAATCAAGGATGAAGTATTCGTGGGCACCCAGATTAGAAAACTTTTCCAAGATTCGACGTTCATGAAACAACTGAATCATAAAGAAAACGAGCTTGGCTTGGATTCCGAAACGTGTGTGAGAACCTTTTGAGTAACGAAATAGTGATGATTATGTCGCACATGTCTAGGAATTGTTGTCTGCGTAAAGAGCCATGGGGTGTAAAATGTCACTAAAAGTGCATTTCCTTCATTCACACCTGGACTTCATCCCAGAAAATTTAGGAGCAGTTTCAGATGAACACGGGGAAAGGTTCCATCAACACAGCAAATTTTAGAGGAGATTTTCAGGGAAGTGGAATGCGGGCATTTTGGCGGAGTACTGCTAGTTTTTGGCGTGAGAAACTTCTACCTCAGTGTATAAAAGGAAATCAAATACCCAATGAATGTTCTTGTCTTATTCATCGCTCTTTACATTTATCATTTTAATCTTTATTGATGCGCGCGAGGTATTGAGAGCGCCAGCGTGGTAGCGTATCTTCTGAAATATTGCTACATATTTTAATTATTGTTGCTATGCAGTGTTCCTAAATATTTTTATTATTGCTGCTATCTGTTGTTGAAATATATTTCCATCATCCTGGGATATTTGAATGAGGGGAAGATATAATAGGAGCTAAAATATGAAGAAAATAAGTGAAAAAATTGCGAAAAAAAAGAAAAAGTTTATAATTTTTAATGCGTTTTTTACAATTTACGGAGACTAATCCCCCCAAATCTACCTACTTACCAAAAATGTTCATGTTTTAGAACTTTTCACCTCTCTAAAACGTGAGAAGAAATATAAATGTTAATAAAATAATCCTTTCCATCCCTCCAAATTATCAGAAAGTGATAAAAATAAGAGGGGGGGGCTTGCCCCAAAAATGGAGGGTGATGGAGGAATACGGATGTCATATTCGGATTCAGGAGGTCATTTAACATAAGAACAGCAGGAATGGCATCAGGGCTCAACAAAAATTTTTTTTTGCCTACCAGTGTAATCGACGAAACCTGTCGCTCAAAATAGAAATTCAATGGAGCATGTGAGTTTTTTACTTAAAATATCTATCATGAAGTTGTACAATGCGTAGCTTATTACTATTGATTTTTTAACGCTATCTCTGAGCCAAATCATCATAGAGAGTGGCTAAAAGGGCAATGAGGAGATGAAGGATGAAACGCTTCATTATTTTTTTCTGACCTAATTTCGCATTATTAAGAATTATTGTATTAGGTTAGAATGTTATAACATTAAAACATGGTGATAGCGGAATTTTTTAAACTGCAATTATTCCTGCAGTCATTGAGACCTCGATGGGAACCATTGCTCATGTTGGTTATGCTAATGCATCAATAGTCGTAGGTACACTAACTTTATTAGGGTATAGTGTAATGGATTTTGGTGACTACTCACCCCCTGCCACACACTCTTGAGGTAGCTTGCACGGTATTTTGTAGATTTGCTTACGTCGAATGATAGCACATAAAGGAACAGCATAATAAAAATTCAATTCTTAATTAATGAAATATTCTCAGGCATTGAATTTTCCTTAATATCATTATTCTCTTACAGGTTCACATTAGATGAGTAGTGTATAATGTTACTTTTCATATTGTTATTTCCTGATTATGTAATTTGAAGTAACCTGGTGGATTTTGACCTTGAATTCCTAGAGTAGTAAACAATAGCAGAAATTATTATCCTTATTTAATTACACAACTTTTTTCAAGGTATGTAAGCTGCACTTCAGTCCAGAGGAGGTTTAGTGGGAGACTACATACTTCGACGAGAGATCTGGGAAGAGTGTGACTGCACTACTGTACCACCCTAAATTGAGGGGGTAAGCTGTTCCTCATATATTCCCCAAGTGTCCCAGCTACCATCCACTACCACCAGCTATCTACACCAAGTACGAGCAGAGAAGATCCAGGGGAGAAGAGGCAACGGCGAGAAAGTGCAGCAAATAAGACTGTGTTTTCTAGTCGGATAGGAAAATCACCTTAATTTTCGAGGATTATTGTCATGTTTCTGTTTTATATTGCATACTTTTTAAATGAGACTGAATCCTTTTTTAGTCGATGAGTGGAAAATAATCCTAATTTTTTACGCTTATTGTCTTGTTTGTAATATATATGATTGAATACCATTGAATTTGTTTCAGGAGTTTTGAAACGCAACCTTATTTGAAAGTTGAACTCTCAAGAATTTTTTATTTTGTTAGTTTTCCTTAAGATTTGTAAAGAATCTAGTTCATGAGTTTAAATAAACAGCTCATTTTCTTGATATATCAGGTGTATTACTTTCTATGTAGCACCCAGGTTAGGAACATGCATACTTGCTTCTTAGAATGTGCATACATGCATATGCTCTGCAACACATAATAAACACTAACTTAAGATAGTCCATAGTTAGTCTTTAAAGAACATTCTGAAATGACTTAGTGCAGGTGGCAGGAGATTAATTTAGCCAGCCTCGGCCCTATACTTTCGTTTTATTGTTGCCCATTATATTTTCGTGACTTTAGCGTGTTATCGTGGAAGGGTTTGACTCTCAAGGTTTGGGCATGATATCAGTCGTTCTCCAATCTTGGCTCAGTGCTTAAAATTACCTTTTTCCCGTTGTGGTCATTTTTACGTACTCCTCCCAAAGTAATCAAAGCCATCCTACCATAAAAATAAATTAAACATTTTTAAGCGCAAGTCCCAGCATGCTGATATATTTTTCAGTTATAACATTACAATTGAATTATACCTTTGAATTCGTGTGAGTCGATAGATTTTCCCAAAATTTCTTTTAATCTGATATGCAATTTATCGATGTTTCGTTTACAATGTCATCTCCTTGGCGATAATGCAGGTCTATCAATCGAATATAACTTGCAATAAGATGAATTAATTAATGCTCAATTTTACGCTTTTTTATGGTAACATAGGTCTTTCTCCGTTTATTATAAGCGAGTGGTATTCACAAGGTCTTAATGTTGAAGTCGCACTGCATTCAGCCAAGTTACGGCGATGTTGGTTGTAGCGTAAATAGACTTGAACCTTTAAAATTGGAATTATTTAAAGAATTTTGTAATCTTTAAATATGAATGCCCTCTATTGTGTTTTTAAATATTGCTTTACTGCAAAATACTGATAATAATCAACGCTTTCTGTAACTTTGCTACTTTGACCAGCTTTCAGCTATTTTTGCAGACTCAAATTAATGAAAAGAAATGCTCAAAGCTTTGGCCGCCAATATACTTTTTGCTAATGATAAATTGCGATTGAAAGTAATTCCCCATAAATTTGACAGCAACTCCGCCCACTGTTTCAGTTCACCATGAAACGGCCCCTCGTTCTAGGTTTTTCTGTAGTTGAAGTGGCGCTGGCTGAAGAGTCTGCTTATGGTAATTAATAATTTTTAAACTGTCATTTTATCACCCATAAATCCCCATTAATCATCAGAATTCACCTTAAATGATTGATGTAGCAAAGAAACCCCAAACTTTTAGCTTATACTAAACTAAAAATTAACAATTTTCTTTATTCAAGGCAAGTGTTTTCCATTCAAAATTCCTCCAAGAATTCAAAAACGTTCAGGATCACATTGTTGAAGGTCTTATTTTTCTCTAGGAATTTAATTAATTTTTTTAAAAAGTCAGATATTGGTGAATGAATGTTTTCATCATTTATTGGCTGTGTATATTATGGATAATGGAAAGCCAATTCAAGTGTTATGGATTAGGGTTGGTCGAAAAAAATGAATATTTTTTTCGGAACGCTTTAGCGCGGAAAATTTGCCTGTTGTAAAAAGAAGAAAAACGGCGCTCTAAACATTAAAATCGGTCAACATCTTCCGTTCGCGCAACGAACATGAACATGAACAAGTTTATGAAACATTGCGAAAATCACGATATTTTTGTAATTTTTTTCTGTTAGCTAAACCTTTTAAAATACATGCGCTTTAGTTTTTTATGCTTGTTTTATGGTTTAAATAACCTAAATAAATTAAAATATGATCAATAGTATAATATTTTCCGTTCGCTCAACGTCTTAAAAAATAACAAATTTACCAATTTTTCACAATTATCACTGTGCAACTCTTCGTTCGTTTTGCTGGAAGAAATTTGAAATTGATTGAACTGGTATGAATTAGTTTGAACTGGATTGAAGAGTGGTTTGGTTCCTCCCTACTCTGCCGTACCCCTCCCCCCCTCACATCTCTGGCGTCTAATCGCCACTTCAGGCTTTCGCTGTCTGTCACAAGCGGTTCACGTGTACACGCATTTAGTGCTTTATGTGACGTGTGTGAGCTGCGAACCTCTGCTGGGCATTGTGCAATACTTTGCATTGTTTTGTGTTATGTTTATTTAATGTTTACTCTAACAACACTAGCTAATGATGAACGAGTCAAAAACAATACTCACTAGGAATGTGATTGCCGACTCTAAACAGGATTTTTATTGCCCTATATTTGGTGAGCCACGAAGTTTATTCTAAAATAAACTGCCAACATATCCTTAGATTCTGTTTCTTTAAGAGTGATACAATTTGTTACTTGTGATAAATAACAAAATTGTAAGTTTCTCTAAAGTAGCCTCTACGGTATCGGAACAAATCAAATGTTTGTATGATAAAGCATCTATTCCTTCATTGTCTGACTGCCTATTTGTAAAGCTTATTAATATGTATCACGATTCCTATACTAAGATAAGGAAGTTATATAAACGTCATAAAGATAAACCTTAATTTAAATCTAGGTTAGAAGACTAAAAACCTAAAGCTAGATCAGTTTTTGACGTTGCTGCTGGTAAATGCACGATCACGGTGAACTGTACATGCCAGAAAACACCAGATGCATGTTAAAGTGAATTTCTAATTAAATGCAAATGTGAAAAAATAAAAAAAATTACTTTCCTCGAGTTGGGTTCATGTTCATTCAAAGGAATTACAATTTGGGGAAATCGGATCTATTGACAAGAGTGTTACAAAGAAGTTAAATGTGGAGGCCGAGAGGAAAGCTAACTATCTTCAGCGAGCACTGATTGGCAAAGAAGTTCTTAAAATAGGAGAGTGCTCGGGTTCGATTCCTGATATAGACAGGAAGTTGTTGAACAAAGACCAACATTATCTGTTGGACATTTCAAATGCAATCACCTTAGGACATTGCCCAGAATACTTGGCAAATCGAGACCCTGGTCCTTTATCCCATTCCAGGTGGCTAACTCCTGCCAACCGAGTCCTTAGGTTGTATATAAATTCATCAGATCCATCCGGAAACTTAATAAAATAGTTGGCTTAATCTTAAAATCATACATGCTTGTGTGGTTTTTCAAAAAAAATAGCAAATATTTTACTGACGGACCATAATATGTCTTTAAATCAATCCAAACATAACGGTATTCATCCGACGAATTACTTCAAGTTATCAATCCAGCAATACAACGAAATTCATTCTTTGTGCACCCAGAGAATGTTCTGTTGTCATTGCTTGTCTATGAAAGAGAAGACGTTCGGGAGCTCGGTTACAGAAGGATCTTAAAAGCAAGGCAAACCGTCCCAAAGAAGAACACTGTTAGAAATTTCGTACCACCAAAGATAAGCTTTCAATTACATTGAAATTATTAATTGGAATTTTTGTGTGGTGTATCATTCCCCAGTGCTGCGAGACCTAAATGAAGATGATATTAAATCACTCATCAATTCTGACACTATACCCATCAGAGATACAAAAGTATCCCTGTCACACCCAGGCTGTGGAGAGGTGCGTCAAAATTGTGAGAGAGGCCTAGAATAAAGTACGTGGACATGAAGCTAAAGATGGCTATATCCGAACAACACTGAAGTTTAGATCGGGCATGCTTCATTTCTCCAAAAAATTAGGCTTTAAATGTGTAGTAGATATAAAAAATAAAAAAAAGCACAGTAAGCCAAAGAATTCTACTCAATGGAAAATCTTTGTAAATAGTTGTAAATATAATGTAAATACCACACCCAACACTTAGATGGTTGGTGAGGTAGTGGGTGGGTAGAACCATCTCCAGTTCTGGGTCGTTTTGTACTAGCAAAACGAGCGAAGAGCTGCAAAGTGTACTTGATTTGCGAAAAAATGGTAAATTTATGTTTTTTCTAAGACGTTGCGCGAACGGAAAATACTAGATTATTGTTTAGAATTTAATTTATTTAGGTCATTTAAACCATAAAACAAGCACAAAAACTAAAGCGTGTTTATTTTAGAGGTTTTAGCTAAAAATAAATTACAAAAATATCACCATTGTCGCAATTTTTCATAAACTTTTAGTGCGACGTGCGAACGGAAGATGTTAACCGATTTTAATTTTTTGCATTCCGTCTTTCTTCTTTCTACAATACACAAGTTTTCCGCAATAAAGCGTTTCCGACCCACCCTATTATGGATACTCTTCATATTGAGATATTAGTAACTTGGTATGATTCCACATTTGCGAAAACTTGAGTCGGTTAGAGCAATCAAACGTGGAATCATACGGAGTTACCTATTAAAAATTGAAGAATGTCATAATCACCCTACTTGTTTCTAGAATAACCTTAAATGCCTTTTGTATTTTAATTCGGCTTATATTGCAAAACTTTGACGAAGTATTGTCAATAAAAAACAAACACTTATGTTATATGGGCTGGGAAGGCCATGAAAAGCATCAAATGTACATAAAAATCCGGGACTCTTCTGTCCTCAAAATCAGCTTTTTCAAACTTCCTGTATTATAAGAATCATTCAGAATAAAATAGAATAGAATGTTTATTGTTCGGTAAAATAACTCCCATGGAAAATGATAAAAAAAACAATTATTACAGTATAATCTCGAGCCATAACAAGCTTTCAATCATCACCAACATTATTTTTGTTTCACCAGAGTACAATTACAATTCCATATCATTTAATAATTAGAAGAATAAATTACATATACACAAAATTAACAGAATACCTGAGGATAAACAAAATAGCAAATTTTATGCAGAATACAATTTTATAAAAAAACAATAAAAATTAGCAGAATATTTAATTATAAATTTTGTGTAAATTCACCGAGAAGGGAATGTATCCACATGGTTACCTTTTTTTGAAATGTGCAAAGTTTTTAATGGAATTCACTTGCTCAGGGAGTGTGTTCCATAGTTTGCATGAGTAGTCAGAGACTCAGAAAATCAGAGACTACTATAATTTTAGAGCAATGTGACCATGAACAACTACCTTACGCCACCTTTTGTGTTATTTCCTTGGACTTGAGCACGCTAATTGTTTTCATTTTTATATGAGGAACAAGATACATTATTAATTCTCTTCCTTCCTTCATCCGTGTGCATGTCTTTCATTCTATACTGGTTCTTTTTATTCCCTTCCTCTGTCCGTTCTGCATCTTTCTTGAAACCATCACAGTTTATTTTTAACTTGTCCTTGAGTGAAATACATTTTTGGGGATTTCGAGCTAATTTGAATTTTACTATATTTTCCTTTGTTTCTTAATCCAAGATTTATCCCGTTTAAAATATTCCAAGTAATTGAAAATAAATTCCGGAAGCCTACTGCGTTTTATACTTCGAACATGAGAATAAATACAATTTTGATTTTCCTAACATACTCTTAGGTTAGGTAAGGACGGACGTAGAAATACTGCAATTATTTCATCTATTTCTCGTGCAAGTGGCACCTACTTCCGTATACTGACTGCATCATCAGCTCCACAAAGGTCCTACTTCTCTTCATTCCATCCATAAAGCCTTTTCTTTTTCTTCGCCTCTAGTTTGCTTCACCAAAATCCTTCTATCACTTGGACTTCAGCATCTCCTGATCCGTTATAACCGTTTCTAACTACGTAATCTGCCTTCTCCTAATATCCTGAAGCACTTTCCTCCACTCAACCCTTATGCTATGCACCTGGTCGTTTGTCTTCAGTTTTGTCCTTCACACTTTCTCAATTCTCCTCCACACCCACGTCTAAAACTCCTGCTTCCAACTTTATGCACGGTAAAACTCTGTACTTCATGTTACACTCGTCACGTGTCTTTTATTACCATCCTTGGTCAAAGGAGCCCTTATCATGAGTTCTCTTTGTAATTCGGAGCGACGATTAAACTTCTAATGCATTAAAACTTAATTCTGACCCACGTAACCAATCTTCTTATATCTAATAATTTGGTGGTGTAATTCTCTTGTTTCATCGCTATTGTGTGCTGTACGTAGTACATAATATTGGGCTAAGGTGGATTTAGCGGTAATGTGTGGTATCCCATCATTTAAGGAGGTTTCAGATTACACCAATTTCAGGATGACGCGGAACAAGTTATAAAAGGTGGCCTGAGGAATTTGTAATTATTAACATATATGCGTGAAACCTAGCTAACGCTTTCTTGTTGGTGATATTTAAAGATAATAGTGAAAAATCTTCATATTACTGATTTAGATTTTTAAAATTAAATGCTCTTTCAACACGTAGTCTTATGCTGCATGACATGTATTTCTTAATAACTCGATTACATACGTACATATCTTCTTATGCGCGCGACGTAGTACATTTATTAAAACAATAACTGTAGCTTAAATGCATCCATATTTCTCGTCGCGACCAATATTCGAAAAAAAACTTATTTGCATGTTATTTCATCTACATTTCGAGTACTGCGAATTAAGCTCTAGATTGAAACATGTTTTAATGAATAAAAAATATTTATCAATTCCGTTGACTGTTTCTACTGGCTGTATGGTGAGTGTGTCACCTAAAGTGTTGAACTCAAATGAAATTTTATTCAAGAATGTTTTTCCTATTTTAATTATTTAATTATTATAACGTGCTCTCAATGACCAATGATTATACATTCAAGAGCAACCCTAAAGCTTGCTGCAAAAGGTGAAGTCCTCCACATTTGCTATCCATTCTATGGAATTGCCCTATCGATATTTAATAAGAGTGCTGTCCTTTGGCTCTTAGAGGATATGGTTAGCAGACCTCCATCGTCCACCTTCCACACGGCACGTAAACGTGATAGGGAAGCGTTTGAAGTTACTGGTTATCCTATCGTTCAAAGTAACATTTGGATAATGTATTTTACCCTATCTTGGAAACGAAACGAGTCAGGCTCCTTTGCACGTTATCACGAAAACCGCTTAAAATGCTCGCGAGAGGAACGTGGCGGTTGGAGAAGTTGGGCATATATAAGCGGGGACCTGTGTTACCATCTTCAGACACTTGCCTGTTCTCCCTGTTAGACAGAGTTATTTGGTGAGTATTCATTTTAAGACTTGGGCAATTGTTCGTTCTAGCCAAGACTAGATACATTCATTCGCTGTGCAGTGCCAGGGATGAAAAATTTGGTTAATTCTCGAACTCAGTGCTTTTAAACTTAGCGTCATCTAGTACGATTGTCACTATGGTCGCATTTCACCTTGAAGTCACTTTCATGCGGTTGTTCAAATGCTTGCTCAAAGCAATTCGTGGTAGTTAGCTTTGTTAGGCTCTCTTTAGACACTTATTCCAATAGAATGTTTAGATAATTCACATCTTATTCATAAGTTTTACAAAAAATATATTTGGTGCCTCTCTTTTGTATAAACTGCATATTTACGTTGGGTTATACCGATTTCCATCGTTGAAAACGTGTTTCTCTCTATATTGTGTGCTCTGGGAAATTGTTAGTTGTGTTTAAACGTATGTACAACTACCTGATTCTGCATAACATACACATTTTGGGTTTTACTTGAAGCGGCAAAGAGAGAATGATTATTTATTTAGCCTCAGTCCTTTTATTTCGTTTTATTCCGGCGTATTTATTCGTAAAGCAATAGAACGAGCCTTTAATATGAATAGGTTTAATACTTTCCATTTTGAAGCGTATGTGATACCATGCTATAGTATTTTTGAATTATAATGTAACAAAACATTTGAAAAATCGTGTCAGCGGGCACATTTTCTAGAATTGTTTTAAATTTGGTACCCAATACATTGACTTTAACTATACCTGATTCGGCATAACTTACACATTTTGGATTTTACTTAAAGCGGTTAACAGGTTAAGTTTATTTTAGCTGTTCTCGGTTCTTTTATTTCGTATTATTTATTTCCAAAATGTCTATCGTGCTTCTAGTTATGTTCTGCACATATTAAATATTTTTCGTGTTCTAAAAATAAGTGTGTCATTTATCGTAAAACTTTTGTTTTCTTCAAAATCATATTGAGATGCGGTTAGTTTATGTGTACTACTCGTTAAGCAATAAAACGAGCCTTACATATGAATAGATTTAATACATTCCATTTTAATGTACAAGTGAAACCATGCTAAAATCTTTTTGAAATAGAATGTAACAATACATTAGAAAAATCGTGTCTGAGGATACATTTTCCAGAATCGTTTTAAATTTGGTACGCGATACATTGACTTTTTATAGTCGATTTCGTCTCTAATCGACGACGCTGTACTTTCTATCGGATATAACTAACAGTAACTCTAGCTCTAGGTTAGTTGATTTGTAACGATACTTGAACTAGATTAGTAGAAAAATTAAAATATGATTAGTAAAAAATAATCTAATTTTCAACGACTATTATCTTCGTTGCGTTCATCATGGTTGCTTTACTGCGGTTTTCTTAAAATTATCAACTTTTTTGTGCCATATGCAAGTTTGACCAAATTGCAGCAATTTGATCCGACTCAGTTAAATTAAATTGGAATGCTTTAAGCTTTCACACTAATGTAATTTATACTAATGATGAATTAAACAAAATGTAATTCCACAAAAATGTTTTTGAATCTCTGTTTTCTTTTTCAGTTCACCATGAAGTGGTTCCTCGTTCTAGGTTTGTTTGTAGTTGGATTGGCGCTGGCTGAAGAGGCAGCTAATGGTAAGTATGAATTTTCAAACTATCATTTAATCACCCATCAATCCCCATAAACTATCACAGTTCACCTTAAAGGATTGATATATATGGCAAACTGGAATTGTACACATTTTTTATTTCAACGGAAACGTTTCCCAATGAAAATTTCTCCGAGGATTCCAAAACATTCTGAATCAAATTACTGAAGGTGTGTATACTAAATAATATGCTTTGTATTTTTTGGTATGGATATAAAATAATTCCACAAAGTAAAGTGTCAAACCATATAGGAAAAATTGCTGAAGATCTGGTAATTTCTTGGGGTATTTAGTAAAAATTATTTTAAATTCAGATGTCGGCTCTTGGATGTTTTTATCATTCACTGGCTGCTGATATTGCTCATTATTGATACCCAACTCAAGTTTTTTTTACCGGTGAATATTTATGGACATTTGAGGAGCTTGAAACCAAGTATCACAGAGATAAAACAGCTTATTTTTAGACTTGGCCGAAATATCCAAGTAAGACTCCTTTTCTTGCAAACGTACGTGTAAGAATTAATGCTAAATGGATGTAAAAATACTGGATAAAGACAGTCGGTGATGGATGATTCAAAGATCGCTAAACATTGATTTTGTCGGTCGCCGGACAAGGATTCGCCGGCCTCGGAGGCGGCGGGGTAATGTCCTCGCCTGTTAACCCAAAGGTCGCGGGTTCGAGTTCCCCCTTAGGGAGGATTTTTCACCTACCAGGCATGGTTGTGTGTTCTAGTTCTTTGTTACTTTTGAGACTTTTGACTTTGAGACTTTTGAGGAGAATCATGTCGAAAGAAGAGATGGAGTAAATGGACAAATTAATACCAAAGTAGCAATCGGAACTTTGATGAGCAACTTATGCTTTGCCTTTACCTATATATTTTTATTGGGATGATTTTAGTACTCTTTTCTAACTTCCGTAAGTATCGCATTATCCAATCGAAAGACCAAACACAATAACTACATTCATATTGTGTTTGGTCTTTCAATTACTTTCGATGTTGCGATGTTACTCTTCGTCAAAGCTAGAATTTTCAGAAACAAAAACGTATAGCTTTTAGTTGATGGCACAGAAGTTGTTTCCATTCTGGCGCATAAGTTCTTAAATGAATCTTCCATTAATTTTACTATAAGCCTAGAATACATCAATGGGAGATTGGTGTTGTAAAGTGGTGAAGTCTTTGAGGATTATATGGTGCTAGATGTGGGGACTGAAATGAAGTTCAAATATCTAGGTCTCAAATTGTCGAAGGCCTTCATCAAGACGGTCTGAAATCGTTACTTGATACCGAAAAACGAATACAGGCCAAGCTAATTTCTCGAAACTCAGATTTAACCTTTACATTTCTCATCATACCACTCCATTTCAAGCATTCCTTTTTGTCACAGTAATAATTTTGTTGATCCCACAGGTGCCGAGGAAAATCAAGTCGTGAATTTTAACCCAGAAGATAATGAAAGAACGATAACCTCCGACGTTGTCATGGATGAAGAAGGCCGTGCTGATCGTCGCACGGTAGACAGGCGTAGAAACCGCAACGATACGAACGAAAGTGACTCGTCTGAAGAACATCGCCGAAGGTGGCCCCATAGGCGAGGCAGCAGCTCTGATTCGGACGATAGCGACTCTTCAGAAGAACATCACCATAGGAGACACCACAGGCACGGACACTGCCATGATTCGGACGATAGCGACTCTTCCGAAGAACATCACCGAAGGAGACCCCACAGGCGAGGACACCGCTCTGATTCGGACGATAGCGACTCTTCCGAAGAACATCACCATAGGAGACCTCACTGGCACCACGGTTCCAGTGGCAGTTCCGACGATAGCGACTCGAGCGATGACCGAAGCAGGCCTCATCACCACAGAAGGGGACACAGGCACCATCGCAGGGGATAGTAACCATGGTAACTAATACGGGAAGGAATCACTCGATCTCGAAAACTGTTGTTGGACGAGACATCGCCATCTCTCAGACGAATCACAACTTCTTAGGCGTCAGTAAGATAATTTTTGCAATGCATTGACGTCGGTACTTTGGAAGAGACGTCATAGCCTCTCAGGCAGATAGCAAATTTTAAGATGTCATTATTTGAATTTCGTGAGCTTGTGACGTATAAACTTTCGACGTGATGACGCCCTTCCATTTGCTGACATCATCGTTTGAAACATTTGAGGTTTTGATGTCAAAATTCCGTCATTGTCGAGAATCGAAAATTCTGAGGCCTTCCTGAATTAGGGACACCAGTCCACCGGGGGTTATCCACGCCCAGGTCTTTTGAAGACATGAGTAAAGCAGTTCCTAAGAGTAATTTCATTCCAAGATCAATGCATTGGGAGAAAATCGCCCGCGATTATTCAAATTAGTCTGAAGTGCCTTTAAGAAGGAGGTAACACAGCAGTTTAATTCTTTTGCTGATAGCACCTCAATCTTACTCAATGTTAACCTATCAACTTACTTGTCATCTTTTTCTTGGCATTATTCGTTCTTCCTGCTGTATTCATGTGAATAAAAAATATTTGCATCCTAATTTTGTGTCGTTTCTCCTTTTTGCTAAAGGTTCTCCCAAATCTGTGCTTTCCTCTTCCTGAAAAATGTACTCGGTAACTGAGTGGAGCTGAACATGGTACGAAGCAAATAAAGTACAAAGTATTTATCTTATGGAGGCTGTTACAGCGCTCTAATGCAGGCATTTGGATGTCTTCCAAGCTCTGTTGCGTCCGGCTATCTTTATGACGACAACCTTTCGTTGACATTGCAGGCCACAACTTCCGATGGAATTTCTCCTTTTACTTAATTAACAGATTAATTATTTATATAAAGGATGCTTCGCATTTTTTATTACAATTATATACCCGAGTAACTATCTCTCGTATTTTTTAACCTAGTATCTACATAATATTAATAAGTTATGATTTTCTTCGCTTACCGTAGTGCCCTTAAAACTTAAAAGTAAAAAAAATAATGAAAAATACAAAAAGAATGCTTTCAATGTGGTTGTCCCAAAATAGTTTAAGATTGATTGTATGTACTTAAAATTTAGTTTTCTATTTATTTGTGGTAAAGAGTTGAATGGAATAAAAAATGAAAAAGTCACTTATAGTAAGTGGGACTTGGTCATCCTACGGGCTTCTAGACGTCATAACGTCATCTTTCTACACGTAATCATCTCCCTCTCTGACCGCAAATTTAGCACTTCCGTCCCTTCGCGTCAACAACAATACCTCCTACACTAAACGGTCCCTCCCCTACTCCCTTTCTATTCGCGGCCACCGAATCTGCAACAACCCTAACTCCCTTTATAAATTCCTCACTAACCTCCATCAATCTCTTCTTCTCAGATGCTATCCAGAGCACCTTCTCAATAATAAAATCCTCAAAAAACCACACTCCCCCAAACTGCCTCCCACCAATAGCATTTCTCAAAACAATATCTCCCTCTGTACCACCTACTTCCCTGGTGTTGACTCTCTTAGAAGAATTATTAAAAACCTCTATCCTATCCTATCACACAACCTAACCACTTCTAAAATATTCCCCTAATGTCCCTCTCTCAGCTTTAGACGCCCCCCAAATCTATCCGCCATTTTTAAAATCACCAAACCCCTGTCCAAATCACTAAAACCCACCAAATCCCTTCTCACCCCTTGCAACCGCCCGCGATGTAAAACTTGCGCCATCCTCATCACCCAGCCCTTGCCGGACAAGTTCCTCGCTTTTCCCCTCCCTTCTGTCATTTCATTCTCTTGCACCACGCCTAACATTGTCTACATCCTCTTCTGCCAACACTGCCCTTCTTTCTATATTGGCTTATCCACCACTCCTCTCAATATTAGATTGAATGGGTACCGCTCGTCTTGTAACGATTGCCCCTCCCTCTGTTTCTCTCCCTGTCGCCATTCACGTCTCCTCCCACAACTCCACTTTCAATAACACTTTTAAAGTCGGTCTACTTGCTTCCCTTCCCCCTTCTTCCTCTCCTCTTCAGCTCAAAGATCTTGAATCTTCTTTCATTCTGATCCACCAGGCTTTCTCGCCCCCTGGACTTAATAAATCACACTAGTTTCTCCCTCCCCCTCATCTCATCTCTCCCTGCTTCCTCCACTCTCCACTTCTTTTGCTTCCCTTTTTTCCTCTCTCCCCTCCGCCCGCCCTCTCCCCGCTCTTCGTCTTTCCCCTCCTTCCCCTCTTACACCTTCCTCTCCCCCTCTTTCCCCTCCTTCCCCTCTTACACCTTCGTCTCCCCCTCTTTGCCCTCGCATACCTCAATCTCTATCCCTTTCCTCATTCTTACTCTTTACCTAGAGAAAGGTGGAAACTACTTTCCACCGAAATATCGGAAGTTTCAATATGTGAGTGTTCTTTTTTTCTGTTTCTGTATTTTTATCGGCCACCCTCTTGGTATATTATATTTTTATCACCCGAGGTATTCTCCAAGAAGTTATGTATATATATATATATATATATATATATATATATATATGTATATAAAACCATTAATTCATTTACCCAAACCCCTCATAGGCGTAAATAGTAAATATTTAGTTCAAACAGATAGTGAAAGAAAGAGGATAGGAAACATAAAATTGGACAACACAATGGTGATGTGAAGATGAAATTATGGAAAGATTCGACTAGGCCGGGAATCGAACCACGGACCTTTCGATGTCGCACCCAATGCTCAGACCACCGAGCTACCTAGTCTTAAAAAAACACTGGAATCGGCAGGGGATTTGTATGAACGAAACACCCCCGAGAGTGGCCCGTAAATGTCGCTGAGAGATGGCGCAAGGCAATTTCACTCACCGGCTGAGAAGAAATAACGTACACAGAAGAGGAAAGTAAAGTTTGAATCAGGCACATAGACAGTGATAAAGATACATAACAGGCGTTTCGGGGCACGCGGAGCCTAAGAAGTAGAAATGAGCCATTCCTGCCATAAAACCATTAATTCATTCACTCAAACCACTCATAGGTGTAAATAATAAATATTTCGTTCAAACAGAGGGTGAAAGAAAAAGAATAGGAAACATACAATTGGAGAACACAATGGTGATAGGAAGATGGAATTATGGCCGATTCCAAGCGAAAAAATCGGTCATCGGAATCGCCAATCTTCACATCACTATTGTGTTTACCAATTTTATGTTTCCTGCCCTCTTTCTTTCACCATCTGTTTGAACAAAATATTATATATATATATATATATATATATATATATATGTCAGTCGACAGTCAGTCAGTCGACAGTCAGTCAGTCGACATCTTCTCGTTGAGAAAGAAGCCTTTGGCTTCGAAAGCTCCGGAAAAAACTTTTCTCGTGTGAGTGTTCTTTCTTAGTGCTTTATTTTATTTAGTGCGTCACAGCTAGTGACACTGGTGTTTTATTATATATATATATATATATATATATATATATATATATATATATATATATATATATATATATATATATATATATATATATATATATATATATATAGATTCTTTCTTTACCTCTCGCTAAAGAAGGTGGCGGTGATCCACCGAAATTTACAAAACCCGTGTGTTCTTTTTTTAAGTGTTTTTTCCTTTTAGTCACCCTAGTTACGAAGTTCATATATATATATATATATATATATATATATATATATATATATATATATATATATATATATATATATATATATATATATATATATATGTATATATATATATAATTATATATATATATATAATATATATATATATATGTTCAATCAAGGAAATCCACACGTGGTGAAAATATATCCAATAAGGAGTCACAGGCGTGACAAGTAAAAAACATAGTGACGCAAACAAAAGACACACGAACGGTTGAATTGAACTAAATCTGAAATGGAGAGAGTACTGGATGAAGAGGTGGGTTGGGGAGAAGAAAGCAGAGGAGGGGCCTGGCAGGGTAGGGCAGGCTGGGCCAGGCGGGGAGAGATTGGAGGGGAAAGAAGGGAAGGGAGTTTAATGAAAGACATTGATGCCCGGAGTTTGGAAAGCTTTATACAACCAAATAAAAGATGATTCCACAGATTTCAGTTCAAGTGGGGGAGCAGTTGGGTCGAGGGTAAAAAGAATTGAAACATTGTATCAGTGGTTGAAAGATTTTTTGTGAAGCGAGGCGTATGTATAGGCAGAATAGAGGCAGATTGGGAAGGGTTCTTACAGTTACAACGGTGATTATTAATATGTGTTTTGAGGGGAGTCGAGGATTTACACATATAAAAAAATGCTGGGCAGAGTTAACATTGTAAGTGGTAGACCAATTGCTGGTGATGCAAGAGGAGGGAGGAGGGTGAGGGAGAGAGGGGATGGAGGCGTTGGGAGTAGGGGGTCAGGTAAAGATAGGACACAGTTTGCATCTAGCACGATTACAGGGGGAGAAAGTGGGTTTGGAAACAACAGGGGTTTTGGAGAAGGGCTTGGTGAATTTTAATTATTTGGACAAGTTGGCAGGCCGCCTATAGGAGATTGCGGGAGGCTTAGCGAAAATGTTGGCGTTGGTAAAGTGATTTTTAAGGATGGGATAGAGGTCGTTCAAAATGGAATTAAGGGACTGTACACCTGGGAAATAGGTGGTACTAATGGAGATGATTTGGGAGTATTTGGTGGGCGGAGGTTTGGTGGGACCGGTATATTTCTGAATTTTTTTAATTTTTTGATGAAGGGATTCAGGGTAACTACGCTTAAGGAGGGAGTGATGAAGGTTGGTGAGGAATTTGTCGAGGGAATCTGGGTTGCTACAAATACGATGGACCACGGCGTAGGAGGGAGCAGCATTTGCATTTAGAACAGTTGCAAGTTGAGGTCGGTTGAAGGGTGGGTTTCGTAGATTTTAAGATATCTCGCAGGTTTGCGGGACGCTTAAAAGATACTGTGAGACATAGGGGTAATAGGAGGGCAGTGGAATTATTATTCTTTAAAATTGGGTATAAATCGCAGAGCATGTTTTTGTGCAATGTTAAATGTTAATAATGATTGGTGACCAGAAAGTGTTGTAACTTTATCCCTTTCAGTGCGGAATTACTATTCAAAGAGCGTTTCTGGGGATGGTGGAATAATGAAAAGGGCCATATTTACCATTACAAGGTTGAATCACACGTGTGAGTCTTCCGCACTGAAAGACTGCATATCCCAAAGCAGAAATGCTATAGCTAAAATTCAAATTGATATAATGTATTTATTGGCGCTGCCTTACGCTAATAGATCAACTCAATTCCATGTATCGAAACCTAACGGAAATGCAAACTGACGAACGGGAAAAGAAAGGTGTGTGGGTAGCAAAAACATAATAAAATAATGAAAATAGCTTCATAATGGTCGGTTGTACTGTGTTGAAATGAGTATTAACATAAATAAGACCACACCACTTTTCTTGTGTACAATATTTCTTGTTTTTTCGCTTAAGTGAGCTGTATGTATGTAGAATTGGGAGAAAGTGGCCTGAACGGTCATGTACGGTAATTCATTGTTTAAGGAAATTTAAAATCACCCCAGTTTCCGATTTACGCGTAAGAAGTTATTTAAGGTGGTCTGTAGAATTTTGTATTAACTTACATTTGCGTGATACTTTGCAAACGTGTTCTTATTCGATATATCTTGAGGTGTATGAGAATAAAATAATCATTTCGTTTTGCTTTTTGCCATTCAATACTATTTTAACACGTAGCATTACGGCACATGACATACGTATATTTCGTAGCAATTTAAATACATAAACATACGTACAGATTTTCTTCGAAAACCCGAAAAAATATATTAAGAATCAAAGGAAAATATTGTCGAAATTGAAATAAGTTCGGAATCCACAAAAATGTATTTCACTCAAGAACAATTTAAAAATAAACTGTAAATGTCCCAAGAAAATAATATGATGCAGAACGGACAGAGGAAGGAAATGAAAAGAAGTATATAATTAAAGACATTCATTCGGAATGAATGAAGGAAGAGAATAAACAATGAAACCTGTTCTTCATATTAAAATAAATACAATTAGCGGGCTCAAGTCCAAGGAAATGGCATAAAAGGTGGCGTAAGGGAGTGGTTCTTGGTCACTTTACCCTAAAGTTAGTCTCTGATTGATTCTTATAATGCAAGAAGGCGGAAAAAGCTGATTTTGAGGACAGAAGAGTCCCGGATTGTCTCGTACATTTGATGCTCTTCATGACCTTACCAGCCCACAGAACATAAATGTTTGTTTTTCATTGACAATGAGTCGTGTTCATAAGTAGGAAACCCATGTCGGAATTAGACACATTTCAGGAATGCTCGCTAAGCATGGTTTGGCCTTCTTTCCGTAAATACTCATTTCAATACTGTATAACCAAATATTATGAAGCAAGTTTCATTATACTACTGTGTATTTACCACCCGCACACCTTAATTATCCCGATCATAGGTTTTAATTCCTTAAGACTTCGCTATATGGAATAGAGTTTACCATTTCGCGTAAGGCAGCGCCAACAAATACGTAGATTCAATTATGTAGATCAATTTGAGTTTTAGTGACAGCCATTTTTGTGACAGCCAGACAGACAGTTTTTAGTGGCACGGCCATTTATAATTCGGGTGAAAAATCCACGTCCCAGATTGATATCAAATGTTCCAGTCCAGATGGTAAAGATACCATAGTAAACGTGATTCATTATGGGTTTAAGCACTTTAAAATATTGATATCTCGAATTCATTTTGGTTTATAGTCATTAATTCAGTGCAGACGTTCACTAATGTCATTTTTCTCGAAATTTGCTTCCAAAGCGATTCCTAACTTGATATATTAGGGTTGTTAAACGTAAAAATATCAGAAAAAATACAACATCACCTTCATTTTCACTTACAAATTTTGTTTTTCTCTATATCCTACTATTTTTTCATTATTTTTAAATTAATAAGATGGAGATATACCCTTACCTCCTTGGCCATGAAAAACCTCAGAAGGTCTTTGGTAAAAATGGAGATATATTCCAAAGAATCTAAGGAATGAAATAGGCTAATTTTTTCAGATTCCAAATGGCCCTGATTACTAATCGTTCACTCATTACAGTATCTCCAACCAATTTCAGTCCAACTGAAAACTGTTCATTAACAAAATAAAATTAAAAAACGAAACATAAGGAAAACATTCATTTTTCTAAAAATTAAATTGGAACTTCAATGAGTCCAACATCATTTTATCATACTAATATATAAAAATTGAATGGTGTCTGTCTGTCTGTCTGTCTGTTGCTCAATCACGCAAACACTACTGAACCGATTGAGCTGAAATTTTGCATGTAGAGATAAAATGTGTATAGGTTGAACATAGGCTATATTAAAAAGCCCTCAGGGCCCCCAAAGGCCCCCCCGGGTGGTCCCGTTGTGGCCCATGCTAAGCATTGGGTTTGGTGCAGTGGTTTTATTTTTTGCTTTTAAAAATTACTTTCACCCAAGAAAGAGGGCTGGAATTTATTTTATCGGATGGATGAATAAATGAAGTTTCTAATTCTTGCAATCGATTTTCTTTTACGCTTCGTAATTGTCTGAATATAATATTTTTTATTGAAAATCTGACATTTTTCTCTTTAATAAACAATAGCATATTTCCTTGACAACCAGAGATTTGAATTTCAAAGGATATTCACGCATCTGGAATTTAAGTTTTCCTGCCGGCCCATGATAGCACGTAGAAAGAAAATTTGTATGAGAAGAGCCCAGAGTCACAAGGGCCCCATAATAGATTGCTTCGGGGGGTAATCGATAAATTCAATGAATATTTACAGGTATACTCTTCAATGTCTATTCTCAAAGTACCTCTCATAAGGGAACTGCATATGAGAGAACACTTATGTATAAAACGATACACATAAAGGAATTAAACGTAGATGAATATTTACGTGCAGCGAAAAATAATGTTAATAATGACTCTGTTGATAGAACAAATACGGCGTCGTTTATTATAGTATATTATATTTATAAGAATTACACGTAGTGGAACCGTCTGCCTCTCATTACGATTACGAACTGTTTTTTAGGCCAATTCCCACATAAACTTTACGAGTTATTGATATATACTTAAACGTGTTAAAATGCAGTTTACTTACATTCACTCAATCATCGAGTAGCCTATTCGAGTCTCTCACTTGCCTCTGCGTTTCC
Source organism: Pyrrhosoma nymphula (assembly GCA_963573305.1). NCBI lineage: Eukaryota > Metazoa > Arthropoda > Insecta > Odonata > Coenagrionidae > Pyrrhosoma > Pyrrhosoma nymphula. The sequence goes on along the minus strand of OY754331.1, from coordinate 121,074,649 downwards.
TCTCCTTGGACTTAAAAATATATCCATAAACATGCCTAATAGAATAAAGGGTAACCTTTTGAAAAAATCTGTGGGGTAGATCAGTTGCGGGGATCAGGAGGTCGGTGCTCTCGCCCAGCAAGTACCGTTGCCGAACCGAGGAACCTACGATGGGGTAAACCCCGGGTGAGCGACCCTTAATTCTTCGCCGCGACTCCTCGGCCACGCTACTTGGTCCCGTGCGTCTTTGGCATAAGTGCCTTGCTCCCGTTTTCTGGGAACGAGGGCATTAAGAGAATTCTAATAAGAATAAGAGCCAGACGAGGGACTTTCCCGACTGGAGAGTCGGTCGCGGGAGGCATGGGTGACTCTACCACATTTTCATTTATATCTCTACTTTTAATTTTCGGAGAGAAAATGTGTACTTACTTTTTAAAGCTTAGTATTAGAATATGATATCGATAATGTTAAATAGTTTTTCTTGAATTTCCTATTTCTGTACAATTTTGAAGTTTAAAACATTTTAAATAACCTTTTTCAAATACTTCATCACTGAATTGGACAAAACGTGTTTTTCATAATATTTTGGTATTATTATCTCATCAAAAACACAAAGCTTTACAATTAAGTATACATAGGGCTTCTTGATTTTCGGAAATGTGTTTTCACAAGCCATTCCAGATATAAAGATAAGTGAAATATGATTGAAGATGTCAAATCTTGAGTCGAAAAATGTTGGTCAATGAGTATATGAATGAGTGTAAAATACGACTGTACAGATGGTAAACGGAATTATTAACTGTCTGACTAAAATATATAGTATAGCAAAATGCAGGTTGACAGGTATCAGGAAATGGTGTGGACTGGAGTGCGAAGGCAAGTCGACCGACCGGAGGTAAACGAGACTAGAATGCTGTGCAGGCGAAATGGTATATCCTGCGAGTGGTAGGTCAATTGTATGGATTAGATTAGGAGGTCGTTTTTCAAATACTGCATCTCTGAATTGGACAAAACTGGTTTTTCATAATGTTTTGGTATTACTATCTCACCAAAAACACCAAGCTATACAATTAAGTATACATATGGCTTCTTGATTTTCGCAAATGTGTTTTCACAAGCCATTCCAGATTTATAGATCAATGAAATTTGATTGGATATGTCAAATCTTGATGTAATTTACCATGTTTTGCGCGTACGTATTTTTTCACATTTTGCTATTTTTGCTATTTTACTTACAATTGACATTACTCACGATTTTTGCAGCGATTTCGTAACTTCTCGGAGTGTATTTCCATTTTTTAAAGATTGAATACAAAATCTGGTGTCAAACTTGAAAATCCCGCTCATTTCGAGTTTCGATCATAATTTTGCGCAACCATCGAAGTTTCCATAAAGAGTTCGACTTATTTTGTTTAATGAATGCTAGCTTGCTATTGGCGAAATCAATGCAAATGAGAGGGATATTAAACGAGGATTCGACTGTATATTGTGTTGCATCGACCAATAGCAAGCTAGCATTCAGTAAAGTCATGTCGAAAGTTGCACCTGTCTTCAGCTCATCCACAGTTTTTCCGCGGTGTCTATAGTCCGTTTTGTAGGTGATGAGAGGCACTTTGTGATAATGCCAAATGTCGTGAATGTACATGAACGCGTGAATGGATATGCAAATGAAGGGTTCTATATCTTTGACATTATGAAACAGACTGTTATGTGCAAGTTCTGTAACTCCAGAATAGACTGGTCGAGTAAAGATTCATGCGAGAAGCATGTTGCCACAGCAACACATGAACACTTTAGAGATCTTCAATAGGCTGGGCCATCTATAAGATAAATATCTCCCTAGAATTCTTTGCAAAATGCTAGGATTATTACTGGAAATGGAAACGTTTAACATCGAAGTGATTTAGGCGGTCATAAACGCCAATATACCCCTCGAAAAGTTAGCATCCTCAAGCCTAAGACGTTTTATAAATAATACTGTTAAGGTAAGCTGGACTAGGCGTAAGGCTTTTCTATAGAACACATCGGTTAAACCTAGGATACTACATTAACTACATGAATGATTGTGTTACGCACTGCAAACTCTTGTTTAAAAACACATATAAAGAAAATCAGAGTTATTTGTCTTAAAAGAATATAAAATACACGATTGGGAAACTAAAAGTCATAGGAAACAAAATCATGTTTACTATACCTGTAATGGAAGAGCTGCTATAAATCTGCTGAGTAAATGAAACAATACCGTGTTGATCTGAAAGACTTTTGTATGACCTTGGATGAAGAAAACCAGTCGGTAATATATTTAAATAATCTGACAGATGAAGATATCACCGTCATTCAAGTTAAGGCAATATTTTTGCGGAAAATTGCAATTCCACGATTGAAGGAAACTCATATCCATACGCCCACCGAGTATACGAACATACTTCATGGATACCGGTATCGAACGTCGATTCCGAGATAGCGTCCTCCATGTACGGTAATCACGGACACTGACCTGCGAACATTTCTTAAGCCGGGAAAATCTGTAATTCATGCTCGGATCTTGGTAAAGGGAAAAGTGCCAATTAATGATAAGTATTGCAACACTCAGGGCTAAATGGTGTGAGAAGTATATGTCTATAATTTGACATCAAACCTACCTAAATCAACCATACTTTGAGCTTACTCTTTTTTGCACCTATTCAGAGATTTCACCATAACCTTAATCATTTTGATAATTAAATACACAAAGTAAATTGTGATTTGCATTTTGCATCACACTTAACCTGTCTGTATGTAATAAATGCCTAAGAATAAATAGGTTCAAGCCAATAAAAAAAGACCTTTATATACATTACATGAATACATGATGTTGATATCATAACATTTATTTCCATGTTTTTCTTCTTTCAGGAGATATAGGTAAATTAAAATACCTATCATATATACTTTTTATCAAAACTATGTACCACATTGTAAACCATATTCAAATGATGTGCAATACGCCCAATAATATTTATTGTAGCCATGAATAAGTATGTATATAAATGTGAAATGTCGGCAAGGAGAATTTAAATTATTAAACCTTTATCTCCTGTAAGGATAAAAAAATACATAATAAAAAAGTCTTAATGAGGAATCATCTAAACAGTTATTGGCATAGTTAAACAGTAAATATCCAAGTCTGTTTCAGGTGGTCGTAACTTATATTCAGGGGTAATACATTCATTATCCAGGTTTCTTTTAATTGTTGTTTATTTACCGAATTTATTTGCCACATTTTGCGAGGTAAAGTTCTATTCAACAATATTTTATACGAACAACAGAACGATTCCTATTCGTTTTAAATGACGGAAACTGAATTTTTTATTTACCGTTACCTAAGAGTCTTTAATATATAACATTGCTCTGCGACTATTGAAATCAAAGGTAGAAGTAAAAACACGATTCAATGCACGTATTTTTGCCTCAATTGTAAAAATATTGAAAAGCAATTCATCACGCAAATATTACTTTCGTAAGGTGGTGGTATAGTATTACATTTGGGGATAACTAAGATCCACATCCCATAGCCGGACGCAGCAGGGCCTGGAAGACTTCCAAATGCCAGCAGGCGCTGCAACCGCATCCATAAGATACATACGTCGTATTTTATTCGCCAAGTAAATTGTTCAGCTCCACGTTTTCGAGTATATTCTTTGATGTTGCGGTCAAGTAAAGTTTTGAGAGCACCTTTTGCCAAAAGGAAAGACGACTCATAACTTTTGGATGCAAATTTACTTTTATTTAGAAGAATTAATCTGAAAGAAAGAACAATGCCAAGAAAAAGATTACAGGGAAGTTGAGATATCAACATTAACTAATATTTAAATGTGCTTAGCAAAATAATGAAGATGCTGGATATATCCTCTTTAAAGTCACTTAAGACCTATATGAATAATCGAGAGAAACGTTCCCCCAATCTAGAAGTTTATAATTTTTCAGTACTGCTTTACTCATGCCGATGGAGACCTAGGCCTTGGTTACCCCTGGTTGGCCAGTTCCCCTAATTCAGGAAGGATTCAGAATTATCGATTCACGTCAATGACGGAATATTGACGTCAAAAACACCAAAAGATTCAAACGATGATGTCAATAAATGGGACTGAGTCGTCAAGTCCAATGTTTGGACATCCAAAGCTCGTGAATTTGAAATTATGATGTCTGAAGCAGCAAGGTGTGTGACAGACTATGACGTCGCTTTCAAAGTTTCAACGTCGAAAAATTTCAATTATTGACAGATGGTGACGTCTCATCCAATAACAATTTTCATCATCGAGTGATTCCTTCCTTTATTAGGTACCATGGCCACCCTATCCCCTACGATGGCGCCTGTGTTCCCTCCGGTAAGGAAAAGGTATGCTACCATAATCATTCGAGTCGTTCTCTTCGGAACTGCCCCTGGAACCTCCGTGCCTGTGAGGTCTCCTATGGTGATGTTCTTCGGAAGAGTCACTATCGTCCGAATCAGAGTGGTGTCCTCGCCTGTGATGCCTCCTTCGGTGATGTTCTTCGGAAGAGTCGCTATCATCCGAATCAGAGCGGTGTCCACGCCTATGGTGTCTCCTTGGGTGATGTTCTTCGGAAGAGTCGCTATCGTCCGAATCAGAGCGGTGTCCTCGCCTATGGTGTCTCCTTGGGTGATGTTCTTCGGAAGAGTGGCTATCGTCCGAATCAGAGCGGTGACCTCGCCTATGGTGTCTCCTTGGGTGATGTTCCTCGGAAGAGTCGCTATCGTCCGAATCAGAGCGGTGTCCTCGCCTATGGTGTCTCCTTGGTTGATGTTCTTCGGAAGAGTCGCTATCGTCCGAATCAGAGCGGTGTCCTCGCCTATGGTGTCTCCTATGGTGATGTTCTTCGGAAGAGTGGCTATCGTCCGAATCAGACCGGTGACCTCGCCTATGGTGTCTCCTTGGGTGATGTTCTTCGGAAGAGTCGCTATCGTCCGAATCAGGGCGGTGACCTCGCCTATGGTGTCTCCTTGGGTGATGTTCCTCGGAAGAGTAGCTATCGTCCGAATCAGAGCGGTGTCCTCGCCTATGGTGTCTCCTTGGGTGATGTTCTTCGGAAGAGTCGCTATCGTCCGAATCAGAGCGGTGTCCTCGCCTATGGTGTCTCCTATGGTGATGTTCTTCGGAAGAGTGGCTATCGTCCGAATCAGAGCGGTGACCTCGCCTATGGTGTCTCCTTGGGTGATGTTCTTCGGAAGAGTCGCTATCGTCCGAATCAGAGCGGTGTCCTCGCCTATGGTGTCTCCTTGGGTGATGTTCTTCGGAAGAGTCGCTATCGTCCGAATCAGAGCGGTGTCCTCGCCTATGGTGTCTCCTTGGGTGATGTTCTTCGGAAGAGTCGCTATCGTCCGAATCAGAGTGGTGTCCTCGCCTATGGTGTCTCCTTGGGTGATGTTCTTCGGATGCGTCACTCTCATTTCCTAGACGATCTGCACGGGCTTCGCCAGCCATGACGTAGTTGAAGGTTTGCATTTTTTCATCTGCTACTGGATCCAACTTTACGACTTCATTCTCCTCAGCTCCTGTGGTATCAACAAAAATATTTAGTGACTTTATTGTGCCAAAAAGGAATGCTTGAAGTGCAGTGGTATGATGAGAAATGTAAAGGTTAAATCTAAGTTTGGAGGATTTAGCTGGGCTTCTGTTCGTAGTCAGGTCTCAAGTAACGATTAAAGACCGTCTTGATGAAGGCTTTCAATATTTTTTTGACCTATATGTGTGAATTTCATTTCTGCCCACACATCTAGCACCAAAAATTCCTCGAAGACTTCACTAATTAACAGCAACAGTCTTCCATAGAGATGATCTTCGTCCCATACGTCTGAATGGAAACATCATCTGTACCTCAACTAAAAGCTCCAATTTAACATCTCTGAAAATGCTAGCATAGACCGATAGTAATCTCGAATTACTTTATGCATTCTGTTTTCAATTTTCGATTGACTGATGCGATACTTATGGAAGTGAGAAAAGTGTAGTTTGAAAAATATTCCCAATAGAAAATATCTAGGTAAAGGCACGGCATAAGTTCCACAAAGTTCTAGTTCACATTAGTTTGGTATTAATTCATTAATTTACTCCATCTCTTCGTTCGATTTTATCCTCCTCTGAAGTCTCGCGTTTTAATTCGTTCCAATATGAAATTTTAACTCTGTTACAATTTCAAAAGTATAGATTCACGTTAGAACTTAACGTTCTCTGGCGCTCTTTTCATTATCCATCATCGGCTGTCTTTATCCAGTATTTTTACATCCATTCAGCATTAATTCTAACACGCACGTTTACAGAAAAAGGACTCTTACTTTGATATTTCAACCAGGGTCAAGCTCTTTTAAATCAGTAGTTACTTGGTTTCAAGGTCCTTAAATTTCATTAACTTTCCCCGGCGATTTTTTGTACCTTGTAATATCTTTGAAGGAAAAATGCATTTTCTAAACGCCCTCCGGCGTTACCCAGGGGAAATGTCTTTAATTTTTCATATAGAAAAAAATAACTCGGAATGATTCAAGGCTTTATTACACTGACCGACTGAAATTTTAGCATATTATGCTATTTTAAACCTTCAAAATTTGTCCTTATACCTTGCTCGGTTAGATTAATAAGTGTGAAATCATAGGAATTTATAAATATTATAATATGAAGACCACTAAAAATCTGGAGTCGGCAAACCGGCGGCTTATAGTGAATATAAGCAGCCAGTTAATGACATAAACATCCATGAACCTAGATCTGAATTTAAAAATATTTACTAAATGCCCCAAGAAATAACTACGCCTACATTGATTCACTCTATAGTTTTAAGCTGTACTTTGTGGAAGTATTAAGTATCCATACTAAAAAATACAAATCATTAATTTTTTGTATAGACACCTTCAGTAATTTGACTCATAATTTTTTTGAATCCTCGGAGGGATGTTTAATAGGAAAAGTTTCCGTTGAAATAAAAAATGTATACATTTCCAGTTTAGTAAACGCTAACGCTGTCGCATTTAATGCTATATTTAAGGTTAATTGTGATGATTTATAAGGATTTATGGGTAAATAAATGATAGTTTTAAAATTCATATTTACCGTTATCAGCCTCTTCAGCCAGCGCTACTCCTACTACAAACAATCCTAGGACGAGGAACCACTTCATGGTGAACTGAAAAAGAAGGTAGAGATGCTAACATATTTATGTGGAATTACTTTTGATCGCAATTCATCATTAGCGTAAAGTATATTGGTACCACAAATTAAAGCATTCCATTTTAATTTGACCGAGTCGGCACAAAATCTGCAAGTTGGTCAGACGTTGCAAAAGGCACAGAAAGCGTTGATAACTTTAAGCGCATCTCATTTAAGAACTACGTAAAACGAAATGTAAGACAGAAGTCGTTTAAAATGAGATTTTTTTTAAATAATCATATTTTAAAAGTTCAAGTATCGTTACACATCAACTAACCTAGAACTAGACTTACTGACAGTTATATCCGATAGAGAGAACTGCATCATAGATATAGAGACGACACCGACTGTGAAAAGTCAACGTTATGGCGTACCATATTTAAAACTGCTCTGGAAATTGTACCCACAGGCACTATTCATCAAATGTATTGTTTTATCGTTATTGAAAAATATTTTATCATGGCATCACTTGCGATTAAAAATGGAATGTTTTAAACCTATTCATACGGAAGGCTCATTTTATTGCTTTACGAGTAGTACAACTAAACTAACTGCTTCTCAATATGATTAACGAAACGAAAAAAGGTCGATTTAAGCACGTTGACGAGATTGCCAAATCTGGAGCTCCTGACGCTACGACGAAAGACGTCGTTAAGAATCCTCATTCCGCTGCCCCTTGAGTCCCACAGAGTAATCAAGATAGCCCCAGCCCATGGAGAAAAGCGCTGCTGGGAAAAATTTATTTGAAGCGTCGTGTACTTCTAGGTACAGTCCTCGCGAGAGTTTATGGCCTTTAGATGCGCAGAACAGAGGGGGTGAAATGTGTGGGAGGGGTAAAGGAATGGAACGGAGGGGAAAGTGAGTGCGTGGCAGACAGAATGACCAACATAGTGTCTCAGCGTAAAAATGTAATTCTTAGTCGTATTGGACAATTCGACTCGTCGCGGAGCATGGAGCAGGTAGCCGACCCTTCCCCGCCATACCTCCGTTCCGCGGCCGAGGCTGTGGAATAGATGGTCTTACGCGATGACTCACAGCTGGGCATTTCAATTACTTTAAACGCATTAACATTTATTCAAAATTAATAATAAAATAACAAATATATTCGTGATTCCGCTGAAACGCTGATTGAGTAGACACCAAACTTCGCGCAATTCCGTTGTTTTTCAGTAACGTTGCTAAAATTTTTAGCCGCGTGAAATTATGTCATCGAGATTTTAGGCATACAACATAAAATTACGAAATAACAGTACATTCTAAATTCTTCTTTTACTTAGCTAATGCAATGAATGGAATCGGACTTTGAATACCACTATCTCAAGTTCAGTCACTGAAATAAGAAAATAAAAAGTACTTGAAGAGATAATGTAAAACATTTGCTCTATGTACATGTATATTCGATGAATAAATGGGACATTGAGAACACAAAAGAGTGGAAATATAAGAATATATATTCTAGAGAGACAGAGAGAACATATGTATATATGTATATATATTTCATACAAAAATAAATTGGATAATTTCCGTAATTTATTATAAAAAGAAAATCGCAAGAAATACGAATGTGATATTTTTTTGTGTAATATTGTAGAAAATAGTTAATACTTGTTGCAACTACATGTCCTCATCCAAGCCATCGGCCTGAGATCCCCAGGCCGTGACCCCCTGGCGCGCGCTCAGGTACAAAGGCCCACTCCATAACCCACTGCGGCGAATAGCTGGGGGCATTCAAATTCTTTGAAGGCATATGACAAATTTCAAAGTTGGCAACGAAAATCGTAAACAAAACCCCGCCAGTGCCACCCTTCCACCCGCGGCAACCGGTTTTTAGAAAATAGACCCTTCCGGTTAGAAAATTGTCTACTGCGCAACGCCATAAACTTTCGCCACGACTATACCTCTCTTCTGCTAAGCGAGAACTCTACCATCTGACATACGCCCTAATTTTGAAGAAGCTGAAAACAAATATTTTACGATAGATGCCATACTTAAAATTAAAACACGAAAAATATGTAATATGTGCACAACATAGATAACCACGTTGGATATTTCGGTCCAAAATAAAACGAAATTTAACGACCGAGACTAGGTTAAAAAAAAACTTTCCCCGATAACCATTTGAAGTAAGATCCAAAATGTGTACATTCAGCAAAATCAGGTAGTTCTATAGTGGTTAAAACACAGGTTAAATTTTTCCAGAGCACCAACACGTTTACAACGACAGAAATCGGTCGATTCCCACATAAAGATGCAGTTAAACACAAAAAATGCCTCCAAATATATTTTTTGTAAACATTTGAATGAGATGTGAATATTTCGAAAACTACATCAGCATTAAGCATTTGTAGTGAGCCAAACAAAGCTAACTACCACGATTTTATGTGAGCAAGCATTTGAACTACCGCATAAAAATGAGTTCACGGTGATATGGCGACCATAGTGACAATCGTTCTAGATGACGTTAAGTTTAAAAGCACTGAGTTCGCGAATCCACCAAATGTTTCATCCCTGGCACTGCACAGCGAATGAACGTATCTAGTCTTGGCTTGATCAAAAATATGCCCAAGTCTTAAAAATAATACTCACCAAATAACTCTGTCCAACGGGGAGAACAGGCAAGTGTCTGAAGATGGTAACACAGGTCCCCGCTTATATATGCCCAACTTCCCCAACCGCCACGTTCCTCCCACAAGCATTCTAAGGGCTTCTCGTGATAACGTCAAAAGAAACAAGACCTGCTCCGTTTACTAGATGGGGTACAATTCATTATTCAAATATCCCTTAAACAATGGGATAAGCAGTAATTTCAAACGCGTGCCTATCACGTTTATGTGCTATGTGGGAATCGGAGGAAGGAGTTCTGCTAATCATGTCCTCTAAGAGCCAAAGGACAGCACTCGTATTAAATATCGATGGGAAAATTCCGAATAATAGTAAATTTACAACTTCACCTTTTACAGCAAGCTTTAAGGTTGCTCATACTTACATAATCGTGGATCAATGAGTGAACGTATGAATAATTAAATAATTACAACAGAAAACATACTTGGAAAACATTTCATTAAAATGTATCACTTTATGTAATCAACCTACCACACAGTCAGTAACGGTAAAAATATTTATTCGAAATATTTTCTTAATTCATGCATCTTTTAATCTATAGATTTTTTTGCACTACTCGAAAGAACATACATTACGTATTTTTCAATTAAAGGTCTTGGCGTGAAAACCTGATATCTGTAAGCAAAAATTATTGTTTTAAAAAAATGTACAATTTGGCGTGCATAGCAAAATATGTACAAAGATTGTATTTGTTAAGAAATACATGTCATGCAGCATAAGATTACTTGTTTAAATAGCATTTAGTTAAAATAACAACTAAATCGGTAAGATGAAGTTTTTTTACTCTTATCCCTACAATCACCAACAAGATTGCGTAATCTGTTTTACGTATATTTGTTAATATTTAAAAATTTCTCATCCCACCTTTAATAACTTCTTCCGCGTCATCCTGAAACTGGTGATTTCTGAAACCTCCGTCCATGATTTGATAGCACACATTAACGCTGAAGCCTCCTGAACCCAATACTATATGCGTACACACAAAAGGAAGATGCAAGACAATTAAACTACCAAATGATTAGCTAAAAGAGGTTTGGTAACGTGGGTCAGAAATAAGTTTGAAAACATTAGGCATTTAATCGTCGCTCCAAATTACATACAGAACTCACGACAAGGACTCTTTTGACCAAGGATGGTAATAAAAGACTTGTAACATGAAATGGAGAGGTTTTCCGAGTTGAAAGTTGGAAGCAGGAGTTTTAGATGTGGTTGTGGAGGTGAATGGAGAAAGTGCGATGGACAGGACCGAAGACAAACGACGAGGTGTTTAAGATAAGGGTTTAGTGCAGGAAAGTGCTTCAAGATATTAGGAGAAGGCAGATTACATATTTGGAACTGGTAATAACGGATAAGGAGATGCTAAAGGCCAAGTGATAGAAGGATTTTGATCAAGTGAACTAGAAGCGAAGAAAGAGAATAGGTTATATGGACGGAATGAAGAGGGTAGAACATTTGTTGAGCTGATGATGTAGTCAAATTAAGAAATTAATTGCCCCTTGCACGAGAAATAGACGGAATAATTGTAGTATTTCTACTACTTTCCTTACTTAACCTAAGAGGCATACTGCTTTTGATGATATGTGTACGTAAATAAGACATTGAAGACCATATAGAGAAAACAAAATTTGCATATATTCTCACTTTCGGAGTATGAATCCCAGTAGACTTAAAGAATTTATTTTCAATTACTTAGAATATATTTTAAACGAGATAAATCTTGGATTAAGAAACAAAGGAAAATATTGTCAATATTCAAAATAGTTACGAATCCTCAAAAATGTATTTCACTCAAGGCCAATTTAAGAATAAACTGTAAAGGCTTCAAGAAAAGAATATGATGCAGGACGGACAGAGGAAGGGAATGAAAATAATTGATGTGGAATGAAAGACATTAATACGGAATGATCGGATGAAGAGAATAAAAAATAAATAATGTTTTTTATATGAAAATCAAAAAAATTAGCGGGCTCAATTCCAAGAAAATTGCACAAAAGATGGCGGTAATTGTTAATGGTCACCTTACGCTAAAATAAGTCTCTGATTGATTCTTATAATACAGGAAGGCAAAAAAAGCTGATTTACTGGGCAGTAGAGTCCCGGATATGCTTTTCATGACCTTCCTAGCCCACATAACATAAGTGTTTGTTTTTTATAGACCATGAGTCGTGTTTATAAGAAGGAAACAATGTCGTAATTTAAAAAAATTCAGAAATAAACGTTACGCATGATTGGTCTTCTTTCCGTTAAAACTCATTTCAAAACTGTATAACCAACTATTATAAAGCTATGATCATTATCCAGGAGTGTTTATGCCTCCCGCACACCTTTATCTTCCCGATCATCAGTATTTATTTCTTAAAGGCACAGAATTTACATTGAGTCGTGTTTACGAGGGGGGACTCAAAAATAACCGGACGGAATTCGCTGCGTGCGTCGCTCTTGTAGTTCGGGCTTCTCCCACTGGATAGGTGTTAAGTAACCTATCCTGAGTCATTGCTGCAAGCGGCGTCCTTTTAGGTGGTTGTAGCGAGCCTCTGTGACAGTTTTAGTTCGACGAGTTCATCGCCCTCTTCGATTTTGGAAATGGCTGATATTCGAGAACAGCGTGCAGCGTTGAAATTTTGTTATCTTCTCGGTAAAAGTGCGCCGGATGTGGTTGATATGTTGTCTGCAGCTGATAAAGAACACGCCTTGAAAAGAACTCAAGTTTATGAGTGGTTTTCGCGATTCAAACGCGGCAAAATGGCAATCGAAGACATTCAACGCCCGGGCCGGCCTTCTACGTCCAGAACTGATGAAAACGTGGAAAAATTTCATGCACTTGTGTACCAGGATAGAAGGCGTACTATTGATGAACTCGCTGAACCATCTGGTCTTTTGTGGAGTTCAGTGTAGCGCATTTAAGCTGAAGAATTGCAAATGAGACGAATTGAAACGGCGCAGTTTGTGGCGGCGTGGGGACTGGTTCTTCCACCATGACAATGCACCAGCTCACAAAGCCATTTCTGTGCGTGATTTTTTGGCGAAAAACCGCATGTCACTGCTTCCTCACCCACCCTAACCACCAGATCTAGCACCTTGTGATTTCTTTTTGTTCTCCCAAATGAAAAAAGAACGTTTTGCAGACATTCCGGAAGTGAAAAAAGAATCTAAGGAGGCGCAGCAAGGCATCGGAATGAACGAATACCAAAGGTATTTCGCGCAGTGGAAAAAACTTTTGAACCAATGCATTAGCGTTAATCCATTGGTATAAAAGCATGCTTGGTCTTCTTTCCGTTAATACTCATTTCAACACTGTATAACCAACTATTATAAAGCTATGATCATTATCCAGGAGTGTTATTGCCACCCGCACACTTTTATCTTCCCGATCATCAGTATTTATTTCTTAAAGGCTTTGGTACACGGAATTGAATTCCCCAATTCGCGTAAGTTAGCGCCAACAAAGTCGTAGGATCAATTATGTAAATCAATTTGAGTGTTAGTTACACCATTTCTGTTTTGGGACACACATCAAAATTAGAACTTTTTCAGTGACAATTAGGATCACTCAACCGTGCAATTGTATTCGTTTGGATAGGAAATCACCCACAAAAAAGCCTATTTTATCATGGCCATTTATAAGTCGGGTGAAATATCCACGTACAACCTAATTGATATCAAATGTCCCACTCCAGTTGGTAAAGAAACCAAAGAAAATTTGACTCATTCAGCGTTAAAGCACTTCAAGATATTTATATATTGATTCAATATTGGTTTAAAGTCATTCGTTATTCAGCTCAGACATTCACTAATGTTTTTCTCTCGAAAATCTTTTCGGAAGCGGTTCTTAACTTGAAATATTAGGGCTCTTAAACGTAAAAGTATCTCGAAAAATTTAGATGTCGCCATGATTGTCATTTACAAATGTTTTTAGCCTCTATCTCCTACGATGATTTCATTACTCTTAAATCAATAACATAGAGATATATTCCAATGAATCTAACGAATGAAATTGGCCAATCTTTTTCAGATTCCAAATGGCCCTGATTGCTGATCTTCCGCTCATTTTAGTATCTCCAAACTATTTTCAGTCAAACTGAAAACTTATTCATTAACGAAAAAAAATTAATTTCAAAATATTTTATGTTATTCTTTGTTGATTTATGTATGTATGAGTCGCCATTTGTCGTCTGTCGTCAATTTGAAAAACATCCATTTTCCTAAAAATAAAATTGTAACTTTAGTGAGCCAAACATCATTTCATTAGTAATAAAGTTGTGATAAATATAATAATATAAATAATAAGAAAAATATATTTGCAATATTTTGTTGCCGAGAAAGATTAGCCTAATTATAATATTTCGGCATTCAAGGTTGCTCTAGAACCAGTAGGGGGATTATGACATTCATCAATTTTAAACAAGTAACTCCGTATGATTCCACGCTTGATTGCTGTGACCGACTCAGGTTTCCCCACACTATATAATTTTAAGCCGTAATCATATGTATTGAAATCTGATTCGGTCAGAACAATAGGTGTGGAATCATAACAAGTTACTTATATTTCAACTTGAAGAGTATCCATTACACTTGAATTGGCCTCCATTATCCGGAACATAAGCAGCTAATAAATGATGAAAACATACAATAACCAAAATGTAGCTTTAAAGAAAAAAACATTATTAAAATATCTTGAGGAAAAAATACACCTTTAGCAATGTGATCCTGAACTTTTGTAATTCTTGGAGGAATTTTTTATTGAAAACACTTCCCTTGAGTAAGCAAAATTGTGAATTTTCGGTTTATTAAAAGCTAAAACTTTTGTATTTTGATCCTTATCAATCATTTCAGGTGAATTGTGGTGATTTATGGGGATTGATGGGTGATTAAAAAACAGTTTAAAAATTAAAACTTTCCATAAGCAGCTTCTTCAGCCAGTGCCACTCCAAATACAAAAAAAACCTAGGACGAGGAACCATTTCATGGTGAACTGAAACAGTGAGCGGAGTTTATGTAATATTTATGGGGAATTACTTTCAATCGTAATTTATCATTAGCAAAAGTATATCGGCGGCCAGAGCTTGAAGCATTCCATTTTCATTGAATTGAGTCTGCAAAAATTGTTCAAAACTGGTCAAAGTAGCAAAGGTACAGAAAGCGTTGGTTATTTTCAGAAAGGAACCAAGCGTTGGATGTGGTGTAGGGGATAAAGACGAGACCATACAACTTACGATACCTAAAGCGAGATATTTTGAAGGGATCAATTATCCCGATATTGTAAAGGATTTTATTAATGTTAAGTTATGCCCGTATTGAGTATTTTTATGTGTTGGGCAAGTGATTGATTCATGAGTGAAAATCATACGATAGGAAGTTAATCTATGTTGGTGAGGAATGATTTATGTGTTATTTGAGTGAAATGTTTATTAATTTGTTTGTGTACAGAGTATTCAAATGTGCAGCCAGGGAAACAAAAAATAAATAGATGTTTGATAGCAAGCACGAATGTTATAATTATATTTAGTAGGGCTATCTAAAATTTCCAGTAGCGGAGCAGAACCAGTGAAAGAAAAGGTTAGTGAAATTATTGTGTTGAAGGTCGATGTTACAACCGAGATAGACCTACACTGCCCGAAACAGCTTTAAATTGAGCATTAATTTATTCATCTTATTGCAAGTTATATTCGATTGAAAGAACTGCATTATCGAAAGGGAGACGACACTGACAACGAAACATTGATAAATTCCTTAACAAATCAAAAGCAATTTTGGGAAAGTCTATCGACTCACACGAATTCAAAGGTATTGTTATATTATGACTGAAAAATATTTCAACATGCTGTGACTTGCGCTAGTAAATTTTTAATTTATTCTTATGGTAGGATGGCTTTGATTACTTTGGGAGGAGTACGTAAAAATGACCACAACGGGAAAAAGGAAATTTTAAGCACTGGACCAAGATTGGAGGACGACTGCTATTATGTCTAAACATTGAAAATTAAACCCTTCAACGATAACACCAATTCTAAGTCACGAAAATATATTGAGCAACAAAAAAACGAAAGTATATGGCCGAGGCTGGCTACATTAATCTCCCTCTGTAGACTAGTTGAAGTAAAACCCATATAGTGGGAGACTTATGTCGAGACAGGTAGTTGTACATAGATTAAAGCAGTAGATCTTTGAAAAGCACCTAAACTATGCATTAACACGTTTTCAACGATGGACTTCGATCTAAGTACATAAAAATATGCGGGATAAAACAAAAGAGAGGCAACTAAAAATATATGTTTATAAACTTGAGTACGTGATGGGACTGGTATGAATATTTTGTCACCGGCACGCGACTGAAGTGTGAAACCGAACATGCAAACTGCCTCCGAATCCTGTGAGCAAGCCTTTTCAACAACCACATTCAAATGAGTTCACAGTGAAACGGTGACCATAGTGGCAATCGGCCTCGATGATGCTTCAAAGTTTAAAACAATTGCGTTTGCGAACCTGACCTCAAATTTTTCATACCTGGTACTCATCCGCTAAAGAAAATCTTTCTCGTCTTGGATGTAACGTACTTCTGTCAGCGTACTCAAAATAAAACTCACCTAATAACAACGTGCAACGATGGGATCAGACAGATGTGTGACGATGGGAACCTAGGTCTCCGCCTAAATAAACTCTATTTCTACAACGTTTACGTTCCTCCCGTGAGCGATTAAA
Organism: Pyrrhosoma nymphula; assembly: GCA_963573305.1. NCBI lineage: Eukaryota > Metazoa > Arthropoda > Insecta > Odonata > Coenagrionidae > Pyrrhosoma > Pyrrhosoma nymphula. The sequence goes on along the minus strand of OY754331.1, from coordinate 121,058,150 downwards.
GTGGTGTTTGTGATAACATAAAACGAATCCTGACCCAATTTCATTCTTGGATGACGTAAAAGAATAATTCATACGTTTCTATGAACGATGGGATAAGAAGGAATTTCAAACTCGTCCTCATCACGTTTAAGTTCCGCGAGGGAATTGGACAGTTAAATTGTGCTTGTGTAAATGTAATCGTTTGTAATTGTAATTTAACTGTATAAAATTGTAAAGTTTCATGAGAGAAGTGGACGATTAAATTGTGCATATGCTGCCTTCTAGGAGCAAGGAACAGCGTTCGTATTATATATCTAGGGTATAATTCCTTGGAATGAATAGCAAATGTGGAAAACATCACCTTTGGCCGCATAGCTTAAAGGTGGCTAGAGATGTAATCGTGGGTCACATAGTTAAAACATTAATAATTTAATAATTAGCATTGTTAAACGTTTGTCGACCACATTTCATTTATGTGCTCATCATTTAGGCAGTAGTACAAATTAAAAACAAACATAATTAAAATTTTGTCCTAAAACTAAAGCATGTTCCAGTCATTAGTTTACGAAGCGGTATTTGAAATAAGGACTAAATTATATTGAAAAGTGCTTTTCTCTGAAATTGAGCTCAGCGTGCTATTTGCCAGGAAGAAATATAATTATTAGAAATGTGATATTTCACGTTTAAAAGAAAATATGTACATGTGTTATCGAATTAAATACTTTCCATGTGCCGTAATAATACGTGTTTAAATTACCATAAATGCCAAAAAATGAAACTGGAATTATGAATTTTTCACTTTTATCAATCGATGTCACTAATAAAAAAATGCGTATGAAATATCTGACCCCAATCTGTACACAAACAAAAATTCCTCAAATAACTTATTCGGCGTCAACCAGAAACAGATGTGATTATTAAACGATGGGATAACCAGTAACTTCAAACGCTTCCCTATCACGTTTAAGTGCCGTGTGGAAAGTGGACGACGGAGTTCTGCTAACCAATTTCCTCTAAGAGACGAAATAACGTACAAAAAAGTTCAAACTCGATTTTGGGCATCGGCGTGGAAACTTAATATTTGTAAGCATCAATTATTGTCTTAATATTTGCACGATTTCACGACAAAATTCTGTACATATATAATCGAGTTATAAAGAAATACATATGCGGCATAAGACAACATGTTGAAACAGCACTGAATTACGAAAAACCTAAAATGGTATTATGCTGTTTTTTCACTTATATCTCTAGATATCAACAATTTGAGGACGTATCCAAAGTTTCTCACAAATCTGCTCATAAACCAACATTTATCAATCCATTTATATAGCTTCTTCCGCGTCACCCAGAAACTGGTGTGATCTGAAATCTCCTTATACGACGGGATATCACTCATTACCTGTGAAGGCACCTTAACCCAATACTACATACGTACAATGCACATTAACATTGATGCAAGAGAATTATACCACCAACTGGTCCGCTATAAGAACTCTAGGAATGGTAATGTGGGTCAGAAAGTGATTTTACAGCATTGGAAATTTAATCATCAACAAATTACAGAGAGAACTCATAGCAAGGACTCTTTTAACCAAAAATTATAATAAAAGACTCGTGACAAGTGTAACATGAAGTTAAGTGTTTGTTCGCGCAAAGATATGCCTGCCGGAGTTTTAGATGTGGGTATGGAGGTGAATGGGGAAAAATCGATGGACAGAACGGAAGACTGACGATAAGGTGCTTAACACCATTGGTGAGGGGAGGTAAATGCATCAGGGTATTTGGAGAAGGCAGAGAAGGTGTTTGGAACAGGTTATAACGGATAAGGTTGTGCTAAAGCCCAAGTGATTGATGGATGCTGGTTATGCGAATTAGAGGCGAAGAAAGAGAATAGACTTTATGGAGGGGATGAAGAGAAGTAAGACGTTTGTTGAGCTGAAGATGCAGTCAGTATAAGGAAGTAGGTGCCTCTTGCAAGAGAGGTAGATGGAATAATTGCAGTATTTTTACGTCTACCCTCACCTAACTTATTAGATATACTGCTTCTGATGATATTTGTACGTGGATTATACATTGAACGAAATGTTTAGAAAAGAAAAATTGTAATGATTCTCACCTACGAAATATAAATCCCTGTAGACTTATAGAATTTCTCCTCAATTTCTTGGAAAAGTTTTAACGGGGTAACTCTTGAATTGAAAAACAAAGGAAAGTATTTTAAAACTTCAAATTAGTACGGAGGATAAAAAAATTTAAATCACTCAAGGATAAGTTAAAAATAAAATGTAACGGCTTCATGAAAAATATGATGCAGAACTGACAGAAAAAATAAATGAAAAGAATTGGTATAGAATGAGACAAGAAGACTGGATGAATGAAGGAAGAGAATAAACAATGAATCTTGTTCTTAATAAAAAAATTTAAAAAATAGCGTGCACAAGACCCAGGAATTTAATCAATGGCACATGGCGTTAGGTAGTTCTTAATGGTTACATTTCTCTAAAATAAGTATCTGATGGACTTTAATATTACAGGAAGACAGAAAAAGCTGATTTTGAGGGCAGTAGAGTAACGAATATTTCATGTAAACTTGAAGCTTTTCATGGCCTTCCGAGCCCACAGAACATAAGTTTTTTTTATAGACAATAAATCGTGTTCATAAGTCGGTAACCAATATTCGAATTACACAAATTACAGGAAGAAATGTTAGGCATGGTTTGGTCTTCTTTTCGTTAATACTCATCTAAAAAAGTATAACCAACTATTATAAAGCTATTATCATTATCCTAGAATGTTTGAGTGTTTTTGCCACCCGTACACCTTTATTTTCCTTATCATCAGTATTCATATATCCTTATGTCTTCGGTACAAGGAAGTGAGTTTACCAATTCGCAATAGGTATCAACAACATTTACGTAGGATCAAATAAGGAATTTAATTTGAGTGTTAGTTACAGCATTTCTATTTTGGGACACATAAAAGTTATAACTTTTTCAGTAATTCTTATAAACATTCAACAATGCAATTTTATTCGTGTGGATAGGAAATTACTAAAAAAAGCTAATTTTATCACCACCATTTATAATTCAGGAGTAAAATTAAACAACCGGATTGATATCAAATGTGCAAGTCAAGATGGTAAAGATACTTAAGTAAACGTGATTCATATAGGGTTAGAGAGCCTTAAGAAATTGAGATCTTGACTTCCTAATGGTTTAAAGTCATTCGTCTTATATATTTGGTTTAATATATGTGCCCTAGCTTAAGGTTCACCTCTCACTAAGATGTATGTGTGTGTCTATATATATAAATATATATATATAAATATATATACAAATATAAATATACTTTTAAAACACAGGCACACGAAAATTAAAAGGACACTCACAGAATAATTTGCGGACTTTTCGACGGGCAAGCCGCCATCGTCAACGACAAGAGACTAACTAACTAGACTAACTAGTCTCTTGTCGTTGACGTGACTAGTTGTTGTCGTGACTAGTTAGTCTCTTGTCGTTGACGATGGCGGCTTGCCCGTCGAAACGTCCGCAAATTATTCTATGAGTGTCCTTTTAATTTTCGTGTGCCTGTGTTTTAAAAGTATATTTATATTTGTGTTTTTATTCGCCGAGTGCGTTTTCTCAAAAGACATTATATACATTGTATTATATACATTATATACAAGACATATATATATATATATATATATATATATATATATATATATATATCTACAAATCTATTTACATATATATATATCCTAATTTTCTAGATATATATATATCTATCTATATATACATATCTCTAATAGATATATATATATATCTATTTACATATATATATATATATATATATATCTACAAATCTATTTACATATATATATATCTATAATATATATATAAATATAATATATATATAGAAATATATATATAAATTATTATATATATATACTACATATATACATATATATTATTTATACATATACTTGGATTCATACTTCGAAGGTGAGAATAATTACAATTTTTCATTTCCTAACATTGTGTTCAATGTCTAATCAACAAGCACATATCATCAGAAGCAGTATATCTATAAGTTTAGGTTAGGATAGACGTAAAAATACTGTAATTATTCCATCTACGACTCATGCAAGAGGTCCCTACTTCCGTATATTGACTGAATCTTCAGCTCAACAAACGTCTGACCTCTCTTCATCTCCTCCATAAAGTCTATTCTCCTTCTTCTCCTCTAATTCGCATTACCAACATCCTTCTATCACTTGGCCTTTAGTATCACCTTATTCGTTATAAGTAGTACGAAGGAAAATGTAATGTCTTTCTTACGTAGTGTTTTTTGCCTTTTTTACTTGCGTATTTATTAATTCATTAGTATTAGCAGATACACAGATTATTTACTTGCGAAGCCATTGAGAATCTACCGCCATGCTTGAAAAATGCATTGAACATACGTTTGCATGCGAGACTAAAAGAGGAAACTCATTTTCGCGGTGGTGTTCTGTTAAGTATTGTAGGTTATAGGAGGAGAAGTGGACACCGGGTGAATCCTAGGAACTTGCCAGAGTGCGAGAGGAGGAGTGGATCTTAGAATAAAAAGGAAGAAAAGAGAAAGATTGCGGAGGGAACTACAGCGAGCACGAGAGAGTTCAATGATACGTATTAAATGCATACAAGGTCATTCATCTAAATGAGACTCCGTTTGGAAGCCAGCGCGACTAACGCTCGGAGAATGCAAGCGGCCATTAAGCCGTCACTGGCTTCGACAATGAGTCCACCACCTTACTGTGTTCGACGTGGGGGGTTATTTTGTAGTTTCACCTCATGGAGCATGACTTCACAGATCGCTCCTTACATGGAGAATATTAACGAAAGTGAAGTTGTAAACTGTGTACGCCAGATGAGGTCCACGGTTCGTTCATTTTGGCCGAGAATGCTTCATTTCCCAGTTCTTTCTGTCGTGGAATTGAGCATACATATCGCCTGCTAAATGCCAGGTGATTTGGCACTGCTGTCGTTTCCATAATTTGCAGATATCTCGTGAAATTCGTTGAGTTTGCTGTTATTTTTTTTGAGAAGTACTTTGTATTTTTGTCCAAGTGCTGCCATTCGACCTATCAATCTTAATAAATTTTCTACTTTTACTTATTTCCGAGTACCATGATTGTCTTTTTTAAGTTAACCGTGATGCCGCCATCGGTATTGGAAGCACTCACACCGTCAGTACTTCGAGAGCGGATTAGCTCAAATGGATCACTCATTTGAGTCGGTGCTCTTCCGAAAGAACAATTTCGGAAGTGGAATTACAAAACAACCCCCTGAAGATGTATCCGGGACTGGAGGAAAAAAAAAAGCCCTAACAACTAAAACTTGGCTGATATTCCAGAAAGAAGATATGGAAAATATACCCAGTTGACGCGGAAACCTTAAGAGAGAAAAATAAATTCTTTATTCCTGTTATTGAATTTATGCTATACACACGTGCCATGAGACTTTAATTACTCTTTCATTGGAGAAGTCATTACCAGGAAAATTATCGCAAAGTTAGAAATAGCCTAAATTGCTAAGTGATAGTCACCTTTGATTGGCTGTCAAAGGCGTAATAAAACATCTCATCTAGCCGATTATCATGCAGTAGAATGTGGTTCAGGTATTTAAGCCAATAGATGTGCGTGTAAAATTGAATTTAAACGTCGATATCCTCACAATTTGGCTTCGTGGCAATCCTTAGCTGGACTAAAATAGTCATATCCTCGAACGAGAATTCAAAGCCGGTGATAAACCTGGTAGGAATACGCATTACTTCCGCAACTTCTAATACCCGCTCACTTTTTATCTGAGTAGATTTTTCTGAGAGCCATTCAAAACCAGACAGCTCTGTGAATTTATTGGACTGATAGCAAATGGCACAGATACACACTAATAAGCATTTCGTAATTTGAAGGTCACCTCAAAGTTTTATTTTTTTAAGCTCCGGGTGATTGTTTTTTTAAAGTGGCCAATAGTTTCCATATTTTCTTACTTGCAATCTCTTAGGTGACGTCGCCTATTGAGAATCCAATTGGTCACACTTTATCTCTTGGGTCCTAAATACCGCTGATACTATAAGAGTACAACAGTGTCATTGCAACTCTTTCGCAACCGAAACAGTTTCAAAACAGAACAGCTCCGCGAATGTATTCTATGTAATTAAAAATCTTTCACTTACATAAAGTAATAATTTCATTTGGATTCGTAAAAACAGGTACTTCACAGTTCTAATGCTATCTGCAACGATGGGCAGCCATGTGTTGGCTGAATAAACCAGCAACCGCCTGCAACAGATTCAAATCCAACAAATTGTAGCTTATAACCGCACACACATGCAGGGCAACTGGAAGAGAATAGAAGACGAAACAGTCATCTTCAGCTCCATCAGTTGCCGCTGCACAGCACAGAGTGCAACGGCGCGGCGCAGATGCGGCACGATCACGAAACTAACCTGTTGTTTCCAACCGTTATTCCAAACAGGGCCGTTCCGAAATTTACTGGCAGAACTAAACAGTGACCAATGACATCGGTCAATTGATGACGTTTCTCACTGTTAATTCTACTGCCGTTACTGATAGATTCAAAATGTCGTTTTTTCCGCGAGCGATAAGAGACTATAACGGCTGTGTGAGGACTTAGAGATAGATTAGTTGACTGGTAGTGTAGCTTACTAACTTATGTATTTCTTAAAGCATGTTTGCGGAGTTTTATGGTGTTTCTAACAGCATGTTTTGCATGTTCTAGCTTCATAGGCAGATTGCCCTCTTAAGTAGCATGTAGAATATTATGTGTCATCGTACATGTGTGGCGTGCATGTGGGGATTCTCTTGCATGCTGTATGATGGTTTTTAGTTAATGATGGAATTGGTTAGTATCCTTAATATTCATGACCGTGCGGTGTGCATGTGGCGGTCCGCTTGCATGCTGCATTTTGGTGACTTGTCACCCCCTGCCAAACACCCTAGAGGTGGCTCGCAGGGTAATATGTAGATGTAGATGTACTGATGCTCTCGGGCTGCAGTAGCAGCAGTAAAGCCGTTGCTATGACAACTATAACATACAAATGGCGGAAAAAAAAACAAAATTACAACGTTAATAAATAATAACTGAAGAGTTTCGAGAAACAGCTTCAGGCGAAAAGTTTCGTTGCACTTAAATAGCTAACAGCACCTGATTAGCTTATAATAGTTTACAAACGTATTTATTTGTTAATCACCTATGTAAGTTAATGGAGTACCGACTAAACGTACCGATGAATATTTCACTAGAAAAAAAGCAAACTTTGAGGATACCGGGACTAGCCACGGTATAACCTTTTACGAAGTCATCTGCAAGTGAATATCAGTGCGATATTCCACCGACGAAAAATGCACTCATTCTCCTAGAACGGAATCCCGGTTTCCCGATGTATCCTCTGTGGAAATTCACATTATAATAAAAGCAATAGTGAAATGATGAGGGAGTGAAGAACATCACAAGTGATACATATAGTGAAGCTATTATATTAGCGAATGAAAGCCACTTGTGAAATTACCAAAACTTATTTAGTGTCATGAACAATGTGGATCAAGTAATTATACGCCCTCTTACTACGGCGGTAACCTAGCATAATACCAGCATATAACTATATTAATTGTCAGGAAAAGTAATTTGCTGCATAAACCTGATTGTTAGTGAAAATATTCTGCGATGCAACCCTCAACAACCCGTATCCTTAACCTAATTTCCGATATCACTCTTGAAAACGCTTCGTGCAACTAGCCATGATGAAAATCAAGTCTTGACAAAAGTATTCGAAGGCTTGTTTATAAGCTCAAGATTAAAAATGCTTATTTTAATCCTATTTGTTAAATATAACGATTTGTTTAATAAAACAGTATTTTTCTCCATGCTCGCGTAGCTCACGCGAATTCATTTTATTCTCATCAGAGAAAGTAAGGAATTAGTATTAAGTATGTAGCACAAAGTAGAAAGGCATTGAAAATCGGCATTTAATTAGAATGCTCTTTTTCGAAGTTAATAGGATTAGCATTAAGAAATAACGGATCAAAAGATCACTTATAATTAGGGACCCTGAAAAGTCGTTAATAAAATCGAGGGAAAGCGGTGTAAAAATTCATAGCCCCTAGCGGTGCAAAATCGCTCATCTTCATGCTCCGGCGAAGAAAAAAATATTTACGTTTTTCTTAATTGAAACAAAAAAAAGAATTATATTAGAGACATAAATTGACATATCTAAGTTTTTCTAACTCATCTTCATTGATAGTTAACAAAATACACAGATATACACAAAATACAGGCCTTTACAAGGGTGACTCAATGGTCACTTAGCCTGTGAGGACTGTTCTGTGGGTTGCCTATCGCCAATTTCCTTGGAACTGCTTTTTGACGTATTCAAAGCATAATGTGTAGGGACCCTGATAAGTGGCTGCAAAATGTCAAGGGAAAGTTGTAACAAATCTTAGTGACAGCAGGTTAAAAATCTTGAATTTCATGAAACGGGTAAAAAGAAAAAGTTGTTTATCAACTGAAACATACAATGGAGTTTATTTTTTACTTATGAGGAAAGATATAAACATTTATATAAATTTATTAAACAAAAAATAAATATAAAGAAATTACATAAGAATTAAACATATACACGAATCACATATCGGGACATAATTCAGTCACATTATGAGTAAAGGATTATGTTAAGTTGTATTTCCAAAGTTTCTGGGGAAGCATTGGTTCTCAAATCACTTAGCATATATATCCATATGAAGAAATAGGCCGCCTACAGTCCACATTTGTCCATGGAGCCCACACATCTCTACACAAAGTTCCAAAAACACACTTTTGTCTCCCTTGTTGCTCAGCAATGTATGGAGCACATCAACTTTCTTACCATTTTGCACTTTTTCTTTTACAGTAGATTGCACGCACAAATTGCCAGGTAAGTACCACTGTGCTTTCAAGTTAATTCATAAGATTTATGGATGCTGCTGCCATTCGGTGTTTTGGATAATGCTTATCACATCAAATAATTTTCCCATGCTTGAAATTAAATTCCGGGCGGTATCTGATGTTAAAAGCGTAGTTAGCTTAACATCACACAAACTCCCTAGATTTGTAAATTTTAGTTTATTCATGGCAGAAGTTGTCTGACTACCTAATAAACCTTTACTAACTATCTTAATATTTCCAAGTAGACCATCAATTCTACTTTGCAACTTATGTATGAAAGGAAATGATGATCCCTCTAAGGTGACGATGGAGTCAATTATCCTTTACCCATGTCTTTTGAGAAAAGTTGCATTGGCTTTGATTATTTGAAGGTTTTTCTTTTTTAATTCAGCAAAGTTTTTCACTGCAAAATCTCCCTCATCCACAGTCTTGCTAAAGTCAATATAAATAGCCATTCCCCAATATAAATAGCTGACTTGAACCAAGAATTCCATCTTGTCATGACTGGTGATGGAAAAGCAGTTGTCTTTGATTCATCTTCTGGATAGCTCTCTTTAAAGAAAGAAATATATCTTTGTTTCCTATTTCTAGTGTTGAGAAAGAACATTTTTCCATTTTTCCTTACTTGGCAAGTGCGACGATAAAGTTAGGGAAATCAGCTACTTCTCCCTCGTTAGACCCCACTTAGAATATGCCGCCAGTATTTGGGATCCTTATGAGATAGGCTTGGAAACTGAGTTAGAACGCGTGCAGCGAAGATCGGCAAGATATTTTAAAGGCCGTTATGATAATCTCGTTAGTGTTACTGACCTTTTGCAGCAACTGGGATGGAAAAGCTTTCAGACCGTCGATTAAAATTTAGACTAAATCTATTATGTAAGTTCCAAACCGGTCTATTCTCTGACGACGTTGATAATATTTTACGAAATCCGACATACTACGGTAGATCAGATCATGAGAGTAAAATTAGGGAACTAGACTGCAGAACGGATAGATTTAAGATGTCATTTTTCCCACGAACGATAAGGGACCATAATAACTGCCATGAGACTTTTATCTAGGTTTGTCGTTAGGTAGTGTAGCTCTTAGTAGTTGTAGTACTCCTAATACTTGAATCCTTATCTGTTACCTAGTACATACTAACAGCACGCCTAGCATGTTTTCTACATGGGTCTTGAGTCCCTGTCCATCTGTGTAGTTGTAGAATGCATGTATATTGAGGTCACTCTCCTTTTTGATGACATCGGTAGTGTAGTGTTGCATGATTGTGAGGCTTCGCCTCATGACAAGCATTAGCGATTTATGCTAATGCATAATTAGTAGTAGTTACACTAACTTTAGGGTATATGTAATGCATGTTGGTGATTACTCACCCCCTGTCACACACCCCTGAGGTGGCTTGCAGGGTATTTTGTAGATGTAGATGTAGTCACTCGTAAATTCAAGCCATGAAGCTCTGTAGAAAACAATATGACTACCAGATTCTGCTAATGGGCCCAACACTAAACGTGTGTCATTGCAGGGTAGAGATTTTTACACATTTGGGCACACAAAGTCATGTATCTAGTGGAATCTGTTAATAAAGCTATGGAAATGTCGTAAAAAAATTCAAAATCTTGTATTACAGCCATTACAGTTCTGGATCATTCAGTTGTATTTGTCTGTTGTAGAATTATAACTTCCGCTACATAGATCTTCTGCTCAGTGGTGCAGGACAGTGTCCTACGCAAGACAATTAATATACACCGACCCTTCCTGTCAGTGTCCTCATCAAAAAATAATTCCAACTTGTTGGTCTTTAACTGGTGCCTTTATCTGCTACTTTCTTTTCTTGGCAACTTGCGGAGCAAACACGGGTGAAGGAACACCAAGCTTGTACGAGAATACAAAATCAAACTTCACATTTTGCGAAACACTTGGTGGATAACAATCATGTCAGTGATTTTAAGTTTCATATTTTACATGTGCAACAAAAAGGACAAAAACTTGATGCTCTCGAGCAAATCGAAATTTTAAACTGTGTCCGTGCAAAGGAAAATATTTTTAATGACCTCCTGTATTCTTCTCACTCCCCTCTCCTGAACCTCCCCTTTTCATATCCCAATGAATAACCCTTCCATTCCTTTCCTCCTTCCTGCGTCACGTAGGGTCCACGGCCCTTATCCCTCATCCATAGTGCTTTCCCCACAGGGGTCCTCTTCCCATTCCCACCCATCCTTCCAGCCAGCGAATACCTCAATGACACACCTCCTCTACGTCACCTCCACCTCTCCCCCTCTCCCCTTCCACAACATCCCCTTCACCCACCCCACCCGGAGGAATATATAAATACTGATGCTCTGTAGAGTCTTCCCATGAAGATGAAGTTTTATCGTCGAAATCTAGGTCGTGTTGTGAAATAAAAATTTTTGTGTGGAACAACCACGTATTCTCATTCCAATCATTGCGGAGCATACTTCGCGCTGCAGGAATCAGCACCGGGAATGTCTCCTGCTCCTTTAGTTCCACACAAATAAAAATTCCAAAATTTTTAACACAATAAAGTCCTGCTGCTTGCAAAGATCAGTTGCTTAAGTATGCAATATGCAATGCCTCTCAACGAATCAGGGGTGCTGGAGGATATCTCTCGGAAAATTAAGAGACATAAAATGCATAAACATAAACTTACCTGGAATGTATTTATTCATAAATACTTTGAAGTTTGGATCGTCTAATTTTTCCAAAGTTATGTTAGCTTTCATCACAGTACTAACTGTTTCACAAATCAATTCCACTTTTTCTTGCTTTTATATTTTTGCATTGCTCATTGTGTCTGATATGGACAACTGTCGATTATTCAATGTCCGTCGTCGTTCTTCAACATTTTTCGATTTTGGACATAATTGATGTCCTTTGCTGCTGCCTTTTATGTGTTTCATGATGGAATATTTTCTGCTCAAGTTGATTAGGATGTTACAAAAATTCGTACATCATGATATTGCTTCTTGCATCAAATATATATAAACCATCGCTTTCAAACTCCTTTTGACGATCAAATGTGCTGACAGTTTTCGGCACTATGGTCTACAGAGATACTTTTTATGATCAACGGTAGCTTCGATCGAACTATAAACGAGTGGTTACTCTAGTTCATACATATATACAGAAAAACGGAAATATCTGCCTGCCCAGACTTGTCTTTAGTGGGTACCTACCTCCCTGCCACGCCGGCGACGCCGCAACTTATTCAAAATGACAATTTGCCTGACTAAATTTTTCTAAAATTTCTTTCGGGAAAATTAATGCGCAGTATATTGCGTAAATATTAGTGTGTCCCTATCTCGTACTTTATACCGCCCAGTCATGCCGGCGAATCTCCAGACGCCGACCCTCCGCCACGGGCGCCGAATCAGTTCGCTGCGGCATGATTGCCGTAGCGCCTGAGTCACATCATAAAGTCGGCAACATAATATACTCAACATCAGTCAGTGAATTCGATAGTTTATCCTTAAACAACTCTTGCTGTCTAGGAGTAATTACGACTCGCCAGTCGCAGATTAGGTGGAGCGCTCTTTGAATACGATTTTTACGTCTAATTGACTTTATTTGTTCCTTCGACCAACCGCTAATACATTAAAGATACTTTGGTTAAACTCGAATATGTGGTGCCGAGATCAGGTAGTCGCAAGATGGGTGGGTGTCGAGTGTCCTAACCCGCAACCCTTTCCCGAGCTCGAAGACCCAACGCCGGGCTCACTCCTCGACCCACGCTGCGCGAGGCCCCCTCACCAAAACCAACCATGCTCACTACAATTTAAACTTTAACAACTACGTCATATAACAGCAAATTAATATTTTCATCGTACTCCCGATAATTGTACGAGTAACTACGTCTTTTAATCGTCGTTCTACGATGAAAATTAACAATTTTTCTAAAAACGTGGTCATGAGCAGCGGGAAATATGGTAACAACGCAGCGGTCCCCCTCAAATTTTCCCTTTCTTTTAAGTTGAGTAAGCTTGCAGAGGTTTTTAACGGAGATAGAACGCGAACCACAACACTGTGTAAAATACCGCACTGTAAATCGATTGAATTTACATCACAACTATTGAAACACCAAGCGATAAACTATTGCAGAGTCATGGAGAAGTTCCGAGCTTCTTCAGACCTTACTCGGCTGAAGATGTTCACATACTTCCGCATCAAGTACGAATAAACGATATTGGCTGGATGTCGTTAACTATATTTTCGTATGTGGATGTATATGCTCCCACAACTTCGTAAAACGACCTTACTGCAATCCAAGCATGGTGCGATGCGTGGAAGCTAGAGTTAAATTTGAAAAAATGCGTAGTAATGAAATTCTGGGGGAAAAATAACTCCCCACAACAGAGCTATTTCATTCAGGATACCCAATTAGAGACGGTAGAATCCGTAAAATATCTCGGAGTTAGGCTCAATAATGATCTATCGTGGAATAAACATATTCGGGAAATAACAGGTCAAGCTAATCGTAAATTGGGATTTGTTAAAAGAATTCTAGGCAAGTGCGACGACAAAGTGAGAGAAATAAGCTACTTCTCCCTCGTTAGACCCCATTTAGAATATGCTTCCAGTGTTTGGGATCCTCATGAAACAGGCTTAAAAACAGAGTTAGAACGTGTACAGAGAAGAGCAGCCAGGTACGTGAAAAGCCGTTACGATAATCTTGTAAGTGTTACTGACCTCTTAGAACAACTCGGATGGGAATCACTGTCAGACCGTAGATTGAACACAAGACTAAATCTATTATGTAAATTCAAGAGTAGTTTATTTTCCGACGAAGTTGATCATATTTTACGACCCCCAACGAACTATGGTAGATTAGATCATAAAAATAAAATAAGAGAGATAGACTGTAGAACAGATAGATTTAAAATGTCGTTTTTTCCGCGAGCGATAAGAGACTATAACTGCTGTGTAAGGACTTAGAAATAGATTAGTTGACTGGTAGTGTAGCTTACTAACTTATGTATTTCTTAAAGCATGTTTACGGAGTATTATGGTGTTTCTTACAGCATGTTTTGCATGTTCTAGCTTCATAGGCAGATTGCCCTCTTAAGTAGCATGTAGAATATTATGTGTCATCGTACATGTGTGGCGTGCATGTGGGGATTCTCTTGCATGCTGCATGATGGTTTTTAGTTAATGATGGAATTGGTTAGTATCCTTAATATTCATGACCGTGCGGTGTGCATGTGGCGGTCCGCTTGCATGCTGCATTTTGGTGACTTGTCACCCCCTGCCAAACACCCTAGAGGTGGCTCGCAGGGTGATATGTAGATGTAGATGTAAAATTAGTGATAGAAACTGCCTTATAAATGCGACTGGGCTGTTTTTTTCGCATAAGACATGCACCTAGTCCTTCATCACATGCATCAAGATATTTTTAATGCCACTGCTGAACTTATGTTTTCCTTTAACTCTCCGTATGCCAGTATCAAGCCGAAATCCGAAGCCGAAACTATTAAGTGCTCGCTGGTTTTCCTTTCCGAAGTTCCCACTAGTATTACAAAGATTTATATGAAATGTATTACTTTGTGAGCTAATGAAGGGGTCTGGGATCTCATGTCCCCTAGGTTCAAGTGGAAAAATACAAAAAAGTGAGAAAATTACTAAATAACATTGCATTTGTTAATCTATTGATTTGGCCTTGATATAAAATAAATGATTTCACCAACAAAAAAATACATACTTGGATTAAATTAAAATAGCCTTTTATAAACATTACATTACATATCAATCAACAAAATATGAAAAGAAATGTAACAAAGGTAACAATATCAGAGTTATCAATTTCAGCATGAGTAGAGATATTGAAATTATTTTGACTGGAATAAATTTATGGACGATGCTTGGCGAGTATGTTGAGGGAGGGAATTCCATAGTCTTACAGTTTTATCTACATCTACAAAATACCCTACAAGCCACCTCAGGGGTGTGTGGCAGGGGGTGAGTATTCACCAACATGCATTACACTATACCCTAATGTAGTGTATTTGGCGGAGTGTTGTTCACTTGTTTTTGATTTTCGTTTGTCTTGTGTTGTATGGGATTGGAAGTGAAATAAAGGAGTTCGATGTTGGGTTTGTCTGGAGCCGCACGTGTATTAATTTAGCACCAAACAGGACATTTTTGGCGACGAGGATGTACGAATTCACGTAATTGTGGTTAACAGCGGAAGGGCGTAGCCGTGATTGTGAGTGATTATAATTGCCAGTAATAGTTCTACGAACTGTTAATTCGAGTGCAGGAAGGTGCACAGTGGCAATCACAATTTTTTTAGATATGGACGGAGATAAATGACGGGAGTTGCACCAATATCTTTAGATAGATTGTTTGGTGAATGCAAAATGGCGGGACTCATAGGTTCAATGAATGCGTTTGATGCGGCTGAAGGGACATGGTCTTCTTATTTAGAGCGTTTAGAACTATTTATTGATGCAAACGACATTAAGGACGAGAAAAAAGTGCCTACCTTGTTAACAGTAATTGGGCTTAAAACTTACAATTTAGTGAAAAATTTGTGTGCGCCAGATAAGCCGGCAACTAAGACATTTGAACAATTAGTGAAGTTAGTAGAAACGCATTCAAGTCCAAAACCATCATTTATATCCGAGCGTTATAAATTTAGTTTACGGAGCCAGAGGGAGCTCGAGTCACTTTCCGATTATGTGGTACAGTTAAAGGAACTTGCCATGTTTTGTGAATTTAAAAATAATCTGTCGGATTATTTGAGAGACAGACTGGTCAGCGGTATCCGTAGTGACGCAATTAAGAGGCGGCTGCTGGGGGAGACAGACCTTACTTTTGAAAAGTCGGTAACGATAGCAACCAACATAGAGATGGCTGACCACGACGCAGCGACGTTGACGGCGCGAGGGAATCCACAAATAACTCAACTACAATGCCAAGCGGAAGGGTGTGGCGACGACGACGGCGGCTGTGGTGACAACGCATCGCAGTGGCAGCGGTTCTCAGGTCAACCGGCAACAACACGGTCCTGCAACCTACACGAGGGAGGAGAGAGTGTCTAGTGATGTGAAGTGTTATTGTTGTGGAAAGCCAGGCCATAAGGCCAATATGTGTAAATTTAAGTCATACAAGTGCAATAAGTGTGGCATAGTAGGCCATTTAGCACAGGTTTGTCGAAGTCAGGATAGGGGTATGTCAAAACCAAAATATAACAATTTTGGTAAGAAGCAATCTAATCACTATTGTGAACCCTGTAATTCTAATGATTGAATGCCAAACAAGCCTACTATTAACGATTCAATGCTAAATGAGCCAAATAATGATGATGCATATGATTTGACTAATCTATTTAATTTACATAAAGCTGATTGGGTTAATGAAACCAATGATAGGGTAAGGCCTATTATGGTAAAATTGCAAGTTGAAGATAAGTTTTTGAATTTTGAGGTAGATAGTGGCGCTTGTGTCAGTGTCATAAATGAGCAGTGTTATCAAGACAATTTTAATTCAGTAAAGTTACAAGGTACTAACTTGGTATTAAGCTCGTACACAAACCAACCTATAAAACCGTTAGGGAAATTGAGTGTCATGGTAAAACATAGAAATGTGTCTAAACAGTTAACCTTATATGTTATAGCTAAAGGAGCAAACCCTTTAATTGGCAGAGACTGGATCCGTGACCTTGGGATGGTAATTAAAATACCAAGTGGGGTTAGTAAAGCTATTAGGAGCACTCACTCAGAGTATAGTAGGGATTTCTGTAGTATAATAGATGCAGAATCTAAAATAGTTTATGGTTTAAACCAAATGTTTCCTGAGGTGTTCACAGACAAATTACGCTGTTATAAGGGCGAACCGGCTAGGTTAGTTTTAAAAGATAATGTTGTACCTAGATTTCTGAAGCCTAGACCGATCCCTTTCTCGCTGAAAAACAAGGTTGAGGCTGAGATAGATCGATTAGTAAGGGAAGGTATTTTGTCACCTGTGAGTAATAGTGAATGGGGAAGTCCAATTGTTCCAATGATAAAGAAATCAGGGGAGTTACGGCTATGTGCTGATTTTAGGGCTTCTTCACTGAATGATTCATTAATAATTAATAGACATTCAATACCTAGAATCGAAGATCTTTTTAATACGTTACAAAAAGGTAGAACCTTCTCTAAAATGGACCTATCTCAAGCTTATCAGTAGGTATGCTTAGATGATCAATCAAAGAAATTGTGTACTATAAGTACTACAAAGGGGTTATTTTTGTATAATAGAGTTCCCTATGGTGTTGCTTCAGCACCAGGTATTTTTCAGAAAATAATGGAAACCATTCTTGCTGGTATTCCAGGAGTTGTTTGTTTTTTGGATGATATTTTGATTACTGGGGAAAATAATGAGGTTCATAAGGAAAGGTTATATGAAGTTTGCAACAGATTAAGAGTGAATGGTCTCACTGTGAGTAAAAAGAAATGTGAATTTTTCCGCAAGTCAATTGACTTACTTAGGTTATGTTTTGAGTGAGGAGGGTACTAAGTACATCGCCATCTAAAATAAGCGCCATTGAAAAGGCGCCTACTCCCACTGATGTTTCACAGCTAAAGACATTTTTAGGTATGGTTAATTATTATGGTAAATATGTACCGCACTTATCTACCATTGCAGCACCTCTGTATAATTTGTTGAGAAAAGATAGTGTTTTTGAGTGGTCAATTTCATGTGAACAAGCATTTAAGCTAATTAAGAATAAATTAGTGTCAGCTCCAATATTAGCACATTATGACCCTAACTTACCTGTGAGCTTAGCTACTGATAGTTCTAGTTATGGTTTAGGGTGTGTTTAAGTCAGTTACAGAAGGATGGTTCTGAGAAACCAATTTGTTACGCACCAAGGACCTTGTCAAAGGCTGAAATGGGCTACAGTGTCAAAGAGGCACTAAGTATTATTTATGGTGTGCGAAAGTTTAATCAATATTTGTATGGTAGAAAGTTCACTTTAATAACTGATCACAAACCATTGATATCCATTATTGGATCAAAGAAGGGTTTACCTGCTTATGCAGCAAGCAGACTCCAGCGCTATGCGCTATTCCTAACGAATTATGACTTTGATATTAAATATGTTAAATCACAGGCAAATGCAAACGCCGATTGCTTATCTAGAATACCTTTGAATGTAAAAGAATTCCAGTATGAGTCAAAGGATGTAAATTATGTAGGTACTTATTTGCAATTTATTCAAGAGAATGACATACCAGTGGATTTTAATAAGGTAAGAGAGGAAACAAAGAAGGATATATTGTTAAGTAAAGTGTATAATTATGTATTGTATGGTTGGCCAAATAACCAATCAAATGTGGACAATGAACTAAAACCTTATTTCCAGCGGCAAGGTGAATTGGCTATTGAGAATGGTATTTTTGTTTGGGGGCATAGGATAGTTGTACCTCTTAGTTTACATAAGCCATTATTAACAGAATTGCATTGCGGACACCTTGGCATTGTTAAGATGAAAGCCATGGCTCGTTCGTATTTTTGGTGGCCAGGTTTAGACTCAGACATTCAGAATTTAGCCAACAGTTTCCCACCTTCTTTGTCGGTGCGGCAGAACCCTAAAAAGTGTAACCTACATGTGTGGGAGTATCCCAAGAGTGTGTGGGAACGCTTACATGTTGATTTCTTAGGGCCTGTAAGTAATAAACTATATCTTGTTATAGTTGAGGCTCATAGTAAATGGTTGGAGGTGGAAGAAGTAAGCTCAACGTCAGCTAATGAGACTATTTCAAAATTAAGTGCTTTGTTTGCGCGGTTTGGTTTACCGCAACAAATAGTTTCAGATAATGGTTCACCTTTCACTTTTGGTGAATTTAAAGAGTTTTTAAGATGCAATGGCATTAAGCATACTTTATCACCACCTTACCGTCCAGCTACAAATGGTCTAGCAGAAAATTCTGTAAAGAATGTAAAAAAGCGTATCAAACTAGCTTTAATGAGCAATGACAATGTAAATATTGCTTTATCTAAATTTCTACTTGCATATAGAAATTCCGTTCATTTAACCACTAATGAAACGCCAGCTAAGTTAATGTTTGGTCGCCCAACCAGAACAAAGTTAGATCTTATCCGACCTAATCTTCAAAGTTATGTACATAATAAGCAGGGTAAACAAATTGTAAATTATGGTGGTAGTAAGACAAGACTGTTGTGTGAGGGACAACCTGTAATTGTACGGGATTATAGAGGCAGTAATAAATGGATAGAAGCAGTATTTTTTAAGGTACTGAGTGCTGTTTCATACTTGGTTAAATTGAAGAATGACGTCATTTGGAAACGTCATATTGATCAAATAATAGGCTTAAATAGTGAACCTCTCACGCCTTCAATTGTACTTGATAAGGAGATACCACCTCAGCAATTATTGTTGCCTAGAGTGACAGACGACAGGCTGTTGGGGGAGGGGGAGTCAGCTGTGCAGAGCACACCGTCACCACAACGGTACAGTCCCAAAAATACCCCGCCCTATCACTCTAGCAGTGAATACGCTAGGCGGAAGTCTGACGTAGCTCAGTGTGACGTCACTTCACCTAATCTTACTCCACAACAACTAGTAACAACTGGTAGTCAAAAACAAGGAGTAGAGCGGCGTTACCCTGTGCGAGAGCGCAAACAGGTTGAAAGGCTTAACTTGTAAACATGATATATTATTCTAAATTATGATGTGATAATGTGTTTACGACAATGCTTAAGCGTTAATTTAAAATTGATTATTATTATGTATTACATGCTTGTGTGAGTTTATTATTCATTATTATTGTTTATCTCTATTGATTTTTATGATGCAATGTATTCAATTTTACTAAATTTGAAATTGTTGATAGTCATCAAAGTTAAGGGGGAGGAAATGTAGCGTATTTGGCGGAGTGTTGTTCACTTGTTTTTGATTTTCGTTTGTCTTGTGTTGAATGGGATTGGAAGTGAAATAAAGGAGTTCGATGTTGGGTTTGTCTGGAGCCGCACGTGTATTAATTTAGCACCAAACAGGACACCTAAAGTTAGCGTAACGACGACTAATTGGGTATTTTCCAAAATTTTAAATTTAAGTTTACGGATCTTTATATGTTACTTAAACTCAAATAAGTTTGCGGAGTGAAAATAGTTTTAAAATTGATTCAATATTAATTGAGATATTTAAGATTAAAATAGTCGAAATTTCAAATTTTTTTACGCCGCTGCGAAACGAAATCTGATTGGCTTGACGTCATTTTCGCTGAGCGATAGACGGATGTGAGGGAGAAAGTGAGTAACTGTAGAATATCTACCGTATATTTAAAGAGTTTTCATTGAAAACAAAGACTATGGCGTGCAGTGGTTTTATTAAAGCCACATAAGATAATTTACCCTAATTGGATATATTTATGGTAGGCCTTAAAATAAAGAAGGACGAGCGATTTAATGCTGCGGAAATTCGTTGAGCTTAAGTCCATAACATTTAAGCATAAAGTTTGCTTTTAAAATCGTCATTACTGTTTTATATCATTTTTGTTACATATAATTATGTATTTGGTGTATGAACTTTATTAACTGTTTTTCCAATACACTCATAATCATTATGATACTTCTTTCTTTATCGAAGTCCATATCAGTCCATGCAACAGTAAACAAACAGTATCTTAGTAACATATCAACATAACACATTACTTGCCAAATGTTTGTGCTGCCAATACTCGACACACCTAAAACGTTAATTTTTTATTTGCTAATTAGTGGTTGTTTGTAGAGGAGGTTTCTAGAAATAAATGCCTAAAAATAGATTCTCATCTCCTAAATGTCTATTCAAAGTTTAATTTAAGTGTTGTTATATAATAAAGCTTCTCGTGAGAGTTATGGTGATAATGCTATAGGATATAAAGAGAGATGGGCCACTGTGCACAGTCATTGCGAGAATATGTCCAGAACACAAAGTGCGGAGTAACGCATACATTTTTACGGGTGGACATTGAGGAATCCAAGGAAGAAATTTCAATCATTCAATGTCGTGATTGCGTGAATAAATTTCTTGTTCGGTGTTTCAACCGATGTATTTGTACATTGAGGCACAAAACACTATCTATATCCCTTACTTAGATGCCATTTAAAGGCATATCTAGAAACGCGAAAACATCAGAAACTAATTTCGCCGCATTTGTTTCCACCGTAAGCATAAGGAAACGCCTGGGTCTAAATGTAAACAGCGAAAATGACGTCACAGGCCATTCGGTTGTTTTCGGAGTGTGCTCGGGAGTATTCGTAACCTTCTACTTTCTTTAGCTTTTAAAACCGAAATTCATATAATTTGATAAGAAAATTTTTAGCCAATGCAATAAGTTCAAGTAACTGAATCAGAATATCGATAGTTTGAAATACGTGGAAAATACCCAATTATGCATTAGCATAAATTGCTAATGCTTGTCACGAGGCGAAGCCTCACAAGCATGCACTACTAAAGAACAGATTTTATCACAATGGAGAGGGAGCATGAATATATATGTATTTTGCAACTACACAAATGGACAGAGATTCAAGATTTATGTAGAAAACATGCACGGCGTGCTGATAGTACTAGGTAACAGACAACGATTCAAGTATTATGGAGTACTACTACTACTAAGAGCTACACTACCTAACGACAAACCTAGATAAAAGTCTCATTGGCAACTGTTATGGTCCCTTATCGTTCGTGGGAAAAATGACATTTTATATCTGTCCGTTCTGCAGTCTAGTTCCCTAATTTTATCCTCATGATCTGATATGCCGTAGTATGTCTGATTTCGTAAAATATTACAAACGTGGTTCTGCGATTAAATTATTTAATATTATGCGCAACAGTTTAGCCGTGCTATGCTGCCGGCTTCGTCGGGCTTTTAAGAACAACAATGGTCTTTTTTCAAAAAGTAAATAAACAATTCCAGCAGTTGATGATTTTGAGAAGTAAAAAACTTAATTTCGAATAAGTCTCTTCCAGGTATGAGGTAGTTTATAACTATCCTCTCTATTGATGTTATTTGGTCTTTTTTCTATTTTAATCGCCTCCCTTATGAGCCGTGGAATGTAACTGCTTTCTTTGTGTAGTACTCTTGCCGTCTCGATGTCAATGGCGTGACCTTCCTCTAACGTAGTGTGCTCAGCCACGGCAGAGTGATACCAGTATTTCTTCCAGATTGCACGTTCATGTTCCTTTAATCGGCATCAAATTGCTCTCTTGGTTTGTCCCACATATGATCTACCACACCTGCAGAGAAGTTCGTACACACCCTCATACATTGTGGGTGGTAAAGGATCTTTAGTCCCTCGTAGATGATCTCGTACTCTGGAGGTAGTGTTGTATCTTGTGATAATGTTATACTTTTTCATTATTCTACCTATGCGATCGGTCGTACCCGCAATGCAAGGCAGCATAACATACCCCAGAGGTTTAGGAGTCTCCTTCTCTGTAGGTTTTTTTGATGTCACTCTTTCAATTAATTTGTTACTAAACCCATTATTGTTTAATGTCTTCTTCAAATTGTGTATTTCTTGTGTGATGGAATCAAGATCGGAAACTTTTCTGGCGCGATCAAACAGGGTCTTGATAACAGAAGCCTTCTGTTGTGGATGGTGGTGTGAGCGTGCGTGAAGATATCGATCAGTATGAGTCTTCTTTCTGTACACACTATGTCCAAGTGTGCCATCATCTTTTCTTTGGACTAGGACATCCAGGAATGGTAGCTGTCCGTCTTTTTCGATTTCCATCGTGAACTGGATCGAAGGATGCTGACTATTCAGATGTAATAGGAACTCCTCGAGTATCTTTGTTCCTTGTGGCCAAGCGACGAATGTATCGTCAATATACATTAACCAAATTGTTGGGTGATGGTCGAAGGTGTTTAACGCTTCTTTTTCAAATGTTTCCATGCATAAGTTGGCGATAACAGAAGAAAGAGGAGACCCCATAGCCCCGTCCCTTTGCTCATATATTTCTCCGTTCCACATGAAATATAAATTTTTTAAACAGAATTCTGCCAATTTAGGGTAGTCGATCGGGAGGCCTTGGTTTGTGAGTTCCTTCAATATATTTATCGAATCCAATACAGGCACTATAGTGAAAAGTAAGACGACGTCAAAACTCACAAGAATATCAGATTACGTTAATTTTAACTCTTAAATAATTTCGATAAAATGTTCAGAATGTTTTACATGGGAAGAGGTTAAACCAACAAATTCTTGAATTACTTTAGCCAGGTGTTTAGCTAGTTTATAAGTTGGGTAACCAATGGAACTTACGATGGGTCGTAAAGGGATCCCAGGTTTGTGAATCTTCGGTAACCCGTAGAGTCGAGGTGGTTTCAATGCCAATGGCTTGAGAAATTTCTTTTCTTCGTTTGGAATAGAAGAACCTTTGATGATATCTATTGTAGCTTTTTCTGCCTTCGCTGTTGGATCTTTCTTAATTTTTTTGTAAGTTGGATCATCAAGCAGTTGCGTTATCTTATCATCATATTCTTCTCTTGAAAGAACTACTGTGGCATTCCCTTTACTGCTGGTATTATTATTATATCCTCATTTTTGCGTAACGAAATTAATACTTGCCTCTCTTCCTTCGTTATATTTGATTTCGGAGGCTTCGACCTCTTGAGGACATGGGCTGCTTCCTGTCTGATGTCTTCAGAAATTCTGGCTGGTATTTTCCTCAAAGTAGATTCAATGCAGCTTATCATTTCTTCCTTGGGTATCACTTTAGGAGTTATAGCAAAATTCATTCCTTTGCTGAGGATAGAGATGGCAGCTGCAATCAATATTTCAATTAATTATTTGGACTTCAAGGAATATTTAACCATAACAGCAAACAATCACGTATAGGTTTAGCCTCGTACCCCATGACCAGCAGTAATAAGGATAAACATAAGAATAACATAAATAAACTTTTGATTCATAGATTATCATGAACCTCCTCATACTTGCTACGTACTGCGGTATGACATCCATCAGCTGAGATGATTTTCATGAGCATCTGTGATGATTTTTCCAAGACCCCACCGGAAGACACGAGGAACAAAATACGATCGCGATAGGTATGACACCTGAAATACGTTTGTAAACCGCTACAAATGGTTTTATGTCCAATATGCTAGGAAACGTTCCGAGAACGTATTCGTCACCAGAATGAAAATTGAATGAAAACCCTTTTAAAACGATGCGATAAAAACGATCTCTTTTAGGAATGGGCTGATACAGACTAACATAACATAACTGTCCGTTCCCATCCCACCGAAAATATTCCCCGAGCAAGCCCAATGATTCATTTCTCACCGATATTATCCCGAAGTCAAGTTTTCAGCCGACGTAGGGTAAAACAACTGGGTTCCGTGGGCGCGGCACAGACTGGAAGTGTAGCCAGAATCCAAAAAATTTTGTGGATGGTGGGATACATGTCAATTCCGCAGTTTTCCAATATTTCCAAAACGGAATCTGAAATTTTTTCTCTCTTCTTCACGACCCGCTTCGACTTTTGAACCAAGAATGATGACTCTTGCTTATAACATCCTAATAAATAGCCTTTCTGCAGATTTTCCCCCCATAGAGGAGGTTAAAATTAGCATAAATTTTTCCACAAAACCCGCGGAAAACTTCGTATCAATCCTGATAAATATTTACAATTTCCCTTATAGCGGTTTCATCTTCTGATTTTATTTCAGTTTTGGACAAGATAGCTCGAAGATTAAATAAATTCATAACTTTCGTTGAAAGTCTGTCCTTTAAGTCTGTGAAGACGTTTTCCAAAAGTGGTATATAAACAGATCTTCGGAAGAAATCCTCACACGACCCGTCAGGGTGGTTTTGAAGGCTGGTTTGGAAGGAAACAATTGGTGGTATCGTTAAATCAACATCTAGTTTTTGAGCTTTTTCCCATGCTTCATATTAGAGGCCATTAAAGATGGATGCAGCCTTTTCTCGCTTTTCTTCAAGAACGTCTTATAGTGTCTTCTACTGCATCACTACCCTTTTTAAAATATAATATTGTTGGTGCTCGAAGAAGGCGACTAAGTTATACAGTCCTGATATAACACTAAGACACGCCACTGAAAGGCTTTTTCCACTAAGGGCTAAACCTTTTTTGGACAACCATATTTAAAACATTTTCTCTCTATTTTTCATTAATTATTTTCACTACTATGTTTTAAGAGCACAACGGCAAGCACAGATAACCATGAAGTACTAATTATAAAAATGGCGAGGTATAAGTCTCTGGTATGTACAGGTAATACTTACAAATATGAATAATATTAAATATTAATATTTAGGCTGAATTAATTGGAGGTACTAGATTGAATGATGTGGCCTGCATTTGGTAAAGAAAGGTTGTCGTCATAAAGATAGCCGGAGATAGGAGAGCCGCAGCAGGGACCGGAAGACTTCCTAATACCTGCATTAGAGGGCTGCAGCAGCCTCCATAAAATAACTCCGACGTACATATTTCGATATGTAACATGTTCAGCTACACAGCGTTTCCGAGTACACTCTTTGAAGGGGAGGTATAGCTCAGGTTCGAAAGCACAATTAGCCAAAAGGGAAAATGACTCTTTAACTTTTGGATGCAAATTTATTTTTATTTACACAATTTGAGCAGGAAAAAAGAACAACGACAAGGAAACATGACAGTGAAGTTGAGAGGTTAACATTAACAATTTGCGTTCAACAAATGATGAAGCTGATTCTACACCTCCTTCTTCAAGGCACTTCAAATCAAATTTGAAAAATCGCGGGCGATTTTCTCCTTATGTATTGATTTTGGAGTTTACAAATTCTTGAGCACTGCTTTACTCATGTCTGCGGAGACCTGGCCGTGGATTGCCCCGGTGTACTCGTCCCCTAATTCAGGAAGGCCTCAGAATTTTCGATTCTAGATAATGATGGACTTATGACACCAAATACTTAAACCTTTCAAACGATGATGTCAACAAATGGAACAGTGTCGTCACGTCGAATATGTATACCTCACGAGCTCGTGAAATACAAATAATGAGATCTCATACACATTTATGTGTCTGAGAGCCTACGACGTCATTTCCAAATTGTCAAAGTCACAGCATCGATATAAATTAATTACTGACGCCTTAGAAGTTGTGATTCGTCTGACAGATGGTGACGTCATGTCCAAATACAAATTTCGAGATCGAGTGATTCCTTCCTGTATTAGGTACCATGGTTACCCTATCCCCTGTGATGGTGCCTGTGTCCCCTTCTGTGGTGATGAGGCCGGCTTCGGTCCTCGCTCGAGTCACTATCGTCGGAACTGCTACGGGAACCGTGGTGCCTGTGCGGTCTCCTATGGTGATGTTCTTCGGAAGAGTCACTATCATCCGAATCAGAGCGGCTTCCTCGCCCATGGTGTCTCCTATGGTGATGTTCTTCGGAAGAGTCGCTATCGTCCGAATCATCGCAGTATCGGTGTCTGTGGGGCCTCCTTCGGTGATGTTCTTCGGAAGAGTCGCTATCGTCCGAATCAGAGCGGCTTCCTCGCCTATGGTGTCTCCTTCGGTGATGTTCTTCAGACGAGTCACTCTCGTTCGTATCATTGCGGTTTCCACGCCTGTCTCCCCTGCGGCGGTCTTCCTCGGGATCACGTGCTCCATCCTCTATCCGGGCAGCACGACGACCAGCACGACGAGCAGCGCGGGCTTCGTCAGCTATGTCGCTATTGATGGTTAGCTTTCTTCCATCATACTCTGGGTCGAACTTCTCGACTTGATTTGCCTCCGCTCCAGTGGAATAAACGGAAATGTTTAGTATATTGTGGAAAAAAGGAATGAATGAAATGGAGTGGTATGATGAGAAATGTATAGGGTAAATCTGGATTTAGAAGAGGTGCTAAGCCCGTATTAATATTTAGGTCACAACCCATAAGACATAGGTTTTCGACTTTCTTGATGAAGGCCTTCATATTGCTAAACGCTCTCTTATTAGAGCATTCGTTTCATAGTCATAAGATAAGATGGAAATGATGAAGATGGTCTTGATGAAGATGATTTTGATGAAGATGGTCTTGATGAAGATGTTCTTGATGGATATGACCTTATTTCAGCAAGGTGATCGTTTGAAGCTTGAGCTTAAGCTAAGGCTAGTAGTAACAGCAGACCAGTCTCATTTATTTACATAGCAACTGTCCCTATGTGGCAAAACGGTAACTTTGCAATGTATTTAATGAGATAATTACTTGGAAATATCGCCTTTAAAAGCTCTTAAAAACGGTTGTTTTGTTATTTATGACATATTTAAAAATAAGGGAAAAAATATAGTATTTATGTGTCACCTTGATTTACGATGCATATTGTCTTAATCACAGATAATCTCTCACAAAATTTAAATACGCTGGAAAATACCCGCCTCCCCGATTCTAAAAGTTATTACGTGGTAAAAATTAAATTTCCCTCTTCACTTATTATGTTACCGTAAAACTGGTCAAGTGCACATTCACTTGATATAATTTTCTGACGAATTGTTCCTTTGTAATGATAAATTGCCTCAAGCGACTATCCTTGCAGTTACCTAAACATTTCCGAAAAATATTTGAGGGTATATTTGTTAAAGATTTTACTGTTAAAGAAATGTAAATGCATAGCGCGATGAAATATCATGAGATGAAATGGCGAATCCTTTTATACGAGATTTTTTTTGCCGTCGGGGAATATGAAGTGAGACCTAGATATGAGAATTGCATTCGAGTCCAAATATCTCGTATCGAACAATCCTAAAAGCCTACTAATTTACAACACAGATCTCCCATTGAAATGAGCTTGGCATGAAGTAAACGTAATGCAAGATTAACTTAACTACTCATGGGCCTGAATGGAAATAAGTTCTGTATCATTAACATAAAGCTCCAATATAAGTTTTTGAAAATGCTAGCTTGAACCGAGAGTGATCTCAGAATACTATATGCGTATTGTATTTGTGCTTTCGATAGGTTGATGCGATATTTATTGTAAGCAGAAAAGAGTAGATTGAAAAATCATCCCACCAGAAAATATCATTGTAAAGGCACAGCATAAGCTCAGCAAAGTTCCAATTGCTATTTCGGTATTAATTCGTCAACACTCTCCGTCTCTTGCTTCGACTTGACTCTCCTCTAAACTTTCGCGCTTTCACTCGTTCCAGTTTGAAATTCTAACTCTGCTACAATTTTTAAATAATAGATTTCACCGAAGATCTTATCGTTGTCTAGCGATCTTTGGATCATCCATCATCGGCTGTCTTCATCCAATATTTTTTTACATTCATTCAGCATTTATTCTGATACGCACGTTTTCAGATAAAAGACTCTTATTTTGATAACTCGAATACGTCTAAAAATAAGATGTTTTACCACCGTTTACTTGTTTTCTCGCTCATAACATTATAACATACATTCCCTGGCGAATTCTACCAAAAACCCCTTTTGTAACTTGAATTAATTTTGAAGGAATATGGCATTCAAAACCTCTTCCCGGCGTTACCCTAAGGAAATGTTTTATATTCTTCATATTGAAATAAGTAATTCGGAATAATTCAAGGCTTCATTGCACTGACGAACTCAAGTTTCAGTATATAGCCTTTTTAAAGTATAAAAATAGGTGTTTAAACCTGGCTCGGTCAGAACAATAAGTGTGGAATCATACGAAGTTACTTAAAGTCCCTTTCACTCCCAAGCGGCCGATATATCGGCCGCGGCCTTCCTACCCAAAACGCCCAAGCGTCCGATACATCGGCCGCCTGCATAGATCAATATTTCACACAAACTATGATGTTTATTAATTCAATTTATTTTTATAATGAATTTATACATATTTTGCTATCACTAGGTAATTTTTATATAATTTAATTTATACTTTTAATATTTTATCGGATGATATTTCGGCCACTCTTTGTAAAATCTGACTCATTTTGTCAAAACTCTTACGCCACTTTATAACTAAGCGAAATAAGAAAATTTTTCCGTCGTTACTAATTTTCGTTGAAAAGTCCTATAGCAGATGAATTTTAATAATAATATAATTTTTATGTTCTTTGTCAGTAATTTTTTATACACACTGACAGTTTATTGAAGTTTGTTTTTCCTCTCGTAAATTGCCGCCGCGGCTGACTAATGAACTTACGATATTCTCAATAAACGGTATATGTACGCTTTTCCGCGTGATTTATTTTTATTCACTTCACTTCATTATGTGCGTCTTTCTTTATGTAATACGTTGGTACCTATGACTTCGTACTTTCCACGACGTAACATTTTATCTAACCTCGAATGTGCCGGCGTCTCCTTGGCGCGTGAGTAAAATTATTTCAGCGAACCTCAGCAAGTGGCCGATGACGTTGCCGAGTAGTCTCGCCGAAGAAGTGATGGGTTCGCAACTTTATATCATTCAGTAATACTTCCTTATCTTCGTAAGTGATTCATTGTATCACTACTTCGCTGACACCTACTTTGTGGACAACTTTGGAGAATGCGTCATCTGTTACTAATCTATTGGCTCGTATGCGGAGTCCCGACGGTTTAGTTAGCAACCACTCGCGCGTGTCAGAGGTTCGGATACGTTTCTTCGCGTTGTGTTTTCTGTGCAGGAATCTATTGATTCTCTCATAGCAAATTTTCGCTTCGAGAGTGATTTAGTCATTTGACTTTGCGTCAAAGTTCATCTTTGCTGAAAAATTTGCATATAAAAGTCTAGTGCCTTTTTGGAGTGGTTGAAGTGATATTTTTCCAGAAAATATCACCCATAATGGCTGGACCATCACGCATAACGGACAAGGATGTTTTGGAAATTTTAGACAATTCGTCTGATGAAAGTGAGTCAGATTTCTACGAAAGTGACAGTGATTTGGGGAACGATGTTAATGGAGATCAGCATTCGTTACAGTCTTCGGATGAGCTGGACACTGACGAAGATGGTGACAATGGAGAATGGAGGGAAGTACAAGCTCCTGAAGAACCAATTCCCACTAAGTACAAGTTCCAGGAAGTAAGTGGACCCAAGAAAGCCCCACCGCCCAACTCGCCACCGGTTCTATATCTTAGACTTTTTTTACGGACCTTCTTCTGAACCTCTTTGTCACTGAAACAAATAGATATGCAAAACAACACATAACCTCTCAGTCTGGAAGATCATCACCACCACTGAAGTGGGAAACAGTTAAAATTGCGGAAATGAAAGGATTCTTAGCCTGTATATTGAACATGGGAATTATCCAGAAACCCACCATAGCTTCATATTGGTCGAATTTGCCTTCTCAGAGTACCCCTTGGTTCGGGAAAATGTTTCCGCGGAATCGCTTCCAGCAAATTTTGAGATTTTTTCATTTGGTTGACCCTAAAAAATGTACGGCCCGTAACGATCCTAGATATGACCCTTGCATCAGGTACCAACCCCTTGTTGACCATGCAAATAATGTATTTAGATACCATTATACCCCTCACGAAACTCTGAGCGTGGATGAAAGTCTGGTTGGGACAAGAAACCGAACAAGTTTGTTGCAGTACCTGCCAAATAAGCACCATCACCGCTGGGGAATCAAATTTTGGATGCTGCGTGATGCTGTATAAAATTATTGCTTAGGTTTCTTTACCTACAAAGGTAGACCAAATGATGAAGAAAGGATGGAGGTGAAGGAAAATGGGCTGGGATATATAGTGGTATTGAAACTACTTCGGATGAACAATTATTTATGCAAAGGCTACCATGTTTTTGTGGACAATTTCTTTATGTCAGTTCCCTTAGTGCACAAACTTTATCAAATGGGTACATATATTACAGGAACTGTTAGGAAAAACCGAAAATTTCTGCCCGAGTGTTTCAAAAAGAAGTTCACCGTCGGAGAAAAAATGTTTTGCCGTTCCGGGTGTATTCTAGCCAGTGCATTTAGGGAAAAAATTTCTCAAAAAGGACCTGTGATCCTTCTTTCAAGTAAGGCGACTGCAAAGTAAAGTGAAGTGACAAAATTGAGACAAGGCCGTGAGAAAAAAACTGTGAAGCCGGAAGTAATTTTGCAATATAACAAGTATATGGGAGGTGTAGACTCTTCAGACATGATGCTCTACGTATATTTAGATGAAAGAAAAACATTAAAATATTGGAAGAAAGTAGCGTTCAACATTATTGGGAGGATGGTTTTGAATAGCTTCATTATATATATATATGGAAAATTTCAAAGAACCTGGAAAACCTCTGACAAGACTTATGTACAAATTAGTATAATTGAAAACTTAGGAGCTGAGTGGTTGAGTTTCAGGGAAGAGTCCAGAGTGAGGGGACGTATTTCACCAGGAATAAGGAAACTGGGTGGGAGAAAATAATACAGATGCTGTGTCTGCAGCACAAAGGAACAAAAAAGAAGATCCAGGACAGTGTGCGTCAGATGCAACAGGGGTTTGCATGGGGAGTGTTTGCATAAGCATAAGTGCTAAAAGAGTGATTGTGAGCAAAAGACGAAATTTATTCTTACGTGATATTTGTATAAACGAATCAAAAGTGTACCTATGTACTTATTTCATAAACAAATTGAACAAATAATGAAAAATCCTCTGTGAAACAATTTTCATCATATTTGCTAGTTCTTCGTTTTTATAGAAAGAACATTGCACATCTAAGTCATTCATATTTAAAAAAAATGCAATGTTAACATTTAACAACAAAATAACAATTTCTTTAGCTATAGTTTAAACTACCAATTTTTGTATTATGCAATGCCTAGATATATAAATATATTCAAATTTCATTATTTTTGTACAGAAGACTGGCTAAGGCACTGCTCAAAAGTGAGTGTGACAGATTGAAACAATAAACTTTTATGCCAACATTTTTTCTGTTTATGCATACAAGAGTATGCAAATCTGTCAAAAATTAAATTCTTAACACAACACAGTTTTCAATAACTGCAATTTGTTAAAATTATTATGAATAAATAAGCCAAAAAGTTAATTGTTTCATTAAAAAATTTAAAAGTACTTAGTTTATAATGTTATCATTGCACAACTAAATATTAAATACATATATAAAATTAACATTTTTTTAAACTTCATTTATTTCTACATTTGTGTGATTTTTTCCGTGTTTATATATTCTAAAATAAATCCATAATAATTTTTATAAAAAGTGTTTATAATTTCATGAAAAAACCCTTGGGAGTTTTGGGTATACATGTTAAAAAAATGCTTGGGAGTGAAAGGGTTACAATGAAAACCACCGAAAAAATTTGAATTGGAAATAAAACTCTCCATTATTGGAAATAATAGCGGGCGGCGAACAATGAATACATACAACAAAGAACCGTTATCTGACTTTTTAAAAATATTAACTTTATACCCCGAGAAATCAATACACCTTCAGTAATTTGATTCAGAGCGTTGTTGAATCCCTGGAAGAATTGTTGATTGGATGCACTTCCGTAGAAAGAAAAAATGCATAAATTTCCTGTTAACTAAAAGCTCAAATTTGGTAGTTTATGCTACATCCAATTTTTGAAAGTGTACTAAAATAGTTTATTGAGATTGATGTGTGATTAAATGATAGTTTGAAAATTCATATTTACCATTAGCTGCCTCATCAGCCAGCGCCACTCCAACTACAAACAATCCTAGGACGAGAAACCACTTCATGGTGAACTGAAAAAGAAGGTATAAACGCCGTCATATTTTTGTGGAATTCCATCTCGATCGCATTTCACCATTAGTGGAAAGTACATGGCTGGTCAAGACTTGAAGTAATCTATTTTTTTACTGTGTCGGCTCAAATTGCTGAAAGCTGGTCAAACTTGCAAAAGGCACAGAAAGCGTTGATAATTTTAAGAATATCGCAGTAAAACAACCATCATAAACGCATTGGAAAACAATGGTCGTTAAAAATTAGATTTTTTAAATAAATAATTCACATTTAAAGGTGGGAGAATCAATACACAACAGTTAACCACAGAGGCATACTGTTAATAATATCCGATATAAATAATTCCATTATCGATAAAGAGACGAAATCGACTGCGAAAAGTCAATGTATCGCATACCTAATTTAAAGCTTTTTTGTAAAACATTTCCACCGACAAGATTTTTCAAAATATTTTTTATGTTGTAATTGAAAAATATTTTATCATGGCATCATTTGCGCTTCAAAATAGAATGTATACAAGGTAATCCTTTGGAAGGCTATTTTATCGCTTTAATAGTATTAGGTATATAAAAACGTACTGAATCTAAAAATTAATGATGAAAAAAGATAAAGGTCCATTTTAGCACGTTGACGAGATTACCATATTTTGATCTCCTGGTTCTACTCCGAAAGATGTCGATAAGAATTATCAATCTGCTGAGTATCACAAGGTTATCAACATAGCCCCAGCTCCTGGGGAAAAGCTCTGCTGGGAAAAATAATTGAAGCACTGTGTATCGATCGCGGTCTCTCTCTTATACTATGCGAGTTCTCTACTGTCTAAGATACACCCAAAATATGAAGGGCAAGCTAATATCAAACATTTTTGGATAAATGACAACTAAAATTTATAACACGAAAAATATATAATAATTATACAAAATTGATAGAGCTACGAACGATATTACCAGCAAAAAAAGATATTATAGGACCGAGGGCAGCAAAAATAATCTCTCTCTAATTACCTCTGGAAGTACGTAAGTTCCGACAGATAATGTATGCCAAATTAGGTAGTTGTACAAGGGTTAAAGCAAAAGTAACATTATTGTAGAGCACCTAACATATAGAGTATCACGTTTTCAATAATGGAAATCTTTCTAATCCCACATAAATATGCAATTAAGCAAAATACCGGCAACCAAAAATATGTTTTATAAAAGTAAGGTATGGAATGGAAATAGATTTAATATTTTGTCTACGGGAACCGTCTTAAATGAGTCCATCAATGCCAACTCCCAAAGATTGCTGTGAGCAATCATTTGAACAACCGCATGAAATTAATTTCGCATTTAAACGATGACCATAGTGACAATCGGCCTAGATGACGCTATCTTTAAAACTACCGTGTTCGCGATTTTACTAAATTTTTCATCCTTGGCACTGCACAGCGAATGAATGTATCTAGTCATGGTTGGAAGGAACAATTGCTCAAGTCTTAAAAATACTACTCACCAAATAACTATTGTACAACGGGGAGAACAGGCAAGTGTCTGAAGATGGTATGAAAGGTCCCCGCTTATATACGCCCAACTTCTCCAACCGCCACGTTCCTCATGCGATCAGTTTATGTGGTTCTCGTGATAACGTCAAAAGGAATCTGACCCGCTTTGATTCATAGAAAGGGCAAAATATATTATTCAGAAGTTCCTTTAAACGTTAGGATAACCAGTAACTTCAAACGCTTCCCTATCACGTTTTAGTGCCGTGTGGAAAGTGGACGATGGTGTTCTACTTACCATGACCTCTAAGAGCCTAAAGACACTCTTATTAAATATCGATGGGAGAATTCCATATAATGAATGACAAATGTGGACGACTATACGTTTTGCAGCAAGTTTTAAGGTTGATCATAATCGTTGGTCATGAAGTGCAAGTTTTAATCATTAAATAATTAAAATAGAAACAAATTCTTGCACATAATTGTATTAAAGAGCACCACTTTATGTGACAAACTCACCATACAGTCAGTAACGGAAATGATAAAAATTTTATTTGAATTGTTTACTTAATTAAAGCATGGTTCAGTCTATAATTGTCTTCGCAGTACTCGACATGTAGACGAAATAACATAGAAAAAAGTTCAGACTCGATTTTGGGTCTCGGCGTGGAAAATTAATATTTGTAAGCATAAATTATTGTCTTATTATTTGCACAATTTCGCGTGTATGAAGAAATTCTGTACATATATAATCGAGTTATAAAGAAATACATATGCGGCATAAGACAACATGTTGCAACAGCACTGAATTACGAAAAACCTAAAATGGTATTATACTGTTTTTTCACTTATATCTCTAGATATCAACAATTTGAGGACGTATCCAAAGTTTCTCACAAATCTGCTCATAAACCAACATTTATCAATCCATTTATATAGCTTCTTCCGCGTCACCCAGAATCTGGTGTGATCTGAAATCTCCTTATACGACGGGATATCACACATTACCTGTGAAGGCACCTTAACCCAATACTACATACGTACAATGCACATTAACATTGATGCAAGAGAATTATACCACCAACTGGTCCGCTATAAGAACTCTAGGAATGGTAATGTGGGTCAGAAAGTGATTTTACAGCATTGGAAATTTAATCATCAACAAATTACAGAGAGAACTCTTAGCAAGGACTCTTTTAACCAAAAATTATAATAAAAGACTCGTGACAAGTGTAACATGAAGTTAAGTGTTTGTTCGCGCAAAGATATGCCTGCAGGAGTTTTAGATGTGGGTATGGAGGTGAATGGAGAAAAATCGATGGACAGAACGGAAGACTGACGATAAGGTGCTTAACACCATTGGTGAGGGGAGGTAAATGCATCAGGGTATTTGGAGAAGGCAGAGAAGGTATTTGGAACAGGTTATAACGGATAAGGTTGTGCACATTAACATTGATGCAAGAGAATTATACCACCAACTGGTCAGCTATAAGAACTCTAGATTTGGTAATGTGGGTCAGAAAGTGATTTCACAGCATTGGAAATTTTATCGTCAAGACAAGACAATGAATACACACCGACCCTTCCTGTCAGTGGTCTCATCACACATAATTACAACTCGTTGGTTTTTAACTGGTGCCTTTATCTGCTCCTTTCTTTTCTTGGCAACTTGTGGAGAATACTTCGCGCTGCAGGAATCAGCACCGGGAATGTCTCCTGCTCCTGCAGTTATTCCAAATTTTTAAACACTATAAATACTTGCTGCTTGCCAAGTTCAGTTGCTTAAGTATGCAATATCCAATGCCTCTCAACGAATCAGGGGTTCTGGATGATATTCCTCAGAAAATTAATAGACATAAAATCCATAAACATAAACTTATCTGGAATGTATTTATTCATAAATGCTTTTAAGTTTGGTTCGTCTAATTTTTCCAAAGTTATGTTAGTTTTCATCACAGTACTAACTGTCACAAATCAATTCCACTTTTTCTTGCTTTTATATTTTTGCATTGCTCATTGTGTCTGATATGGACAACTGTCGCTTATTCAATGTCCGTCACCGTCCTTCAACATTTTTCGATTTTTGGGTGTAATTGATGTGCTTTGCTGCTGCCCTTCACGTGTTTTATGATCGAATCTTTTCTGCTCCAGTAGATTAAGATGTTACTAAATTCGCATATCATGATTTTTCTTCTTGCGCCAAATATATATAAACCATCGCTTTCAAACTCCTTTTAAAGATCAAATATGCTGACAGTTTTCGGCAATATGGTCTACAGAGATACTTTTTCTGATCAACAGTTGCTCCGATTTAACTATAAACAAGTGGTGACACTAGTTCATCCAGAGATACTGAGAACCGGAAATATCTGCCTGCCCAGACTTGTCTTTAGTGGGTACCTCCCTGCCGCGCCGGTGACACCGCAACTTATTCAAAAAGGCATTTTTGCCTGATTTAATTTTTCTAAAATTTCTTTCGGGAAAATTAATGCGCCGTATCATACGGAAATATTAGTATGTCCCTATCTCGTACTTTTTACCGCACAGTCATGCCGGCGAATCTCCAGACGCCGACCCTCCGCCACGGGCGCCGAATCACTTCGCTGCGGCATGATTGCCGTAGCGCCGGAGTCACATCGTAAAGACGGCAACATAATATACTCAACATCTGTCAGTGAATTTGACAGTTTATCCTTAAATAACTCTTTTTGTCTACCCGAGGAGTAATTACGACTCGTCAGTCACAGCTTAGGTGGAGCGCTCTTTGAATAGGATTATTACGTCCAATTGACAACTCTATTTGTTTCTTCGCCCAACCGCTAAGACATTTAAGATACTCTTGTCTAGCGTAGTTATTGGTCCAATAAATAATATGCTCAGACTTTCTGAAATCATCATTCATAAGCGCAATTGCTTGAATGGCAACTTCTCTGGAGAATCTTTCGGGAGAAATACTACGCAAGTCATATTTCGGCGACCCGACGAAAACGATGCGCCCGACCACGGCACCATAAATGCGATCTAAGGAGACAAACGCAGGTATCATGATCACTTGCATCATCAGACAGATGATAGCGACGTGGTCACGTTAATAATAATTATGTATTTACCTATTTGTCAACGATTTTCATTACGCGTTTTACATACACATCAAAATAATACACAAATAATACCATGTACTCTTCGCAAAATATCATACGATAGGTTTAAAAAATGTTAAATTTCACGCAAAATATTGAATTAACAGTCAAATACCGTTAATTTTCTTGGATAAAAAGTTATTCGTAAAATTCCGATAAATTTCGTTAATGTTACCATGGAAAATTTTAACTCATTTGGGCTTTAACCATCAAAGTAATAACTTTTATGCTCTTTAAGAAACATTTGCGATAAACCCATTCGCCAAATTTCAGGGTCCCTACTTACAATAAATTACCACGCAATTAAGCCATACTGAATTTCATGCGGGCAGAAGGCCACTGCCGACCGCTCCGAAATTTCATGCTACTGCAGCATCGTCAGTATTGTTACACGTTCCGATTCACGGCAGCACAGGCACTGGTACGCCTGTGCGATTATTGAAAAAAATCCATATCGATCAATTCTAAGAATTATTGGAAATTTGATCGATTCAATAGTCAGGAATTGAAGAAATGTCAATTAAATTAATGACTTCCATTATTTGACAAAAGCCAATTTATTGAAATTGCATCGTGCTTTTCAAAGGCTTTACTTCGTAAATGAGAAGAATAAAGGAAATAATTTTTAAAAAATAATTCAATCAGGTAGCTTTTGTTAAATAATTAAAGGAATAGATCGCTATTTGAAGACAGGCAGGTGAGATCCTCAGCGTGTTCATTCAACAGACACTGGCGTGTGTCGATGACAATGTTCCCATTGAGACTGAACAACCTCTCTGACGCAGTGCTAGTTGCCGGGATAGCTAGATATCTTCTTGCTAACTTCTGGAGGGAGGGGTAGGTGGCGGCCCTCTCCTACTACCACTTCAGTATGGCGACCTCCATCCTCATGCTTGTATTATCCCTAACACTTTCCTCTCTGAAGACATGTGACCCTCCCACTGATCCCCTGTGCGGTAACAGGAGGGCCGAGGCAAGGCGCCTAGCAGGTGGGAGCAGCAAGCATCAGCAGCGTCGGCCATCGGCCGGCGTCGAGCAAATTCCAGGAAGTTTAACTTGCAATTTGCATTCCATAATCATCAATTAATCGATTACCGGACATCAATTGTGCATTGAATTGTAATTGACAATTGAACAACAATTTACACTTGAAAAAAATTGATAATCGAGTCAATTACCGCAATCGACATCGATGTGCTGAAATAATCGATCAATTGTAAAAATAATTGAATCGATGATTCAATTAATCGAATAATCGCACAGGCCTAGGCACTACTAGGGAATTAGTTTGGTATCCGTGAAAAGGATTGCATCCAGGGATAAAAGGAGTGATAGAGAAAATAGTGTTGTGAATAACCCCACACCAGAGAAAAAAGTGAAGTTAGGACGACCAAAAATATACATGGACGACTTCCCTTTCGGGGTAGTAAGGAGAACAGTCCACGAGTTTTATTTAAAGAGTATGTATCCGACCTTGGAGAGTTTAAAATATAAGTTGGTTAGCTCCATGCCTGATTTCCCACCAATATCCATCAATAAATTGAGATCTATCCTCATTGATCTCGGTTTTCGTTGAGGATGGGTTTTTGAATGGTGGACAGCTGTGCTTTGTTGGCTGCAAGGGAAGTGGAGACTATCACTCTGAAATGAATGCAAAGCACTTCGAAGAGTGGTTTCGGAAAAATTTGTCACTGCTTCCACCAAAATCCGCTGTGGTTATTGACCAGGCTACATACCACACTATGATTGATCCCGAAACGAAGAATCCTTCCATGGCATGGAGAAAAGCAGAAATAATTGCGTGGTTGAAGAAAAGAGACGCGTAAATACCAAAGAAAAAAGCTGATGGGAAATGTTACGGAGTAGCCAATCCATAATACACACCATATATCAAAATGACGAACATTTCATTGCGCAGGACAGTGCGACTTAGGATACAATAATAAGCTTCCGTTGTCCTTGAGTAATTTCTATTTAAATGACCACGGTAGCGGCCCGTGAGGAAGTGGCAACATGCTCCCTCCTTCCCCTGTCGCCGCTCCACTGGCTCGGCGAGCAACACGGAGCAAAATGAAAGATAAATAAAAATCGAAATAAAATAGAAGGGTAATACACGAATAATTTTGTTCATATATTCGCCATATGGGCTTTCATCCGCTGCCAACGATACTTCAAAATACCTCGTAAGCCTTCAAATAACGAAAATAGCATATCCGAAAGTAGCAAACTTTATCCGATATAATTTATGTTTTTACAACATTTTTTTTCGATATTCTTATTATTTATAGCCTTGTTTTTAGCTACAAAAAATTTCTTGTGGATACAGTGGTATGATTTTACGTTATTAACGTAAGAAGTGGTGCTACCGTTTTTGAACCGGCAAAAAGCGTGCCTTTTTTCATACAAGCTAACATTAAAAATATTTAAACAGTACTAAAAAATCTCAAGGTAAACCAGTCGAACGGACATATAAATTACCTTTGATATGCAGTTTACTGTGTTGTAATAGGTTTATTGGTTAATGAGTTATAACATCTCAAACTCGGGTATCTCGACTTTTTGCATGGACAGTAGGCAGTGAATTTCGGAACTCTCTCTTTTCTCTCTTTGTTTTACTGCATGCATACGTCGTGTTCATTTGCATTCTCATGGTTGCATGGGAATTTTAAATTCACCGCTGTAGTAATGCGTTAATGTCGCTCCCACTAAGATAAATCACCATATGCATCCCAGCCAGCGCACCATATTATGTTTATGTAAAATGCGTGAAAACTCAAGGTATGCATGCATATGTACCAAACCTCTCGGTGGCATTTAATATTTACGTAAATTCTGCGTAAGATTTTCATAAGGGGTAACACGTAAACGCGCATGCTTGACACTGATGTGACTGAAACTCGTAAGCTGACATTCACTGTGCACATGTAAACGAATTTACGTGGTTCTTAATTCGCGCTTACGAGCGAGGACCAATGAAAAGAGAGTTCACAACATAAAAAGTTGAAACTATCCATGTGTAATGAAAATATGTCGCTTAAAAGTACACGTGAGAAATGAAAAATATTTAGTATTTTTATTAAGGAGGCTTTGATCTGTAAATGTAAAATTTTTTATCCTTTCAAAAAAATCCCTTGCGTTTATTTTTCAGAGCATTGTCAGCTATGTTCTGACGTCACATGGACTATTTCTTTGATATACCTTCAATCAAACCACTTTCAAAGCATCACGCAAAGTTTACTAAGCCCATAGGATGTCACACGCTCTTCTATCATTTATAAGAACCACGCCAATCATAAGTATTCTTCCATTCCTGCCATTATTCTTCCTTGACGCCAACGACAACAAATATTTATCGTTATTCAATTGTTCCCTTCTACACTCGGCTTCGGCGCCAGCGGCCATTGTCGACCAATAAAGTTTGTTTTGGTGTTTTTTCGAATGATATCTGAAGAGGTATGGCAGTGTGATATATTTGGTGAACAACAAATCATTTACACAATACAATTCTTGGACTTCTAATGCGAATAGCGGTCTAGAATGTTGTGCAAAGCTATGTTGGTATATAGTTTCGACCGTACGGTTTGTTTTGGATTTTAGCTGTGACGATTTAAAGAAAATTATCCCAGTGGAGCATCTAATTTCAAGTTCTAAATAAAGTAGGCATCACTAAGTTTCATTGTGCAATTAACAACCGTATCATTTTTTGTATCCATATTTAAATGAAGTATTTTCGTGTGTTTTCACTGTGTATATTGTGGCATGCCGGTAATTAAAATTGTTATTTAAGTACTCCACTGGATTGCGTGTGTCTAAGTGGTGATATTTTTACGTAAAAAGGTCGGAAAAATTCTCCTTTAACAATGTGCTAAGACAAGAATGGTATGAAAAGTGTAACAAATGCGTAGTAAGTGTTGGAGAATACGTAACAGCAATCAGTTCATTGTTTCTAATTTTGAATAAATTAAAATGTGGAAACTATATGAATTTAAAGTGAAGTTGGTGATTATAGTAGGTGGATTGCTCTTGTCTTGTAAGTGTGGTTGTTTACGTCCCAGTGAAGGGATAAACAGTGTAGTGCTCTACTATTGTTCATCCGGTGAATTTCGCCACCCCACGTGTCATCTGCTTATCACATTGCATTGTTGTGTCAAATGTGATTTTGTTGAAATAATTTATCCGTCTGCGTGTAAGACAGGTATTGACTAATTAGCATTATGCATTAGGATTTGTCCTTGGCAGGGATTATTGTGTTATTGTAGAGTATCTTAAATTTATAATGTGGTTGTTTACGTCCAAGTGAAAGGGTGATGAATATTTTGTCTACACTTGCAATGTATGTTATTTTATTATGCTTCATTCAGTAAATTTTACCATCTCAAAAGTTATATTTTTATTTACTTTTCTTGAAGAAGAAAATGTGGGAAATTATATTTAAATATTAACAAGAATTAGTTGGCAAAAAACATATATAGTATGTAAGTATGATGGTGGATGTTTAATCAAAACGCTTCCGTGTTGCTTACATAATGATGAGGACATGTAGCAATGATTTTTACCAGCTGCTTCTTTGAAGCTTACGTAAATAAATCTTAATCTAATAAACCGTTTACGACGCATTTACGTACCTATCAAGTAAATTTAAGGTCAACTGTTTTCGTGTGCTGGCTGGGATGTGCTTGATGGCAATAAAGCCTATCGGGTCTCAGTTTCGACGAGTTACCTATCAGCGATACATAAACTGGTAGGACTTGTGTTTACTCAAAATTATTCACTTGAGATTGCCCACGAAAACTTCACCTATTATCTAAAGTACTTTTTCATGCAAATCGCTGGCTGCTTAAGATTCAGGCAGTTCTTCCTTTGCGAGACCTTTGCATTCCGATTTCCACGTCACTATAAAACGCACATGAAGTCAACGTCGCACCTATTTTAAGTGATTCCCGTGAACAATTGGCCTCAGGGTAACAGGATATCTCAAAGTTGTACTATCTTACCTGACAGAATCGTCGAAATACAGGTCATTTTGCCTTTTCCAGGTTACTCCTTGAATTTCTTCTGTAACATTTAGGCACCGAGCTTTTTTTTCTTTCTCTCTCTGACATCTCGGATATTAATCTGCTGGCAACGATCGATTACAATCGAGTTGATATCGATTCAATTAAATCAACCGATTCATTTGATCGATTAGTTCAATCTCTGTCCTCTAAAGTGAAATCGCGAAACGTTTAAATACTTGAATATTCGGATTGATAATATAATGAGGACCAAGCCGGTATGCAGGACGTTTTGGATAAAAGGTTATTTGAAGCTTGGTCGTTTTCGTGATTGGCACATCGCATCGATGAGGACATCGCTGGTATCTTTCAATTTAATTTAATTATTTCACAATCAGTAGATCCTCCTTCGGCTACAGGGCACTCAACGGAACCGCAAGAAATTATTACCTGCTTGTACCCAACCCTCGGCACCAACAAAATGAATGAAAATGGTTAAAAAACATTTTCATCATTTCATCATTTAGGGTACGATGAGCTGCTCTGTTTCTTCATTTGTTGCTAACTTTAAAAAGATAAAAACTAAGGTGGAGAGTGGCTCCACCCACCCCCTGTCGAGCGAGGGCGAGAGAGGGCGGGAGAGGGTCCGCGAGTACGAGGACCCTCGAAATGAAGGTTTGCTCTCGCTGGGTATTTGTCTAGAGGCGCGAGCAAGTAAAAATGTCTTGCGGTCCCCGTTAAGTGCCCTCAAGCCCTTCGTTCACATCATCAGTGAATGGGGTTTCCATCGCGCATCGTATTGCGTGAGACGGGTTCCCGAGCAATAAATGTCTCACCTTCCCTTAGGCATAGATTTGAAAAGCGTCACCATTTATTGCGGGCGTTTAACACGGCTTGAACGGAAATCATGGGTTATTGAATGAATATTTTAATAATTTATCAAGTCCAAAACTTAAAATTTGTAAATTTTAATATTTTTACCAAGTGCCAACGACCTATATTAGGGCGGATGAGCGGGTGGTGGGACAGGGCATTCTACCGTCCTTGAGATGGGAAACTGTCTCTAAAAGAGAATGAACTTCTAAAGGAAGTAAACAGTAATAGGATAAAGAAGGAAACGGGAAAGCACTGACATCAAAGATCCAAGATATTTCCTTTGTTAAACTCAAAGACGATGTTGTCCCCTTTTGTTAAAGGTTCCCGAGGAAATAGGTTTTCCCAATCGGATCTCCAGGAGAAGCAGGAAGAGAGCAGCCAACATAAAATTAAGAGAATGCGCGGAGCTACAAGGAAAGTTAAAACATTGTTGCAAGCTGGGACGTTGGACAACCAAGAGATTGAGATGAAGAAAAATAAAATGGATGTAACAAGTTTAAGCGAAGTTAGATGGGAGGGACAGGGTGGAATGAAGAATGGAGATATTACAATATATAATTAAGAGATCAAGAAAGGAAAACAAGGGGTGGGGATAATAGTGAGAAATGAAATAGAGAAAAGAGTAAAGAAAGTAATTTATATAGATGATAGGCTGATAGCAGTAAAAATAGGAATTCTAACAGAGGATCTTGTTAAAATTCAGGTGTATGTGCA
This sequence comes from Pyrrhosoma nymphula, assembly GCA_963573305.1. Lineage (NCBI taxonomy): Eukaryota > Metazoa > Arthropoda > Insecta > Odonata > Coenagrionidae > Pyrrhosoma > Pyrrhosoma nymphula. The sequence goes on along the minus strand of OY754331.1, from coordinate 121,014,356 downwards.
TACTTCTGCATATGAGGATGAAGACTTTGAAAGAATGTATGAGAATATAGAAATCATACTTGAAGGAGAAGAGGACTACTGCAGGATAATAACAGGTGACTAAAACGCAGAAGTAGAAGAGAGGGAGGATGGCAAAACAGTGGAAAATTTGCTTTAGGAGAAAGGAATGAAAGGGAAGACATACTGGTGGATATCTTTAGAGGAAAAAAATTGTTTATAGTCAACACATGGTTTGAAAATCAAAAAAAAATAGGAGATTTAATGGATAGTACCAGGAAAAATAGCTCGCTACCAAATTGATTATATTTGAGCAGAAGAAATATATATAGGTGCTGTGAACAGAGCAAAATGTCTATCAGGGGCTGATACTGCCAGTGAACATGTATTACTAATGATGGAGATGACAATAATGTTAAAGGATATCGAAACGTCAAAGGAAGTACATCAATGGAACATGGATAGATTCGAGAATATATATATATATTTTTAAAGTGTAAATAAAAAAATGAGATGGAAGAAATAGAAATAAAATGAGATGGAAGAAGAGGCATGGAAAATAATAAAGAATCCCATGAAAAATCAGTAGAGAAGGATATAGGTTATTACGAAGGTAAAAGAGCTAAGAGAACTTGGATAACTGCGGAAATGTTGAATAAGATGGTAGAAAGAAGGCAATACAAAAATAGAAGTAGGGAAGAGAAGAGAGTGTGATCACGAGCAACGCCGGGTAATTCAGCTTGTATTGTATAAAAAGGTAAGAAAGTTTACACTGGTTGGTAAAGGAAGAAGTAAATTGAGAGTGATTATGTGCAAAGATGAAAAATAAATATTTGGGGAGAAAGAAATATGGGAAAGATGGAGATGAATGTACGGAAGACTTGTATAAGGCAAGAGAGAAGCTGGATTTAGCGGATAGAGTCATATAGCTGGAGGTATCAAAAGAGGAGAGAGTTCCTAGAGTTCTGAAGTCTGAGGTTGTACAAGCAATGAAGAACGTGAAAAATGGAAAGGCCATGGGAATAGAAGAGCTTCATATCGAATTTTTAAGTTCTAAGAAGAAGTGGGTCAACACGAAACAGTAGAAATGTATAACAAAATAAATGATAATGGAATATGGCCAGATGATTTTGTAAAGACGATTATGATACCAATTCCAAAAAAAGGAGGCATCAGAAATGGCGAGGAACACATAGCCATTGGTCTAATGTCACATGCGGCTAAAATATTGTTGAGAGTTCTGAACCTGAGATTCCAAGGAATAAAGGAAGAGAATATAGGTGAGGAGCAGTTGGGATTCAGAAAATCAAGGGCTACAAGAAACCACATTGCGCTACTCAGGATATTTGGTGAAAGATTTAGCGGAAGAGGAGTATGCCTCTGCTTTATAGATTTGGAATAAACATCCAACAGGGTTAAATGGTATATGACAATGTAAATTCTAAAAAATAAAGAAAGTAGACTGGAAGGATATGAGGCTGATGAGGGAATTGTATGTACAAGGCCCAGAAAGTGATAATTAAAGTAAATGGAAAATTGACAGAATGGATGGACCTGGGCAGAGGGTTAAGGCAAGCCGATGACCAAACCAACACTTCTAGGAATGATAAAAAGTTTAGAGAAAGAAATGATAGACTATTGAATGAGAGTAATAGTTGGGAAAACGAAATTTATGAGAGTGTCTGATGGAGGAAATTAGAATGTTATGACAAACGAGGGAAGATTTGAGTTAGAAGGTGTAGATATCTGAGTAGTAAGCTGACGGAAGATTGGGAGAGTAAGGCAGAGATTAAGTCTAGAATATCTACGGGAAAGGAAGCTTATAATAAGAAGAGAAATATTTTATGCAGTGGTATGGACCTAGAATTAAGAAAGATACTGTTGAAATAATATGTTTGGAGTGTTATATTGCATGGATGCAAAACGTGGACATTGGGAAGAAGAGAGAAGGACAGGATCAATGCTTTTGAGATGTGGGTGTGGAGTAGGCTAGAGAGAGTGAAATGGGCGGATGGAGTGAGAAATGAGTAGGTGCTGGGAAGAGTTAAGAAAAAAATAACACGACTGAAAACAAAACAGAAGAGAAATGGAAACAGGATCGTACATATCTTAAGAGGGAATTCTTTTTTTAAGTACAGCAGTCGAGGGAACAGTGGTGTGAGAAAAGAGAGGAAAAATATCGCTGAAAATGACAGACGACGAATGTACTACAAGAAAACCAAGGAAGAGACCCGGGACAGGACGAATTGGAGACAGCTTTGCTGTTTAGGCCCTGTCAGTAGACAGAATACCAGTTGATTATAACGAATATTGGCACGTTGATAAGACATTGAACCCAATATTGGAAAAAGAAAATTGTATTCAATTCTCAGTCCTCTTCTATTCTTTAATTCTCCTAGTATGGCCACAAGGAGACTTACAGATTTTCTTCTTAATAACTTGGAAATGTTTGAACGGAGAAATCCGTGGATTAAATAACAAAGGAAAATATTGCCAAATTTCAAATTAGTGCATGGGCCCAAAAACGTTTATCACGCATGGATAAGTATTCAAAAAAACTGTACCGACTTCAAAAAAAAGAATAAGGTGCAGAACGTAAAGAGAAAGGGAATGAGAACAATCGCGAAAGAATGATAGACATGTAGACGGAAATAATGAAGGAAGAGTATAAACAGTTACAATGAATCTTGTCCATAGTGGCTTGATTTTTATAATACAAGAAGATGGAATAACCTTCATTTGAGCACTGCAAGGTCCGGGATATTTCATGTACACTTAATGCTTTTCATAGCCATCGTCGCCCACGGAACTTAAAGCCCGTTTAACACGATACTTGATCCAGCACAACACCTAGTATGCTAGCTGGTACTTGATATTGAGGACGGAACGCAGTGTGATAGAAACCGTGATAAAAGGTTTCACTCGATCATTGAACTTATGCTTGCGATGAAGCGGTACTGTAATCCACTGTTGCAAGTTGAACATATCCATGAAAGAATGCGACTTTTGGCTGCTGCAGTAATAGCAGGGATGGCGAAAAGAGTGCGAGTCCTACGAAGAAGAAGGCGAATTTGGGCAAGAGAATGGATCCGGAGAAGAGATGAAGGCCGTGGAGTCCTTCACACGCTCCAGGTTGAGATAAGGTAATGTTTTAAATAGAAATTCCACAATCACTGCTCAATCTTTTCCTTCATGCCATCGGTAGTTGCGCAAGGCTTTTAGCGCAGCACTTTAAGCGAACGAATTACGATCTTCACTTTTCGTGACAGAAGTCAAATGTTTTATTTTATTATGTTTAAATTTTTTAAATGGAAAATTACATGAAAAAAATTAAAGAAAACACTAGATTTCTAGCAAGTGGAACATGTGTGGCTCCTACAGTAACCATGAATACTTATTTAATTTTATTTGGGTTTATGATTATTCACAGCGAAATATTACAAATGTTTCTTAATTTTCCCTTTGTTAAGGCCACTGAATAAATAGTAACTTTCATCCACAATTATGTATTATTATCAATTATATTTTTCACATTTTTACCACTTTTAATTTGACGATCTGATTTTCATTTTTAAATGCTGGTAACCATTCCAACATTCCAAGTCAGTCACACTCAAAAACAAAAAAAGGATCTTTCTCAATATCTGTTGTAATTCTTTGTCAATTTACATGGATGTATGTGGGTCATCATAACTCAAATCAGCAAATGATTGTTCAATAGGGTCTCCGATTTTGCTGGAAATTATTGTATGTGTCGCATATGATCCCAAACGTGATACGCAGTCACCGTTTTGTGAAAAACACGTTATGTGTGATTTATGCGTTTTCAAGTTTTTCACATTTCATCTAAAAATGCGTGCCTTGAATCATGTTTTTACTTATATCTGATTTTAATAGTCGCAGAGCAAACGTTTGTACTTTGAATTGATAATTGCAAAGTTTAGTATTGCAGTTAAATAACGATAGTGTTTTAAATTGTTCTTCTCGATTTTCTATTGTTGTTTAATTTTATCCTTACAAATATTTTAATAACGTTCCTCAAATACCCCCTCTTAGAATCGGCCGAATCTTCTTATTCATTATCTATTGGGATTATTATGTCACAAAAACACCAAGCTTTACCAGTAAGTATGTTTATCAGGGCTCTTCGACAATTAAAAGCAAAGATATAAAAGACAATTCAAAGCACGTATTTTTGAATAAATGTGAAAATATAAAAAAACGCATAAATCACACAAAACATTATTATTGCAAGACAGTGTCATACGATCTCTTTTAGGAATGGGCGGATACAGACTAACATTTACGGGGGGTCATAACTGTCCGTTCCCCCCACCGAGAATATTCCCCGAGCAAGCCCAGTAATTTATTTCTTACCGATATTAGCCCGAAGCCAAGTCTTCGGCCGACGCAGGGTAGAACAACTGGGCTCCGTGGGCGCTGCACAGACAGGAAGTGTAGTCAGAATCCGCAAAGTTATGTGGATGGTGAGATACATGTAAATTCCGCAGTTTTCCAAAATTTTCAAAGCGAAATCTGGTAATTTTTCTCTCTTCTTCACGACCCGCTTCGACTTTTTGAACCAACAATGATGACTCTGGCTTATATCATCCTAATAAATAGCCTTTCTGCAGATTTTCCCCCCGTAGAGGAGGTTAAAATTAGTATAAAGTTTTCCACAAAACCCGCGGAAAACTTCGTATCAATCCTGATAAATATTTACAATTTCCCTTATAGCGGTTTCATCTTCTGATTTTATTTCAGTTTTGGACAAGATAGCTCGAAGATTAAATAAATTCATAACTTTCGTTGAAAGTCTGTCTCCAAGTCTGTGATCACTTTATCCAAAAGTTATATATATAAAAACAGATCTTCTAAAGAATTCCTCACACGACGCGGCAGGGTGGTTTTGAAGGCTGGTTTGGAAGGAAACAAGTCGTGGTATCGTTAAATCAACATCTAGTTTTTGACCTTTTTCCCATGCTTCATATTAGAGGCCATTAAAGATGGATGCAGCCTTTTCTCGCTTTGCTTCAAGAACGTCTTATAGTGTCTTCTACTGCATCACTACCCTTTTTAAAATATAATATTGTTGGTGCTCGAAGAAGGCGACTAAGTTATACAGTCCTGATATAACACTAAGACACGCCACTGAAAGGCTTTTTCCACTAAGGGCTAAACCTTTTTTGGACAACCATATTTAAAACATTTTCTCAATTTTTCATTAATTATTTTCACTACTATGTTTTAAGGGCACAACGGCAAGCACAGATAACCATGAAGTACTAATTATCAAAATGGCGAGGTATAAGTCTCTGGTATGTACAGGTAATACTTACAAATATGAATAATATTAAATATTAATATTTAGGCTGAATTAATTGGAGGTACTAGATTGAATGATGTGGCCTGCATTTGGTAAAGAAAGGTTGTCGTCATAAAGATAGCCGGAGATAGGAGAGCCGCAGCAGGGACCGGAAGACTTCCTAATACCTGCATTAGAGGGCTGCAGCAGCCTCCATAAAGTGTTGGTGCTTGAAGAAGGCAACTAAGTGATACAGTTACTCCTGAAATATCAATAAGAAACACAACTGAGTGGAGAAATTCTCGGTTTCGGATAGCTTGCATAAGAGAAAACGTATCAGATGACGCCTTTCTATTCTGCCAGGTAGAAATTTCTGCTAGAGCGTTGTGAATCTTAATAATCGATTTCCCTTGGAATTGAAGGCGTCCCTCGTAGCTCTCTATCCAATGGGTTTCGCAAATACCTTGAACAGAAGCACCCATTTCCATTTTAAAAACTTCATGTCTCTTTGGATAGGCGTTTGAAAAAGATACCATTTTTTTCAAAGTTCCAGAGGTATCACTGCATGAAACTATTTTTTGAGGATAAAATCCAAATTTTCATGCTCTACTTTGTAGAAACTTTTAATATTCATTACAATAAAGTTTTGTACTTTTCTACACTTTTTTGAAGTTATACTTCTTTGCGCCCGTTGGAGACTTTTGGGATGGGATGTTGGTCGAGAAACCGCGTCACGCTCTTTTCCGCGTCACGCTCTTTTCCGCGTCACGCTCTTTTTTGGGTGAGAAAAATCCACAATTGTACTCATTGATACGAATTCGTGGGTATTTCTAATCGAGCTAAAAGGATGAAATTTTCAGGGAAGGGTTCAAATTTGGTGTCGAGTCAGGAAAAAATCGAAAATCCCAATATTTTTCATTGGTTTCGAGTCCAGATAGGATTTTGTTTTTAAATGGGTTTAAATGGGAAAAACGAATAATTTACGTGTAGAGTAATTTTCATTCATTCATTAAAATATGAAATAATTTAGATACAAGTTTCATTCTTTGACTGAAATGAGGCCAAAAGATCAATGTATTTACTTCTTGCAACCGATGTTTCTCTATCGATCGATAAATTGAAATATTTGAAGTTTAAACGCAAAATTAATGCAATTTTCGATCTTTTTTTAATACTACGCGTTTCACCAATTTTATGGCATCGTCAGGTATAGTAGTTTGTTTACATATATTATATTGTTGTCGTTGTTAGATAAAGAATATTAAATTTGATTTTAAAGAAATGTTTACACTAAAAAAAATTACAAAAAGTAAATGAAACAAAAATGATAAGGAGGGTTAAAAAAATATTAACATGAAAATAGCAACAACAAACGCATAGGCGTAGCCACGGGTGTGGCACCTGTGGCACGTGCCACACCTGTTGCCCTGAAACCCAAATTATTTTTTCTCAAAATTTCCCTCCCGCAATAAAATGATGTCTCCGTTTTTCCCAATAGCCCTTTAAATAACCCGAATTGACAGGTTTATGAAGGCGTGAGTCTCTCGACGTGTCTAGTGTGAAGACAAAGATTATCGGGGAAACTTTTTTTTTCCAAAACTTACATTGTTCATTAAAAGTCCCTTAAATAATTTGGATTGACAGGTTTACAAAGGCGAGAATTTCATGACATGTCTATTGTCTAGACAACGATTATCGGGTAAACATTTTTTTGAAGTTTTGCAAATATAGAAATGCAGTGGGCGTATACAAAATTGGTCAATTAACTTCAAAAATAAAACCCCTCTTTCTCATTTTTTCAAAGTTAAACACTAATCATGATTGGTCAAAATTGTACAAAAGCCTCCACCTCTTTTCTGAAAATACGGAAACCAATTTTCTTCCTGTCTTTAATCGAATTAGTCTCAATTTTGACCTCGCTGTGAACATTTCGTGAAAGTTTGCGTCCATTACCATACTGATGATGCCACACCTATTGCCTCAGTGCCACACCTATTGCTGGTGGCTGGCTACGCCTATGAACCAACGGTACCCCGACAGAAGATCACGACGACATCAGATCACGCGACAACAGATCACGAAGAACAGATCACGAAGACAATAGATCACGACGACAACAGATCACGACGACAACAGATCACGAAAAACAAAAAACGCTGTATTTAAATAAGTGAAAGATAGAATAAACCTAATAACACGGGTTTTACTTCATCAGATATATTTCACTGTTATAATTCCTAATATCATGATACAAATAACACTTACACATTTTATTATCGTTTAGGGTTATTTGGTTGGGCAAATCGCCGTAGTTTTACGCAAAACAATCACCATTGGGGTGGGTTGGTTTAAAAGGGTATTCGTGAGAAAAGAAACGTAACCTTCCGCCAAATAACCTCCTCCCCAGGTAGCCTTGAAGGTTACCCGTGCCTCCAGTCTCAAAGAGTTCGTGCGTTTCCCCGCTTGGTAGCGCTGTCATCAGGTATGCCAGTAATGTTATCTCTCTCTACATTCGGAACGACTCCGCAGCGCCCCCCTCCCAATTACACATCTGCGACAAAATATCCGCAAAATATTGAAGGAAAATATATTACAAAGTAATTTTCCCATTTTAATCGTGATCTGTTGTCGTCGTGATCTGTTGTCGTCGTGATCTGTTGTCGTCGTGATCTGTTGTCGCGTGATCTGTTGTCGCGTGATCTGTTGTCGCGTGATCTAATGTCATGGATCCACAACAAACATTTACGTACATACAATGCTTGTCAAAAACAATGAAATCAAGGGGTGGTGGTATGAGAAAGGTCTACGTTTTTTAACGAAAGTTTTCCAGAAAGTAGTGTAAATTTCTTTCGAATATTTTACGGAATTACTGAATTTTGCCAAATACATTTACGATAGTAACAACAATATTTTTTAATTTTTAGCGTGTTTGCTGGATTTTCAATCAACCCGCTTGGGAGACTTTCGGAGCAAATTTCGGGATTTTTGTTGGACCAAAAAGAGGCTTCAAATGCCTACAGGCCTAATATGTTTAGACTTTGAAAATACAAGGATACATCCATGAATAGGATTGGCTTCGATTGGTCGTGGCTCTTTCTCAAGGCGGTAAACAATGAACGGATTATTACTTGTTAATATACAGAGATGCATGCACTTCAAATTTCCCAGGAACTGCGTTCGAATTATGACTTTTGTGACTCAATTTTTCGTTCAATAGTGAACATGATATAAGTAGAAAAAAGATCGTAACTGTTTCCTAGGTTATGTAAAAAATATTTGCTATGACCTTTCTGCGGAGCAACATATTATGCATCGAAGGAAAGCCTGTAACGTGGGGGAGAGTAAAAGATATAAGATTCCAGCACAAGAAATATCACGTAATATTAACAATATTTCTTTTCCTATCTCATGTTTACTTCAATTGAAGGAATTTAACTTTTCATTCATGGCGTGGAATTGCTTACTTTCGGATGACATTCATCGTAATAGACTTTGTAGAGTAAACGTGTCGTAAACGTGCATTGAATTATCGATTACCCCCCGAGGCAATCTATTATGGGGCCCTTGGGACTCTGGCCCGTCTTATACGTATTTCCTTTCAACGTGTTATGATGGGGCTGCAGGAAAACATGATATTTAAATGCTAGAGGCATAAATATCAATTGAAATCAAATCTCTGGTTGTCATTGACATTAGCTATTGTGGATTTTAGAGAAAAATATGATATTTTTCTGCTAAGAAAATAAATTTCAGACAAATATGAAGCCTAAAAAAATCAATAGAAAGTAACTTCGTCTATTCAGCCATCCGATAAAAAATTATCGGCTCTCGATCTTGAGTGAAAGTCTCCGCCTTGAGTGAGTACATTTAAAAAGCAAAAAATGAAGCCACTGCACCTAACCCAAATCTTAGCATGGACCACTAGGGTGATTACAAAATTGGCAATGTTCGAAATGTTGACCGGCTTAATCGGTTCTTGGTTCCAATCCGGTAAAAAAGAAAGGGGAAAAAATTTGGACTCGATCGGACAACGTTTAAGGGTCGCGCAACGGCTTCAAATTCTGGAAAATAGCGATTTTCATGGTAAAAATGACATATTTGCCTAATTTCCAGGGGCATGGCTGTCGCTTGGGTGGGTTTTCCACACGGGAGATGCTTCCACAGTGTTCCAGCAGTGATTAAACACCAATTACGACTTCGCCCGATGTTGGCGTCCGCGAGAGGGAGGGATAATAGCGACTTTTCGATTTTCTTCGGAGTAGGTAGGGACGCTGTACATTGGGCGCATGGGCCGGGACTACATTATTTTCTAGCCGAGATGCATCCTGAAATTCGCGGCCCTAAAGTTTAGATGATTAACAGCGAGGGTGTTCGGGGGTAGTGGACTTCGCGTACGGCTACGCACACCGAGGTTGCTAAATTTTGGGTGCGAAACTCGTTTCCCTTCGTGCGGTTAAACCCGTAAGTGACTCCAGCGTTTTTCTCTCCGGCATTATGAGCAAGAAGACAAGGCGAGCCCATCAGATTTGCAGATTGGGGGCTCCATCCCACGTAGTGTGTGTCCAAAGCTCCCAACACTTCGCCAGTTCTTACAGTATTTCAAACACCTTATTGAAAATTAGAAGAAAACTGTTCGTGAATGTGCCAGGCCGACTATTTGGAAATCTGAGGTGTTCTGGAAAAAAAGCAGGAATTGCGATTGCAGAGGTAAGGAATACTACGGAGATTCTTGTACACATTGACAACAGCTTTTTATATCTTAAGAAAGACAAATAACGTATGGGGAAAACGTTGGGAGACGCGGCGCAGTAAGTTAATGACTGACCAAGCCAATACTCTTGACATTGGCCATATCAATGCCATGGATATGATGAAGCTAGAAAAGGATTGACTATTCTACAAGTCCATGGGGGAAAACCGCTTCGATTACATGAGCTGATTCGATAAGGATACTGCTAAGCACGATGAAGGTAAAGTAAAACGGCCCGAATCAGCTGGGACACAGAAAAGGAGGAGTGGAGATTCGCTCAGCTATTGAGAAAAGTGGAGGTGAAACGTGTATATTGTACACCGCGAGTCCTGAAAATTGTTTCTCGACGACGATTCCAAGGATAAGGATTAGTAAATCAAGGCGCATATTGTTATTTTGTAAAATTCCTCTTGAATGTTTAACTTCATAGGTCATACGTATTGTAGTTTAAGCCTAACCCAAGGTTCTGTTGGGAAGCGAATAAGACTGCTTTTATACATAGGGAATCCTCGTTAGAAAGGACCCAGACAAGTCACCGGAACGCTGTCCATGCCATAACTGCCGCATCAATAGCAACTGTACATACTCTTTGGATTTATAAAAACGTTCTTGAAATTTTCGGTGCGCAAACATCGTAAAGAGAAACGTCAAGGCACCTTTTATACGTCAATGAGTCATTAATTGAAGTACATTAATTTGAATTTCTTTCATTTATCTTTTTTCTGAAACTTTACTTAAATCTACGACACATTAGTGTCTTAACGTTGCCTAAGGAATATTCCCAACCCCGACGAAGTTCTTAAATTCTGCATCCAGGAAGTTCAGGTACCGTTACAACTTCGCGTAAAGTTCGTACTGCCGTTCTTATTTACTTCACCAGTTTATTGAATTTTCATTTCGTCTATTGTTTCCAGATTAAACAACCACGCGGGGATTATAAGGAGCTTCTGATTTGACCATCATGTTCCTCGGCGTTCCTGGGGATGCTGTCTATTCGTTGAAAAAGCCAAGTGCAATCCATAAAGCTCGGTGGATGGCAAAGGCATTGTATTGCATTAAGATGGCAAAGGCATTGTATTGCATTGCGCTAGGCTTAGATTACTTGAGCAATTGAGAATAGATATCTTTCAGAGCGACACGGAGAACATCATATTAGAACCCCACTATATTTCCAGGTCCGACAGAAACGATAAATTAAGAGAGATATTTTGCCGAACGGATAGGTATGGGAATTCGTTTTTCCCCCGAACAATAAGGGACTTTAATAAATGCAAGGCGTAATTTCATAGAGCGTTTCCTTTTTATATGTAAACGGCTGGTGTCCTAACACCCCCCGCCACACGCCTATTGAGGCGGCTTGCGGGGTAGTATGTAGATGTAGATGTAGATGAAGATTTGGATGTTCAGCAAACAATTTAATTTCACTGCTAAGCTCGAGAGCGCCTTCTTCCGTGTGTGCGTTTTCATTACGTACTAAGCGCCGGTCTGGTACCGGGCACCTTTTTCCATGGAGGCGCCACGCACTGACCTTCAGTTCTTACATGTTTTAGCTCAGAAGAAAAAAGTGGCCATCACTGGAAGATATTCTATGAAATATTTGCAGCACATTTTTGGTACTTTTATAAAGTTATTGTGGGGCTCGCTTTGTTGATCCAAATATTACATAACATGAAAAACAAGAAATGGGGAAAAAAGTAACGAGAGGGAAGGGCAGGAGAGTCCCCAGACTAAGGCGATTCCTATCTCTGATGCAAAAGTGGCTTCTGATTTTGTGAACAACAAACACTAGCACATTCTTCGACTTCCTTGTCATTTTTCAAATAATTTTTAATGCAGGATCCAGATTTGTGGATGAAGAATGAAAATTATCCCGCAAGACGGCTAATAGTTCTGAACATTAGAGTAGTAAATGGCACGGCTGAAAGAGGGGTTGCTTTGATAACGAATTTCCTTACGGGTAATAACCTAACCAAAGATGAACAGCAAAGGCAATATTTGTTAGCAATTGTAGCTGAGTATAGGAAAAGTTATGATGATAAAAATGCTGTAGAAAATTCCGAGTGACATATGGTTTGTGTGATCATTGTTAGCCAAAATAAAAATAAAATTATTTAAATACGAGGATTTTTATTGCCGTTCCCGCTCACAATGTACAGCGTCACTACCCACGCCAAAGAAGACCGGAAAGTCGTTATTACCCCGCCCTCTACCGTACCCCCACATTGGGTGAAGACGTAATTAGTGTCATACTACTACTGGAACACTGTGGAAGCTTCTCCCGTGTGAAACACCCACCCAAGCGACAGTCATGCCCCTGTAAATTAGGCAAATATGTATTTTTCACCAGGAAAATCGCTATTTTCCAGAATTTGAAGCTGTTGCGCGACCTCTAAATGTTTCCCGATCGAGCCCAAATTTTTCCACTTTCTCTTTTACCGGATTGGAACCAAGAACCGATTAAGCCGTTCAACATTTCTAACATTGCCAATTTTGTAATCACCCTAATGGACCACCAGGGGAGGTCATTGGGGGCCCCAAGGGCTTTTCAATATAGCCTATGTTACAGCTAGATACCTATATTTTCTATCTACATAACAAATTTCAGCTCAATCGTAGTTTTTGAGTGATGGAGCAACAGACAGTCTGACGGACATACAGACACCATAACATTTTTTTATATGTATAGCTGAACACTGCGAAGCTCGGGATAACACTTCCTTTATAAATTATTATGTAAGAGGAGAATCGATTGAAGAAAATGAAAATTTTCATCATATCGGGTATCCATAATATAATTTTTAGCTCTCTATCTTGAGTGAAAGTATTTTTTTTTGCAAAAAACTTTAACCATTGCACAAAACCCAATGCTTTGAATTCCTAATCAAGTTAACTGAGCAAAATGAATTTCCAATGCGTTAAAGACCACAGCTGGTTGTCAAGGAAATATGCTGTTGTTGATTTCTGAGAAAAAAAGAAACCACTGCATGAAACCCAATGCTTAAGCATTCCTTATCAGCTCAACTAAGCTAAGTCAATTTTAAATGCGTTAAAGACCAAAATCTGGTTGTCAAGGAGATATATGCTATTGTTGACTTCTGAGAAATATGTGCGTTTTTGCAGCTTAAAACGTGGTTTTCAGACAAATACGAATGGGAAAAGATACTTGATTGAAATAATTATAAACTTTATTCTTTTAGCCATTTGATAAAAAAATCCCAACCGTCTATCTTGAGCGGAAGTAGTTTAAAAAAGATAAAAATGAAACCACTGCACATTACCCAATTCGTAGCTTAAACCACCAAAGGGCCCATTTTGGGACCTTTTGGGGCCCTGAGGTATTTTTAAATAGCCTAAATAAAAACCTTCTCTTTGAAAAAATACATATATGTGCCAAATTTCATGATGATCGGTGAAACGGTGTCCAAGTCTATTAATCTCGGACGGACAAACAAACAAACATCCATATATATATATAGATAGATATAAATTAAGCCTGCGTATGTTAGTGACCGCAAAACTGGAAAACCAGCCGGTCGATTGACTTGAAACTTTAGTGAGTAGATGTGCGCGCGCTCAAAAAGGTTTATACATGATAAAAATTGCAAATTTCGGGGTTTTTTACCATAATATCGTTAAAATTTACTCCCATAATAAAAGCATTGAATTTGGTGCAGGTGTTTTTTATTTCCTTTTTAATATACTACTACTTTTTTAATATGACATTGGATGGAAATTTGTAACATAGAACGTATAAAAACATGTTGTATTAAAATACTTCATTCAATTTCACTATACGCTTTGTTTTTGTCCAAATATCGCGTTTTTATCTCTAAATTCATCAATTTTTCTTCCTTTTCAACAATACAAAATTTCCTCGGCATCCAGGCGTGAATATCCAGTTAATAGCGATTTCATGAATGGGAATACACGACTGCAGAATTTAAAGGCCTGGTTCAGTGGCTAATTTGATAGTTGTAGTCAAACGACTGGAGTTCCCTTTCCGCCTTGCCTTCACAAACAACGTCAGTCGCTTCAAGCGTGCGGCAAGTTGTTGGCACAGTTGTGAATAACTGCATCAAATCAATCCATCGATGCAACATTCGAAAGAGAACTTCTCAGAGATCAATCATACAACAGAAATGACTTACAGCTGTTTGTCCAAAAAAATACACCGAAACAACCTTCTACAACAAAACGAATTTGATACCACAAAACGAACACATTTGATACCATCATACAAGCTGTGGCCAACCAATTCGGGGATTGTATTTTTGGACGCTCAACGTGGAACTGGACAACCGTTCTTAATTTCCTCGATCCTGGTTAAAATTCGTTCAAACAGCCATATTTCGTAGGCTCTTTCTTCTTCGGGCATTGCTGTTACGTTAATTGAAGGAGGGAGAACAGCGCATTCAGCACTTAAACTGTCGCTAAACATACAATTAACAGAAAACCCAACATGTAACATTTCATAATCATCAGGAATGAGAAAGGTTCTTCAGGCGTGAAAAATCATTGAAAAGGATGAGTGTAAAATGGCTCAGAAGAAGTCATTGGAAGCATTAGACCATACATTGAAAGACTTAGAAATAATCAGGTTCCATTTGGTAGAGCATTAGTATTACTATCCGGGGACTTCAGGCAAACGCTTCCAGTTATACCTCGATCATCAACAGCTGATTAATTACATTCCTGCTTGAAATATTCAACTCTTTGGAGCATAGTCAAAAAATTCACATGACAACAAATATGAGTTTAGCTTCAAACCGATCTTTCAGCTGACATATTATCAAGAATATTACTCAAGGTTGGTAAGCGAAATAGTGCATTTCTTAAAACAATAATTGTTCCTTACAAATATGAAGTTTTTACGCCGAGAGTGATTTTCAAAAAATAAACATATTTGTACGTCAATTCGTCGATATTTAGAGTACTTGGACGAAAGATTTTGACAGAAACATGCTTTTATTAAGAAAAAATATCGAAAAAACTTTATACCATTTCCAAGACTGACTATATGGCGTATTTGTCACATAAAATGATGCACATATAAATGAAATGTTGTCTAAGAATAGCTTTTTTCTGTTTTAATTATTATAATGAGTTCTCAATGACCCAAGATTATATATACAGCAATCTTAAAGCTTGCTGCGAAAGGTGAAGTTGTCCCCATTTGCTATTCATTATAAGGAATTTTCCTAATTAGAGTCCTGTCTTTTAGGCCTTAGAGGACAGGGCTTTAGAGTGCTTTTTCCACACGGCACCTAAATGTGATATGCACGCGGTGGGGATACTGCTTATCCCATCGTTTTAAGGAACGTTTCAATTATTCATTTTTCTTATTTTTATCCCACCTAAGAATCGTAGCGGGACATGTTTCGTTTGACATTATCACGAGAACCACTTAAACTACACGCGGTAGTGAACGTGGCGTTAAAGGAAGTCGGGCAAATATAAGTGGGGACCAGTGATCTCATCGTCAGACACTTTCCTGTTCTCCCCGTTGCACATTGTTATTTGGTGAGTATTATTTTTAATACTTGGGGAAATATACGTTCTAACCACGACTAGATACGTATTTCTTCGCGGCTCAGTGCATGGGGTGCAAAATTTGGTCGATTCGCGAACTCAGAAGATTTAAACTTAGCGTTATCTATAGCAGGACGATTTTCGCTATGGTCGCCGTTCCACCGTAAACTCACTTTCCTGCGGTTGTACGAAAGGCTTGCTCATTGCCATCCGAAGAACTCTACATTGTGAGGCTTACTTCAAACTCTTTTTTGTAATAGATTATCAAACCATTCACATCCTTTTCCCAAGTTTACAAAAAAATTGTTACTGTCTTGGGACGGTAGATAGAAGCGAAAACTTCAACTAATAATTTATGATTGATGGTGTATATTAAAGTAAAATATGGCAGGTTTATTTAAGATGAAAAAGCATAACTAATTTTGCATAAAATATGTTATTTTTTATTTTTTATTCATTTTTATATTTTTTATTGTTCCTCAATTGACAAATTATTTACATCATTATTACAATATTTAATAAATGTAATTATTAGCTTATGATAACTAAAATGGGATACAAAAATATGTGATTTAATATTATGTATATATGTATCTAGAAAATACAGCATCTATTGTCGTTCCACCTTTTGTTGTTGCGTCGTTTCTATTGTTATTATTCATTGTCAAACCTAATTCATTTTCAAAGAAATCTAGCAATGGCTGGGCATTATCTTTTCCAAAATCAACATTAAAATCTCCGCTTATTATTAATGGTATTTTATCATAGTCTTCGCCGAGAATCCGCGAACCAATTTTTGTATACCGTAATAATTGGAAATATAAGAATTTTATTACATTTTTATTACTTTAAAATTATAGCAAAAATTGTTATAATCATACATTTAATTGTGTCAATGAAAAACATTAAATTCCTTACGTGGCGAAGAGATTACTTTTGCTATACTTTGGCATAAAACGGATTTGAAACAAGCTTCTCAAAAGCATGAACAAATTTAGAAAAAAATATTGGATGATTTTACAGATATTTCGTCAATTTTACTATGTTCGCTTCGCGGCAATAGCTATAGCACACACTCTCTTAAGCCTAACATATTCGTATGTACTATATACATAGGGCGCGCAGTCTCTTTCTCTTCTCTTCGCCGTACAATATTCGTATGTGCTAAAGATAGTGGGAACGGAACTCTTAAAATTTAACGCTTCGAGTGTCATGCTTTTGCGTTTACTCCCATGGAAATAAAGCCGAGACGAGGCGTAGAGTAGACCCTCCCAAGAGAAGTTCTCACTTCAAAATAATTATTGTTTCCTCTTTTTTTTTGTTGAACAGCATACTTATGTGGGATTAGACTCAAACCTTAATCAATCGTTTAATCTTCAACGACTAATACCTTCCATTGCATTGGTCACATTTGCTTTACTGCGACGTTCTTAAAGTTAATATAACGCTTTCTGTGCCTTTTGCAAGTCTGACCAGCTTGCAGCAATTTGTGCCGACTCGATCAAATTTGAATGGAATGCTTCATGCTCTGACCAGAAATATAATTTCCACTAATGATGAACTGCGATCGAAAGTAATTCCACAAATATATTACAGCGTCTCTGCCATCTTTTTCAGTTCACCATGAAGTGGTTTCTCGTCCTAGGTTTGTTTGTAGTTGGAGTGGCGCTGACTGAAGAGGCAGCTTTGGGTAAGTAATACTTTACAAACTGTCATTTTATCACCCATCAATCCCCATAAATCATCACTGTTCACCTTAAATTAATGAATGTAGTACACCAAAATACCAAACCTTAACGGTTTACCAATCTGGAAAATTATATATATTTTTCTTTCAACGGAAATATTTCCCATTAAAAATTCTCCGAGGCTCCAATAACGTTCTCAGTCAAATTACTGAAGGTGTGTTGATTTCTCTGGGTGTTAAGTAAATATTATTTAAATTCTGATGTCTGTCCTTGGATGTTTTCGTCATTCACTGGCCTCGAACATTCTCCATAATTTTGTGTTGTGCCAACTTAAGATTTTTATGTGTTTTTCATATTGAAATGTAAGAAACTTGGTATGATTCCACAGTTATTTTTCTGGCCGTGCCAGGTTTCAAGACCTAATTTTAAGGTTTAAAATGGCATAATATGCTGAAACTTGAGTTTGTCAGCGCAATGAAGCGTGGAATCATATCGAGTTACTTTCTTCAGTATGAAGAATATCAGACATTTCTAAAGGTTAACAACGGTGAGTGTATTTAATGTATTTTTCCTTCAAATTTATAATAAGTTAATACAGGGTTTATTTAAGTAGAATTCACCTGGGAATAAACATTTGAGGAGCTAGATACCAAGTACTCACAGTGGTAAAACTAATGATTTTCCCTCTCCACCCCACGCAATCCTTTTAGTTGCAATTTACTAAGCATTTCCGTTTGACCCACAGGTTCTGAGGAGAATCAAGTGCAGAAGTTAGACCCGGAAGATGATGGAAGAATGCTAACCTTGTTTGACGTCATTCCTGATCAAGCCCGCGCAGAACCTTCTGGGAACGAGAGTGAGTCGTCCAAAAAACATTGCAGACACTGCGATGATTCGGACGAGAGCAACTCGTCTGAAGATCATTGCTGCAGGAGGCACCACAGACACTGCTGCAGGTGTCACCACAAGCACAGATGTTGCGATCATTCGGACGAGAGCAACTCGTCTGAAGATCATTGCTGTAGGAGGCACCACAGACACTGCTGCAGGTGTCACCACAAGCACAGATGTTGCGATCATTCGGACGAGAGCAACTCGTCTGAACATCATTGCTGTAGGAGGCACCACAGACACTGCTGCAGGTGTCACCATAAGCACAGATGTTGCGATCATTCGGACGAGAGCAACTCCTTTGAAGTACTTCGATGCAGGAGGCCCCACAGGCGAGGAAGCAGCTCTGATTCGGACGATAGCGACTCTTCCGAAGAGTATCACCAAACGAGACCTCACAGGCGCGGTGGTTCCCGTAGCAGTTCCGGCGATAGTGACTCGAGCGAGGACCGAAGCAGGCCTCATCACCGCAGAAGGGGACACAGGCACCATCACAGGGGATAGGGTAACCATGGTAACTAATACAGGAAGGAATCACATGATCTCGAAATTTGTAGTTGGACGTGACGTCACCATCTCTCAAGACGAATCACAACTTCTTAGGCGTCAGTAATTGAATTTTTGCGATGTTGTGACGTCGTTATTTTGTAAGCGACGTCATAGCCTCTCAAACAAATAGAAATCTTTAAGTCGTCGTCATTATTGGAATTTCACGATCTTGTAATGACCGCTCATTGGGCGTGACGACACTGTCCCATTTGTGGACATCATCGTTTGAGTATATTGAGGTATAAACTTCAAAATTCCGTCATTGTCGAGAATCGAAAATTCTGAGGCCTTCCTGAATTAGGAGCACGAGTCTACATGGGCTAACCCATGTTCAGGTCTCCGAAGCCATGAGTAAAGCAGAGCCAAGGAATTATTTAACTCCAAGATCAATTCATTCGTAGAATATCGCCCGCGATTATTGAAATTGGTGTCCTGAGGTTGAGGTGTCGCATCATCTTCATCTTTTTGCTAAACGCACCTCAATCTTACTCAATGTTCACCTATCAACTTCCCTGTCATTTCTTTCTTATCAATGTTCTTTCTTCCTGCTTTATTCATGTAAATAAAACTATATTTGCATCCAAAAGTTATTTATCGTCTTTTCTTTGGCTAAGGTTGCTCTCGAAAATGTGCTAAACCTCTCCCTCAAAGAATGTTCTTGGAAACGTTGTGGAGCTGAACATGTTAAATAACGAATTAAGTACTACGTAGGTATCTAATGTAGTTGGCTTTCGCAGTACTGTTATGCAGGCATTTGGTTGTCTTCCGGGCTCTGCTGCGTCCGGTTACCTTTATGATGACAACATTTCCTTACCATTGCAGGCCACATCATTCTATTAAAGGGGCATCCAGGTGTAGGAGACTCAAAAAATAAAAAAAAATATTTTTTGCTTAAAAGGTCCCTTGGGGTCCCTGGAACATGGTCTGACCCAAGCGAACGCCCATTTAAAACTTTACGCGGCTCTGGAGGCGATGGGGCATATCGCTGCGCCGGCCAGACGTAGGCTACTGCACATGCTTTGAGCACGCTATCCGATTCTCGCACTTTCGTTCGTTCCCGGGAGGGTTCAAGCGTGAAAATAGAAGTTACAGGTTCAGTCCAAATGTTTGTACGCTCCCAAGAGAAAGGATCCTGCTGTTACAATGTGTCATTGGTGATTGTGACTCCAAAACTTACAAATCCGTAGTGGAAGTTTGTCCGCATGGTCCATATTGCCATGTCATCAAGATGTGTGGGACATGTCGGCAAAAGAATGGGGATCTATCTTGGAAACATTGTAAAGAAGCATAAACTCAGAGGCAAAGGTAGGCTAACTAGGAAACCAATTGATAAACTTAGCTCATACTATGGGAAAGCAATCAGAGAAAATGCTGATGCTGATGTGTATTGGTATCTGGGCCTCATATTACCATAGACTCTCAACTGACACCAAACCGTAACATCAGATGTGTCCAGAAGGGGAAAACAGTTGGTGTGATTGTCAACGGACTAAGGCTAAAAATAAAAAATCCTAACCCACACCTGTGTGAAGCAAAGAAGATTGTGGCAGCATTGAAGCTTGTCCACACTGACTTGACCAAGATGGATTTATTGGAAAGATATACTGGATTACACACACACAATGCAAATGAAAGTTTCAACAGCATTGTACGGAAGATGGCTCCAAAAATGGCTGGAAATGAAGTAACACCAGACCTCGGGTGGGTTTATGAATGGTGGGACGGAGTGTTGTGAGGGGAGGGGTCTGTAAGGGCTCCTAGCAGCCGAAAGTGGAGTGAAGGGGAAGGGAAGTTGAAGTAGCGGGAGGATATCGGATGTGGGGGAGTGGCAGTTTCTCTTCCAAACATGGAAATAACGAACTCAACAGAGAGGAATACAATAAATTATATGGTAATTACGTAGATTAAAAGTTTCATTTTTAGCTAGCGCACAAAATTCTAAATTTTCCAAAGCATTAGGTGAATACGCCTTCTTCTGCATATGAGGATGAAGAGTGAAAGAATGTATGACAGTACAGAAAACTTTATTGAAGGAGAAGACGACTAGTGCAAGATAAATACAGACGACTGGAACACAGTGGTAGGAGAGACGGAGGATGGCAAAACAGTGGAAAATTTGCTTTAGGAGAAAGGAATGAAAGGGAAGACATACTGGTGGACATCTGTAGAGGAAAAAAATTGTTTGTAGTCAACACATGGTTTGAAAATCACAAAAATAGGAGATTTATATATGGATAGTACCAGGACAAATAGCTCGCTACCAAATTGATGATATTTTAGTGGATGAAAGATATAGAAATGCTGTGAACAGAGCAAAATGTCTATCATGGGCTGATATTGCCAGCGACCATGTACTACTAATGATGGAGATGACAATTATATTAAAGAAAATTGAAACTGCAAAGGAAGTACATCAATGGAATATGGAAAGATTCCATAATGTAGATTTTTAAAATGGGTAAATTATTAACGTAGGCAATGACGGAAGGTAAGAAATAAAAGGAGATGGTAGAAGAGACATGAAAAAGAATAAAGAATCCCATGAAAAATCAGTAGAGAAGGATATAGGTTATTACGAAGGTAAAAGAGCTAAGAGAACTTGGATAACTGCGGAAATGTTGAATAAGATGGTAGAAAGAAGGCAATACAAAAATAGAAGTAGGGAAGAGAAGAGAGTGTGATCACGAGCAACGCCGGGTAATTCAGCTTGTATTGTATAAAAAGGTAAGAAAGTTTACACTGGTTGGTAAAGGAAGAAGTAAATTGAGAGTGATTATGTGCAAAGATGAAAAATAAATATTTGGGGAGAAAGAAATATGGGAAAGATGGAGATGAATGTACGGAAGACTTGTATAAGGCAAGAGAGAAGCTGGATTTAGCGGATAGAGTCATATAGCTGGAGGTATCAAAAGAGGAGAGAGTTCCTAGAGTTCTGAAGTCTGAGGTTGTACAAGCAATGAAGAACGTGAAAAATGGAAAGGCCATGGGAATAGAAGAGCTTCATATCGAATTTTTAAGTTCTAAGAAGAAGTGGGTCAACACGAAACAGTAGAAATGTATAACAAAATAAATGATAATGGAATATGGCCAGATGATTTTGTAAAGACGATTATGATACCAATTCCAAAAAAAGGAGGCATCAGAAATGGCGAGGAACACATAGCCATTGGTCTAATGTCACATGCGGCTAAAATATTGTTGAGAGTTCTGAACCTGAGATTCCAAGGAATAAAGGAAGAGAATATAGGTGAGGAGCAGTTGGGATTCAGAAAATCAAGGGCTACAAGAAACCACATTGCGCTACTCAGGATATTTGGTGAAAGATTTAGCGGAAGAGGAGTATGCCTCTGCTTTATAGATTTGGAATAAACATCCAACAGGGTTAAATGGTATATGACAATGTAAATTCTAAAAAATAAAGAAAGTAGACTGGAAGGATATGAGGCTGATGAGGGAATTGTATGTACAAGGCCCAGAAAGTGATAATTAAAGTAAATGGAAAATTGACAGAATGGATGGACCTGGGCAGAGGGTTAAGGCAAGCCGATGACCAAACCAACACTTCTAGGAATGATAAAAAGTTTAGAGAAAGAAATGATAGACTATTGAATGAGAGTAATAGTTGGGAAAACGAAATTTATGAGAGTGTCTGATGGAGGAAATTAGAATGTTATGACAAACGAGGGAAGATTTGAGTTAGAAGGTGTAGATATCTGAGTAGTAAGCTGACGGAAGATTGGGAGAGTAAGGCAGAGATTAAGTCTAGAATATCTACGGGAAAGGAAGCTTATAATAAGAAGAGAAATATTTTATGCAGTGGTATGGACCTAGAATTAAGAAAGATACTGTTGAAATAATATGTTTGGAGTGTTATATTGCATGGATGCAAAACGTGGACATTGGGAAGAAGAGAGAAGGACAGGATCAATGCTTTTGAGATGTGGGTGTGGAGTAGGCTAGAGAGAGTGAAATGGGCGGATGGAGTGAGAAATGAGTAGGTGCTGGGAAGAGTTAAGAAAAAAATAACACGACTGAAAACAAAACAGAAGAGAAATGGAAACAGGATCGTACATATCTTAAGAGGGAATTCTTTTTTTAAGTACAGCAGTCGAGGGAACAGTGGTGTGAGAAAAGAGAGGAAAAATATCGCTGAAAATGACAGACGACGAATGTACTACAAGAAAACCAAGGAAGAGACCCGGGACAGGACGAATTGGAGACAGCTTTGCTGTTTAGGCCCTGTCAGTAGACAGAATACCAGTTGATTATAACGAATATTGGCACGTTGATAAGACATTGAACCCAATATTGGAAAAAGAAAATTGTATTCAATTCTCAGTCCTCTTCTATTCTTTAATTCTCCTAGTATGGCCACAAGGAGACTTACAGATTTTCTTCTTAATAACTTGGAAATGTTTGAACGGAGAAATCCGTGGATTAAATAACAAAGGAAAATATTGCCAAATTTCAAATTAGTGCATGGGCCCAAAAACGTTTATCACGCATGGATAAGTATTCAAAAAAACTGTACCGACTTCAAAAAAAAGAATAAGGTGCAGAACGTAAAGAGAAAGGGAATGAGAACAATCGCGAAAGAATGATAGACATGTAGACGGAAATAATGAAGGAAGAGTATAAACAGTTACAATGAATCTTGTCCATAGTGGCTTGATTTTTATAATACAAGAAGATGGAATAACCTTCATTTGAGCACTGCAAGGTCCGGGATATTTCATGTACACTTAATGCTTTTCATAGCCATCGTCGCCCACGGAACTTAAAGCCCGTTTAACACGATACTTGATCCAGCACAACACCTAGTATGCTAGCTGGTACTTGATATTGAGGACGGAACGCAGTGTGATAGAAACCGTGATAAAAGGTTTCACTCGATCATTGAACTTATGCTTGCGATGAAGCGGTACTGTAATCCACTGTTGCAAGTTGAACATATCCATGAAAGAATGCGACTTTTGGCTGCTGCAGTAATAGCAGGGATGGCGAAAAGAGTGCGAGTCCTACGAAGAAGAAGGCGAATTTGGGCAAGAGAATGGATCCGGAGAAGAGATGAAGGCCGTGGAGTCCTTCACACGCTCCAGGTTGAGATAAGGTAATGTTTTAAATAGAAATTCCACAATCACTGCTCAATCTTTTCCTTCATGCCATCGGTAGTTGCGCAAGGCTTTTAGCGCAGCACTTTAAGCGAACGAATTACGATCTTCACTTTTCGTGACAGAAGTCAAATGTTTTATTTTATTATGTTTAAATTTTTTAAATGGAAAATTACATGAAAAAAATTAAAGAAAACACTAGATTTCTAGCAAGTGGAACATGTGTGGCTCCTACAGTAACCATGAATACTTATTTAATTTTATTTGGGTTTATGATTATTCACAGCGAAATATTACAAATGTTTCTTAATTTTCCCTTTGTTAAGGCCACTGAATAAATAGTAACTTTCATCCACAATTATGTATTATTATCAATTATATTTTTCACATTTTTACCACTTTTAATTTGACGATCTGATTTTCATTTTTAAATGCTGGTAACCATTCCAACATTCCAAGTCAGTCACACTCAAAAACAAAAAAAGGATCTTTCTCAATATCTGTTGTAATTCTTTGTCAATTTACATGGATGTATGTGGGTCATCATAACTCAAATCAGCAAATGATTGTTCAATAGGGTCTCCGATTTTGCTGGAAATTATTGTATGTGTCGCATATGATCCCAAACGTGATACGCAGTCACCGTTTTGTGAAAAACACGTTATGTGTGATTTATGCGTTTTCAAGTTTTTCACATTTCATCTAAAAATGCGTGCCTTGAATCATGTTTTTACTTATATCTGATTTTAATAGTCGCAGAGCAAACGTTTGTACTTTGAATTGATAATTGCAAAGTTTAGTATTGCAGTTAAATAACGATAGTGTTTTAAATTGTTCTTCTCGATTTTCTATTGTTGTTTAATTTTATCCTTACAAATATTTTAATAACGTTCCTCAAATACCCCCTCTTAGAATCGGCCGAATCTTCTTATTCATTATCTATTGGGATTATTATGTCACAAAAACACCAAGCTTTACCAGTAAGTATGTTTATCAGGGCTCTTCGACAATTAAAAGCAAAGATATAAAAGACAATTCAAAGCACGTATTTTTGAATAAATGTGAAAATATAAAAAAACGCATAAATCACACAAAACATTATTATTGCAAGACAGTGTCATACGATCTCTTTTAGGAATGGGCGGATACAGACTAACATTTACGGGGGGTCATAACTGTCCGTTCCCCCCACCGAGAATATTCCCCGAGCAAGCCCAGTAATTTATTTCTTACCGATATTAGCCCGAAGCCAAGTCTTCGGCCGACGCAGGGTAGAACAACTGGGCTCCGTGGGCGCTGCACAGACAGGAAGTGTAGTCAGAATCCGCAAAGTTATGTGGATGGTGAGATACATGTAAATTCCGCAGTTTTCCAAAATTTTCAAAGCGAAATCTGGTAATTTTTCTCTCTTCTTCACGACCCGCTTCGACTTTTTGAACCAACAATGATGACTCTGGCTTATATCATCCTAATAAATAGCCTTTCTGCAGATTTTCCCCCCGTAGAGGAGGTTAAAATTAGTATAAAGTTTTCCACAAAACCCGCGGAAAACTTCGTATCAATCCTGATAAATATTTACAATTTCCCTTATAGCGGTTTCATCTTCTGATTTTATTTCAGTTTTGGACAAGATAGCTCGAAGATTAAATAAATTCATAACTTTCGTTGAAAGTCTGTCTCCAAGTCTGTGATCACTTTATCCAAAAGTTATATATATAAAAACAGATCTTCTAAAGAATTCCTCACACGACGCGGCAGGGTGGTTTTGAAGGCTGGTTTGGAAGGAAACAAGTCGTGGTATCGTTAAATCAACATCTAGTTTTTGACCTTTTTCCCATGCTTCATATTAGAGGCCATTAAAGATGGATGCAGCCTTTTCTCGCTTTGCTTCAAGAACGTCTTATAGTGTCTTCTACTGCATCACTACCCTTTTTAAAATATAATATTGTTGGTGCTCGAAGAAGGCGACTAAGTTATACAGTCCTGATATAACACTAAGACACGCCACTGAAAGGCTTTTTCCACTAAGGGCTAAACCTTTTTTGGACAACCATATTTAAAACATTTTCTCAATTTTTCATTAATTATTTTCACTACTATGTTTTAAGGGCACAACGGCAAGCACAGATAACCATGAAGTACTAATTATCAAAATGGCGAGGTATAAGTCTCTGGTATGTACAGGTAATACTTACAAATATGAATAATATTAAATATTAATATTTAGGCTGAATTAATTGGAGGTACTAGATTGAATGATGTGGCCTGCATTTGGTAAAGAAAGGTTGTCGTCATAAAGATAGCCGGAGATAGGAGAGCCGCAGCAGGGACCGGAAGACTTCCTAATACCTGCATTAGAGGGCTGCAGCAGCCTCCATAAAGTGTTGGTGCTTGAAGAAGGCAACTAAGTGATACAGTTACTCCTGAAATATCAATAAGAAACACAACTGAGTGGAGAAATTCTCGGTTTCGGATAGCTTGCATAAGAGAAAACGTATCAGATGACGCCTTTCTATTCTGCCAGGTAGAAATTTCTGCTAGAGCGTTGTGAATCTTAATAATCGATTTCCCTTGGAATTGAAGGCGTCCCTCGTAGCTCTCTATCCAATGGGTTTCGCAAATACCTTGAACAGAAGCACCCATTTCCATTTTAAAAACTTCATGTCTCTTTGGATAGGCGTTTGAAAAAGATACCATTTTTTTCAAAGTTCCAGAGGTATCACTGCATGAAACTATTTTTTGAGGATAAAATCCAAATTTTCATGCTCTACTTTGTAGAAACTTTTAATATTCATTACAATAAAGTTTTGTACTTTTCTACACTTTTTTGAAGTTATACTTCTTTGCGCCCGTTGGAGACTTTTGGGATGGGATGTTGGTCGAGAAACCGCGTCACGCTCTTTTCCGCGTCACGCTCTTTTCCGCGTCACGCTCTTTTTTGGGTGAGAAAAATCCACAATTGTACTCATTGATACGAATTCGTGGGTATTTCTAATCGAGCTAAAAGGATGAAATTTTCAGGGAAGGGTTCAAATTTGGTGTCGAGTCAGGAAAAAATCGAAAATCCCAATATTTTTCATTGGTTTCGAGTCCAGATAGGATTTTGTTTTTAAATGGGTTTAAATGGGAAAAACGAATAATTTACGTGTAGAGTAATTTTCATTCATTCATTAAAATATGAAATAATTTAGATACAAGTTTCATTCTTTGACTGAAATGAGGCCAAAAGATCAATGTATTTACTTCTTGCAACCGATGTTTCTCTATCGATCGATAAATTGAAATATTTGAAGTTTAAACGCAAAATTAATGCAATTTTCGATCTTTTTTTAATACTACGCGTTTCACCAATTTTATGGCATCGTCAGGTATAGTAGTTTGTTTACATA
Organism: Pyrrhosoma nymphula; assembly: GCA_963573305.1. Lineage (NCBI taxonomy): Eukaryota > Metazoa > Arthropoda > Insecta > Odonata > Coenagrionidae > Pyrrhosoma > Pyrrhosoma nymphula. The sequence continues at coordinate 120,987,147 of OY754331.1, read as the reverse complement.
TATTATATTGTTGTCGTTGTTAGATAAAGAATATTAAATTTGATTTTAAAGAAATGTTTACACTAAAAAAAATTACAAAAAGTAAATGAAACAAAAATGATAAGGAGGGTTAAAAAAATATTAACATGAAAATAGCAACAACAAACGCATAGGCGTAGCCACGGGTGTGGCACCTGTGGCACGTGCCACACCTGTTGCCCTGAAACCCAAATTATTTTTTCTCAAAATTTCCCTCCCGCAATAAAATGATGTCTCCGTTTTTCCCAATAGCCCTTTAAATAACCCGAATTGACAGGTTTATGAAGGCGTGAGTCTCTCGACGTGTCTAGTGTGAAGACAAAGATTATCGGGGAAACTTTTTTTTTCCAAAACTTACATTGTTCATTAAAAGTCCCTTAAATAATTTGGATTGACAGGTTTACAAAGGCGAGAATTTCATGACATGTCTATTGTCTAGACAACGATTATCGGGTAAACATTTTTTTGAAGTTTTGCAAATATAGAAATGCAGTGGGCGTATACAAAATTGGTCAATTAACTTCAAAAATAAAACCCCTCTTTCTCATTTTTTCAAAGTTAAACACTAATCATGATTGGTCAAAATTGTACAAAAGCCTCCACCTCTTTTCTGAAAATACGGAAACCAATTTTCTTCCTGTCTTTAATCGAATTAGTCTCAATTTTGACCTCGCTGTGAACATTTCGTGAAAGTTTGCGTCCATTACCATACTGATGATGCCACACCTATTGCCTCAGTGCCACACCTATTGCTGGTGGCTGGCTACGCCTATGAACCAACGGTACCCCGACAGAAGATCACGACGACATCAGATCACGCGACAACAGATCACGAAGAACAGATCACGAAGACAATAGATCACGACGACAACAGATCACGACGACAACAGATCACGAAAAACAAAAAACGCTGTATTTAAATAAGTGAAAGATAGAATAAACCTAATAACACGGGTTTTACTTCATCAGATATATTTCACTGTTATAATTCCTAATATCATGATACAAATAACACTTACACATTTTATTATCGTTTAGGGTTATTTGGTTGGGCAAATCGCCGTAGTTTTACGCAAAACAATCACCATTGGGGTGGGTTGGTTTAAAAGGGTATTCGTGAGAAAAGAAACGTAACCTTCCGCCAAATAACCTCCTCCCCAGGTAGCCTTGAAGGTTACCCGTGCCTCCAGTCTCAAAGAGTTCGTGCGTTTCCCCGCTTGGTAGCGCTGTCATCAGGTATGCCAGTAATGTTATCTCTCTCTACATTCGGAACGACTCCGCAGCGCCCCCCTCCCAATTACACATCTGCGACAAAATATCCGCAAAATATTGAAGGAAAATATATTACAAAGTAATTTTCCCATTTTAATCGTGATCTGTTGTCGTCGTGATCTGTTGTCGTCGTGATCTGTTGTCGTCGAGATCTGTTGTCGCGTGATCTGTTGTCGCGTGATCTGTTGTCGCGTGATCTAATGTCATGGATCCACAACAAACATTTACGTACATACAATGCTTGTCAAAAACAATGAAATCAAGGGGTGGTGGTATGAGAAAGGTCTACGTTTTTTAACGAAAGTTTTCCAGAAAGTAGTGTAAATTTCTTTCGAATATTTTACGGAATTACTGAATTTTGCCAAATACATTTACGATAGTAACAACAATATTTTTTAATTTTTAGCGTGTTTGCTGGATTTTCAATCAACCCGCTTGGGAGACTTTCGGAGCAAATTTCGGGATTTTTGTTGGACCAAAAAGAGGCTTCAAATGCCTACAGGCCTAATATGTTTAGACTTTGAAAATACAAGGATACATCCATGAATAGGATTGGCTTCGATTGGTCGTGGCTCTTTCTCAAGGCGGTAAACAATGAACGGATTATTACTTGTTAATATACAGAGATGCATGCACTTCAAATTTCCCAGGAACTGCGTTCGAATTATGACTTTTGTGACTCAATTTTTCGTTCAATAGTGAACATGATATAAGTAGAAAAAAGATCGTAACTGTTTCCTAGGTTATGTAAAAAATATTTGCTATGACCTTTCTGCGGAGCAACATATTATGCATCGAAGGAAAGCCTGTAACGTGGGGGAGAGTAAAAGATATAAGATTCCAGCACAAGAAATATCACGTAATATTAACAATATTTCTTTTCCTATCTCATGTTTACTTCAATTGAAGGAATTTAACTTTTCATTCATGGCGTGGAATTGCTTACTTTCGGATGACATTCATCGTAATAGACTTTGTAGAGTAAACGTGTCGTAAACGTGCATTGAATTATCGATTACCCCCCGAGGCAATCTATTATGGGGCCCTTGGGACTCTGGCCCGTCTTATACGTATTTCCTTTCAACGTGTTATGATGGGGCTGCAGGAAAACATGATATTTAAATGCTAGAGGCATAAATATCAATTGAAATCAAATCTCTGGTTGTCATTGACATTAGCTATTGTGGATTTTAGAGAAAAATATGATATTTTTCTGCTAAGAAAATAAATTTCAGACAAATATGAAGCCTAAAAAAATCAATAGAAAGTAACTTCGTCTATTCAGCCATCCGATAAAAAATTATCGGCTCTCGATCTTGAGTGAAAGTCTCCGCCTTGAGTGAGTACATTTAAAAAGCAAAAAATGAAGCCACTGCACCTAACCCAAATCTTAGCATGGACCACTAGGGTGATTACAAAATTGGCAATGTTCGAAATGTTGACCGGCTTAATCGGTTCTTGGTTCCAATCCGGTAAAAAAGAAAGGGGAAAAAATTTGGACTCGATCGGACAACGTTTAAGGGTCGCGCAACGGCTTCAAATTCTGGAAAATAGCGATTTTCATGGTAAAAATGACATATTTGCCTAATTTCCAGGGGCATGGCTGTCGCTTGGGTGGGTTTTCCACACGGGAGATGCTTCCACAGTGTTCCAGCAGTGATTAAACACCAATTACGACTTCGCCCGATGTTGGCGTCCGCGAGAGGGAGGGATAATAGCGACTTTTCGATTTTCTTCGGAGTAGGTAGGGACGCTGTACATTGGGCGCATGGGCCGGGACTACATTATTTTCTAGCCGAGATGCATCCTGAAATTCGCGGCCCTAAAGTTTAGATGATTAACAGCGAGGGTGTTCGGGGGTAGTGGACTTCGCGTACGGCTACGCACACCGAGGTTGCTAAATTTTGGGTGCGAAACTCGTTTCCCTTCGTGCGGTTAAACCCGTAAGTGACTCCAGCGTTTTTCTCTCCGGCATTATGAGCAAGAAGACAAGGCGAGCCCATCAGATTTGCAGATTGGGGGCTCCATCCCACGTAGTGTGTGTCCAAAGCTCCCAACACTTCGCCAGTTCTTACAGTATTTCAAACACCTTATTGAAAATTAGAAGAAAACTGTTCGTGAATGTGCCAGGCCGACTATTTGGAAATCTGAGGTGTTCTGGAAAAAAAGCAGGAATTGCGATTGCAGAGGTAAGGAATACTACGGAGATTCTTGTACACATTGACAACAGCTTTTTATATCTTAAGAAAGACAAATAACGTATGGGGAAAACGTTGGGAGACGCGGCGCAGTAAGTTAATGACTGACCAAGCCAATACTCTTGACATTGGCCATATCAATGCCATGGATATGATGAAGCTAGAAAAGGATTGACTATTCTACAAGTCCATGGGGGAAAACCGCTTCGATTACATGAGCTGATTCGATAAGGATACTGCTAAGCACGATGAAGGTAAAGTAAAACGGCCCGAATCAGCTGGGACACAGAAAAGGAGGAGTGGAGATTCGCTCAGCTATTGAGAAAAGTGGAGGTGAAACGTGTATATTGTACACCGCGAGTCCTGAAAATTGTTTCTCGACGACGATTCCAAGGATAAGGATTAGTAAATCAAGGCGCATATTGTTATTTTGTAAAATTCCTCTTGAATGTTTAACTTCATAGGTCATACGTATTGTAGTTTAAGCCTAACCCAAGGTTCTGTTGGGAAGCGAATAAGACTGCTTTTATACATAGGGAATCCTCGTTAGAAAGGACCCAGACAAGTCACCGGAACGCTGTCCATGCCATAACTGCCGCATCAATAGCAACTGTACATACTCTTTGGATTTATAAAAACGTTCTTGAAATTTTCGGTGCGCAAACATCGTAAAGAGAAACGTCAAGGCACCTTTTATACGTCAATGAGTCATTAATTGAAGTACATTAATTTGAATTTCTTTCATTTATCTTTTTTCTGAAACTTTACTTAAATCTACGACACATTAGTGTCTTAACGTTGCCTAAGGAATATTCCCAACCCCGACGAAGTTCTTAAATTCTGCATCCAGGAAGTTCAGGTACCGTTACAACTTCGCGTAAAGTTCGTACTGCCGTTCTTATTTACTTCACCAGTTTATTGAATTTTCATTTCGTCTATTGTTTCCAGATTAAACAACCACGCGGGGATTATAAGGAGCTTCTGATTTGACCATCATGTTCCTCGGCGTTCCTGGGGATGCTGTCTATTCGTTGAAAAAGCCAAGTGCAATCCATAAAGCTCGGTGGATGGCAAAGGCATTGTATTGCATTAAGATGGCAAAGGCATTGTATTGCATTGCGCTAGGCTTAGATTACTTGAGCAATTGAGAATAGATATCTTTCAGAGCGACACGGAGAACATCATATTAGAACCCCACTATATTTCCAGGTCCGACAGAAACGATAAATTAAGAGAGATATTTTGCCGAACGGATAGGTATGGGAATTCGTTTTTCCCCCGAACAATAAGGGACTTTAATAAATGCAAGGCGTAATTTCATAGAGCGTTTCCTTTTTATATGTAAACGGCTGGTGTCCTAACACCCCCCGCCACACGCCTATTGAGGCGGCTTGCGGGGTAGTATGTAGATGTAGATGTAGATGAAGATTTGGATGTTCAGCAAACAATTTAATTTCACTGCTAAGCTCGAGAGCGCCTTCTTCCGTGTGTGCGTTTTCATTACGTACTAAGCGCCGGTCTGGTACCGGGCACCTTTTTCCATGGAGGCGCCACGCACTGACCTTCAGTTCTTACATGTTTTAGCTCAGAAGAAAAAAGTGGCCATCACTGGAAGATATTCTATGAAATATTTGCAGCACATTTTTGGTACTTTTATAAAGTTATTGTGGGGCTCGCTTTGTTGATCCAAATATTACATAACATGAAAAACAAGAAATGGGGAAAAAAGTAACGAGAGGGAAGGGCAGGAGAGTCCCCAGACTAAGGCGATTCCTATCTCTGATGCAAAAGTGGCTTCTGATTTTGTGAACAACAAACACTAGCACATTCTTCGACTTCCTTGTCATTTTTCAAATAATTTTTAATGCAGGATCCAGATTTGTGGATGAAGAATGAAAATTATCCCGCAAGACGGCTAATAGTTCTGAACATTAGAGTAGTAAATGGCACGGCTGAAAGAGGGGTTGCTTTGATAACGAATTTCCTTACGGGTAATAACCTAACCAAAGATGAACAGCAAAGGCAATATTTGTTAGCAATTGTAGCTGAGTATAGGAAAAGTTATGATGATAAAAATGCTGTAGAAAATTCCGAGTGACATATGGTTTGTGTGATCATTGTTAGCCAAAATAAAAATAAAATTATTTAAATACGAGGATTTTTATTGCCGTTCCCGCTCACAATGTACAGCGTCACTACCCACGCCAAAGAAGACCGGAAAGTCGTTATTACCCCGCCCTCTACCGTACCCCCACATTGGGTGAAGACGTAATTAGTGTCATACTACTACTGGAACACTGTGGAAGCTTCTCCCGTGTGAAACACCCACCCAAGCGACAGTCATGCCCCTGTAAATTAGGCAAATATGTATTTTTCACCAGGAAAATCGCTATTTTCCAGAATTTGAAGCTGTTGCGCGACCTCTAAATGTTTCCCGATCGAGCCCAAATTTTTCCACTTTCTCTTTTACCGGATTGGAACCAAGAACCGATTAAGCCGTTCAACATTTCTAACATTGCCAATTTTGTAATCACCCTAATGGACCACCAGGGGAGGTCATTGGGGGCCCCAAGGGCTTTTCAATATAGCCTATGTTACAGCTAGATACCTATATTTTCTATCTACATAACAAATTTCAGCTCAATCGTAGTTTTTGAGTGATGGAGCAACAGACAGTCTGACGGACATACAGACACCATAACATTTTTTTATATGTATAGCTGAACACTGCGAAGCTCGGGATAACACTTCCTTTATAAATTATTATGTAAGAGGAGAATCGATTGAAGAAAATGAAAATTTTCATCATATCGGGTATCCATAATATAATTTTTAGCTCTCTATCTTGAGTGAAAGTATTTTTTTTTGCAAAAAACTTTAACCATTGCACAAAACCCAATGCTTTGAATTCCTAATCAAGTTAACTGAGCAAAATGAATTTCCAATGCGTTAAAGACCACAGCTGGTTGTCAAGGAAATATGCTGTTGTTGATTTCTGAGAAAAAAAGAAACCACTGCATGAAACCCAATGCTTAAGCATTCCTTATCAGCTCAACTAAGCTAAGTCAATTTTAAATGCGTTAAAGACCAAAATCTGGTTGTCAAGGAGATATATGCTATTGTTGACTTCTGAGAAATATGTGCGTTTTTGCAGCTTAAAACGTGGTTTTCAGACAAATACGAATGGGAAAAGATACTTGATTGAAATAATTATAAACTTTATTCTTTTAGCCATTTGATAAAAAAATCCCAACCGTCTATCTTGAGCGGAAGTAGTTTAAAAAAGATAAAAATGAAACCACTGCACATTACCCAATTCGTAGCTTAAACCACCAAAGGGCCCATTTTGGGACCTTTTGGGGCCCTGAGGTATTTTTAAATAGCCTAAATAAAAACCTTCTCTTTGAAAAAATACATATATGTGCCAAATTTCATGATGATCGGTGAAACGGTGTCCAAGTCTATTAATCTCGGACGGACAAACAAACAAACATCCATATATATATATAGATAGATATAAATTAAGCCTGCGTATGTTAGTGACCGCAAAACTGGAAAACCAGCCGGTCGATTGACTTGAAACTTTAGTGAGTAGATGTGCGCGCGCTCAAAAAGGTTTATACATGATAAAAATTGCAAATTTCGGGGTTTTTTACCATAATATCGTTAAAATTTACTCCCATAATAAAAGCATTGAATTTGGTGCAGGTGTTTTTTATTTCCTTTTTAATATACTACTACTTTTTTAATATGACATTGGATGGAAATTTGTAACATAGAACGTATAAAAACATGTTGTATTAAAATACTTCATTCAATTTCACTATACGCTTTGTTTTTGTCCAAATATCGCGTTTTTATCTCTAAATTCATCAATTTTTCTTCCTTTTCAACAATACAAAATTTCCTCGGCATCCAGGCGTGAATATCCAGTTAATAGCGATTTCATGAATGGGAATACACGACTGCAGAATTTAAAGGCCTGGTTCAGTGGCTAATTTGATAGTTGTAGTCAAACGACTGGAGTTCCCTTTCCGCCTTGCCTTCACAAACAACGTCAGTCGCTTCAAGCGTGCGGCAAGTTGTTGGCACAGTTGTGAATAACTGCATCAAATCAATCCATCGATGCAACATTCGAAAGAGAACTTCTCAGAGATCAATCATACAACAGAAATGACTTACAGCTGTTTGTCCAAAAAAATACACCGAAACAACCTTCTACAACAAAACGAATTTGATACCACAAAACGAACACATTTGATACCATCATACAAGCTGTGGCCAACCAATTCGGGGATTGTATTTTTGGACGCTCAACGTGGAACTGGACAACCGTTCTTAATTTCCTCGATCCTGGTTAAAATTCGTTCAAACAGCCATATTTCGTAGGCTCTTTCTTCTTCGGGCATTGCTGTTACGTTAATTGAAGGAGGGAGAACAGCGCATTCAGCACTTAAACTGTCGCTAAACATACAATTAACAGAAAACCCAACATGTAACATTTCATAATCATCAGGAATGAGAAAGGTTCTTCAGGCGTGAAAAATCATTGAAAAGGATGAGTGTAAAATGGCTCAGAAGAAGTCATTGGAAGCATTAGACCATACATTGAAAGACTTAGAAATAATCAGGTTCCATTTGGTAGAGCATTAGTATTACTATCCGGGGACTTCAGGCAAACGCCTCCAGTTATACCTCGATCATCAACAGCTGATTAATTACATTCCTGCTTGAAATATTCAACTCTTTGGAGCATAGTCAAAAAATTCACATGACAACAAATATGAGTTCAAACCGATCTTTCAGCTGACATATTATCAAGAATATTACTCAAGGTTGGTAAGCGAAATAGTACATTTCTTAAAACAATAATTGTTCCTTACAAATATGAAGTTTTTACGCCCAGAGTGATATTAAAAAAATAACATATTTGTACGTCAATTCGTCGATATTTAGAGTACTTGGACGAAAAATGTTGACAGAAACATGCTTTTATTGAGAAAAAATATCGAAAAAACTTTATACCATTTCCAAGACTGACTATATGGCGTATTTGTCACATAAAATGATGCACATATAAATGAAATGTTGTCTAAGAATAGCTTTTTTCTGTTTTAATTATTATAATGAGTTCTCAATGACCCAAGATTATATATACAGCAATCTTAAAGCTTGCTGCGAAAGGTGAAGTTGTCCCCATTTGCTATTCATTATAAGGAATTTTCCTAATTAGAGTCCTGTCTTTTAGGCCTTAGAGGACAGGGCTTTAGAGTGCTTTTTCCACACGGCACCTAAATGTGATATGCACGCGGTGGGGATACTGCTTATCCCATCGTTTTAAGGAACGTTTCAATTATTCATTTTTCTTATTTTTATCCCACCTAAGAATCGTAGCGGGACATGTTTCGTTTGACATTATCACGAGAACCACTTAAAATACACGCGGTAGGAACGTGGCGTTTAAGGAAGTCGGGCAAATATAAGTGGGGACCAGTGATCTCATCGTCAGACACTTTCCTGTTCTCCCCGTTGCACATTGTTATTTGGTGAGTATTATTTTTAATACTTGGGGAAATATACGTTCTAACCACGACTAGATACGTATTTCTTCGCGGCTCAGTGCATGGGGTGCAAAATTTGGTCGATTCGCGAACTCAGAAGATTTAAACTTAGCGTCATCTATAGTAGGACGATTTTCGCTATGGTCGCCGTTCCACCGTAAACTCACTTTCCTGCGGTTGTACGAAAGGCTTGCTCATCGCCATCCGAAGTACTCTACATTGTGAGGCTTACTTCAAACTCTTTTTTGTAATAGATTATCAAACCATTCACATCCTTTTCCCAAGTTTACAAAAAAATTGTTACTGTCTTGGGACGGTAGATAGAAGCGAAAACTTCAACTAATAATTTATGATTGATGGTGTATATTAAAGTAAAATATGGCAGGTTTATTTAAGATGAAAAAGCATAACTAATTTTGCATAAAATATGTTATTTTTTATTTTTTATTCATTTTTATATTTTTTATTGTTCCTCAATTGACAAATTATTTACATCATTATTACAATATTTAATAAATGTAATTATTAGCTTATGATAACTAAAATGGGATACAAAAATATGTGATTTAATATTATGTATATATGTATCTAGAAAATACAGCATCTATTGTCGTTCCACCTTTTGTTGTTGCGTCGTTTCTATTGTTATTATTCATTGTCAAACCTAATTCATTTTCAAAGAAATCTAGCAATGGCTGGGCATTATCTTTTCCAAAATCAACATTAAAATCTCCGCTTATTATTAATGGTATTTTATCATAGTCTTCGCCGAGAATCCGCGAACCAATTTTTGTATACCGTAATAATTGGAAATATAAGAATTTTATTACATTTTTATTACTTTAAAATTATAGCAAAAATTGTTATAATCATACATTTAATTGTGTCAATGAAAAACATTAAATTCCTTACGTGGCGAAGAGATTACTTTTGCTATACTTTGGCATAAAACGGATTTGAAACAAGCTTCTCAAAAGCATGAACAAATTTAGAAAAAAATATTGGATGATTTTACAGATATTTCGTCAATTTTACTATGTTCGCTTCGCGGCAATAGCTATAGCACACACTCTCTTAAGCCTAACATATTCGTATGTACTATATACATAGGGCGCGCAGTCTCTTTCTCTTCTCTTCGCCGTACAATATTCGTATGTGCTAAAGATAGTGGGAACGGAACTCTTAAAATTTAACGCTTCGAGTGTCATGCTTTTGCGTTTACTCCCATGGAAATAAAGCCGAGACGAGGCGTAGAGTAGACCCTCCCAAGAGAAGTTCTCACTTCAAAATAATTATTGTTTCCTCTTTTTTTTTGTTGAACAGCATACTTATGTGGGATTAGACTCAAACCTTAATCAATCGTTTAATCTTCAACGACTAATACCTTCCATTGCATTGGTCACATTTGCTTTACTGCGACGTTCTTAAAGTTAATATAACGCTTTCTGTGCCTTTTGCAAGTCTGACCAGCTTGCAGCAATTTGTGCCGACTCGATCAAATTTGAATGGAATGCTTCATGCTCTGACCAGAAATATAATTTCCACTAATGATGAACTGCGATCGAAAGTAATTCCACAAATATATTACAGCGTCTCTGCCATCTTTTTCAGTTCACCATGAAGTGGTTTCTCGTCCTAGGTTTGTTTGTAGTTGGAGTGGCGCTGACTGAAGAGGCAGCTTTGGGTAAGTAATACTTTACAAACTGTCATTTTATCACCCATCAATCCCCATAAATCATCACTGTTCACCTTAAATTAATGAATGTAGTACACCAAAATACCAAACCTTAACGGTTTACCAATCTGGAAAATTATATATATTTTTCTTTCAACGGAAATATTTCCCATTAAAAATTCTCCGAGGCTCCAATAACGTTCTCAGTCAAATTACTGAAGGTGTGTTGATTTCTCTGGGTGTTAAGTAAATATTATTTAAATTCTGATGTCTGTCCTTGGATGTTTTCGTCATTCACTGGCCTCGAACATTCTCCATAATTTTGTGTTGTGCCAACTTAAGATTTTTATGTGTTTTTCATATTGAAATGTAAGAAACTTGGTATGATTCCACAGTTATTTTTCTGGCCGTGCCAGGTTTCAAGACCTAATTTTAAGGTTTAAAATGGCATAATATGCTGAAACTTGAGTTTGTCAGCGCAATGAAGCGTGGAATCATATCGAGTTACTTTCTTCAGTATGAAGAATATCAGACATTTCTAAAGGTTAACAACGGTGAGTGTATTTAATGTATTTTTCCTTCAAATTTATAATAAGTTAATACAGGGTTTATTTAAGTAGAATTCACCTGGGAATAAACATTTGAGGAGCTAGATACCAAGTACTCACAGTGGTAAAACTAATGATTTTCCCTCTCCACCCCACGCAATCCTTTTAGTTGCAATTTACTAAGCATTTCCGTTTGACCCACAGGTTCTGAGGAGAATCAAGTGCAGAAGTTAGACCCGGAAGATGATGGAAGAATGCTAACCTTGTTTGACGTCATTCCTGATCAAGCCCGCGCAGAACCTTCTGGGAACGAGAGTGAGTCGTCCAAAAAACATTGCAGACACTGCGATGATTCGGACGAGAGCAACTCGTCTGAAGATCATTGCTGCAGGAGGCACCACAGACACTGCTGCAGGTGTCACCACAAGCACAGATGTTGCGATCATTCGGACGAGAGCAACTCGTCTGAAGATCATTGCTGTAGGAGGCACCACAGACACTGCTGCAGGTGTCACCACAAGCACAGATGTTGCGATCATTCGGACGAGAGCAACTCGTCTGAACATCATTGCTGTAGGAGGCACCACAGACACTGCTGCAGGTGTCACCATAAGCACAGATGTTGCGATCATTCGGACGAGAGCAACTCCTTTGAAGTACTTCGATGCAGGAGGCCCCACAGGCGAGGAAGCAGCTCTGATTCGGACGATAGCGACTCTTCCGAAGAGTATCACCAAACGAGACCTCACAGGCGCGGTGGTTCCCGTAGCAGTTCCGGCGATAGTGACTCGAGCGAGGACCGAAGCAGGCCTCATCACCGCAGAAGGGGACACAGGCACCATCACAGGGGATAGGGTAACCATGGTAACTAATACAGGAAGGAATCACATGATCTCGAAATTTGTAGTTGGACGTGACGTCACCATCTCTCAAGACGAATCACAACTTCTTAGGCGTCAGTAATAGAATTTTTGCGATGTTGTGACGTCGTTATTTTGTAAGCGACGTCATAGCCTCTCAAACAAATAGAAATCTTTAAGTCGTCGTCATTATTGGAATTTCACGATCTTGTAATGACCGCTCATTGGGCGTGACGACACTGTCCCATTTGTGGACATCATCGTTTGAGTATATTGAGGTATAAACTTCAAAATTCCGTCATTGTCGAGAATCGAAAATTCTGAGGCCTTCCTGAATTAGGAGCACGAGTCTACATGGGCTAACCCATGTTCAGGTCTCCGAAGCCATGAGTAAAGCAGAGCCAAGGAATTATTTAACTCCAAGATCAATTCATTCGTAGAATATCGCCCGCGATTATTGAAATTGGTGTCCTGAGGTTGAGGTGTCGCATCATCTTCATCTTTTTGCTAAACGCACCTCAATCTTACTCAATGTTCACCTATCAACTTCCCTGTCATTTCTTTCTTATCAATGTTCTTTCTTCCTGCTTTATTCATGTAAATAAAACTATATTTGCATCCAAAAGTTATTTATCGTCTTTTCTTTGGCTAAGGTTGCTCTCGAAAATGTGCTAAACCTCTCCCTCAAAGAATGTTCTTGGAAACGTTGTGGAGCTGAACATGTTAAATAACGAATTAAGTACTACGTAGGTATCTAATGTAGTTGGCTTTCGCAGTACTGTTATGCAGGCATTTGGTTGTCTTCCGGGCTCTGCTGCGTCCGGTTACCTTTATGATGACAACATTTCCTTACCATTGCAGGCCACATCATTCTATTAAAGGGGCATCCAGGTGTAGGAGACTCAAAAAATAAAAAAAAATATTTTTTGCTTAAAAGGTCCCTTGGGGTCCCTGGAACATGGTCTGACCCAAGCGAACGCCCATTTAAAACTTTACGCGGCTCTGGAGGCGATGGGGCATATCGCTGCGCCGGCCAGACGTAGGCTACTGCACATGCTTTGAGCACGCTATCCGATTCTCGCACTTTCGTTCGTTCCCGGGAGGGTTCAAGCGTGAAAATAGAAGTTACAGGTTCAGTCCAAATGTTTGTACGCTCCCAAGAGAAAGGATCCTGCTGTTACAATGTGTCATTGGTGATTGTGACTCCAAAACTTACAAATCCGTAGTGGAAGTTTGTCCGCATGGTCCATATTGCCATGTCATCAAGATGTGTGGGACATGTCGGCAAAAGAATGGGGATCTATCTTGGAAACATTGTAAAGAAGCATAAACTCAGAGGCAAAGGTAGGCTAACTAGGAAACCAATTGATAAACTTAGCTCATACTATGGGAAAGCAATCAGAGAAAATGCTGATGCTGATGTGTATTGGTATCTGGGCCTCATATTACCATAGACTCTCAACTGACACCAAACCGTAACATCAGATGTGTCCAGAAGGGGAAAACAGTTGGTGTGATTGTCAACGGACTAAGGCTAAAAATAAAAAATCCTAACCCACACCTGTGTGAAGCAAAGAAGATTGTGGCAGCATTGAAGCTTGTCCACACTGACTTGACCAAGATGGATTTATTGGAAAGATATACTGGATTACACACACACAATGCAAATGAAAGTTTCAACAGCATTGTACGGAAGATGGCTCCAAAAATGGCTGGAAATGAAGTAACACCAGACCTCGGGTGGGTTTATGAATGGTGGGACGGAGTGTTGTGAGGGGAGGGGTCTGTAAGGGCTCCTAGCAGCCGAAAGTGGAGTGAAGGGGAAGGGAAGTTGAAGTAGCGGGAGGATATCGGATGTGGGGGAGTGGCAGTTTCTCTTCCAAACATGGAAATAACGAACTCAACAGAGAGGAATACAATAAATTATATGGTAATTACGTAGATTAAAAGTTTCATTTTTAGCTAGCGCACAAAATTCTAAATTTTCCAAAGCATTAGGTGAATACGCCTTCTTCTGCATATGAGGATGAAGAGTGAAAGAATGTATGACAGTACAGAAAACTTTATTGAAGGAGAAGACGACTAGTGCAAGATAAATACAGACGACTGGAACACAGTGGTAGGAGAGACGGAGGATGGCAAAACAGTGGAAAATTTGCTTTAGGAGAAAGGAATGAAAGGGAAGACATACTGGTGGACATCTGTAGAGGAAAAAAATTGTTTGTAGTCAACACATGGTTTGAAAATCACAAAAATAGGAGATTTATATATGGATAGTACCAGGACAAATAGCTCGCTACCAAATTGATGATATTTTAGTGGATGAAAGATATAGAAATGCTGTGAACAGAGCAAAATGTCTATCATGGGCTGATATTGCCAGCGACCATGTACTACTAATGATGGAGATGACAATTATATTAAAGAAAATTGAAACTGCAAAGGAAGTACATCAATGGAATATGGAAAGATTCCATAATGTAGATTTTTAAAATGGGTAAATTATTAACGTAGGCAATGACGGAAGGTAAGAAATAAAAGGAGATGGTAGAAGAGACATGAAAAAGAATAAAGAATGCCATAAAAAAACAGTAGAGAAAGAAATAGATTATTACAAAGGTAAAAGAGCTAAGAAACCTTGGGTAACTGCGGAAATATTGAAGAAGATGGAAGAAAGAAGGCAATACAAAAATAGAAGTGGGGAAGAGAAGAGAGTGTGATCCCGAGCAACGCCGGGTAATTCAGCTTGTATTGTATAAAAAGGTAAGAAAATTTACACTGAATGGTAAAGGAAGAAGTAAAATGAGAGTGATTACGAGTAAAGATAGAAAAGAAATATTTGGGGAGCTGGAGGTATCAGAAAAGGAGAGAGGCCTTAAGAGTTCTGAAGTCTGAGATAGTACAAGCAATGAAGAACGTGTAAAATGGAAAGGCAATGGGAATAGAAGAGCTTCAAATTGAATTTTTAAGTGCTAAGAAGAAGTGGGTCAAAACGAAACAGTAGAAGTGTGTAACAAAATATATGATAAGGGAATATGGCCAGATGATTTTATAAAGACGATTATGATACCGATTCCAAAAAAGCAGGCATCTGAAAGTGTGAGGAACACAGAACCATTGGTTTAATTTCACATGCAGCTAAAATGTTTTTCAGAGTTCTGAACCTGAGAGTCCAAGGAATAATGGAAGAGAATATATGTGAGGAGCAGTTTGGCTTCAGAAAAGGAAGGGCTACAAGAGACCCCATTGAGTTACTCAGGATACTTGGTGAAAGATTTAGCGAAAGAGGAAAAGGAGTATGCCTCTGCTTTATAGATTTGGAAAAAGCGTCCGACAGGGTTAAATGGGATAAGCTGATGTAAATTATGAAAATAAAGAAAGTATACTGGAAGGATAGGAGGCTGATAAGGGAATTGTATAAGGTCCAGAAAGTGATGATTCAAGTTGATGGAAAATTGACAGAATGGATCGACCAGGATAGAAGGGTAAGGCAAGCTGATGACAACCAACACTTCTAGGAATGATAAAATGTTTAGAGGATGGAATGAAAGTAAATGTTGGGAAAATGAAAGTGATGAGAGAAAAGTGATGGGGGAAATTTTGAATGTTATGACAAACGAAGGAAGGTTACAGCAGGTTAGAAGGTATAGATATCTGAGGAGCATGCTGATGGAAGATTGGAAGATTGAGACAGAGATAAATTCAAGAATAACTATGGGATAGGAAGCTCTTAATAAGAAGAGAAATATGTTATGCAGTGGTATGGACCTAGAATTGTAAAAGATACTGGTGAAATATTATGTTTGGAGTGTTATATTGTATGGATGCAAAACGTGGACATTGAGAATAAGAGAGAAGGACAGGATCAATGCTTTTGAGATGTGGGTGTGGAGGAGGCTAGAGAGAGTGGAATGGGCGGATAGAGTAAGAAATGAGTAGGTGCTGGTTAGAGTTAGGAAGGTAAGAACACTAATGAAAAAAGAATAGAAAGGGGAACTGGATGGGACATATTTTAAAAGAGAAAGGGATTTTAAATATACGGCAGTCGAGGAACAGTGGAGTGAGAAAAAAGAAGAGGAAAAAGAAGGCTTAAAATGACAGACGATGGGAGGATAAGAACAATGTACAAGGAAACCAAGGAAGAGACCCGGGACAGGATCAATTTGGAGACAGTTTTGCTGTTTAGACCCTGTCAGTAAGCAGAATACCAGTTGATTATGATGAATATTTGAACGTTGATAAGACATTGAACCCAATATTGTAAGAACCCCAACAATAAAAAGAAAATTGTATTCAATTCTCAGTCCTCTTCTATTCTTTAATTAACAAAGTAATGCTCAAGTAGACTTACATATTTTCTTCTTAATGACTTGGAAATATTTGAACTGGGAAATACGTGGATTAAGTTACAAATGAAAATATTGTCAAATTTCAAATTAGCGCAGAGGCTCCAAAAAACTTTATCACTCATGGACAAGTTTTAAAAAAACAGTACCGAATTCAAGAGAAGAATAAGGTGCAGAACTTACAGAAAAAGGGAATGAGAACAATCGCGAAAGAATTATAGACATGTAGACGGAAATAATAAATGAAGATAAGAAACAGCAACAATGAATCTTGTCCATAGTGGCATAGTAGCTTGATTTTTATAATACAAGAAGGTGGAATAACCTTTATTTGAGCACTCTAGGGTCCCGGATATTTCATGTACACTTAATGCTTTCCATAGCCGTCCTAGGCCACGGAACTTAACCCTCCAATACTTGTGTAAGAGTCGATTAGACCCAAGCGCATTTCAAAAAATAACTTTGTCGCTTTTAATCGTTGAATATTCAGTGGGACCCCGCTAATCCGAACTCGGATGGTCCGACTCCTCGTTTAGTCCAACCGTGTGGTCGCTTATCCGTGTTTGTTTACGTATCCGGTGCATCGCTCCGTTCAAGTCTACTCCTGTCGATGATTCATCATTGGCGATGTGGATCAGTAGACCGGTGACAGTTGATACAGTCAGTGTGGTTGCCATTTTCGTTTAAATACAGTTCGATCCGCGTTCGTTACTGCGTACTGTATGTGATTTTATTATTCTGTGTCCAGGGGCATTTTGTCAATTAAAAAACGCAAACACGTCACACTTTCTTTAGCGGAGAAACTAAATGTAGTACTCGAAAGGTTAGACAAAGGTGAGTCTGTAAAAAAGTTGCAAGTGAACTAGGGGTTGGCATAACAACAATAAAGGACTGGAGAAAGGACAGGAAATATCTTGAAATTCATTCAATGTCAATTGATGATAAGAAAGAACTGAAAAATCGAAAAACTTTGAAGAAGCCAAAATGTGATGTTATAGACAGTGCTTTGTGGGTATGGTTTGAGCAGGAGATAAGAAAATTAACTCCATTATCTGGACCAATCATAAAAGATAAACCACTAATTTTGTATAATAAATTGGGAGGAGAGAATGACAACGAAAAATTCACAGCAAGTGAAGGCTGGCTGCATCGCTAGAAAAAACGACACGGGATTCAGAATGTAACAATTTCTGGCGAGAAGCTGTCTACTGATGATGTAGCTTCTAGTGAATTTATTCCGAGATTCGAAAACATAACTAAGGTCCATAAGTTGACACTTGATCAAGTGTACAATATTGATAAGTCTGGATTGAACTACAAGATGCTCCCTACAAGAACTCTAGCTGCACAAAATGAATTTGTACAAGGTAATAAACTCGCCAAAGAAATAATATTAATCGCTTTCTGCAGTAATGCTAATGGCAGTCACAAAATGCCATTGTTTGTTATCCGGAAGGCAAAAAAACCAAAGGTGTTTAAAAATATTAATATGACATCTTTACCAGTTTTTTACCGAAACCAAAAATCAGCATGGATGGAATCCGCCCTTTTCAAGGAATGGCTTTATGATCAATTTGCCCCTGCCGTTACAACACACATTAAAAACTTCCTTCTGTGCAATAATATTACTCAACAATTCAATATCTCATCCATCTGAAAAAGAACTGAAAAAAGGTGAAATACAAGTTTTAATCCGCAAAAAATCCGTACTCAGTCATAGGTACTGTATTGTGGAAGTGTCCGTCTTTATTTGGTAAATTACGACAAAAGAACTAATATTTCAATTCCCCAAAAATATAAGTAGTACTGCTTGGCATAAATGCACAATAACGAATATGGAGAAATCATACAATGTAGCAGAAAAACTTAGTCCGGCAACTTAATAAAATACAAAGGAAAGCTGCGCGATTCGTCAAAAACAGCTACGGGCGTACTGACAGCGTTACACAGATGTTATACGAATTAGGCTGGGAACCGCTAGAGACTCGGAGGCTGCGCGCTAGGCTTAGATTGCTTGAACAATTGAGAATAGATATCTTTCCGAGCGACACGGAGAACATCATATTAGAACCCCACTATATTTCCAGGTCCGACAGAAACGATAAATTAAGAGAGATATTTTGCCGAACGGATAGGTATGGGAATTCGTTTTTCCCCCGAACAATAAGGGACTTTAATAAATGCAAGGCGTAATTTCATAGAGTGTTTCCTTTTTATATGTAAACGGCTGGTGTCCTAACACCCCCCGCCACACGCCTATTGAGGCGGCTTGCGGGGTAGTATGTAGATGTAGATGTCTTGCAAAAATAACGTTTTGTGAGTTTTATGCAGTTTTTATACTTTTACATTTTCGCCAAAAATACGTGCTTTGAATAGTGTCTTATATCTTTTAGTTTAACTGTCGAAGAGCACCTATATACCTACATACTTAATGGTAGCGCTTATAGTTTTTGTGATATAATGATACAAATAGACAATGAATAAGAAGTTTCGGCCGATTCTGAGTGGGAGGATTTGAGGCACATTATAAACAATATAAGTAAACAAAAATAGGAAATCAAGAAAAACAATCTTAAACAATGTCATTATATAACTGAAATACTCGGCTTTACAATTAAGAACAAACGTCTGCTCTGCGACAATTAAAATCAGAGATATAAGTTTAAACATTATTCAAGGAACTCATTTTTAGATTAAATATGAAAAACTCGAAAACGCATAAATCACACATAACATGTTTTTTTACAAAACGGTGACTGAGTATCACGTTTGGGGTTATATGCGACACATACAACAATTTCCAGCAAAATCGGAAACCCTAAGGGGCAATCGTTTGCCGATTTGAGGTGGGATGACCCAAATACATACATTTATATCGACAAAGAATTACAACAAATTTTGAGGAAGATCCTTTTTTTCGTATATGATTATGAATCAGTGTGACTGACCGTGGTTGGAATGATTACCAGCATTTGTGAATGAAAATCAGGTCATGAAATTAAAAGTTGTAAAAATGTGAATAATATATTTGATAATAATACATAACAGTGATTCAAAGTTTCTCTTGATTCAGTGGCCCTAACAAGGGGAAAAATAAGAAACATGTATAGAATATTTCGCTGTGAAGAAACGTAAACAAAAAATAAATTTTAAAAGTATTCATGGCTGCTCTAGGATCGAGTAGGGTGAACCTATCCCACTTGCTAGCAACCTAGAGTGTTTTCCTCAATTTTTATTCTTATCATTTTCAATTCAAAAAAATGTACAACATATTAACTGGAATTTTTCGACTTCTGACACGAAAAGTGGAGATTGTAATTCGTTCGCTTTAAGTGCAGCGCTAAA
The DNA here is from genome assembly GCA_963573305.1 of Pyrrhosoma nymphula. Lineage (NCBI taxonomy): Eukaryota > Metazoa > Arthropoda > Insecta > Odonata > Coenagrionidae > Pyrrhosoma > Pyrrhosoma nymphula. The sequence goes on along the minus strand of OY754331.1, from coordinate 120,967,324 downwards.
AGACTTGCACCTTCAGTGCGGCATGACGTTATATCACGTCATGGTGGACTATCCCTTAGGGCTGATGACGTGGCATCACGCCATCGTTACCCTGAAATTAATTGTATAAAAGCGCGGATATTCCTTATGTTACCCTATTATAAATATTTAGTTCCTCAGATTATTTTTATTTAGTTGACGGCAATAATTACTGCCTTCAGCATGTCCTCTTTTGTCTGTATCACCCTGAGTGATTGTTTTGGCCCGTTAATTGTCAAAACTCATATTAAACCAATTGGAAACTAAAATAAAATGTATTGATTACAGATGGTGCGTAAGCGAGGAGTAAAAACACGAATCTCGCAGGTCGAGGCGGAGGCGACGCCGTCTGAGGGAGAAATTCCTTTTCCTCAACTTCAACGGAAGACCAGCAGCCTTCAACGTCTGCACAGGATCCGCAACCGCCGACGTAGAGGCAGGACAATCCCACAAAGGACTATGACCATACCTTCCGAGATCTTCGACTTCTTCAGGCGATTATACACAGAGGAAGAGCTACGGGAGCTCCTGGAGGAGAGTGGAGATTCGGATTTTTCGGGAGACTCCGAGTGGAAGATTAACGAGGAGGAGAAAAGGGATGAGGATAAAAACGACACATATCCTTTGGATGCTAATGTACTTTTATTTACATAAGTAGAGCAGGAAGAAAGAACGAGGCAAAGAAAATATGACAGGGAAGTAGATAGGTAAACATTGAGTAAGATTGAGGTGCGTTTAGCAAAATGAAGATGTTGAGACACCTTCTCCTTAAAGGCACTTAAGACCAATTTGATCAATCGCGGGCGATTTTATCCCAATACATATATCTTGGAGTTTAAAAAAATTTAGGCTCTGCTTTACTCATGGCTTCGGAGGCCTAAGCATGGGTTACCCCATGTAGACTTCTGCTCCTAATTCAGGAAGGCCTCAGAATTTTCGATTCTCGACAATGACGGAATTTTGAAGTTTGAACCTCAAAATATTCAAACGGTGATGTCCACAAATGGGACAGTGTCGTCACGCCCAATAAGCGGTCATTACAAGATAGTGAAATTCCAATAATGACGACGTCTTAAAGGTTTCTATCTGTTTGAGAGGCTATGACGTCGCTTACAAAATGACGACGTCACAACATCGCAAAAATTCAATTACTGACGCCTAAGAAGCTGTGATTCGTCTTGAGAGATGGTGACGTCACGTCCGACTGCAATTTTCGAGATCGAGTGATTCCTTCCCGTATTAGGTACCATGGTCACCCTATACCCTACTATGGCGCCTGTGTCCTCTTCTGTGGTGATGGGGCCTGCTTCGGGCCTCGCTCGAGTCGCTATCGCCGGAACTGCTACGGGAACCACCGCGCCTGTGAGGTCTCCCATGGTGATGCTCTTCGGAAGAGTCGCTCTCGTCCGAATCAGAGCTGCTTCCTCGCCTGTAAGGTCTCGTTTGGTGATATTCTTCGGAAGAGTCGCTATCGTCCGAATCGTCGGAAATTCTGTGCCAGTGGTGCCTCCTGCAGCAGCAGTGTCTGTGCCAGTGGTGCCTCCAGCAGCAGCAGTGTCTGTGGCAGTGGTGCCTCCTGCAGCAGTGTCTGTGCCAGTGGTGCCTCCTGCAGCAGTGCCAGTGGTGCCTCCTGCAGCAATGATCTTCAGACAAGTTGCTCTCGTCCGAATGATCGCAGTGTCTGTGCCTGCAGCTATGTTCTTCGGACAACTCACTCTTGTCCCCAGGAGGACCTGCGCGGGCTTCATCAGGCATGACGTCATTCAAGGTTAGCATTCTTCCATCATCTTCCGGGTCTAACTTCTGCACTTGATTCTCCTCAGATCCTGTGGGATCAACGGAAATGTTAAGTACAATACGGCTAAATGAATGCATGAGGTAGAGAGGGTATGATGAGAGATTTAGAGTGTAAATCTGGGTTTGGAGGAAGTGCTGGGTTAGTATTCGTAGCCAGGTCTCAAGTAACGAAATTAGACCGTTTTGATGAAGACCTTCTCATTGCTGAAGATGATCTTCTTAGAGCTAAGGTTACATAGTCACAAAAGAAGATGGTCTTGATGAAAGCGATCTTGATGAAGATAAACTTATTTCAGCAAGGCGATCGTTTGAAACGTGAGCTTAAGCAAATGCTAGTAGTAACAGCCAATCAGTCTCATTTATTAACATAGCAACTGTATCTCTGTGGAACAACGTTAACTTTTCAATGTGTGTAATAGGATAATTTCATAGAAATATTGACTCTAAAAGCTCTTTGAAAATGACTTTTTGTTGTATATATTGCAGGATAAGGGATAAAAGAAAGTAATTATTTTTTCTCTTGCTTTTCAATGCAAATTTCTTTAATCACTGATAATGTCTGACAAAATATAAATACGCTGCCACATACCCCACTCACCCGTTCTCAATGTTATTACGTGGTAAAAACTCCATTTACCTCTCCATTTTTTATGTTACGCTAAAAGTGGTTAGTTACACATTCACCCAAAATAAACTGGACGTGCTACTCCTTTGGAGTGATAAAGCGCCTCAAGCAACAATCCATCGTACACTAACCTTAATAATTCTGATGGTAACCTTGCTAAATATTTTACTGTTATCATCATGTATAAAACAATGCGGGATGAAATATTATTACACATTATGGTACATCTTTTTATATGAGAACTAATACTGTCGAGGGATCGGAAGTGGACATTTGGAGACCTAGTATCGTATATCGCACCAAATAACCCTCAGAGACTTAAGACATTTACTTCACCAATCTCCCATTGACATAATCTTGTCTCATCGTAAAATTAATGCATGATTAACTCAAGAACTGTTGTCCCTAAATGGAAACAACTTATGTATAATCAAATAATAAGGTCGACTTATGCTTTTCTGAAAATGATAGCATGGACCGAGAGTAATCTTGCAATATTATATGCATATTGTATTTGAGCATTAGATTGACTTATGCGATAGTTACGGAAGTGGGAAAAGAGTAGATTGAAAGTTCCTTCCACTAAAAAAATATCAAGACAAAGGCACTGTGCAAGCTCTGCAAAGTTCCCATTGCTATTTCGGTGATTATTCGTCAATTTACTCCGTCTCTTCCTTCGAATTCATCACCGCCTAAAGACTAGCGCTTAGATTCGTTTCTTTTGGAAATTATCACTCAGCTAGGATTTTAAAAATATAGATTTTACGTGAGATCATATCGTTGTTTTGCGAGCTTTGCATCATCCATCATCGACTGTCTATTTCCAGTATTTTACATCCATTCAGCATTAATTCGTATACGCACGGTTGCATAAAAAGGACTGACACTTTGTCATTTAGAAAAAAATCTAAAAATATGCACTTTTACCACTGTGGTTACTTGGTATCAGGCTCCTAAAATGTTTATAAACATTCCCAGATGAATTCTACTTTTTAAAACCCTGATGTATTTTGTTATAAATTTGAAGGAAAAATGCAATTAAAACAGTCGTCGGTGTTACCTTGTGGAAATATCTGATATTCTTCATTCTGAAAAAGTAACTCGATAAAATTCCACGCTTCATTGCACTGACCGACTCAAGTTTCAGCATATTATGCCATTTATAACCTTAAAATTAGGTCTTGAAATCATGCACGGTCAGAATAATAACTGTGGAATCATACCAAGTTACTTACATTCCAATATTAAAAGCACCTAAAAAACTACAGTTGGCTCTTCTTTTTGGAGAATGTACGAGGCCAGTGAATGACGAAAACATCCAAGGACAGACATCGGAATTTAAATAATATTTACTTAACACCCAGAGAAATCAACACACCTTCAGTAATTTGACTGAGAACGTTATTGGAGCCTCGGAGGATTTTTACTGGGAAATATTTCCGTTGAAAGAAAAATATATATAATTTTCCAGATTGATAAACCGTTAAGGTTTGGTATTTAGGTATACTACATCCATTAATTTAAGGTGAACAGTGATGATTTATGGGGATTGATGGGTGATAAAATGACAGTTTGTAAAGTATTACTTACCCAAAGCTGCCTCTTCAGTCAGCGCCACTCCCACTACAAACAAACCTAGGACGACAAACCACTTCATGGTGAACTGAAAAAGATGGCAGAGACGCTGTAATATATTTGTGGAATTACTTGCGATCGCAATTCATCATTAGTGGAAACTATATTTCTCGTCAGAGCTTGAAGCATTCCATTCACATTTGATCGAGTCGGCACAAATTGCTGCCAGCTGGTCAGACTTGCAAAAGGCACAGAAAGCGTTATATTAACTTTAAGAACTTCGCAGTAAAGCAAATGTGACCAATGCAATGGAAGGTATTATTCGTTGAAGATTAGACTATTTATTAAGTAATTCATATTTTAAAAGTTTAAGAATCATTACGCAACTACTAACCTCGAAGTAGTCTTACTGTCATAGAGAGGAATTCGACTGCGAAAGGTCAATGTATCACGTACCTAATTCAAAGCAATTTAGGAAAATGTATCTACTGACACGATTTTTCAAATGTGTTTTTATGCTATAATTGAAAAAAATATATAAGCATGGCGTCAGTTGTGATTCAAAAGAAATTATTAAACGTACTCAAATGAAAGGCTCGTTTTATTGCTTTAGCAGTAGTGCATAAAAACTAACTGTATCTCAAAATGATTGACGGAATGAGAAAAAGGTCGATTTTAGCACGTTGACGAGATTTCCAAAACCCTGAGCTCCTGACGTTACGCCGCGTAACGTCGATGAGAATGCTCTACAAAATGCTGTCCTTGAGTCCCACGAAGTTATCAAGATGGCCCACAGCCCTTGGAGAAAAGATCTGCAGGGAAAATTATTTGAAGCGTCGGGTATCGTCCCGGTACCTCTCTTATGCTAAGTGAGAATTCAACCGTCTGAGATACACCCAAAATATGAAGGAGAAGCTGAAAACAAAATCTTTACGATTTATGATACACTTAAATTTAGCCAAGCCAAATGAGCCACGAAATATATTTCGGGCATAAATTAACATAAATGAAATAAATAGAAAGAAATGTAAGTTATGCCGAATCAGGTAGTTGTACAAGGGTTTAAGCACAAGCAACATTTTTGCAGAGCATCAAAGGATGCCTCACGCGTTTCCAACGATGGAAATCAGTCTAATCTCACATAAATATGCTGTTCAACACAAAAGAGAGGCAACCGAAAATATTTTTATTTTAACTTAGGAATGGGATGTGAATGGTTTGAGCAAATATTACCAGAAAAGCGTTAGAAGTGAGCCCAACAAGGTAAACTACTTCGGGTAGCTGTGAGCAAGCCTTTAGTATAACAGCATGAAAATGAGTTTACGGTGAAACGGCGACCATGGCGACAATCGTCCGAGATGACGCTAAGTTTAAAACTACTGAGCTCGCGAATCGACCAAATTTTGCATCCCAGGCACTACAACACGAAGGAATATGTATCTAGTCTTGGCTAGAACGTATATTTGCTTATAGTCTTAAAAAATAATACTCACCAAATAACAATGTGCACCGGGGAGAACAGGCAAGTGTCTGACGATGAGATCACAGGTCCCCACTTATATTTGCCCGACTTCCTTTAACGCTACGTTCCTACCGCGTGTATTTTAAGTGGTTCTCGTGATAATGTCGAACGAAACATGTCCCGCTATAATTCTTAGATGGGATAAAAACAAGTGAAATGCACAATTGAAACGTTTCTTTTAACGATGGGATAGGCAGTATTTCCACCGTCTGCATATCACATTTAGGTGCCATGTGGAAAGTGCACGATTAAGTCCGGTCCCCTGAGGGCCAGACGACAGGTTGCTGCATATTAGGGTGGGCCGAAAAACCCGAAAGTTTTCGAATCAAATCGTAATAGCGCGGAAAAGTTGTTACTCGTCACCCTGATCACAAAGAAAGAAATATTTTCGAAATCGGACCATGCCTTCCGGTCGCACATCTCGTTCGAAGCATTGAAAAATCGTAAAAAATATGACTTTTTTTAGGGATTTTTTTAAATGAGTTACAGTGATTGAATTACGTTCAAAATCGGTATGTGGCCTGCCTCTTCTTAAGAACCTCTGTCTTTAAAAAAAATGTAACACCCCATATCTCCTTCTTTTAGGGGGAGGGGGAGTCGCTCATCGCGTTCAAATTGTCGAAAAATCGTAAAAACATGACTTTTTTCGGAATTTTCGCTTTATGAGTTACAGTGATCGGATTGTGTTCAAAATTGGTGTGTGGCCTGCCTCTTCTTAAGAACATCTGTCTTTAAAAAAAATGTAACACCCCATATCTCCTTCTTTTAGGGGGAGGGGGAGTTGCTCATCGCGTTCAAATTATCGAAAAATCGTAAAAAACATGACTTTTTTCGGAATTTTCTCTTTATGAGTTACAGTGATCGGATTGCGTTCAAAATCGGTATGTGGCCTCTTGTAAAGGTCTTTTGTCTTTTAAGAAAGATATAATTCCCGTTTCCCCCTTCTTTTATTGGGGAGGAGAGGGACATGTATCGTAAAAATGAGTGACCATACGGTAGGCCTAAGCTTATTTTTGAAAATTGATTTTTCTTTTGATTTCGTCCCTTCGAAATAGTTGTTTTGGCGAGAAAACAAATACATTTCAGGCTGGTTGATGAGCATTGACAGCGTTCTTTTCACTCTGAACAGACACCGAAAAGCTAATAACCTGATAGTTCTGATATCTTATGAATGTGTTTTGGTGAAGTGGTTTGATACAAAACTGCTAACTTAGTCTATAGTGATACGATGCATATTAAAGCATTGCTTTGTAATCATTTTGGTATCTCCTGTTATCCTTTCAAGATAATCATTTGAGCCCTTTGGGATGGGGTTAAATTGTCGGTAGTCCTCCTATGTTTCTCTGCCTTGACATAGTGAATATAGAATAAAAGAATCGCAGTCTCTTCTCTTTTGGCCAAAGAATTTCAGTGAGGTGTTTCCCTTGCAAGTGTGTGGCTTGCGTAGAAATCTATTTCAAGTGAAACAGTTTGTTTACACAATGGCGTGGATGAGGAGTGGAGCTGTGATTGACATTGTTTGAAAAGAATCTGTGGAGCTTTAAGTATTATCAAAGCTTCCACCAATACGACAGGTACTGTGTGTGTTCTTTTATTACATGAGAAAAAATCATGACGTCCGGGACGCAGCTTGGATTGTAATGAAAGAAGTTGTTGATCTGTGGAACAAAACTATCCCGTATTTCCCGTATCCAAGACATTCGGGTTATTGAATAATTTGAGTCGCTTTATAAGGAATGGAGGAATGTCCATAAGAATACCTCCACTAATAAACCGCCAAGTGCAGCCGCGATGGTCAAGAAAGAAATGTTTCAGAGTACGCTAGACTCTGTTTGACTTGAGCAAAATCGATACAATGGAACAGCTGGAAAAAAAGGCAAATGATGCAACTAAAGAAGCAGAAAAAAGGCTTGGAAGGAATAAATACTTTTCTTGTGTGATCAACGCGGACCAAGCTTAGGCGTTATCGGGAGTGTACATTTAAAGATGAAGAAGGATGATCAGAGGAGGGCAGTGAGGAAAAATTAATGTGAAACCCACTGATGAAGACAAAACACATGTTGCCACCGGTATTCTCAATAATGAAGGTTAAGAGGAGCCGCTGAAGAAGAGACAGCTGTAGTTGAGGGATGTTCCCAATATAACACTTGGTGACATAGCCACAACAAGGACAGTCAGATTTTTCCAAATACTAAGAATTAGTCAAGAGTTTTTAAGAGTACCCTGTGACTGAATGGGCTGAAAGAGAGGATTACAAAATGGGAAAGCAAATTGCTACTTACCTTAGAGTGGTTAATGATCATGGGGGGCGAGGCGTAAAACTTATGACCGATTTCAACAGAACAATAACACAAAAAGAGGACGCCTTTCAAGACTTGCTCATATCCGGAGATTCCTTCCGGAAGTCCCTACCTGACATCAAAAAGCCAACTTTAATTCATAAGTATGACACACCATCTACATCAAGAGACCGGAGCTGAATTGTGTACTTACTCGTTGTATCTTCAAATATGTTTATTAAACACAACCTGGTAATCAGATAATCTTGACCATTTATTTACTCTCAGAAGTGCACGAGAAAGTACAAAGAGAAAGAAGGGGTGGGGACAGAGGGGGGAGCGCTCAGAGCTCGACACGGATGCCAGCGTAGCGGCGACCATCAGCCAAGCGCCCGTACGGCGCAGCGGCTAGGCCTGTGCGGAGTAATAACTAATATTACTCCGTGATGGCTTCAAAATACGGAAAAATGGTTAACATTTTCGCCCCTGCGGAGCTCTACAATAAGCGAATTACTGTAAAGACGTGTGTCTTGCATCAAAATCCGATTATTCTAGTACACCTGCACTTTGACCCCTTAGGCACGGCTATAGGTAGTCGCACATCAACCAGCCTGAAATTAATTTGTCTTCTCGCCAAAAAAACTATTTGAAGGGACGAAATCAAAAGAAAAACATTTTTTCAAAAATAAGTATAGGCCTACCGTAAAGTCACTCATTTTTACGATATATGCCCCTCTCCTCCCCCATAAAAGAAGGGGGGAACGGGAATTATATCTTTCTTAAAATACAAAAGACCTTTACAAGAGGCCACATACCAATTTTGAACGCAATCCGATCACTTTAACTCATAAAGAGAAAATTCAGAAAAAAGTCATGTTTTTTACGATTTTTCGTTAATTTGAACGCGATGAGCGACTCCCCCTCCCCCTGAAAGAAGGAGATAAGGGGTGTTACATTTTTTTTAAAGACAGAGGTTCTTAAGAAGAGGAAGCCCACATACCGATTTTGAACGTAATCCAACCACTGTAACTCATTTAAAAAAATCCCTAAATAAGTCATATTTTTTACGATTTTTCAATACTTCTAACGAGATGTGCGACCGGAAGACATGGTCCGATTTCGAAAATATTTCTTTCTTTGTGATCAGGGTGACGAGTAACAACTTTTCCGCGCTATTACGATTCGATTCGGTAACTTTCGTGTTTTTCGGCCCAAACTAATATGCAGCAACCTGTCGTCTGGCCCTTAGGGTACTGGACTTAATCGCGCACTTTCCACACGGCACCTAAATGTGATATGCAGACGGTGGAAATACTGCCCATCCCATCGTTAAAAGAAACGTTTCAATTGTGCATTTCACTTGTTTTTATCCCATCTAGGAATTATAGCGGGACATGTTTCGTTTGACATTATCACGAGAACCTCTTAAAATACACGCGGTAGGAACGTGGCGTTAAAGGAAGTCGGGCAAATATAAGTGGGGACCTGTGATCTCATCGTCAGACACTTGCCTGTTCTCCACGGTGCACATTGTTATTTGGTGAGGATTATTTTTTAAGACTTGGGCAAATATACGTTCTAGCAAAGACTAGATACATATTCCTTCGTGCTGCAGTGCCTGGGATGCAAAATTTGGTCGATTCGCGAGCTCAGTAGTTTTAAACTTAGCGTCATCTCGGACGATTGTCGCCATGGTCCCCGTTTCACCGTGAACTCATTTTCATGCTGTTATACTAAAGGCTTGCTCACAGCCACCCGAAGTAGATTACCTTGTTGGGCTCACTTCTAACGCTTTTCTGGTAAAATTTGTTCAAACCATTCACATCCCATTCCTAAGTTAAAATAAAAATATTTTCGGTTGCCTCTCTTTTGTGTTGAACAGCATATTTATGTGAGATTAGACTGATTTCCATCGTTGGAAACGCGGGAGGCATTCTTTATTATTGATGCTCTGCAAAAATGTTACTTGTACTCAAACCCTTGTACAACTACCTGATTCGGCATAACTTACATTTCTTTCTATTTATTTCATTTATGTTAATTTATGCCCGAAATATATTTCGTGGCTCATTTGGCTTGGCTAAATTTAAGTGTATCATAAATCGTAAACATTTTGTTTTCAGCTTCTCCTTCATATTTTGGGTGTATCTCAGACGGTAGAATTCTCGCTTAGCATAAGAGAGGTACCGGGACGATACCCGACGCTTCAAATAATTTTTCCCTGCAGATCTTTTCTCCAAGGGCTGTGGGCCACCTTGATAACTTCGTGGGACTCAAGGACAGCATTTTGTTGAGCATTCTCATCGACGTTACGCGGCGTAACGTCAGGAGTTCAGGGTTTTGGAAATCTCGTCATCGTGCTAAAATCGACCTTTTTCTCATTCCGTCAATTATTTTGAGATACAGTTAGTTTTTATGCACTACTGCTAAAGCAATAAAACGAGCCTTCCATTTGAATACGTTTAATACTTTCCATTTTGAATCACAAGTGACGCCATGCTAATATATTTTTCATTTGTAGCGTAAAAACACATTTGAAAAATCGTGTCAGTAGATACATTTTCCTAAATTGCTTTGTATTTGGTACGTGATACATTGACCTTTCGCAGTCGAATTCCTCTCTTTAACAGTAAGACTACTTCGAGGTTAGTAGTTGCGTTGCGTAGATTCTTAAACTTTTAAAATATGAATTACTTAATAAATAGTCTAATCTTCAACGAAAGATACCTTCCATTGCATTGGTCACATTTGCTTTACTGCGACGTTCTTAAAGTTAATATAACGCTTTCTGTGCCTTTTGCAAGTCTGACCAGCTTGCAGCAATTTATGGCGACTCGATCAAATTTGAATGGAATGCTTCAAGCTCTGACCAGAAATATAATTTCCACTAATGATGAACTGCGATCGAAAGTAATTCCACAAATATATTACAGCGTCTCTGCCATCTTTTTCAGTTCACCATGAAGTGGTTTCTCGTCCTAGGTTTGTTTGTAGTTGGAGTGGCGCTGACTGAAGAGGCAGCTTTGAGTAAGTAATACTTTACAAACTGTCATTTTATCACCCATCAATCCCCATAAATCATCACTGTTCACCTTAAATTAATGGATGTAGCATACCAAAATACCAAACCTTAACGGTTTACCAATCTGGAAAATTATATATATTTTTCTTTCAACGGAAATATTTCCCATTAAAAATCCTCCGAGGCTCCAATAACGTTCTCAGTCAAATTACTGAAGGTGTGTTGATTTGTCCTGGTGTTAAGTAAATATTATTTAAATTCTGATGTCTTTCCTTGGATGTTTTCGTCAATCACTGGCCTCGTACATTCTCCAAAATGTTGTGTTGTGCCAACTTAAGATTTTTATGTGTTTTTCATATTGAAATGTAAGAAACTTGGTATGATTCCACAGTTATTTTTCTGGCCGTGCCAGGTTTCAAGACCTAATTTTAAGGTTTAAAATGGCATAATATGCAGAAACTTGAGTTGGTCAGTGCAATGAAGCGTGGAATCATATCGAGTTACTTGCTTCAGTATGAAGAATATCAGACATTTCTAAAGGTAAACAACGTTGAGTGTATTTAATGTATTTTTCCTTCAAATTTATAATAAGTTAATACAGGGTTTATTCAAGTAGAATTCACCTGGGAATAAACATTTGAGGAGCTAGATACAAGTACTCACAGTGGTAAAACTAATGATTTACCCTCTCCACCCCAGCAATCCTTTTAGTTGCAATTTACTAAGCATTTCTGTTTGACCCACAGGTTCTAAGGAGAATCAAGTTCAGAAGTTACACCCGGAAGATGATGGAAGAATCCTAACCTTGTTTGACGTCATGCCTGATCAAGCCCGCGCAGAACCTTCTGGGAACGAGAGTGAGTCGTCCAAAAAACATTGCAGACACTGCGATGATTCGGACGAGAGCAACTCGTCTGAACATCACTGCTGCAGGAGGTACCACAGACACTGCTGCAGGTGTCACCACAAGCACAGATGTTGCGATCATTCGGACGAGAGCAACTCGTCTGAACATCATTGCTGTAGGAGGCACCACAGACACTGCTGCAGATGTCACCATAAGCACAGATGTTGCGATCATTCGGACGAGAGCAACTCCTTTGAAGTACTTCGCTGCAGGAGGCCTCACAGGCGAGGAAGCAGCTCTGACTCAGACGATAGCGACTCTTCCGAAGAATATCACCAAACGAGACCTCACAGGCGAGGAAGCCGCTCTGATTCGGATGATAGTGACTCTTCCGAAGAGTATCGCCAAACGACACCTCACAGGCGCGGTGGTTCCCGTAGCAGTTCCGACGATAGCGACTCGAGCGAGGACCGAAGCAGGCCTCATCACCACAGAAGGGGACACAGGCACTATCACAGGGGATAGGGTAACCATGGTAACTAATACAGGAAGGAATCACATGATCTCGAAATTTGTAGTTGGACGTGGCGTCACCATCTCTCAGACGAATCACAACTTCTTAGGCGTCAGTAATTGAATTTTTGCGGTGTTGTGACGTCGTCATTTTGTAAGCGACGTCATAGCCTCTCAAACAGATAGAAACCTTTAAGTCGTCGTCATTATTGGAATTTCACGATCTTGTAATGACCGCTTATTGGGCGTGACGACACTGTCCCATTTGTGGACATCATCGTTTGAATATTTTGAGGTTTAAACTTCAAAATTCCGTCATTGTCGAGAATCGAAAATTCTGAGGCCTTCCTGAATTAGGAGCACGAGTCTACATGGGCTAACCCATGTTCAGGTCTCCGAAGCCATGAGTAAAGCAGAGCCAAGGAATTATTTAACTCTCAAGATCAATTCATTCGGAGAATATCGCCCGGGATTATTGAAATTGGTGTCCTGAGGTTGAGGTGTCGCATCATCTTCATCTTTTTGCTAAACGCACCTCAATCTTACTCAATGTTCACCTATCAACTTCCCTGTCATTTTTTTCTTGTCAACGTTCTTTCTTCCTGCTTTATTCATGTAAATAAAACTATATTTGCATCCAAAAGTTATTTATCGTCTTTTCTCTGGCTAAGGTTGCTCTCGAAAATGTGCTAAACCTCTCCCTCAAAGAATGTACTCGGAAACGTTGTGGAGCTGAACATGTTAAATAACGAATGAAGTACGACGTATGTATCTAATGTAGTTGGCTTTCGCAGTACTGTTATGCGGGCATTTGGTTGTCTTCCGGGCTCTGCTGCGTCCGGCTACCTTTATGATGACAACATTTCCTTACCATTGCAGGCCACATCATTCTATTAAGTCCCTAATCAGGCTAAATATTTATATTTTGGATGGTTTTTATTTTTTTAAATTAAATACCACAGTACCTGTCCCTTGTCTTTTTTATAACTAACATCTAATTTTGATGAGGGCCCATCATTTTCTCTGATTGTCGTAGTGCCCTTAAGACTTAAAAATTGAAAAAATTAATAAACATTGCTGAGAAAATGCTTTCAATTTAGTTGTCCTAAATAGGGTTTCGATTTATTTTTGTGAAAATTTAGTTTTCCTATTCATAAATTTGATTATTTCAGGCTTGACTTCGTCGAAGTGATAGATATCCATTTTGAATATAAAAACTTCGTACATTTACACACTTAATTTTTCAATTCTGCGACCGGTTTCACCTTAATAAGACATCTTCTTGCACATTCTGAGGCTTTGAGCATTCTATATATACACAGAGGAAGTTTAAAAATTGGTGGGGGTTGGTTTTACGATGGGGAAGAAGGGATCAGGTCGATTAGCGCATGGCAGTGTGAGGACAAAACAGGGAGAAAGAGCATTCTTTTACACATATAGCAGGGTTGAGGCCGAGAACTATTGTTAGTTGGGTCGTAAAAGGTCATCAAGATACACAGTATTCAATTTTTTAAGGGGGTGAAGGGGAAGAGTGACAACAAGGCACAGCCACAGGCATCTGTGACTGAAGGGCAAAGAAAGTAGTCTAAGATTTGCCGAAACAAAGATTCAAGAAATGGCGTGAAGTGAGGAGCTGGAAATGAAAGGAAACAAGACCCCGGGTGGGTTTATGAATGGTCAACGGACAGAGTGTTGTGAGGGTAGGGGTTTGTAAGGGATCCTTGCAGCCGAAAGTGGAGTGAAGGGGAAAGGGAGTTGAAGGAGCAGAGAGGAGATCACATGTGGGGGAGCGGAGGTCTCTCTTCCAAACATGGAAATAACGAACTCAACGGAGAGGAATGCATATAAATATATGGTCATTACGTAGATTAAAATTTTCATTTTTAGCTAGCACAGAAAATTCTAAATGTTCCAAAGCGTCAGGCGTATACACCTACTTCTTCATATGAGGATGAAGAGTTTGAAAGAATGTATGACAGTACAGAAAACATAATAGAAGGAGGAAAGGACTAGTGCAGGATGAATACAGACGACTGGAACACAGTGGTAGGAGAGACGGAGGATGGCAATGCAGTGGAAAAATTTGGTTTAGGAGAAGGGAATGAAAGGGAAGACATACCGGTGGATATCTGTAGAGGAAAAAAATTGTTTGTAGTCAACACATTGTTTGAAAATCACAAAAATAGGAGATTAATATGGTTAGTACCAGGACAAATAGCTCGCTACCAAATTGATTATATTTTAGTGGATGAAAGATATAGAAATGCCGTGAACAGAGCAAAATTCTATCAGGGGCTGATATTTCCAGAGAACATGTACTACTAATGATGGAGATGACAATAATGTCAAAGAAAATTGAAACGGCAAAGGAAGTACATCAATGGAATACGGAAAGATTCGATAATGTAGATTTTTTAAATGGGTAAATTATTAACGAAGACAATGACGGAAGGTAAAAAATAAAAGGAGATGGTAGAAGAGATGTGGAAAAGAATAAAGAATGCCATAAAAACAGCAGAGAAGAAAATAGGTTATTACAAAGGTAAAAGAGCTAAGAAACCTTGGGTAACTGCGGAAATGTTGAAGAAGATGTAAGAAAGAAGGCAATACAAAAATAGAAGTGGGGAAGAGAAGAGAGTGTGATCCCGAGCAACGCCGGGTGATTCAGCTTGTATTGTATAAAAAGGTAAGAAGGTTTACACTAAATGGTAAAGGAATAAGTAAAATGAGAGTGATTACGAGCAAAGATATAAAAGAAATATTTCGGGAGCTGAAGGTATCAGAAGAGGAGAGAGGCCTTAAGAGTTTCTAAGTCTGAGATAGAACAAACAATGAAGAACATGAAAAATGAAAAGGCAATGGGAATAGAAGATCTTCATATCGAATTTTTAAGTGCTACGAAGAAGTGGGTCAAAACGAAACAGTAGAAGTGTGTAACAAAATATATGAAAGGGGAATATGGCCAGATGATTTTATAAAGACGATTATGATACCGATTCCAAAAAAGCAGGAATCTGAAAGTGTGAGGAACACAGAACCATTGGTTTAATTTCACATGCAGCTAAAATATTATTGAGAGTTCTGAACCTGAGACTACAAGGAATAATGGAAGAGAATATAGGCGAGGAGCAGTTTGGCTGCAGAAAAGGAAGGGCTACAAGGGCTACAAGAATACAAGCTACCCCATTGCGCTACTCAGGATATTTGGTGAAAGATTTAGCGAAAGAGGAGTATGCTTCTGCTTTATAGATATGGAAAAAGCATCCGACAGGGTTAAATGGGATAAGCTGATGTAAATTATGAAAATAAAGAAAGTATACTGGAAGGATAGGAGGCTGATAAGGGAATTGTATAAGGTCCAGAAATTGATGATTCAGGTTGAAGGAAAATTGACAGAATGGATCGACCAGGATAGAGGGGTAAGGCAAGCTGATGACAACCAACAATTCTAGGAATGATAAAATGTTTAGAGGATGGAATGAAAGTAAATGTTGGGAAAATGAAAGTGATGAGAATGTTTGATGGGGGAAATGTTGAATGTTATGACAAGCGAAGGAAGGTTACAGCAGGTTAGAGGGTATAGATATCTGAGGAGCATGCTGACGGAAGACTGGAAGAGTGAAGTAGAGATTACAGGGAAGGGGATTTTAAATACAACAGTCGAGGAACAGTGGAGGGAGAAAAGAGAAGAGGAAAAAGAAGGCTTAAAATGACAGAATAGACGACAAGAAGAATGTACAAGAAAACCACGGAAGAGACCCAGGACAGGACAAATTGGAGAAAGTTTTGCTATTTAGATCCTGTCAGTAGGCAGAATATCAGTTGATTATAATGAATATTGGAACGTTGATATGACATTGAACCCAATATTGGAAAAAGAAAATTGTCTTCAATTCTCAGTCTTCTTCTATTCTTTTATTCTCAAAGTATGGCTCAAGTAGACATACAGATTTTCTTCTTAATAACATGGAAAAGTTTGAACTGGGAAATCCGTGGATTAAGTTACAAATGAAAATATTTTCAAATTTCAAAGTAGCGCAGAGGCTCCAAAATCATTTATCACTCATGGACAAGTTGTAAAAAAACAGTACCGAATTCAAGAAAAGAATAATGTGCAGAAATTACAGAAAAAGGGAATGAGAATAATCGCGAAAGAATGATAGACATGTAGACGGAAATAATAAATGAAGATAATAAACAGCTACAATAAATCTTGTCCATAGTGGCATAGTAGCAAGATTTATATAATACAAGAAGGTGGAATAACCTTTATTTGAGCACTCTAGGGTCCCGGATATTTCATGTACACTTAATGCTTTTCATAGCCGTCCTAGCCCACGGAACTTAACCCTCAAATACTTGCGTAAGGGTCGATTAGACCCAAGCGCATTTCAAAATATAACTTTGTCACTTTTACTCGTTGAATATTCAGTGGGACCCCGCTATTCCGAACTCGGATGGTCCGACTCCTCGTTTAGTCCAACCATGTGGTCGCTTATCCGTGTTTGTTTACGTATCCGGTGCATCACTCCGTTCAAGTCTACTCCTGACGATGAATCATCATTGGCAATGTGGATCAGTAGACCGGTGACAGTTGATACAGTCAGTGTGGTTGCCATTTTCGTTTAAATACAGTTCGATCCGCGTTCGTTACTGTGTACTGTATGTGATTTTATTATTCTGTGTCCAGGGGCATTTTGTCAATTAAAAAACGCAATCATGTCACACTTTCTTTAGCGGAGAAACTAAATGTAGTACTCGAAAGGTTAGACAAAGGTGAAACTGTACAAAAAGTTGCAAGTGAACTAGGGGTTGGCATAACAACAATAAAGGACTGGAGAAAGGACAGGAAACATCTTGAAAGTCATTCAATGTCAATTGATGATAAGAAAGAACTGAAAAATCGAAAAACTTTGAAGAAGCCAAAATGTGATGTTATAGACAGTGCTTTGTGGGTATGGTTTGAGTAGGAGATAAGAAAATTAACTCCATTATCTGGACCAATCATAAAAGATAAACCACTAATTTTGTATAATAAATTGGGAGGAGAGAATGACAACGAAAAATCCACAGCAAGTGAAGGCTGGCTGCATCGCTAGAAAAAACGACACGGGATTCAGAATGTAACCATTTCTGGCGAGAAGCTGTCTACTGATGAGGTAGCTTCTAGTGAATTTATTCCGAGATTCGAAAACATAACTAAGGTCCATAAGTTGACACTTGATCAAGTGTACAATATTGATAAGTCTGGATTGAACTACAAGATGCTCCCTAAAAGAACTCTATCTGCACAAAATGAGTTTGTACAAGGTAATAAACTCGCCAAAGAAATAATAACAATCGCTTTCTGCAGTTATGCTAATGGCAGCCACAAAATGCCATTGTTTGTTATCCGGAAGGCAAAAAAACCAAAGGTGTTTAAAAAATATTAATATGACATCTTTACCAGTTTTTTACCAAAACCAAAAATCAGCATCGATGGAATCCGCCCTTTTCAAGGAATAGCTTTATGATCAATTTGCCCCTGCCGTTACAAAACATATTAAAAACTTACTTCTGTGCAATAATATTACTCAACAATTCAATATCTCATCCATCTGAAAAAGAACTGAAAAAGGTAAAATACAAGCTTTAATCCGTAAAAAATCCGTACTCAGTCATAGGTACTGTATAGTGGAAGTGTCCGTCTTTATTTGGTAAATTACGGCAAAAGAACTAATATTTCAATTCCCCCAAAATATAAGTAGTACTGCTTGGCATAAATGCACAATAACAAATATGGAGAAATCATACAATGTGGCCGCGTAAGTTACTGTTGATAAAAAGCTTGAAGCATTTAGGGGGAAACGTAGCTTTAGATAGCATATCCCCACAAAACCCGCTAAATATGGGATAAAAATATTTTCAGCTGTAGATTCATGCAACTATTACACATCGAAGTTAGACATCTTCTATGATAAATAACCGTAAGGGCCTTATTCCACTGATTTAAGACCAGCTGAAGTTATAAAAAGAATCTCTAGTCACCTGCTAGATTCTGGGAGAATCATTACAGCAGATAATTGGTTTACAAGCGACCCCCTAAGAGCAGAATTATTGGCACGTAAAGCAACTATTGTAGGAACGATAAGAAAAAAACAAAAAGGAAATTCAACCATCATTTTTTCGCCACTAGACCTCGAGAGATAAAATCAACCATAATTGGGTTTCAAAAGAAGACAACAATTATATCGTACATTCCAAAAGCATATAAATGTGTTTAATTGTTATCAACGATGCATCAAACAGATGAGATAAATTTTGCGGAGAAGAAACTTCCAGAAGTAATTTCAGAAGTTACAATGTGGACAGAAATTGTCAGAGATGGTGATCTTCTATTCTTTCACGAATGTCCCCATTGTCGCTCTCATTATTTTACTACCAATAAGCAACCCACCACTACAATATAGAGTTCGAAAGATTTTCCTAAAGGACTGGTCCGTTTCTATAATGCAGCCACTAATTGATAGGCGCAATACGATTTCCACGTCATGTGAACTCCAACATACTCTACATCAATTCTCCCAAATAAGGGAGAATCAACCTGAAGTGCAACAAAAGCAAACGGGTATCCGGTCACGTTGTCAGCTATGCAAATCGGCAAAATACTGAAAACCAAAAAATTGTGTTTCAAATGTAATCGCTATATTTGCCAAGAACATGCCAAGTCCATTTGTGTAGAATGTAGCGATTGTGATCCTTCATGTGAGACTGAAGTGACTAAGGAGAATGATGAGACCTAAGATATGACAAAACAATGTAGCAAATAAAATTTAAGGCTTATTTTTGTAATAAAATTAACATTATAAATCACTTTGTTACAATGTTTTTCAGTGACAAAATAAAACACCCTTCCCAAAGACATCCTATAATGTGTACAAATTTTGCGTGTAAAGTTAAAGAGCGCGAAAATAAATGTAAGCAAAATATCTCCAATTTTTTTGAGAAAATAATTACTACAACATACTCATAACAAGAACTATTAATCAAAAAATTTAAAATCAGTTTTGAACCATCGTGAATGACTAAAACAATCATAATCGTTTGGATGGGTCCGATAGACCCAGCACGAGTACTCACGTTACAAAAATGGCGCGAGTACTGCACGGTTAAATCCCGTTTCCGTTAAAACCCAGTATGACAGAAACCATGGAAGAAGGTTTCACTCGATCATTGAACTTGTGCTTGCGATGAAGTCGTACCGTCATCCACTGTTTCCAACTGTAAAATAAAATGGAAAATATCCATGAAAGAAGGCGACTTTTGGCTGCTGCAGTAATAGCAGGGATGACGATCAGATTTCGAGCACAACGAAGAAGACGGTGAATTTGGGAAAGAGGAAGGATCCGGAGAAGAGATGAAGGCCGTGGAGTCCTTCACACGCTCCAGGTTGAGATAAGGTAATGTTTAGAATAGAAATGCCACGATCACTGCTCACTCTCTTCCTTCAGGCCATCCCTTATTGTGCAAGGCTTTAAGCGCAGCACTTTAAGTGAACGAATTACTATCTTCACTTTTCGTGACAGAAGTCGAAGAATTCCTATTAATATGTTTAAATTTTTAAAATGGAATATGACATTAATAAAAATTAAGGAAAGCACTCTAGATTTCTAGCAAGTGGGACATGTGTGGCTCCTACAGCAACCATGAATACTTTTCAAATTTTATTTTGGTTTATGTTTCTGCACAGCGAAATAATACATATACGTTTCTTACCTTTTCCCCTTGTTAGGGGCACTGAATCAAGAGCTACTTTTATCCACAATTATGTATTATTACCAATTATATTTTACACATTTTTATAACTTTTAAATTAATGTTTGCCTCACTAAATTTCCATCACTTTCTAAAATGGACGTTTTTTAAATGTACAGTAGTCATTCCGCCTCAATTCAACAAACGATTGTCCCTCAGGGTCTCCAACTTTGCTCAGACTTTGGATATGTGTCACATATGTCCCAAATTCTAATAATATGACACTGTCTTGCAAAAATAATGTTTTGTGTGTTTTATGCAATTTTTATACTTTTACATTTTCGCCAAAAATACGTGCTTTGAATAGTGTCTTATATCTTTGAGTTTAACTGTCGAAGAGCACTGATATACCTACATACTTAACGGTAGCACTTAGAGTTTGTGTAATATAATGATAGAAATAGATAATGAATAAGAAGTTTCGGCCGATTCTGAGAGGGAGTATTTGAGGCACATTATTTAAATATTTTTAAACGATAAAAGTAAACAAAAATAGGAAATCAAGAAATACAATTTTAAACAATCTTTATCTTTATATATATAAAAGTCAATGTATGTATGTATGTATGTATGTATGTATGTATGTATGTATGTATGTTCCACATCTCCTCCTAAACCACAGGACCGATTTTGATGAAATTTGGAATACATGTTTGTTACTGGTAGACAACAAACACTGTAGGGTTCAATTAACCAAAACCCTATTTTTTCAGGGTTAAGGGTGTGATCCTTACTAATATGTATAAAAATGTAATGGTCTCTTTCTGTCTGTTGCTCCATCACGCAAAAACTACTGGACCGATTGAGCTGAAATTTGGCATGTAGATAGAATAAATATCTGGTTGTATCATATGCTATATTAAAAAGCCCTAAGGGCCCCCAAAGGCCCCCGAAGGTCCCCCGTGGTGGTCCATGCTAAGCATTGTGTTCGGTGCAGTGGTTTCATTTTTTGCTTTTTAAAAGTACATTCACTCAAGATATAGGGCTGGAATTTTTTTTATCGGATGGCTGAATCAATATAATTTCTAATTTTATCAATCGATTTTCTTCTACGCTCCGTATTTGTCTGAAATTCATGTTTTCAGTTGAAAAATCTCACATATTCCCTGAAATCAACAATAACATATATCCTTGACAACCAGAGATTTGATTTTCATAGAATATTCACGCCTCTAGCATTTTAATATCACGCTTTCCTGCAGGCCCATGATAGTACGTAGAAAGCAAATCCGTATAAGAAGATCCCGGAGTCCCCCATGATAGATTGCTTCGGGGGGTAATCGTTAAATTCAATGCATATTTAACAAGTATACTCTTCAACGTCTACTCTCAAAGTAGCTCTCAAAGGGGCATATAAATGGGAGAACACTTACGTAGTAAACGTTACACATAAAGGAATTAATAGACTACACACTTAAAAGAATATATACGTGCAGCGAATATCAATGGTAATAATGCCTCTGTTGTTACAACAAACACGTCGTTGTTTATTATCGTTTAGTACTCAGGTGCATTACACATAGGGAAACCGTCTGCCTCTCATTACGATCGCGAGCTGTTTTTAGACCAATTCCCACATCAGTAACGTCACGAATTATTTATACGTTTAAAAGTGTTAATGTGCAGTTAACTTAGGTACATTCACTCAATCATCGAGATGCTTATTCTAGACTCTCACTTGCCGCTATGTTTCCGTTCCTTGGACTTAAAAATATATCCATCAACATGCCTAATAGAAAAAAGAGTAACCTTTCGAAAAAATCTTTTAAGACAAAATGAATGTCTTATTTGCGAGAAAATGAACCCTTGAAAGAAAAACGACAAAGGTTAGATTTGGATGGTCAAAAACATGCCCACCAGCGATCTCATGATAATCTCCCCGTGGTGTTTCTCGGGTTACGCTAAGATCCGCACAAATTTCATCCTTACCCAACATACAGACGGGTAAACAGCTTTAAATCTGGTTCAAATACAGACCCATCTGTTTCAAACCTTCAATCTGCTTTAAGATGGCGGAAATTATAATGACGTCACTACATGCTTCTTATCCGAAATAAGAACGGAAGTTCTGCGCAATTAACGACATCTGTGCATGAAAATCGACAAGTGCACTAAGAATCACCATAAATGCTTTATTTAGCAACCGAAACCAATGATTATGACTATGCCGAAGGCGCAGTCCCATTGATAGAGGATTCATAGGTCAAATAAACATGGCTTCTGCTGCCATTACTCCTCCTGACGTGTCAACCGCTGGATTGTACTCTACTGTCCAATCCTGATTAAGATATCCAACGCACATATCAACGTTGAATAGTGCAACTGAATTAAGTCATGGAATGCAAATATATGTATATACACGAGGGAAGCGATCAAGCTGTTAATCACTCAGAAGACGGCTCAAGAGAACCGAAGGGACGAGGTGACCATTTTCAACCGTTGCTATTTAAGTAGTAATGAGTCTGCGAGGCCGATTTTTGGGTTTACCGTGCATGAAAGTGAACCAATAGTCACTCATCTCTCCGTGAACCTGGAAAACTGTCAGTGTGTCTACTACAACGAACACAACATACAAGATAGGTTACGAACTCCTCAAATGACCACGCATACAGTTTTTCTTCGGGCTTTGTGGTTTTATTATAAAAAATAAGTTTAATGTTTTTCACACCCGTTGAATTTCAACGGGTATCTTCCGCTCGTATCATTATATAACTGAAATACTTGGCTTTACAATTAAGTACAAACGTCTGCTCTGCGACAATTAAAATCAGAGATATAAGTTTAAACATTATTCGAAGAACTCATTTTTAGATTAAATATGAAAAACTCGAAAACGCATAAATCACACATAACATGTTTTTTACAAAACGGTGACTGGATATCACGTTTGGAATTATATGCGACACATACAAAAATTTCCAGCAAAATCGGAGACCCTAAGGGACAATCGTTTGCTGTTTTGAGGTGGGATGACCCACATACAAATATATATCGACAAAGAATTACAACAAATTTTGAGGAAGATCCTTTTTTTCGTATATGATTATGAATCAGTGTGACTGACCGTGGTTGGAATGATTACCAGCATTTGTGAATGAAAATCAGGTCATGAAATTAAAAGTTGTAAAAATGTGAATAATATATTTGATAATAATATATAACTGTGATTCAAAGTTGCTCTTGATTCAGTGGCCCTAACAAGGGGAAAAATAAGAAACATGTATATAATATTTCGCTGTGAAGAAACGTAAACAAAAATAAATTTTAAAAGTAATCATGGCTGCTCTAGGATCGAGTAGGGTGAACCTGTCCCACTTGCTAGCAACCTAGAGTGTTTTCCTCAATTTTTATTCTTATCATTTTCAATTCAAAAAAACGTAAAACATATTAACTGGAATTCTTCGACTTCTGTCACGAAAAGTGGAGATTGTAATTCGTTCGCTTTAAGTGCAGCGCTAAAAGCCTTGCACCTTCAGTGCGGCATGACGTTATATCACGTCATGGTGTACTATCCCTTAGGGCTGATGACGTGGCATCACGTTATCGTTACCCTGAAATTAATTGTTTAAAAGCGCGGATAATCCTTATGTTACCCTATTATAAATATTTAGTTCCTCAGATTATTTTTATTTAGTTGACGGGAATAATTACTGCTTTCAGCATGTCCTCTTTTGTCTGTATCACCCTGAGTGATTGTTTTGGCCCGTTAATTGTCAAAATGCATATTTAACCAATTAGAAACTAAAATAAAATGTATTGATTTCAATGGTGCGTAAGCGAGGAATAAAAAGACGAATCTCGCAGGTCGAGGCGGAGGCGACGCCGTCTGAGGGAGAAATTCCTTTTCCTCAACTTCAACGGAAGACCAGCAGCCTTCAACGTCTGCACAGGATCCGCAACCGCCGACGTAGAGGCAGGACAATCCCACAAAGGACTATGACCGTACCTTCCGAGATCTTCGACTTCTTCAGGCGATTATACACAGAGGAAGAGCTACGGGAGCTCCTGGAGGAGAGTGGAGATTCGGATTTATTGGGAGACTCCGAGTGGAAGATTAACGAGGAGGAGAAAGGGGATGAGGATAAAAACGACACATATCCTTTGGATGCTAATGTACTTTTATTTACATGAGTAGAGCAGGAAGAAAGAACGAGGCCAAGAAAATATGACAGGGAAGTAGATAGGTAAACATTGAGTAAGATTGAGGTGCGTTTAGCAAAATGAAGACGTTGCGACACCTTCTCCTTAAAGGCACTTAAGACCAATTTGAAAAATCGCGGGCGATTTTATCCCAATACATATATCTTGGAGTTTAAAAACATTTAGGCTCTGCTTTACTCATGGCTTCGGAGGCCTAAGCGTGGGTTACCCCATGTAGACTTCTGCTCCTAATTCAGGAAGGCCTCAGAATTTTCGATTCTCGACAATGAAGGAATGTTGAAGTTTGAACCTCAAAATATTCAAACGGTGATGTCCACAAATGGGACAGTGTCGTCACGCCCAATAAGCGGTCATTACAAGATAGTGAAATTCCAATAATGACGACGTCTTAAAGGTTTCTATCTGTTTGAGAGGCTATGACGTCGCTTACAAAATGACGACGTCACAACATCGCAAAAATTCAATTACTGACGCCTAAGAAGCTGTGATTCGTCTTGAGAGATGGTGACGTCACGTCCAACTGCAATTTTCGAGATCGAGTGATTCCTTCCCGTATTAGGTACCATGGTCACCCTATACCCTACTATGGCGCCTGTGTCCTCTTCTGTGGTGATGGGGCCTGCTTCGGGCCTCGCTCGAGTCGCTATCGCCGGAACTGCTACGGGAACCATCGCGCCTGTGAGGTCTCCCATGGTGATGCTCTTCGGAAGAGTCGCTATCGTCCGAATCAGAGCTGCTTCCTCGCCTGTAAGGTCTCGTTTGGTGATATTCTTCGGAAGAGTCGCTATCGTCCGAATCGTCGGAGTTTCTGTGCCAGTGGTGCCTCCTGCAGCAGCAGTGTCTGTGCCAGTGGTGCCTCCAGCAGCAGCAGTGTCTGTGGCAGTGGTACCTCCTGCAGCAGTGTCTGTGCCAGTGGTGCCTCCTGCAGCAGTGCCAGTGGTGCCTCCTGCAGCAATGATCTTCAGACGAGTTGCTCTCGTCCGAATGATCGCAGTGTCTGTGCCTGCAGTAATGTTCTTCGGACAACTCACTCTTGTCCCCAGGAGGACCTGCGCGGGCTTCATCAGGCATGACGTCATTCAAGGTTAGCATTCTTCCATCATCTTCCGGGTCTAACTTCTGCACTTGATTCTCCTCAAATCCTGTGGGATCAACGGAAATGTTAAGTACAATACGGCTAAATGAATGCATGAGGTAGAGAGGGTATGATGAGAGATGTAGAGTGTAAATCTGGGTTTGGAGGAAGTGCTGGGTTAGTATTCGTAGCCAGGTCTCAAGTAACGAAAAAAGACCGTCTTGATGAAGATCTTCTCATTGCTGAAGATGATTTTCTTAGAGCTAAGGTTACATAGTCACAAAAGAAGATGGTCCTGATGAAGGCGATCTTGATGAAGACGAACTTATTTCAGCAAGGCGATCGTTTGAAACGTGAGCTTAAGCAAATGCTAGTAGTAACAGCCAATCAGTCTCATTTATTAACATAGCAACTGTATCTCTGTGGAACAGCGTTAACTTTTCAATGTGTGTAATAGGATAATTTCATAGAAATATTGACTCTAAAAGCTCTTAGAAAATGACTTTTTGTTGTATATATTGCAGGATAAGGGATAAAAGAAAGTATTTATTTATACTCTTGCTTTTCAATGTAAATTTCTTTAATCACTGATAATGTCTGACAAAATATAAATACGCTGCCACATACCCCCCTCACCCGTTCTCAATGTTATTGCGTGGTAGAAACTCAATTTACCTCTCCATTTTTTATGTTACGCTAAAAGTGGTTAGTTGCACATTCACCCAAAATAATCTGGACGTGCTACTCCTTTGGAGTGATAAAGCGCCTCAAGGAACAATCCATCGTACACTAACCTTAATATTTCTGATGGTAACCTTGCTAAATATTTTACTGTTATCATCATGTATAAAACAATGCTGGATGAAATATTATTACACATTATGGTACATCTTTTTATATGAGATCTAATACTGTCGAGGGATCGGAAGTGGACATTTGGAGACCTAGCATCGTATATCGCACCAAATAACCCTCAGAGACTTAAGACATTTACTTCACCAATCTCCCATTGACATAATCTTGTCTCATCGTAAAATTAATGCATGATTAACTCAAGAACTGTTGTCCCTAAATGGAAACAACTTATGTATAATCAAATAATAAGGTCGACTTCAGCTTTTCTGAAAATGATAGCATGGACCGAGAGTAATCTTGCAATATTATATGCATATTGTATTTGAGCATTAGATTGACTTATGCGATAGTTACGGAAGTGGGAAAAGAGTAGATTGATAGTTCCTTCCACTAAAAAAATATCAAGACAAAGGCACTGTGCAAGCTCTGCAAAGTTCCCATTGCTATTTCGGTGATTATTCGTCAATTTACTCCATCTCTTCCTTCGAATTCATCACCGCCTAAAGACTAGCGCTTAGATTCGTTTCTTTTGGAAATTATAACTCAGCTAGGATTTTAAAAATATAGATTTTACGTGAGATCATATCGTTGTTTTGCGAGCTTTGCATCATCCATCATCGACTGTCTATTTCCAGTATTTTACATCCATTCAGCATTAATTCGTATACGCACGGTTGCATAAGAAAAACTCACACTTTGTCATTTAGAAAAAATCTAAAAATATGCAGTTTTACCACTGTGGTTGTTTGGTATCAGGCTCCTAAAATGTTTATAAACATTCCCAGGTGAATTCTACTTTTTAAAACCCTGATGTATTTTGTTATAAATTTGAAGGAAAAATGCTATTAAAACAGTCATCGGTGTTACCTTGTGGAAATATCTGATATTCTTCATTCTGAAAAAGTAACTCGATAAAATTCCACGCTTCATTGCACTGACCGACTCAAGTTTCAGCATATTATGCCATTTATAACCTTAAAATTAGGTCTTGAAATCATGCACGGTCAGAATAATAACTGTGGAATCATACCAAGTTACTTACATTCCAATATTAAAAGCACCTAAAAATTTACAGTTGGCTCTTCTTTTTGGAGAATGTACGAGGCCAGTGAATGACGAAAACATCCAAGGACAGACATCGGAATTTAAATAATATTTACTTAACACCCAGAGAAATCAACACACCTTCAGTAATTTGACTGAGAACGTTATTGGAGCCTCGGAGGATTTTTAATGCGAAATATTTCCGTTGAAAGAAAAATATATATAATTTTCCAGATTGGTAAACCGTTAAGGTTTGGTATTTTGGTATGCTACATCCATTAATTTAAGGTGAACAGTGATGATTTATGGGGATTATTGGGTGATAAAATGACAGTTTTTTAAAGTATTACTTACCCAAAGCTGCCTCTTCAGTCAGCGCCACTCCAACTACAAACAAACCTAGGACGAGAAACCACTTCATGGTGAACTGAAAAAGATGGCAGAGGCGCTGTAATATATTTGTGGAATTACTTTCGATCGCAATTCATCATTAGTGGAAACTATATTTCTGGTCAGAGCTTGAAGCATTCCATTCAAATTTGATCGAGTCGGCACAAATTGCTGCAAGCTGGTCAGACTTGCAAAAGGCACAGAAAGCGTTATATTAACTTTAAGAACGTCGCAGTAAAGCAAATGTGACCAATGCAATGGAAGGTATTATTCGTTGAAGATTAGACTATTTATTAAGTAATTCATATTTTAAAAGTTAAAGAATCATTACGCAACTACTACCCTCGAAGTAGTCTTACTGTCATAGAGAAGAATTCGACTGCGAAAGGTCAATGTATCACGTACCTAATTCAAAGCAATTTAGGAAAATGTATCTACTGACACGATTTTTCAAATGTGTTTTTATGCTATAAATGAAAAATATATTAGCATGGCGTCACTTGTGATTCAAAATGGAAAGTATTAAACGTATTCAAATGGAAGGCTCTTTTTATTTTTAGCAGTAGTGCATAAAAATTAAGTGTATCTCAAAATGATTGACGGAATGAGAAAAAGGTCGATTTTAGCACGTTGACGAGATTTCCAAAACCCTGAGCTCCTGACGTTACGCCGAGTAACGTCATTGAGAATGCTCAACAAAATGCTGTCCTTGAGTCCCACGAAGTTATCAAGTTGGCCACAGCCCTTGGAGAAAAGATCGGCAGGGAAAAATTATTTGAAACGTCGGGTATCGATCCCGGTACCTCTCTTATGATAAGCGAGAATTCTACCGTCTGTGATACGCCCAAAATAGAAGGAGAAGCTGAAAACAAAATGTTTACGATAAATGATACGCTTAAATTTAGCCAAGCCAAAAGAGCCACGAAATATATTTTGGGCATAAATTAACATAAATGAAATAAACAGAAATAAATATAAGTTATGCCGAATCAGGTAGTTGTACAAGGGTTTAAGCACAAGTAACATTTTTGCAGAGCATCAAAAATAAAGAATGCCTCACGCGTTTCCAACGATGGAAATCAGTCTAATCTCACATAAATATGCTATTCAACACAAAAGAGAGGCAACCGAAAATATTTTTATTTTAACTTAGGAATGGGATGTGAATGGTTTGAGCAAATTTTACCAGAAAATCGTTAGAAGTGAGCCCAACAAGGTAAACTACTTCGGGTGGCTGTGAGCAAGCCTTTAGTATAACAGCATGAAAATGAGTTCACGGTAAAACGGCGATCATAGCGACAATCGTCCGAGATGACGCTAAGTTTAAAACTACTGAGCTCGCGAATCGACCAAATTTTGCATCCCGGGCACTGCAACACGAAGGAATATGTATCTAGTCTTGGCTAGAACGTATATTTGCCCAAGTCTTAAATAATAATACTCACCAAATAACAATGTGCACCGGGGAGAACAGGCAAATGTCTGACGATGAGATCACAGGTCCCCACTTATATTTGCCTGACTTCCTTTAATGCCACGTTCCTAGCGCGTGTATTTTAAGAGGTTCTCATGATAATGTCAAACGAAACATGTCCCGCTATAATTCTTAGATGGGATAAAAACAAGTGAAATGCACAATTGAAACGTTTCTTTTAACGATGGGATAGGCAGTATTTCCACCGTCTACATATCACATTTAGGTGCCGTGTGGAAAGTGCACGATTAAGTCCGGTCCCCTAAGGGCCAGACGACAGGTTGCTGCATATTAGGGTGGGCCGAAAAACACGAAAGTTTCCGAATCAAATCGTAATAGCGCGGAAAAGTTGTTACTCGTCACCCTGATCACAAAGAAAGAAATATTTTCGAAATCGGACCATGTCTTCCGGTCGCACATCTAGTTCGAAGCATTGAAAAATCGTAAAAAATATTACTTTTTTAGGGATTTTTTTAAATGAGTTACAGTGATTGAATTACGTTCAAAATCGGTATGTGGCCTGCCTCTTCTTAAGAACCTCTGTCTTTAAAAAAAATGTAACACCCCATATCTACTTCTTTTAGGGGGAGGGGGAGTCGCTCATCGCGTTCAAATTATCGAAAAATCGTAAAAAAACATGACTTTTTTCGGAATTTTCGCTTTATGAGTTACAGTGATCGGATTGCGTTCAAAATCGGTATTTGGACTGCCTCTTCTTAAGAACCTCTGTCTTTAAAAAAAATGTAACACCCCTTATCTCCTTCTTTTAGGTGGAGGGGGAGTCGCTCATCGCGTTCAAATTATCGAAAAATCGTAAAAAACATGACTTTTTTCGGAATTTTCTCTTTATGAGTTACATTGATCGGATTGCGTTCAAAATCGGTATGTGGCCTCTTGTAAAGGTCTTAGCTTATTTTTGAAAATTGATTTTTCTTTTGATTTCGTCCCTTCGAAATAGTTGTTTTGGCGAGAAAACAAATACATTTCAGGCTGGTTGATGAGCATTGACAGCGTTCTTTTCACTCTGAACAGACACCGAAAAGCTAATAACCTGATAGTTCTGATATCTTATGAATGTGTTTTGGTGAAGTGGTTTGATACAAAACGGCTAACTTAGTCTATGGTGATACGATGCATATTAAAGCATTGCTTTGTAATCATTTTGGTATCTCCTGTTATCCTTTCAAGATAATCATTTGAGCCCTTTGGGATGGGGTTAAATTGTCGGTAGTCCTCCTATGTTTCTCTGCCTTGACATAGTGAATATAGAATAAAAGAATCGCAGTCTCTTCTCTTTTGGCCAAAGAATTTCAGTGAGGTGTTTCCCTTGCAAGTGTGTGGCTTGCGTAGAAATCTATTTCAAGTGAAACAGTTTGTTTACACAATGGCGTGGATGAGGAGTGGAGCTGTGATTGACATTGTTTGAAAAGAATCTGTGGAGCTTTAAGTATTATCAAAGCTTCCACCAATACGTGAGGTACTGTGTGTGTTCTTTTATTACATGAGAAAAAATCATGACGTCCGGGACGCAGCTTGGATTGTAATGAAAGAAGTTGTTGATCTGTGGAACAAAACTATCCCGTATTTCCCGTATCCAAGACATTCGGGTTATTGAAAAATTTGAGTCGCTTTATCAGAAATGGAGGAATGTCCATAAGAATACCTCCACTAATAAATCGCCAAGTGCAGCCGCGATGGTCAAGAAAGAAATGTTGCAGAGTACGCTAGACTCTGTTTGACTTGAGCAAAAATGATACAATGGAACAGCTGGAAAAAAAGGCAAATGATGCAACTAAAGAAGCAGAAAAAAGGCTTGGAAGGAATAAATACTTTTCTTGTGTGATCAACGCGGACCAAGCTTAGGCGTTATCGGGGGTGTACATTTAAAGATGAAGAAGGATGATCAGAGGAGGGCAGTGAGGAAAAATTAATGTGAAACCCACTGATGAAGACAAAACGCATGTTGCCACCGGTATTCTCAATAATGAAGGTTAAGAGGAGCCGCTGAAGAAGAGACAGCTGTAGTTGAGGGATGTTCCCAATATAACACTTGGTGACTTAGCCACAACAAGCTCAGTCAGAGTTTTCCAAATACTAGGAATTAGTCAAGAGTTTTTAAGAGAACCCTGTGACTGAATGGGCTGAAAGAGAGGATTACAAAATGGGAAAGCAAATTGCTACTTACCTTAGAGTGGTTAATGATCATGGGGGGCGAGGCGTAAAACTTATGACCGATTTCAACAGAACAATAACACAAAAAGAGGACGCCTTTCAAGACTTGCTCATATCCGGAGATTCCTTCCGGAAGTCCCTACCTGACATCAAAAAGCCAACTTTAATTCATAAGTATGACACACCATCTACATCAAGAGACCGGAGCTGAATTGTGTACTTACTCGTTGTATCTTCAAATATGTTTATTAAACACAACCAGGTAATCAGATAATCTTGACCATTTATTTACTCTCAGAAGTGCACGAGAAAGTACAAAGAGAAAGAAGGGGTGGGGACAGAGGGGGGAGCGCTCAGAGCTCGACACGGATGTCAGCGTAGCGGCGACCGTCAGCCAAGCGCCCGTATGGCGCAGCGGCTAGGCCGGTGCGGAGTAATAACTAATATTACTCCGTGATGGCTTCAAAATACGGAAAAATGGTTAACATTTTCGCCCCTGCGGAGCTC
Organism: Pyrrhosoma nymphula; assembly: GCA_963573305.1. NCBI lineage: Eukaryota > Metazoa > Arthropoda > Insecta > Odonata > Coenagrionidae > Pyrrhosoma > Pyrrhosoma nymphula. Next base: position 120,935,654 of record OY754331.1, on the reverse strand, counting down.
TACAATAAGCGAATTACTGTAAAGACGTGTGTCTGGCATCAAAATCCGCTTATTCAAGTACACCTGCACTTTGACCCCTTAGGCACGGCTATAGGTAGTCGCACATCAACCAGCCTGAAATGAATTTGTCTTCTCGCCAAAACAACTATTTGAAGGGACGAAATCAAAAGAAAAACATTTTTTCAAAAATAAGTGTAGGTCTACCGTAAGGTCACTCATTTTTACGATATATGCCCCTCTCCTCCCCCATAAAAGAAGGGGGGAACGGGAATTATATCTTTCTTAAAAGACAAAGGACCTTTACAAGAGGCCACCTACCGATTTTGAACGCAATCCGATCACTTTTACTCATAAAGAGAAAATTCAGAAAAAAGTCATGTTTTTTACGATTTTTCGTTAATTTGAACGCGATGAGCGACTCCCCCTCCCCCTGAAAGAAGGAGATAAGGGGTGTTACATTTTTTTTAAAGACAGAGGTTCTTAAGAAGAGGCAGGCCACATACCGATTTTGAACTAAATCCAATCACTGTAACTCATTTAAAAAAACCCCTAAAAAAGTCGTATTTTTTACGATTTTTCAATGCTTCGAACGAGATGTGCGACCGGAAGACATGGTCCGATTTCAAAAATATTTCTTTCTTTGTGATCAGGGTGACGAGTAACAACTTTTCCGCGCTATTACGATTCAATTCGGAAACTTTCGTGTTTTTGGGCCCACCCTAATATGCAGAAACCTGTCGTCTTGCCCTTAGGGGACAGGACTTAATAGTGCACTTTCCACACGGCACCTAAATGTGATATGCAGACGGTGGAAATACTGCCTATCCCATCGTTAAAAGAAACGTTTCAATTGGGCATTTCACTTGTTTATATCCCATCTAAGAATTATAGCGGGACATGTTTCGTTCGACATTATCACGAGAACCTCTTAAAATACACGCGCTAGGAACGTGGCATTAAAGAAAGTCGCGGAAATATAAGTGGGGACCTGTGATCTCAACGTCAGACACTTGCCTGTTCTCCCCGGTGCACATTGTTATTTGGTGAGTATTATTTTTTAAGACTTGGGCAAATATACGTTCTAGCCAAGACTAGATACATATTCCTTCGTGTTGTAGTGCCTGGGATGCAAAATTTGGTCGATTCGCGAGCTCAGTAGTTTTAAACTTAGCGTCATCTCAGACGATTGTTGCCATGGTCGCCGTTTCACCGTGAACTCATTTTCATGCTGTTATACTAAAGGCTTGCTCACAGCCACCCGAAGTAGTTTACCTTGTTGGGCTCACTTCTAACGCTTTTCTGGTAAAATTTGCTCAAACCATTCACATCCCATTCCTAAGTTAAAATAAAAATATTTTCGGTTGCCTCTCTTTTGTGTTGAACAGCATATTTATGTGAGATTAGACTGATTTCCATCGTTGGAAACGCGTGAGGCATTCTTTATTATTGATGCTCTGCAAAAATGTTCCTTGTACTTAAACCCTTGTACAACTACCTGATTCGGCATAACTTACATTTCTTTCTATTTATTTCATTTATGTTAATTTATGCCCGAAATATATTTCGTGGCTCATTTGGCTTGGCTAAATTTAAGTGTATCATAAATCGTAAACATTTTGTTTTCAGCTTCTCCTTCATATTTTGGGTGTATCTCAGACGGTTGAATTCTCACTTAGCATAAGAGAGGTACCGGGACGATACCCGACGCATCAAATATCTTTTCCCTGCAGATCTTTTCTCCAAGGGCTGTGGGCCATCTTGATAACTTCGTGGGACTCAAGGGACAGCATTTTGTAGAGCATTCTCAATGACGTTACGCGGCGTAACGTCAGGAGCTCAGGGTTTGGAAATCTCGTCAACGTGCTAAAATCGACCTTTTTCTCATTCCGTCAATCATTTTGAGATACACTTAGTTTTTATGCACTACTGCTAAAGCAATAAAACGAGCCTTCCATTTGAATACGTTTAATACTTTCCATTTTGAATCACAAGTGACGCCATGCTAATATATTTTTCATTTGTAGCGTAAAAACACATTTGAAAAATCGTGTCAGTAGATACATTTTCCTAAATTGCTTTGAATTAGGTACGTGATTCATTGACCTTTCACAGTCGAATTCCTCTCTTTAACAGTAAGACTACTTCGAGGTTAGTAGTTGCGTAATGATTCTTAAACCTTTAAAATATGAATTACTTAATAAATAGTCTAATCTTCAACGAAAAATACCTTCCATTGCATTGGTCACATTTGCTTTACTGCGACGTTCTTAAAGTTAATATAACGCTTTCTGTGCCTTTTGCAAGTCTGACCAGCTTGCAGCAATTTGTGCCGACTCGATTAAATTTGAATGGAATGCTTCAAGCTCTGACCAGAAATATAATTTCCACTAATGATGAACTGCGATCGAAAGTAATTCCACAAATATATTACAGCGTCTCTGCCATCTTTTTCAGTTCACCATGAAGTGGTTTCTCGCCCTAGGTTTCTTTGTAGTTGGAGTGGCGCTGACTGAAGAGGCAGCTTTGGGTAAGTAATACTTTACAAACTGTCATTTTATCACCCATCAATCTCCATAAATCATCACTGTTCACCTTAAATTAATGGATGTAGCATACCAAAATACCAAACCTTAACGGTTTACCAATCTGGAAAATTATATATATTTTTCTTTCAACGGAAATATTTCCCATTAAAAATCCTCCGATGCTGCAATAACGTTCTCAGTCAAATTACTGAAGGTGTGTTGATTTCTCTGGGTGTTAAGTAAATAATATTTAAATTCTGATGTCTTTCCTTGGATGTTTTCGTCATTCACTGGCCTCGTATATTCTCCAAAATGTTGTGTTGTGCCAACTTAAGATTTTTATGTGTTTTTCATATTGAAATGTAAGAAACTTGGTATGATTCCACAGTTATTTTTCTGGCCGTGCCAGGTTTCAAGACCTAATTTTAAGGTTATAAATGGTATAATATGCAGAAACTTGAGTTGGTCAGTGCAATGAAGCGTGGAATCATATCGAGTTACTTGCTTCAGTATGAAGAATATCAGACATTTCTAAAGGTTAACAACGTTGAGTGTATTTAATGTATTTTTCCTTCAAATTTATAATAAGTTAATACAGGGTTTATTTAAGTAGAATTCACCTGGGAATAAACATTTGAGGAGCTAGATACCAAGTACTCACAGTGGTAAAACTAATGATTTTCCCTCTCCACCCCAGCAATCCTTTTATTTGCAATTTACTAAGCATTTCTGTTTGACCCACAGGCTCTGAGGAGAATCAAGTGCAAAAGTTAGACCCGGAAGATGATGGAAGAATCCTAACCTTGTTTGACGTCATGCCTGATCATGCCCGCGCAGAACCTTCTGGGAACGAGAGTGAGTCGTCCAAAAAACATTGCAGACACTGCGATGATTCGGACGAGAGCAACTCGTCTGAACATCACTGCTGCAGGAGGCACCACAGACACTGCTGCAGGTGTCACCACAAGCACAGATGTTGCGATCATTCGGACGAGAGCAACTCGTCTGAACATCATTGCTGCAGGAGGCACCACAGACACTGCTGCAGGTGTCACCATAAGCACAGATGTTGCGATCATTCGGACGAGAGCAACTCCTTTGAAGTACTTCGCTGCAGGAGGCCTCACAGGCGAGGAAGCAGCTCTGACTCAGACGATAGCGACTCTTCCGAAGAATATCACCAAACGAGACCTCACAGGCGAGGAAGCAGCTCTGATTCGGATGATAGTGACTCTTCCGAAGAGTATCGCCTAACGAGACCTCACAGGCGCGGTGGTTCCCGTAGCAGTTCCGACGATAGCGACTCGAGGGAGGACCGAAGCAGGCCTCATCACCACAGAAGGGGACACAGGCACTATCACAGGGGATAGGGTAACCATGGTAACTAATACAGGAAGGAATCACATGATCTCGAAATTTGTAGTTGGACGTGGCGTCACCATCTCTCAGACGAATCACAACTTCTTAGGCGTCAGTAATTGAATTTTTGCGGTGTTGTGACGTCGTCATTTTGTAAGCGACGTCATAGCCTCTCAAACAGATAGAAACCTTTAAGTCGTCGTCATTATTGGAATTTCACGATCTTGTAATGACCGCTTATTGGGCGTGACGACACTGTCCCATTTGTGGACATCATCGTTTGAATATTTTGAGGTTTAAACTTCAAAATTCCGTCATTGTCGAGAATCGAAAATTCTGAGGCCTTCCTGAATTAGGAGCACGAGTCTACATGGGCTAACCCATGTTCAGGTCTCCGAAGCCATGAGTAAAGCAGAGCCAAGGAATTATTTAACTCTCAAGATCAATTCATTCGGAGAATATCGCCCGCGATTATTGAAATTGGTGTCCTGAGGTTGAGGTGTCGCATCATCTTCATCATTTTGCTAAACGCACCTCAATCTAACTCAATGTTCACCTATCAACTTCCCTGTCATTTTTTTCTTGTCTACGTTCTTTCTTCCTGCTTTATTCATGTGAATAAAAGTATATTTGCATCCAAAAGTTATTTATCGTCTTTTCTCTGGCTAAGGTTGCTCTCGAAAATGTGCTAAACCTCTCCCTCAAAGAATGTACTCGGAAACGTTGTGGAGCTGAACATGTTAAATAACGAATGAAGTACGACGTATGTATCTAATGTAGTTGGCTTTCGCAGTACTGTTATGCAGGCATTTGGTTGTCTTCCGGACTCTGCTGTGTCCGGCTACCTTTATGATGACAACATTTCCTTACCATTGCAGGCCACATCAATCTATTAAGTCCCCAATCAGGCTAAATATTTATATTTAGGATGGTTTTTATTTTTTGAAATTAAATACCACAGAACCTGTCCCTTGTCTTTTTTATAATTAACATCTAATTGTGATGAAGAGCCCATCATTTTCTCTGATTGTCGTAGTGCCCTTAAGACTTAAAAATTGAAAATAATTAATAAACATTGCTAAGAAAATGCTTTCAATTTAGTTGTCCTAAATAGGGTTTCGATTTATTTTAGTGAAAATTTAGTTTTCCTATTAATAAATTTGATTATTTCAGGCTTGACTTCGTGGAAGTGATAGATATCCATTATGAATATAAAAACTTCGTACATTTACACACTTAATTTTTCAATTCTGCGATCGGTTTCACCTTAATAAGACATCTTCTTGCACATTCTGAGGCTTTGAGCATTCTATATATACACAGAGGAAGTTTAAAAATTGGTGGGGGTTGGTTTTACGATGGGGAAGAAGGGATCAGGTTGATTAGCGCATGGCAGAGTGAGGACAAAACAGGGAGAAAGAGCATTCTTTTACACATATAGCAGGGTTGAGGCCGAGAAATATTGTTAGTTGGGTCGTAGAAGGTCAGCAAGATACACAGTTTTCAATTTTTTAAGGGGGTGAAGGGGAAGAGTGATTACTAGGCACAGCCAAAACAACTGTGACTGAAGGGCAAAGAAAGTAGTCTAAGATTTGCCGAAACTAAGATTCAAAAAAATGGCGTGAAGTGAGGAGCTGGAAATGAAAGGAAACCAGACCCCGGGTGGGTTTATAAATGGTCAACGGACAGAGTGTTGTGAGGGTAGGGGTTTGTAAGAGATCCTTGCAGCCGAAAGTGGAGTGAAGGGGAAGGGAAGTTGAAGGAGCGGAGAGGATATCGGACGTGGGGGAGTGGCAGTTTCTCTTCCAAACATGGAAATAACGAACTCAACGGAGAGGAATGCATATAAATATATGGTCATTACGTAGATTAAAATTTTCATTTTTAGCTAGCACAGAAAATTCTAAATGTTCCAAAGCGTCAGGCGTATACACCTACTTCTGCATATGAGGATGAAGAGTTTGAAAGAATGTATGACAGTACAGAAAACATAATAGAAGGAGGAGAGGACTAGTGCAGGATAAATACAGACGACTGGAACACAGTGGTAGGAGAGACGGAGGATGGCAATGCAGTGGAAAAATTTGGTTTAGGAGAAGGGAATGAAAGGGAAGACATACCGGTGGATATCTGTAGAGGAAAGAAATTGTTTGTAGTCAACACATGGTTTGAAAATCACAAAAATAGGAGATTAATATGGATAGTACCAGGACAAATAGCTCACTACCAAATTGATTATATTTTAGTGGATGAAAGATATAGAAATGCCGTGAACAGAGCAAAATTCTATCAGGGGCTGATATTTCCAGAGAACATGTACTACTAATGATGGAGATAACAATAATGTCAAAGAAAATTGAAACGGCAAAGGAAGTACATCAATGGAATATGGAAAGATTCGATAATGTAGATTTTTAAAATGGGTAAATTATTAACGAAGACAATGACGGATGGTAAAAAATAAAAGGAGATGGTAGAAGAGACATGGAAAAGAATAAAGAATGCCATAAAAACAGCAGAGATGAAAATAGGTTATTACAAAGGTAAAAGAGCTAAGAAACCTTGGGTAACTGCGGAAAAGTTGAAGAAGATGTAAGAAAGAAGGCAATACAAAAATAGAAGTGGGGAAGAGAAGAGAGTGTGATCCCGAGCAACACCGGGTGATTCAGCTTGTATTGTATAAAAAGGTAAGAAAGTTTACACTAAATGGTAAAGGAAGAAGTAAAATGAGAGTGATTACGAGCAAAGATAGAAAAGAAATATTTCGGGAGCTGAAGGTATCAGAAGAGGAGAGAGGCCTTAAGAGTTTCTAAGTCTGAGATAGTACAAACAATGAAGAACATGAAAAATGAAAAGGCAATGGGAATAGAAGATCTTCATATCAAATTTTTAAGTGCTACGAAGAAGTGGGTCAAAATGAAACAGTAGAAGTGTGTAACAAAATATATGAAAGGGGAATATGGCCAGATGATTTTATAAAGACGATTATGATACCGATTCCAAAAAAGCAGGAATCTGAAAGTGTGAGGAACACAGAACCATTGGTTTAATTTCACATGCAGCTAAAATATTATTGAGAGTTCTGAACCTGAGACTACAAGGAATAATGGAAGAGAATATAGGTGAGGAGCAGTTTGGCTTCAGAAAAGGAAGGGCTACAAGACTATTAGAAAAGGAAGGGCTACAAGAATACAAGCTACCCCATTGCGCTACTCAGGATATTTGGTGAAAGATTTAGCGAAAGAGGAGTATGCCTCTGCTTTATAGATATGGAAAAAGCATCCGACAGGGTTTAATGGGATAAGCTGATGTAAATTATGAAAATAAAGAAAGTATACTGGAAGGATAGGAGGCTGATAAGGGAATTGTATAAGGTCCAGAAAGTGATGATTCAAGTTGATGGAAAATTGACAGAATGGATCGACCAGGATAGAGGGGTAAGGCAAGCTGATGACAACCAACACTTCTAGGAATGATAAAATGTTTAGAGGATGGAATGAAAGTAAATCTTGGGAAAATGAAAGTGATGAGAATGTTTGATGGGGGAAATGTTGAATGTTATGACAAACGAAGGAGGGTTACAGCAGGTTAGAAGGTATAGATATCTGAGGAGCATGCTGACGGAAGACTGGAAGAGCGAGGTAGAGATTACAGGGAAGGGGATTTTAAATACAGCAGTCGAGGAACAGTGGAGGGAGAAAAGAGAAGAGGAACAAGAAGGCTGAAAATGATAGAAGAAGTGACGATAAGAAGAATGTACAAGAAAACCACGGAAGAGACCCAGGACAGGACGAATTGGAGACAGTTTTGCTGTTTAGGCCCTGTCAGTAGGCAGAATATCAGTTGATTATAACGAATATTGGAACTTTGATAAGACATTGAACCCAATATTGGAAAAAGAAAATTGTATTCAATTCTCAGTCCTCTTCTATTCTTTAATTCTCAAAGTATGGCTCAAGTAGACTTACATATTTTCTTCTTAATAACTTGGAAAAGTTTGAACTGGGAAATACGTGGATTAAGTTACAAATGAAAATATTGTCAAACTTCAAATTAGCGCAGAGGCTCCAAAAACCTTTATCACTCATGGACAAGTTTTAAAAAACAGTACCGAATTCAAGAGAATAATAATGTGCAGAACTTACAGAAAAAGGGAATGAGAATAATCGCGAAAGAATGATAGACATGTAGACGGAAATAATACAGGAAGATAACAAACAGTTACATTGAATCTTGTCCATAGTGGAATAGTAGCTTGATTTTTATAACACAAGAAGGCGGAATAACCTTTATTTTAGCACTGTAGGGTCCCGGATATTTCATGCACACTTAATGCTTTTCATAGCCGTCCTAGCCCACGGAACTTAACCCTCCAATACTTGTGTAAGGGTCGATTAGACCCAAGCGCATTTCAAAAAATAACTTTGTCGCTTTTAATCGTTGAATATTCAGTGGGACCCCGCTAATCCGAACTCGGATGGTCCGACTCCTCGCTTAGTCCAACCGTATGGTCGCTTATCCGTGTTTGTTTACGTATCCGGTGCATCGCTCCGTTCAAGTCTACTCCTGTCGATGATTCATCATTGGCGATGTGGATAAAAAACGCAAACACGTCACTTTCTTTAGCGGAGAAACTAAATGTAGTACTCGAAAGGTTAGACAAAGGTGAGGCTGTACAAAAAGTTGCAAGTGAACTAGGGGTTGGCATAACAACAATAAAGGACTGGAGAAAGGACAGGAAACATCTTGAAAGTCATTCAATGTCAATTGATGATAAGAAAGGACTGAAAAATCGAAAAACTTTGAAGAAGCCAAAATGTGAGATTATAGACAGTGCTTTGTGGGTATGGTTTGAGCAGGAGATAAAAAAGGAAATCCATTATCTGGACCAATCATAAAAGATAAACCACTAATTTTGTATAATAAATTGGGAGGAGAGAATGACAACGAAAAATTCACATCAAGTGAAGGCTGGCTGCATCGCTAGAAAAAACGACACGGGATTCAGAATGTAACCATTTCTGGCGAGAAGCTGTCTACTGATGAAGTAGGTTCCAGTGAATTTATTCCGAGATTCGAAAACATAATTAAGGTACATAAGTTGACACTTGACCAAGTGTACAATATTGATAAGTCTGGATTGAACTACAAGATGCTCCCTACAAGAACTCTAGCTGCACAAAATGAGTTTGTACAAGGTAATAAACTCGCCAAAGAAATAATAACAATCGCTTTCTGCAGTAATGCTAATGGCAGTCACAAAATGCCATTGTTTGTTATCCGGAAGGCAAAAAAACCAAAGGTGTTTAAAAATATTAATATGACATCTTTACCAGTTTTTTACCGAAACCAAATATCAGCATGGATGGAATCCGCCCTTTTCAAGGAATGGCTTTATGATCAATTTGCCCCTGCCGTTACAAAACACATTAAAAACTTCCTTCTGAGCAATAATATTACTCAACAATTCAATATCTCATCCATCTGAAAAAGAACTGAAAAAAGGTGAAATACAAGCTTTAATCCGCAAAAAATCCGTACTCAGTCATAGGTACTGTATAGTGGAAGTGTCCGTCTTTATTTGGTAAATTATGGCAAAAGAACTAATATTTCAAATCCCCAGAAATATAAGTAGTACTAATTGACATAAATGCACAATAAAAAATATACAGAAATCATACAATGTGGCCCCGTAAGTTACTGTTGATAAAAAGCTTGAAGCATTTAGGGGGAAACGTAGCTTTAGATACCATATCCCCACAAAACCCGCTAAATATGGGATAAAAATATTTTCAGCTGTAGATTCATGCACCCATTACACATCGAAGTTAGACATCTACTGTGATAAATAACCGTAAGGGCCTTATTCCACTGATTTCAGACCAGCTGAAGTTATAAAAAGAATTGCTAGTCACCTGCTAGATTCTGGGAGAATCATTACAACAGATAATTGGTTTACAAGCGACCCCCTAAGAGCAGAATTATTGGCACGTAAAACAACTATCGTAGGAACGATAAGAAAAAAACAAAGAGGAAATTCAACCATCATTTTTTTGCCACTAGACCTCGAGAGATAAAATCAACCATATTTGGGTTACAAAAGAAGACAACAATTATATCGTACATTCCAAAAGCATATAAATGTGTTTAATTGTTATCAACGATGCATCACACAGATGAGATAAATTTTGGGGAGAAGAAACTTCCAGAAGTAATTTCAGAAGTTACTATGTGGCAAGGAATTGTCGGAGATGGCTTTTGGTGATCTTCTATTTTTTTCACGAATGTCCCCATTGTCGCTCTCATTATTATACTGCCAATAAGCAACCCACCACTACAATATAGAGTTCGAAAGATTTTCCTAAAGGACTAGTCCGTTTCTCTAATGCAGCCACTAATTGATAGGCGCAATACGATTTCCACGTCATGTGAACTCCAACATACTCTACATCAATTCTCCCAAATAAGGGAGAATCAACCTGAAGTGCAACAAAAGCAAACGGGTATCCGGTCACGTTGTCAGCTAAGTAAATCGGCAAAAGACTGAAAACCAAAAAATTTGTGTTTCAAATGTAATCGCTATATTTGCCAAGAACATGCCAAGTCCATTTGTGTAGAATTTAGCGATTGTGATCCTTCATGTGAGACTGAAGTGACTAAGGAGAATGATGAGACCTAAGATATTACAAAACTATGTAGCAAATAAAATTTAAGCCTTATTGTTGTAATAAAATTAACGTTATAACTCACTTTGTTACAATGTTTTTCAGAGACAAAACAAAACACCCTTCCCAAAGACATCGTATAAACAGGACAAATTTTGCGTGTAAGTTAAAGAGCGCGAAAATAAATGTAAGCAAAATATCTCCAATTTTTTTTGAGAAAATAATTATTACAACATACTCATAACAAGAACTATTAATCAAAAAATTTAAAATCAGTTTTGAACCATCGTGAATTACTAAAACAATCATAATCGTTTGGATGGGTCCAATAGACCCAGCACGAGTACTCACGTTACAAAAATGGCGCGAGTACTGCACGGTTAAATCCCGTTTCACACTATAGTTGATCCAGCACAAGACCTAGTATGCTAGCTGGTACTTGATATTGAAGACGGAGCCCAGTATGATAGAAGCCGTGATAAAAGGTTTCACTCGATCATTGAACTTGTGCTTGTGATGAAGCGATACTGTCGCCCACTGTTGCGAACTGTTAAAATAATATGGAAAATTTCCATGAAAGAAGGCGACTTTTGGCTGCTGCAGTAATAGCAGGGATGGCGAACAGATTTCGAGCACAACGAAGAAGACGGTGAATTTGGGAAAGAGGAAGGATCCGGAGAAGAGATGAAGGCCGTGGAGTCCTTCACACGCTCCAGGTTGAGATAAGGTAATGTTTAGAATAGAAATGCCACGATCACTGCTCACTCTCTTCCTTCAGGCCATCCCTTATTGTGCAAGGCTTTAAGCGCAACACTTTAAGCGAACGAATTACTATCTTCACTTTTCGTGACAGAAGTCGAAGAATTCCTATTAATATGTTTAAATTTTTAAAATGGAATATGACATTAATAAAAATTAAGGAAAGCACTCTAGATTTCTAGCAAGTGGGACATGTGTGGCTCCTACAGCAACCATGAATACTTTTCAAATTTTATTTTGGTTTATGTTTCTGCAGAGCGAAATAATACATAGACGTTTTTTACCTTTTCCCTTTGCTAGGGGCACTGAATCAAGAGCTACTTTTATCCACAATTATGTATTATTACCAATTATATTTTTCACATTTTTATAACTTTTAAATTAATGTTTGCCTCACTAAATTTCCATCACTTTCTAAAATGGACGTTTTTGAAATGTACAGTAGTCATTCCGCCTCAATTCAACAAACGATTGTCCCTCAGGGTCTCCAACTTTGCTCAGACTTTGGGTATGTGTCGCATATTATATTGTTATTGACAAATACTTGAAATGGAATGATCACATTACTGGACTTTCCAAGATTCTTCGATATTATACGTCCAAACTATTCTACATTAGAAACAAATGTCCTGTAACTTTCCAAATAACCTTGTATTTAGTAGTAACAGCAACCTAGCAACCTAGTAGGGTCTAGATTGGGGTATGGCCTGGTCTGTTGGGGAGCATCTTATAATAACTCCTTGCAGCCAGTTGTGTTATTGCAGAAGAAGATAATAAGAATTGTTACCAAAAGCAAAAGGTACGAACATACTTATCCCATATTTGTACGGTTGCAGATACTGCCAATTAAATACTTGTATATTTTTAAAGTATTAAAATAATTTTATTTAAAGAGCGGCAATATTCCCGCTTGTACCGATAGTGATGAATACTATTTAAGAAAGAAGCGATGTGCAACAACTCCAAAACCAAACCTAACATTATTTAAGAGGTCCTTTGTCTACTTAGGACCTAAACTATTAAATGACATACCAGAGTATTTAAAAATCTCAAAAAACAAAAGAAAAAATCTAAAGCTGCTAAAGGAATGGATACTATCCATAAGTAAAATTGAAGTTTTGTATTAGATTTGTAACTCAAATTTTGTTCTGAATTGTAACTAACCATGTTAAGTGTTTATATAATATAGCTTCATGTATTGTAAAAAAAAGATGCATGTATTTTTCTTTGTTCAAAAATTGGCATAAATAAAATGGTCCATATTTATACATATGTTCGGAAAATTTCAGTTTTTGTACAACACCAGCAATTGCATGTACTTATTCAAGGAAGGAAGTCTCGATACAGGTGCTTGTACCTTTGAGGCTGCCTAAAGCTCCGAAATATTGTACCTAAAAGAATGTAATCAGCTATGGAGTAAATATACATTATTATTTTAATTGTTACAGTTGTAACATGACCCTCCGAGTCCCCGGCAAGCATCAGGTTTCATTGCCGTCATAATGGCCGAAGACTCGAGAGGGGTTGGGCAGTAACCGCAGCCACGTCCGACGCCCATCGGATGTGTGGCTACGCTGCGGTAGGGTCATGCGTCCACAGTAGACGGAGTGACCCCAGGATGACGGCCTTCTGCATGCGTGCAACTAGTAATTCCGCCTGTGCCACGCAGGACGGAATACACTTGATGTTATTTAGCAGCGAGCCTTTAACTCCACCGAGCACAACTATGATGAGGACCACCAGTTTCACAGAGTGTCCGGGGTACATCTGTCGAAGTTCGAAAAGCAGGTCTTGATATTTCGTCCGTTTTTCCACCTCCTTCGCATCCATGTTAGTTTCAGCCGGAGCCGAAAACTCGATCACGAACATGGAGCGTGTGAGGTGGTCGAGGAGAACGATATCAGGCTTGGTCGCCTCCAACTGCCTGGTGGTGGAAAAGGAGTAATTCCACCAGATCGTGCATTTATCGTTCTCCACGACGGACTCAATATCTCCAGGGGCATAGGGCAGCACAGGTGTTTCGTCGATGCCATAATGATGTCGAAAATGAAAGTATAACACTCGTAGGGCCGCGTTGTACCGAGCTAAATATGCTGACTTAGCGTAATAACTACAGCCGGAGAGAAGGTGACTCAAAGTCTCCGGCTGGGCTCGGCACGCCCTACATTTCGTGTCCGCAACCTCCGCCTTGAATATAATGCGGCGGTACACGAGTGTGTTTATGACACCATCCTGGCACGCGAGGACAAAACCCTCGGTCTCGGACTTCAGACCGGCGGAGCGTAGGAAGGCAAACGTAAGCTCCTTCGATAGCCCATGCTTTTCGATGTTTCGATAGAAACCTCCATGCATGGGCTTATCGGTATGCACCTTGAGCAAGGCCTTCTGCTCGGCTTTTTTTATTTCGAGCTTGAGGACGTCTGCCTTCAATGACAAGATGGTCGTGTCATTGTCGCTTCCGTCGGATGACGGGTCGAAGTCGAGACCGGTTTCGTCCGCTGCCCTCATTGCCGCCTGGAAGAGAAACGCCCCTGCTCCCGCACTCTCGTGATCTCTCACGAGATTGAGCAGGGGGTCCCTGCTTTTCAAAACTCGGCAAGCTCTACCCAGGACAACTCTGTTGTGGAGACACTCCAGACTCAATAGTCCTCTACCACCTACATTGCGAGGGAGATCTGGCGACGGAAGATTTCGGATGAAGACTTCTATAGATGGTCATCATCTTCCTCGTTCCCCTATCGAGGTTCTGCAACTCGTTGACGTTCCACTTCATGCATCCGAAGGTATACAGCAGTGTAGGAACCGCGAACATGTTCGTGGCAAGAACCTTGTTCTTGCCTGACAACTCAGAACTCCAGATGTTCCTGAGAGTCTGTCTGTATTTGGCGGTGAGCCTTTCCTTCACTGCTGTAACCTCCTGCATTCGGCGCTGGGGGACGCCGAGATATTCATAGCTGTCATCGTCCTCGAGGTGACGAATGACGCTCCCGTCAACAAGTTGCACGTCTTCCTTGATCTCCGAAAATCTTCCTCTCGCCAAGTGGATGGATGCACACTTGTCCAATCCGAACTCCATTCCTATAGCCTCACTGTATTCCAGTACGGTGTCCAGGGCAGTGCGAAGGTCTTTCGCATTAGAAGCGTACAGCTTCAGGTCATCCATATAAAACAAATGGGTGACCTTATGCTTCCTGTCACCTGGAACACCACACATGTATCCTTTACCTCGTCGCAGCCTAAGGGACAGGGGTAGGAGGGAAATACAGAACAGTAGGGGGCTCAAGCTGTCGCCTTGAAAAACGCCACGGTGGTATGTTACCAACTCTGTGGAAACTGACCGCTTGCCTGAGGTCAGAACGAAGCGCGTTTTCCACAGTGGTAACAGGCGTTGGATGCAGGACACAACCTCAGGGTGGACTTTCATCAACTTCAGCATGGCGATCAATAGCTCATGCGAAGTAGTGTCAAAAGCCTTCTTGTAGTCCACCCAGGCCATTGATAGGATGCGCTTATGCCGGATGGCATCCTGGCATATGCACCTATCAATGAGCAGGTTGTCCTTGCATCCCGCGATTCCCCGCTTTGAGCCCCTCTGCTCGTACACCTCCTCCCAAACCGGCTGGACTTGGTGTAGGATAAGGTCGCTCAAGATCGAGGTGAACGCCTTATATACTGTGTTGAGGCAGGTTATAGGGCGGTAGTTCTTTGGATTGGACAAGTCTCCCTTCTTAGGTATTAAAACCGTGCGTCCCTCAGTCAGCCAAGGTGGAATTGGTTTTCCACCATTTAGAAAGGACGTGAAGATTCTGGCGAGGTGCTGGTGGGTGGAAGTAAATTTCTTCCACCAGAAGTTATTCACGGCATCCATTCCTGGAGCCGAGAAATTCTTCTTGCCAGAGAAGGCCTTCTTCACGTCACTTTCGGTGACTGAAAGAGGTCCATCCACATCTTGTAGGTGGCGGTCACAAACCTCTTTAAAGAGGCCTATGGCCGGAGTGGCTTCGACGTTTCGTATATTTCCTTCCAGAAACGTTCAACCTCTTGGACGGGTGGCGGAGATTCAACAACAGGCGGAGGTGGTCGAAAGAGACGGGACGGCTGAAGGAGAAAGGTGGCATTTTCTCTCACGCCCCTACTCCTCTTCAGGAGTTTTTTCCGGGCCGTGGTGAGTGCCCGTACTCTATCGACCGCGTGCTGCTTAATGGTAAGCAGCACGCTTTTATTCAGCGTGTGATGGTTGTACCTGAGACTGCGCGCTATGCGCCGAACTTTAGGAGTGAAAGCTCGCCCAGATGCGATGTATTCCATCACACACTGAATTCTCGACACCTGTTGTCTCGCCTGCGTGATCTTGGCCTCCAACTGTTCCAGCCTTTTTTCTGCTTTTTCCTCCCAAGAGGTGTTCTTTTGGGAGTGAGCCATGATTTTGGCAGCAGCGTAGACCACGCAATTGACCGTCCATAGGTCCGACGTCTCTGTCAGGATTTCGTCGATGAGGCCATTCAAACGGGAAAGGTGATTACCCCGCAGAGAGATTTTTTGGTGGATATCTCTCGGCCTAGGTTGTCCATCATCATAAGATATTGTGCTTAACAACCGCGTTCGTAGTTCAGCGACGGCCTGACCATCTTCATCTCCATTTGGCATAGACTGCGGCATGAGTGCCGTTCTAGCCTCAGGTGGTGCAGAGGCTGCCTGTGTCGGGGAGAGTGGTCTGGCCGGTGGTGTGTTCCTCTGAACTGGCGGTTGGTGGAGAGTTTCCTTTTTTCGCAGGTGGTTGGCATAATCGCGCAGATTCTGCTGCGATAGGTGGTCGTGCTCTGGATGCATCTCACACCACAAAGTGTGCATCCTTGCCATATACCCCCTGCGTTCGGGCTCGCTGGCAGCATGGCATGCGAGGAGGTCGCCCCTTAGGGTTTCCGTCCACTGCATCCGGGCTCCCGTAGCGGTGTTATTCGTGTTGCCACTCCCAACTTCACTAGGGCCCCCATCCTAGAGGGGCCGGTTGTGGGTGGCTTTCTCAGAATTCCTTTTTGGAACCAGTTTTACAACGTGTGGGGTGGTTAGCCCCACACGCAGACGTCCACCATTAGCCGGCAAGAGCCGTTACCAGGTACGCCACGTGGAGGCTGGTGGTCCGGCTTCCGTACCCCAAATTCTAATATGTCCCAAATTCTAATACTATGACACTGTCTTGAAAAATAATGTTTTGTGTGTTTTATGCAGTTTTTATACTTTTACATATTCGCCAAAAATACGTGCTTTGAATAAGGTCTTATATCTTTGAGTTTAACTGTCGAAGAGCACCTATATACCTACATACTTAATGGTAGCGCTTATAGTTTTTGTGATATAATGATACAAATAGATAATGAATAAGAAGTTTCGGCCGATTCTGAAAGGGAGTATTTGAGGCACATTATTAAAATATTTTTAAACAATAAAAGTAAACAAAAATAGGAAATCAAGAAAAAAAATGTTTAAACAATATCATTATATAACTGAAATACTCGGCTTTACAATTAAGTACAAACGTTTGCTCTGCGACAATTAAAATCAGAGATATAAGTTTAAACATTATTCAAGGAACTCATTTTTAGATTAAATATGAAAAACTCGAAAACGCATACATCTGCATCTACATCTACATACTACCCCGCAAGCCGCCTCAATAGGCGTGTGGCGGGGGTGTTAGGACACCAGCCGTTTACATATAAAAAGGAAACGCTCTATGAAATTACGCCTTGCATTTATTAAAGTCCCTTATTGTTCGGGGGAAAAACGAATTCCCATACCTATCCGTTCGGCAAAATATCTCTCTAAATTTATCGTTTCTGTCGGACCTGGAAATAAAGTGGGGTTCTAATATGATGTTCTCCGTGTCGCTCTGAAAGATATCTATTCTCAATTGCTCAAGTAATCTAAGCCTAGCGCGCAGCCTCCGTGTCTCTAGCGGCTCCCAGCCTAATTCGTTTAACATATGCGTAACGCTGTCTGTACGCCCGTAGCAGTTTTTGACGAATCGCGCAGCTTTCCTTTGTATTTTATTAAGTTCCCGAATTAAGTCTTTCTGCACCGGATCCCATATGCTTGCTGCATATTCAAGGCCGGACGAGTGCGAAATAGCACCTCTCTTTTACTTTTTCATCTGAGAATCTTCCCACAATACGCTTGACGAATCCTAGCTTCTTCAGAGCTCTGCCACAAATATTTCTTATATGTGTTCCCCACGATAGGTTTAAGGTTATTGTAACTCCCAGATACTTAACTTCATCTGTCGCCTTTATCTTAACGCCATCCACAGCATATACACGGGGATAGTTGGACGACCTCCGCAAGAAATGTACCGCCGCACATTTGCTCAGATGACATAAATCACACATAACATGTTTTTTTACAAAACGGCGACTGAATATCACATTTGGGGTTATATGCGACACATACAACAATTTCCAGCAAAATCGGAGACCCTAAGGGACAATCGTTTGCTGATTTGAGGTGGGATGACCCACATACATACATTTATATCGACAAAGAATTACAACAAATTTTGAGGAAGATCCTTTTTTTCGTATATGATTAAGAATCAGTTTGACTGAACTTGGTTGGAATGATTACCAGCATTTGTGAATGAAAATCAGGTCATCAAATTAAAAGTTTTAAAAATATGAATAATATATTTGATAATAATACATAACTGTGATTCAAAGTTTCTCTTGATTCAGTGGTCCTAACAAGGGGAAAAATAAGAAACGTGTGTAATATTTCGCTGTGAAGAAACGTAAACAAAAAATAAATTTTAAAAGTATTCATGGCTGCTCTAGGATCGAGTAGGGTGAACCTATCCCACTTGCTAGCAACCTAGATTGTTTTCCTCAATTTTTATTCTTATCATTTTCAATTCAAAAAAATGTAAAACATATTAACTGGAATTCTTCGACTTCTGACACGAAAAGTGGAGATTGTAATTCGTTCGCTTTAAGTGCAGCGCTAAAAGCCTTGCACCTTCAGTGCGGTATGACGTTATATCACGTCATGGTGTACTATCCCTTAGGGCTGATGACGTGGCATCACGTCATCGTTACCCTGAAATTAATTGTTTAAAAGCGCGGATAGTCCTTATGTTACCCTATTATAAATATTTAGTTCCTCAGATTATTTTTATTTAGTTGACGGGAATAATTACTGCTTTCAGCATGTCCTCTTTTGTCTGTATCACCCTGAGTGATTGTTTTGGCCCGTTAATTGTCAAAATATTTAACCAATTGGAAACTAAAATAAAATGTATAAATTACAGATGGTGCGTAAGCGAGGAGTACAAAGACGAATCTCGCAAGTTGAGGCGGAGGCGACGCCGTCTGAGGGAGAAATTCCTTTTCCTCAACTTCAACGGAAGACCAGCAGCCTTCAACGTCTGCATAGGATCCGCAACCGCCAACGTAGAGGCAGGACAATCCCACAAAGGACTATGACCCTACCTTCCGAGATCTTCGACTTCTTCAGGCGATTATACACAGGGGAAGAGCTACGGGAGCTCCTGGAGGAGTGCGGAGATTCGGATTTTTCGGGAGACTCCGAGTGGAAGATTAACGAGGAGGAGAAAGGGGATGAGGATAAAAACGACTCAAATCCTTTGGATGCTAATGTACTTTTATTTACATGAGTAGAGCAGGAAGAAAGAACGATGCCAAGAAAATATGACAGGGAAGTAGATAGGTAAACATTGAGTAAGATTGAGGTGCGTTTAGCAAAATGAAGACGTTGCGACACCTTCGCCTTAAAGGCACTTAAGACCAATTTGAAAAATCGCGGGCGATTTTATCCCAATACATATATCTTGGAGTTTAAAAACATTTAGGCTCTGCTTTACTCATGGCTTCGGAGGCCTAAGCGTGGGTTACCCCATGTAGACTTCTGCTCCTAATTCAGGAAGGCCTCAGAATTTTCGATTCTCGACAATGACGGAATTTTGAAGTTTGAACCTCAAAATATTCAAACGGTGATGTCCACAAATGGGACAGTGTCGTCACGCCCAATAAGCGGTCATTACAAGATAGTGAAATTCCAATAATGACGACGTCTTAAAGGTTTCTATCTGTTTGAGAGGCTATGACGTCGCTTACAAAATGACGACGTCACAACATCGCAAAAATTAAATTACTGACGCCTAAGAAGCTGTGATTCGTCTTGAGAGATGGTGACGTCACGTCCAACTGCAATTTTCGAGATCGAGTGATTCCTTCCCGTATTAGGTACCATGGTCACCCTATCCCCTACTATGGCGCCTGTGTCCTCTTCTGTGGTGATGGGGCCTGCTTCGGTCCTCGCTCGAGTCGCTATCGCCGGAACTGCTACGAGAACCACCGCGCCTGTGAGGTCTCCCATGGTGATGCTCTTCGGAAGAGTCGCTATCGTCCGAATCAGAGCTGCTTCCTCGCCTGTAAGGTCTCGTTTGGTGATATTCTTCGGAAGAGTCGCTATCGTCCGAATCGTCGGAGTTTCTGTGCCAGTGGTGCCTCCTGCAGCAGCAGTGTCTGTGCCAGTGGTGCCTGCAGCAGCAGCAGTGTCTGTGGCAGTGGTGCCTCCTGCAGCAGTGTCTGTGCCAGTGGTTCCTCCTGCAGCAGTGCCAGTGGTGCCTCCTGCAGCAATGATCTTCAGACGAGTTGCTCTCGTCCGAATGATCGCAGTGTCTGTGCCTGCAGCTATGTTCTTCGGACAACTCACTCTTGTCCCCAGGAGGACCTGCGCGGGCTTCATCAGGGATGACGTCATTCAAGGTTAGCATTCTTCCATCATCTTCCGGGTCTAACTTCTGCACTTGATTCTCCTCAGATCCTGTGGGATCAACGGAAATGTTAAGTACAATACGGCTAAATGAATGCATGAGGTAGAGAGGGTATGATGAGAGATGTAGAGTGTAAATCTGGGTTTGGAGGAAGTGCTGGGTTAGTATTCGTAGCCAGGTCTCAAGTAACGAAATTAGACTGTCTTGATGAAGACCTTCTCATTGCTGAAGATGATCTTCTTAGAGCTAAGGTTTCATAGTCACAAAATAAGATGGTCTTGATGAAGACGACCTTATTTCAGCAAGGCGATCGTTTGAAACGTGAGCTTAAGCAAATGCTAGTAGTAACAGCCAATCAGTCTCATTTATTAACATAGCAACTGTATCTCTGTGGAACAACGTTAACTTTTCAATGTGTGTAATAGGATAATTTCATAGAAATATTGACTCTAAAAGCTCTTAGAAAATGACTTTTTGTTATATATATTGCAGGATAAGGGATAAAAAAAAGTAATTATTTTTACTCTTGCTTTTCAATGCAAATTTCTTTAATCACAGATAATGTCTGACAAAATATAAATACGCTGCTACATACCCCCCTCACCCGTTCTCAAAGTTTTTGCTTGGTACAAACTCAATTTACCTCTCCATTTTTTATGTTACGCTAAAAGTGGTTAGTTGCACATTCACCCAAAATAATCTGGACGTGCTACTCCTTTGGAGTGATAAAGCGCCTCAAGCAACAATCCATCGTACACTAACCTTAATATTTCTGATGGTAACCTTGCTAAATATTTTACTGTTATCATCATGTATAAAACAATGCTGGATGAAATATTATTACACATTATGGTACATCTTTTTATATGAGATCTAATACTGTCGAGGGATCGGAAGTGGACATTTGGAGACCTAGCATCGTATCTCGCACCAAATAACCCTCAGAGACTTAAGACATTTACTTCACCAATCTCCCATTGACATAATCGTGTCTCATCGTAAAATTAATGCATGATTAACTCAAGAACTGTTGTCCCTAAATGGAAACAACTTATGTATAATCAAATAATAAGGTCGACTTCAGCTTTTCTGAAAATGATAGCATGGACCGAGAGTAATCTTGCAATATTGTATGCATAATGTATTTGAGCATTAGAGTGACTTATGCGATAGTTACGGAAGTGGGAAAAGAGTAGATTGAAAGTTACTTCCACTAAAGAAATATCAAGACAAAGGCACTGTGCAAGCTCTGCAAAGTTCCCATTGCTATTTCGGTGATAATTCGTCAATTTACTCCGTCTCTTCCTTCGAATTCATCACCGCCTAAAGACTAGCGCTTAGATTCGTTTCTTTTGGAAATTATCACTCAGCTAGGATTTTAAAAATATAGATTTTACGTGAGATCATATCGTTGTTTTGCGAGCTTTGCATCATCCATCATCGACTATCTATTTCCAGTATTTTACATCCATTCAGCATTAATTCGTATACGCACGGTTGCATAAAAAGGACTCACACTTTGTCATTTAGAAAAAAATCTAAAAATATGCAGTTTTACCACTGTGGTTACTTGGTATCAGGCTCCTAAAATGTTTATAAACATTCCCAGGTGAATTCTACTTTTTTAAACCCTGATGTATTTTGTTATAAATTTGAAGGAAAAATGCAATTAAAACAGTCATCGGTGTTACCTTGTGGAAATATCTGATATTCTTCATTCTGAAAAAGTAACTCGATAAAATTCCACGCTTCATTGCACTGACCGACTCAAGTTTCAGCATATTATGCCATTTATAACCTTAAAATTAGGTATTGAAATCATGCACGGTCAGAATAATAACTGTGGAATCATACCAAGTTACTTACATTCCAATATTAAAAGCACCTAAAAAAAACTACAGTTGGCTCTTCTTTTTGGAGAATGTACGAGGCCAGTGAATGACGAAAACATCCAAGGACAGACATCGGAATTTAAATAATATTTACTTAACACCCAGAGAAATCAACACACCTTCAGTAATTTGACTGAGAACGTTATTGGAGCCACGGAGGATTTTTACTGGGAAATATTTCCGTTGAAAGAAAAATATATATAATTTTCCAGATTGGTAAACCGTTAAGGTTTGGTATTTTGGTATACTACATCCATTAATTTAAGGTGAACAGTGATGATTTATGGGGATTGATGGGTGATAAAATGACAGTTTGTAAAGTATTACTTACCCAAAGCTGCCTCTTCAGTCAGCGCCACTCCAACTACGAACAAACCTAGGACGAGAAACCACTTCATGGTGAACTGAAAAAGATGGCAGAGACGCTGTAATATATTTGTGTAATTACTTGCGATCGCAATTCATCATTAGTGGAAACTACATTTCTGGTCAGAGCTTGAAGCATTCCATTCAAATTTGATCGAGTCGGCACAAATTGCTGCCAGCTGGTCAGACTTGCAAAAGGCACAGAAAGCGTTATATTAACTTTAAGAACGTCGCAGTAAAGCAAATGTGACCAATGCAATGGAAGGTATCTTTCGTTGAAGATTAGACTATTTATTAAGTAACTCATATTTTAAAAGTTTAAGAATCATTACGCAACTACTAACCTCGAAGTAGTCTTACTGTCATAGAGAGGAATTCGACTGCGAAAGGTCAATGTATCACGTACCTAATTCAAAGCAATTTAGGAAAATGTATCTACTGACACGATTTTTCAAATGTGTTTTTACGCTACAAATGAAAAATATATTAGCATGGCGTCACTTGTGATTCAAATGGAAAGTATTAAACGTATTCAAATGGAAGGCTCGTTTTATTGCTTTAGCAGTAGTGCATAAAAACTAAGTGTATCTAAAAATGATTGACGGAATGAGAAAAAGGTCGATTTTAGCACGTTGACGAGATTTCCAAAACCCTGAGCTCCTGACGTTACGCCGCGTAACGTCATTGAGAATGCTCAACAAAATGCTGTCCCTTGAGTCCCACGAAGTTATCAAGATGGCCCACAGCCCTTGGAGAAAAGATCTGCAGGGAAAAATTATTTGAAGCGTCGGGTATCGTCCCGGTACCTCTCTTATGCTAAGTGAGAATTCAACCGTCTGAGATACACCCAAAATATGAAGGAGAAGCTGAAAACAAAATGTTTACGATTTATGATACACTTAAATTTAGCCAAGCCAAATGAGCCACGAAATATATTTCGGGCATAAATTAACATAAATGAAATAAATAGAAAGAAATGTAAGTTATGCCGAATCAGGTAGTTGTACAAGGGTTTAAGCACAAGTAACATTTTTGCAGAGCATCAAAAATAAAGAGTGCCTCACGCGTTTCCAACGATGGAAATCAGTCTAATCTCACATAAATATGCTGTTCAACACAAAAGAGAGGCAACCGTAAATATTTTTATTTTAACTTAGGAATGGGATGTGAATGGTTTGAGCAAATTTTACCAGAAAAGCGTTAGAAGTGAGCCCAACATGGTAAACTACTTCGGGTGGCTGTGAGCAAGCCTTTAGTATAACAGCATGAAAATGAGTTCACGGTGACATGGCGAACATGGCAACAATCGTCCGAGATGACGCTAAGTTTAAAACTACTGAGCTCGCGAATCGACCAAATTTTGCATCCCAGGCACTACAACACGAAGGAATATGTATCTAGTCTTGGCTAGAACGTATATTTGCCCAAGTCTTAAAAAATAATACTCACCAAATAACAATGTGCACCGGGGAGAACAGGCAAGTGTCTGACGATGAGATCACAGGTCCCCACTTATATTTGCCCGACTTCCTTTAACGCTACGTTCCTAGCGCGTGTATTTTAAGAGGTTCTCATGATAATGTCAAACGAAACATGTCCCGCTATAATTCTTAGATGGGATAAAAACAAGTGAAATGCACAATTGAAACGTTTCTTTTAACGATGGGATAGGCAGTATTTCCACCGTCTGCATATCACATTTAGGTGCCGTGTGGAAAGTGCGCGATTAAGTCCTGTCCTCTAAGGGCCAGACGACAGGTTGCTGCGTATGTAATCGTGGGTCATTGAGAACTCATTATAATAATTAAAACCGAAAATAATTCTTAGACAATCTTTTTAATTTATGTACATAATTCTATGTGACAAATTCGCCATATAGTCAATCTTGGAAATGATATAATGATTTTTCAATATTTTTTTCTTTATTAAAGCATGTTTCAGTCAACATTTTTAGTCGTAATATCGATGTCAAGTAATTGAAATACCGACGAATTAACATACAAATATGTTTATTTTTTTAATATCAGTCTCGGAGAGAAAACTTGGTATTTGTAAGGAACAATTGTTGTTTTAAGAAAGGTACCTACTATTTCGAACGAATAAGGTAATCTGTACATATGTAATCGAATTATTACGAAATGTATGTCGTGCGCCATAACTCTACGTGTTGAAATAGCATTCAATTACGAAAAACTAAATCGGTAAGACTTTTATCTTTCTTTCACATTTATTTCTATGTATCACCAATAAAAATACGCATGATAAGTTTCACGCAGATTTATTAAAAAACTAAAATATCTCAAGACACCTTATATAAATTCTTTCGCGTCAACATTTAACTGGTGTGATCTGAAATCTCCTTGTACAGTAAGATATCGCATTAAACGCACTACCGCTGAAGCCACCATAAGGTGGCTGGAGCGATTTTTGTTTATGTACAGATTTGCGTGAAAATTTGCATACGTGTCCTTATTCGTAATATCTATCGATAAAAATGAAAAAAACTACATGCTACCGATTTGGTTTCCTGGCAATTCAATGATATTTAAATAAGTACTCTTATGGCACACCGCATATATTTTGAAACAATTCGATTACTTATGCACAGATTTTCTCCTAAATACGAAATAATAAGTTTCATATTATTATAATAGCTGCTAACAAATATCAAGGTATCATGCCGAGTAAGAAAAACATATTTAGATATGATTTTCTCGTTAATTTCGAATTTCGCGCCGAAAATCCAAGACAAAACAATGAGTTAATTAAGGCGAAATTTGAAATATAACTCTTGCATCATATACATTACTGCGTGTATGTTGAATTCCAACGTACAAACAGGTGTACTTGAGTGAAATGTGGTCCAAGAATATTTTTTTCGACTTACTTGAAAAGTTATTAGAATGAGCCTTCAACGACTCACGATTACTGCTCCAGCCACCTTAAACCAATATTACATACGTACAGCACACGTAAGCGATGGAACAAGAGAATTACACCGCCAAATTTTATGCTATAAGAATTCTAAGTTTGGTAACATGGTTCAGTACGAATTTTAAAAGCATCGGAAATTTTATCGTCGGAGCAAATTACAGAAAGAACTCATGACAAGGACTCTTTTGAGTAGATATGGCAATAAAGAACTTGTGAAGAGTGTAACATGAAGTGCAGTGTTTTGCAATGCAGAACGTTGGATACAGGAGTTTTAGATGTGGGTGTGGATGAGAATGGAGAATATGCGATGGACATAACGGAAGACAAACGACGAGGTGCTTCATATGAAGGGTGAAGGGAGGTAAGTACTTCAGGATATTTTTAGGAGGCAAAATATGTATTTGGAACAGGTTATAACGGACAAGGAGGTTATTATGAAAGGCCAAGTGACAGAAGGATGTTAGTTTAGCTAATTATGGGCGAATATAGGTACAGAATAGGCTTTATGGATGGGATAAACAGAGGTAAGACGTTTGTGGAGCTGAAGAAACAGTTAGTATAAGGAAGTAGTTACCACTTGCACGAGAAGTATATGGGCTAATCTACGTATTTGTACGTCCATACTAACCTAATTTAATAGGTATACTGCCTCTGATAATATGTGCACGTTGATAAGATATTGAACACAATGTTAGGAAAAGATAAATAGTATTTTATTCTCATCTATGAAGTATGAATCCAAGTAGACTTAAATAATTTGCTCTCAATTACTTGGAAAAGTTTAAACGGGGTAACTCAAGATTTAAGAAACAAAGGAAAATATTGTAAAATTTCAAATTAGTTCGGAAGCTCCAAAAACGTATTTCACTCAAGGAAATGTTAAAAATAAATGTAAAGGTTTCAATAAAAGGATATGATGCAGAACGTACAAAGGAAGGGAATGAAAAAAAATCTGTATGCAGTGAATGACATGTAGACGGAATGAATGAAGGAAGAGGTTAAAAAGTTAGAATAAATCTTTTTTCCTCAAATGAAATTTAAAACATTAGCAAACTCAAGTCATAAGAGCATTATCAATGGCATAAAAGGTGGCGTGAGGTATTTTCTTATGATCATATGACTCAAAAGATTTGCCTCTGATAGATTCTAATAATACAGGAAGGGGGAAAAACCTGATTTTTAGGACAGTAGAGTTTCAGATATTTCATGTACATTTGAGATTTTTAATGGCCTTCCCATACTACAGAACATAAATGTTTATTTTCATCAATGATGAGTCGTGTTCATATGCCGGAAACCAATGTTGGAGTTATACAAACTGCAGGAATAAACTTTGGGCATGGCTCGGTCTTCTTTCCGTTAATACCAAGCTCAACACAGTATAACCAACCATTATGAAGCTATGTTCATTATACTATTGTGCTTTTACCACCCGCACACCTTTTTTTCCCGATCATACAGTATTTATTTCCGTTAAGCTTCGATACACGGAATTGAGTTGACCAATTCACGTAAGGCAGCGCCAATAAATACGAAGGATCAATTATGGAGATCAATTTGGGTGTGTATGACAGTAGTTCTGTTTTGGGACACACATCAACATTAAAATTCTTCTGGAATCATTGCAAACATTCATCCGAACAATTTTATTCATGTGAATAGGAATACGCCTGAAAAAGCTTTTCACGGGCGTTCATAACTCAGGGGAAAAATCCACGTAACGAAATGATATCAAATGTCCCAGTCACGATTGTAAAGATCGCCAAGTAAACGTGGTTCATTAAGAGTTAAAGCCGTTGAAGAAATCGAGATCTTAACTTCATTTTGGTTTAAAGTGGTTCCTAATTCGTTTCATACAGTTTCTAGAAGGTTGTAAGTTTACGCAAGTGATAAATGACTACCGCGTGATGGACAGACGAACAAATGAGTCGAGCTAAATGAAAACCGTTGTAAAACACGGGTAAATGACGGAGGATATAATTATTTCATTATTTTTTACGGTAATATACCGGTTAAGTAGGGTCTAGATGAGAGTGAGTACACATCTTTTAGGTTTATACGTGCCTAGTTCTCAATCTACTTATAATATTTCTTTCTTCATCTCAGCATACGCCCTACCCCCCTTCGTCCCATCCATAAAACCAATTCTATTTTTTCCACGTCACTCGATAATCCAACATCCTCCCCTCTATCACGATCTTAATCAACCATACGCCCCTCATTACCTCTTCCAACCACCTACCCTGCGTCCACCAAATCACTTCCAAAAGTCTCCTTTCCTAACCCACCATGCTAATCACATCCTCGTTTGTCGTCTTTTCCGTCCACCGCACCTTCTTCATCCTCCTCTACACCCACATCTTTAACGCCTGCGGCCTATTCACGTCTTCGTTTCTCATAGTCCAGTTTCTTTCCCATACAACGCTAAATTCCAAATCAAGCTCCTCACCAACCTCTTATTCGCATCCTTACCAAAGGTCCCCGTCATCAGCTCCCTGCTATTGCTTGACGCTTCTTTCGCTATCGCTTTTCTTCTCCAAATGCCTTTGCTACAATCCTCATTTTCTTTATCATCAATTTAACTACATTTAAGGAGGAGATAATTAAGAGGAATATATTGCTTTCGACGGAATTATATAGGTATTCTTACTGATATGTTAATCGACAGATGATCGCAGTTTCTCTGTCAATCAAAAATCCATTCAACGAAAAAAAGTTGTAAGCTCCACATTGAGAATACACAACGCACGGTAGAATCCTAAATGAGATATCACCTTTCAACTTACCACTCTCCCACCATGTTGTCGTTGTTGTTGATATAGAAGCTCTTTATATCATAAGATATGGTGGAGATTATAAGGAAATTAATTAGGCTCTACGAGAAGCTCGAAACAAATTTCCTTATTGTCATTCGCCCGATAGGTTGACATAATGGTAAAGGATTTATTATATGGGTCATTCCACCTCAATTCAACAAACGTTTGTCCCTTAGGGTCTCAGATTTTGATAAAAATTCGTGTATAGGCACAATATCAACTCAAACTGAATACCCTAAAACCGTTTTGTGAAAAAAAATTTTTTGAGTGAATTATGCATATTTTAATTTTTTCGCATTTTTAGCAAAAATCCGTGCCTTAAATCATATTATCACTTATATCTCCGCTTGTAATTGTCATAAGACAATGATTAATAGCTTTTATTAAATCTAAATCTTTATTGAATGCAAATATATCAATAAAAAATTATTTTCTTCTATACCCTATTGTTGTAAATTACTAATGTTTAAAAAATTGTTAATAAACATTTCTCAAATACTCCATCTCAGAATCGGCCGAAACTTTTTTTCCGTTATCTAAACATATTCAGCTAACTAGTAAAAAAATAAAATTTAGTGGAAATTCATAAATGCGTTTTTTATAAATATTTAAACATTTAAAATTTTCTCTCGCGCGGCCCGTGTTTCAAAAATTGTTAATACACTTTTCTCAAATACTCCACCTCAGAATCGACCGACACTTTTTTTCCGTAATCTAAACATATCCAGCTAACTAGTAAAAAAATAAAATTTAGTGGAAATTCATAAATGCGTTTTTTATAAATATTTAAACATTTACAATTTTCTCTCGCGCGGCCCGTCGGCTTCCCATTTGGAATACATGCAGCAGACACGTGATGCAAGCTTAAACATTTCCCTAATTGCTCAAGGTCGTGGCTATATGATATAAAAATATATTATAAACTATGAGTGTTAACAACAATTGTTATTTGTTCTGTTAAATGGATGTTTGCAGAGAAATTTACCATTGAGCTCCTCTTTCTCTGCGTGAAGTTTTTTCTAACTACTCCGACACAATCGATTGAAAACTCTTGCTTGGCGTTAATGACAATGGAAAACGGACACACAAACAGAAAACTAATTTTAGGTAATTTGAAAGAGATATTTTGTAATTTAAGGAAAAATATGCCGAAGATACTGTTTCATTTTCAAATTTTGCAGAGCTCAGACCTAAGAAGTGCGTTCTTGCGGGAGCATCAGGAACTCATACCGTATGCGTGTCTGGTGCATCAAATTATTAAATTCATGATTTTAGGTGCTAGGTTGTCACCACTAAATCCATGGGATAACACCAAGCCGCTGTTGTCATATAAAGACTATTTGTCAGCAATGATGTGTTTCCCTGCGACCGACCGAGTCATGCCATTTGAACGAATTTAAAACTGCCCTGGGCCGAGCAAAATTTGGAATTCAGTAGAAGAACACTTTGATGGAAATTTAATTGATAGCATTACTTACCACCAATGGGTGCAAGCTAACCATTGCTCCCTAGAAAGTTTTGCAAAATCTGCCGATAACTTTCTGAAACTTTTATTGAAAAGTTACAGAAACTTCAGCCACATGACTACATTGCTAAAAATCAATCTGATTTTCTTAGAAATGTAAAGCATAACATCTAAGTGGGGCAGGTTCTCGTAATTGAAGATTTTCCAGAAAATTACGCTTTCGTTTTACAGGACAGCATGCAAGGTATGCTTTGGAATAACGGCCAAGCAACAGTTCACCTCTTTGCTTGCAATTATCGACTTAAAGTCCAGGATAATGTAATCCCATTGAACTTCGTAATCATATCAGACAGCCTGAAGCATATACCATCAACTGTACATGTTTTTCAAAAACTTCTTCTTAAATTCTTGAAATTGAAAGTTCCGAAGCTTCAAAAAGAAAAATATTATTCAGATGGTTGCTGCTCATTATAAAACATGTATAAATTCAGAACTTATCTCTTCACAGGAAAGATTTCACAGTCTCTGCAGAATGGCATTTCTTTGCTACATCGCATGGTAAAGGGCCAAGAGACGGACTGGGAGGAACTTTGAAAAGACTAGCATCAAGAGCAAGTCTTCAGCTTGCATACGAAAAACAAATACGTACACCTATAGAACTCTTTAAAGGGGCAAAAGATCATATTTTAGGAGTGGATTTTGGCTACGCAAAGAAAGAAAAAATTGGAAAACATTCCGATGTACTTGCGAAAAGATTTCGTCAGGCAGTTAGTATACCAGGCATTAGGGAGTTTCATGCAGCAATACCCGATTCAAATGGAGTGGTTATAATGAAGAGACTCTCTTCGTCCAGCAAGGGACGAGGATTCAGCTGTAGTTGCATGCAGGAGTATCAGGATCCTCAAATAAAATATTTCGGAGAGGACCCCTTCCTACATGGTAGGACATCATATGTTTACGGAAAGCATGCTAACTTAACCATTTTAAATTTGTTATAAATACAAGGATTTTGCTTTCTCGTTAGTTTTCAATCGATTGTGTCGGAGTAGTTAGAAAAAACTTCGCGCGGAGAAAGAGGAGCTCAATGGTAAATTTCTCTGCAAACATCCATTTAACAGAACAAATAACAATTGTTGTTAACACTCATAGTTTATAATATATTTTTCTCTCATATAGCCACGACCTTGAGCAATTAGGGAAATGTTTAAGCTTGCATCACGTGTCTGCTGCATGTATTCCAAATGGGAAGCCGACGGGCCGCGCGAGAGAAAATTGTAAATGTTTAAATATTTATAAAAAACGCATTTATGAATTTCCACTAAATTTTATTTTTTTACTAGTTAGCTGGATATGTTTAGATTACGGAAAAACATTTTCGGCCGATTCTGAGATGGAGTATTTGATAAAAGTTTATTAACAATTTTTGAAACATTAGTAATTTACAACAATAGGGTATTGAAGAAAATAATTTTTATTGATATATTTGCATTCAATAAAGATTTAGATTTAATAAAAGCTATTAATCATTGTCTTATGACAATTACAAGCGGAGATATAAGTGATAATATGATTTAAGGCACGGATTTTTGCTAAAAATGCGAAAAAATTAAAATATGCATAATTCACTCAAAAAAATTTTTTTCACAAAACGGTTTTAGGGTATTCAGTTTGAGTTGATATTGTACCCTTACACCAATTTTTATCAAAATCTGAGACCCTAAGGGACAAACGTTTGTTGAATTGAGGTGGAATGACCCATATATTACTTTATGGGCATGAAGAGCTTGCAATATGGTAAAAGTGGTTAAGATTCACCTTTCAATCAATTGACGTTCCTTCTCAATATTTCTATTTCAAAACTGAAGCGCACATAGTTTTGGTAAGTTATAATTTTGCACGGGCAGGATGCTAGAAGTGTGCTATATTGATATAGAATTGTACCAGCGAAAGATGAATTTTACAATAGGAGAATTGAATGATGACGGGGTCCCTGCGTACAGGTCGCTTTACACAATACTCATTTTAGTACTGAAAATCGAACTGAACTCGGCATGCTTATAATCGCAGGTACCGTGTAAAGGGTGTGATCACATACAATTACGCGGGAATACGCATATGTGTCTTCACAATAACTGGGCCAAATTACTGCCAAAGCATGCCAAAGACGTAGTTTTCCCAGTCATTCGGAAAAATTCATACATTGGGCATCCAGAAAATGTACTTCTAGCAATGATTTTTGATGAGAGGAAAAGAGTTAGAGAGCTGGCTGTTCACGTGAAACAGTCACGACGAGCTGTGCCAGCTCTCAGGTCAAAGAAGTACTTCCAAGTACACGTCTTCTCAACCAAATCTTATGTACTTCAGTTAAACTAGAGTTCACATTAACAATTTACTGCCTTTATCTATGCGGTAATGAATATTTTCCCTTGAAGAATGTGTTCGAGACCCCCCCCCCCCCCACGTCTCCACGCGCGTCCATGCGCAAGAGGAACGACTGGCTTTCACCTTAAAACACTATAATTCAGCAAAAACCCCTTTATTTTCATCAAAAACTATTGTAGTTATCTGAAAAAATAAAGCAAAATAGTGACTAACAACTGTCGGAGCAGTATTGAGTTCCCTGTTAATTCAATCTTACTATTTAAAAAAAACGGGAGAAAATCACAATAATTGACCCTAAAACGGCGATTTTTGGTCAGCAAAACTTCAGGAGGGGGGTGAGACCCAAAAAAATTAATATTTTTCGAACATATTTTTGTCGGTGTATCTGTGGCTAGAATCGCACCTTTTCCCAAAATTTCAAATCGAAATTCAAAAGCAATGTTTTTTCGATGTACCCTATTGTGCAATGAATCTCTTGTAGAGATGGTTACTCGATAAATTTTTAATTCTCCGACGAATGACTAGCTTATTTGCCCATAATGACTACTTATAACGTGCGTAGGTAATTTTATACACTTGATAAACCTGTATAAAATGGATGCAGCAGGGGAGAGTATACTTTAGCTAGCATTCTATGCTAAAACTATGTTTTGGGGATAAGTTATGAAAGAGTGCCTGAAACCCGACTTTTGACAAAGGGGTCCACAACTTTATGGATCTACCTTGAGGTAGTTTGAGCGATATATCACTTCGCATTGAATTCACCCTGGCAATTTTCTCACCGCTTTTAAAGGTGATTAAAAGGCGTTTAGAAGGTGCTCATTAGGGATGGGTGATTATAAAAAATAATCGATTATTTGTAAGTCGATTAATTACAAGCAGCCGATTAATCGCGCCCGATTCATTGATTTTATTAGTTATAACATCGATTAATCGATTCGATTATGATAAGATACAAAACATAGCTTGCGAGGCTATGGTCCCTCCATGAATAAAGTTAAATACAGTCGAGCATCCATTATCCGAAAATCCGTAATCCGGGAGCACTTAATAGTCCGGCAGTGTTGCGAAAACAACCTCATACATATTCCCAGAAATAAAAAAATATTAATCACCAATCTTGTTTTAAGAGATTTTGACTCAACTTAGTTAAAATAATTCCTTTTACTGCTGGTATATAATTTAACTTTTAAGTATTTTGCGTTAATTTCATTAAAAAATAGGTAATCGTACACGCAATCTAAACGAATTATACGATTAAGTTACGCATAATGCAGTTTGAAGTCCTCGCTGTTGGCTGAGATACCGCTACTTTTAGTTTGGTGACTTGCCGCGGCTACGCTACTTCATGGCGCGCACATTTAGCCATGCTTAAATAAAATGCTTTATTGCTTATTCTCGGGCTGTAAGGTGCAAGAAACTTCATTAGAATTGGGTATTTTCCACGTATTTCAAACTATCTATATTCTGATTCAGTTACTTGAACTTATTGCATTGGTTAAAAATTTTCTTATCAAAATGTATGAATTTCGGTTTTAAAAGCTAAATAAAGTAGAAGGTTACGAAAGCTCCCGAGCACACTCCGAAAACAACCGAATGGCCTGTGACGTCATTTTCGCTGTTTACATTTAGACCCAGGCGTTTCCTTATGCTTACGGTGGAAACAAGTGCGGCGAAATTAGTTTCTGACGTGTTCGCGTTTCTATATTTGCCTTTAAATGGCATCTAAGTAAGGGATATAGATGGTATTTTTACCACAATGTACAAATACATCGGTTGAAACACCGAAAAAGAAATTTATTCACGCAATCACGACATTGAATGATTGAAATTTCTTCCTTGGATTTCTCAATGTCCACTCGTAAAAATTTATGCTTTACTCTGTACTTTGTGTTCTGGACATATTCTTGCAATGACTGAGCACAGTGGTCCATCTACCTTTACTTGGACGTATCCTATAGCATTATCACCATAACTCTAACGAGAAGAATTATAATATAACAACACTTAAATTAAACTTTGAATAGACATTTAGGATATGAGAATCTATTTTCAGGCATTTCTACAGCAGATAAGTCACTTCTAGAAACCTCCTCTACAGACAATCACTAATTACCAAATAAAAAATTAACGTTTTAGGTGTGTCGAGTATTGCCAGCACAAACATTTGGCGAGTACTGTGTTATGTTGATATGTTACTAAGATACTGTTTGTTTACTGTTGCATGGACTGATATGGACTTCGATAAAGAAAGAAGTATCATAATGATTATGAGTGTATTGGAAAAACAGTTAATAAAGTTCATACACCAAATACATAATTATATTGTTCAAAAATGATATAAATTAGTAATGACGATTTTAAAAGCAAACTTTAGGCTTACATGTTTTGGACTAAAGCTCAACGAATTTCCACAGCATTAAATCGCTCGTCCTTCTTCATTAAAACGCCTACCATAAACATATCCACTTTGGGTAAATGTGGTTTTAATAAAACCATTGCACGCCATAGTCTTTGTTTTCAATGAAAAATCTTTAAGTATACGGTAGATCTTCTACAGTTACTCACTTTCTCCCTCACATCCGTCTATCGCTCAGCGAAAATGACGTCAAGCCAATCAGATTTCGTTTCGCAGCGGCGTAAAAAAATTTGAAATTTTGACTATTTTAATCTTAAATATCTCAATTAATATTGAATCAATTTTAAAACTACTTTCACTCCGCAAGCTTGTTCGAGTTTAAGTATCATATAAAGATCCGTAAACTTAAATTTAAAATTTTGGAAAATACCCAATTCTTTGCAACGTACGCACAGCTATAGATCATGTCCGCTCTGAGCGGGAGGAGTGATGCCAGAGGCGTGAAACGACGGCACAAAACTTTATCGGTCGCATAGAAAGTAGAAGTTTATCCTCACCAGCCTCCTGAAACCAATGTCGACGAAGACCACTAAACTACTCCATTGAAATAAACCTTAATTTTCTAACTCCCGACGATAGCATCAAAAACGACGAATTAACTAATCGTCAATTGCATTAATCAATGGGCCGCGGCAAGGAGTGTTGCGTCATGCAAATCTTTCCTAGTTTTCATTTTTATTTCGGTATGCTCAAACATTACTTAACAAGTATTTTTTTCTAATAATTATTTGCGAATTAAAGCCACAGGGGTGTCCAAACGGGTGAAAGGTTCCATTCTTTCTGGCGTTTCGATGTCCGACACGGTCCCTGTCGACAGGGGCGTCAACAGATTCGCCGAAAAAGTAGTCTTCCAACGAATTACGAAGTTACAATCAGATGTTTACAATCACTTGTATGCACATTTATATGCATAGAAACAATACAATAACGATATCATAGAAGTATCGCTAACTGGATTGAAAATGCATTGCATAAAAAATGGCATTACGCGAAACACCTGCAATCTGAAGAATCTATGATCCGGCATCACCTAGGTCCAGGCGGTGCCGGATTAAAGATGCTCTACTGTAATTTCATTTGCATTTTATTAGATTAATGTCATCATGAGTACAAATTGTAAAATCTAGATAAACTTCCAGGAGGCGTACAAATTAACGTTTTGCGGAAAGCAGCCAACAGTGTGGAAAACGAACTTATTTGTAGAGACCCTTGTATAAGCATTATTGATAGCATGGAGTGGATACCAATAAACTCCCTGTACACCCTTGGCCAATAAACACCCTTGGCCAGACATTTCCAAGGTGATCGCAAGGTGTTGATTCACTCTTTCAGGCGGAGGTGCTCCTAACCAACCCTGAAGCGCCTTAACATCACCGTTCCCAAGACGCTTCGATTCGCATACAAGGTGCTGTGGTGCACAGTGAGCAGAGGCGTACCGGAGCGCTATTGCAGCGCCTTTGGACTACACCTTAGGAGGTGTTTTGCTTCAGTTCAAAGGTGCTTCAGATCGCCCTCACAAAGAGAGCAATTCAAAGCGCCATCGAAGTATTTTTGGGTTTCCTTACAGCGTGTTGTCACAATGTTCGAATGCGTTGCTGCAAGCTCTCTAGGGGAACTTCAAAGCGCTACAGCACTGAAATAGGCGCTAAAGCCCCGAAATTTCTTGTTTTACACATTTGCTGGGATAAGAAGAAAAATGTCTTCTAAATTCAACAAATTTGTCGATCCAAGAGACCAGATGAGACATGCGTTTTGGTACTGTTTTCATTCAAGTGATCGAAAGACTTTCACCATAAATAATACAAGCGGTAACTTTCTAGTCACAATCGCATCCTTGAGGTATTTTACTCACAAGCATGCCTGTAGTTGAGTCCATCAAAATACACTGCCCTCGTATGACTTCAGGCTGCATAATTTCTAAGCCCTCGATATTTCCTACTTTTTGAATGTGTTGAATGATAACATCTTCAGTTGAAAGGACGCCATTATCTGAGAGCACAATATTTTCAACCAGAAATTGCACACTATAGGCTGCAGACAAACAAATAGCTAATACCAGCTCTATTTTACCAAAATCAGAGTACACAATTGAATCATCATTTATCTTGCCCGTAGAATACTGAGAAGTTGTTATTCTTAAACCCATGAATAGCATGCGGTGATAAAAAAGAACCTTGATGGTTGAAGGCCATGTATCTCAATGAACTGTCTCTCATTCGGACTTAGTTCACAAATCGGACTTGCACCTAGCAAAACACAGTTATCAGAGCGCTTACATGTAATAAGTCTTTGGTCCAAAACATCTTAGAATTGGAAAGGGAATTGGAAAAAGCTTGTTTATTCTCAGTAATATTGCATTTATATTCATATTATGTGGTAATATTGGTTTCAATCAATTAATGCCAAATACCTGTCACCGCGATGTGATGGTATTTCCTCAAACTATAACGGAATAGCCATTTAATAATTAGTTATTGAAGTCACATTAACGCACGGAAGTGACCGGATATATAAGATGTCTAAACGCCGGGATTTCGATGTCGGGTGTGAGAATATACGCGTAAAGCCGTACAATGTCGTTGGGTCGAAACTAGGTAGGATAACTAAATAAACTCTAGTATAGTATCGCGTAATAGCACAGTCATGATAGTTAACTGTAAATTATCATTCTTTTTATTTTGAGAGAGTAAGGAACTGTGCACGGCGCTCCAAGGTGTTGCGACCGCGCTGTAGGCATCCGTATAAGGTCAGCGCGGCGCCTTCAGGAGCGCTGCGCAACGCTATAGGCGGTGCTTTTCAGCACTCTCAGAGCGCCTTACAACGCCTTGTAAGGCGCTTCCTAAAACACCTACAGCGTTCACAACTTCACCATTAAAGCGCCTACAAAGGCGCTATGAGGGAGTTTGCGAGACGCTCTGAAACGCTTTACGACGGTGTTCTGAAGGCGTACCAAAGGAGTGGAAAAAACACGCCAGGGCTATGAATGTGGCTTCATTAAAAATAATATCTCCACCTTGCCAAAGATACCAAAGCGGGTTTCAGACACTTACCGCATTACTTTCAGAGATATTGGTAAAAAAAAACAGGCATATTTCGTGGGAAATGGTATGGGTGTGCACTCCAGAGGAATTTTTCCAGCTAAGGGAAACGATAGCGTAGCCAACCACGACTTTCTTTCATTCGCCCGGCGTTTAATCATACTACGCCGCGGAAGACTTACGGTGAAAGTTGTTTGAGCGAGATATCATTTCGCATAATATAAGATCAATTAACTTTGCTTCACCATATCTCACCTGCCTTTCCAAAGATACCAAACTATTAGGCACTTACCACACTATTTTTAGAGATGCTTACACAGAAAAGAAGCCGTTTTCCATTTGATACATGGATACGGCTAAACCTACTCTAAGAGAGTGAATTTAATAAAAAATAAAGAGTTTCTCACGCATAGATCTCGTTAGAAATGTATAAGTATGCAGTGTATAGGTATGCTAACTCATCTATTAAAAAAAATTAATTCATTACTCACCAAATTAATTTTTACAGAATCTCAAAAAATTCTTCGGTTGTGAAAGCGTTTTAAGCGTACGGCGTGAAAAAAATAGTCAAGTTAAAGATTTGTGCACTCATATTTAGTTAATTACTGGGAATTCAAGTGATAACAAAAGAAAGTTTTTGCGTTATTTATGTTACCATAGTTCATGCTTCTTATAGTTCTTCAATTGAAAATAAAATATGGACATGGTCTCTATTATGACTAAATAGTGAGAAATCCTTCTCAAACTACCTTAACCATGGATCCCATTCTAAATGTTTGCGCAACTGACCATTAGGCTACGTTTACTATGGATGCGAGTTCTGACGAAAATGTGTTCTGACGAGTACGTCCGAAATCCTCGTCAGAACAAGGTGGTTACATTGTGCGCGTTTTCTGATAGTCAGTACGTACGTTTCTGCCGCCCAGCAAAGATGGATGAACTTGATGACTTTTATTTTCTTGAAAATTATGTTATTATGTATTGTAAACCCTTCATCAAAATTAAAAAAATGTACTTAATGCTAGTGTTCAGTTCTGTAGCCACTTTCTCCCACATTTGCTGAGAAATATCTCTGTTGTGGTAATTTTTATATTTCATGTCCCACAAACACCTGTTGTCGCACACTAGATTAATGAGTTTATCAATGTCCATGGTGACCAAAGAACTCGAAAGTCAATGCAGGAATACACCCAATTCGGACGCGGTCGCACGAAAAATCAAACTCGTTTGATCGCTCAAATGGTTCTAACGACGTCGTGCATGTTCTGATGTATTCGTCGCTGCCGCTGTAAACACTCTCATTGGAAAACAGGCGTTCGTTTGTTCGGACGAATTCGTCAGAACTCGTCCGAAGTCGTCAGAGCACATTTTCGTCAGAATTCGCATCCATAGTATCCGTAGCCTTAGTCAACTATTCCCAAAAATGTATTCCTACGTATCAGAAATAACTTTTTTTCCTTCTTACGGCTGTTTTTGCCTTAAACCCCCCCCCCCCCCACAGTTCAGCATTTTTCGTGCGCACCCCAGAACCGTCAAGAACATAGGTACTTCTTAGGGTACGTGTTCCCTAGGCGTAATGTGTTAACGGTGTTAACAGCTTACGGTGGGACGTATGTACTTACCTTGGGACGGTTTTAACGCCTTACTAACGGTAAGGTTAGTTAGGTGGTAAGGTGTTGTTAAAAAAACGTGTTTGTAAGGTATCAACTTCATTTAACGATGGCAGACAGCAAGGTTGTAAATCATTTGACAAATACAGTACCATCCTAGACGTGTTACATATACGGAAGTAAGACACATCAGATGAATAATATCGATGAAATATTAAGGGACATAAATCGTGAGAGACTATCTCTTGGCATTTCTCCCATACATTGATGGATTCGTTCCTTCAAATGTATGCTTTCATGTTGGCTACAAGTTGGAGATAGGTAAGTGGTGCGTTCCACATTCACAAGAAAATGAACTATAGGAACGCACCGAAAAAAATAAAAAAATGGAATGAAAGCATGGGCTTGGTTGTAGACAGTCCAAAGCAAGGATTTGGAAATTCAAATGATGGCAGCACTGCTCGCCGATTTTTTCAAGGGGTTGAAAAATCAGCAGAAATAACAGGAGTATATCAGCAACTAATCCATCGAATGAGGGAAATACTTCGTGATTTATCATCAAATTACGCAGTGAAATACGAATTCTTTTTGGGAGTACTGTCTAAATACAGCCAACGTTTTTGTTGGGTTTTATTCCCGGTACCCTATGCCTGTAACTATTCAGGAAATACTAATCCACGTTGCTGATTAGACCTCACAATCGGCTACTTTTCCGAAAGGTAGCAATAACCCAGGAACAAAGATTGCAAAATATATAGAGAACTTCACGCCCGGAAATTAACAGAGAGCTAACTAACGAAGACCTCTTCCACATCCTTCTCCAGATTCTCTTTTATTGACACTACGAAAACTACCAAAAACTAACAACACCCTGATCCCTCACACGACGTTTCTGCACTTCTATTTCCTCCACACATGGGACCTGTTATGTATTATAATTCAACCGATGAAGAGAACCGAGACTGAATTATAGGTATAGCAAAACTTGGTGGCACTCAACATCGGAGGATTAGAGGACACTGACCGTAAACCAAGCGTTGAGGAGTGGGCTAAGTTATCGGCAGACTCCCGCAGGGTCCTCTGGAAAAAAGCTCAACCGATTCACCCAACATCTCATGTACGCTTTCCTCACCTTTGCGTCATGATTTTCACAAGCAAGTGCCACCAAGTTTCGCGACACCTATAAGTCTCAAAATATCCATTGATATCCGTTATTAAAACGAGTAAATCACCTAACAGATGATCTGAGAATCGTGATTTTTTATATTAACAACTGCCATTGGCGACATGTCAATAAGGAAAAAGATTTGCTTATGTTTAAACTAGATCTAGAAGAAGTAAATGTTAGTAAGAAAGTAAATACAAATATTGTTCGACACGCAAATGTAAATATTCCTCGACGTTCGTGATAAGCAGCACTTGGCCACACTATCAAGACAGCGGCAACAAACAAGCAGTCGAAGTGATCTGTTATCATAATACACTACTAAATTCCTTACGTAAAATTCGTTTTTACGACAAAAAACACAACGTATACCTTCTCCAACAAAGTGGTATTACGCAACCAGAAGTTACCTCAAATCTGATTCATTTTCATGCACCCAGTCATGTCAAATTAATTCGGAAGATAAATAGTGGCGTGTCAATTTTCAAGTACCTAAACCAATTCATTACCATTGAAAGTTATAGTATATGCAGACTGACTCAAATTATTTCGTGTGATTAGTATTATTATGAAATTATTTTACCCATTAATCCCCAGTGATGCGTTGACGCAACATTATTTAAGCTAATTTTAAAGCAATACTTTTATCTCAGGAAAACATTTGTTTCCTATTTATTAACAACTTAAAATATTTGCAGTTTTAGTTGTGTTTTTTCATCAAAATTAGAGTAAAATAAATATTTATTTTTTTAATTCGAAATTTGCCTATTTCA
Organism: Pyrrhosoma nymphula; assembly: GCA_963573305.1. Lineage (NCBI taxonomy): Eukaryota > Metazoa > Arthropoda > Insecta > Odonata > Coenagrionidae > Pyrrhosoma > Pyrrhosoma nymphula. The sequence continues at coordinate 120,894,698 of OY754331.1, read as the reverse complement.
TCACCTTGCATTAACATCTTTTGTAAATGACATTACATTAATTATTCTTGAGGTGTCTTATTTTGGGTAATGTTTCCCATTAGTTTTATTTATCAGCGTGATTAGCTTCGTTTAAAACCTCCATAATTACTGGTTGGATGTTGATCGTTGTAAATACTGCTGCGTTTACGCCACGATGGTAACTCTCAGACAGACCACGTGGCTCTTCTCTAAGCAGATAGTATAGCCCGTCAACATGGCCTATAAAAATGGACAATGTAGTCTTGATGAGGCACTTTAGCTACCTTAGGTATTATCCTTTTGAGAGTAACCGAGGATATAAATGAATGGTATCACGGATTCCATGAGGAATATCTGCACGAATTTTCAGATGCAACACTTTGCTACTTACAATTAGTATATTTTAACAGTCCCGTGAAATTTCTTTTTATTGATCTTTTTCTAGTAATTTGATGAAAAATATATCAATATTTGGTTCTTAACTTATTGCGAGAATTCTCATAAAGCAATCTTATCCAGACGAAAAGTGAGGCATATATGCATTTCTTCGCCATAGAAGTATATCTTGGAAGGCGCATTTAGAAGGTAAATGTAGAATGTTATAAAACGAGCGAAGTATAGTATAAGGTAACTTGGGAACTACAATGTGGACTGCTTCTTTCTTAAATATTTCAGATAAGGATGATTGTAGGAGTTATAATGCGGCCGATGAAATACTGGATGCACTGGAAGAACTTAGCGAGGAAAGTAATTAAGTCAATGCGGTGATACTGCCCCCGGAAGTTTGTGAACTCACAGATAAGGAAAATATCGATTATGGGGAGACAGTCATAAATAACGGCGATATTCCACTGCCCTCGGACATTTCAGGGACTTCTGAGATACGCGCTACAAGGCAAGTCAGATTATATCCCCGTAGCGTCTCAAAATAATTCATCCAGTGCAAGCGCACACACAGGGAAAAGATGCAAGAAGCATACGGTTTCACCTAAACGGGAAAAATAGAGGCTTCTTCAGTTCTAACCCCATATTTCTGTGACAAAAATCAATAGAAGCACTTCGCGCTCAATATGGAAGTCATTCACCAATTGAGATATTTTACTTATTTCTCAGTGAAGAATTGTTGAATTAGTTTGAACTATCCAAATATGTAGGTACGCTAAGGACAATAATAATCATATTTTCACTTTGAGTATGGAAAATTTAAAAAACATAATTGGAATCCTATTACTGTTGAGGTACCATACGTTACCGCACCACGGTCTGTGGTGCATGTCACCAACTGTGGTGCATGGCATCATCAAAAGGCTATCCTAATCAGTTTTTCCATATGGAGAAGCCGAACCAGGAAGTTATAGTTCTTTAGGGCTAGGAGAAAGGTTTGTTCTAAATTTATTCAATTTTAGAAATTCACCAAAAAATCATGCTGTGTAATTGGTATGCAGGTGTAAAAAAGTGCAGGATAATTTCTTCACCAGTTACAGTTTATTAGCAACCCTAAGTGACAAAGGATATTATGCGACTGGGACAGTAAGAGAAAATCGAACAGGAAACTGTTGACTCAGGTCTTCCAGGGAGTTAGCTAAGAAACTGAAGGGGGATTTTGACCATTCGTTTGGCAAGTCAAAACATATTCTCCTCGTTCGATGGCATGATAACTCCGTCGTCACTGTCGCTACAAACTTGGGATTATTGAACCTATATTAAGAGTGACCTTTCCTTGAACTACGACCTTGACGTGGTGGAAGGGCTTGTGAGTTCCAATGACCCCTAGAGCTGGACTGGCAGGAGCAAGTACATTGCTCCTGGTAGGGCCACCCATGCCAGATAGGTCGAAGGGTAGGAGCCAGACGAAAGGTAGTTCCGTGATGGTGTCACGTTAAAAATACCGTTGAGTCGCGTGGGATACCTCTCAACTATCTCCTCCCAGAACATGAAAGTCATTCAAAGAGAATTGATTCCTGGCAACTACGGGACGCCGCCCACTAGGGCGGGTGTCGTGCCCGGCAGCGGGGGAGGCAAGGCCTCCGCGGTCGTCAACATACGAAATCCTTGCACAGCAGCATCATCATCGGCGGATACAAGGGATAGGAGGGAGAAGAAGAAGAAAAAGAGGAAGAGGAGGAGGAAAACAGTGATAAAAATAGGCACTTGGAACGTAAGGACTATGATGAGGGCCGGGAAGCTTGAAAATATTAAGCAGGAAATGGAAAAAGGAAAAATAGATGTTTTGGGATTGTGCGAGGTGAGATGGAAGGATAGCGGGGACTATTGGAGTGATAGCTACAGGGTAATCTATAGTGGGGGAGATGAGAGTCAACGGGGGGTAGGCATGGTACTAAACACAAAGTTGGGACTGAGGGTGGTAAACATTGAACAGGTGAGCGACAGGATACTACTGGTAGAAATAAAAGCACGTCCGACGAATTTCGTACTGGTCCAGGTATACATGCCTACGAGCAACTATAGGGAGGAAGAGGTGGAAGAGGTGTACGAGCAAGTAGAAGAAATAATTAGAGAAGTTCCGGGAAAGAAAAACCTGATAGTGATGGGTGACTGGAATGCAGTGGTGGGGGAAGGAAGGGACGGATTAGAAGTAGGAGGGTTTGGGCTAGGAAGAAGAAATGATCGCGGTGAAAAGGCAGTTGAATTTTGTAGAAGAAATAAATTAGTAGTGACAAACACTTGGTTTAAACATCACCCCAGGCGTAGGTACACATGGAAAATGCCGGGTGATACTGGGAGATACCAAATTGATTATATAATGGTAAGGCAGAGATTTAGAAACAGTGTAAAAAACTCTCGTAGCTATCCAGGGGCGGATGCGGACTCGGATCATAACTTGGTGATGATGAAGTGTGAAGTTAGATTCAAAAGGCTTTGTAAAGGTAGGAAGATAAAGAGGTGGAATCTTGAAGCATTGAAAGGGTTGAAAAGGAGGGAATACCAAGAGCTAGTGGAAAAGAACATAGGTGAAGAGAAGCGGATGGGAACCATAGAGAAAAGATGGGAAGTTATAAAAACAGGCATCGCAGCAGCGGCAGAGAAAACAATAGGAACGGTGGAAAAGAAGAGGGTTAAGAAGCAGTGGGTTACAGAAGAAATGATAAAGAAAATGGAGGAGAGAAGGATATGGAAAAACGTGAACACCGACGTAGGGAAGAGGAAGTACAAGGAATTGAATAATAAACTCAGGCGAGTGACCAATCGGGCAAAAGAAAACTGGTGGAAGGGACAATGTGAGGAAATGGAAAAGATGCAGGAGGAGGGGGAAGTGGGCGCTTTGTACGCCAAGGTGAAAACGTTATCGGGTGGTAAGAGAGGTCAAGCGATACCAAAGGTTAAGGACAAAACAGGGAAGATATTAATCGAACAGGAAGATATTCAAGAAAGATGGAGAGAATACGTAGAGGAGCTATATGACAGCGAGAATAGACCCCTTAGCCTAGATCTAGAGGACGAAGGAACAATAGATAAGGATAACCTCGGACCAGAGTTACTTGAGAGTGAAATAGAGAGGGCACTAAGAGAGATGAAGGGTAGAAAAGCCGTGGGAGCCGATAACCTACCTTCGGAGCTCCTGAAGAATCTAGGTAGTAAGGGGAGAAAATCGTTTTTCGAACTTATTCGCAGGATCTACGAGGAAGGAGTATGGCCAGAGGATTTCGTGAAAACAGTATTAATACCTATCCCGAAGAAGAAGAAAGCTTCAGAATGCGAGGAGTATAGAACAATCAGTTTAATTTCGCACGCGGCAAAAGTGTTGCTTAGAGTACTAAACAGAAGGTTGGAGGGCAGAGCAAAGTGCTATTTAGGCGATGACCAATTTGGGTTCAGGGAGGGGAGGGCAACCAGAGACGCGATTGCAGTAATGAGGACACTTATAGATAGGAACATAGAGCATAATCAGGATGTTTTCGCTTGCTTTGTAGATTTCGAAAAGGCGTTTGACAGAGTAAACTGGGAGAAACTAATGCAGATACTGGGGAAAATAGGAATAGATTGGCGTGACAGGAGACTCATCCGAAACTTATATATGGGGCAGAGGGCTCAGGTAAGGGTAGCTGAGGGTGAATCAGGGTGGGCAGTTATAGGTCGCGGAGTACGGCAAGGGTGCCCGTTGTCGCCTTTACTTTTTAACATCTATGCTGAGGAAATGGTAAGAGAGGCATGGGATGAGCTAGAGGTGGGAATGAAAGTAGGAGGCCAGTGGATAAAGTCGGTTAGATTCGCAGACGACCAGGCGTTGGTCAGTCGGTCATCGAAAGGATTGCAAACTTTAGTAGATGCTCTGGATAAATAGTGTGAGAAATACGGGATGAAGATAAATAATAGGAAATCAAAAGTAATGAGATTCTGTAGGACAAAGAAAGCTAAGCTGGTGATAAGAGTAGGAAGTCACAAACTGGAGCAAGTAGAACAATTTAATTACTTGGGTAGTACGCTGGAAGAAACAGGACATAGTAGCAAAGACATTAGGAGGAGAATAGCGCTAGCGAAGGAAGCGTTCAATAATAGAAGGGAGCTGATGACGGGGACCTTAAGTAAGGATGTAAAAAAGAGGCTAGTGAAGAGCTTAATATGGAGTGTGGCGTTGTATGGGGCGGAAACGTGGACCTTGAGAAAGGAAGACGAAAATAGGCTGAAGGCTTTCGAGATGTGGGTGTGGAGGAGGATGGAGAAGGTGCGTTGGACGGAAAGGAAGACAAATGAGTAAGTGCTTGACATGGTGGGTGAGGAGAGGAAACTTATAGATGAGATTAGGGGAAGACAGGGTAGGTGGCTGGAAGGGGTAATGAGGGGCGATGGTTTGCTGAAGGCCGTGATAGAGGGTAGGATGTTGGGTAAGCGGGGAAGGGGAAGGAAGAGAATCGGTTTTATGGACGGGATGAAGAAAGGTAGGACTTATGCTGAGATGAAGAAAGAAATACTAGAGGTAGAAAGGGCACGGCACGTGTAAGAGTTCGTCGGATATTCTCTGACTTTCATCACAACCTACCTTTAACCGGTAGATTACTGTAATGAATGAATGAATGAATTAAGAGTGAAAAGGTATAACCGGAGGCTGAAAAAGAGCGAACTGATTCCACAACCAAATGTCATCCATGATTACAATCAAGGAATGGGAGGGGTAAATTCACACGATAGTTCTATTGCATGCTACCGCATCCAGCTTAGGGTTAAAAATGGTGGTGGCCTCCATTCATAAATGGACTCGATAGTGCAATGGTTAATGCGTGGCGATTTTACACCCTGGTCACGGGCGAAATTATTCCTCAGACTTCCGAAACAAGAAGTTGTTTCTAATACTAAGACTGATGATATTGAGCAACGTCGGTGTGCACATGCGGGACCCCCATAGAGAAATGACATACCTCAGTGCATTCGTCAAGACAGAATATGGCATTTCATCCAAAGGAATACTGAAAACTCACAAAAATGTCGAGTGTGAAAATCTCAGGCAATATATATGCGTAAATTTGCAATGCTTATCTTCAAACAGAATTATTTCATACAATACATCAGAAGTGACAGTGAAAAATAAAAGATCTAACACAAGTATAAAAAACTATGAATATTATCTATTATTTTCCTGAATTTTCCCAACGTTGCGCGTACGAAACATTATGTAAATCAATTATCAGTTTTTCCATATGGAGGAACCTCACGGTCCATCTCCCACAACGTCCAAGGGCTAAGTGCTAGCTTTGATCGCCGTCATTAATGAATAATTGGCGAGCAAAATAATGCAAAAAAAAAGTTAAGAGGGTAATGCAATGACGAAAACAAAATTTCTAAACATGAAAGTGAGAACGGCCATGAAAAAAATAATAAAAAATAATTTCCACAGCAGGGAATCGAACACCACACCTTCCGCTCCAATGGGTTCGAATGTACGTACACAGACAAGCAGATAAGCAGAAAAGCAGACAGACAATGTGAGCGAATATAATGGGAGTAAAAAGGAAAAACTGTATTTCCGACCTGTAAGCTGGGGAATAATGCGTTGATTTCAGGCGATTTAAATTCTCTGAGAATGTTAACAAACTTATTCTCCCAAGCACGGACCGCTCTGACGTGAATGAGCAACTATCGGCAGCACCACTGCCCGCGCTACGAGATATTAATGCTAATAGCTTAGAAAATAGCACTTAAAATCGCCTGATTCTTGTTCCCTCACGACAGAACAAGCCTTCTACTAGCCTTAGCATATTGCCTCAAGTTGAGGCAATATGCTAAGGCTACACTGTTCCCATGACCTTCCCGGCTGACAGAGTTTGTTTGACCTTTTTCGGTTTTGGAGACGTCGGGTGGCGCCATTGTTTAGACTGTTGCTTCGTCTCGGGGGTATAGTGGTGAACCCATGTTTCATCACCCGTTACGATAGAGTCCAAAAAATCATCTCCTTCCTCTTCAAAACGGCGCACAACTTCTTCCGCACATTCCACGCGCTGCTTCTTGTGGTCCAGGAATGCTGACGAAGGGGGTCTCATTTCATCACGACAACGCGCGCCCACAAACGGCTAATCAGACGCAGGAACTGATCTCGAAGTTTGGGTGGAAAGTGATCGGGCACCCTCCGTACAGCCCCGACGTCGCATCCAGTGATTTCCACATGTTCCTCGCCCCGAAGAAACACCTAGGAGGGATGAAGATCGCGACGGACGACGAGGTGCAAGAGGAGGCCAACGCCTATCTTCGCAACGCGGACGGAAGCTGGTATGACGATGGGATTCAAAAGTTCATCGTGCGGATGAGGAAAGTCATCGAGCGCCAGGGTGACTACATCGAAAAATAGCTGAAGCCATGACCTTTCCAACGATGTATCCAACAATGTGAATAAATGTAATTTTCTATTTTTTTTTTATTGGAGACCTTATTTTTAAGTTTTCCCTCATATATTCAGCATCCCAAGACGGAGCATTATGTAAGTTCTGTGCTTTGTTCTGTACTAGTGTTGGAAAACTGAGTTTATGTCCTGTAAAACTAGTAAAGTTTCCATTAAAAAACTGGAAAGATGCCAGAGAAGTTTTTCGGGACCATGAAAAGGCAAAATATCATACTGATTGCCTTAAAAAAGCAGGCACATTTATAGATACAAACAACGAAACCGTGCCAAGCATTGACAAGGTGTTAGATATAGGTCATGTTGCACAGGTAAAAAAGAACAGAGATAAATTAAAGCCAATTATATCTCCAGCCATATTTCTTGCAAGAAGAGGGTTATCATTTCGTGGACACAGGGACTCTGGGTCTGTTTCTCTCAATGAACCAGGTGAAAGAGGAGAGGAAAATTTTAAGTCCTTATTGAGATTCAGGGTTCAATCTGGTGACTCTGTCTAAAAAAATCACTTGAAGAATGCAGGAGCAAATGCAACTTACACAAGCTGGTAAATACAGAACGAGATAATCTCATCCATGAACACAATTATTTTGACAAAGATAGTGGAGAAATTCAAGGATGCTCAGCGGTTTTCTGTTCATCTACATCTACATCTACATACTACCCCGCAAGCCGCCTCAATAGGCGTGTGGCGGGGGGTGTTAGGACACCAGCCGTTTACATATAACAAGGAAACGCTCTATGAGATTACGCCTTGCATTTAATAAAGTCCCTTATTGTTCGGGGGAAAAACGAATTCCCATACCTATCCGTTCGGCAAAATATCTCTCTTAATTTATCGTTTCTGTCGGACCTGGAAATATAGTGGGGTTCTAATATGATGTTCTCCGTGTCGCTCCGAAAGATATCTATTCTCAATTGCTCAAGTAATCTAAGCCTAGCGCGTAGTCTCCGAGTCTCTAGCGGCCCCCAGCCTAATTCGTTTAACATCTGCGTAACGCTGTCTGTACGCCCGTAGCAGTTTTTGACGAATCGCGCAGCTTTCCTTTGTATTTTATTAAGTTCCCGAATTAAGTCTTTCTGCACCGGATCCCATATGCTTGCTGCATATTCAAGGTGTGGCAGGACGAGTGCGAAATAGCACCTCTCTTTTACTTTTTCATCTGAAAATCTTCCCACAATACGCTTGACGAGTCCTAGCTTCTTCTGAGCTCTGCCACAAATATTTCTTATATGTGTTCGCCACCATAGGTCCGAAGTTATCGTAACTCCTAGATACTTCAATTCATCTGTCGCCTTTATGTTAACACCATCCACAGCATATACATGGGAATAGTTGGACGACCTCCGCAATAATTGTACCGCCGTGCATTTGCTCAGATTAAGTTCGAGTCCCCACTCTTGGCTACACACATGAACGTTGTTTAAATCCGATGATAGAATTTCAAAGTCAGAGTGATCATTAATTTCGCGATAGATGACAGCGTCGTCAGCAAATAAACGTATTTTACTGCTAATTCGAGAGCATAGATCATTTATGTATATAATGCTGTTCTTGTTGATGAAACAACAGATGTAGGAACTATAGCTCAAATGACATTGTGTTAGATTTGTTGAAAATTAAAAAGTTCATGAAGAATTTTTACAATTCATTCCTGTCACATACATGACTGGAAAAGGTCTGGCAGATGTAATATGCAAAACTATAAATGATCTAAATCTTCAACCTCAATTTATGGTAGGTCAAGGTTACGATGGCGCAGGGGCTATGAATGGTCATATGAATGGAGTTCAATCTATAATATAAGGAAAAGTACCCGAAAGCCCTATATGTTCATTGTAGTTCATACTGCTTCAATCTTTGCATTTCAGAAGGTTGCTTTGTTCAAGGAGTGCGAAACTGCATGGGTACAATTGAGAGTGCTTACAACTTTTTTAACACACCAAAAAGGCAAGCAGTTCCATCGACACAAATTGAAACAATGGAAAATGACCTAAGAAAGAAAAGCTGAAAAGAATGTGTCCAACTCGATGGGTTTAACGTCATGATTCTGTTCAATCTTTTGTGGAGTTAATCCACCCTATGCTGACAGCGCTGGATGAAATCAAAACCTAGACTGATAAAAAAAAACAGATACCGAAGCTCAGCTTCTTCAGTGTGCAATTGAGAAATGTGACTTTTTGATCAGCCTCTTTGTTATTGAGTTTGCGTTTTCACTGACATTGCCTTTAAGTGTGCATTTACAGAAAGAAAATCTTGATCTTTCGGCTGCCATTAAGTCTGCTATGACAGTGAAAAAGAAGTTAGATGAGGCTAGAAAAGAGGCAGTTCAAACTTTTGCGCCTATTTTTAAGAAAGCAAGTGAGTTATGTGCAGATCTCGAGATACCTGTTGTGAAACCAAGGACGACAGGGCAGCAGACAATGAGGGACAATGTTCCAGCTAACTCGGTTGAAGAATATTTAAGGAGATCACTGTTCATTCCATTCATTATAAACACGGTTGAGGCATTTGGGCAAAAGTTTGAATCGCACAGAGAAATACTGACTAGTTTCCAGACATTATTACAAACCAATCAAGCAAGTGACATTTCAGAAGATATTAAAAAGGTGGCCGATTTTTATGACGTGGAAACCTCAGGAATAAATGGGGAGATCATAATATGGCAGGAAATTTCAAAGGAAAAGAAGCCAAAAAATGCAGTAGAGGCTTTGCAACACTGCAAATGCTGGTCTCACTCCCACGGTCCACTCACTTCTTGCTATTTTGGCAACAATACCAGTAACTACATGTACTGCAGAGAGGTCATTTTCGTCCCTAAAATTGCTGAAGACGTACTTGAGAAATAAAACATCAGAAGAACGCCTAAATGAACTTGCTTCAGCCTTTATCCATCAGAGAATTCTAGTAACAGAGGACGAAGTACTTCACGAGCTATCCAAAAATTCACGCAGAGTTAACATTACTTTGTAATTTTTACGAATAAAAATTTAAGTGATTTTTTAAAAACTGTTTCATTTATTTCAAAACAATAATTATGTGATCTTAAATAAATATTAGATGAAGTAATTTAATAGTATACTATAATTTTGCTTCAAAGCTCTTTAAACTTTCTGTCTATTATTATTATTATTATTATAAAATACTTAAAGTTTAATCCATTTTACTTAATTGGATTAATATTACTTAAAGGCTAGTGTAAGGATTAATATCCTCAGAAAGCCGCAAAACTCGCCATTTTGAACCATTTATCTCAAAAATTTTCTGGGGGAGGGCCCCCGCACTTCCCGCTTACCCTGGCGGGTATTCCATACCCCCCAGTATTAGTTGCGCCTAAAACCCCCTCTAGCCTTAATTCCTAGCTGTCCCCCTGGCCTCAACACTTAATATTTCAAAATATTTTTTTAACGGCCAATTGTATCCGGAAAAGTGATTGACGTTGCACCGTTTTAGACAATCTCGTCACTGTTACTCACGACGATACAGAGAGACGATTGGGAAATGCAGAAATATTATAAAAATTTTAAAATAAAGTAGCAATTCCATTTGGATTCATGAAAAACAGGTAAATAATTCATAGTTCTAATTCTATCTGCAACGACGGGCGGCCGAAATTTACTGCCAGTACTGCCAAACCGTTCCGTAGTCAACTGGCAGTACTACACAGTGACCAATGACGTCAGTCAATTGACGACGTTTCTCACTGTGAACTCTACTGCTGCTCTCGGGCTGCAGTAGCAGCAGTAAAGCTGTTGCTATGATAGCCATTGCAAACAAATGGCGGAAAAAATCAAAACTACAACGTTAATAAATAAAATCTGAAGAGTTTCGAGACATTGCTTCGAGCGAAAAAGTCTCGATGCACTTAAATAGCTAACAGCGCCTGATTAGCGTATATAATAGCTTATAAATCGCATTTATTTTTCAATTACTTATGTAATGAAGTACCAGATAATCGTACCGGTGAATATTTCACTAGAATAAAAGTAAATTTTGATGATACATGATGATGAGCCACGGCATAACCTTTTACGGAGTCATCCGCAAGTGCACATTAGTGCGAATTTCCACAGAGGAAAAATCGTTCGCCTTCACCGGGATCCCGGTTTCCCTATTTATCCTCTGAGGAAATTCGCACTGGAATAACAGCGTAAGTGAAATGATGAGGGAATGAAGAACATCACAAGTTATACTAGTATAGAAGCAATTATATTCGCGAATGAAGTGAAATTACCAAAAATTAATTTAGTGTCATGTATAATGTGGTACCTACTAGTAATTATACGCCCCCTAACTACAGCGGTAACCTAGCATAATACCAGTATGTACATATATTCATTGCCGGGAAACGTAATTTGCTGCAAAAACCTAATTGTTAGTGAAAATAGTCTGCGATGCAACCCTCAACAACCCGCATCCACTAACTAATTTTCGATATCACTCTTGAAAACGCTTCGCACAACTGTCCATGAAGAAAATAAGGGCTTGACAAATATATTCAAAGACTTGCTAAAAGCCCAAGATAAAAAATGCTCATTTTAATAGCTTTGGTGAAAATGCGCTGCCAGGTCGAGTTTATCGACGGAAAAATACGATAAACCTCAGAGTTCCATACGTAAAAACTTCATTTCCCTTACTCAGAATATACGTTGACCATAGGAAAAATGGTAGGTCGGTACATTTTGGCATTATACATAACAAAAGATAGAAAATATCATTTGGCACCATATATAAGCACACAGCATGTATTTAGAGGAAGTACTAGGTTTGGCAGATTTTTCTTTAAGCCATTATAACAATAAATTAATTCAGCATTTTGTATTTGCATGTCCACTTCTGAAACTATCTTAATTCGTAGGACTGCTGCAGACGACATCGTCTGCTACGGTCATACGAATGCGTTTTATGCATCAACATTGGTCACGAGGTAAATAAATTAAATAGGAGAGTAGTTGATACCCCAAAGCAACTATCTACAGTGAAAAGAGTACATACTTCACACAACCATAGTAAACAGAAATCATCCATTCATTCTTTCTAAACGGGAGAAACTGCTTGCTGATTTGTTTGGAAAGAAAGATGTCGATCACAATGGCAACCGGGGGATGTGACGTCAGACTTTAAGTCCATTATGCCGCATGGAATTTCTCGAGGGCAGTAAGCCACTGCCGACCGTTCCGAAATTACATGCTACTGCAACAGGCGCAGTACTGCTTCACGTTCCGTTTTACGACAGAACAGGCACTGGCATGAATTTCGGAACGCCCCGACAGTTGTCTGACCGAAACAGTTGCGGCTGCAGCCGTTTCGCTTCGACAACACTATTCCACCTCTACCGCTGAGCAACAAGACTGGAATCGAACCCGCGTGCACTCTAGTCAAAATATAAACCAAACTTAAGAAGATTTCAACAAACGCAACATCAGTTTGTTCTCCTCGTTTTACTGCATACAAAAGTCGTGGTTCTTTGTATCCTTATGGGTGCATGGTAATATAAAGTACACCGCAGAAGTAGCAATACAGTAGCAAGTTAACGTCGCTCCCACTACGATAAATCGCGATTTGCATGTGCTTGAGGGCAATAAAGCCTATCGGGTCCCAGTTTCGACGAGTCACCTATCAGCGATACATAAAATAGTAGGGCTTGTGTTTACTCAAAATTATTCACTTGAGATTGCCCACAAAAGCTTCACTTACTATCTAAAGTACTTTGTTATGCAAATCGCTGGCTGCTTAAGATTCAGGAAGTTCTTCCTTTGTGAGACCGTCTTGTATTCCGATTTCCTCGTCGCCAATAAACGTACATGAAGTCTGCGTCGTACCTATTTATAGTGATCCCCGTGAGCTTGGCCTCTGGGAAACAGGATAACTCAAAGTTGTACAATCTTACCTGTCAGAATCGTCGAAATACAGGAACTTCTGCCTTTTCCAGGTTACTCCTTGAATTTCTTCTGTAAGATGTAGGCACCAAACTTAGTTTCTTCCTGTCTCTGACACCCCGGATATCAGTCTGCTTGCAACGATCGATTAGAATCGAGTTGAAATCGATTCAGTTAAATCAACCGATTTATTCGATCGATTAGTTCGATCTCTGTCCTCTAAAGTGAAACCGCGAAACGTTAAGTACTTGAATGTTCGGATTGACAATATAATGAGGACCAAGTCGGTATGTAGGAGGTTTTAAGTGAAAGGTTATTTAAAGTATGGTCGTTTTCGCGATTGACACATCACATCGATGATTACATCGCTGGTAGCTTTCATTTTAATTAAATTATATCACAATCAGTAGATCCTCGTTCATATCGTGAGTGAATGGGGTTTCCATCAAGCAACGTACTGCGTGAGATGGGTTCCCGAGCAAGAAATGTCTCACCTTCCTTAAGGCATAGATTTGAAGAGCGTCACCATTTATCGCGGGCATTTAAGATGGCTGGAGCGGTAATCATGGGTATAATTGAGTGCATATTTTAATAATTCTTCGAGTCCATAAAAATTCTTGGACCACATCACAATTAAGTACATCTGTTTATGAGTTGGGACTCACCATGCAGGCATAGTAATAGAAATGTAACACGAACTATATTTATTTTTTTCCTTAATTAAAGCATGCTATGGCTCGAGTTCTCGGCGCGGTATTCAAAATTTAGAGAAATGATAATGGAATGTTTTTTCGAATATTGGAAGCGGCGTGACACCTTGACATTTGTTAGCAACAATTAATATGATAGGAAATGTATTATTTCGCGTTTAGAAGAAAATCTGTAAACATTAAATCAACCTATGCATTACGAAAAACATGTCGTATCTATGCAATAAGGTTGAGCGTTAAAAAAGCATTGAATTGCCAAAAAAATCGGTAAGAATTCTTAAGCATAAGTAAGCAATTTCTTCACTTTTATCTGCGATTATCATGAATGAGAACACGTACGCAAAGTTTCACGCTAACCTGTACACAAACAAAAATTGCTCCATCCTCCTAAAGCTGTTACCACTAAGTGCTTAGGTTAAAAACGAGGAGATATCTATAATCCAAGTACTGAGCAAAATGCAGCATTTTTATCATAAAAGGCTCTTATTATTTTCCGTCGCCAATTAGTTCCACCATTGTCGGACAAGTCGCAGACAACATGAGTGAAGTGGCAATGGGGAAAAAATATAGTTGCTTGCTAATCCTGGGATTTGCCTGACGTTATTGCACGTACACCCTTCCACACACCCCTGAGGTGGCTTGCAGGGTATTTTGTAGATGTAGATGTGCATACCAGGATACGTAAGTAAGTCTAAACAATGTGAGACAAACATTTTTCAACATTGGTCAATCTCTTAAAAATATTTTCTCTTGGTAATTTTTTGTTTTAGGCACACAGTATGAAAGGTCTTAAGGGTTAGGGATGTGGAAGATGAATAAATAACTGAAAGAATTTCAGTAATAGAGCACCACTGGCAGTTATATCCATTTCTTAAATAGAGCCTAGTGCAGAGGAGTGAAGAACTCTCAAGATATAGAGAGATTAGCTCTGCTAGTCCTCATGAATCTTCATCAACCTCATTGAGCACTCCTCAGAACCAACTGACAGTTATGTTTTTGGAAAGTCCCCACTGAAAAATTCCTAATCTCTGAGCCTTTGCCATATACTCTACTTACCTGCAATCAGCCGAATGGAACAAAGTTGAACACTTCTGGGTACCTACTCAAGATAGTGTTGCCATAAATGAAATGACAGATGAGCTAGCAAGAAGGAAAGCTCACTGTAATTGCAACGACCCTGAGCTAATGATGCTGATTAGACCTGCTGTAATGAAGTCAAGAGGTGGGCTACAGTCCAACACATCGATATCTGGCAATCAGCATGATGGATAAGGCAAATTAGAAGAAACTTGACTTCCAGCAAAGGTTCACTGATGGCACCGAGAAGTAGAGGCGACCACGCCCCATCAGTGCCACTAACTTCCTTCCACTACCACCAAATTTAGTACTTCCTCATTCATCATCTTCTCTGTGTCCTTTCTCTTACCTCTCTCCATTCTTCCCCGTGTCCACATCTCAAAAGCCTCCAGCCTGCACATGCCCCCTTCCAGCAAAGACCCATTTTCCGACCCATGCAACCTCAGGCTCCATATTAAGTTTCTCGAGAACCATAGGTAGTCATTGAAAATGAACTGGTGGTACAAGAAATGGCGTAAGTTAAATAGCAGAAGTTTTCAAAACCATGAGACAGCAGAAAATGTGCTGCTCCACTAAAATTTGACCACCGGTTAGCAAGGGCTACCAACAAGAGCTGGATAAAAAAATGTGGGATTTGAAGAAATGAATCCCTAATGCCCCACGAGTCATCATACTGTCTTGTGGTTTATAATATTTGGTGTGAAGGTTTCCAAATGATTTTAGATTTCACTTTTCAGGTGCTCCAATTACCAAGGTAATGTAGCACTGACTCCGAAGACCTTAATCTAAAAAAACACAACAGCTATGCTCAGATAAGACTCGAAAATATGACCACTGGGATACCAGGATGGTGCACTCACATTAGAATTATGTATCTACTATATCGTGGCCCAATCCATTACCATGGTTACCCAATTTCATATAGGATATGGAGGCTTTGAATTTTTGTAAGTCTGGATTCCAGAAATTTGTAAATTCCTACCGGACTGTTTAAGTTGAAAGAGGACATGCCTGGGAAAATGAGAACTGTTGGCTGCCCTGCCAAGAAACTTCAAATTCTTAAGTGAAGAACTGGAGGAGTAGCTTTAAGTTGAGGAAAATATTGATGCCATACATCATGAGCTGTGAGCTTCTTTTATTTGTTCTCTTTACAGCTTCATTTCCACGCAGAACACAACATAAGTTATTCCTCCAAGTTAGTGTAACCTCCCCTATTTTATATCATGCTGGTTGTACTGGTCCCACTTGGAGCAGTAGACTGAGCATTGACTCGTTCATGGCAGATGGGCTAAAACTTCGAATAACATCTTGAAATATCAATCCTAGGACAAGTAATTTGTCAGCGTTGAAATTTTAGTAATTATTTGTAAAGTGCAACATATTCTCCACCAGTTATCTGATAAATTTGCTCATTAATAAACGATTTATTGAAGTCTTTCATTATCAGTTAATACATTTCTATAGACTCACAGCTAATATCTTATAACCCTTTCCAGTCCAACAACAATTTCCAACTGATAGTGCATTGCCTCGCATTAAGTCCAATGTAGGGTGTGACTCAACATGTTTCATAATTAACTTTTAAATTAGTTTAGATTGCATGGTGATGCACTTCAAGTATATTATAAATTACGCCATTAAAAGTTTAATGTACAAAAAACAACAAATTGATCTTATAATTTTTTTCTGGAAAATTATGACAAAAGTCATGAACTCCTCAGAAACGTGGAAAAAAAAGTTTGGACCAGACTACAAGAACTGTGAAAAATTTGCAAAGGTGGGAATGAATTAAAAATAAAATGCTATTGAAAGAATAAAAAATGTTTACTACATGTACTTCAGCATTCTCCTAGTGATTTAGGACATTTTATAATCTCTGGTTAACTATTTTCTAGACATGAAAATCAGATTAAATACATTCTACCATCAATAATGCTCACATCAACAGACCAACAGTCTGTGCAATGTACAAAACCTAATCTCCCAATCAAGCTAATTAAAAGTCTATTTTATTTAGCATTTAAAAAAAAACATTATAAATTGGGCCTTAACCCTTAGGCTGCGGGAAACGTACATGTACGTGTGTACGGGGAACTGCGGAGAGAACGTTCTTGTACGTTTGACCCTCTCTGTCTACCCGCTCCCTCAGTCCTTTCATATTTTTATGACCCAAACTCATTCTTTCCAGCAGTGGACATCTGGGAATCCACCCTCTTTACCCAAACCACTCCCTTCCCACGCTCTTTAGGGATCGCATACCACTGCAATGAGTTGCGACCCTTTCTTCCGATTGTTCGCTCAAGAGGCTACGGTTGTCTCAAAAGTTAGTTGTCTTATGCTCTTGCGCGGCTCAATTATCAACGGATGTTTTTGGTGTTTGGTATCAAACTAAACAGAAAGTCGCTAGAAAAAATATTGTCATATTAGTTTTCAACAATTACGCCTAATAACAAATGTTCAAAATGTGTTCAGAATTTCACTAATCCCTCAACAAGGTCCGGTGCCCACCCCCTAGGATCCCAAGAAAAGGGTCGGGAGGGGATTACATGGGTCATATAACTGCCCGGCCTCGGCCCGTGGGAAGGAGGGACAGGCTCCGTCCGAATAGATATTCGCCGCACAGGATGGACGAAATGCGCTCTAGCTGCCGCAGCTTAAGGGTTAAGGTGGTATTTCTCTGACAGTATCAAACATGTTTAACTTAAGTTTGGCAACTGATGCACAGAGATTTAAAAGGTTTTAAAGGGAAATTACAAAAGAAAACAAAGCATGTAATTCTGCATTCAAAGAATATTTAATTTTCACAAAGTTTCGGCATTACCTATAACATACAGAATAAAACTCTTAAATATGTTCGACAACCATGTTGTATAGGAAAACTCTCATAGAAAACAAGGTTTGAAAACTCATCTTCCTACATATGGGACAAGGATAAAGTAGGTTATGTATTTACATTAAAAATTATTCCTGCAGTGCAGTTTGCTACCACTCCAGGAAATCATCTTGATGCCAAAAAGGCTGAAAACACTCCAGGATCTCAAAAATACAGATCACATAATACTGATCAACTCATATACACTGCAAGAGACCAATAAAACGTAAATAGATGGTGTGACATAAAAACTGTGTAATTTAGAGTAATAATACAAATTGTGCATAGCATAAAGGCCAGATATATGTTTTAGACTTCTCAAATGCATAAATCACACTAAATTAAAAACTCACTTGCATAAAATGTAAAAGTAAAACATTAATAAAAAGAAATTTCAAAAGGGGGGGAAACACATTAATAAAAATTAAACAGCCCACATTTCACAGCACTGAACTCATACATAGTAGAGTTCTATTTTTTTGGGCAAATAAAGCTCCTAATTTACATTTGTATTTCGAGATGAAGATGAATCACATATCCCCTGGTGCCCGACAAATACCCACCTCAAAACGGTAACGTTTATGCAAGCAAGCAGATATTCATTTTTAAAAAGTGGTAAAAATTAAATTTTTTCCCCTAAAAATAATAAAACAAGAAAGCCAACAACCACTAACGGACAGTGGCACAAAATTTGGGGTACAAAATCATGCAACTAGTCCCACATCAACTAAATAATCATTTCTTTGGGCTGACAACTTAGTATACTTGGTGAGACTGGGATCCAGTTGTACCACAGCAGACACAATATGAAAAAAATGAATAACTGTCATGAACTAATGTAACCCTCCTCCTAAAACCTGGAGAACTCTTTCATTGGCATTGATTCAGCCTCTCTCAATTAGGCAGATTTTATTTTCTTGAAAAACACTGAAAGCTAGTTACACAAAACCCCTCCTTTCGATTAAGCAAGACCGTCATCACCTCATTCATCTTGATTGCGGTATGAATTTTCTAAAACACGGAACAATTTGCATTTATTCTTGTCCGTATGAATAGTTTTGTTCAGCATCTTCTCACCCATAAATTCACAGCACTGAATTCTTACACAGTAGAATCCAGAAATGGGTTTCTTCATCACTTCTGAGAAAGTCATACCATAAAAAATCTTGATATTTTTAATAACCTTAAAATCTGGGGTTTACTCCTATACATTAATCATTGCAATTTTAAGCCTCTTCCAACATGGCTCCTCAATTATCATTGCTATGTATTTCTTTTAACCATGTGGAGAGAGAGAAAGATAAGAGAGAATTCAGCAAGTGCATTACATCTAGGGCAGGTAATGTTTGCCGTTGACAAAATAAGCATAAACACATCCCTCCCTATATGAATGCAGTAAAATGCATCAATACATTTCCACTCATGTCTACACAACTCACACTTCGACAGGTTTCCTGTGAACCATAAACACTGGGGAAAAAATCTCTACGTTCACAAAACTGAGAAAACACGTTCATGACTGCAAGACCATCAGGTTCACTACCAGCCGAGGGAAATTAAGAAATGTCCATCTAAAATTTACTGGCAAACGAAACATGCTCGGGCGACTTGTAAAAATGACCCAGGGTCATGGGATGGTAAGATGCTGGATGACTACACTCGTCTAAGTCCAAAAACATTGAGTGAGTGGTCACCTTTTTTGGGCGGGGAATAAGACTTCATCTTTCTCATCATCATCTCCTTTCCCCTTCCATTCACTTGTAAACACTCTTTCCTTACTTTCACAGTTCGGATTCTGAGAGAATGAGGTCCAGCTCGGACCAGCTGACTTCCATCACCGAGGAGTCCGTGTGGGAGAAGTTGCTTGAATCCTGAGTGGAAGAGGACAGGAGCCGCTGTCCCAGCTTCACAGTGTTTCCCATGGCCGGCTCCTCCTGGGCCCCATTGCTCTTCATCTCCTCACCATTCTCGCAAACGGCAGAGGTCATTGTTCTCTGCTCAGATGCAGGTTTTGCGACAATGTCTGGGATGCCTCCCACTTCCAACCGGTTCTGGGGCACAATGCAACCCACCTCCACATCCTCGAGCTCGTCATCTTCTTCGCTGTCCTCGAGGTGTTCGCCTTCCGCTCTGTTGTCCTCCTCGTCTGACTCACCCTGCGTGTCATCAGAGATTTCCTCAGAGATCATGGCTTCCCCAGCAGACTCCTTGATGGCCAGGTGGGGGTGGGCGCAGAGGGAAGACAAGACATGTCTGGGCTGGTAGTGGTAGTGGATCATCTGGTGAGATGGGGAAGCTTCCGACGTCGGGACATTCTGCTTGGTGGGAGGGTGAAAGGTCGGTGCCGAAGAAGCCGGCATCCCTCCCGGGGAGGAGGACCCCAGAGGGGACGGTGGCGATGCCTGCTTCTTCGGCTTCGTCTCAAGCATGATCTCCACACTCGAGCCACTGTCCTCCATTGGGTTGAGGCTTGTGCCATTCACTTCGAACTTTCCCCTGTAGGGAGACTGGTCCGAGAAATCCTCCCCAAAGTCACAGAAGGGGGAGCCATTCTTCGAGGGGGAATCCCTATCGATCCCCATGGGCGTTGGTGGCTTGGGTCCTGGCGGCGTGTCGCCCCGTGATCCCTCCTCGGCCAGCCTCCCTTCCAAAAACTTCAAGCCGAAACCATCTCCGCCCCGAGCCCCGTTTACCTCCCAATCCCCCTGGCTGTCCTTCTCCCCGCCATCTTCCTCATCGCCACTCTTTTGCGGGGTCTGTGGGAGCCTGTCCCCACCAGAAGATGCCAATGATTTGGCGGCCCCACTTCTCCATGCCTTGAGCTCAGCCAGCCTGGCGTTGGCGGCTGCCGAAGCCTCCTCTGCTTCCAGAGACTCAGAATCTGTGGACACGGAGCGTGACCTCGCGGAACACAATTGCGAATCGGACGGGAGGATTCTACTCGTTGACCTTGGCTGGTGGTGGTGATGGTAATGCCCGTGGTGCCTGTGGTGGTGCCCGTGGGAGACAGCCGTCGTCAGGTGATGTCCTGATGGGGTCGAAGAGTACATCATCCCATGTCCCGCCAGCTTGCCACGTTCCGGGCGGGTCTTCTTGGCTGGTGGTGCTGTAACCCTCCGCCCTGGGTACTGCTGGGTTGGTGAGCCCCCCTTGCCGCCCCTGAACACGCTGCTGCTCGGGTCGGAGGAGGTGGGGGAGGTTGAGGGTGAGTTGGGAGCCAGGGGGGGCAGGTCGGGGATCATCTGAGGGAGGAGGTTGAGGGGCGAGGATTGTTGTGGGGCGGAGCGGCGCATGCCGGCACCCTGGATGAGACTGGAGGCAGGGATGACCTCCTCCATCTCCACCAGCCACGAGATGGACTCATTCTTCTCGACGAGCGAGCGGACCTTGGGGGTGATGGGCGTGGGCTCAATGCTCAGCTTGTCGTCATCCTCATCTTCTTCGTCATCTTCATCATCTTCCTCCTCACCTCCTCCCCTCCCTCCCCCACCCACCTTGATCTCGTCATCATCTTCCTCCTCATCGCCCTCCATGTCATCCTCCTCCTCCAGCTCGATGGTCCCGCTCAAATCAGAAAATGGGGATTTTGGTGATAGTCGAGGTGAAAACCTGTGAGAGACATTTTTATGAGAAAATTTATGCGATAGATACTACACAGCATCCCCCATGTAGTTGATACTATGGGCTCTTAAGGAGAGTCATTTCCTGTGTAAATCTCTAAAAGGCTAGAGTCATGAAGCTGCCAATAGCAACAGAAAAATTCACATATTGCCATGTAATATTCAAACTGAACATCTTCCAATATGCAAATGTCATTCCCCAAAGTAAGTAATGTATTGTTTCATAATTCTATTTAGTGCAGTATTGGTAATGGTTGCCTACACGGCCTGGAGGTGAGCACTCAGAGCATAAGTTTGGCAACAGTGTTCCCCATAGGGCCCATACTGACAACTAAATGCCAAATCCTCTAAAGAACCAAACAACCAGTAGCTTAGAATTTTTAGTAGCAACTACCTCTGAGATATTACAAAGTAAAAACGCAGGAAAATTAAACATTGATGTTCATTTTCATTCACGATCAATTTTCACATTTGAACTTCAATCCATCAAGTCAAAAATCAAATGTACCATCATAACATCTAAGAATTGCAGTCAAACTATTTTATTCATGAAATAAAATGATTATGTGCTAAATTGACAGTGAAAAAAACATTCGTCAGGAATGACTTTGCTGTTTCGGTGTGAATTTTTACTCTTTTTCAGCATCTACTCAAGGGGTAGTTCTACAATAAATTATACCATTAAAAAAAAGAAAATATAAGAGGTACTGTAATAGAGGTGTTTTCAATCAAATGATCATATTGTATGAAGTCTTTTTTACTCCAAATAATAAAGGACTTTACAATGAAAATTGCAATGCCATCATTTTTTGCAATTCTTTTGCTTGAGGTTTAACATCAAGATCTCATGGTTATAGGGATATTTCAATGTTCTCAAGATATCCTGTAAAGATTATGCTTAACTGATTAAAAAAATGTTGCAATAATATTTTTTTAAAGAGACTCAAGGAATATATATATTATATATTCGGAATATTAGGAACGAAAATCTTAGGTTTAAACTAACAAAGCAAATTGAAAGATTTTTTCAAACTTATGACTACGTAATACATTTCAAAATAGTTTGGCATTGCTTGGCATTTAGTTATCCCATGGACTCAATAAGGTTCAACTGAATCCTCAATACAGACGACATCACTATAATGTTACTACGAACAACATGTTTTTGAAATTTACAAAAATTACTGGCTGCGACAGAAAACTTTGACACCAAAATATCCATATTTTCTTATTGCAAAATAAATTAAGCACCAACTATGCAGGTATGTGAGCCAACTCAAACATGTTTAACAAAACCTGTGATTAATTCAAAAACTCGTGGAATTAGGACCAGGCAATTTTAATAGGCACTGTTGCTAATTTACAAGAAAATATTATATCAAACCAAAAATACAGCCATGTGCCTCTTTGAAATGGGCTGTAATACACAGACAAAAAATCAGCCGAGAAGAATTAATCTCATACCTCACCATATCCCACACAGCACGGGATTTTCCAGGAATATTCTATTTTCATCCCCAATTGGGGATTAATATTCCTATATTTTCCCAGGGACATTCTGAACCATTATAGCATATTCCAAGAATATTCGAAAATGGTTCACATGGGAATATCCCATTGAGAATATTCTGGGAATATCCCATTGAGAATATTCTTGAAATATTCTATTATGGTTCGCATGAGAATATCCCCGTTGCGAATATTTGAGAATATTCTACGAATATTCTTCTATGGTTCGCACAGGAATATCCCCATTGCGAATAATTGAGAATATCCTAGGAATATTCTATTATGATTCGCATGAGAATATCCCTGTTGTGAATATTTGAGAATATTCTATGAATATTCTATTATAGTTTGCACGGGAATATCCCCATTGCGAATAATTGAGAATATTCTAGGAATATTCTAAAAAAGTTGCATTTGCATGTTCCCATTGCATATCCGAACTCAAATCGCATGCGCATATATAAACCGAGATTATTTTTAGAATATGTACGCAACACTATTACATAAAAGAGTTCCCGATTGACAGCATTTTATTTTGACATATATTTCGTCGCGGAACTTAATAATCGGCACGCCAATATACCATGTACATTAATAACTTTAACCGTTTGACCCTTTCAGTCCCATCATCCCATATATCGGACGGTGCATTTTTGACCATATATTTCGGCAAGTGCTCATCGGGTTCTTCTGGTCTCATCGTCCTATCGTTGGAAAGCTTTTTTGCTACCCATCTGGTTGGTGCTGATATTTTGTGGCGTTTAGTTGAAATTTTACAATCACTACAATTATTCAGCCTACACAATTTGTTCATTGCCTTTTTTCTCACCAGGTAGAGCTGTTTTTCTTACTTTGATTTACTTCCAGAGATATAGTTTATTTATTCTCTGCAAGAATCTACTCTTCTTGAGACATATAAATTTTTATTTTTATTAAAGGGTTTTAACTTTTGGAGAATTATTGGTTTGAAACACTGTACCTTTTGTGGGACACTGTGACTTACAAGTAAGGAATGACATTTATCCCAAGAGGGGCCTAGGTTTATATGTTGCTTCAAATTTTATTATCAACTTTATGCAATGCTTTATTTATCCAACGAGGAAATACTTCGGCTGATTGACAGTGATGAATTTGAAGTTGAAGAATTAGGATTTGATGATGATGAAGAGACTCATGAAACCAGATTTGTAGAAAGTAAATATTTTTTTTTTGGCTATAGTGTTTTCAGTTCTTCCACAATTAATTTTAGCCTTCCATATGAAGTGACAAATTAGCGAGAATCAATTGCTGGATTTTTCCAAAAGCCTACGTAAATTTATATCCATAGTAAAATCACTGATGACATTGTTTATTTGCATGATTGCAATGTCAGAGACACATTTATAAATACCCAGATTTATTGTTGGTATTCTATTCATAATCTGGCATATATGTAGTTGTGAAAGTATTATGATAAACACCCATAATTAAATTCCATTCAAATAATTTCATAAATATACATGTTGTTATGTATATAATATTTCAACTTCAGAGGAACATGATTTTCCAGACCAGAAGAAGACCACAAATGTGTGGAGGCTGACGAAGATGAGTCTGCGGAAGGTGTAAATGTAAGAAATGAGTGCATTCTGCACACATCTCCAATGGCTGATCAAACAGTGAATGATTTTTTCAAGAATCAAGGCCTGACTGTGAGGCAAAACATTCAGCGGAAAAAAGGAACTTACATTACCCCTGCAATTTGATTTTACAAGCAGAGTAAACGTGATGTAGTAATTCTTGACAGTCCAGCACAATGTTTCCATAAATATTTAATAAAGGTATTACTTCGCGAAATAGTAGAAAAACCAAATTTTTTGCTATTCAAAACAATGTCACTTGTATTCCAACAACAGAGGAAGAACTTGAGAACTTTTATTGGAATAAGTTAATTGATGGGAAACCTTGGTTATCCAAGGGTTCGTTTGTATTGGGAACTTCATTTTTCAATACCCTTAATTGCTGAAAAAATGGCTGTCCATAGATTTATTTTCAAATGCATTACACATTGCATTTCATGAATTCTCAAGAAAAAGATGATAAAGCCTGAATCACACGATCATTTTTTAGGGATAGCTCCAATGATAGCTTAAGGGATAGCTTAAATGACAGCTCAAGGGATAGCTCAAATGATAGCTCGAGCTGTCATTTTTCCGGTCACACGATCATTTTTTCTGTAGGTGCTCGCATCATTGCCGGGAAATTTGTCCTACCACTTTTACGTTTACCGAGCTAGTTCGACCAGAAGTCACTTGCGGCGACACAATCGCGTTTTGCTTCCCTTCGCTCTGATTGGCTGAACTTCAGATTCATGTACGTGTTCAGGGACGGAAAAAGGGACAGGACCAAATGATGGAAAAAGGGATGGCAATCCCTATCATTGCCGCTATCCCTGAAAAATGATGACGTCAGAGCTGTAGGGAAAGCTATCCCTTGAGCTATCACTGGAGCTATCCCTTAAAAATGATGGAAAAAATGATCGTGTGATTCAGGCTTAATGACCGATTCTGGAAAGTGCGGCCCCTTTTTGATTGCATTCAAGCTCGGTGCAAAGAATTAGATATTGAGGGAGAACTGAGCATTGACGAACAAACAATACGATTGAAAGGTAAACTCAATGTCAAAAAGTATCTGAAAAATAAACCCAACCAAAGGCGTGATGAAATTGTTTGCCTTATGTGGATCCAGTGGCATTATGTACGATTTCATCATATATCAATTTTCAGCAACAGAAGTGGCATTGCGTTATCAGCAGTTTGGGATTTGGGCCAGTATAGTCATGCAGTTATCGGAGCAAATAACCATTTTTCAGCTATTTTTTAATAATTATTTTCTGTTATATCATCTCTTCCAGACTTTATAGAACAAAAATATTTGCTCTTCTAGAACTGTGAGAATAAACCACTTCAACAAACTTCCACTTACTGATGATAAACAAATGAAGAAAAAGGAATGAGGATCGATGAAGGAAGTAGTAAGCGGAGATGGTTCCAATATTTTGACCAAATGGTGTGATAATGCAACAGTCACCATGGGTTCAAATTACAAACGTTGTGGTACAACAGATTTCTGCAAACACTGGGATAAAAAATTCTTATATAAATGTCCTGAGACCAGAAGATAACCAAGCATATAATGCTAATATGAGAGGAGTAGATAAATTGGACTTCCTTACTGCTATTTATTGAACATTAATCAGAAGCCGGAAAAAGACATGATTAGAATGATTTTCATGGTTTTGATATGGCAGTCGTCAACTCATGGTTAGAATGTAGAATGTAGAAAAATAAATATTGGATCTAATCCACAAAATTTTGCAGAAAGACCGATTCTTGCAAAAACAAAACCCAAAGGGAAAAAGACCTTCCCACGATTTTCCAATAATATTTTTGGTACCTGCTACACGGGTTGCTCAAATAAAACCAATTGAAAATGTGGGGTTCAATGATATAGGGCACCTACCAGTGTTTGAAGATAATAAATAATTCAAGATGTAAAAATCCTGGTTATCAGAAGAAAACCTTTGTTTAATGTACTAAATGTATAGTGTACCTCTGTATAGGGAGAAAAGGAAAATTTCTAACAATTTCATTCAAAATAAATTCAACAGAATTAATTCATTCTTGGTTTACACATTGCCAATACTGTTTGTAAAATAAAATAATTTCTTGAAAAGTATAAGTTGTATCTAAAAATAAAAAATTTCCTTATATCTATAAAAATCTATAGATTTTATTCTTGCCTCAGATTAATTTTACCTTAAACCTAAAAAACTATAGGTTTTCTCATTTTGTCTCGCACGAATTTGGAATAAAAAAGATCAAGATCTACATAATTAAGTCACAGTGTCCCGCATATGTATCCTTAGTAGCAGAGGACATTATCACAACGCTGTGACAACATTACAACGGGAAAAGGTACAAGTGCACACAATGTTGATGTTGGTTGTCGCAACGTTGCATGCACGTTGCCTCAACATCCGAATTACCCGGAAAACCACGCTGCTGCAACGTTATCAATGCAACATCGCTGTAACGTTATCGGTGCAACATTTTTAAGGCAACGTTAAAAAATTTCCCTAGCTTAATGAAATTATTCCATAATTAACATTAATGTTGATAATTTGTCAACAGATGGTTCTTTCCTAGTTACTCAGGAAAGCTTTTTCCATTGAAACTCCCTTGCCCTCTCCACTGACTCTTCCCTGCCCTCTCAAAATGAAAAAGGGAATTCACGTCTTAAATACTATGCATGTTATTATTACGCGATGATATGTTTTATTATCCTACCTTGTATCTACCTGACGACTTTGTATCTATCTAAATATGGTAAGTCCTACGGCTCTAAACGCACATCTTTGCCCCCGATATTAAATATCTCACGTCTTGAAAGTCGTGTATATATTGCCACTCCCATGGATTAATGTGACTTCGAGAACTAATTTTTATTGTGATTACGTGATTATAGTTAGAGGAAATACCATCCAATTATCATAACAGTTATCAGGCATTAACTAATTGAAACCTATATTTCCGCATAGTATGAATGTAAATGCAATATTACTGAGAATAAGCAAGATTTTTTTCAATTCCCACATGTTTGTTCACATTCACAAGCAGACACAACTAAATAGTAGAATAAATTATTCAAAATGAAATATATATTTATACATGAAGACAATGTTCACGTGCACGAATTCAAAGTGCCGCAGTTTGCTAACCCCTGTGGTATAATTATCGATAAAGTATAATTTAAATCATAACTGACATCAGTGTTGCATGCACGTTGATTCAACGTCGACTGATAACTTTGTGTTTGGACGTTGATGCAACGTTGTGACAACGTGAAGTGATAACACTGTGCTTGGACGTTGATGCAACATTGTGGCAACGTGCACGTTGTCATGTAACATTGTGCACCTTAATGCAATGTTGTGACAACGTCCTCAGCTACTAGGGATGGGACGATCGATATCTCAGCACTGGGATAAGATATCCAATTGAAACAAGTCTAATACCTTTTAAATATCATCCATGGTATGCTTACCAAATTTCAGATTTTTATATCAATTTTTGAAAAATCCCCCTCCACAAGTAAGTTATAATATCTTCATTAAAATGTAAATAAACGTGTGGTAATTGGAAAAAATATCGTTTATTCTCTTAAATATCGACATTATATTCATCCTGTGCGGCCACATAGGTTTCAATTAATTTATGCCTGATAACTGTTATCGTGATTGGATGGTATTTCCTCAAACTGTATCACGGCATTGACATTTAAAAATTAGTTCTTGCAAACACATTTATGCATGGGAATGGCCATTTATATAAGACTTTCTTGAGCTTTCTCCTTCAGTTGCGATTTAGACATGATATACATAGGCATTAGGTATTAGCATAGAGTAAATATATTAGAGTAGAGTATATGCTTACTCTATGGTATTAGTTACAATATATGGTCGGTTAGGTAGGTGATAGGTACTGGCCATGGACCAGTAGAATGAATTCTAGGCCTGTACAGGATTAGTTCCATTATTATTTTTGGACTCCTGTGGGATAATCTCAGAATATGCTAGGAATATTCTAAGTATCTTCCTTGGGAATATTCTCAGCATTCCTACAGTCCGGACGTTTTGCATATTCTAGGAATATTCCCGATATATTCTGAGAATATAGAAGGCCGGCTGGGAATATTCCAAAATTCCCATTAGAATAATACAGGAATATTCTGAGAATATCCCAGGAATATTCCAGTGAGAATATTCCAGGAATATTCTGAGTATATTCCGCAGGAATGTTCCTCGCTAAGAATATTCCCGGTATATTCTGAGAACATTGAGAATATGCCAGGACTATTCCAATATTCTCATAAGAATATTCCAGGAATATGCTAAGCATATAATTGTGCTGTGTGGGATAAACAGCAGTTAAACACAAAAATTTATTACACATCTTCCATCACATGTGAATGATAGTCATAGTTATGAACAAGCTAGTGATGTTATAATAGGGACAATGTGGTTAGAAAAACTGATTTTTGCCAGTAGTTATGTTAAATACTGAAGAGTTAACTAGCATTAAACGTTCATCAAAATCATTAAACTGCAACATATAAAAATATTCCACTCCTTAAACTAAGTTTGATGTTGTGAACCAAAGTATATACAACCATGAAATGCATACTAACCAAATTTATTACCACACAAAATGCACTACATCTACAAGTTTCCACTCAAAGTTACATAGAAATAAAATTAAATCCAACTATGTAAATTTTACGAGCCACGTAAATTGCATTAATTGAGGTCAACATTTCTAGTGCTAAAGTGCTATTAAGGCACAAAAGTACACATAATCAAGATAAAGACTTGGTCACAAGATCCATTACAACATACAGGGTGTCCACAAAAGTCAAAATAAAAAATTCAAGCATAATTCCAGATTTTCAAGGCTAAATTTTTAAAAATTTCCAGGTTATATTATCGCAGTTTATTATGAAACAGTTCTCGTTTTTAAGAAGAAAATGGATTTTCCTAGCTAAACACAACCTAATAAAAATATACACAAATAAATATCTATAAATAACTAAAAAAGAAAAATTTTATGGTGAATACGCTCTCACATTAACACACGCGGCCATGTGTGGAACAAAAAGTGTATAGACCTTTACTGACACCCTTCATTTTCCTGTAAGGCAAAGCTTCACCGTCTGTCACAACCCTCTTCACACACTCATCCCCAAAAATATGAGCTGGAGTCAATTTTGAGTGCGTCAACATCTCACCATCACCACAATGAAACTT
Organism: Pyrrhosoma nymphula; assembly: GCA_963573305.1. Lineage (NCBI taxonomy): Eukaryota > Metazoa > Arthropoda > Insecta > Odonata > Coenagrionidae > Pyrrhosoma > Pyrrhosoma nymphula. The sequence goes on along the minus strand of OY754331.1, from coordinate 120,865,342 downwards.
AAGCATGATTTTTGAAGCAATCACACTGTGTATGCATGACTAAATTCGTAGTGCTTTTCAGGTATTGAGAACAATTTTAGCGTACTACCCAAAGCATATGGAACTTTGACCTTGACATTCAGCCCATTATATTTGCATGGTACGTATTAATGAGTGCGACAAAATCGACAAAATATCTAAGGTTTAAAAGGAGAAAAAAATAAAAATCTAGCATGCAATGCAAAAGGTCACCTTGGAAATGTGAAGTTGGGAGGTGATTCGGGACTCCCAAGCGAAATTGCCATGTTGGAGTTGCTTCGTCGATCACTGGTTGGACTCGAGGACGCCATCATAGAGCCAGTCATTGATGCTGCTTGGCACATGAGAAAGAACCACCACCAAATTAGATATCAGGACGGTGCAGAGGAGCAGGAGGCAATGTGGATATATGCTTAATATGTACTTCACCGACTAACTTTTCTTTCACTGAGGAAAACTATCTGACATGCAGTATGGGTGGTGCAAGGTGTAATATTCACAGCCATGATTTTACAGAATTCTGGGACAACGAATAACTCTTGAGTGATCACTGAACGTACATGAGATGCTTCCATAGCGGAGAAGGATTGGTACAATTACTAGGATTGACAAGGTAAAAAAATTACATGGGATACTGCCATCGCAAAGATGTTGTTTATGCCTTAAGTGACCTACTTTTATTAAATTTCTAACTTTCCCCAAACAATATGAGCTGTAAAAGAACACACACAAGATGCTTTCAACACAGGAATTTAAATATTTATTGGTCTAAACAAGATAAACATTTGATTGTAAAGAGGTGTTTATACCTAAATTGGTCTTAATGAAGTAAACTTTTAGCATTCACTAAATGACACTTAAGGACATTTAAGGTTGTGATGATAGTGGCTCTTATCAAGTTGAGGCAGTTCAGAGGCCATTTTTAAGAGCATCCAATCCATAAACACAATAACAGGATAAAAGGAGTTTATTTATAGTCTGTTGATCTTAAAATAAATTTTTTACAACGTGAAGCCAGAGGTACTATTTCCAATAACTAAATATTTAATTTTCTAATCGACCACTTGAGAAAAACACTCGTCTGAAAATTTGCAAACATGCCGTACCAGATGCAATAATGGACGAATCTGACCAAAGGATGAATGTATCAATTTCAATAGATACAAAAAGTGTAGCTCAGGTGGGAAAAATGACAATGCAGCATCTAAATTACTGGCTTACAGATATGAGAATTTTAAATTTGTCAACTCGTTAGTTTTCATAGCCATACAGGCATGAAAACACAAACCAGCTCAATTTTCATCAGCTAAGAGCCTAAGATAATGGTGACCCTGGTGCAAATAAACCATGACCGACAGTGTGACAACAATGTGCTGCACACTGTGCAAGTGTATTAGTCACAGTGTATGCACACTGTGCGCACAGTGTCCTCACACTGTGCACACAGTGTACAAACACTGTCCGCACAATGTCCACATACTGCATCGCCATACTGTAGAAATTCACGCTTTGTGCATGCTTTTGAGTCCCAGTTCACACTTTTGGCACACTGTATTCACACTGTAATCATGCTCTTGTCACATTCTATGCACACTGTGTTCACACTTCTGTCACACTGTCCGTCATGGTTTATTTTCACCAGGGGATTTAATACATGGCATCACAATGATTGGCACATTTCATTATCATTTGCTAAAAAAAGTGTGACTATCAGAATGTATTTAAATTAAAGAGCTATTCTTCCCTCAATGTGGCCTATAAGCAGTGCTGACAGTACAAATTCATGGCAGTGGAACAGAAGCAACCACAAGATTGCAAAGCGAGCTAAAAACACAGGCACTCACAGTGTTAGTAACTAAATTATCAGTTTTAAGTGACACATGTCCCATATAAAAACCATTAAAAACTTAATAAACACCATTGCACCCCCAACACTCAGCAACCTTAAGCCAAACATTCGAGTCATAATTCTATGCGTTCAAACACAACCTAGCAGGTGAGAATACTGATAAATCTCCAATTATTAAGAGAGACATGACACAGTCATATTTACAAACGTCATTAGTCAACATTAACGAGACAAACAAAATTAGAATTTTTTTATAATAATAAAATAACTTTTCTCACTACATATATATTTCAAAATTCGGTAGAATTATTTCTAGGCATTCCATACAAACAAAAATGAGACACAAATGATTCTTAAAAAATAAGATCAGGTGAATGAAAGCCTTACAAAACAACAATTGAATGACTTTAAAATAGAAAAAAAATTATGTTATGAGCTAAAAGACCTTTCACCTGATCTGCAACCATTTTTCATAAACCACAATCCAGTGAATAAGAGAATGAGCACTTTTAGACACTAAGCACACTTTCCTGTGACACAAAATTGAATTCATGGACTGATATTTTAAATCTTCTTCCCGAGAAATAACTACTTACATGACATGTCCGACTGTCCAGAGAAAGATGCCATCAGCTTTGAACTCTCGTTAATTTTCCATTCGAGGACTTCATTTTCCAGGGCAAGTTGCTCGTTTTGGCGGGATTCTCTTTCAACATTTTCGGACAGATACCTCACTCTATCTTGCAATTTCCTGATGATAGACAAGTCATAAATAATGATCAATCACTTTAAATAAGATCACTCTATACAACGTCATTGTCAACACGCAATGGAGGAAAGCTAGGAAGAAGCCCAAATCTGTACGAGAATAAGAACGGGACAACACAATGGCCAAACACAAAGTAGGTAAAGCAAAGTTTGCACTTTTTGGTGTAGGTTCCACAGCATAAAAGATGCATCTTTTGCTCATTCTGCTTTATTACAAACAAATAATCATTTTGTGGCCATGATACTTATGAATTCCCAACTACATCATAGCAGTGGGTATGCTTTTTTGCCAAAGGTCTGCACGGCATGATTACAGATTGCATTATGATCTTAACTTCTCATTTTTTTTAATCCTTCCCAACTTGCCATGAGAATCAGGAAACCTGGATAGCATAATAGATCGCATATTGACCTGACAAGTTAAGGACCCTTGATTTGATTTGTGGTCAGGTGGATTATCTGTGGTCATGGTTTCTACAAATATGCATGTTTAAAAAAACCATAGAATATTCAATGACCTTGTTCATTGAAAGGCAAAAAAGTCAGTATATTGATAACATCTCCCAAAAATTCAAAGCACTTCAAAGAAGAAAGTAATTGAATTTTTTTCCTGCGGACTACAATAATCCAATAACAATGATAACAACAAGAGATTACTTTCTTTTAACAAAAGAAAATTCACAGAGCTTCTTTGATTGTGTTTAGAAATATGTATAGATTCTGGAGGCATTTCTCTACCTTTCATTAGCCTTCTAAGCAGATAAAATATTGCAACAATGATGCAACGGCAAAAAGTATGCAAGATGCAACTTAAATGTAATGGTTTACTTAAGTAGAATGCATGACCTGCAAATATTACTGAAGTGATCGGTTAGGTTTTCAATAGAATAACATGAAAATCCATTAAGCCTTTCGCGACGGGGACAGGAAAAATTTCTTTGCTTTGCTAGTACGGAGCTTTCACTACGCTAGGATCTTCTCAGGCACCTATTTTCCTAATTTGGGTCGGGGCCTAGAGGGGTGTTGAACCTTTTTCTCGACCACCGGGCGGAGATAATATCAGCCCCTTTCCGCTTGGGGTGCCCATTACAGCATGTGGTCATGGTCAACTACTTTTTTATGCGATGGTTTTCCTATAAACATTGTTGCAACAGCCTCGATATTTATTTATTTGGAAATGAATTATTTTAGTTTTACAATGTCTTTACAGCTTTTAAACGAAATTATACCATTAATATTAAGCTTTCTAGCAACAAAAATCAGATTAATGAATAAAAAAATAATTTCGTCATTGTATTTCGCACTCAGAAATGATTTTGACGATTAATCAAAAATGAAAATTATTATAAATTTACAATTACCTTATTCAGGATATTGGCATCATCAGAGCACGAATCAAAGAATCGGTACATAGAAATTTTCACCGTGTTAATTCATGAGATGTACGGTCTATGGAACTCATGTTTTTGGAAATTTATGCACAGATCACATTCATCACGTACGAATATGTTGATTATGTACAAATTTCCCAGCCTTTCTTCATAATTCTTATTCTTACTTTTCCTATTCCTAAAATAATTCGATTTAATGTATATATTAAATAAATAAGCATGAGTAACTACAGGGAAAAATAAAAATTTAAACTCACTAAAAATATGGTCATCAACTCATATAAAAGAATAAAATTCAGTTGTTTACCAAAAAACGTAATAACTCCCTAACTAACTTAAAACCATAGAAAAAATCACTCCCTAAACAACTAACAAAAAATTAGTTCAGAGATTCCATTTCACACGAACTACGTTAGAAATAACGGTAGAACTCCGTTTAAAATATGTAGCTGTAGAGCTAAACATAAGGAATGTACTAAAAACCCTAAATTTGCAAATCACACAAAAACGTCTTTATTTGTTGTTCCACTGCACCAACAAGCAACTGACCGCGGATCCCTGCTGTGAGTGGGGCTCGCACTACAATAAAGGGTCGAGATTATCCTCTCCCACGGACCGAGAAAGGGTACCTACGGCATTCCAGGAAGAAGTCCTTTATAACACTCACCTTATAGGCTTGCTTAGGGCTAGCTTAGCAGCATGCTGTTTTAAAACATCGTTCATTCGTTTGCGTAGAAAAATTTACGCCATTTTAAAACGTCGTTCATAGCGAAAGGGTTAACCAACAGAAATTTTGAATGACGATGTAATTGAAAATAGCAACCAACTGTTGGACACAGGCCTTCACCGTACACACAGTACATGTGCAATGTGAACACAGAGCACTGTACTTTGCAGCATCATAATGAATTGTTCCTCACCTCTCCGAGGCCACCTTCCTCTGGAGTTGAACCTCCAAATCTTCTACACGAGCTTGGAGAGCTGCGCTGCGGGCCAGGGCAGGATTCAAAGCTTCCGACTTCTGTTTCCATTCCTCCAATTTCTTCCTCTGGTCATGCAATTCTTTTGTTCTGAGATCCAGTACTGCCTGGAGCGACTCAATCTCATCCTAAGATTAGGAGAGCAGTCATGTTAAAATTAGAATAGATTACATATTTATCATGTTCTAGGCATTACCCTTGGAGCAAATGCTAGTACATACAAATAAAAGTCGGCACAAAAAATGGTTAAATATAATATGATAATACATACATAAAAGCTACAAACATATGGCTACAATGATTAGGATACACAATAAAGATATGTATTGAGATACAAAAACATCTGATATACATAAGATATAGATTCAAATCTGAGATAATAAGCTCTAAAATGGGTAAGTACCTACATAGAAAAATTTAGCACTCATCTTAATTGAGTAGAGATGCATTAGTTGGTATGTTTTTAAATGAATCAATCAAATTCAATCATTTTAAGTTTTCAGACATAGAATTCCAAAATTTGGAGGCATTGATAAGAAATGACTTCTGATAAATATTAGTTCAGGGAATCAGGTAGCGTGGAAAACTGTGATCCACACAAGATATCTTCTGGGTGATTTCTGACCTGACCTCACATTTCCTTGGGGAAATTAGCGATTCTTCCTGGAAAATATTAAAAATGAAGGCCCCAAATACATAGTTTCTATGATAACAAAGTTTTGGCCAGTCTAGACTTATTATGTGCTGTGACACATGAGCCTCCCTTCTTAGATCAAGTACAAATCTTACACAAGAATTTGGTAGCTTTAGTAATTTGATAAACTGAAAGAGCAAGAAACCTTTAGTCACTTAAACTGTAACATGGAAAGAAAATGGGTCTAGTATTTTAAAAATTATGAGAACAGCACAGTCAAAAGAGACATTCACTCATAATATCCATGAACCACTGCACAAGTGTCTATGAGATTTTCTTTTACACCATAGGATTCTCTAAATATTGTATTGTTCAACATAGGAATCCCACAATTTGTAGAACACAATTTTCTGTGAGTTCGATTTTAGAGTCGGCTGTATTCTGTCTCAAAGAGTGTACTAAACGACTGAAACAAGGAAGAAAACCCATCATTATTTATAGGAAGGAATCCAACTACATAGTAAATAGAAAAAGTATTCTTCTTTCATCGTTTCACAGAGTGTCACAAACACTTAGCTACTGCTTAAAGAATAAAAGAGGTTTACCGCATTGATATTTACATTTCAGATAATGAGATTTTCAGGGTGGCATGGAAGATATTATTCTAACCCCAAACCTTTATCTCCATTACTGGTGGAAGTAACAAAGTACCAGAGATACACTGCCAAACTGATGGGTACAGAGGTTCCTTCTCTCTAAGGCACCATGAATGACTTTAGCAAAAACAGATTGAGACAAAAAGACACTACATTATCCTACTGTTCTCTTTCGTGCTTTCTCTATTTCAATTCCTGCTTTTTATCCCTTTCTCTTTTTGGCTGGTGTCCTAAATCCCCATGCCACACACCTCTATGGTGGCTAGAGAAGGGAAAATTACCATAATTTTCATCTGAGGTAAATTACCACCGTATATTACAGGTAATTTTCGAAAATTACCATAATTCTCCAGTATTTTTTAGTTTTAAGCATTTAACAGTGAATGTACGGTTAAATAAGAAAGCCAATAGCAAAAGGAAGGGAAAAACGATGTTTAAGCCGTACCTAATGCAACATTAATCTATTAGAAATTTTTTAAATAGTCAAAAGAACTACGGCAGCAACATGAAATCTGGCTTTCTTTTGTTAAAGTATGAGAAATTTTCAAGAAGAATATTCTAATGCATTACTCTTATAATGTTATAACTTAAGTAAAATATTCCAAAAATGAGTTGTACATGCCTCAATTTATTTTTAAACACAAAGGAAATGTGAACTTGGCTTAAAAGATCATGTTGGCAATTTGTCTATATGAAAAATTATCTCAAACGTAGGTGAATTATCTAGTAAATTACAGTAATTTTCAAGGGACACGGTAAATTACGAAAAATACCGCAGTAATTTACGAAAATTACCGAGGTAATTTTCAGAGTGGCCCATCTCTAATGATGGCTATGTAAGCATAAATTTGCAGAGGTATGTACGGCCCATTTCACTGACAGTACACGAGTTTAAGTACTCACTCTGTGTTTCCCACAGTCCCCAGCTTTGATAACTGTTTCCTTCCTCAACTTCTCCGTTAGGTCTGCAATTTCATTTTGCAGTTTGGCGTTCAGCTGTTTCATATCATGCTCCCTCTCCAAAATGTCTTCTTTTTCCTTCTGATAGTTTTCAATCTGCTTTTCTCCATTTTCCACCTTTTTCTCAGCTTTTTCTGCCCTCTCGGCGTACAGCTTCAAGTCCTCGAGGAGGGACTCCATATTTCTGTTGTTGAGCCGGTCTCTCCTCTTCAGCTCCTCCTCGTAACGTAACTGTGTCTCCTCCACCTGAAAAGTCAACGCACCGAAATCAATGAATATATTCCACAGAGGGGAAAAAAATCATCTGTATTGACCTAAATCCCTCGATGCCATGCCGAGTGCTTTCGCCAGTTAATCTACAAGGGTGTAATTCTCACCAATGGATTTTCATGGGCTTAAAAGGGTCGGAAATGATGCCACGAACGCAAGGCTCCAACATACACGGGATAAAAGCCAAACTTTAAACACCGAGGTGTTTACTTTGACTGTTCTGCTGCTGAGGAAGCTGCAGTACTATTGGTAGCTACTCAGTGGTATTCGCAAAATTAATCTCAGAAAAAAACAAGATATAGGAACATCTTACACATGTTCTGCTAGAGTTATAAGATATTTCGTGATTAACCCATTCAATTCGGATCCCGTGCAAGCCAGAGGCGCGGATGCCTTGAATTCAGGGCATCGGTCCCATTACTTTCTCGGTTTTCCCTAGTTCCCAAGCGTCGGCGCTGACACTTGCAACTTCCTTCAGCATCTTAGTCTTGCTCTAGGCACACGTGGATGAGTTTCGTTCTTTGCTGGATGTTTTTTCGTTTTAAATAAATAATCGAAAAAAACCCTTCAGCGTGGGAATAAATGTCATGTCAACAGGTCAGCATTGAATGGGTTAATGACGGATAAAGGTGATGAAAATGAAGGACAAAAGTACCATATTTTGCCCAAAAAGAGGAGAACTGGAATATTTCTCAAAGAAGTTAATTCCTTCATCATACTTTTATTTAAGTGTCACAATGATATCATCAATCCTTTTTTCCTTGCATATTATGTATGAATAGTTTAATGGATTGAATCATTTGCTTGGCAATACTCATCTCTTTCAGTGATTTTGCATAATGTACATAACATTAGCATGAATACAGCTAACAAAAATAAATTTAGGACACTTTTCCAATATCCAGAGGATTCCAGACTGGAATCAAAGTCCTTGCTAGGCATCCCCGCACATCCTTAAGAAAGGGGAAATGTGTGGGAAAAACTGGACATTTGGAAAACCTAGTTTGGCACAAAATATGTATGCACATATTAATGTGATCCTGATGAGCAAATCATTTCTAAAAAAAGTCATATAAAGTACCAAATATGTAGTGATTTTCAAAGTCTTGAATGGCACAGTAAATTTGACAACCCAAAGTTAAAAAAGTAGGCAAGTCAAATTACGGTGAGAAATTCAGATATGTTGCCATAATGGCATGGGGTGGTCACTAGAAACACAGACATTTGCCATAAATTTCCAGTAAAGAGAAGATATGTTAATATTAGCTAGAAAAACTGGTCACAAGGCATCTTAAGTTTACAGGAACAGCAAAACATTACCAACATCAGCGCGACATTACACAGAGGAATAATAATTCACCTTGACAAGGATTCGAACCCGGATCCCTCAATTTCACGCACATTAGTGCAATTTCTTCTGTGGAATATCGCAATAATGTGCACTTGCGGGTGACTCTATACATACGTTTTATATAAGGATATACCGTGGCTAGTCAAGTATCCTCAAAATTTGTCATTGTAAACATTAACTGGAACAAATAGGATTTCAGCTAATTCCAGCCCAACTCTTCCCATCATAAAATCAATCATTGCATGTGAAAAAGCAAATGGAACCTGAATATATGTTTGAAATACAATACGAGTAACCACTCGTTCAACTCAATAAGCACTCCTATCTTCCTCTTCAATCGCAAAGATATACAAGTGACAGCATTAACCAAAAGTGCATTACCTGAGAATTCAGCCTAACCTCAAGCTCCGCAATGCTTTCTTCATTTTTCTTGATCACTGTAATAAAAACAAAATACATGAAGGTCAGTGAGGCATTTGTTAGAGTGTATGCACAGAACATTTTTTAAAAACATGACAACATAGCAGGCTTTAACTTGTAATGTAAATTTAGCACAAATAAGGGAGAGATTCATAAGTCTCCATAAAAAATATTTATTTTAGACAAGGTTTTCTCAATTTAAGATAGTATTATCAAGAGCAACTCAAGTGCATTGAACCCTTTTCCTCGAATGTGTTGGGGCAGACCCAAAATGAGGAACCTTCCAACTTTTACTAGAGCTCTTTACTTATGTATCTGGATCTCGTACATTTCTGAAAACATTTCGAAAAAATGCATCCATTTTCTCTGAATGACATATTTTTACTTAAAATTAGTAGAAGTTTAATGAAAATTGAGTAGTGTCTTATTCTCATTCCACTCATGTTTCATGCAAGCACTGACTGACGTTTCATTGTTTATGCTATTTAAAATTGATTAAATTAATGTTTGTATAATAACAAATTCATGAAATTGATGAAAAACATAAATTATAAAATTGGTGTAATTTAAATGTAAAATTAAAATTAAATACATATAGCCATCAATTAATTTATAAAGTGAAATTCAACAGTGGCATTGCTTAAAACAAGAGAAAAAATAAATAAAATTTCTTCACGGTGATAGGGTTAATGAAGTTGGCCTACAAGTTCATTTTTGATGGTGTATGAAATAAGTAGGGATAATATGGAGGAATTAGGGGGATGGAGGTTGAAATTTGAACATGGGTCACTCACAAAAAATGAGGACCAGGTAACTTCTGAAAGGTCTGATCCAGGAAAGGTGATTAAAAAATGAATTTGAGTGAATTCATTTTTAATCTTTCCAATTTGAGTGAATTAATTGAGTAATTCTTTAAGTCTCCCTTTTCAACACCTGTGATAAAAAATGTTGTTTTTTCCTCGCAAGTATTCATTAACCAATCAAGGCTTGACGATCTTACTCAAGCAATCATAATACGATATAAGTTTTTAATGGCAATATGCTCCGAAGTATCCATAGTCTTCTGCTAGATTTCAACAGCAAGAGCTTCAGCATTTTTAAATGGATGCATGATTAATAAAATACTTACACTCATTGATGTTTTCCTTGTGCCTAAATTCAGCTGATTCTTTCTCTTCCACCAGCCTTTGGCAACTTGCTACAGCTTCATCTGTGGAAGAGATGATTATTACTTAGTAAAAGTTTGCCATAAAACCAAATTTAGTATTCTTTTATTTATATTCCCAAAATTCATAGAGATGAGAAAAAAATCATTAAATGAATATTTTCAATTACAAAAAAATAATTTATTGCTTCAATATTTCAACCAATAATTTCAATAAATGTATTTCAAATGAAAAATAACTAAATGATTCAATATTTCCATCAACAATTTCAATACATTTCAATCCATAATTTTAATGGTACTCAGAAGCATAAGATTACAGAATATCACTGATTTAAGAATGCACCTACTTAAATATTATAATTAAATACATAGAGTTTTCCGTCCATAACTGCAACGGCTAGTAAGTAAAAAAAATTACCGGAAGAGAGATGTGGATTGATTGATACTAACTGGATTATTGAAGTAAATTGTTTTCATTTCACTCCAAGCAAATTTGGAATACACTGTCATTGACAACTAACCTAGATTCAACTTGGTGTTGATCACCTCAGTCTTGTACCCTTCCACGGCTTTCTTGAGGCTTGGAGTGGAGAATGCATCAAGCTGAAAACAAAAATTAATTTTCATTTAATAACCAAAGACAAATAAAAATTTCATGTATGAATACTTAGTAATGACTGATGAAATAATTTAAAAAGCCAAATGAATGAAAATTGTACATGGAAACTCTGAGAGAGTTTTGTAATTATTATCTAGGTATGACCACAGCGGTCAGATTGTGTGCAAACTCACAATTTATTGTTGCCTTTTCCCTAAATCGCATTTGAGTTCAAAACAGGCTACTTAAATTATAATAATTATCAAACAAGAGCAGAATATGTTAAATTAAAATCAAGCCAAATCAGAATAATGGATGAAACTGAAATGAAATTACTAACACCCATGGCAGACTGTTACTCTCTATGACCACAAACAAAATGAAGACATCCACTCAGAGCTAAATCACCGAAACTATTGAAAAAAACCTTAATGAATGGTCTGAGCATATTTTGAGGATGTCAAACAACAGATTACCCCAGACACTTATAAGCTAAATACCATCGGGAAAAACAAACTACAGACATCCAAAGAAATGATTGAGAGAGCAGCTGACTTGAAGCAGAACAGGCCAAACGTTCCTTATCCTGGACAGTTTTTGATGGTGATGATTTGAAGGATTATTATGCACAATTGTATGCGTACTTTCTATGTTGTAATCATTGTAATGGCACTTGATAAAGGGTTAGCAGAAAAGTGAATCATGCATTAAATAAAAATATGAGCATAAAATTGCAACGCATTCATGCAATGCTCAGTTTCTTTTTTAATTTGCAGAATTTGTACAACTTTCAAACTTTTCACATTACCAAAATGCTGAAACTCCGGAAATAATAGGCTACGTTTTGAGCACCGAAGCCACATGTTCAACCACAGATCATTCACAATAATTTTCTCAAGAAATGGATGTCAAATTCATTTTTATCATTTGCAGGCTAAATTTTCTTTACAAAATTATGTAAATAGGAATAACGGTCATAAAAACTCAAGAGAAAAGTCATACAAAATGAAACTGAATGAACTTTCTTATTTTTATCGTCGAATTTAGTTTTGAAATTGTGAGAAGTTTTACAGAGTATTTCAAAATTTCCTAAAATTCGGTTCTTTTTTGAATTTCAATTTATTTACTCTACCCTACTTGAATATATTCCACTGTGCTCACTTTGTTAAAGAAAACCTCGACATTTTCTATAGAAAAAACCCAGTCGGCACAAGGGATAGATATGTCTGTGGCGAACAAGGATCTACGAGGTATCGTGTATCTCATGCATGACATATCTCTAATCCGCCCTGTCTGTATCTGTAAACTTAAGTTGACTGCTAATTAGCAGTCAACTTAAGTTATCAGATATCGTTCCTGTGTGACTTATATGGCACATTAATATGCCACAGTGCGCGTCGTGCTAGCGGAATAACGTTTGTGGAAATTACAAAGCTGGATTTTCTCAACATGGTTAATTTTATTTGTCTGAAACTCACATCGACCACCAAGTACTGGATTAGGGCCAGCAGGGCTTCTATCCGCGTGGCGGATTGTTTCAGCTCCTCCAGCAAGCGGGGAGGGATAGGTGGTGGTCCCTTGGGCGTCGGGCTGCTGACCGTCTCCACCATGGCATTGGCGGTCGCCGGCGGGGCTTCCGCCGTGGCCATCTGCACGTGTTGCCTCTGCAGGAGGACCACGGCGTTGCCCCGTCCGTTCGCGGCATGGTTGTTGTTGGCCGGTGGCCCGCCGTTCTTGCTCAGCACCACGTTGTTGCCACCCACACGGTTGTTCTCTGCGGGATCAACGAGGAGAAAGGAAAGAAACAATGAGAATAGGGCACCAGTGCAGAACACGAGAATATTGCGCTCACACAATAAACTAGATACATTGGGCACAAAATGTGCAATGGCTGAATCAATTTTATCGTTAAATACGTGGAAATTCTTAATATTCATAATAATTTCAAAAAAATAATTCAACTTTAAAAAATAAAGATATCAAAATCATTTAACAATTCTAAGAATATTTTTCCTTGTTTGCACCACGCGTTTCTCCAACTTAAAATCAACATCCGCAAAATAAAACAACAAAATACAATTAAATCAGAGAATTCTCATTCGAATTTGTAGAAAAAGACGAGTATTTTGATTTTAATTATGGATGGCTGAATAATAATTTGACTTAAGGAGGTTTCGCCGCTGGCGTGAGTAATAGTTACGTATTACTTTTTAAACAATACTGCCGCAAAAGTGGAATTAAGCATTTGTATTGACTCACGGTGTCGCGGTAGACCCTCCTTAAGGGAGTATTTAAATACGGCAGTGAGAGCTTTCAATTCAAGATGTTGGTAGTGAGTGCAGATTGGAACACATCGGGCGCAACTCAAGAGTACAACTGCAACGACGATGAATGGAGCGATGAGCGCATAATTCTGCCGGTAGGTAGCGTTTATAAGGCATACAAAAGGCAACAATAGTCACGGGCGAATTATTTGTAAAAATATTTAAAAAAAAAAGTCCCAACTACATGCTCAAAAGAGAAGATTTTCACCACATGGTAATCGAAAACTTCACGTTATTTCTATCTTGACGCCTTTTCTGAAAATCAACACATGGACAATAATCACGGTGGCGTTTATCGAATTTCTTTTATTCTCATGCACTTCCCAGCCAATATCAACGTTACTCCCGATCTGATTTGAAGTGCGCATAGGATCTGAAACGAATGGAACGCGCCTGTTAGCTTCAATCGTTGAATTATGTACAGCGACCTGCGGGTTATCGGGTAACAGTGCGCTCTAAAGAGGCCTGAAGTAGCTCGAGTGGTAATTGTGGTTCATTGAGAGCACACTTAAATAATTTCATAATTAAAGACGGAAAAAATTTTTGGACCACATTTCACTTAAGTGCATATGTTTGTAAGTTGGAAATCACCACACAGGCAGTAATGGATATGATACAAGAATTATATTTTGAACATTTTCCGTAATTAAAGAATATACATGCATACAAGAGCTTTCGGCACGTTATCCGAAATTTAGACGAAATAAATAAAACCTAATTATTTAAATATGGTTTTTTCGAATATTGGACTCGGCGTGACAGAATGATATTTTTTTATCAACAATTATAACAATAGAATTGTATTATTTCGCGATTGGAAGAAAATCTGTACATTTGTAATGGAATCATTACGAATTAGGGATGATGTGCCTTAAAGGTACGTGTTAAAATAGCATTGAATTGCTAAAAAAAATTGACATGATGCAATTTTTTCATTTTTATCTATAGTAATCAACAATAAGTATACGTAAGCAAAGTTTCGCTAAACTTTGTACATAAACCAAAATCGCACCAACCACCCTAAGTCCGGAAACACGAAGTCAGATTGCATCCGTCAGTTTTCAACGACGGAAGGCAAGCAATTGTCACACAATGTAGGCCAGCGTAGCCTCGTAAGCATCCATTGTGACCGATATCAGCCGAGATCTCTCGCACCGAGCTACGCGATTCCCCCCACCCTCAAAGAATCTCCGCCGGAACTCAAAAATTTCATTGATGGATTCCACGGCGCGGGAAAGCGAGATGGTTGGATTGAGATTTCAGCGCGGTATTCGAACTTTTGACGAAAATTATGTTGAAAAATATGTTGTTTTAGAATATTTGACCCGGAGTGACTCCTTGACATTTGATAGCCGCCATTATAATAATACGTAATGTATTATTTCGCGTTTAGAAGAAAATATGTGCATGTGTAATCAAATTACCGAAAGTAATCAATTTCGATAAATATGCCATGCGGCACAAGGCTAGGCGTGAAAATAGCATTGAATTGACAAAAAACCAAATCACTAAATTTTTCACTTGTATCTAGGTATATCTATCACTGATGAGAACCCGTATGCAATACGCATATGCATGCACGCATATCTGTACATAAGCAAAAATCGCTGCAACCACCACCGTGGTTCAACCGTAAAATGACATAAATATCATTCAATTCATATTCAAAATTGTGGGTAGGTATTAAGGCATTTTGTTTGAGTTTGCCTTCTGTTTTTGGAACACAATACCTACCTACTGTTTGTATTCCTAATTTTTTATGTTTACCCATTAGTTAAGTATTTATTTTTATCGCACATCTTTTAAAACCTTTTGTAAAAATTTGAGCAAAGAATTTTGCTAAAATGTAATTGTTTCTATTTTTGGATTTGGACGCCCTAGGACAATAAATTATACATCTATCAACCTAGCTAGAGGATAGATAAAGTGAATAACTCCAATAGCCGTAAACTCCTAGCTAGAGGAATTTATAATACAAATTGTTCAAATTTAGCATGCAATGTGGGTTGCAAATTTATCCACGAATACATAATAATTGCATGTGACGAGTAGAATTCGCCATTCTGCATCTACTACTTTGAACTTTTGCTATAATATTCCGGTTTTGGCGACCCAAAAAAAACGGTAGGTAGCGATATTTTTACAAAGGATTCAATAACATTTCGAAATTTTGGTCCCACTATGAGACGTTTGACGACCGACCGAAGAGAGATTGGAGTCGGGCGGAGGTGCGGTGGCGGGGTCGCGCTGGAACGTGCCCCGGGTCCGGAAACGACTTCGGCGGCATCTGGGCGAAATCTGGGCTATGAGCCACGGGTGGAAGAAATGAGAATGAGAACCGGAACAAAGGGGGATGCTCTCTCTGGCTCCGAGGGAAGACAATCGGGTCGACTTCTCCCATTGGACAGCGGGTTCCGACGAGACTTATTTTTTTAATTTTTTTTACAAACACAAGTGGTAGTAAAACTTTTCAAAAACAAGAATCGATAAACCATTAGGGTCACCCACAAAACGAATCTCAGGGACGTCTTGGGAGCCGGCCCAGTTCAGCGGAAAAGTCTTTTTTGCATGTTTTTTGAAGGGCAGCGGTTTTTCTTCAAGATGCACCTGATGTATCGAGTTTTTTTTTGTCAGAACTCTTCACAGGAGACGCAAAAACGGCTTCAAGCGTACCAATTGCGATACTCTCGACCCAAGATAAAGTGGAATGTGTATCAATAGGAGGAAGTTTTCTTAATTTCTCTGCCAGGGGACTTATAAATGGGGACATTTCTCAAGATCTGAACAAGCAAATACAAAAATGAACAGCGGTGGGAATTCTAAGTGAGAAATACCATAAAGTTAGGTTTGAAATTTCCCAAAAATCAATTTCCTCAATGGATTGCTTGACCAGGAAAGTTTTGGGTTGACCCCGTAATGGTGTAAATAAAGATAAGGCCTGTTCCAAAACCAACACATTAATCGGTAGATCACCAAATGATCATAGACCACATATAAAACATGTGAACGTGCTCATTTACAAACGAAGCGTCGAGGATTCACTCCATCAACCGCTGTATGACATAAGGGTCCTTATACTTAAGGATGAATAACAAATTATAAAATAAATTCGCAACCACAGACGAACTATAACCGAGAGAAAGGCCACACCTTTACGTATATGTTCAGCAGACACCAAAACTATTCTCCTTTTAGGTATGACCGAAAAATAGGCGAATAGAAGGACAGCTAGAATATGTATAACAGGAGTGCAAGCAAAATTGATGACTGACTTCAGGAAGTCATGATCTGTACATCCAATCGGGAGAAGTTTACGAAGTCTGGACGAAAGCTGATGCTAACTATTTAGGTCAGAGGTCGGCAACCTTCGGCATTTAGGCCAGATACGTCCTAGCAAGTGCTCCAGTCCGGCCTAGGTATTTATTGTTGGATCCGGCCTAATGGAATAGTTTCCGCCTCAAAGAGGGGAGGCGCTGGCATCACAAAAAAACTATATGGCACATATGTCTCATCCAGTACATGTCACTAAAGTAAGGCAGTATATACTATAAGTAGAGTAGTATATATACTTGATATACCTCGCTCTTTGTAGTTATTTGCATTCTCATTATTAGAGCCTGATATTTGATCTATATCTCATAACATGCAACATCATGTTTCCCCTCTGATCGTACTGTATTTTTGAATAAACAACCTTTCCTTGTACATCTTGTTTCTTCTTGTCCAGTGTGCCTTGCCTTCTAGACCTCCTGTAATAACCTAGTAGTCCGAAAGGTTTGCCGACCCCTGATTTAGGTCAACAATGGGGAAGGGTGGAGCAAAAGATATCTCAGAGCTGGTTTTGGAATTTCAGCGGGCAAGGTCTCCCCGGAAAAATTAGGTGAGGGATTAGAAGTTTCTAAACCTCTTCGGAGACGAATGGCGGAGTGGGTCGGGTTTGGAGTGGAAATGGAAAACTAGTTAGAAATTATATCTAGCCATTTCAACTAATACCAACGCTTAACTTCGATTTTTCATTTCCATCTTCCATTACTTATTCAAACATTCGATTTGATAACGAGCACGATAAATCGATGCCCCCGTTTTCCAATGAAATCGATACCCCTGAAAGAATTTCCGGCGATGAAGTTTCAAATCAATCTGTAAGTATATTATGTTGTTTATCTTTTGATATTATCCTGGATAGAGGAGGTACAAATATCGTCAGCAGCAGCTGCTGGCAAGGAACGAAGTCAGTAAATGCGGAAAGAATCCCAACAAATGTCCCCTTGCAAATAGCAAAAAAGGACAAATGCACTGATTATTCACGAACTTCACTCGTATCACACAAACGGTTGCCGTTCTTCTTCTTCCGAGTCAAGTTACTTGTCCACTTTTAAGGAATCCCACACAAATTTACTCCCTTTTACTATCACTTTTATAACAGAATAACGAAGGGATTTCCACCTTTAAAAATGAACGAAAAACATTATTGTGAAAAATAGACGTCGCTACTCTTTTAATTACGAAGATTTCGCAGTTCCGCAAGTTTTTATTTAAACACCCTTGGAACCAAAAATAATTCACCAAAATCATACCATTTTAAGTACCAAAAAGTACTGGATAAAGTTGATAGGCTCTTTAGGGAGCCGAAAGGAAGCTGAAGTCATTTGAGTCAGGTTGGTAAGGGGAGCATGTTTTGGGAAATTGGAGAGAAACCCGGCGTCGGTATTAGTCTACACTTTACCCCATCTGACGGAGGGAATAATACACTTTAAGTGCCACTGGTGCTCTACGGCTAATGGGAGCATATAATACCATATTATGGATCGTTACTCCATTGAAAAAACATCTCCGCCACTGCCTGTATTCAAACCCGGGCCCCGGGAATAGAAAGCCACTCACACCAACCTGACCACTGCCACAATTCATTCTTCTAGGCTTGAGACGTTCCCCAGCACTGATTATAGCTAATGCAACTCGAACAGTTGAAAGCTGGGCGGTTCTTCAAATAAATATTCTTCGAGATATCTGGTGGATATTTTATCTTGGATACCATGTTGCCATAAATAACATTCAATGAAGAAATGGTCT
Source organism: Pyrrhosoma nymphula (assembly GCA_963573305.1). Classification (NCBI taxonomy): domain Eukaryota; kingdom Metazoa; phylum Arthropoda; class Insecta; order Odonata; family Coenagrionidae; genus Pyrrhosoma; species Pyrrhosoma nymphula. The sequence goes on along the minus strand of OY754331.1, from coordinate 120,846,882 downwards.
ACGTATTTATTACATCAATGCTAATTAAAGGTAATTCGAGGAGATCTAAGCCTTGATATTCATTTAAATATATGGATGGGAGACTTTCAATGGAGGAATCCTTAAATAGACTTTTATTTTTCACTATTTATATTTTACAAGACTTCCGAACTTATAGTCGAGCAGTTGACACTGATTTAGAATATACTAAACTCCACTACATCACCCGCGATACTTTTCTTTTTTTCCGTCTACCACGTAGCATGGATTTTTTATAAACAAAATTAAAATAGAAAAAAAATCCCTTGATATGCCTATCTGGCTGTGTCTGTCTATATGTCTATATATCTGTCTAACGCTGTGATACAATAACTAATCTTACACCAATTTTGCAGAGGGGGACGTCGTTTTCTAAGATTATAGCTAGCCGATCGTCTAAATATATATACGCCAGAATGCGTCGTAGGAATCGTATGTCAAGCTTCAGGGCAGCGGTTTTAAGTCGTGAAAAGCTGGAAAAGTGAAAGGTATAACTATCCCTTTAGGGGAAGAAAATATGAGCGAGAAAAATCAATGAGGTGAGAATTAATCCGCTTTTCACCCCCGGCGGCTGACCAATGACGCAGGGATGCTATAAAACACCCGCAGGGGAGGAGGCGGGCGGTCCTAGAACAGTCACAATGGCCGCCTCGTGGAAACCTCTGGAAGCGTTTCGTGAGAAAGGAGGGCCAAGCCGCCGTGACCAATCTATCCTCCGCCTTCTCCCTCAACTGTAGACGGCGATGGGTTCTGGATCGCGTGCGCCAACTTGGCGTGCAGCGACACGGCAGAATGGACTTTTAGATCCCCTGGGCCAAACAAATCGAAAAGTTCCTCTCCTCTTTAACACGACCGAAACAAAACTCTCGTCCGTCTCGGAGCCTCATGGACTGGAATGCGCCGCCACCGAGCATTCGGGACCCATTCGCGCGGAAAGTTTCAATGCGAGAAAAATAAAGATAATTAAAAATTAGATAAAAAACGAAATCCGTGCGTTTGTTTAAAAAAAACATCCGTGAATGAATAGAGAACGTAACATATCTGACGGAGGTACTAGGTTGGGAGCCATTGGAGGGAAGAGAGTCTACACCAAATACTATATTCTAATATCCATGGTCTACGCTCTAGGCTAATTATTATTAAAGACTAGCTGAAAACCCGCTAAAAATGACGGTTAAAATGCCAAGTCATGCAAATATAAAGTATAGATTTTCATGATACATGCTTTGTGTAGATTATTTCACTATTTGTGATCGCATCACAAATAGTGGAATGCGGAAAACGAAAAGGAACCTCTTGTCGGCAGAGTAAAATTTTCAGGACAGACGAAATAAATTGTCAGGGTGAAAAATATAGATTTTCAGTTTTTGTCGGTGTATTTTGTCGCTCCGTTTGAATATTTCTTAACAACAAAATTTTTTTTTTTAGTTTTTAGCTAAGGAAAAGGCATGCATTCCAAAGATTATTTTCATGTATAATGCATTTCTTAAATATGTCAAATAAAAAGAAAGCATTTCAAAATTTTATATTGCGTTTTCCTCTAAATCACCCTTTTCCATCCCTTATATTCAAGTAGATGTAATTTCTCTATTTGTTTTATATAATAGCGTGATTTTGGCATCAAATTGTTTAGAATTCGTCACTGTTTGAGAAAATAACAATAACTCAAAATCGAGAATTTGAAGCAAGAGGTAGGTCCCTTATAGTTTTCCGCATCACATTTGTAGTCTACTATCTGGAGGCCAGAATGATCGCAGGCTGTATTTATAGTCTACTATCTGGAGGCCGTTATCAATGCATCCCAAATGTAAACATACGTGCTCAAATCCTTTGTATGTGCTCAATTTCAATATTGTTGAGGGTAACTAAGCGGCTGCTATGCAAATGTATAGTGGAACTTATAAAAAATATGATATGAAGCTTTGCCGGCACATGCAATTAAGAAAGTTTATTCGGGTATTCCACCGGGTACATTCTACCATTGGGGCATATGATTTTGAGTTTAAGGAGGCTGTAGCGGTATTCGTGGTTCATTCAGTGCACATTTTAAATATTTTTTTCAGTAAATCGAAAAGAAATTCTTGGACCATATTTAATTTGTGTGCATCTTCTTATGCATTGGAACTCACCAGACAGGCAGTATTGGAAATGATACATGAATTATATGCTAATTTTTTCCTTCATTAAAGGAAGTTATGACTAGAGTATTCGGCGCTGTATTCGAAATTTAGACGAAATTATATTGAAATATGTTTTTTTTCGAATATAGGACTCGACGTGACACCTTGACATTTCTTAGCAACAATAATATCTAGTAATAATAAGAAATGTATTATTTCGCGTTTAGAATATAATCTGTACTTAAGCAATCGAGTAATTACGAAATATATGTCATTTGCCATGAGGCTACGTGTTAAAATAGCATTGAATTGCCAAAAAACCAAATCGGTAAGATGCAATTATTTCCCCTTTTATCTATAGACATCGCTAATGAGAACACGTACGCAAAGTTTCACTCACAAAAAAATACGCTCCAGCCACTTCAACTCTTTATCTACCGTGACTATTGTGAACCTACAGAACGATATCAATCAACAGATGTCACTGATAAGAACACGTACGTAAACTTTCACGCAAATCTCTACTGAGACAAACAACGCCGCCCAGCGATTTTAAGGCGAATTTATTTTTTCAATTTGCAATTTATTTGGGGTGAAAATGGAAATTCTGAAATTTTTCCAATTGTATGTGATGATGCAGGAAAAAAATTACACAAAAACCAACTAAAATTTTTTTCGTAGATTTTTGCAGTTCTTTTTAATTTTCGTAAGTTTCTTTTGGTTTTCTGCGATTTAACTAAACTTTTTTAGCAACAGTTTCGCCGTGCTATTCTGCCGGCTTCGTCAGGCATTCGTCATAACGAAGCCGGCAGAATAGCACGGCGAAATTGTTGCTAAAAAAGTTTATTTAAAATCGCAGAAAACCAAAAGAAACTTACCAAAACCAACTAAAAATGTTCAGCCAGTTTCCCCAACAATAGCATCCCCCCAGACATTGCTCTCTTTAGTATAGTTAGACCAGTTATTACGGTGGGTTTGGTTGGATATAAAAAAAGCTGCCACCTGTTCATCTATTTCTTGCACAGTAGGCATCTACTTCTCCATACTATCCAATTCTTCAGCTCGACGCGTTCCACCTCTTTTCATCTTTCTTGGCCCTCCCCGCTTACCCGACATCCTCCCTGTCATCCCTCCGCTTTCAGCATCCCCTACGAAGACAAGTGTCACTTCTTACCCCGTTAACACTGGGGTAACACACGGCGAACGCAAAGCTACTGCTCTAAACTGTAATTCGCGGTATTCCTGGAGCATATTCCTTGGTTTACTTACGATCCATAAGCCTGGAACATCGTAGTAAAATAGCATTGCATGGGCTTTGAGAAAGGTTTGCAACACGATCTCTAGTTCAAAGTATCCTACTCAATGGTTGTACAAATAAGTAATAACCGGCCTCCGAGACAAGACTAAGATAAACCAAGGATATAATAAAATGCTGATTTCTTGGAATACAAAGAACATGGCGAATATGCAATCATTATTTTGTCAATTTTACAGGCAAACAGTGCCGCATGTACAAAAATATTGGAAACATTTTCATGAAGTTGATACATTATGAATGATGAAATCGGCATTGGCAGTCGAAATAGTGAAAGTCAACATTACCAGAGATAAAGAATCTATTCTGTGGTGCTGTCACTGTAATTGAGCTCAAGAGAAATGCGGAAGATATTTCCAAGAAGAATTAGAAAATAGTCTAACATTCAACTGCTGCATTGACGTGTTAGGGCTATAATAGGAAATAAAAATAAAGGTATTTTACAGTGGACTTGAAAGAGTATTGAATTTTAATTGAACTTAAAAATAAACCAGACTTCTCCGCCTTAATTGCCAATTATATTCTATGAATCTCTTCCGTATTCTGTTGAGAGAACAACAGATACTTTTCCATCATTTCATATCGCCTAGGCGCATGGTCGGAATCAATATGATTGTCTTTGAAGAGACTTCCTTCTTCTACTGGTCACAGACCGTCGCCTTCAATGTATTCCGAGCACACCTCTGACCCCTCTATCATCGGCGAGTGGCAGGGAGTCTCTCCAGCACGACAAACTGGCCGTTTGAATTCAGAGAGCAAGACGCATCGGCCAGGGGTGGATGAGGTCGCTACTCGCGGTATGCTGCCACGTCCGGCAGTTTGATCAAACAGCGGAGGGCAGGGGGGAGGGGGCAGGTCTCGACCCCCCCCCCCCCCCCCCGGGGTACGCTTGCAGTCCACCCCCTTTTCTTAGGACTGAGCACTCATATCGTAGATTAAGGTGGTTGGAGCGATTTTTGTTTATGTTCAGATTTGCGTGAAACTTTGAATACGTGTTCTAATTAGTGATATTTTTTCAATTAAAATAGAAAAAATTGCATTTTACCAATTTATTTAACAATTCAATGCTATTTTAACACGTAGTCTCGTGGCACATGAGATATGTTTCGTAATAATTCGATTAAATATGAGTATATTTTCTTCTACACAAGAAATAATACATTTCATACCAATCTGCTTCCATATAATTATACTACCTACTATATGGTATACTATATATATATATATATATATATATTCTTCCATATAATTATACTGCTATGAAAAAGGTAGCTAACAAATATCAAGGTGTCTCGCCCACTTAAAGATTCGAAAAACACATATTTTAATTTAATTTTTGCCTAAAGTTAGAAAACAGCGCCGGAAACTATCAATACATCACGTAATAATATCCTTTAATTAAGGCATAAATGGAAAATGTAATTCTTAAACTATAAAAATAGTAACTTGCTGTCGACGATGGCGGAATGACCACCGAAGCGTCTATAGACTTTTTGTGAGAGTCCTTACAATGTATCTTCGTGTCTCTGTGATTGCATAATATGATTTTGAAGTGCTATATTATGGGGTAGAGAATAAGATTTTAGAACTCGTGCATTAAAATAATCTTTTGGTTTCACCAATAGAACACTTAGGCCCGGTTTTATAATGTCTGATCAACGTAAACCACAAGGTGACTTTTTAATTAGCTTGATATTAACTCACAGTCCAGGTATTACAACATACTGATGGTTAGCGAGCGATAACACAGGGAGAAAGGATCAAATTCGATTGTCATAGCTAGAAAATAATAAACAAGAGATAATAAAACCAAGACTTAATGTCTTTCGACTGTTCTAATAAGCTCATTTGCCCAAACAAATTTTAATGCAAAGAAATGGTTTGAAAGGAATAAAATGCCAAGTAAGTTTTTCCTGTTCATTACCATTCGAGAGTAGCAAGCAAAATGAAAGTCGGAAAGTAGACGAGACGGAAAAAACAAAACAAAAGAGAGTCGATCTGCGACTTCTCGACGGAACTGCCTCCTGCAAAGCCGACGGCGAAAAATGCACGCGATACGCACCCCCTGCCCCCCTTACCCTCGTACCCGCACGTGATCAAGCTTTGAAATTCACGCTTCATAATGCACGTGTCGACTCCCCCACGAAAAAGACGAAGAGCCGACGACGGCGAACGATACGCGGGGAAACATCGTGGAAAAAAATATCGGCGATGAAAAAATCTCCTCTCGGCGACTGCAGTTGTGTCTAAGTAAGAGAAGATCGAATCTTACTGGGCCAGTCTCCTTCGCCAAAGAGCAGATTGAGCGTGCAGATTAAAAGAGAAGTCTTTCAGGGAGACGCTTCCGAGACCCGAAGACTGACCTAGATGATTCCTTTGGCTTTTTGTTTCGTCTGGCATGCGAAGAATGAGCACTAAATTAGGAAATTCAGCGCATTCAAGAGAAAATGCATTTGAAATAGAAACCTTAGTTAATACTCGTTGCATAATTCACATTCTGAAATATTTTACAGTTTAAAAAATTATCAGTACAAACTTCCGAAATACGACTTCTCACGCCGAAGTTTTCGTCTTCTGATTCACGGGATAAGGCCCTAAATTGGGAAATTATGCGCTTTCAAGAGAATATATTTGGCTTAAAAATATTAGTTAACACTTAGTTGCGTAATCCACATTATTAAATATTTTATATCAGCATTTTAGTTAAATCATCTGAAAAATCTTACGAAATTCGCCTTCGTACGCCTGTTTCACGAGGAATGTGAAGAAATACAAGACGTTATCCGTTGTAAATTCCCAGAAACGTAAACCAATGGCCACAGAGTGCGCTGGATACTTAATGGGTACTTAAGAAGTCCGAATATTTAACTTGAAACGTTTTGGTACCAGCTGGGAGGCCTCACGAATGTGAAAACGAGCAAGAAATATTATGAATATCTGCGGAACTCCGAATCATTTCTTGCAAGATTTCCACTCAAACTCCTCAAACAAAACCCTCAAATTTATAGAGATTTTACCCGCTTAAAAAGCATATCGCCTTTTCATAGATATTCTCTCAATCACTGGAAAAGCACAAGAAGCCATGACATACAACAATATTATATGTTGAGCGTCGGGGATAGTGAATATCAGTCATTTATGGGTGTCAACGGCGAGAAAAGACTCCAATTTCATAATGCATGCACTAATTACAGGCCCCAAAGCAGAATATGTTTTATCTTTCTGTAACGGTTGATGCTAAGACGAAAAACTTTCTGCGAGTGCGGGCGTTTTAGTAATATATCTTTCTTCTGCAAACCCTCATTTTCGACCTGCGACAATGTCGCGCTGTCGTTTGATCTTCTGCTTTGGGGATTACAGGAGAGAAAACTTTTGTTAATGATGAGGGTAATTTTAGCGAAATGCAAGAAAATGCGTCACTTAAGAAACCTCTGATGAAAAATAGACGGCCAAAAGATAAATGTAATAGAGAGATATAAATCACAGCTTCCCTTAATTAGTTGTTTCGGGTGGTAAGATATGTCTCACCACTGACAAAAATTTCCAACACATTAGTTAGGAACGGATGTTACATAAAAATCAAAAACTGGTTTCATCATCAACATGTAAATAACAATGAACATTTTATTAAAAACCATTCATTCCAACTGCATTTGGCCCTTTTTGTAGGACAAAACGTTTCGTTCCATAAATTTAAGGGTAACTTTTCTCATCTCACCTATCGATAAGCGCTACCATTAAAACTTAAAGAGAAAACTGCTATTTAGCAGGTAACTATTACGGCATAGTTCCGCCAAAACAGTCAGGCATGGATAAATCATATAATTTTACATAGGTTTGATCATTGAAAAAGCTAAAGTAATCATCATTATATTGACAAATACTGATCTCAACTTTCTTCACCCCTTACTGTTACCAGTACACTGAGGTTGGGTGATGCAGGGGAATGTATGGCATAGTGCGCAGATATAGAAATGAATAGAAAATTTTAAAAATTTCCCCCCCCCCCATATAGTGCATTGCGGATAGTTCACCAATCGTTGCGAGTCTTCTGAATAGCATATTCATATTTGCTGTTTACGCTTCGAACAACAAATTGAAATAATAATTATAATCCCAACCAATCCTATCGTATGGCTCCGAAAGTTGGTCAATTACATACAGAACGGAAAGTAGAATATCTGCAGCAAAAATTAAATTCTTGAGGAGAATAACAAAGTAAGGCCAAAAGAGACCTGGAAAGAAACTCTAGAATCAGAGAAAAATTCCAGGAGGTGCCCTTCTACTGTTAAATGGCATAAATGTCATTTAATTCATATTATGGGTACTTTTAGACAAACATTCCCTTCATCTGATTTGAACAAGAAATTGTCACCGTTCCACGCTATTTTCTCGAACAATGGACTTGCAATAGCATGGTGCTCACTGCAAGAATGGAAGAAACACGGGGTAAAAAAGTGTTATTCCATCAAATATATTTCACGTAGAACTATATTATAAGAGCGAAAACACCCTGGAAATTGATTTTAAAAATCTAATAGATGCATCTTATCTCCTTTGTTTTTTAGTTTTTAGCTAATTACTTCAGCTGTCGAAGTAATTAGCTAAAAACTAAAAAAAAAGATAAGATGCATCTATTATATTTTTTTAATCAATTTCCAGGGTGTTTTCGCTCTTATAATATAGTTCTACGTGAAAATGTCATTTATATTTCCACAGTCCACTTCTATGGCCATAAAAAAAGAGTTAATTAAAAATATATAAGCAGAATAACCTGCATATATTGTACCTCAAAGTTTTCTTTCAATAGCAAACGCACTATGTCATCAGCGGAAGTAAGATTTTAAAAAACCGATTTAACAAAAAGATGGAATTTAGTATGTCTTTTGACTTACACATTTACGGTGGAACCTCCTTAATGGAAAAAAATTAAGAAAACCAGATAAGATGGCATGAACACCTCATTAGAATGGACCAAAATAGAATCCCCAGGAAAGTACTGGAGGCCAAGCCAGAGGGAAGAAGGAGTAGAAGTGGTCCAAGAGAGAGGCATGGATGGGAACAATAGAAATAATTTTGAAGGAAAAACATGTTTTTTTACAGTAAAAAAGTTTTTTTGAACGTTTTAAATTTTTAAAAATTAGTTATTATATAAATTATCTATATATTATTATAGTATATTGTTATGTTATATTATGTAGATATATATTGTATGTATCATTTTTAATATATTATATTTAATATATTTAACGTATAAAATATATATTATTACATATTATTGCATTGTCATCCAGTTCTGAGCTATGTTCAAAGTTTCAAGTCTCTAGCTCATTGGGAAGTTAATTTTAAATCGTTTGTAAAATTTGTATCGAACAGAGAAACAGACGAGAAAACCTAATAAAAACGTTTTAATATGGAAAGAGAATAGGGAAGACGGAGAGGGAGATGAAGATGTTGGTGAAGTGCCGTAAGAGGTGGAAGGAGTTTATAAGGGCCCCGAAGGCATGAGAGAAAAGAATAAGAAGGAATAGAATTCCATTCAACAATTTCATTGTTGCTGTTCTCCCCGTTGAATTACAACGGGAGCCCTCCGCTCGATGTTAAATAAAAGGTGTCACCCCTATTACGCGTTTTTGATAATTTTTTCCCTCCTGTTCTCTTCCGACCATGCGACGCCGTCATTTAGAACACCTTGCGGGACACTTTTATTTCAGTCTCGAACTTAAAGTCACGAAACCGAACTCATTCCTTATCGCGTGACACAGAATCCCTCCCCCGAGGAGAACGACGCTCGGCACACAGAGGTCTCCAGGTCGACGACGTCGCCTTTGAGGTGGAACTCGGGCATAAATATGGCTCAGGATTTCTCTCGAACCCAGATACATAAATGAGACGACTTTTATGATAAAAAAAGAGAGCTGCTCCGTGCCACAGCTCCTGGAAGCGGACGCGCACATAAGAACCTCGTTTTCGTTCTACCCACCTGAGCGCGGAAGAACTCGTGCGAACTCTAAAAAACGAGATACTATAATTTTTTCAATCCGCATGTATTTATGAGTAACAAATCCGAATCTCTGGTGGTGTTCGTCTTCATCCTTGATGGTAAAGGATAGCGAGTCGCTTGAACGAGCAAGGGAAGATTTTTCACGCACTGGTTAGACGGATAGCCATATCAGGTCAAATATTTGACGAGAAGGAGTTCGTTTGAGGTTTTGAAAACGTTTTAATTACGGGGGAAATTGCCAACTGCAATCGGAGATATATATAAAGAGCAGGATGAAGGTTTTCTCTCCACGGTTCATGAACAATGAACCAGAAGGCTTTTGAAACAGGTGGAACTAGCTGGCTAACGCATCTGACCGGCATTTGGGAGATCCGGGTTAGAATCCCGGTCAAAGTCAAAATATTTTTTCCAAGGTGTATTTTCACACTTGGAAGTGTTATACTGACAGTGTGCAATGGACGCATTTTGGAAATTTTCGCGAATGGATAGGTATGCTTTGAGAATACTAGGGCAGCAGTCTTGAAACACGTGATAAATTAATGCCATGCACATGAGTCAAAATTCTTAAGTGACTTCTGTATCTCTATCTGCATTGTACCCCGCAAACGTCCCCAAAAGCGTGTGGCATGGGATGCTAAGGGACGAGTTATTTGCACGTTCAAATGAGTGAAACAAGTTTGATGCATATGTAATTAAGAAGTAGTACTTATCCAATTATGTTAGAGCTTTGTCATCGTTCTGCTGTGGTCTCGATTTGCACGAGAGAAAAACGAGTAATTTAACCGTTCAGACACTACACCAAACTCCATAATTGTAAATGGGTGGTTTTATCTACCGATGCATTGAGGAAGCCTGATAATGTCGTCGGCGAGTTGCAGACACTAGAGTCCGTTGTATTGTTCTACAACTCCTAATCGAACTTGCTATCTTAGTGTTACAAGGGCTTCCAATCTTAATTTATCCTTCTAATTCAGTTACACTCGAAATTTTTGTTTGATAGTAGGAGAGGGTTCGCTTTTTAATTTCAACTGGAAGAAAACATTTAAAATGTTTGCAAAAGATCAAAAGAATCCTTTTGATATGAAATGCAAAATGCATGTATTATGCAAGATTCATTGACCACCAATGAAGAGGTAGCGTAGAAAAATACCCCGCCTAAAATCTTACTGTTATTCTGATATTGATCCTATGCCATAAAGGCCGCAGGCATAAGTTCTCATTTAAATTCTATACTGCGACTGTCAAAAGGATTAAAATTATTGTTAACATTGTGAAAAAATGAATGATTTTGGCGAAAAAAAAACGGGGTTAAAATTCCCTAAAATAGTTCTCCGAACTTTTTACTCCTTTACCGGTACCTACACTATGGGTTACTAACTGTATTCCAACCTAATTTTAACCTCCTAGCTTATCTGAAAGTTATTAAAACATGGGTGACTGACAGGCAAGACGGACAGTCACTTGTGAATCAGTTATTAAGGTTCTAAGATGGTTTGGCTTTTCTATATTAAATCGATGAAATAATATGAAAATGGAAGGAAGAAAACTCAGTTTTAAGTCTGGTTTTTTTAAATTTAACGAACCGGAGTAGGTTCACACTATTTTTCTTCCGATCTGGATCAGCAACTTGAACTACAAAAAAATTATAACACTATTACAAGCCAGCCAGAAGATATTTCCACTCTCGATCAAAGATAAAGGACAATTAACTCCATAAGAAAATATCTTTCACCCGAATTCAAATGAGGTACATATTCAAACATCCATCAGCTCTCCAAACACCACCTTTTTAAAGCTTCCAAACAAAGCCAAAGAGAATGACTGGGGGAATAAATAAAAATTTTTAAGGCCCAAATCAACCGGAATAATGACGTTGGACACAACGAATGCATTCCCTGTTCAGACGATAGTATAAAAAAAATGAACATCACAGGCCGTCCCGACCAACAGTCGCTCAATGCCGATGCAACTGGACTAATGGTTCGACTTCGCGCCCACATATGGCAGGAGGGAAAGGGGAGGGGGGGAAAGGTCCCATTAACGTCCACACAACTCGCATCATCTGCCCCGTCACTTAAAAAAAAATAAAAATAGAGAAGTCACTACCATTATTAAGCCATTTACGATTTCTTCCCCCAACCCCTCGAAACATCTCGACTTGTCCGAATTAAGGACGCCTTTACCCAAACCCACTTCGCTTCTGCCTCTAGTTTAACCCCTTGATGAGAGATGGGGCGATTATAATGTGTTCGTCCTTTATAACCAGCGAACTAGGCGCCCAATTTGTCATCCGCGTCCTCTGCGGGGGGAGTGGTGGGGGGAATATAAGCACCTGAAACCCTCTTGCTTCGCCGAAATGAACCAATCGCTCAAAGCGTTTTGCCGCCAGCCGATTAATGCGGGAGCTCATTTCCGAACCGGACATTAGGTCTGATCGTGGCAATCCCAACCCTCGCTCACCCCGTCACTACACAGCTCAGGGAGAACGGTAAGGGGATGGGGGATACACCGTATTATGCTATTTAACGTCGTTTGGGCGAGATTTGTCATCATAGAGACCATATTCGAACTATATTTAAAACTTTAAAGCCGTGTTTACACGATGCATTTACCCGCGCGGGTAGATGCGTGAACACAATCACCATCAAAATTTCACCGTGTAAACACTCAAAATTGCGCAAATGCGTGAATGCGTGGACATAAAATAGCCCCTGTTCTAATTTGGTGAATGTGTTCACGCATCTGTCCAGCCATGTACTTGCGCGGGTAAATGCATCGTGTAAACACGGCTTAAGCAACTGTAAGAAGCATGACGCATATATTAATGGCGAAAAAATATTGTTTTATACTATAATTGAAATTTTCAGTAATAGACTACAGTTGATACATAATTCTTTAACCAGACTCATTTCTTTCACGCCGTACGATGAAAAAGTCCTCACGACCGAAAATGTTTTGCGATTCTCTGAAAATTACTGCGGCGATTATTTAAAAATAGTTAAGAATAAATAAAAACTACACAAAATACGACGAGATCCATGAGTTAGAAATTCCACAATTTTTTTACATAATGAATTGTATACCCGAACCATTTCCCGTGAAAAATGGCTGGTAATTTTTGGGAAATAACTCCATAAGTATATCAGTAAGCGATAGATATTTTGTTTTCATTGGAAATATGAGATATTTTCCTTTACGATGAGGCCAAATTCATTGAAGTTTATGTGAAATTAGTTGAAAAGCCTGCTGATACAGGCAAAAATATTGGCGAAATAGTCAAAAAGTAATGAATAAAGTAAATAATAAAATAGAAATAAATGTGAGGTTTCTATTTTTCACGAAAACCTTATATTAAACTATGATAAATAACAAACAATACCTAAATGTAAAAGATTTGTTTGCTGTATACAACAGATTTGGTGAAGCAGACGAAGCTGTTACTGAGCAGTTTCCCTTGTTTGGGTCCATCCATTCATTACATGGACCTTTATATCTGGTGACCTGCGTACACGGGAGAATGCAACATTTTATTGCCCGTAGATAAATACGGGTTGTGGGAGATAGATGACCTATTTAAATTTTTTTCAATTTTTATGCCTACGCCCGGGCCCGCGCCTTGGGTCCGCTAGTGGAGAACGTATATGGGAGCTCGCTTGCCATCTATTGGCGAACATCTGAATCACTACGCCTAGCAACTGAATAATAAGTGCGTACGCGTAGCTTTTCATCAAGTAAAATTATATCTCGCTCAAAGTACGAGATGTACCGCAGTTTTGGTCATATATTCTGAAAAAAAGTAGCGATAGCATTCCATAGCATTTGCGATCAGACTGAGAATCGATCTTCTACCCAATGATGGAAGCTTTCCATTTGCTCAAGTGTTCTGCTTGCTTCGCCAAACAACGGCGCACTTGCTTCCCACTCGTTCCAGACCTTGTGCACTTTACTTTACAAAGCAGCGCACGTTAAAAAAGATCAGGAGCCAAGTTGATGTCTGCTGAACAGCAAAAGAACGTTGATAATTGCATCCGCGATTGTTGTTTAGTGCTGATTTTCAGTAAAGGGATCAAAAATGGATTAGATAAAGTTTTCAACTACTTTGCGGTACAAAGCTTACATTTTCAACTGTGTATATTGAAAAAAATTTAACCATTTACAAAATATTCTACCGTGACAATTGTGAACCTAAAGACCGCTATCTCGTGGCAGGTCACCAAATGTTTCGACTGCGCTGAAGTGCTATAAAATGTGTTCCGATCTGCGCTGATTTCAAACACCTTGGAAGGAAAACTACAGGTGGGAACAATAGTGGCGTTGAGAGCGAGACTGGTGTAAATAAAAAAAAGTATTTTTTTTTCGAAAATGAGGCTTAAAGTAAAATAAATACATAATTAAACCGTTAGTGCTGCCTTCTATTGAAAAAAAAAACACTCACTCCATTCATACCACCATTTGTAATACAAACGTTGCAATACATTATTCTTAAAACCAAAACAGAGCAAGGAAAACATGGAACTTGGAAAATATTCAACGGATACACTTTTAAGATACAAAACCTGGAATCGACATCTACAATTATTGCTCTTTTGTCAGACCCCTGGCTGATCTAGAACTGAAATCAAAGAATCTGTGAAACCATTAAGTAGAAGCAGTTTCCACAATATTCTGCCATTGCGGACGGAGTTTGACGCCGGATTGAAAAACCTACATACTGCCCTGCGAGCCGTCGCAGAGGCGTGTAGCAGGGGGTGTTAGGACACCAGCCATTGAAAGCGGAAGGAGAAAAGGGAAAAAGAGTGGGGAGAGGACAGAACTGTATTGTATCCTAACAATGTGTCTTATATAAGTGCCACGCTGATTTTGTTATAATCACTAATGGTGCGTGAAAAGTAGTAATTTTTATACATACCAGTTCGGCAGTGTACCTCACTTATTTTGCCGCATCTATCAGTTCTACAGATATAGGGCGGGGTCAAAATAATAATCTCCGTGTAGTACTAGAACTCGCCTGATCTGAATTTTTCAAGCTATCTAAGCCTAGCGTGTAGCTTCCGATTCTCTATAACAGCCTCCTGCCTATCCTTTCCATCAGCTGTGTGACAAATTCTGTTGAAAATGGAGGTGGGAGGACTTTACCAGCTAAACGAACACACGTATTATGTTATGCACATGTGCAAACATTGAGAATTTGGGTACGATTCAACCCCGACCTTACCCCTTGTTGACCCTCTACAGAATCGAATTAGTGTCGGGTAAAGGTTTACATTTTGGTCAGGCACGTATTTTCCGCCAGTCACACGCAACGGCACACAGCATGACATTAGGGGGGTTGCTCGCAGACAAGAGTGGGCGGAAGGAGTTTTTTTAGTTATAAGGGCCAGGCCGAAGGAAGCGGGGGAGCTCATTGGGACATCCGAGTTGGTCGTGCGGTCCAATTTACAGGGGCGGACCCGTCTGTCCTCCCACTCCCAACCTCCACTAACCACTTCAATTGGTTTGCGGAGTTTGAAAACGGGAAGGCAGCAGCGAACCACTCCCACCGCACGGCAGTGAAAGGCATTCTGGGATTCGAGGGTTAACCCAATAGAGTTCATGCGCACCACTCTCTTTTTCGGAAGATAGTTACATTCACCGAAACACTCACGAGACCCGTCGACGGCTCAAGTGCGTGAAACCAGACAATTATCCCGTCTCCGGGACTGCGTCGACAACCATTCCCCAATCTCACAAAAGAATCACCGTTTGGTGATGAGTTGGAGCCTAGCGCGACAAACCATGAACTTTTTCATCTGGATTCCTTGGTTATTTTTTCCATTTGGGTAGGGTGTTAACCATCCACTTGAATAAGGAAGTAACATGAGAGTTCACGTTAAAAATATCACCCCTAGGTGAAGTTTTGAACCCCAACGCTAAGTAACCATGAATATTCTCAGCTAATTTACACCCAGTTTTTGCGCGATTTGGGTAGGGTGTGAAGTTTGAACTTGAATTAGAAAGTAAGAAGAGATTTAACGTTGCATAAAAATAAACCATGACGACAGAAAATGTTTTTAAAATCGGCCAAAGGAATAACTACGTGACAGTTGATCTATTGATACCGCAGAGGGTTGGCAATAAAGGAGTTAGAATATTATTATAAGATACACTACACCTTTCTCGTCTCATTCTAGAGAACATGTACATCGGCACTAAATTTTCAATTGTTAAAAATACTAGGCGATTGGAGCAAAAATTCCATGTGATTTTTACTATTGATAAGTAAATTTGAACACAGTACCTAATCATTATAAAAAATCAGCATAAATAAATGCCACATACAATTTAAAAAACGGCACCACATATTTTGACTTTAGACCTTTGTAATTATCCATATATTTTACAATGATTTCCTAGTTAAAATTAACTAAAGTAATATTTACCAACTTTTAATTTAAACCGAAAACACTAAAGCTTCGATTTTAGGTCAGTTGAGAACGATATGAATACTCCCTTGAATGGAGAAAACAATGGTTTAGCCTAATTTATTCGGTGTCTTTAGTGCACTCCTAAAATTATTTTTATTTTGGATTTTTTTAAATAATTCTGCTATGATATTTTTAAGTTAAAGAAGCCGATTCTTTATAATTTATACATCCCACACACTACGTAACATATATACGGTTTTAAATTTGCCTCTCTGTAATAAATAACTTACCGTGCGGACGCTACAAAAAAAAGAATTTTCTCCGCTAGAAGCGAGTGAGGAGTGAAGTGTGAAATTTATTGCTTGACATAAAAGTTGCGCAGTACAACTCCATTGTGAAGTTAGAGAGCGAATCGCAAGCATGAGAGAAACCTCTTGTCATTCCTTTCCATCGAATGATTGTTCCAGTGTACCACACGCATAAGGCTATTCTTATTCAAATCTCCTCGTTTCCGTACACGTAGATTTAGGCCGGGCGCCCATTAAACTGAGGAGCAAAGCTGGAGACGAGCGGGGGAATACTGTGAAATTTTGCATTGCATCGCTTTAAATGCAACGGCGGACAATTAGCAGATGAGAGAGGGAGCATAAGTGCACGTATATAATGCTGACGTCTGCAGAGGTGGGCGTAGTCTGTGGTTTGAACGTAGTTTTCCATGACCTCTGCGGGTTGTGCTCAAGTTAGCATAATCCAGTCGAGGAACACCCTGTTGTACCTACCATATGACACAAGTCACGAAGACTAAATGCGGATGAAGCTCAAGGTAGTTAGAGCGAGACATCACTTGACATAAATGTCAATCAATTTAGCTTTATCGTAAATAAAAATATCTCATCTTTCCAATGACAACAAAATATCATCCACACACCACTATATTTTTTGAGCTATTTGCCAAAAAATACTTAACATTTCGCATGGAAAATGGCACGCGTATGCACTCCAAGGAGACTTGATTTAAAAAATGTGGCATATCTAACGCATAATCTCTGTATAAATTAACCAGTGAGCAGTTAGTATTAATTCTCAACTATTAAAAAAAATAAATCAGTTTCTCACCTCAGTAATTTTTACAAAATCGCAAAAAAATCTTCGGCTGTGAAGAAATTTTCACCGTACGTAGTGAAAAAAATGTGAGTCAAGTTCGAGTCTTATGTATGCATACATAGTCAATTACTGAGAATTTTAGTGACATAAAAGACTTTTTTTGCGATTTAATGTTACCACATTTACCTCATGCTTCTTACAACTGCTGAATAAAATAAAATTAAAATGCGAGTATCTTGTCCATTATGACTATGAAGAATCTCGCTCAAACCACCTTTACGACGGAATATTGAAGAAGTGCAATGAGAAGCTCCACCATGCGTCTTGTAATTGGCACTATTTAAATAGAATAGTTGCCAAAATTCAATATATGTGTACCATGTGGGGAGGTAGGGGTCAGAGTTCGTTGATATTAAATAAAAAATAACCCTAGAACTCCCCACCACTGTTGTTGCCGTGTTGATGTCTACTTAAGGTGTCAAACATGGATAATGTAAAATATTTTCATTATTTTCCTTCGTCAACAGGTAACACGGACGATTTCGTTTACTATTCATCAAAAATTCGTCCGTGACTATTGTGTAGTTACAGAATGCTTCCTGCCGGCAGTTTTACCGAACGTTTTGCCTGAGCATGCCGTACCATTCACCGTCGTTCGTGTGCGCTAAATTGAGATTATGCGTCCCGATATGCAGTAACTTCAAAACCTCTAGTGGAAATCTTCCTTAGCCACGTAAAAAGTTAATTTATTTTTCTAATCCTCGCCCATCATCGTCCTTAATTCATTGAAGTATAATCAGCATGAAAAATAGTGGCTAAGAGATGGAATTCTTGCGGCGTAGGGACTCATCGTTCTAAATTACCACAAATGTAAAATAAAGTTGCCAATAATCAAATGAATGAAGCAAATAATCGCAAGGTTATGTTTTTTATAAAAGGTACCACTAGTGCAAAATAATAAAATATTGCTTTTAGTACGTTTTCCAACCTATTTAAGGGAGATTTCCCCGCTAACATGAAAAGCATTCCGAATCAGAATTCTCTCTAAACTCTTTTTGCCAGACGATCCGCCACACACATTTATGCGGATACACCTAACTGATGCGGGATGGGAGCAGCCTCCGACTCGCGGGGAATGTCCAGAGCCCTCCGAGGAATTAAGTAAGGGAGAAAGTACCTCATTCTCTTTGAACCAACCCCTCCCCCCAATTGCAAGCGCGCCTTGGGACGTCGACGTGATATTTTCGGGGGGGAAAGGGGGCGAGTCAAAAATAAGAACTAGAGCGGCACTGTCTCCGTTGAATCCAAAAATACGACACACCAAAGTTTTTTTTTACTTTTTTTAAACAGACACACCTTCCGAAAGCCGAAACCTGGACATGGAGAGTATCCCCAACCCCACACCACGAAATGCAGTAAAGTGCGATCCACGTTTACAACGTTTACGTTACACGTTTGGAGTAGCCGGTATGGGCTCTTTTGGAGATTAGTTAACCAGAGTTGCGATGTTGCCAATAGTAGCATGAAATCAAATTATAGATATTATTACATACTAACAGCACCTGTAGGAGTCCTCTAGCATGCAAGTAAAATTTCCCGCAATAGCTTAGTGAACTTTGAGGCGGAGCTGTAAATGATTGTCTACGTGGTCTAGAGATGAGCACACGGAACTTAAATTTGGCAACAGTTATCAATAAAGCTCATACGCTCAACTTAATGTGGAACGCTCTGTATAAACGGGTTAACGTTTTGTTTCGAGGCGTGACTCGGTGGAACACTATAAAAGGTGATTCACACCATACGGTGATTCACACTATAAAAACGAAAAGCACTTTGTAAAGTCCATACTTGAATATTTAATTTCGACCCAGATTTCAACTGTTAAGAGTAATTTTTAATTTACTATGAGGAACTTGTGAAATAGCTTGGGCCGGCACTGGTCGCATTCCATAGTTATCATTGTAATCAATTTCTATATTCACTCCATGCTTCTTAAAACTGCTCGCATTTCATTACAGAATTCGAATATGCTCCCTACATTACGACGAGAGAAACATCTTGCTCCATAAACCTTGACAAAGGGAAGGCATTACATAAACACCCGCGTTTCCTGGCGACCTCCTGCCACGTGAAAAGGCAGAATATAATCTTGATGCGCAACGTGTTTTAACGATCGTATGGTCGTTTTGCTTTTTTATAACGATCATTCACGTCTTTCATGTAAATCGACGACAGAAATAAACTATCACCAACAAAAAGGGCCACGATTCCTCAAAAGTAGACAGAGAAAAACTGTGGTCAGAAAAGTACTCAATCATGTCTGAGTCTCAAAAATACCAAATAAAACCCCGAGCATTTGGCGTTTCCCATGGTATTCCATAATTTTGATTAAGTTTCCACATTATTCTTCTCAAATTCCCTTCGGTATTTCATAATTTTAGACTTTCCAAAGTGTTTGCCTCATTCCATGATTTCCGCGTTACTTAACCATCAAGTATTCAGTTTTCACATTGTATGTTGCGCCAAATTCATCAAGATTACGAATTAATTACTTTCAAAGAGGGAAATCGAAAGTTACCAGTCGCCAATCAATAGTTAACCACGTGGTTGGCTGCCCATTTTTCACGTAAGAACAAAAATTAATTTGAACTCTTTTCCAATGACTTGCAAAGAGTTTCTTCTCATTCATAAATGATGCCTCAAACCTTGGCGATATAATTTCGATGTATACACTAATACACGTCGAGGTTCAATTTTTATTGCTAATTTCATTCCTATTGTAATGTTAGAGAGACTTGACATTTCTATGGTATTCCGATTGGCACTTCACCTCTCCCAGACAGTAAACTACGGATGTAATTACTTATGACCAAAAATACTAGTCGGTCACTGATACACTAACAATCAGTGCATCTGTGCCACTAAAAATACCATACCATCGCTCTAACCTCTCATGCTACCCCGATATCCTTCAAAAGGAGGGTCAACGCGGAAAAAGATCAACACCAGCTTGACTTATGAATTGCAACTGAAGAAGAACTGTAAAAAATTCAGTTAAAAACGCGGAAATGCTAATAAACATTATAATAATAATTCTATGGTACAAAAGTCAATCAGGAAAATTCAGGGGATGAATCATTCATGCTTCAATAAGGTACGTAAAATTAGGTTCTGGGTGCTTCGACAACTTTGGCCAAATTGCATCACGCTCAAACCATTTTATTCCTAAATAAAATGATATATGTCTAAATTTTGTGGGATTTCATCAACTAGCACGAATAAAGTACCTACTTCGTAACTTACGTTTTTTTCTTGGCTTTACTACTTATTCCTATTGTTACCAGTTAAAAAATATTAAAACATGACGCAATATCTTGATTTTATGGATTGAAAAATTTCGTTTTAGAAAGCACGCGTTTACCTTGAAAATTCAAAAAGACTAGGTACGGAAATTCTCAGGGTTATCCCCCAAAATATTTCTTGGTTACCCCATTATGTCCAGAATTTGTCAAGTTCCGTCAAGATGTGACGATAATATCGATAGAGAGTCGCGAGTCTCGAACTGGGGCTGGAAACATTCTCGCAGTTACAAACGAAATTGGTTGCTGCATGTACTGAGCCATATTGACGTCGCTTTCGAATCACAATGCTGTATTTTGTTTTCCTTAAACGGAATCCTTCATCGATGTGCATCGCGTTCGAACTCATCGAAATGTATCTCGCGGTCATGTCTGTCGCGAGTCTTCCCCATTCCAACTTATTCTCCACTTAGGGGACGGTAAACATGAGGGACGTCCCGCGATGGAAAAAAACTGCCACCTCCGCGTTCCCGGCATGCACCGCGACTTTCCCGAAAGCTTTTTCCCCTCTCCCCTGCCCCCTTCCGGCCGATTCCCTCAAGCTTATTCGATCGCTTCCGCTCAAACGGCCGCCGCCAGACGATTAATGATTGCGGTCGTCGCCTTTCCATTGTTATTGTTGTTCGCCCTTCCCGCCACCGGGGGAGCTTCCGTTTTCTCTTCTCCCACCCCAGCCCCAATGCTCCCACCCCCGCTGAACGCGGATAAAAAAGGAGAAAAATACATAAACTTTTGTAGACGGCACGTTTTTACCTCCGGCGTGGAATATTCTCACGGTCAAAGCAGCGGGGGGAATAAGAATCTCCCGGTGCTACCTCGTCCATTCCTTCGCCGCGGAACAACAAAACACAAGCGCCTCTTTCTCTAGCACGCAGCGAATTGTGAGAAGGGCCGCCTGCATTGTCCGCTGAAGGAGGTCGAGTGATGGGCGAAAGAAAAGGCGTTGTTGCTGCACTTTTCAATTTTCCGACTCCCGAGCGACACAGTGGGCCGGATCGCGAGAAACCTGGCCAAAAACCCTAAAACATTTTTTTCTGACAATAGTTTGAATTGGCTAAAGTTGAAGATAAAGTTCCAGAGCATACCTATTACATAATTTTTAATACGAATCTTTAATTTACTCGACAATTACAGACAAGATGGGGATAGAATAAATGGCGAATTAAGTGTTGGGACGTAACATTTAGACAGACGCATATGGCGGAATTACTACACGATGATCTATACATATTTTAATTTTAAATAAATCTGTGAATGTTACAGGAACTCTGCATGATCTTACCACACAAAAATGTTAAACATATTTGCACTGCATCTAAAGTATACAAATTGAGTGTCGCCAAACCTTTTTCTAACTCCTTGTAATACCCGTTATTCGCGCTTACTGCTCGATAATTTCTTCACTTTTTGAATCTGCTACATAGTTAGTAATAGGTAATAGGTCACAGTAATGATACATTATATGAATCTAGGCCCAAACTCAACGGAAAAACGACTACTTACTTGGAAGAAACATTAATGTCGTGTTTAAAGACTTTCAAGACATTCTACTTGGTGCCCGCCATTTTATTTTCGATAAAATTGAATATTTGACTTCAGATTCATAATTAGGGACCCAAAAAACCCCTTTAGACCAAGTTTCACCAAAATTGTACAATTATTTCTATTTTTGACCAACTTTTTCCTATTCCGGACCACTATTCGGCGGTGCAAACAGACGAGTTTTTGGAAAGTCTACGCAGAGATTCGGGCTCATGCCAGCGTGTACACGTCTCCAGAGCTATGAGAACTATGCGCGTGGAGTGTTTGAATAGCTAATGAAAAAGGGATGCGAACGAACGGACTTTTTTTTTAGAGTGGCCGCCCTCTGTTTTCTGTCCCATTCCCGTGAAGGCGAGATGCTGAAATATTCGGAATCCGCCCTCAAGAGACCGGCAGCATAATCATGATACCACAAAACCAAGAGTACAAACGCTATTTCTCTCAAGCGCAATAATAGACATCGTGGACTATTTTTATATCCAATAAATAGAAAAAACGGGATAGCACTGCATTGAGAAAAAATTACGGGAAATACAAAATGAACGAGAACATCTGAAACCTCACATTTGTGAAGCATAAATTTTAGGAAGACAATGACGAAGATGTGGAGGACGGAGAGAATCACAAAACGAAGAAGTCTTACGAAGAGTTGGAGAGAAAAATGAAAACTCTGCGAGGAAGGAGAGACACGCTTATTGGACATGTTTTACGACACAGCAGCCTATTTACAACACTGAATGGGAAAATTACAGAGGAAAACCGAGAATGGTATACATACATCTTGCAAATTATGAAGGACGTCAAACTAAAAAATTAAATATGGTGTGAAGCTGTTGGCGAAGGGGAGAGTGGAGTGGAGAGGTGCAGCAAACCAATCTTTGGATCGATGACTACTGAATACGATGATGATGAGACAAATCAAGGGACCAAGAAACTTAAAATCTTCGGGAAATTAAATGAATTTAAACGCGAGCGCGAGTTACAGAGCATTCAAAAAAATCTAAAGAGTTGAGATAGACAGCGAGACAACAATAAGTAGGGAGAGAGTTCTTATTACAATGATAATGCATCGACAATTTTGCTGATGGATTACAATAAAGAGTTACATGGTGTAGACACCTGGAATACGAGTAAGGGTGATGCCTGATTATTTAGGATAGTTGGAGGAGGAAATTAGAAATGCCGGTCGATCTAGGATTTAGGTCGCTCGGATATGTATTAGAAGGGTTGTGAAATAAGACAAATAATTCAAATACTAGTTATAACTTTTAGGGAGAGAGAGCGTAAAAACGCAACACAATAGGTTCACGGACTAGCGGAGTGAATGGACTGGAGTACTGTTGTACCAAAACAACAAGAGGACACTATTCTTAAGGTCGTTCGGTGGTTTCACTCAACTTAAGGGAATTCGACGAAACTTACTGGAAGCATTAATTATGTTTTCCTAAAGCTACCTGATTTTTTAAAAATTATTTACCGCAGATTTCTTAGTATATTTGATGTGGAAGTGGGCATGAAATTACATGGGTTTATATGAGAACGCGAGGCACGACTAGCTTTATTCATCGAAAAGAACGTTTTCTAGTTAAGAATAAGAAAAACAAAAATAATTTAAAAAATCAATAGAATAATGTATGAAAATCATTTTATATACTTTTTTTTATTTTTGTTTTTGTTATTCTTAACTAGAAAAAAGTCCTTTTTGATGAATTAAGCTACTCGTACCTTGTGTTCCCATAAGAACCCATGGAATTTTTTGTCCATTTCTCGATCAAATATCTTAAGTAATCTGTGGTAAATAATTCTGAAAAAAATCAAGATTTAAGACAACATAAGTAATGCTTCCAGCAAGTTTCATTGAATTCTCTTAAGTTGAGTGAAACCACCGAACCTCCTTAAGAAGATGATCTCGTTGAAAGTTTCGAAAAACACATTCACATCAAAACTCAAACCAAATCATTGAAAATTATATTTCATCAACCACCTGGCATTACGAGCATAGGAAAAATACATTTATTGATAAGTGTTTGTGATTCTATAAAATCTCATTTATTCGCAATGGATTTCACACTGGGATCACTTCGTTACATTCTCACCCATACCAAAGCGCCAAATGAAATGGATCTCTTAAAATTATATATAAAGACCAGAAAAACATATGCACTCTATAGATACACAATTTTAAAAATAAGGAAGTTTTGCCGCCGAGATCGAGTCAAAAATGTAACAGATTATTTTGTTAATTTTCTCAATATTTTTTTAAATAAATTGTATTACTTACCCTATTACTTATCATAAAAACGATAAAAATAACCTTTCGTTATGAAGGTATTTACCTACAGCGTGCGGCGTGACACAAGTAGGACAAGTAAAAGCCTTAAAAATGTAGAATTAGTTCAAATCAATGGGGAGTTTTTTTTTGTTTTTACCGTCACAATATTTACTTCCTGCATCCCACAACTGCGTAAATTTTGAAAACTCAATTCGAACATTCCATTTTATGACGAGAAAAATCTCGCTCAAGCTACGCGAAATTAGAATACCCTCAAAATTGACAGGATGACCCCAAAAACCACACCGACGACGGTCACCCGTAAAGAATTCCGGTCACTCACCGCTAGGCGCGACCTTCTTGCGTCGAGTCGAGAACCTTGTCGACGTCCAGAAGAACGAATCCGACCTCTTCAACTTGCCGCCTGCTCCTTGATCCGCCTCGGCGAACCCCTTGTCCCTGTCTGCACCAGCCGAGAACGATCCCCGACGGTAACCCCTCTTCAAGGTGTCCTTGTCCTTGTGGCCGAAGAGAACGGCCAGCCGATCTAAGGGACCCATATCTCGAGAGAGAACTTCCGCAAACAAACTAAAGTTTTTACTAAACTTTTACTTCCGCAAACAAACTTAAGGTTTTACTAAACTTTTACTTCAGCAAACAAACTAAACGTCTTTAAGGTTCCAGCGTCGTCTACGATGATGACAATGACGTCAAGTAAACAAACTGAATCACAACAATCGGGTCACGTACTGCTCCGTTTACAATACCCGTAACCAAACGCACATGGAAACACAACAATTGAATTTAAAAAAACGTCACGAGGACTGCTTTCAGGGTTGCCGAGGTGATGCTGCTGTTTAAGAAGGTGAACCGGGTCCGGAAGATTTATTTTAAAAAAATACCGGGTCACGAAACTGTTCTCTGTTTCGAAGCGGTTTTGCATTTCCAAATCAGGAGGGAGCCTTCTTTCCCCCAGCTCGTACGACAGTTCCCATTCACGGCAAAGCGAGGGAGGTTAAGAAGAACGAGTCTCAAGTTATAAACAACGCTTTCCGACCCAGACAACGGTGTCTTCTTCTCTCTTATTTCCCCTCTTACAACTCACAAGTCAAGGAGAGTCAATGGCGGTGGAAGGACAGGAGAGGGGATTCGTAGTGCGGGGGGTACGGCCGCTGGCGGGCCGCGGAACGTGCCGCCGACTTCGTGTTCGACTCCGCCTCGCTCGGTGTCATCGCACCTTCTTCCACTTCGGAGAATGGGATGGAAGCGATTAGGAAGGGGAGTGAGAGGAGTGGGGATGGGGAATGCAGAAACAGTTGCGGAGCGGACGGCGTTTCTTATCCGAAACTCTCTCTTTCTCGGATAGGGAGGAAGAGGTGTAAATCCAGCTGTTAATGGCTAGTCTCCCCGGTATTTCTTGCAGTCGGCGCCGGATAAAAACGGTGGCAGAACTGAAGAAAGGGCGTCGAAACGGTGGGCGATATCTCTGGTCCTCTTCTGGTTGTGGGGACGGACTTCAGATGGGAATATACAGTAACTGGGGACCACGTCCCTCCTAGGTATTTCTTGGAGTCAGCGGCCAATTAAAACGGAGAGAGGATTGCAGAAAGAGTGACGAAGCGGTGGGCGATATGTTATTGCACCTACTTTTTTGCGATAAGGATTTCAACATACAGGTTTCTCACACATGTTAACAACAACAAAACTGTTGGGTTCCAGTGGCAATGCTGCGATTTCTTGACTCAAGCAAATCACGACGAAGCATGTACAACAAGAGTTTGTATTCACGTCTTAAACCGGCAAGATATTCGGGTTCAAGGCCAACTGAACTCTAAAAGAAGACCTGCCGAAATATTAGTACATCGTTCAGTAACTTCTCGACTCCTCTTTCTAGTCACACTGATATATTTTAAGTATTGCGGTCCATGTACTTTCCCTGGAAAGATGTCGGGCTTAAACCAATTAAAACTTAGTGGTGAAGCTGCAGAAATAGTGAAGATGTGAAAGGTGTTTCTCTGGACTCCCCTTCTGGTGTCGGGTAGAAAAGGTCAGCGATCTTGACAGGGACACCCACGCCACGGGTTCAACACAAGAGCAAACAGAAAATGCACTGCAGATACAGTAGGCGGTTTCCAAGACTTCTATTCTTCGCAGCTGAGTAGGAACTTCCCCGGAGGATCTCAGGATTCACACTGATTTAAAGCCTCGGTGCACACTTCCCATATCCCCCCACCTTCCAAGCGCCAGCCAACCCCTCCTCTTCTGAGATAGCGACCGCCCCCTGAGCCCCCTTGGATGGCAAATTGGATTCCGACAGGGGACGACGGACGACTTCAAAATGCAGCGCGGTAAACAAATCCCTTCCCGAGCGGGGGAGGGGGAGCTGGCTCAATGGCCTCACGAGGATTAGAGGGAACGCTGCGAGCAGGCACCCCTGGTTACACCACGTGCCCTGCCACGCGATCGACAGTGAACGCCGCACCGGCAAGAGCACATCCACCAACTCCGGACACAGAAACCGAGAATAATCAAGCACTAAGGATAAGAGGGAATCACCTTCACAAACACGCGCACAATAGTTTTTCCATCAGGTCGAAAAATGAGTGTCTATACGCCAATGCGAGCACACAACGATCGAAATATCAGCGAATGTTAACGATCGAAATAACAGAGATAGATAACGATCGAAACACTAACGATGAAAATATATTACGATCGATACGGTAACGAAGGAAACAACACTAACGATCGATACGAGTTAAAAAATTTCAACGCTCAAACTTATCACGTATATTTTTATCACATCGCGTGACCAGAACCTTTCCCGACACGCGCTCAAGTACTTCGATCGGCTAAAAATACAAACTTAACACACGAATATATCGATCGAGAGAGATAAACCTTAAAAAAATATTCGACCGTTTTCACGTAACAAACACTACGTTTCGTCGTCGTCGCGTTGAGAAGTGTTCGGATTTCGGAGAGAAGCCAACGAGAGATGTTGGCAGTACGGTTCCACGACCGCGACTGGTTCCCTCGTACACCAGAGTGCCCCGTATGAAGAGCCGCGCGCGTTGGGGGTTGAGGAGAAGGAGGTGGGGAAAAGACTAAAGAGAAGGGGTTGGGTGAGGGCAGGGGGAGGGGCAGGAGGGCGTGGGGGAGGATGAGGAGGGAGGAGAGGGTAGGGAGTAGGGTTGTGTGCTTCCTTCTTCAAAATAGAAGGGAACCGGAAAGGCGGGCTTCGCCGACGATCGTAGCAGTCTTTTCCCTTCGCCATGCCCGCCGGGAACTGGGTCGCCGTCCTCCCGTTTGATGAAGAGAGAATCGGTGGGTTGGGGTCGGAAGGGGGCAATTCTGGAAGGGTGGTTGGGGGGAGGGAGGGGAAAGGGAGGGGAAGTTGCCGAGGGATTGGTCGACCGACAAGAGAGTCGACTCTCTCGACGGAAACTGTTTTTCTCCACGAGAACATGCAACTCTCCTTCCACCCTTCTCTATAAGACCCACAAAATCCCCTCCTGTTTTTAAACCCTTCCTCCGACCCCGCCCCCCTTCTCATATCTGCGCAGAACACCAGCTGGTGATGGGGTCTGGTGCGGCGGAAGGGTGTTGCATGAAACTTCTCACGTAAAAGGGCACGGGTGCGGATGCCGGCTGCGGCAAAATTATTCCGATTCTTTTCAAGGTTCTGCAGCGACTAAGTTGAGACCAAACCAATACTAAATTCCACCTTTTCGTTTGTATTGCTAAGAAATACTGCTTCCACCGTTTAAACGCCATGAGACGGCTGCAGCGCCATTTTTATAGGCATATTGATTTCAATTTTAGCATTAATTTTACCAACAGCATTTTTAAAATAAAGATTGGCAGGTGCACAAATTTTACTACCATTTATTTAACTAATATTTTTGCTTCTTATAAATAAATTTTCATGAAATAAATCGAAATTGGAATTATCATTAGAAAGAGAATAAGTACTAAATTAAAAATTTTCGTTTGAAATGCTTAAAAAATACTTCTTCCAATGAATTGAGCATGTCTTAACAATTACAAAAATAAACAAAATTAAGGTACAAAATATGCCTGAACCTTTTTTTTCCAGCCTAGGAAGCCAGGTGCAGCGCCAAGATATAGGCACATTAAATTGATACATTTTGGTTCCAAATATTGCCGTAATTTCATAGCATTAAAAAAGAAAAGATGGACAGAAGCCTACATTTCGTCACCATTTATCCCCCCCTGGAGATTTTGCTTCTTATAAAAACATTTCACGAAAATAGCTTTTCAATTAGAAAGAAAATTAATTAAGTCCCCCGTGTGTCACCCGTTTTCACATGCAACACCAAGTAGGTGCCTATTTTCCAAATCCAAAAAAATAGCATAGAGAAGCAATAACGTTGCTCACGTCGAGAAGACGACATGTTTCTTCTATACGTGGCCAGAATAGTGTTAAAATGAAATTATAGTCGTTTTTCGATGAAAATCCTTTCAAGGATTAATGGCTTGAAATTTCGCCTCAAGTTCACATCCCGGTCTGCCGGATAGGACGTCAAAGCGCGTGACCCCTTGGCCGAGAATCACAGAGAGTAGGGTGCAGCTGACTCAAGGGATTTCCTCTGAAATTCCCATCTGTTCCCAAAAATGTTTTAACCTCCAACACAATGGAATCTAAAAAAACGTCTAAATTATCTAACAATCACAGCAGGTGGACGTGACCTCAGCTGTACGTACAATTAACTAATAACCACCACCGCTGAAAGATAATCGACCGCTTCTTTCGTCCGAGTCTGGCCCGATTATACCTTCGGATTTCAAATTTAAAAACAATTTCCCAAGCACAAAAAAGCTGCTCCACGGAAAAAAATATACTTCAAGATGAAAACTGATTTCTATGATTTGAATAACTGTAATAAATATAGCCAAGGATGTGCCACTAAAAACAATTTTAAACAATCGTTGGTGACGTTTCGTTAAATGTATTAAACGTCATTAGATATTCGATGTAATTTGATTATATATGAAATAACTTTATTAAATTTCCAAACTAACATACAAATAAGACATTTAAAAAAATCAGACTCCATTCATGTGTTGATTATAATATTGTGGTCTACAACCAGAAGGGGTTTTAACTAAAAAAAATTGAAGGTTAAATTTTTCTACACATCAAGCAATTTCTCCGCTAAATACCCACTGAGAGTAATAAGTATTTTACACTATTTTTTATCATTGCCCCGATCGATTTCGACGACTACAGAGTCCTTCACAAGGTAAGAATGACATAAACCCCTTCCACAAATCCCTTTTCCACGATGGACCATGCTTCTAGCAGGAAGAGAGTTTTGTTTGTAATTAGGGAATAAGCAGGAGAGAGGGGAGTTAAGGATAAACAATACCATGGCCAAGTGGTGGGGTCGGTGGGTGGCACGGATATCATAGGCTTTGTGGTATGGGGGAGTGGGAAGATAATTTCTGTCTACAGAAAACTTAGACGAGGTTACTATGAGACTATTCTTATGAGAAATCGGAACTTCAAATATCGATTTCTCCACTCATATAATTTGTTCGATTAAATACCCGTACATTCTCCGAATCGTCACGTTTTTCTCTCCTGCCTTGTTGTGAGGACGACGTTCTCCTGGTTATTTCCCGAGCATCCACCCATTCCAGTTTTCCAAGAATCGAAGAGTCGTCGGCCGCTCATATTCTCATTTATAAGTCATTAATGCCATTAATCATTCATTCGTAAGCCCGTCAATTCGAAGATAGATTGAATGCAATCATCACCTTTTTCCTATGCCACGGTATTTGTTTTCACCAAAGGAAGCTCCGATCTCACATTCATCTCTATCAGGACTTCTTAACTGTTGTTGGGACTTCCTTGGAGGATCTCCCTTTTCAAGTTATCTAAGCGATCCATCGCTTCCAATCTATTGAGTCTCAAGAAGAGTCTAAACCACCAGGTTCCGCTAATGTGGACAGCGATTGACACGTTATTTCCCCTCTTATCCGTGATGAACTTCGCACATTCATCCTAAACTTAAATTATTTTGCCCCCGGCTTCAACGAATCTAACTTGGTGCCCTAATGGCTAAGGTAGCCAGTATCCCAAAATTTAACTTTGTCATCAGCGGTGGCGGTACGTGCCGACTCAGCATCCCGAATACCGCAGGCTGGAATTCTTTATCGGACGTGGACGTAGCGTGTCCGTCTAAGGATTAAATCAAAGGTGAGACGCAAAGATATAACCTAGGCAGTCATAGCACTGGGCAGAAATGTAAATCTACAACAACTACTTTTAATCGCAAAAAGGATTATAACCACACAATGATTTCTGGGTTGATATATATAATGTTTTTGGCCGCCAACCAGAACATATGATAACAGTTTTCTAGACTTCGACAGGGTGAAATGCAAACCAATATCAAATCACGAAATGATCAGATAATAGACAGTGACAGCTGGTGAAATATGAGTTAACTACGTCAAGTTTTACCACTGACTGCCACTACTTTAGCGTATAGTAGGCACATTCTAAGTGTAGTAAATATAGGTACCCGCAAACACACGTTGGACCCCATTAGTAAAAGCAGCTTAAAGTTTGGTGCAGCGAAGAGACAACTGAATGCAGACCACAATCTTGGAAATATGATGACAGTCCTCTTTAAATTTGGTTGCATGTATAAAATTGTCAAATGACGAAAATATCAGCAATTTTTCACCGACTGCTATTGGTGAATTATGCATATCAGAAGTCCATGACATACACATTTACTGCTAGAAGTTTAACCCAGGGAAGAGATAAATCTAGTCTTAAAATTGCCATTGTATGATTGTTGGCCGTTTACAATTGGAAAATAAGATGAAAATACCCCTAACTTAGAGAGCTAGGGCTAGTTGAACTTAGACAATGGTCGAATTAGGAAGTGATCGTGAATAAAGAATCACCTGCTACAGGTGAAACTTGACCTATGCATAACCGCAACACATTACAGACACCCCGATTAATCGCAGCTCGGGAGTTTAGCGAAGGGAAGCAGACAAATGACCACTACAGCTACCCGAACAGTGCCTTCCGCCGACCGTGTACCCAGGGCGACGGGACCCGTTGTCTTTCGTATCCCCTTCGCCGGGCACCTCTCGGCGGAAATAACCTGTTCGCCAGAGCGCAAGAGGAGAACGCTAAAAAGACGTTCCCACCGCGACTACGAGAGTCAAAGCAAATACCGAATCTCACCTTTTAGTTAAGGTGGCTGGAGCGATTTTTGTATGTATACAGATTTGCGTGAAACTTTGCATACGTGTCCTTATTAGTAATATCTATCGATAAATGTGAAAAAAACTGCATGCTACCGATTTGGTTTCCTGGCAATTCAATGATATTTTAACTAGTACTCTTATGGCACACGGCATATATTTTGAAATAATTCGATTGCTTATGTACAGATTTTCTCCTAAATGCGAAATAATACTTTTCATATTATTATCATAGCTGCTAACAAATATCAAGGTATCATGCCGAGTAAGAAAAGCGTGTTTAGATATGATTTTCTCGTAAATTTCGAATTTCGCGCCGCAAATCCAAGTCAAAACAATGCTTTAATTAAGGCGAAAATTTGAAATACAACTCTTGCATCATATACATTACTGCATGGTTGGCAATTTCCAACGTATAAACTGGTGTACTTAAGTGAAAAGTGGTCCAAGAATATTTTTATCGATTTGCTTGAAAAGTTATTAGAATGTGCCTTCAACGACTCACGATTACCGCTCCAACCACCTTAAGAGTCGAGTAGAATGAGCGGGTTGGAGTTGATGATTGAGTACAGGCGCTTTAGAGTAGATGAAAAACATACTGCTCTCGCCGATAGGTATTTAAAAAAACAAAATAAGGCACAAAATACTCAGATCAGTCAAGGAATACATTATTTTAATGAACAATTTTTCAAGCTTTAAAGCCTCTATGGCCGCGCCATTTCTACAATAAATATATAATATACCTACTGAATATCTTTTAAATTAATATATTGAATTGATGCATTCTGACTTCAATTATTGCAACAACATGCATGTAACTCAAAAAAATAATGTTGATAGATGCCTACATTTTATCAACATTAAATGCCAAGGGAGGATTCTCTTCACATAAAAACAGTTTTCCGAGAAAATGGCATGCATATTCGATTGAGAAATACAATTTTCCACCCATGTTACACATAATCTCGCATATAAACACCATGTACGTATGTACATTAAAGTTGAATTTGCGGAAATAATATAGTAGAAAAGGTATGATTATGTCGTTCGTGCAAAACAGAAGACACGTTCGTTCCGTAAGTGGCGATTATAATAAGAGTACGAAATTTTTTTTCACGCTTCGGTGGAAAAAATTTAGAAGGATTAACAGCTTAGAATCTCGCCTCAAGTGCACCACTCGGTCCGACAAATCGGACGTCAAAACGCGTGACCCCTGGGGCTCAAACTCACCGCCGAGAGTAGGGTGCAGCTGACGAGGGATTTCCTCCGAAATTCCTGTCGTCCCCAAAAATCCTTTCAACCTCCAACACAATGGAATCATTAAAAAAAAACGTCTAAAATATCCCACAATCACAGCAGATGGACGTGTCCTCAAACTGTGCGCACACTCCAGTGATAATCACCTCCGCTGAAAGATAGAAACACATGAAACGGGAGAGGTTTTTCTATGCGTAGCCAGAATTTGAATTGAATGAAATTTAAGGTGGCTGGAGCGGTAATGGCGGGTCGATGAGAGCACATTTTAATAATATTTTCAAGCAAGTACAAACAATTTTCTTGGACCATATTTCACTCAAATACATCTGTTTATGCGGAGAAACTCGCCATACACATCCGGTATGGAAATGATGCAAGGATTATATTTTACATTTTTTGCCTTAATTAAAGCATGTTGCGACTTGGGTTTTCGGCGTGGTACTCGAAATGTAGGCCAAAATCATATTTTCATGTTTTTTCGAATCTCTTGACTCGGCGTGACTTTGGTATTTGTTAGTAGTCATTGTAATAATATGAAATGTATTATTCCACGTTTGGAAGAAAATCTGTATGCATGCAATCGAATGATTGCGAAATATATCTCATGTATCATAAGGCTACGTGTTAAAACAGCATTGAATCACCAACAAAGCAAATCAGTAAAGTGCAATTGTTTTTCACTTTCATCTATACATATATCACCAATAAGAACACGCATGCAAAGCTTCACGTCAATCTGCAAATGCACAAAAACCGCTCCAACCACTTCAATGTGTTACTGCGGTGGATCCAGCTATAGTTCGTCCAAGATAATAGCGCAGTTGACAGAAATTCAGCCAATCAGAAAACACGAACAATGCCGTATGGGGGATGGGAATCACGTTTCCAAAGAATCCAGGTGGCCTTTTTTTAAATCATACGATTGTGAAAAAATGTTTACTTTAGCTTTAGCTTCAGTCCAAGTCCTGCACATATGCACACACAGAATCGCCATTGTTGTTTACATATTGCAACGCAAAAGAGTATTTTCGTTTCCCTCTCAACCGCCTTCTTTCGAGTAAATTTCCAAGCATTATACTTCGTATGGTCCAAATTTCATTTGAGTTCACACCTCAACCAACTAGTATAGGCATAGGGTAACTAGATGGCACTCGACAGCGGAGAGTTTGAATTACCAGAGGGCGAATTAAGCGTTGAAGAGCGGGCAGAGGTACCGCAGGGCTCAGGTGGAGACCTTTAGAGAGAACCTAAACATATTCATTCCTCCTCTCTTCTATTATCTCCTCTCCCTGACGCCATTCACTGTACAAGGGAGTGCCACCAAGTTTTGCTCCACCCATAAATTCGTGAACTATCACCCTAACCCTTCTTTCGAGAAAAATTGCAGTGAGAAAAGTCATCCACTTTGCAATCAACTGCTTCGTGTTATTCTCGCTCCCCCTTCTCGTTGGCTATCATTCATTTCTAAGCTAAATCAGTATATTTCAACTGCGCTATTATCTTGGACGGACTCTTAAGACAAGTTAGCAAGCACCTCCGGGAGGCGCGGTGAAGTGGAAATGGTAAGAACAAGAGGAGAGAGAAAGAGCAGAGAATGCAGAGACGCAAAGTGGAGATTCCTCCGTCCCACCTGGTCAACGGACCCGTACCCCCCCCCCCCCCCTCTCACCTTCCTCTTCATCTCCTCCTCCTCAACCCGCCGCCGTCCGCGTAAACCGAAGAAGAGGTAGGAGGGAGGGGAGACTTCGTGACGGGCGCATCGTTCTCTCTCCCGCAGGGGCAGGTGTGCGCAGCCAGCGATGGAGAGAGATGGGTCCCGCCCCGAAATCCATGCGCGCATACCGTGGCCGTGGCGCTCGGAGCGGAGTGAATCCATGCATACGGCCGCGCGCATAAGTTTATGCAGCCGGGGCAGGTGGGGAGCGCTCGGGGAATTTAAACGTGCGCGGCCCGCAACCTTTGTGATCATGCCGCCGGGGTTCTGTTCTGACTGACGAATTTGAGATGATTGCATGCAACACATGATAAACAAGGCATTCATATTGTATGCGGTGTATAGAAGTAGCGAAACTTGGTGGCACTCGCCTGTGAAAAGGATGACGTCCGAGAGAGGAAAGCATGTAAGAGAGGTGGGATTAAGAGGCCGAGGGTTCATCAAGAGGTCCAAACAGGAGCCCTGTGGTACCTCTGCCAGCTCATCGACGCGTCACTCCCTTCATTGACATGAGACACTAAGCTTCCGAATGTCACCAAGTTTCGCTATGCCTATACAGGTTGTTAGCGTTCTTCAACTGTATATAATAATGTAAGACACTGCTTCGGGTCTAACTTTGTGGAAACAAGTCATAGTAATTAATAAAAACGATAGCTTAGCATTATCCACACTAAAATTTAATACACATCAATGAATTCAGCAATCCATTGGCAAAATTAAGATCAATATATTGTCTAAGTAATGGCAAAGAATAGTAAAATCTTTTTGAGCGCAGCGTCATAAAATTCGTCCTTGAAGAGTGCTTTATAGTTAACCTGACGCTTTAAATATGACCAGTGGTATCTTCGGTATTTCTCTTTCGACATGAGATTTCCATTGCAAAAAAATAAAAAAGATAAATATACAACCCTATTGCGGACTACGACAATGAAAACCTTTTATCCAACACATTTCGCAGCTCAACTGCAAAACTCATCTGGGATAATTTCGTACCCTTTTGACGTAAGTGAACTTTATTTTAACTCTTTTTTAATTAGCAATGAAGCCATATAAGCCACTGGCTGGCACCGGTGAAAGCTTGCGATAAAAACTCGAAAACCAATAAAATTTAGTATCATTAGGAATGGATTTTTTGTTTTCTTTCGAATAACTTTCTCCTCAGCTTTCATATTTTCAATAGAAGTGGTATTAGAACTTTATCTTGAAAGACAGCCGTAGCAAATAACAACCTTAAATGTTTACCTAGACTCATGAATTTGCAACGACATACCTATAAGAGGACTGAAGTGCAAAGACACGTTTATGATCCATACCGTATTCCATTTGGAATTAGTAAGAAATAAAAATCTTAATTTCTTCAGGGTATAACAGTGAATCAGTGAAGTTAGCAGCACTCAATGACTAACGATTACCAATTCAATTAACTCATTAGCGAATTTAAACTAGGGATATCGCCCTGTGTTTGCAGAGCATACGGTATCGTATCCATCGGCGAAGATATTTTCCACTAAACTACCTGAAACCACATCCAGCATTTGAGGGGATTATAGAGAGTTAACTCCGCAGCTGAGCAAACATACAAGGTCCTCCCGCAACCGCTTGCCCTTACGAGGCTATTAATATACGAGATTCTAGCTTCCAAGGAGACACCTGCTCGCGTACTGTTGTTCTCCCTTTACTTGCCGAGCATCAAACACGACACTTGCCTCGACTGATCGGGCCGTGGGATGGCCGAGAACAAAACATTCCACCGAGTTCGGAAGTACAAATAGCTCGAGGTGACTCAAATTGATTGCATTTCCCACAGGGCGAGGAAAGATCTCAAGCGTGACGCCTGACAGTCAAACAATCTGAAGGATTCGTTGGCCTAAGTCCAGAAAGGGGAGCGAGATGTTGTGTCACTGGAGGAGGCTAGGGTATGGTCCAGAATCCTTCACGGATTCCTCACGAAAAACTAGAGTCGCGAAAGTCACCAGACGGTCACGAAACAGCCACTGATGTTGCGGAGAAATGTTTTTTACGCTGAGATCACACGTATATTTAAAAGTAACTATCTTGCGATACCTTACGGCACTTTTACGCCTTCTACAGAAAAATATATGAAGGCTCGCGAAAAAAAATTTTGAAATTTGAAATTTGAAAAAACTTGAAAATTACACAGAAATATCGAAAGCTTGATCGATTAAAATTAAGTTTTGGAATTACAAGCATAAAGATTCTTAAAAATTCGAGAGGTTGACGAATTATTGAAGAGCTAAGATGCTGATCACTCAACAAGCAATCATTTAAAACTTGCTTCGAAGAAATACATTCCAACCTACAACGAAACGAAAGGCGTATCAATAGTTTAGGACAGGGATCGGTAAACTCCGGCATCTAGGCCATATACGGAATTTTTTATGGTCCTCCAGTTCGGCCAAGCACCCTCTAGTTATATATTGTTGAATCCAATTGAACAAATCTAATTGAACAGTTTCCGCCTTCTCCAACATGAAGTTTCGTAAGAACAAGCTGCGCTCTCAGCGCACTGGCAATCACCTTAATGACTTTCTATCGCTGAACAACTCCTCATTAGAACCTGTTCTATCTCTCTCTAAGAACATGCAACATCATGTTTCCCATTGATCGTGCTGAATTTTTTAATTTAAAAAAATCCTAGGACACCTTGTTTCCCCTGGGTAAGTGTGCCTTCTTAGTCTCCTGAAATAATGTAGTAGTCCGAAAAGTTTGCCGACCCCTGGTCTAGGATATTCAACGATATCATGCATTGCCAAAGGAACTGGTAAAAGAAACAATTTTACACCCTAAATACATCAAATAGCAGAGAAATTGCTACAAGCGAACAGCAGAAAACTGCTACGAGCGAAAAAAGAGTGTTTCATTGATTTTAGAGGGATTAGGTTGGGAACAACTAGAGACTCGGAGGCTACACGTTTGGCTTAGATTACTTGAGAAATTCCGAACGAGTGTTTCAGTGTGACACGGAGAATATAATTTTGACGTCGCACTACATCTCTAGGTCCGATAGGAAAGATACAATAAGAGAGATACATTGCCGAACAGATATGTACAAACATTCGTTCTTCCCACGCACAATAAGTGACCATAATAATAAAAACTGATATCCACTGGAAATTGCCGTAATACACAATCTCTTCACCTACCAATAACATTTTCCTTTGCGCGGCTGGTGTCCTACAACCTCCTGCCACACGTCCATGAAACGGCTCGCAGGGTAGTATTTAGATGTAAAAATCAATATTTTCACATTATCTGATAGTACCAATCCTGGTCACCTCCATTCTTCAAGGCCAGTAATTTCCGAAAGAGAAGAGACTACAAGCATCCAACCGCTGATTAATAAAATTATTATTGGCAAAAAATTAACAAGTTTACATAACTGATTAGTTATTTTCACGACGGGGTCACCGAAATTGCAGGAAAATGGCCACGAGATGCCAATTAGCTCAATGGTCGAACATTTTAAGGGACATTTACTCCTATTTCTTTCTACAGTATATTTATGTTTTATTTACAGCAACGCCACAGTGACAACAAGTAAAAGAGAAGCATTTATGTGTTGGGCAGACCTGAGAGTTTGTGGGTGATACTCCAACAAGAAATAACACAAAGACCAGTAGAATTCTGAAATGCGTTTTTATACCCAAGGACAGATATCGGTAAACAAAAGCAAGAATGAGAAATAAAGGAATACCTACAAGCAGTTTAGAAAGGAAGAAGTAGGGCAGAAAATATAAGGATTTAAATTGTGGAGTTATGGAAGAGAAAATAGGTTGGGATAATAAGGATTCTTGCAACTCGTAGAGTTGTAAGTGAGAAACAATAGAACTTATGTGATTAGGGGAGAACACCCAAGAAAAGAAGCTTTACATAAAAGAATTTAAAAATCTGAAAAATTTCACGACAATCACTTGCATGCATATAACCTGGGAAGAAAAAAAGAGAATACAGGCCTGACGAAAAACTTCACCTTATTTCTTACCATCACTTAACTTTCGGATGACGATGACAGTGTCTACCAGTTGGTAGTAGACCGACACCTGACGAGGTGGAAAACCTGTGAAGACTTCTCTTACCGACATTAGGAATTCAAATTTCATGTATCTTTTCACTCGGAATTTTAATTCTTAATTTTGCAGTGAAATCATCACTATTTGTGTGACCGAGGTAGGAATTCAAATTGAAAAACGAAATCAAAGGTAGGCACTACTGGTGGAGATTCCAGAATTGAACTTCTTAACTCTAGTGGTGCATTAAGATAAGTGTACAGTTCCGGACAAAAACTTCTTACCACCTCGGGATAGAAATTTTTCCCGTCCCGAGTTGAAAAGTCCAGAATTGACGTCAATGTGACAAAGCAGCCGAAATTACTAGTACTACTGTACTTGAACTACTGTACTAGTGAGATGCATAATATTTTTCGCCAGGCCTGTAACTTCTTTTCTCTAAATAGGGTACAAGTATGTAAGCGGTTGTCGTGACATTGCTCAGATTTAAAAAATCCTTTTATAAATAAAGCTTCTTACCTAGATGTTCATCCTTAACCACTTGCGTTAAATTGTTTCTTATTTACAAGTCTACGAGTTGAAATATTAAGTGAACCCGTGATGACTTCACTCATCAGACGCCGGCAAAAACTAAATCCTTCCTCATAACATCTGTATTATTCATAAGATTTACCTAACAGGAAAAGCATGTAAATTACGATATATTACAAACCGAAAGAAAGTACTGTCGAAGGTTATAAAAAAATTGGAAAGGCTACGAGTTAACCAAATTTTGAGTTAGAAAAAATTACATGAAAACATCTGCATAAGGTAAAACACTCAGGACCGTTCGCGAGAATAAAATTGGTGTCAGGGGAGTCTAAATAAAAATATGGCCATTAGCGAAATAAAGGAATGGTGGGTAGAACGGTGAGGGCAGGATTAATTTGTGGGAATGGAGGAAGGATGGAGAGAAACCCGACGTCGGCATTAGCCTCCCCTTAACGACATGCGGACCACAGATGAACGTCCCATCTGACGAAAGGAGTACTGAAATTCAAATTGTTCCCCTTTTTTCAAAGTGTTTCCAATACTGTACTCCAACAGGGATCGGAATTACACTGATTAAGATTCAAAGAACTAAGACCGCGAATCAAACCCACGCCCTCTGGATGGGAAGCCAATGCCCTCTCCACCATACTTACCCGATCCCAATTAGACTCGCACATCGATTAAACTATTGGAAATTCCACTACGGAAAGAAATCAAAATCTAGCCATAGAATGTCGCTTGTCGCCAATAAGGCAACAGCAAGGACTAGTCAATCAATCCCGCGCACACTTTCTTTCGCTTCAACCACCACGCGTTGCATATTTTTTCTTTCACTCTCTCTTTCCATTCACGACATTGAAAAAAAACACGTCTTTAGGGTGAAAGGAAGGAATATTCTCAAATCGCCGTGAAAGGATCTGATACATTACGGGTGGGGATTATTATTAGTTCGATCGTCGTGGCAACACCCGCAATTCGGTCCTTATCATGCAAAACCTCGGTTCGGGGCGATTGATTTGAGGAGATACCGGGGATTGGATCTCGCGTTAGGGAGAGAAATGATTGGACCCGAAATTTCTCCGTATGAGATTCGGGAATTTAGAGATTTAGAAATTATTTATTCCCAAAATTTCTAGCACGCCATAGCTCATTCCACGCGAAAAATATTTCCAATTGATACGGTGTGACGCTAAGCAATGCATGTTATAGGCCTCTGAAAATTATGAAAAAAAGCGGAAAATCCGTATGTTTGTTTGGATGCTCAAAATGTTTAGCAGCCTTCCAGGAGATCTAGGAAGTTGAAATTTGGCAGGAATACAGGCAGTGACCTAAAACGGACGGAAAAATGGTAAAAACTCCGATCAACATTTTAAAGGTTTTTTTACGCCAAAATCTTAACCTTTAGCCCCATTAGAAAAGCATTTAATAGTTGCAGGGGTTTCTTATTTTGCATTTTGAAATTACTTGCACAATAGATATAAGTTTGAATCTTTTTACTGTCGGATGGCTAAAAGACTGCAGTTTTTTTCAATTTTTGCACTCAATTTACCTTTACGCTTCGCTTTTGTCTGAAATTTTGTGCGAGACTCCCAAAATAGTCCATTTATGGACTATTTCAACAATATATTTTTTTTAATTTCCTTTGCAACCGCAGAACTTATTGCCAGATCAAATGGGAATGTACGCCTCTGGGCTTTACGACTTAGGTCATGTGATCAATAAGAGAATTAAAGAGAGGTTCTATTAAGGGTATTTTCACCCCTATTTTTCCATGGGTGGTCATGGTATCCTTATTGGCATATGCATTTTGCACGCCATGTCCTGGGGATTGTTTTAATTCCATGAAAGAGTTTTAAGGTTTTTCATCTTCGCGTTTAATTTCAACGGGCGCCCTCTCCTAGTATCAATATAGGAATACAAGAAAAGCCCTTGTCTCTCACTTACTGAATCAGGAACGCTATAAGATGGAGCCACAGACACTAAAATTTTAAAATGCCGTTATTCAACTGCTTGCAAGAAATTGCATAAAAGCGAGAATCATTACTGATTTGGCTCGGACTGAGACAACGCTCCCTTACATCTTGCAACGACGACAATTATTGTCACGCTCGAGAATTTCCTACCAAGTGAAAGAGTTTATCGAGCCCAACCCTCCAGCAAGGACCATTGCTCAACGATAATCGTCAATTCACACGCAATGTGAGAAATAAACGGAAAGGATATAATTTTTTCAGTGTTGGGAATTAACCCATGATATCAAGTGTCATTTAATATCAACATCTTTCTTGAATATGTGGGTGCCGCGGGCGAATTTTAAAACCTAGTTATTGTATAGGAAGTCAGTATTCTAGCCACCACAGCGACCCTATCCCAATGAGCCCATTCGCACTGCAATCACTACTCTCCCAGATGTCAGAGATTCGTCAGCCGGATCAGAATGGGCGCGCCCCGCCTGAATTTCCCGCAAGTCATATCAGAGCGTGGCGCGGGAGTGGGTGGGTGGGGGGGAGGGAGACGGGGTGGCTGGCTTTCTCCTCTCCACCTCCTCGCCATCCACCACGCCACTTTCCTCAGTCAGTGAGCAGAGGGGGGGTGCAGGCTGTCGACCCCATCCAACTCTTTCTTTCTTCCCACCAACACCGCCCTCCGATCCACCGAAACATCCCCAATGAGAAACCGCCCATCCCAATACCGCATCCTAAGGGCTTCCCACCTGGTATTGACTCAGGCACCGTGGAGCGGAAGGGGGGAGGCCAGGGGTGGGGTCACGGTGCCTTCTTTCGCTTTGTCGCCATCGTTATCCAAAACGTAAACCGCTCTGGAAGGTCTATGCTCGCAGCTACGTGAGATGCTTTCAATAATGCCTTAACGGGCGATGAAAATACGTTGAGATTGTATTAACGTGATGGTAGGCGAAGTGGATTTGTGGAGTCGTAACATGGTTGAAGAATAAATCACTATGTAATTTTCCACACCTTTTTAATAAACTGCCTGGCTTCGATGTCACATCATCATCATCGTCAGAGTATGACTGCCGGAAGTCAAACCTACCGGTAGTCGAACTTTGATGATGGATACAGTGTGACATCGAGACCGGTCAGTTTATTAAAAAACTAGAAAATTACAAAGTGATTATTCTTCAGTCACGTTGAAATTGCAGCTTTGGAATAAATCCACCGAGATCGGAATTATCTCGAATGGTTCAAACACAACCCCCAGGACTCTTCACGAAAATGTTAACGCGGTGTAAACGTAGTATATATGCTGCCTGTAGACTAAAAAAATGTAAATATTTATATATTGTCTCGATCACCTTGTTAGGTACCAGAGGGCGCACATTAAAATCTGGTACAACTCTTAAGGTGTTGGGAGACCTGGAAAAAATTTTGCACAGACGAAAATGTTTCCTCAATACTTGGGGAACCTAGGGAGATGGTCCAGCGTATTGTTAAGCGAATGGGGCCCGTCAGAAACCCCGTCTGAAAAATTTAAATACATTTATTCAAACCACATACGAAAATTTTCATTCCCTTCCCAATTCTTGGGTGCAACTATATAGGAAGCCTGTATATATGTAGAAAAAAGAATATACTAATCCCCTGATTTTGGAAGAATGGGACATAATGTAACGCCGACAGAAGATTTTGTTGGTTCAGAGTACAAAAAATAAACCTGTACTAATACCTAGTGATAGTTAAAATGACCGCCATATTCATTTTACTTTAGTAATTAGTAATCAGTAAAATATTAAAATACTACCGTAAGAAGATAGGTGATTTGAAAGCGACGTTTCTTCCACATCTGCGGGCTCAAACAAGCATTTTTTTTAAATAAAGTTGTCTTCGGGAAGATGTGGTGGAATTGATCCATTAGAATGAAATTAATTTGTAACTCGCGCCTCGTCTGGTAACGTAGGTGCCAGTACATTTTTATTCAAAAAAAGGTATAAACCACTGATTTCGAGAGAACGTCAAATACATAAATTTCACTCAATAGTTTTGCTATCATCTGGAGGAGAATTAAGCAATCTTCTTCCAGTAGACTAGTTTAAATGACCGTCCTTCGAACCCACA
Source organism: Pyrrhosoma nymphula (assembly GCA_963573305.1). Taxonomy (NCBI): domain Eukaryota; kingdom Metazoa; phylum Arthropoda; class Insecta; order Odonata; family Coenagrionidae; genus Pyrrhosoma; species Pyrrhosoma nymphula. The sequence goes on along the minus strand of OY754331.1, from coordinate 120,803,887 downwards.
CAGCTCTCTTTGATAGTCATCAACAAAAAAAATAATACTATGGACTCCTTATTTCAATTGCCCAGGATTGAAAACTACAGACAAGGAAAAGTTTAAAATCATCTTGCTATGCAATGGAGGATACCGCGAGCTAAATATTCCGCCCCAATCAGGGATTATTTTTGCAGTTTTCGACAGAATGTACTTACCGACTAATGGGAAAATCCTTGAATCTAATTGTAAGATAAAGGAATCGATTTCGAACGCACAACGTACAGATGATGCCTAACAACGTCCGCACGAAAAGAAAACCCGTCTGAAAAATTTAAATACATTTATTCAAACCACATAAGAAAATTTTCATACCCTTCCCAATTTTTGGGTGCAACTAGCGGGGTATGAACAAAATTCTAAATACAGGCGGAAATTCGCAATTGAAACCGTTACTGGGGCCTTAATTCAGGAAGAACTGTACCTCTTCGGAAATTGCGCAAACGTGACGTTACAGATATCGACATATCTCGACATTTTTCGATGGATATATTTGAACTTCTTGCGGATACGACGTCAAAATTTCGTCATTTTTGAGGCTTGAATATATACCGAGGCCTTCCTGAATAGAGGAAGAGAAAAAATATCGCTCGAATTGTCCGACAAACTCGACCATTCGCTCTGTCATGCGAGTGACGTCCTGAAAATTTATGACGAATTCATAATGATCCTCCAATAAGAGAATTCTCAGGAGTCTATCTAGATAATAAACTTTCAAAAGGTTCACGAACTCTGAATTGTGTGAGTCGGAGAAAAGGAATGATCCAGGAAATCTTAAGTGGGCGGGGATTATGGTTGGGAACCCATTCGGCCGGAGGGTAATTTCCAGAGATTTCTGGAGGTAACGAGCAACATTAGAAGTGCAACCACGTGAACGCAGCTTCCAGTTGGCCTCAGGGGTAACGACTATGAACAAGGGACATCAATCAGTCAAATTAAATGCGTTCGTTCACTCTTGCACGGAATTCTCAACTTGATTCGCGAACTTTGGATGAAAATGATAAATTTTTTGAAATAAAAATTTCCTCTAGATTGCGCCAAGGACTCACGAAGCGGAAATGAGCTCAGAAGGGAAAAATTGCTCTTTCTCAACATAGAAACACTTAACTGGGCGGCAATTCAGGCAAAAATTAATAACTTTGGTCGACATTAAAATGTTCCGGAGAAGCTAAATTGTTTCTGACCTAGCTTTTCTTACTCCCATCACGGGAAAGCAAAACACAACTTAGCATATCCATATACATTTTATTTTTCTTGACCTAGGCTTCGTAGTGGTACAAATTCCACAAGGTCTGATCACCAGATGATGCTGTGCCAAAACGAAACCAAGGTCAAGAAAAATAAAACTTACCTGGATACACTAATTTATGCATTGTTATTGTAAAATGTTCCTGATTTGAGAATGGCCACATTTTCATTATTATATAAACGCCTTAAAAACTTAAAAGTTTGCTTTTGGTTTTGAGATCTACTTTAATTAAGTTCTCGCATGTTACGCAAAATACAGTGCTAAACTGCATACTGCATAACTGTATCTCAGTTTGCGTAACATTTCTAAATAAGTGCACATGAAAATGTTCTAATTTAGTATTCGTTTTTTACCCAAAATCAGCAATATTTAACTTATTTCAGGAAAGAAACAAAACAAACTGTTTTTGCCACACATTTATGAAAATTGAGGCAGTAAGATCAAAGTTCACATTGCAAACTTACCATTTGTTGAAATGTTTGCCGGGTGTTACACAGAGTAATAGGCAAATATGAAGCCTATTGCCCCGTGGAAATATTTATACATCAGATTCATCGGGGAAATCTTAGATATTTTAACTTAATATTTGCTCCCAGGGAGATTGGAGACTCTTAGATTGGAGTTTGGATAATAAGAATGCCTAGTGTCTACAGAATGGATCACTTCCAACGTCAAATATCAATGGGGGAAAAGATTTGATTGTGAAGCCATAAACCTAGGTTTTAAGCATCCATAATTGAAACAAAATACTTTTTGCATTTCTGCAATTTTTGCTAAATCCAATCCAGGAATTTATATACCTACGCTGCGGATAGTACGAGTATTTCATTTCAACAGTGAGTATCAATTGTTAGAAATTATGAGAATTAAAGCCAAAAACAGAAAAGTTCAAAGGGTTTGAAAGCGTTCGCTGGAGAAAATCTGCAATCCTAGGGGAGGAGTGAAGTACACGATAGGATTCGATGCCGACAGAAATGGAAGAGACGATGAGCTGGGCAGAGTACGCCCGTACAACGCCCGTAAATCCCAATCTAGAACCACTCCATTGCCCAACGAGATGGCAATGGAGTCTAGTTCGGATGCCAGTGCAGCCTCATTGTCTGGGAGGAGCGTACCGAAATGATAGGCAGCGGGGACAGCCGGGAATCCACCTTATGCCATTTCTCCACACGTCTCGTCCGACTCAAATCCACTCCCCGTCTCACACGGACACAATCCAATTACGCTTCGACCGCCATAAAGCCACGGACTTGATAGGTGGGCTGAAGGGAGGACACCACAAACCTCTACACGCGACGGACATCTTCGCTCCGAAACGTGAGAACAATTACAGCACCAACCACACCGAGCCAACGCGGAATTATTCCCTTGCCTAGCTCAGCGTAAGCGACGACCACCAAGATATGTATTTGTCCCATGTATCTGCTTTTAACTACGAGTTATAGTCGTTACGGTCTGGGCACATGATGAGAGTATATTCTCCACGGAAACTCCATCTAAACTCAATAACGATACAGATTGTACTAAACAGTACATTACAACAGATAAATTGTACTCAATTAGTTGCTTAATGATCTTAATTTTTTTAAATAAAGTTCAAAGATAAAGGAAGACGCTCTTATAGTAGGAAAAGCTTCACTGTAAAGGGCTCGCACTATAAATAGATTAATTCGTAATTTTTATCTGAATTGATTTCTATGTATGACTGAACGAATTAAATAATAACCACACAGACTTTTATTTACAACTCTATATTCATTTCCCAACAGGATTTATCATTTAATAGGGCAAGGAAGTTTGGAAGCACTTAGGGTGCAAATACCATACTCCCGCCCAAAAAAACGGCTCATACATATACTTCCGCCCAAAGACTGGTAAATGCGACATTCTATCATGCCCATACTCGATGCTCACTTCTTCACCGTATTGTAATTACTATCTCTAAAAACATGGCGTTCCTTGGCTTCTCTCTAGGCTTTCTGATATTATAAAAAGCTATCCTGAAAGGAAATAATGTGTACAAGGGGTAATATTCTAGAAGAGGCGATGGAAGTGAAGGCCCTTCATCAACAATAGTCTTTTACGATAACCGAGCAGTGTTAAATGGATTGCTTGCTGATATCTTTACCCAAGGCATTACTTTTCAAATCACAGTTAGGACAATAGGAGGCGTAAATAGAGGAAAAGACTGAAAAAAGGAAGGGGACGCGAAGGAAGACGATTTTTGTGCGTTTATGTCGTTGCCGCATCTTTTTTATCTCTCACGTTCGGCAGCTTATCCTTTTGATTGCATATTGCCTACAAAAGTAAGGTGGGACAAGAATAATATTCCCCGCGTACCACTCATATTATACTAGAAATTCTCTACACACAGAACTCAGGTATGGACCAGGATTTCACGGAAAAATCCCCGCCGTAGCCGGGATATGAACCACGGCCAACGATATGGTAAAGTACAATGAGGCTACATAAATCTTTTACCTCTTTACGTTTGGTGGCCTATTCTCCTCGTTATGCATGGCCTACAGACGTGTAAGATGGGGCTATAATAATATTCCCCGCGTACCCATGATTTTATTCTAGAAATTCTCCACACACAACACTCAAGTATGGATCAAGGTTCCCCGGAAAAATCCACGACATAGCCGGGAAACGAACCACGGACAACGATGCGGTACAGTATCCACCACACAAATTCGCGAGGAATTCCGTCAGGTTAAGCCAAGTGCGAAATCCATTTTGAATACAAACTTTGTACTTTTCCACACTTTATTTAAAAACTGCAACCAGTTTCACCTTAATAAGGCATCTTCTGGCACATTCTGAAGCTTAGGGCATTCTATATATACCTACCCAGAGAAAATTTAACAAATGGTGGGGGTTGGTTTGAAATGGGGGAGAGAGGAGCAGGGCGGTTAGGGTTTGGCAGAGTGAGGACAGAATAAGGAGGAAGAGCATTTTTTATGCACATAGCAAGGCGTGTGGAAAAGCATAAAGTTTGTTATTCAAAATGGATATCTATCGCTTCCACGAAGTCAAGCCTGAAACAATCAAATTTACAAGCGCGAAAGCTTATAGCCCCGCAGAGGGCATTTTGAATTACACCGTAAAGATGAGAACACATTTATAACCATTTAGGGGCTAGTAAGAAAATCGTAAAATCTACCAGAAACACTTTTCTCGAGCACGAATCATGAACCATCCAATCTTGACACGGAAGAAAAATTGAAAGGCGCCGATCGAAAGCAAATTGGCAGACACGGGTTGATCGATTGAGCAATTCTGAGGAGATTTGGCGAGAAAAGTTGAGGGAAAACACATACCAAGACCCCTCCATTAGCACCCCAACTGCGAACGCTTTCGCACGTCTTCCGAGCCGCAAATGAATGGGCTCCCTGTGAAACCCTTTCCGCGTCTTCTCCTCGTGGTGAGAGCCTGGGAGTTGAGCTAATGACTTGTTTGGGGGGAAAATGGGAAGTATAGAAGGAATCAGAAAGCTTTCACCCCGGGGGAAAGGATCTTATTTTGCACAACACGGAAGAAAATATACAAAATATATGCGATAGACCGTCTGACACAATTTTTTCCTACGGTGTATTGGCTCCTATTTGAGGCGGCTGCATACAAGTGACTTTCAAGATTAGTTGGCCGTAAAAAAAGAGACAATGTTGATTCTTGCTTTTCATTAAATTATAGAGCAGAGCAACAGAAAGCAACCTTAATCGTTTCTAAGTCAATAAAATTCATAATCTTCACGAAACGATTCCTTTATCTTGGCTACTGTCTACTTGCCTCAGTCTACTGAGGCGAGGGTCGCCCACTGCTGGGGAGAGACAACGTCGTCGCAAGAAATCTTAGCGCTTCCTTGTCAACGGCATAAAATAAATAATGTTAAGAAAAAAATGCAACTATGAGGTTACACACATGGGAATACCACCTCTATTAGTCTCAACAAGCCATTGTTACAAACACAGGGAAAATATTCTCGAATCCTAATAGCAACTACTAGACTCAGCCAACTGCGGTGAGAATGTTTCCGGTAGGAGGGAGGCAATGTCATCACAAGAAATTCTTGCGCAGCCTGGCCAATATAAGAGCATAAAAAAACTAAGTAAAACAGAATTGAATCGAAACCAAGAGTACTATAGATAATGTAAAATAGTGACAATGTGTAGGGCAAAGTACGATAACTATTAGACTTCGTCAACAATCACATATTAATCGTTGGAATATAAAAAATGAGGGCGAAAACGCAAAAACAAATATGCACGAACAAATAAGGCCGCTTGAATATTATGCTCATTTTTAGAAAGTTCAACCTCTTTCATACTCAACCTCGACTTCTGCATTCTAGTTTAAATGAAAAACGAAATGCGTGACGGTATAAAATATACGTGATACATAAAAAGAATCGGATAAAATCGTGAGTCAGGAAATTTAAAATTAAAAAAAACTGGCGAAATAAGTAAAACAGCGGTGGAAATAAGAGCTGGAAACCCTATCCCGATACGGGGAACGACCCGAGAACTCATCATCTCGCGAATGAATACGTTTCCGACGGGAACTCCACTTCGGAATACCTCCTCGCGCGGTGAAAAAAAAATCGCCCACTTTGATTCGACGTCAAGTAAGAGTGATTCACCCGGCGTTTATCGTGCCCCGCGAGAGATCCTCTCAAGATCCCTTCGCGGCTGCGTGATCCAGAATAAAGGCGAGATTTTCACGTTTGTTTTTTTTTTAATATTACCGCTTCCCATGATGAAGTGCCTCAGTTAGCGGACAGCAAAAATGAGACACTTTCAATGCAGGTTAAATTCTCTCACCCTGAGGAGTTCAACGAAGACCCAATTCTATTGCAAAATATACATTTGGTTTACAACGACGCAGTTTATTTTTAACAAATCAAAAACTAAGATATTTGGTTCAATTTTCATTTAATTTACTGCAGAAAATCCTATTTTGTTTTAACTGGCAAATAAAATGGCAGATGTATATTAGGCATCAACCTTATTTCACTTTTTCTTCACCTATTTTCGCCCACAATCTCAAGTGACTTCAACTTTCATTAGCAAAATATTGAGAAAGGTAGGATTTCGCTGAGTTAATCAGACAATAAAATTGAAAATAAATCATAGAGTAAAACTGAAAATAAACCAGAGTAAAATTGAGGGGTATACTTGAGATGCTAAATATTACGATCATTTTACGATTGTATTTCTGCAAGGAATAGTTTGTTTCCTTTCTTAAATATGTTTTTCCCAAAAATTCAAACATATACAACATAGAAATTCCATTTTTCCTCTGCTTTACCCGATCTCTAGAGTAGATGGAAGAAGGGACTATTTAAGTCTCAATCTCACCCCAATAAAGACGTTTATCCATCTATCTATCTCCTCCATTAGTCCATAAAGCTCCAAATTCCAATCTTGGAAGAAGTCAGGAGGATAGGTTGGATTTCTTTGACGTAACAAACGCAGTTATAAGACAGTTTATCCGTAAGTAGACTGTAAGTGAAAAAAATGAAATCTTAAAATATTTCAAAAGTATGTGACGGCGTGTTTGACGTTTGGTGCACATCATGAGTGCAACCAATCCATGCCACACGCCACTGAGGTGGCTTGAGGGGAGGTGCGCAGACGAATACACTTCTTCCGAAAGAAGAATAAGAATCTCCACTTAATTCCACCCCACCCTTTATACTTTCTCTCCCACAGCGCATACCTGTCAATCTCACCTCCCTCACCATATCCATATCAAATTATTCCACTTACGTCTCGGGGCACGTCGAACACCACGCCCCCTTCACCGCTCCCCCCCCCCCATCCCCCCACCCAAACACACAAAGGTGGAGGGAGTAATGACTGGCGGAGTTGATGACGTTGAATGGGGGGAGAGGATGTACGATGGCATGGCGACGACCTCTCAACTTTGAGGCCTCTTTTCCTCCGACCCCAATCATTACCCGGCGTTGGAAAGAGAACCATTCCCTCCCCCCCCTTTCTCTCTCTCTCTATTTCAGCCTCCCCTCCCATTGAGATAGATGGAGAGAGTCATGACGTCATCAAACTGTAACCTAACAACCGAAATATCCGCCATATTGCTTCGCCCCTGACATTTCCTTGCTTATCATTGGATAGCACGGACGAGTGGCCGCATTAGCGGATGTGAAGCAAGGATATCTACCTTCTGTTGAAATTTTAAGACAAGTAACTCTAGAAACATACATTAGTTACGTGTAGCTATCGATTGAACTCGAGTTTAGTTTGGTTTTTCGCTAGGTATACGGATTATTTTTAAATAATATAAATATAAATAAATATATAGAGAATATAATTACACATATATACTCTTATATAATGCATATGTAAAGAATAAATTTTCAAAAAGTAAATGCACGCTGATTTCAAGTGAATTACCAATGGAAAGCGTAGTAAAATTGCAAAATTAGTGCGTCAGCCCGTCAGCACTTAGTTGAATCGGGGGTAACCAAGATGGCGGACCGCCAACGCCCACGTTTACAGCTTCAAGCATTGGCCACACCATAGCAAGCGCCCTATACATCCACCTCAACACTCTCACTCAATCCCTCTCTAGAAACCTGCTAGAAACCCTTGCAGCATAGCGAAGAGTCATCTTCATGCAACCCTCAGCACTCAAACGTGGGCCCCTAAACGGCGGCCAATTATTCCACTACCCCGTTGCGCAATACCCTCCACCAATCCACCCAGAAAAGGTTAGTCGCGAAAGATTCAACCAACGGACACCGCTGCCATCTCCTTGCCTCGTCATCGACAGTATCCCCAACCGAGCGAAACGCGGATAGCACGGAGTCGCTAAATTTTTCAAATCCACCTTCGCAAAAATGGTTCTCATATGCCGTGAACTAATAAGACGTTCAGCGAGATTATATAAAAATTAACAAAAATTCATAAAAATTACAGTCGAGAAAAATTACAACATAAAATACACTTTCAAAGCACGATTGAACCTTTTTTCTCCACTTGCCATCATTCATTCTAACTCACTTCTTTAAGGCCTGCTACCTATTCTCGTTTGAGGTTTTGGAACTCATCGGCTACATTAAATCATTAGCGTTAAATTCAATTACCTCCTTTACGTAAGATACACCATAATGTTAAAAGACAACTCAAGAAAAGCAATACGAAAAGATACAACAATTCTTTGGGAAATACATATTTCAACTACACTTACAAGAGTGCTTTGAACCCTGAGCGACCTTAAATACGTGATGTAAGAGGTCTTCCCTCAGGGAGGATAATACGATTCCCATAGTAATTAAACACAAAAATATTTAAAACGGTATTTGTCAATGATAAAGCGAGAAAAATTCATCATTACGTGAAATTCAAGGAAGGAATTTAAGTGCTGCATAACACTCCTTAAAGATAACGATCCATGCTAACAAACACGTAGACCACAGGTAAGATTTATTTGGTATTCTGAGGCAACTCTAAAGGATTTAGGATATATGAACGAGGGCACCACTAGGACAAGTCAACCTTGAAGAAAGCCTCGAGAAATCAGGAGGCCAGCCGAAAGGAGAGATGACAATCCAAGGGACAAGGACGGTTCGACCTTCAAATCGCATAAGGCATTAAAAATTCCGATTGTACTTCGCGTGGAAACAATGCAATTTTAATTAAAAATTTATCGTGTCCACGTACCTACGTCGTAGAGGATTGTAATCTGTTTATTTTTTTCAAATATAGAAAAACGCCGACCGTTTCCGCCTACCTAATTAGTTCCGCTCCAATAATTTCGGGGAAGCACAAGAAGTACGACCTGAAGGATGCGCATCGGGCGGGCAACATTCGTCCTTCCGTCGATTCAAGATCGCCCAGATCTTGTACCGGTGTCTCCCCGCACGCGGTGCTCACTTCAACAGGAAGAAGAGAAATTGAAGAGGGGGAGGAGAGATTGGGAGGAGAGGTGTCCCACAGCTGAGAGAACGGTAATGAACAGAGAACCGGGTTGCTAACTAAATACGAGAATTATATCACACTCCCATCACATCCTTAACTGTCGATGCTCTTCGACGATATGTGTGATTGTGATTACAATTTAATTTCTTCATGATAAAATCTACGGCAGATTTTACCACGATACTTAGATAGATAAAGTCGAAGAACGGACAAGATTAAATTTTAATTTTTCTCAAAAATGATAATAGCTACCACCGAATCTTTACAACAAGCCATTTTTTAATAATAAATTGTACTTTCCCAAACTTCATTTAAAACTGCGAGCCGTTTCACCTTGATAAGGCATCTTCTGGCACCTTAGCAAGATGAAACCGGTCATAGTTTTAAATAAAGTGTGGAAAAGTACAGTTTTTTAAATTTAAAAATGGATCTTTCACTTCCACGAAGTCGAGCCTGAAACAATCAATTTTATTTTATAAATAGGTCCTTCGATAGGTAGCTACTTCAGCTATTTGATTTTCTCTACAATGATCCTGCCTTAATTTGCCAAACAATACTAACAGCACGTCGCGCATATTTCCTGTATAATTCCCGTACCTATTTGCATTAATATAATTAAAAAATACATTTATTTAAAAAACCCATAGTCGCATGCATAGATACATAAATAGTTTCAACGACATTAGTCGCATGCGGTGATGAGCATGCTGGTGAAACTTCACCTCCTCAAAGGCATTTGAAGGTTTCTCCTAATACATCTATAGCCGTAGCTTCATAAACTTTCGAAGGATATAGTGCAGTGCATGTTGTTAAAAAACTCACCCCCTGGCACATACCCTTGAGGTGTGGCTTGCAGGGTACACTATGTAGTATGCATTGCACTAGAAGTAATCTCGTCGCACCCAAAAGTAGGGATGTAGATTCCACCGCTAAATCTCTCAAGACTGTTCTCCTGGGATTCGAACCCGGAGGGGCAACGACCTGCCACGATGGAAACACCGGTTCCCGATCAGTCACCGAAGTTACGCATCGTTGGGCTCGGTTCGAGTTTGGAGGGGTGATCATCCGATTCGTCCAAGTGCTGTTGCCCCTGTCTGCACGTGGCAGACAGCATGTGCGAAATGACCTTAGTCGTCGAAGCACGTCAAACAAAATGACTACTACTCGAACCCGGAGACTCGGGATGGGAGGTGAATTCTCACGGCCACCCGATCCGCGGGAACAAAAGGGTCCTCCCCGGGAGAAGGAAGGCGTGCATCTAGGGAATGGAAAATCGATTTCGATTTCAATCGAAAATCGATTATCACACTCCGATTTTCGATTTAATCAAAGTCGACTTTTTGTTTTGAAAAACCGATCAAAATCGATTCTAGCTTATCGATTTTCGATTTTTAGCTTGCTACAGCGTTTGAATTTTGCCAATCGAGCTGCGCCAGTTCGTAAACCGCCCTCCAGTTGACCTCAAGTCCAACTCTAATCCACTACAAACTTAGAAGGAGATTGAGGGAGAATATCCCCACGTATACAAACCAGCCAGCAGGATTTTATCTATAGTTGCCTCTACCGTGCCGTGTGAGCGACTATTTTCTCACGCCGGGTTAATTGCAACTCAGGTGGGAAATCGATTATTCGAAGATCATTTAAATATGTCCATCCCTGAGGAAAACTGGTTCCAAGGCTTTGCAAACAAAAAATAAATAAATTCTGTTTTTCATTTTGTGGTATGCCCACTTTTCAATATACAATTCTTATTGCTACTAAACTATTTGTAATTTGCTTGTTATATTACCTATATGCTTATAAGTATCTGTTATGGATTATTACTTTCCTGTATATCTTATTAATATCTTTAAAATAATATTGTATTAAAAAATTAAACTGTATTTGGTTCTTATCCCTAGTGCTTCCATTAACCCATATTTTGCATGTTGTTACAACAGCACATCCGTATTTCAACAGACAATTACTTTACTATTTATAAATATCGATTTCGATTTTTCGATTATTTTGGGCAAAAAATCGAATTTTTAGAAAATTGATTTTAAAAACCAAAATCGAAAGTCGATTTATCGAAAATCGATTCTGGATTTAAATTTCTAATCCCTACGTGCATCGGGGGAAATGAAGTGAATAGACCGCAAAATTCCCTCTCCCATCTCCCTCCCAGTCGCCCGCACATCCCCCCCAAAGGGGCAAACATCCCTTTCACTCACCCACTCTTCGACTCCATGGCGAATCGTGGAGCCTCCCCCCCCCCTGCACCCCATTATTATTATTATACGCTCTCTCTCTCCTCTACAGAGACTTCGCACTACTTTCACCGCTGCACATTGAGCCCGCGAGGGAGGGCGACGCTCCCAAAATAATTCCCCTCCCCCCCACGACATCCACGCTCTCCTTTCCGAGTCACGTACCCCCTCCTCTGCGGCCAATATCACGACATCACGGGAAGCAGCACCCACGCGATTTTCGCGTGCACGCGCGCGCAGGAGCACGAACTAGCGCATCAAGATCGTGCATGAACGATGCGCGGTGCACGGCCCTATTCTTACACCTGTGGGGGGTTGTGTTTTTAAACGCTCGAGATTATTCCGATGACGTAAGTACGGTGTCTCGTGGTACAATAAGGAATGGCTCGATATTTTTGTGAGTTTGGACCTTTCAGATGGATGACTTAAGTGCCCGATATGTTTTCCAATCATTGCGAAAAAAGAATTGTGAAAATTTCCAAGTTTGTCGTTTTAAAGCGACAATGTTGGGTTTATTCTCCGCAACTGTGGAAAATCATGCAAGACAACGTCTCCTGCGCTACAATGTAGACTGGGGACGAGAACAACTTCGACTATCGACGCATTTTTTCAGGTTTAATTCTAACTATCACGCATCGCACCACTCCTGTATTGCCTCGAGGTCCTAAGTTAGCGCTTGCCTATCATTAAGGCTACGAATTTTTCTATACATCACTGTGTCGTCTGCAAATAGTCTAAGCTTACTGTCAACTGTTTCACCGATGTCATTTATGTGCAAAAGGGACAGAAGTGGGCCTATGACACTTCCCTGTGGGACACCAGATGTGACTTTTACTTCATTAGAGATAGTGCCATCTAATACAACTCTTTGCACGCGATTGCTTAAGAATTCTCTAATCCAGGAAATTACGTCGTCGTTTAACCCGTAGGATTTTAATTTCATGAGTAGCTTACTGTGGGAAACTGTATCAAATGCCTTTTTAAAGTCAAGAAAAATTGCATCAACTGGAACGTTATGTTCACCCGAGACTAAAATATCCTGGGCAAAAAGTGCTAATTGAGTTTCGCAAGATCTTCCTTTTCTGAATCCGTGTTGCGTTTTGTTAACAAGTTTTCTATATTGAGGTGTCTCATAACTGAACATACAATTATATGTTCCAGGAATTTGCAAGAGATAGATGTGAGAGATATCGGTCTGTAGTTCGATGGCAGTTCCTTGTCACCGCTTTTGAATATGGGAGTGACATTTTCAATTTTCCAGTCTATGGGTACTTTGTGTTCGTTGATGGATTTAATAAATATATTCTGCAAGTAGGGTGCTATTTCACAAGCTAATTCTCTTTACACGCTAGCAGGAATTTCTTCAGGACCTGGGATTTATTTGGGATTAACGATTTTAGCAAGTTTTCTATTCCGTGAGTGCAAATATCGATAGGCTAGTCCCGGTTTCCTCAAAATTGAGAACAACTTGTTCCTAAAAACCCCCGCTGATATTCACCTTGAATAAGGATGGCTTGGTGGTGTAACTGACTAACACACATGACCGACAATTGGGAGATCAGGGTTCGAATCCCGGTAAAAAAAACTATTTTTCATGGTATTTGGTGTTTATGTCCGATATGTTGTTCATTGCGTCTCTAATCAGGATTTTTAACTCGATCGACAATATTCCGGTGCTTGGAAACTCGATCGGGAAGTCTGCTTGAGATTTTTAAGTGTGTTTCAAATGCATCAAATCTAGCGTGGTTGTATCACGTGACACCTTAGTCACGTGATCAGAAATATCTCGATCTGTTCAAACACAACCCCCCAGGTCTCGCTCACAGCGAACAAAAATATTATTTGACGGGTAGGATAACAACACATCACAGGTCACGTTCGACCATAAGATTTGTGAGGAAATGGACCAGTGTAGCACGGTGTCATGAACAACTGGTGATAAAGGAATTCATTCCCAAATAAATGTGAAGTTGATGCTTAAGAGATATAAGGGATTATTTTAGAATATCTACAGGCCGATATTCGAACGGACTGTTATTTTTCTTCAGGCAAATTTATGAATAATACACTCGCGTTGAACAACGGCTGAAACCTAGTTGCTGATCTTGAAAAGGAGGATAAGAACATCAAAAAGTTGCGTTTGATCTTAAACATCAAAATTCACAGAACAATGTATCAAAATCGTAATCTAGAAAAATAAAAATGTTTCATGCAATTCCGTCCGTTTCATTTTAAAAATGTATTTGACCATATTTATAAGTCATAAAATAAAAACATCAACCTTGAAATCCCCGTAAATTCCCATTATTTTCGCCAGGAAATCTTTTCTTGGGTCAAACTCGCTCCCTGAACGAATTTTTCCGGAAGATCAGACATCGTAATGAATTTCTTGAAACTAAAACCCTCAATACGTGATATCTCATCAAAACCATAAGAGATACACGCATAGAGATATCACGATGTAAGTGTTACACTCGCGCATAGAATGATTTCTCGTTTAAGAGTGCCAAATAATTAAGAAAATGTTAATAAAAAATAGTAACCGTAAATTTACATTCAGAAGGTCCGGTTTCGTCGAAATTCTGACATTAAATTAATACTTATTACAATGCCATTTGTCGTCACGAATTTCTAGCCCGGAACAGCGAACCACGATTTTTGGGCGCAGGAATGAGCAGAGAGTGAGTCCATTTCGAGCTCGACGATCATTTCTTTATTTTAACAGTGTTTACTTGATGGAAACGCAGAACTACATTAATTTTCCATACCGCACGTGGATATCCCAGAAAATTCAAGTCGATTCAAAAATAAATTAAAGAGAACGATAAACGTAAAAATAAATACATGATCGTTAATTACACGTAATGTCACAAAGGGGGATTGTATCTGATGAGTGATTAGGGGGGGACTAAGGAAGAGCAGGAAGGTGTGGAAGGAAGAGGAATAGCCTCCTTCTTCATTTCGACGAAAAGAAATCGATGTTTTAAGCTAACGATCGCTGATCGCCCGCGAGTAAATTGCTGCTTTCAGTACGCTGGTAATGTGGGATGCAGGCAGTTGGAAGTGACTGCAATAGTTTTCTTCTTGAGGTGGCCAGAGGGGTGAATCCCGTGGGAAAAAGCATACAAGGAGTCCACACGAACAATTATATCAATCTCCTGAGAAACTTGGGTAACTTTGAATGAGGTTAGCCAAGTCTTATGTATTCTCAATTTTAAGGCTTTCTCAGAGCATTAGCCATCCTTGGGCAAAAACGTACGAGAAGGGGCCTTTCAGGGACATGTTCCAGACTTAAACTTCACGAACTACACAACTTCAATGGAGACATAGAGACCAGGATATCAAAATGCTGGAGATATGCATCTTCGGAAAGTGAGAAAAAAAAGGTTCATAAAAGCAGTACCTATTGACTGGGAGGAGGGCAACAGACCCTAGTTAGCAAAATCCACGATCGCGCCAGCTATGAAAACTCCTCAGGAATGTATTGCATGCACGTACACAGCAAGCGAACCGAAGAAAAGAGCTGCAATCGGTGCATAATGAGACAAAAGGAACATTTTCTCCCGCAGGAATTTTCATAAAAACATACAGCGACAGAGCTTAATGAATACGCTTGAGAGGGAGAGGAGATAAGAAACAAATGCCGCTGGGAATGCGGGAGAACTTTTAAGTTGGAATGTTTTCTTCGAGGAGACTGCACGCACAGAAGAACGAAAGCGGAAACGAATCCATCACGTGCTGACGGCCATGCGAGTCGAAATTATTAAAAAAACATGTCATAAAAGAAGGCATCTAGAAAGTTTACAATCCCTAAAAAAATATGAAAGAAAGGGAAGCAGCGTAACAAAAGGATTACGAAAACAAACCAAAGGAAGAAATTTAAAGCGGAGGTGAAAGTGGAGCTATACCAACACAGAATACAGGCTTCCTCATTTGCATTCTTGCAATTCCGAAGTCATTATTAAAAGTTGTATGACGAGCTCAATCGCGCTACTTTCATCAAGAAAGAATGCACTCATTTCCAAATATTTTCAGATGGAAAAGCAGGAAACAGAATAAATTAGGAGAGGCTAATAATGAATTTTATAACGATCTAAATTTCACCGTTGAAAGAATGCTCTCATCGCACTATTATAAAAGTATGTATCTCAAAAACAAAAAGAAGACAAAGCCGAAAACTGAATAAGACAGAGGAATATATATGGTAAATTTGTTCTCATAACATTTCTTCGTGACATTTGTTGTACCGAAAATCTATGGTCTACCATTCGTCATCTTTCCCTCCAGTCACAATATATTTTTGTGTCAGTGAAAACAAATTCAACGTTGATTTATTTCGAGAATTTGGCTCCAAGAGTTTTCGCCGCCTATTTTTGTAGCAAAACAAACATCTCGATTCCTGGCGTATCTATTTTTGTACTCGTCTACCGTTTCTCACCAACGTCACTGTTTCAGATATTTAAAAAAAATAAATAGCAGCTAGCCAATTTTCCAGGATAGGCATTCATATTGGCGCCGACAAGCGTTTCAAACCCCAGAATCATCACAACCTGCAACTTAATTAAACATTAAAACGCGCACTTAGCGTTTCCCCTTTCTCATTAATTACGGGTAAAACATTCCTGTTTGCTTAAAATTTGGATATATTTCAATTCTGCAGAATAGTGAAGTGCCCCGCCATCTCCGGTTTCAGTGGCTTCCAGTCCTCGTCAGCTAACCCTAAGGTCGCGGGTTTGAATCCCGTCTGGATGGATTTTTTGCCACTCAAGGCACGGTTGAGTGTAATCGACCTTTGTAAATTGTTCATTGCCCCGACGTAAATTTCTTCATTGGGTGTTTTCGGTAGTTATGGAACATAAATAAATAAAATTATTGTTAAAATCTTCCGTACGTAATAGTTAAAGTTGAATTTCACAAATGAAAAACTAACTAGGTTTCCTTCTACAGATTTATTTTCCTGGTACAACATGTTTCGACACAGCGGTGTCATCATTACTTTTTCACTTGTTCATAATTAGTTGTTTAGGTGTAAGGCGACTGAAAAACGAGGTAATTTTCGTCATTACGCACACGTCTGTCAGATACATCATGATATTAGTTCATTGTTTTCCGCGCAGGAAGTTAAAACGATATTTTCGTAAAAATAACGGAAAAAACGAATTTCATAAGGAGATACGTCTTATATCTGCTAGCGACACCGTTCCGTGACGCCAGCCCCCAGGTTTCCGATGACGTAGAATTTCCTCGCCGCCAAGCGCGAGAAATTTTTAAAAAGAAATATCTCTACATCTACATACTACCCTGCGAGCCGCCGCATGGACGTCTAGAAGGGGGTGCAAGGACACCAGGCATGTAAAAATGTGAAGGAGAATGTTATAGGGAGGTGGAAAGGTAAAGTTTGTTTCGGCAGTGTTTTCAGTGGATCTCCGTTTTTATTGTGGACACTTATTGTGCGCGGGAAGAACGAATTTTTGTAAATATCTGTTCGGCAATGTACCTTTTCCTATTTTATCTTTCCTAATGGACCTAGAGATGTAGCGCGGCGTCAAAATAATATTCTCTGTGTCACACTGAAACATACATTTCAATAATACAACATTGTAATTTGATTAAAGTCATGTCCTAGGTATTTAAGAATACGTGTAGGTACTTCGAGCACAAATATGTAGTTTTAAAAGATAATTCATGTTCCCCATTCCGCATGGAGATTCCAGACAGAGAGCCTAAAAATAGCATTTAAATATTCCCAGCCCACCGAAGTTCTCCTATTAGCCTGCTTCGAAAACGAGTTGGAGAGAGAGAGAGACACCGCCAGTAGGTCGAGGCGATGCTCGTCTCAAAGTTTTTTTACCGACTCCGCGGTCGTCCGCGACTCGAAACGCGCATCCGACGGAAGAGACACAAAAAAGTCGACATTGCCGCTCCGTCAGCTCTCTTGACCGCTCCACCGAAAAGGAATCCCTTGTCGCGGAGGACAAAAGACCACTCGAAAAGCGCTCTCATCTCTCTGAAAGGAGATTCAGTTCATGGAGCCGCAGCGGGTGGTGCGGAGGGAGAGAGTGTGAACATAACAGGAGAATAAAATGTTTGTGGAGCCCATGAAATATAAATTTCCCACTGGAAATCATTGCAATTGGTTCACCCGGGGGAAAAAAAACCTCACGGGAAGCTTTTTGGTCGAGAATATTGCCTTAACTGTAGCGAAGAAAATTGCTTTCACTGGTTTCACACCTCAGCTATTAGAAAAAAAGTAAAGACACGAAATATGCAGATTAACCGTCGAATATATTTTCGATTAAGACTTTTCTCTCGTCATGGGATCCGACTACAACGCCATTTCTATTGAACTACTGTCGTTTGAGGCGTGGCTAATTTTCTGGGATTTCCTCCGCGTCGATGCATCTTAGTACGACAGTTTCGCCGGCGTTTCAGCAGGTGTCTTCTGGCGTGGGAAACCCCGGAAAATTAGCCACGCCTAATCCACCACTTTGCGGAAGCCTTCATCAATACTGTGATTTTACTTCAATTATTACATTTATTTGCTAATAACACAAAAAATATAATATAGTAAGGTGACAAAATTTTATTTTTTTCAATCCCTTGCACTTTCAGATTTTTATAAACAGACTTAAATTAAAATGGCATTGATACTTGATAGAAAAATAATTCTCTTCTCCACGTTTTACACATTCTCGTATTTAACAGTTCAATACAATTTAATGCAAATGCAAAGTCGAATTTAAGAATAAAATTACGTGTAAGGGTATGATTTTCATGTTAATTTCAATAATAGGATACATTTTTCCAAAAGTAGTCAGCATATGAATTACATGACATTTAAGTCATTTGGCAGTAGAACCACCTTCATGCCGCGCGAATGTTTTCCGAATACGTTTTCTCCACGATAGCTTAGAAGGAATTGTCATGCCTTGGTGTTTGACATCACCTGCTACATACTTATAGACGCCCTATTTACAGACGTAGAATCTTTACCCATAGAAAAAACGGAACTCTCCCAGGAACGTAATGTTAAAAACGTACTGCAGCAAATGCTCCGTTTACAAAATATATTCGATCCATTGCAGAGTGAGATTAAGTGGTAAAACATCCGCAACTTTACACTTGAACGTATCATTTGTACTCACTGTCGCCTTGGATGAAAGGAAGAACCACGCTAGTATGACACTCACCTGGAATGAAAAGAAACACATTATTAAACATTGGAAAACACAGCACATTGAATAGGAAATATACATAGGAAAATCACGTCTAGATAAAATAAATACAAATGTTCACTCGGACTGATTTAAGCATTCTTGTTACCAACGTAAAACAACTGGACCTTATAAAAATTATTCCCCTTTGCCAAATATGAAATCACCATCTTATGATCAGATTTTAAACAGAAATTCACGAAACGAACTTAATGGTGTCCTTTACTCGGACCCATTATTGCTAATGTATTGATGATGTAGCTAGATGGATCACTGGAATGGATTTTGTTAATGTGTTCCCATATTAATTCATCTATTCACATTAAAAGTTCTATTTAATTGTGAGCTCTTTGATGGTTCATCGCCCACGACTTCATAACTAATGAAGCAATCACACCGGAGTTCGAATTATCCCGAATGCGCAACTCCTAGCGAACAACCTAATAAGGAATTCTCTAAAATCTGCCCATGCACTTGAATATTTCAATCAATTGTATTGGTGTGAGTATAGTAATTCATGACAAGTGATTAATGTATAATTCGGTGCAATGTGCACATAATCATAAAACTGGCTTAGAAATATTAACCAGAAATTTTTAACCAAGGCAAAAATGGGTTTCCGATAACCCGAAATTCCGCTTATCCGAAATAACATCCAAAAAAACCACCTACCTTTGGATAAGCAAACCCTCTAAATGTCCATCTTTGATGGTTACCAGTGGTTTGAATGAAATAATGAAGAATGTTTTCAATCAAAATGAAAATATTCTTCCTTCTTTCTAGATTCAAAATTACACGCTTCACGATATGAAATCGATCCATTTTTTACACCCTCTATAATGACTACATGAGTCAATAAAGTACTGAATTAAACATAGTTATTTATTTGGTTTAAAAAATCCTGCCTTAACTGATGAAATGGGTTACCTATTAAAACAAAAATTACAGTGCAAAAAATGCAGATCATTTCATGAATATATTTTTAATGTCTAGCCATAGGGTTGTATAGCGGCGCCATTTGTATGGAACTACCACATTTTGACTTCAATTACGGTAGTAATTCGCTTATAACTTCAAGAAATATGAGGTAAGATTCCTATATTTTATATTTATTCAATTTCTCATGTCTTCTCAAAACTTATACATAATTTTTATTAAAATCTTATACAATGCTTCCTCGTTCAAATTCGTATTTTTCTGCTGTAATCTGAACAACCTGCACAATATCCCATGTTAAAATATCCACTTTCAAGACTGAATTACAGTAAAACTATCCTGGAAGATCCTTTTGTCCATCTCAGTTTATAAAACCCAATTCAAAGATGCTTTTTTTAAGATTTCTGAATTTCTGGAATAAGTGACCCACAGACCAGAGCCACCTTAAGAAGGGAAATGAGTGCCAATCATGTAGATTCAACAATTTTTTTTTATCACTCCCTACGTTTCCAAGGTGTTGAAACCTAGATATAGATACACAAAAATATTTGTGAAAGTAGTTAGTGCTCATTTCCCTCTTCAACATTTTCAAAAGTTAACAGATGGAACAACTTCGAATGCGAATCGGTTTTGAACACAACCCTTTGGTGGCAAATTGTATTAATTTCCTCCGGGAATTCGTGGGGGTTAAGGTCTCCGCGAAGATTCTTCTTCTTCGAAACGATATGCTTTTTTTTTTGGTGGATCCCGAAATTGAATTCGTAAAAAGCAAGCGTTCGAGTTATGCAAATGCCAAAAAGCTAACGGTGTGCGCTCCGCGAAAGGGTGGAACCGGTAAGTCTTTATGCGGGCAACGTTTTCACCGTTAAAATAAATGAAGCGCCTGGAAACCTACGTCATTGATTGTACAGCCACGCGCGGAGAGAAATCGGCCAAAATAAGAAGAAGACAAAAAGTTGACAGCGATGCCCCGGTGATAAAAACTCGCGGAACAAGATCGGTAAGGAGTTGACGACCTAACAAGAATACCACGCGCTAATATTTACAAACTTCGTTTATAGCTTGCTAGATTCGGCGAAAGGATAACTGCTGCTGGAATCAATAAAAATCTCTTGAAATACGAATCAAGCATGATCGGAGGAATGGGAATGCTAAGAGTCGATGACGGGATGAGGAAAGATTCAAAACCACTTGGGAGACAAACAAAATCGGGATGTGTTTCAGCGGGTTTATACTAGCAAGTTAATTACACAAGTTACTCGCAGCAAGTGACTTTCAGCGTAAATTGCACGTGTAAATGTTCAAGAAAGTCCATTTGCAGAGCTATTTAAAAAGTTTCGGAAAGTCGCTTGCACAAGCTCTGTACCACTAACCACGCTTCTGGCATTTAATAAAATTTCATGTGAAATGTTCCACGTGTGCACATACATATGTGATGCCAACGGCTGGTTTAGCGAATATAGCTTTGCAGGTATCTGGAGAGGTTGGTCATTGAGCGCACATTTAAATATTTTTTAATGAAATATCGAAAAAAAAATCTTGGATTACATTTCATTTAAATGCATTTGTTTATGCGTTGGAACTCACCATACAGGCAGTAATGGAAATGATACAAGAATTATATTTTAAATATTTTTACTTGCATAAAGAATGTCGTGACTTGAATTTTCGGAATGGATTTCAAAATGTAGATGAAATTACATTGAAATGTTTTTTTCTTCGAATATTGGACACTGCGTCACACTTTGATATTTGTTAGCAACCATTATTCTTATAAGGAATGTATTATTTCGTGCTAGAAGACATCCTGGTCTTTGTAATCGACTTATTACGAAATATATGTCATGTGCCATAAATTACGCGTTCAGATAGAATTGTATTTCCAAAAAACAAAATCGGTATGATGCAATTTTTTCACTTTTATCTATAGCTATCACTAATTAGAACACGTACGCAAAGTTTCACGCAAATCTGTGCATAGACAAAAATCGCTCCAACCAGCTTAAAACAGTCGGCAAAGGCACAGGTATTCCTCATAGTATGAACGTGGACGTAGGTCGGCCGGCACTTTCGGTCCTCAGGAACAATTGACTCGAGGCGGTGCGCCTTTTAAATCGGCGCCCGGGGATTTTTTTAACGGTCCGCGACCCCTTCTCCCTTCATCCTCTCCTCCCACCACACCCCCCTGCCACATTCAGGATGAGGAGGGGATAATTGTGTGGGTGGGGGAAGGAAGGGGTTGCAAGTAAGGCATGAGGTGGGGGTGGCGGAAATCGGAATCCCCCTCCCCTCCTCCCTCCCCGATTAGGACGAACGTTCGCTGCGCGCCTGACCGACCGACCAACTGTTCCTTTCCAAGTCGGTTCTCGCCGGCAGCGCGTGGAGTGAATGACGCCAAAGTTCATTCACTTCCTGAGGAAGGGGAGACAGAGGCAGCGCTTAAAGAAAAGCGCCAGATTCATTCCGACGACCATTAGAAACGCGTAAATGCCGTGACGCAACAAGCACACGCATTCAAACAACAAGGGTGCAAGTGATTTCAAAGGATACCTGTACTCCTGCGCATGGCGCCACAGTCCACGAGGTTAAACCACTTCTTAAACACATGGGTGTGTACCTCAAACGAATTCAAAGCAAAAAAAACTTCAAGAGCTTTCAAACGGACTACATGTACTCGCGCGCATGGCGCCACAGTCCAGAGGTTGGACCACTTTTAAAAATCATGGGTGTAATTACCTCAAACGAATTTAATTTTTGAAAATTCAGGAGTTTTCCATTTGTTTCAGACCCTGCGCACCAGGCAGCACACTTGAAAACAGCTCAGAAGCAGAGTTGACGTGCACTAAACAAGAAAAGAACTTCGATAATCGCATCCACGATCACAGCTTTTGTGGTTGTGGAATATGGAAAATGTAAACTTTAAAAGTTTACCTTCTTAAATACTGATTTTGAACGAACTCGAAGAAAATCATTCGTCTGGACTTATTTGATTCGCTTGCCCCGGGTGGCTTGATTGGTTCAAAGCACCCGACGCGAAATCGGGGCTCCAGACTCAAATCCCAAGTAGTTTTTTTCTCTGTGAATTTCACTTGCTTTTAAATCATGATGATGTTGACTGTTGACGATGAAAATACTCTTCTAGAGCATACGTTATTGTAGCGCAAAGATTTTTAACTTCGATAATATTTTATTTGAACACTGACCGGCAGTGTCTCACACCGGCATTTGTTTGCGGTTTAAAAATTACAATAATATGTTTACACTATCCATCAACTCCGCCTTTCAAGCTCAACTTTGAACTGAAAACATTTTTCAATACTGTTTACTTATTGTAGGCAAGCAGTGCTGGATAAATTAGACAAAAAAACGTAATTGAGGCATATTACAATTACTCTAGCCAAAAAGTAATTAATTACAATTAGATAACAATCACTTTAACTGTAACCGCAAACTATGGGATTACTACAACGTTCAATAATTCTAGGAGCGTTAGACATAAAAACAAAACAGCGCTGCGGTATGTTTCTAGCTTCTAGACCCGGCTCGAGAATACACTTAAGGTGCTGAAGGAGGTGATGGTCGAAGAAAATAGTCGAAATAATTGTTTGTCAAACAAATGCTCTTGCAGTCGATAACAATAGAAAACTGAAGTAATCGACACTTTCACAGACCGATTATGCGCCGACTACAAATTATCCCGAGAGTTACGATTACACAAATGGAACGATTGCTTTGGGAGTAGATTACAAGGGAAATTTCAAATTGAAAAAGTAAAGATTAAGTAGGCCAAACTTAATCGTTACCGTAAATCAGATTAGTTTTAATCAATTACTTCCCAGCATCGAATACCGGCATCTTTTCAACATTACTATTCTTACGGTTTGAAGGGAACGCCTGGCGAGGGGGGGGCGAGAAGGGGCAAGCCCTTGTGTCTCAGGGTCCCGCCCCATAGTTGCCCCCGCGGGCTTGAGGAGATAAAAACCCGAGGATGGTGGAAGCTAACCAACTCGTGGAGAAAGGTTTCAGGAATTTGATCCGTCCAAATTCCAGCAGACGCACACGCACATATGTTCGAAATGAGAGAACAGGCTGTGTTTATGAAAATGGGAGATGCTCCCAGCACTTCCGTCGAGAGGAAAGCACCGTTTTTTTCTTTATTCGGCCGATGAATGAAAGCACCTTTTTTCCCCTGGGGAGCTTGAAACCCCCCAGGGAGAATTAAAAATTACGATAATTTTGTAAAGATTGATCAAAGTCCGTTGCACAAGCTCACTTAATGAGACATAAATGGCGTGAAATTAAACGAAATAGCTTCGTCAATACGGAAATCGAAGACTGATTGAAACTCAGTTTTAGCCATAGCTTGTTTTTCACTGTTCCACAAATGCTCAAGTAAGCTGTCCTTGTGGCACCTTTTAATAGAAGATATTATTCCATTAAACTTAGGCCTTAACGAGGAGTTTTTCGAAATTACAATTTTCATTATTTACCGCAGTCATTTATTTGGGAAAACCGGAAATAACGTGTAAACAAATGCCAGGAAGTAGATGGATACATAGAAGAGGTCAATCTGCAAATGTGTAAAGCCGCCTTGAAAAAATAATCCCGCTCAAGAGAAAGGACCCTTACAATTACCAAAAAGATCACCAACGATCCCAGAGTACAGTCCAACGTAGAGGTACGCCGACAGTTCTTTCAAAAGAATCCAGAAATAAGGAATGCAATACGGAGAAAGTGCCACGAGAAAAAAATCGGCCATGACCGCGAATCGAGCCACGGACCTTTGGCTTCCATGGCAATGCGCAGGCCACTACGTTACCCAGGCTTCCTAATTCGGAAGACTTCGAAAGATTCCTTCAGAATTAAAATACATCGGTAGCGCAAGGTAGGGTCTGCTCATTGGCCCGGCAAACCAAAGGCCCATGGTTCGATTCCGGGTCCAGGGTGATTTTTTCCGATGGCAAATTGTACGTATTCAATCGCCATTTTTGCGGCAGTCATGAATATCCTCAAGGAATGTAATACCGAAGCAACGGCCAATTTAACCTGATTTGCTCTTTGTAGATGATCAGTACACGTCACCTGAATTGATTCAGCACGTCCTTAGCGGGAAGTCTACACTTAAACAGCAATTGGCATCCCTTCAAATTCAAGGACAATAAAAGGACTAAATCCAAGAGCCGATTTGAAAAAAAAACACGATCGACACGGTAGCTTCCACACACCTTTGGAATCCTTCCCTTGTTTTCCCTCTTTTCCAAAGAAAACTACCATTCATCGAACAAGCTCAAAAGAATTTCTTTAAAAAAAATCCTCCTTAAAAGTTGGGTAAAATTTAAAAAAAAAACAAAACAACCTCTGGGGAAAGAAAATATTCACCGAAGATCAACGACCGAATAGGGAGGGAAAAATAATCAACTAGTTTCCAACAGAGAAGAGACTGGGATGGGAAATAATTACGGAAAGGTGAGAGCCAGCAGAAGAGAAAAATAACGCGTTCTCCATCATTCTCACATCGTCGAAAGGAAAAAGAGGTTAAAAAAAAAGTTTAATTGCGGGACTCGCGAAGTAGCGTCCAGGAATAGTATTAAAATTGCTCTTCAACCGCCCCCACAATTAGTCAAGACGAATCCAGAGAAATCTTAATAACCTAACGGAGTTCGATGCGCATGTGTTTGCGGAGAGCTTCAGGCCGGACTGAAAACAAATTATTCCGCGCGCGTAAATTGGCCGCAATTTCAGCGCGCATCGGTAGGAGTCGGAGGACGACCAGAATGCAGACTGGGGGGGAGAGTGTAAGACAAGAGGGCGTTTGTAGGCTCCCTTGTCGTAGGAATGATCGACATTCCTCTTCCTCTCGAGAACGAATTGGAAAGACCGGTGTGAGAAAGTAAACGTGGGATGGAAGAAACCTCTTATTCTTTCGCTTCCGGAATTATGAACGGGAGTGCCCGCGTGGAATCTCCGACCGCTTCGTCGCATCATTGATGATACGTTTCATTCTTCCGTTCCGAGGCTGGTTTTGATGGACTATTTCCAACCTGATTTTTCCAAATGAAAAGTATTCCCTCACGATATTTTTTCATTCCCTACTTCAATTTCTGCGTCTTGTCTCATATCGCGTCCATTCATTAACCTTCAGTACCTCGGGTTCATTTCTCAGATCACTTCCTCTACAATGCGTCTACCCTTCTCCCAATTTGAAATTTCTTTAAAAAACCAATCCCTTACCCTTTGTTATCTTTTCTGAATCACTCCGCTTAACTCCTTTTTCCTTCCTGGGCGCTACAATCCTCCATGGGTTTTGGACTCTTCCAATAGCTAAGCGACCATCTTCTTCTATCTTCTACTATCTCCTTCCAGTTAGTAATATTTGTTCTTCGAAAATCCTTTTATGGCATTCTCTCTCCATCTTTTCCCGAATCCCCTCTGGGCTTATTTCTACCTGGTATCCAATCATAGCCATCCATTCGCTTGCAATACCTCCAGTGATTTATTTCACTTCCCTCTTACGCTCAGCGTCAGCTCTTCCTACTACTTGAGGTACTTCCTATGAAACCATCTCTACATAAAACTTCCCTTGCCTCCTTCATCTTACGCCAACTTTTATCGTAAAATTCCCTGTCAATTCTTTTGTCTAAATTTGCGTCATAGTTCTGACATATAATTCCCTTATTCCCGTGATACATGGTTTCTAACGTTGCTTCTGCTACTCTTCAAAGTCCACTTTTCACAACGCCATTTTCATTTTCTACCTTCTCTTTCATCACATTCATACACGCACATTAATATTTTTTCACGCTTTCATAATCTGTGGGAAAATATGAAATCAAAAGAATACGTCGGTAATTGCAGTTAACCTAATCAATCAGCAAGGTTGCATGCATGCGTATTATTTTTACGTTGATTAAAAACTATGCATTCAATAGGCAAAAATAAATGTGCTATCCACCACGCTCAATTTATTTCAATGATTTCTGTCGGTGACACTAGTGCCATGGTACATTTCACTGCACGATCTTCGCACGACTGTTTTTACTCATGCAAAAAAGAATAAGTCGATCGATTCCCCGCAATATTAAAACCCCATGCCGCAGACCGACCGCGGGGCTGGGATGTTCCCCGCCACAAGGTAAGGGAACGGTGGTCGTGGCTTTTAAAACATTTGAAACCGACAAGTTTCTGTGGTCGACAGAGCTGCTACTGGAAAGAAGGTGAGAGTTAAGTTGAGAAAGTGAGAAACGGGTAAGGGTTAAAAAATTATTCCCTCGTCGCATTATTTCTATAAATGGCACCAAAGAAATCTCACTCAGCTGTAACGCCCATACTAGTTAGCGATTACAAAGGCAGAATAAATTTTCATCTTTCTTATCAATAATTTCTTTCTCAATAATTCTTTGAAATTTTCCCCGGATAAATGTTCAATGCGAGCGGTTCCTCATGCTATGTTTTCCATCATATACGTTCCACTGCACACCACAGTCCGGAGACAACGTTATGAAAGCAACAGAAGGTACTTCGTCGCTGTCGGGTAATACTATTGCGGCATTGTTGTTACGGTAAAATGTGAGTGTGTACTTCACAGTATCTCAGACAATGACATATAATAGCAAAAAGCAAACACATTATTTATTTTGACATCTTATTAACATGTGATGAATTTGCCTACAGCAAAACGAGTAGAAAAAAAGAAAACCAATTCATGATATTTATAATGTTGGTGCAACTAACGCATTTAACTTCAATATCTGCGAAATGTATAATAATTTGTCGATTGTCATCAAATTTACAATTTCGCATTAAATTATCATACCCCTGCTTCAATTTAACAACAAAGTTGAGGTATTTTGTAAACAAGAAAGGAGTGGCTAATTTTAATCACGACTGCTTTCATTGAATGCAGAAATTTTGCTGAAAACAAACTTTTTCCCGAAATAGCATGCAGATGCCACATATGTTATATAAAATATGGAAAAAATAGTATTGTTAGCAGCGAGAGTTGATTTTAGAGAGTAGAATAACGTTAAGTCACGGCGGAGGGATACCTACACAGCGAGGAACTGTTTGACATCGTGGATGGATGCCACGAGCAAGGG
The DNA here is from genome assembly GCA_963573305.1 of Pyrrhosoma nymphula. Taxonomy (NCBI): domain Eukaryota; kingdom Metazoa; phylum Arthropoda; class Insecta; order Odonata; family Coenagrionidae; genus Pyrrhosoma; species Pyrrhosoma nymphula. The sequence continues at coordinate 120,776,170 of OY754331.1, read as the reverse complement.
CGAAGGAGAGGGATCACGTCCCCTGTCCGGAAGCGGCAGATAGCCCTACGAGCTCTGACCTAGAAGGACACGATCCCTCGCTGTATTCACTTGCAATTCAAATTGTTTCACGGGACCAGAGTTTTCACTTAAGTTACCTCACTCACTTCTCGTTCGTCTCACAGTATCTACCAGTATCATTTTCAGTCGTATCCCCATAAAGTATCAGAGGCAATCACAGTTTATACAGCAGAAAAATATCGTAAAAGTAGATTATCTCTCACAGACTGTAGTATAAGTTAATATCAATTAACGGTAATAAAATAAATAGTAATGATTAAATACTTTACCGAGGGGCTTGATAGCACATTTACGCTCGGGGCGCCACACATGCAAAGCGAACGGACGGGAGGGTTACCAGTTGTTGGTCCATTCGACCACGTGGAGAGAGAGAGAGAGAGTGGTCGAATAGGGGGAGCTTATCCTGCATGAGAGGGGCGAAATGCAGCAAGAGGTTGAAATCCCAACCAAAGGAGCATTAAAGGCGACAGCTGCGGAGGCAAAAAAGGATAAGAGAGGAATGGAAAACGGTGGGGTTGGTCGGTGGGTGCCTCCCCATCCGTCGTCTTCCTCTTCTTATTCCCCTCCTCGTGGAGAGCAAGGAGGAGGAAATGGATACGGCAAGACATGCCGGGACATATGTCGAGGGCAAGGAGGGGGCGTTCCCTTTTGCTGTGAGTGCGCCTTGTCCATTCCTTGGAGCTTCCTTCCCTTAAGCGAGCAGCAGTCGCTATAACTGCCTATTATCCGAGAGCGCGAAATTATCTCGCATAAATGCATACACAGCAGGGGTGAGCGTACGAAGAGTTCATCGACGATGCCGTAAGAAAAACGTCTAAATCAATTTTTGATGTAAATACACCTTAAATCTTAGGCAAAGGGACAATAAAAAACCATCGATTAAAACTCAAGCTGTCCTAATGACTATCTGCTCGCAGAATTCGTACGGTAGATAATGTTACAATAGCTTTAAATATTTGCACTGTTTTCGAAAAACACTCCAGAAGACTTAATATAAAAACAAATAATATCAAATACCTATTACTAGCAAATTATGTAAATTTAGCGTATCGGTTAATCAAGTACAGAAGCAATTTGTCAAAAACTCCTGCACTCTACATAAAATATCAATAGTTTGATAAGAACATTCGAAGCGAAGATAAACGATCGCACCAACAGAACGAAAATACCGTTAATAAACCATTTAAGGCGAAGAATATAGAGCATCGCACACTGATTATCACTTTTTTTGGGTGCGCCGAAGGTATTCCATTCCAAAGGATTCATTTTCAAACTGCGATTTCATTTAGTTCTGATTTAATTTACATTGTAAATGGCGCTTCATTTTGTTAAATCCACCAATTTAAATTGATTGAATTACATACTTTGGGAATCGTGATCATAAATTGTTTTTTTACTTTGTTAACCCCAAGGCAAGATTATCAAAATAGTAACAAGAATTGATAACATTAATAATAATGATATGCGAGAGCCATTTGAAGCTCACACCTTCACGATATAAGGAGACTTGTTTCTTTCCTAATGACACCTGAAGGGAATATAATAATATATTTGAAAAGGATAAAGAGTAGGTTGGACCACAGAAAGACTAATTCCAAGCGTAGGGTTTAAGAACCCCTCATAAACGCGGATACTTGGAGGTGAAACATGAATATACAACGACCTCAAAATATGCGTCTTCCTCTCCCTCGCTTCCACGGCTGCAGGGGAGTGAATGACAAGGGGGAAAATCTTAGACATTTTCCCCTCTTGCGAATATCCCTCACGGAGAACCCAAATAGAATCTGCTTTTGTCCCTCAAGGTCCCCATACGAATTCCAATCGGCATTGGCGAAGCACTCAATGGAAAAAAAAGTCCCAGAAATCTATAATGTGGTCGATTTAACTCCCGAATGCAAGTGTTGCTCAACAAAAATAACACATATCTATCGTATTTGCTTACAGTCGAAGAAGCTTGGAAAATTGCTCTACAACCGTGTAGTTGAACAAGACCACGATGAAAATAACAAAAAAAGGCTTATAGCTATATAAATTATCGCTGTGACCGATTTAAGCGATATAAATCACAAGAAATAGCCGTAAAAACTAATTGTCAACAGATGATAAGCTCACTTATCTACTAAATATAATGTGATTGGGTTACCAAATTCCAAGGGAGTCCTGTTCCGTGTTCGAATATTTCTGAGAGGAGTACGAACATATATGCAGATGCATTGCCATTATCTACTACATGAAAGGATAAGCGTACGCACGTATGATTCGTTGCTAGGCGTAGTCATTCAGATGTGAGCCATAGATGACAGGCGATATCCCATATTTCTACGTTCTCCACTAACTGACGCATGTCTCGGGGTATGCATTTTTCAAAATACCCACAAGGGAAATTCCTCGTAACAACTCCGCCTGCTTCACCAAACATTTTGCATACAAAGATCTCTCTGACACTTACATATTAAATATTTTTTACCATATCTAAATATATTGTTTTCATTAAAAATAAAAAAAACATTATCTTCTATTTAATGATTTACTTTTTCGTTACTTTTTGGGTATTTCTTCGATATAATTCAGCTTATTTCAACAGGCTTTTCAACTAGATAGCAAAAATATAACAACGTCAATCAAGTTGTATATTGTAATAGCGCATCATTGAAAACCTGAGAATAATTCTTCCTTCAAAAGGTCACTATTGTGGTAGCATAGTTTTACACTTTTTATTAAAGTATGACTTCTAGTCAATGTAATACGTTACTGAGCTGAGGAAACGGAAGGATATTTTCCAGAAAGAAAATGCTATGTCAACTATTCCATCCTTTTTCCTAGCCAATGGGTGCTTCGAAATTCTTTGTCATGAATATCTTCATTAACTAAAAATGTAATTGTTACATAAACTGAGACTTTCAAGTCATAGGAATTAAATTTTCCACAGGGAAAGACATGCCAATTTTAACAATTTAACACGTATTTTTTTCTAGATATATTTTCGATTCAAATGGCTGGTGGAAAATTTATCGCATCTCGGGGAAAGACTTTGTGCTACATAAGACAAGCATAGTAATCACTCCTATGGAGAACAGAGCAGTGAGTAATGAGTATCCTCTCGCTTCCTATATACTACTTTTGTGGTTATGGCTTCTTTGTCATTTTTAATAAGTAAGGTTGAAGGAAGCGTAGGAAATACGAGTAAAAGGGGTATTTCAGACGGAAAAAGTACATTTCAACAATTGAAAAATTAGGTGGAATGATAACATTAACGTCGAGTCATTTCGCCAGTTAAAGTCATCAGTGGTTTCCTTGAAGTACCTATTCATACAATTCGTAGCATTATCAAAGGAATTATACCCTTAGGGCATCCAAACTCTGCCATGGGTTTCGTTTTAACTTCTTGTCCACCTAGTTACAATCATGGAAACGAATAATTATTGTTAGGAACGAGATATCAGTCTTCGGGATGCGTAATCCAACTCATCTTAATGAGAAGACAATATTTCATTCGTTTACCATAGTTTTTTTCTTTATCTGTCCACGTTTATAAGTAGTTTTGAAGCCCTTAAAATGATAGTTTGTAACGTCAGCAGATCGTGATCTCAGTCATGACTCAGACTAAAACCAGGGGTCCTCCTTTTAGCGGCTGATAGCTCAACCTACGAGAATACGTATAACCTCTTCGCCGTCAGCAACCTCTGGCTCGCAAAGAAATTAGGCGTGCCGCCTCCTTAAGATGCGCTGACGCGTAAAAGATTTGGTATTTGAAACTTTCTAATGTCTCTCCCTCATTCTCTCTGTGAGTCAGTCTCCCCGCGTTTGTCTAGCCTATAAATCCGTGAAAGACGACGAGGCAGTGAAACAAGACGAAACGGTGTCGCATCAAAAAGACATGGGAATGAAAAAACATGCTCACTTCGGATTCGGACCAAAGATAAGGCATGAGAATGAATGGTCTCTCAGCGTAGGTACTAGTATAAATCCTGTTTTTTTTATGTTTTAACATTTGGCGTGCAAAATCGTAAAACTCACTTGGTGAGGGAGTAGTGTTGAGCACGCAATCTAGAGGTATCTGCAAAATATAGCAATTTCAAAATAATCTCTCGAGAAATTGCTCAGAATGGTTGAAAACTGTACAATCATTCCGCGGTTCCATGATTTCTCTTGATATGCCAAAATAATGCGTTTTTTTACATTGCGTAGTTCAGCGAATGCCCGCATAGAAATGACTGCGCACTGAAATCAGCATCGTGGAAAGCACAAGCTCCGAAACATCGAATTCGATTGAAGTACCAAATTTTGTTCCAAGTTTTCAGCACTGATTTCAGTAGGTACTGAATTCAGTGCTGGCTTAAGCACCGTGTAAAACGGGCTTTAGTGTATATTATTTCCGCTCTCATTTCTGCACCGTAAGCCATGAATCACAAGCTTTTAAGTTCTCGTAATGACGGAGAGTCCTGAGACCGATGAAACCCCACCAACGTCGGTCTCTGATTTCCGCGTTCTTCCACTAACCATTATATTCATTCATTGAAACGTTCCACGGTTTCAATAAAAGTGTAAATAGTCTTGTTTTTTTGTTCGATCCCTTAGATTTAATTTTACCCAAGATCACGAATTTCCAGATCTGTTAATACGTGGGGATTTTTAATGTTGGACAAGAATCTCACGTGCTCATCCGAAGGATTCCAGCCATGTCATTAATGACAGTCGAACGGCATTCGGCGTGAGGGAAAGCATGTTTATAGCAACGCCCGCCGTGAGATGAGCAGGTAATCTTTCTCCATCTTTCTTCTTGGACGAGACTTTGGGCGTCGATCCTCATCTTCCTTCGTTCCTGGCTGTGGAAGGGAAGCGGGTTCACTCGTGCCCGTTATTCCGAAATGTTTTACGAACGTCTGGTCTTGGGTTCTCACGGCTATATTAAAAATATATCTAGGGAAACAGTCTCGAGCTCTTGAGTAAAGGGAGCTTGCATGCACGGAAATCAGGCTGGCAACGTCTGGTCAACAGAAAATTATATTTGCGCTAAATTAACTGAAGCTTTTGACGTGAAATGAACCTAAAGGCTCAAGGCAGTTAATGAACAGAAATACATAGTTTCAAAATCAGTTTGCTATGCATAAATGAATGGCACATTCCAGCCGTATATCGTCGGTGTTGTTCTAAATCGGTTTTTAGTTGCTTGGTGACTGGTAACAAAATATTTTGATACCCTCTCCCTTTGTTTTCTCCCCTTGATTCACACAAACATTCAGCAAATGACTGACGAAAAATGCTCAAAAAAAAGAGTACGACATTACGCTCTAAACTTAATTTTGCTCTAATTCATGATCAAACAAGCCCCACGCTGATATTTTTCCGTCACTTAACACGGTTTTCGCGCTGAGTTGTGCTATGATCGCAGTCATTTCCCGATAGGCAATAGTTATTCGCGCCTCTGCTCAATTTTACTATTTTTATTTAATCTGGCAATTAATTTTTTTCCACAAACTGATTATTCCAAAATTCCCATCACGAGAAGCCACTTCCAAGGAGCATTCAAGTGGTAGAGGCAAGATTTTCCGGCCTACCTGCAGGTGTACACACACTTAGTTTGTTTTGCGAACGAGTGGACTAGCGTCCTCGGGCTGAAAAAAAATATTTCCCGGGAAGCGATATTGAGGGAAGGGCTTGCACGATGCTGGATAGAAGGGATTAAAACGGTCTCCAGCAAACCTTTTTTTTGACCCACTCAAACATCCTTCCATCTTTAGAGTTGGTGCGAGTGGGGCCCACATACTCCTAAGTTCATTCTTCCGGTGGCGGGAGACCCAGCATCTTGCATGCGGGGGTCGCAACGAAGGCGTCGCCGGAAGCAGACAGTAGCCGTGCGCGCAAGGGGCTTCGAGTAATGTAACTTGAGTAATTTTTTCATGTCCTTTCTTCCCATAAGAGAAAAGTCCTCATGCAAATTCTACATCCCCCAAATATCCTCACAGCTATACACACATCACACTTCAAGAATCGCATGCGTGTACTATGAGGCAAAAACTGGTAAAACAGAAAGAGAAAAAACTTTATTTATCTACCCATTTATTATGTTTAAGTTTAATTAGAGTTTAGCAGTCCTTGAAAATCTAGTTTTAACCTTCAACTCCTTAGTGAATACTCAAATTGAGAGAAGTAAAAGAATATTCATGCTGATACGATTCTTCAAAAGACAAATATCGTGTTGCGCAATTTATATTTATACGTTTTTCTCTTTGTAAACCTAAAATATTCACCGTAGCAAGGGGTTTCCGAACCCATTCAGTATACATTTGGAGCATTCTCTTATATGGCTGTGAAGCCTGGGCAAAAATAGCAGCGGAGCAAAAGAAATAGTAAGCAAAGGAGATGTGGTGGTATCGATCAATGATGAAGATTGAATGGACGGAGAAAATCACTAACAAAGAAGTCCTATTTACTATGGATGACTTGCACAAAGTTCATTTGTTGAAAATTAATTTTATTCGCGATATTTTACACCTAGTTCACGCAAAGATTGGCTATTCACCTTTTAGTCACCTCAAGAAGCTTTCAGTGGACAAGCAGGTGGAATTGCGGGATATTTACTGCGACAACCGCCTGTCCAAGAGCGGCAGTTCCCCTAGTTAGGCGACAGGCTCCTAATTAGCTCCATGAGTACAGCCTGCGGGTGCCATCATTACTTCTTTAAAAGAAAGGTTTTAATTGGTTACAAGAAGCCGTTACTTGCTAATTGAACTACGCTAATGCCAATTCATCATTTTTTCAAACAGCGGAATAAAACGCTTAGACCAGCTACGCAATTACCTTCAAGATTCACACACAACGGCCATGCTATACGGTAAATATTCACTGAGTGTCAAGGTAGCTTGGTGGCTTGAGAGTTCAGCTAATGATCTGAAGCCCATCGGTACATTCTACATTATAATACCCTAGATGTATTTCAAGTTATTCATAACTTCCATTAAATATAATAATACACCCACGCGTCCCTTTTCCGAATAAATGAATAATACTACTCATATGAGTTTGCACTCCTCGGTCCAAAAACAGCCTTCAGATTTTACTATATGACCCGGAATTACGATGCCTGGTTAGGGTTAACCACAAGAGGACGTAGATCGTTCGTTAACTCGATGTTAATAGAGAGTTCGGGGTATGTTATTAGACATAATATTCAAGAAGTCATTGTCTGAAGGAAAGATACCAATAGACTGGAAAATTGCAAACGTTACACCGATATTCAAAAAGGGAAACAGACATGACCCAGGGAACTATCGACCAATTTCATTAACGTCTATTATAGGCAAGATACTCGAACATATCGTCGTTAGCAATATCATGACGTTCCTGGACAGTCGTAACTTCCTTCATGGCTGTCAGCACGGCTTTCGGAAAGGTAGATCATGTGAAACACAGCTCGCGCTCTTCCTTCATGACGTTCTCAAATCTGGTGAATCGAAAACACAAGTGGACGCATTATTCCTAGATTTTAAGAAAGCTTTCGACACGGTACCTCACAACAAACTTTTATACAAATTACAGTCATGCGGCCTAAACGAAACAGTAGTAAACTGGATACGCGACTTTCTGAGTGATCGTAAGCAAAAAGTAGTTCTTGACGGAATTAGCTCTGATGCAGTTAAAGTGACATCAGGTGTCCCGCAGGGAAGCGTAATCGGCCCCCTTTTGTTCATTATATACATAAATGATCTATGCTCTCGAATTAGCAGTAAAATACGTTTATTTGCTGACGACGCTGTCATCTATCGCGAAATTAATGATCACTCTGACTTTGAAATTCTATCATCGGATTTAAACAACGTTCATGTGTGGAGCCAAGAGTGGGGACTCGAACTTAATCTGAGCAAATGTGCGGCGGTACATTTCTTGCGGAGGTCGTCCAACTATCCCCGTGTATATGCTGTGGATGGCGTTAAGATAAAGGCGACAGATGAAGTTAAGTATCTGGGAGTTACGATAACCTCAAACCTATCGTGGGGAACACATATAAGAAATATTTGTGGCAGAGCTCTGAAGAAGCTAGGATTCGTCAAGCGTATTGTGGGAAGATTCTCAGATGAAAAAGTAAAAGAGAGGTGCTATTTCGCACTCGTCCGGCCACACCTTGAATATGCAGCAAGCATATGGGATCCGGTGCAGAAAGGTGCGGTGATTAATTCGGGAACTTAATAAAATACAAAGGAAAGCTGCGCGATTCGTCAAAAACTGCTACGGGCGTACAGACAGCGTTACGCAGATGTTAAACGAATTAGGCTGGGAGCCGCTAGAGACTCGGAGGCTGCGCGCTAGGCTTAGATTACTTGAGCAATTGAGAATAGATATCTTTCAGAGCGACACGGAGAACATCATATTAGAACCCCACTATATTTCCAGGTCCGACAGAAACGATAAATTAAGAGAGATATTTTGCCGAACGGAAAGGTATGGGAATTCGTTTTTCCCCCGAACAATAAGGGACTTTAATAAATGCAAGGCGTAATTTCATAGAGCGTTTCCTTTTTATATGTAAACGGCTGGTGTCCTAACACCCCCCGCCACACGCCTATTGAGGCGGCTTGCGGGGTAGTATGTAGATGTAGATGTAGATGTTAATTATATGATATTATCAATTAGTTGACATGGATGTCATGGACTGGAAGATGTTTTCACGTACTGATAATTTAAAAGGAAACACGATAACTACCACACTATACAACAGAACTACAGCGCGGTTAGGCAAATTGTGTACAAACCTTCGCAGTTCACTGTTACAATAAAATATAATTAATAATAATTTTCCAACTGATGACGAGTAGATTGCTTGATACTGAGAAGAGATAACCAGTTTAATAGCGTCCAAAGACAGTATTTTCGAGAAAAAAATCCAACTACTCTTCACCGTTTCACTTACGCTCATTAGAACTGTTTCATTCATATGAGAATGGAGGGAGAAAGTTTCTCAATTGCAAAAGAAATCTCTAGCTACACAGGTGACTGAAAATAGACAAGGTTGGAAGATATTCCAGGTATTTGGTTCATATTCAAATCAACTCTTATTTTTCTCGAGAAGTCCTTACAGACAAACATCAAAACCCCTCTGAGTCTCGACGAGTAATTTGAAGAGGAGACAATTAACGGTCCATGAGAGTCACATCTCAACACTCAATCCACTTAAAATATATATGAGCCAGAGAAGTATCATTGACCTCACATTAATCACCTCCTGCGAGGAGAATGTAAATTCAGATTTTCTCCCGTGAAAAATGGTCCTCAAAAAGGATTAAGGCGAAGCGTTCCTAAATAGCCTAGCAACGGCTTAACAATCACGCTTCCATTCATCCTAGTCTCCGAACGAGCGGCTGACAGATACCGTCCAACGAGGATCGTGATTCAGCGAAATGTTAAGAAGTTTTTTTGCCACCATCATAGAGGATTGGTATAGAATAGCATCAATTTGACGGATTTTAACTTTCATGGGCCACGTGCGAGCTCACAATGAAACTTTCAAACGCTGATTTCCATTAGCGGAGAGAACCAACTGAACTTTCTAAATCTCCAAAGGGGGGAAAAATAAAAATATCTTATCTTCCGAATTATAACAAAATTACAGCCATTTATCTCCATAATTTTCCACATATTTTCGAAAAAATGCCAGCTATTTTACATGGGAAATGGTACGTGTATGCACTCCAGAGAGACGTTAATTAAACGGGAAATTTATAACGCAGAGATCTCGTCAAAAAATTCAACAGTGTGTAGTCTGTATTATGTTTGTACTCATGATAAAGTAAAATAATTAGTACTTTTCTACAGTATACGGAATCGTCAGGTATGTACCTACAGAATGTTTGTTTTAATCTGAACATGCCGTAAATCGATGAAACGCGTCGTACAAATAAAAATACTGCAGAAAAGTACTAAGTATTTTAATTTATCATGAATGCAAACGTACACAGCTTCTACGAAGTGAAACCTGCCACTATCAAGTTTAGTTTGCATTAACTCTCAACTATTTTTAAAAAGAAAGCAATTAGTTATCGTAGTAATTTTTACAGTATTGCAAAATAAAATATTCGGTTGTGAATGCATTTTCAGCTTATGGTGTGATGATAAAAATGAGCCAAGGTAAAACCTTACACATGTATATTTAGTTAATTACCGAGAATTTAAATAATTTAAAACAAGAGTTTTGCTTCATTAATGTCAGACTGTCGTTAATTTGTCCGTGATCAGACTGTCGGCTAACAGTGGTTGGCTGACGAGAACAATATGGATGGGATATAGTAACTTCGATTTTCATTTAGAGAAAATATTTAACCGAAGATATACAACCGGGCCTAAATATTTTAAGCTTTGCAGAATGATTCATCATGATTCATTTTAGTTTAGAAGAAGGAAGTTTAAAAACATTGCATTTGTGTTCGTAAATCTTAAAATAATGGTTTAAAAATGTGTTCACCTAGTTTAAACGGACAAATATCCTCAACCACGTCGATAAATAAAGTAATCTAAGTAAACCAACCACACGGAAAATCGACCATTAGGCAGATATGTACCTAATGGTCGATTTTAATGTACATTGGGCAGATGGCAAACTTATTTCATGTTTTTATACATACCTCCATCTCCGTAACTTTATACTTTTTCCTTCGCCGCTTCTCAAAACACCTGTCCCATGGCCCTCGGATACCAAAATAAACGTCTATCCATACCTATTCATGCCTGATTCGGATTATCGAAACTAATTCCCATCACGAACGTTCAAAAAGTGACAGTAAAAAAATACCATATTCATTGAGAAAACTGCAGAAAATGGTTTAGGTGATTGAGAATTCAGGAATAACAGGTAGGTACGTAAAATGATTTTTGTTACACCTGAATTCAACACATTGGCGAGACGACAAGGTTTTTTGGCATTAGTTTATTCAATGCTCTGTGAATCAAGTACTTTAAAAAAGGGATAGACAATAGGAGGAAGTGATTCAATGGTAATAGAATGAAGCTTAGAGCTTAAGATACTTGCACATGTTTCTTATCAAAAACATACTGCACAGCCCAATATTGATGTATGTGTATATACAGAATTTTTAGCCCAATACATAGTTATAGTATTAAAGCACGACCAACTTTCATACGTAGCTACCAATTGAATCTTAAAACTATATCATTCTGTTGCAAAGGTTTTCGCGGGGTTGTAAATTAGCGTTCTGCATTTTCGGGTTTTCCATCCGCATTCGTTGACTTTGGCTGACAACGGTTTCCATAGCCATCCTGCCATCGCCTTCAGGTCGAAGGTATCGTCTTCGATGGCTTTCGAAACCGTAGTCAGCAAAAGTCAACGAACGCGGACGGCAAACCCAAAAATGCAGAGCGCTATATCATTCCGGTTTTATATTTAAGAAGCATTTCAAAATTAGAGAAATCATGATAAAGTAGTCACCCATTTTTAGACGTTTATGCGAGGAAGACCACTATTTTGGGCCCAAGAGCTTCAAAGGAGGACGTCATAAAGCTGGATGAAATCCTCCTTTATCGCACCGCATCCAGAAAAAAACCCCGGAAAAGGTGGAATATAAACATTCCCACGCGGCAAAATTACGCAGGAGTCTACGAGAGAAAAATATAATAATTTCTCTCCCCACATGAATGCGTGGGGGTCTCTCACGAGAGGCGATAAATCTGGATGAGGACCCCTCCTTTGGCGTGCGAGAGTAAACGTCATCCCGTCCCACGCACGCCACCGCCGAAGTCAAACTCGCGAGTTCTTACATGTATTTACGTAACCGAGGGGGGGAGTCCGGGAAATGCGTGGGTGATGTTTCCCCTCATTCCTTAACGTGACCGGAATCATGGGTCGGAATCGGACGGTAATCGTGGGTCATACTGAGTAGGCATTTTGATATTTTTTTAGCAAATGGAAAAAAGATCACGGATCAAATTTTATTAAAAAGTATCTCATTATGCTTTTGAACTCACCACACAGGCAGTAATGGAAATGAAACAAGAATAGAGTATTTGCACACTTTTGGGAAGTGACATCTAAAAAATCTATCGTTACTTCAGACACTAAATTTTCATTCTGACGCTCGAGAGGCTTTTCGTTAATTTTTTATTTGCTAATAAAATCTAATAAATTATTATTGCGCCGAAACACTGGTCCGCCATGTTTTGTAGGCTCTGACGTCATCTCCCATAGTCGACCATTTGTTGATTTGGAGATTGTGTGACTGTGTAGTCTTAGCGTGCGGACGAAACTTTAGCTATTAATTAGCAAATATCGAAATAACTTCGAAAAGGCAAATACTATTTCACTCTCAACGCACAGCTAGGCTATTTCGCTTCTGCTAATATGGGAGATGACGTCACACTACGAAGAACCAATGGTTGGGCGTTTAGACCTAGGCAATTTCGATGCTAAAACAATGCATATTAAAAGCTATTGATTAAATTAATTAGTTGGAATTATACCTTGGTATTTCGTACGTGGCATTTCGAAACCAAACACTACTCGCTATAATAAATTTCAACAAAATACCTCACTTACGCAAATACTCTATTATATTTAAATAAAATGGTATTTATTCTAGACCTCTTTTTAAATATGGTGCAAATGTCATGAGTTTAAGTCAAATAATATTTTTGCAAACTTTTGGCGACGATTCGGATTTTTATTCATCCATCTTAAGGGCAAAAACAATTTAACATCATGCATCATTTGTTTATAGCCCTGAAGATGAATGAATAAAAATCCGAATCGTCGGCTTAAGTTTAAAAAAATAATATTTGACCTAAACTCATGACATTTGCACCATCATTTTAAATTAATTCCACAATTAATGCATCTTTCGACTACGAGTTTTCGGCGTGGTGTTCGAAATTTAGGAAAAAATTACATAGAAATGTTTTCTTTTTAACATTGGACTCGGCGTGACATCTTGGTATTAGTAAGAAAAAATATAATAATAGCAAATCAGGGTGTCCGGTGATTCTCAATTTCTTTTTTCCCTGATTTTTCCAGGTTTTCTAGGTAAATTTTTGCATTTTCCAGGGTCTTGCTGCACTTTGTTTCTAACATATTTTTAATGAATTTATAATAAATCGGCATAATTTTTACAACATGAAAAATACGAGAAATTTTGGTCCCCACATTGAGTTAAATATGTAAGAGTATACAAGGAATGTGGAGTATTACAGGTTTTATTCCAACCAACAAATAAACAAAAACGGTTAACTGACAACAAAATTTTGAGTCGGGCCCAATTTGAACACAATAAACAAGATTCAAACTAGTTTGATAAAGAACATGCAAATAAAAGAAACTGGTGTGACATTTTTCAAGGAGTGCATTTCCGATTTAACTTCAGGAACGAATTCCTCGGTTTTTCAAGAAATTGCTTTATTTTGGTTTACAGCTCTTGAACCTTTTGCAGTAAGTACCTCTTTCTTATTCTTTTTCTTTTGAGGCCTTGGTACCTTTCCTCTTCTCCCCAAAGGCTTCACTGCACTTTACATGAGCATTTCGGAAACTGAATTTATTGCTTTGTGATAGGTACGTATCTGACACACGAAAACATTCAATTATGTAGAACAAACAAAATTGTATTTGTTGGACAATACATGAATTTTAATTAGTTTGGATTGCCCCTGTACCATAGCCCTGTCGACTGCGAACCCGAGGGCCGTGATTTCCATACGTAGTGACCGTAAAATGTATTTTCACTCCTTCAAAAACATTTCTGCAAACATTAAAATGAGGAGGGTGGAGATTATTGGGAGAGGATTATCAATTATATAGCAATGCACCAATTCACGAAATTTAGGTTGCCGGCCGAATGGTTTTCGTATAATTGCGGGAAATGTTACTGAGCATGCTCAGACGTTTAGATTTCTCGTAAATTTGGCAACACTAAGAATTCCATTTGTACGGCTCTTCAAACGGAATGAATATTTCCGTGTGGAATTTTGTTACTGCTGATGGAGATATACAATCGCATTTCGGAATCAATTCCGATTCCATTCATGATAGCATTTTATATGGGAATTATTCCGTGTGGAAGTGGTGGGGTGATGGAGCAAAAGCTGCGAGCGGGCGCACAGCTATGAAAAGAGTATGAAATGAACAGGGAGCACAAGGCTATGCTGAGCCGAGAGCATAATGCAAGCAAAGGAGTATGTAAAACCTCTCTCTCTCTCTGCCTTAATGGAAATCGGCTGCCGTGTGTTTTCCAGGGTTTTTTGGAAAAATACAAAAATTCCCTGAGTATTCCCTGAGTTTTCCAGGACAAAATATTTCCCTGAGTTTTCAAGGTTTTCAAGGTCGCCGGACACCCTGCAAATGTATTATTTCGCGTTTAGAAGAAATATTCACATATTTCATCAAATTATTACGAAATATACATCATGTTCCATAAGGCTACGCGTTAAACAATATTGAATTTCCAAAAAAACCGAATCGGAATGATGCATTTTTTTCACTTTTATATTAATATATATCACTGATGAGAACACGTGTGCAACGTTTCACGCAAATCTGTACTTTGACAAAAATCGGTCCAACCTCCTAATGGAGTTTCCACCGAGACGGCGCGGCGTGAGTCAAAACAAAAATATATGTACTCGACTCCGCATTGACGCATTTTAATTAACCCATTAATGTTTACCGTCCCCTAAGCGAGGAATAAGTTGGGGGATAATGGCGAAAAACATCACCTGGACTATAAGCTATACAAATGGGGAGATAATTATGGTCGGCGAGGAATAAATATTTAGGTAAAATATAGAAAAAATATTTTATGCAACAAAAATCTTCATGCTGCTCAGTTAGATATTTAAAAATATAATTTAAAAAATGGTATTATGCCACTCAGTTCAATAATCCGAGTTATCTTAAAGAAAAAGTTATTATGAAGAGAATTCGGCAAATCAAGCTGATAATTCACCCAGAAAACACAAGGAATAACATTTTTGGAACAATATATAATATGCATCATTTATATTATAAATTCAGAACTCAAGTGAATTGTTACCGAAAATTCCATGACTTAAATGGCATGATTTTGAAAAATCTTAAACTTAAGTTCTCTTGGATGCCATTTCTTCGGGTGCAACTGCGCGCGTCGGCGTCGCAGCGACACGAGTTTCCCTCTCCTCCGTTACAGGAGGCGTCTTCAGGCCGAAGTCACTTCGACCTGAAGACGCCTCCTGTAACGGGGGAAAAAATAAGTCACCAAAACGCTGACACACGCAGTTGCACCTGAGGAAATGAGATCCAACATAAGCCACTGCAGAAGCCTTCACTCCAACTTTAGTTCTATTGTAGGAATGTTTCACGGGTATTCCACCAAATAGTAGGCTTCATATCTGCATACGTTCCGAAGAACGACTGTTTCTTCACCGTCAGGGCTTCGGAATGCCGCACGATTCAAATTTTGCCGTTATTTATACCCAACAATCGGGAACAGGTGTCCCCTGATTGATTCGTTTGCCTGATTGAATTGTTTGATCAGACAAACGAACCAATCAGGAGACACCTGATCCCGATTGTTGGGTATAATTAACGGTAAAATTTGATTCGTGCGGCATTCCGCAGCCGAGATGGCGAAGAAAAAGTCGTTCTCCGAAACGTCTGCAGATATGAAGCCCATTACCTGGTGGAATACCCGTGAAACATTTCTATGTAAAATTTACCTTGAAAATCTTAGATAATTTATAGTTCTATTGTACGGATGCTTCATGCACTTATAATTCCAGCGATCAGCGATCTTCTGCCGTATTCCAACCTCCTTGGAGATGGGCAGAAGGCTTGGAAAGAGGCGCGTCATGCATCCGTGCGACGATTGAATTGAAGGGGGCAAGCTAAACGGCTGGAGGATTCTGAGATCTTCTCCCTCGCCGACTTCAACCACATTCTACGCTCCTCCGCTTCCCGCCTCCTCCGCTCAGAGAACCCCTTTATTTCGAAGAAGTTCACGCGTCCAACGGCTCCACGGCCGAACGGGAATTCTCACCTTTCACATAACACACACTCAGACACTCGGCTGCATGCGAGGCGCGATATAGCGAAAGAGAGAGATAGATAAAGAGGGATAGAGATAGATACAAAATATAAAGAGAGAAATAGAGAGATGTACAGAGAGATAGATATAGAGATATAGAGAGATAGATAGATATATATAGAGAGATATAGAGATTGATATAGAGGGATAAGATAAGATAATGCTTTATTTGCTCTAGGAATAATTTCCTTTGGAGCATGATTAAACAATAACAACTCAGACAGACCTTATCAGATCAGGGATAGAGATATATATCAAATATATAGCGAGAAATAGCGAGATGTATAGAGAGATAGATATAGAGATATAGAGAGATACATATAGAGAAATAGAGATATACATATAGAGAGATAGATATAGAGAGATAGATATAAAGAGATTGATATAGAGGGATAGAGATAGATTATAAAGTTAATAGAGAGATATAGAGAGAGATATATACAGCGAGATAGAGAAATATATAGTGTGATAGAGTGATAGAGAGATAACGAGTGATAGAGAGACATAAGGAGAAAAAACACCAAGCGAGGAGAAGGCAGGATCCCGATATTATTATTTTCTATGGAAGCAGAGACGGTGACAGAGGAGGGAATGCATTTTTACAACCTCTGACATCGCATATTTTACACAAATCTTTGTGACTCGCATCTTTATGAACGACATAAGCGGAAATTTATTTTTGGAGCTGACGTTGAGTCCCTCAAAAACATCCCTGCAGGGTAAGCTACCACGCGGAATATTTCACGAATGCATGTCAACACACATTCAAATACGGTCGCACTAACACGCCACGGTAACAAATACGGTAATCCACATGAATAAACATATTTTTCGGGGATTAAAATTCTTCGATGAGGAAAAAATGAGATACAGAGGGTTGAGCCTCTCCTACATTTAAAAAAACACATTTTCTCGTAGTTTATCCAGTTAAAGAGTGTCAAAAATCTGCTTTTTGGCTCTGGATTGATCTATAAATAACTTGAAACTTATCCCGATTTTAGACTATTTTCTCTCAGGATATCAAGTTGTGTGCATAGTCGCCGCTGAGTTAGAACGTAATTGTTTCCTAATATAAGTTTTTACGCTTCCTAAGGTCCTGGGTTGTAATTACGGAACCTCTGATCGGTTGAAATTAAGGCTACCAATGCTGTCATATTCATGCCATAAACATGATCAGTTCGTCGCGTTAAATTCGGTGAGAGTTGAAATGTTCCAACAAAGTTTTGTTTGTCCTCTCGAATCTCGATTCCTAAGAATCGTTAAGTTCCTTAATAGGCACATTGTTACGCGAAATATAGTTTAACACTTACTCGGCATGATATCCGATTTGGATACGCTCTGCCACGCGTATCGTGTAAGCTAACAGACATCGATGTGCTTCACGAAACTCGAAATCTAAGTAAACATCAAATATACGAAAAGGCTTCGTCATGTAACATTCGATCACAATAAGGTAAAAACGAGTTATAGAACGGAAAACCATCACCCAAAGTTACGGTAGTCTTGCAAGTGCGTAATGCTCGAAGAATAGCAGGTCCAGTCACCATAAGTGGTGGAATCAAGTGTTGTCGCAGCGAAATGGCTGCAGCCGCAGCTGTTTCGGTGAGGCAACTGTTTCAAAAACTGTGGCAAATAACAGGTCAGTTTCGTGATCGTGCCGCAGCAACGCCGTTGCGTTCTGTGCTGTGCAGCGGCAACAAACAGCTGAAGCTGACTTTTTCGTCTTACATTCTGTTCTAGTTGCACTGTGCGTGTAGCTGCGTTGCGGTTATAAGCTATAATTTGCTGGATTTGAGTCTGTTGCAGGCGGTTGCTGATTTATTTAGCCAAGAAATGTCCGCCCATCGTTGCAGATAGAATTAAAACTGTGAAGTGCCTATCTTCCATGAATCCAAATGAAATTGTAACTTTATTTAGGTGACAGATTTCTTATTACATATAATACATAACTACCGGCCATGATCTAACAGCGCCGATCGATCGCCTGTTATATGGTGTGCCTCTAGCTGTTGCCCGCAAGAGGGTGTTTCACGGAATTGTTTCGTTTTTAAACTGTTTCGGTTGCGAAACAGTTGCAATTAAACTGTTGTGTTCTTTTAGTGCCACAGCTAGTCAACATGAAGAGGTGTACCGAAGGCAGGCTTTGCCTGATCAGAGACTTTCCTGTTATCATGTAACTCAAAAGCCATCCGTCGGAAACTATTGCGCAGTAATTCTTGTTAAACAAATTACGATTTCGCTTCAGAACGAACGTCCAATCCTTATAATCAGCATAAAAAGGGAACCGAACTATTTATTTCCCTGTGCCTCCTAAGGTTTCCCGGAAAGGTTAGATTATAATCAACGCACCACACAACCATAGCTTAGATGAGCGAGAGGATTTAGGAATTATTATTGATCACCTAAAGAAACCTAAAAAAAGCACGCGTGCGCGGACGTCAGATTGATATCGAACCGAAAAATCGACGTCATTTTTTAAAGAGCCATCAGCTAGGAAGAGATGGAAGATAAAAGTGGTAAAAATCAATTGTTTACGAATGAGACCCGGGCCATTGCCACCACTCCTACGGCGAGGGAAATCAAAGGCAACCGCTACGGATAGTGAGACACGCCCCATTACCCTTAAAAACATTCCGATCGCAAAAAAAAAACAAATGAGAGAGTGAGAGCATGAGATTAATTGCTGTCCGTGGGCAGCCTTCAAGTCCGTGGGCGAGGAAAACGAAGGGCAGCGCCCCCCCGTGGCGGAGTTTGCTAGGGCGGCGTAGCGGGGAGGGGCAGCGATGTCAAGCGACAGCGACGCATACGAGAGTCTGCCCCTGACCCAGAGAGGAGGGACAAAAAGAGAGAACGACAATCCGGTAGTCGAGAAGAGAATGCACGGCTCTCTTCCCGGACCATATACGGGTCCATCGGTGGGGACTCGCAGTCAAAACAGACGGGGGCGCTTGAGATGTGGATGAACGCTCCCTGAGGACGAAGTCGAAGAAAACAACAGGAAATTACGAGTCATACAGGCGGTAGAGTCACAGCGAAACAAGGTGGCATTCTTCAGTTAGAGAGGGTGAGTCGAGCGTTGATGAGCAGGCAGAGATACCACAGGGCTCCTGTTTGGGCCTCTTTAAGATACTCGGTCCCTTTGCAGCACCTCTCTTGCATGTTTTCCTCTCCCTGATATCCTTTTCTTCACGAGCGAATGCCACCAAGTTTTACTATAAATATATAAACAACTATAGACCTAGGGTGGGGGAGAATAACAGTAGGTGGGATCAAGTTGACTGGTGAAAGGTAAATCGTCCTGAATAAATGGGTCAGTTCCTTTACATCAGCCGCCCGCGAATTTCGAGAAAGAACAGGTAGGTATACAGATAATTCTTAAATAAGGTCTAGTTGAACGAGCGAACGAACGAGTTTTTTCCTGAGTACTTACATGTACACCAGAGTTCCGCTAATTGGAACACCAACAATCCGAAAGTTCGGCTAATTTTAACAGAATTTTTTGAACATTTAAAAAATTTAAAATATAGTTTCAGGCTGAACTTAAGGGATAAATGGAACAAAATCAAAGTACAAACATAGAAAAACTACTCTTTAATTAACTTTTACAACAGTATAGTACAAATCTACTGTAGTTCGGATAATTTACTCTATATGTACAGATTTTAACGTACCGTAATTATTGACAATTGTGTTATACAATGTTGTACAAAGTACAGAAGTGAATACAAATTGTATCGATACCTACATGCAATAAAGTGATTTGAACGGGATTTTACCGTAATAATCCAATTGTTCGGATGAGCGGTACCCAAGAGTATTTTTTCCATTCCTAGTCCGTTAATTGCTTAATATGGCTAGCATAAAACACCTTGGTCAAACAAAAAAACAGAGGAATATGATAACGCGATACGCGGAATACAGGACAGTTTGACATAGACAGGACAGTTTGACATGTGTACGGAGGTTAATAAAATTTCAAAATGATTCGTACAAGGTAGCTGAAAGCCATGTGGTGGAGGGGAGTATGTTGGGTAAGCGGGGAAGGAGAAAAAAGTGAATAGGTTTTATGGACGGGATGAAGAGAGGTAGGACATATGCTGACAATGAGATGGAGTGAGATATTGTGTAGGTAGATAGGTCCTGCACATGTTGGAACGGTAGATTACCTTAATACGTAATAACATTTACATGAATACAACCACCGTCCCCCCAGCCCGGGATACCGCGAAACTCCGATGCAAAAATCGAGCATCCCCACACAAATATATTTTTTCTCACATAACGATCACCATCGCAAAACTTCTGTAGCTAATTTAATTAACAACAAGATATAAAAACAAGAGAAAAATCTAAGGGTTACGTGTGGAGAAAAACGCGTTTGAAGTTTTTACAATGAATATATGTGTATATGTATTTCTATATATACATATTATATCAATAATTTGCCCTTGCGATTGCGATTTGCCCTTAATATCTCCAGACATATGATACTTATCTCAGAGCTCGAATACTTGTTTGAAAGAGAAGGCAACTTCACGTTATGTTATGACGTAAATAAATAAGCATTTTGCAATTTAGTGCATATATATATTTAAAAAAAAAATATACATATATATATGCACTAAATTGCAAAATGCTTATTTATTTACGTCATAACATAACGTGAAGTTGCCTTCTCTTTCAAACAAGTATTCGAGCTCTGAGATAAGTATCATATGTCTGGAGATATTAAGGGCAAATCGCACGCAAATATACGGGAAACTCAATTTTTCACACATTCGCCACTAGACAAAGAAAAGATATTTAGCAAAACAATTGGGCATGGACAACAATTTAGTATAAGGTAAAATTTCCTTCAAATTGGGTCGTAATCGGAGATGTCCAGGGCAATTTCAATCATTTTTTTGTAATTTTGACTTTGAATTATCCAATATAGAAAAAATATTCCAGCGTGAGACTTTTCGTTCTATAGGTCGGACGAGTAAATGTTCTGTTATGCTGGGAAAAAACTACATGTTGCGCGAAACAATATCTCGTCCTCGATGAGCATCGAAGTCATAGCAGAGCAATAACGGAGCAGACTCCCCCTCGATAGGACGGACTGAGACGAGGTCACTGACACCAGAGAAAGTGCAAGCGCAGAGCAAGACGGTATGTGTGCACACTGCGATGGGAACGCAATCATACCTTTCATTTTTTTACGTCCCAGCGCTGGGATGGATCAACGGCTCGTTAATCATCACCTGCCACGCGGGGATTAAAACCGTCTCCGTCGACTATGGATCCAATCTTAAGCGGCAAGGCGCGACCCTAGGGTCAAACAGCGGCGGGCGACTCGAGACACGCTCGTCCCTATTTCACCTTTACGTCAGAAGAGTTCGCTACCTTCCTGAATCAAAGCACGCAGAGAGCTTGGGCCCTCTTGTTGGCTTCTCAATACGCAAACGCATAACTCATCGGCAGTCATTAATCCTAAGATAGGTTTGCTGCACCCAACCCCTCATCATATATGGCACGCCAAAAAACCACTCGATGCTTACCAATCGATAATTATCGCAAGTGGACAAGACGTGACGACTCGAGAATGCTGAATCGACGAAAGCATGTGATAAAATTAGCATTATAGCATGCGATAATCATCACGGAATTTCGAGAGAAACCAGAAATATTCAGCGACATTCTCCGCAGATCATCTCCACAGCCAGAATTGCAATGCCTTCAGAAAAAGCGTACCATGATGATGTTCTCTCGATTTAAGTGCATTCCTCTTTTCTGTGTTCTTCTTCAGATCGAAAGCCTACTCCGTTAGGGAGGTATTCTCGCCTCCGTGCTTTCCTGGTTTCCTCCATCACTGACAAACAAATCATCGGATTTATGAAACTAAAAGAAACAGTCGCTTGTCTTTTTAAGGCGAACCTCGAGAAGACTCAACCGACTGACACAAAAGGTTCCGCGGTCGTTAAGAGCGAAAGTAAGACACATCCACCTCATGACCGAGACAAACCGCTCTAATGCACAAGAGCTATGTAATTAGGAGTGATTACTCTATAACGACGCGCAGAAGTTCTCTCCTCGCAAGCACCGAGAGCCGGGATACACACTCCATCGATAGGAATGCTGCACGGAACCGTTCATGAATTTATGCATGCCTGTGCCCGTGACCGACGAAAAAGCGAAACGACCGCTAGGAGCGAATGAGATAAGCGAAAAACACGTAAATCAACGCCGCGGACTCAATCCGCCCAGCTAAAGTCTCTCCACACACAAAGGACATTCGTGAGAGACTCGGCTCCTTGTGGATGAGAAGACAACTTTCTAACGAAGGGAAGGCCATACCCAGTCGTATTTCATGCACAGAAAAAAATCACCTCCTCAGGATGGGAAAGACTTATCAATGAAATTCATCTCGCAAAAATGGACTCGTTTTCAAAGAATGTGGGCACTATTTTGAAGAGCAAAAAACGTGATGCATACAGAGAACTTCATACTCACCTTGTTCTACGTTCTACTGTAAAAACTAAATCAAGAATATTTTTTGTGACAAAAATTAAAAATGCGCGTTTTTTTGTGGACATTCTGAATTATTCTCGACCGCTCTACGGTCAACGCCCTAAGCTTAACAACCATTTCATTCCACATTCCATTCTGCGTGCCTCCATTATCATTGGACGCAGCGTCGGCGCAGAATTTGAATTAAATTCTCAGCAATGTATCTTTCAGCCAAAGTCACGAGCGTAAAGCTATAATTTGCTCGAATCACTGCTAATTTTATGCAATAAAAAGATCGTGGATAGACGGCAATGGAAAGTTGGCGAAAAAAATGGCGAAGCGAATGTGGTTCGACTAATCACTGTTCGTTTGTTCTGCTCTCTTGTGGGAAAAATGAGTAACTTACAATATTATTGAAAACTGTTTATGGGTGAAGTCAACCGACTATCTCAAATACTTCTCAAATATTTCTCCATCAAAATTACGCGCGCTAGGCAGCGTGACTACACTACGTCATAGGGTACCTGGTGTATGACGTCATTGAACGGCATCGCTGCCAATAAATACGACGCGTATCCGTGTGGATTTCAGCTGGATTATCCTAAATTGGCGAAAGAAACAGTTTTTATTTCTCTCGTGAAAAGCAACAAACTGTGTGACCTTTTCCAGTTGACCGATATGTGACCTTTTCACTTGAAATCCATGTCAAACAAATAAGTGATACCGTGTGGTGACGTCAAACCATCGAGGTTCCTATTTTAATCACGTGGCTTTTTTTATTTTATACATTTATTAAAGGCAAGTGAAAATGCAAACGGTTGATTTATAAAGATAGGGATCGTATAATTGGGATACGAGTAGAAGTAAAATATGCTGTCGTGTCCACCACTTAAGCATGAGATGTAAATTTTTAAGTGCGTTCGCCATTCAAACTCCGTTGAAGTGCAGGAAATAACATCACAGTGCACGTATCTTGAAAAAAAGCACTAAATTCGTTAACTATGGTATTTAACTGCACCATAGCAATTCCAACGCTCAACTTTTCATTTATTCCGGCAAAAGCGAATTCGCGGTCTGTTGATGAGTTTCCCACAACGCGAGTGGTCACGTGAAATGCCAAGTTTTCGTTGCTCTAAAACCCGCCTATTGGAGTCACCGCAACGATATGATAGCTTACAATATCTTTCCACTCCGAAATGATTGATATTTACGGCTCGCAATATTTTTTTAAACACTGAGCTCACCTTGATGAACGGAACTGTAGGAGGCGCCTTTGGATAGCGACGTTTTCTCGAACGTTTATGATTTCAAAATAAAGACGAGCGACCTCGTTAGACCAAAAATGTTTCCCTAAACCGCTGGAATCTGCTCGCAGAAGGACGAAAAAACACGAAATCATTGCCGAGTGGCCTTAATGACAATAAATGAAATAGGTACAATTTACCGAGGTCCCACGAAAGTCGAGTCACCACCTACGCGCAACATGTTTAAAAGACGATTTTTTTAGTACCAACCTAATATAATGAATCAAGACGAAATGAAGAGTTCTTTATGTTATAATAAATATACACTACAAGAGTTGATAGACTGCGACACGCCTATTTGGCACATTGCTGTCATTCATCCATTTTCAAGGACTCTTGGAATTCAAAATCGTTTTTTTTTCATATATACATACATACCCGTCACTCCACTCTCTTTCGGAGTAGGCATTGTCAAAAATGTTTAATTCGCGAAAATAAATTCTCTCAGTGAATCTGATTCTGTTTTAATAATTTCCTCCTTACCTCTTGACATCTCTTTTACTTCAGTTGCACTCATGGATTGCTTCATACACCCTCTCCTGTTCTTAAGACTCCTAATATTATTGCTCTTTAGATTATCGTCCATCATATTCTTCCAAGACTTTATCGGTCTAGCTTTTCCTCTCACACAACTCCTCTATCATGAATCTGATTCATTCTTCGATTTTGATTCCTTTTATCAACATGGACATACAAATGAAGCACACTCCATTCATATACATCCATTACTGGTGAATTGAATCAACATTCTTTCATCACCCACTCATTCCTAACCCTCTCCGTTCTGCATTTACCGGAAACACTTCTCAGATACCCCATACCCATTGCAATTAACCTAATCTTATGATTATCCTGGCATACCGAAGTTTAGCAATACATATTGGGGTAGTACATTCCATAGTATCTTCGTAAGTTGTCTCACTGAAATGAAAAATACCCAGGAAAGTTGAAGAAAGTCATCCAATGTTCTTCAGGAGCAAAAAGGTCTTTTTTTAAAAATAGTTAACCCTAATCTCAAAGAACCCAATACTTTTACCATTCTTCGAGTTACAAGACTTCCCCGTCTCAAGTGGTTTCTTGCGTAATCCAATGTGATGGGCGTTTAGTATTCAGAACTCTCCCACCCACGCGCCAAGCGTTAAACATTCACGGAAGCGGGATTTCGACGGAGGAAGTGCCACTCTTGTGCCCACAAAAGCTCGTTCGCGTGACGCGAGAAGGTATTTAAAAAAACACAGCCCACGGGTTGGACCAGGCTTTACCATTTGTGAGATGACAGAGTTGATTTACAGACGAAAATAAAAAGTTTGACACATTTCAACCTTAGAAAATAATCTCATCGCAAAATATAAAACTGCATATTTAACGATGGTAAACAGCTCGAAAAGTCATCGAGAGGCGCTGTATACAGGAAAGTAAAAAAAAATATTTTCGAGGCATAGCATAGCACTGGCCCATTAAAAAATATTAAATTTAAGCACACACAATATATGTTTAAACATTTTCGCAAAGTTCAATTGTTTGTACGTGTGAATGACTGATTTTCTCCAGGAGCAACTACTCAAGAAATGAGAATTATTGTCCATCAACATGTAAAATGCGTTGGTAGGTTGCCGTTCAACTGGCTGAAATGAGAACTTTTCTCAGAAATACCGCGGGAATTTAGATATTATTCATCATGAAAAAGTATTTCATAAACGCAATCAAAATTATGGGAAACCCATACATAAAAGAAGAGATTAGTTGACGTCTTGATGCACGTAAGTTAAGCCTGATTTTTCGTGAAAAATTATCCAACTAACATGGCTACCGCGCGCAATTCACCCAAAAAGTTTTATGAACAGTGTTGTATCCTTTTGGAAAGCATTTCTGCAAATAAATCTTTACTGCACCAATTTCCTCCACAACAGCGTTGAAGTGAAGAAAACACTACTGATGCCTTTCAAAGGAGACGAAATCTTAGAAAAAAATACTTTTTAGCTTTAAGGAAGTCAATAAAAGTTGACGAAACGTTGGTTATGTCTACTTGAGTGTTTAATTTAAAAATATTGGCCAATACTCCAGACCAAGATCCTTAAATAAAAAATCACAACCTTTATATTGTATAGCTTCCACATTTAACTTAACTGTCACAATTCCAACGCTCAAATGAGCTCGCTTTCCGTTTATTTGGGCAAAAGCGAACTACTTTTTGTGAATATTTCAAACAATCCACGCGGTGACGTGACTTGAGGCTTTGCTCTTCTACGCCTCCATTCCACAACTCATACCTACGCTTTCGGCTACGATGTCGTGGCCTTTTCTTTCAATTAATTATTTCTATTCCAAAATTTCCAGATCCTTCTTTATTTGAGACCACGATACATCTCCCATCCTCTCTCTGCAACCTCTCTCACAACAACCCATTCTTTCTTTTATCAACAACATCTTTACAACCTTTTCCAAACAACAAACATTTAACAATAAACAAAACAGCATTTATTTTAAAACATCAAGAAAATTATAATAAAATGCTAAAATAAAAGAAACAACCATCAACATAATAAAGAACAACTAATAATAACGAAGCCTCGAATATCAAACAAATACAATGCGATCACTTTTTTATCAGGGCCTGGCACGACGTTACACAGCGCATTGACTGAACAACTGATCCATTCAACGTGGCCGACATTTTCATAAGGCCCTTGCGCTATACCCTAAAAATCCCTTGCGCTATCGAATCGTACGGTCCACTTATCCTCTTCAGAACAACTCATGCACCGGAAACGTTACGCTCTTTCGTATTCCGAAAGCCAAAAGAGTGGGTCTGTACAACTGCTTCCATTTCCCGTCACATCCACGTCACAGCCTCACCACCATGCATTGAGAGACCTTCCGCCATTCTCGGAACCCTTAAAATGGACACATTACCCGTGATACCCCACTCACGTGGCCAAGGGACACCTGTTGAACCCCACGCCCAAATATCCACTCTTCAACCAAATCCCAAAGACGCAATTCCAAGCCTCTCCCACATCCCAACCCTTCAAGAAATGGATCCTCTCCCGATAAGGTCTCTCGGGATGCTTCTCTCGATTCCGTTTCGTTGGGTCCACAGAAGTGGGATCGTTACACAGCACGCAGGCGGCCTGACCACCACGTCCCACGCCAACACCGAAGGCGAGTTCGTTTCCTCACGTTGGTTACGTTTCGGCGACATGGCGTAGGGGAGTGCGAAGAGGGAATAACATCGCAGCGGTCGACAAATCATTATCATTGACCGCGCCCACGAACATATCGTGCGTGGGTATGTTTGGGCGCCGTGATCAATCTCTTGCCACGGTACTGGAGCGGAGGAGGAAAAGCCTCGCGTCTGTAGGGAAGGGCAAGAAAATCGATCTTCGAAAACATATTTGGTCGAACTCTGAATGGGTAAATACGTTTTTGCCACACCCGAACGGAAATATTGTTTTTCTGCCCTATTTCGCTGCAAGAAAGTGGCACTTTTGCTTCCAGTTTCATTCGCGTTGCATCCCCTGTGTTTGGTTACCCAAGCAATGACTTATTTACACTACTGAAAGTCTTATTATCCGTTTACATTACTAGCTCTCTACCTTAGTAACTCGAAAGCCAGCAAAAAGTTCCCCGTGTGAACGCTAGTTAACGCCAACCCTATTACACTTGTTTGCGTTGTTGTTTACCAGGAAAGGGTTAAATAATCGTTACTTGCATTCAAGTTATTAGCGTAGAAAGCTATTAATGTAAACGTGACATTGCCGCAACGAAAATGATAAATTGAAGCGTCAAATTAACGTTTAAAAAACGCCAAAAGTACAAAACAAAATTTCCCAAACTCAACCATAACTAGCTGTGGTCGTTAAAATATCAAGAAACGGAGGTCCTGATTCTATGTTTCTCATCCCGATAATAAAATATCTACTTGCCAATTAACATTAACGTCGCGGTAGTCAGCTCTTCACTTTTTCCTATTATTACCCTGTACATGCCTCAGATTTTGATTCCGATAAATAAATTTTTACGAGATTCACGAATCAAAATCGATGCACTGTACTGGAGTTATATCCATATTTTGAGTAACCAATGAAGAAAAGTATTATTTACCTCACATGATAAATTATGGTTTTGAAAAATGAGCACACAATGATATCATAATATTACATGGCAAAAACGATGATGATGATGATTACAATGATCCATGTCAATCTTCTAACGCTCATGTCTACCTTAAAAGAATTCGGCTCCAAAAACAACTGCTTGAATTTGGCACTACACGTGGGCATTATTCCAGCTTGATAAACTCGTTGTCCATTTTCAGTACCATGACTATATCATCTCAAGCATTCAGGCGCCTTTCACAGTGAATTACGCACCAGATAACCTACAATGCTGGTGACGGACGTAATGGTAACGTACAAATACCAACACTTGTCTCGATACGAGGGTACAAAATATTATGCAAGACAAATGAGGAGCACGGAAGCATTACAAAGCAAACAAGATCGGCTACACCGAAACGAGTTGGCGGACGGCAGAATCTCGCGAAAGAATATCGAGAAATCTAAGTGTCAAGGTGGACATCGACTGCTTCCCACTTCCGAGGACACCCTTGAATAGATGCGGACGCCAGCGTGGGCGAGTATGTTGGCGGACATAATATCGCATCATTACGAGACAATGAGGAACGTAAAAAAAAAGCATTTGGGCGCCACCTCCCGGGAATATTCCTAAAATCTTTCGCGCTCAAACTAAGGGGTCTGTTTAAAGAGAAATGAATGAGTCGTAAAACGTCTGAAAAGAAAACCGGGCTTTCGCAGACTCGGCGAGATGGAACAATGGCTTGGGACAACGAATATAAATTTTCTTCATTCTCCCCGAGCGAAAACGAAACATTACAACGGCACTAAGACAAATGGAGGGAAACTCCTAAAGGAAATAAAACTCCCTTGAGTCAACGGAAAAATATATTAGATAAGGGCAAAGTGACGAAAAAACACGCTAAGATCGCTTCGTTTCCTCCACGAATCGACACTTCCCCTCCATTCGTATGGGCCGGACACATTTATTGTGTTGAGATTTTACTGGTTGTTTAGCTATTCGGGATGGCAACCGACAACTGAGTTCACAAGCACTATAGCGCAATGGGGAGGTTGAAGGAGAAAAATGGTGGATAAAATATTAGCTAACTCCCCAACGAAAGGTGAATGTTGCGGCCGAGATGATTTCCAGGTAGAAAAAGTTAAGGATTGGGATTCCGCCGAAAATTCTACGCCATGCAGCGTCGTGAAAAACCCATTCCCCAAACCTCCTTTTTACTACTATTTAAGAAATACAATTCATAAAAATAATAACACTAGCAAACAAAAAGCGCGCATAGTGTCAATAGTGAAGGAAGAAAGGTAAAGAGTAACTCCACCTGGAAAATAATGCCAGAAAATGAAGACCCATAAAATTAGCTCCAAAATTAAAGACGCTTGTTTTTCAATGTCCAAAAAGAGAAGTATCAGGCGTGATATGGTGGAAATTCAGCATAATGAATCACAGAAATGGCAATTTTCCACTAGATAAGATTTAATACGATCATGGTTTCGATGCACTGCATCATCAGTGATGGTCGTATTAAATCTTATCTAGAGGAAAATTGCTATTTCTGTTATTCATTTTTCCATGTCCTTCGTGCTTACGTAGAGCCGAGAATATTTTGGTTGCATTTACTTTTATCTCATTCTCTAAGTGCAATTTCATTTGGACGGAAATTTCCCAAGCTTGGAGCTGAATAACTTCTTTCAATACACTCGGGAAAGTTTACTATCTTCATATTTATCTATAAATCACAATGACGTATTTGATTACGTTTCTAGTTTACTATGCTTAGGCCTCGTCAAAGATCGTTTCCGAGACAAAACAGAAGAAAAATAAAGTAACCAAATGGATAAACGGTCAACTTTGGAACATTTTAAGCATCAGAAAACACAATTAAACCAGGTGATCTTCATCTGGGGAAAACAATAACGTGCTGATAGTCACCCACAGATTCCTTAAACGCTACTTTTTGCGTGAATCGTGAGTAAATTCAGAATAGTTCATCAGTTTGAGAATGTGGTTTCAGGCGAACGTGTTCGGTGATCCTTTAATTGAACGGTAACCGCACTGGTTTTTCTGATAATTGAGAGACGATTAACCAGCATTTATGTAGGATTTGATACTTTACCAGCGAATTATTGCAGTGAAATTCCGGATCTCCATCTGTTGGCAGACGCGGAACATTCAATTAACCTCGACCATGCCATCCAATGGGACGACACCAAACAGCTCGGTTATTAGGACATAATCACGAAAGAGGTCAAATAAATCTGCCTGTCAATTGCGAACTTCAAAAGGGACCAAGGATTCCACCGAAGCAGGATTTGGAATCCCGTTCTCAAGATGGCAGGAAAAAGTAATACGTCTCCACCAATCACGGATGATCTGACCTGAAAAACAGAGTATATAAACCCGACAACTTCGACACCCGGCATCAACAGGAATTCCTGAGGACGATGGAAACGTCTTCCATCGAACCGTCGGTGGAGATGAAGAACCTGACCCGGTCGGAAGCACGAGAGAATTTCACTGCCCAATAGTAAGTTTACCGTTATCTTAATGTCGAGGTAGAAAACAGATTAATCTGATTTAGAAAAGACACTTTCGCGATTGCAATAGTTTTATTTTCCAAAAGCTGATTTCTCACGCGTTTCTGTAGCCAACCAAGACCCTTGTTACGAGTTTCAACCTATCGCAGTGCAGGAGGGACAGCTATAATATTGATTAAAGGTTTCAGGCTTTCCCGGTGAATAGTATGCATGAAGGCTTCTCGGGTTTCCATCCGGGTAAGACGGTCCATGACCGACGTTTCGATAGCGTACTCTGCTACCGTCATCAGGGTGATGCAGGACTCATTACCCTGATGACGGTAGCACAGTACGCTATCGAAACGTTGGTCATGGACCCCCTCTTACCCGGATGGAAACCCGAGAAGCCTTCATGCAGCTGTAACATTTTCGAAAAAGGTCACGTTTCAACAAAGGAAAAGAAAAGATTTTTTTGCCCGCTAAATTTTTCCCACTAAAAGCCCTCTACGCGTTTGTCTTCCGCTCGGCACAGCGGCGAAGCCCAGAGGGGACACACGCATGTATACGATTCTCCCACACGGTGGAGGATGCGGGAAGAAGATTCGTATGCGAGGGGCGCTAACCCCGTGGAGCGCCGCGGGAAAGCCGTTTGTCGCGCGGTGCTCGGTGGGAAAAGCACTGATGAAGGGATGCGCCATGTGTGTGTGTGGGAGAGAGAGGGTGAAAGTGATGATGAGAGAGGAAACGGAGAAAGTGATATCGGGGAAAGAAGGGGAGGCGGTCACATAAAAGCAGGAATGGGGGTGGGAGTAATGACGAACAACTTCAAACACTGTGAGCGAAATGTTTCCTTGGTCATTATATAAATGTCACTTTTTGATTTTATTTCTTACATTCTGTTTCCGGCATGCGTTGCAATGCCTCTTTTTCTTTCTAAGTAGGCACACATATACAAATCAGACACATTTACAGGTACCAAATAAATGAAGGACAATGATTTTTTGTGCTAAGTTGAAAAAGATGTATTCAAGTGCTTTGGGATACACAATATTTTTGGTCTTATAAATTTCTCGGCTGTCCCACTCGTGAGCATGCAACATACATATAATTGACCATGTGAAAAGCATGGATTTTTCAGATTTAATCCATACGCTTGAAGCGATTGACCTTGTGCCTTGTTGATGGTCTTTGAGAAGGGAAGGCGAACGGGGAACTGTACTCGTTTGACTACAACTATCAAATTAGTCACTGAACTTGGCCTTTAAATTAGGGATGTGCGGTATATAAAAATATACCGATATATCGGAATTCGATATTTTTAAAATATACCGATAAGCCGATAGGCATATCGTTGAAAAATATACCGGTGTACAGGTATATCGGCACAATTTATATAAGATGCCACAATTTTTGCTGGTATTTGCAATCTACTTGTAGCTTCTTTCCTATTAGATTTCGCTGAACGTATTTAGTTCTCAGAATACTAGAAAGCGAAATAGAATCGTGTAAACTATTAAAGATATTGAGGAAACGAGCATTAAATAGGTAATTTACATTTTTCATTCAAATATATATTTATTGGAGAATATTTTCGAGGAAACATTTTTCAATATTGTTCTTCGATTCATTGTGGTTTTCAGTCCAAGAATACGCGGAATAAATGCACAACTGGTATATTCTAAACATGCTTTTATCAGATAGGTACAATTTTAAAAAGTTATTATGCAGAAAGGACATACTCGAATAATTACCAAATGCATTTTCATCATTCTCAGTTAGGGTATAGTTTTCCATGCGCGATAGCTTCTGTAAAAAATACAAAAATAGGCTAAGGAATCCTAAAACAACTTCGTCATCGTATAATGACAGATTATGAATATATTAGATGTTATCAAGGTAAAAAAAATACAGTGCACAGGTCTAAACGAAGTATTCAGAATTAAAATATTCCATGTATTGAGACAATATTTCCAGGATTACCAGGCTTAACACATTCCAAGCTTGGTTGATTACGTAGTGACAAGGCAAATGCGATTGATCTCAAATGGCAATCATGGAAATCAATATTTTTTCTAATTGATCCCAAAAACACCAGCTGTTTAATATGATCACCAGTCAATCTGTTCCGATCATCAGATGCAATATAGTTGACCAGTGAGACGGTGCGCTAAGATGGTACTAAGGATCCCAGAACAACCATGAATTTAAAGGCCACTCCGGCTAATGAATGACTTCAATGAGTTTGGGATTCAAAAGCTGGTTCTGTGATACGAGAAATGCCTTAATATTAGTGGAACTCATGAATAAAAGTAGATTAAGGGACAGGCTTTCATGTAAAAATATAAATAATAAGAAAAGTACACTTGTTTTTTTAATTTCAAAACGGTACTTTCTTAAAAAAACACGCCTCGTATTAATAGAATCCTCATTAAATAACTAAATAACCACATATGAGACTTTAATTTACTCATTTTTTTCACGCCGCACGCTGAAAACATCTTCACAACCGAAATTATTTTTGCGATTTTGTAAAAAGTATTACAATCAGTCAAAAAACAATTTTTTTTAAGGTTAAAGGTGACAGTTTATGGATTTACATAGTAGAATTCCTTCACGATAAGGTAAAGAATGCACTACGATTCCAAATAATTTTTTTCGAAAAGGTTTTTTCGAATCTCAGTGCTTTCTTTTCCCTCGTCATTAGATAGCTGAGAAAACTTACGAATTACACTCCATTAAATTTCCGACACGACCTACGAGTCCAAACTTCCTCTTTTTTTCTAAATAAAGTCACTCTGTCATAGCCGTGCTATATCCCGTGTAAAACGGATTGTATTTGTCGGTTCAAAATATCTCGAAAAGCAGTATCTACGGTAAACTCCTTATATTTTGTTTTCATTAGAATTAAGCGATTAACCTCTCAATAACGAGGCCAAATTCATTTCATTTTATGTGAAATGATATTTCCCTCAAAATAACTTAATCAGTTTAATGAAGCATTAATTAAATATAGGGAGTTTTCCATGCAAAGTGTTCCATTCAAGGAACGATGTGCGCTGGCGAAACGTACGGCAATCTGCCGGTAGGTATCATTCTGTGGGTGCATAACAATCACGTCTGAATTTTTTGTGCATGGTTATCGATTTCGTTCAAAAAAAGCATTTAAAAACTTAAGCTTTTTAACGCACATAAATTAAAAGCTTCACACTATCCATATTTGACGCCTTCACTGATAATCAACACAAAAACAACTCTCGTGGATACGATAATCGAATTTCTTTTTGTTACCTAGCGCACAATGACTCTACTTCCGATCTGTTTTGAAGTGCGCTGACTAGTGACACAGGTCTGTAACGAATGGAAAGCAAGTGCGCTCTTATGTTATGAAGTGATGAGCGTTCCAACTAAAAGCAAATGAGAAGTATCCCTTGTAATATCAATGACAGAGAAGCTAAAACCGAAATAAAATAACACGAGAAATATGGCACTCCGATTGTTTTTGTCTCCACACACGCCATAAGAGCAAAACTTGCACACACCAGAAACTCTCCAACCAATCCATCTGGCGTAGTTTACTGGAAAACAAACAACTCGCCAGTAACCTAACCACAGGATGTATTCATTCTACCCAAAAAATAAACCATCCTACACGGGACAGTTGGGAGGATCTAGTTAAGGATGCCGTGGTTATGATCACAAGACACAAACACATGGCGGATCATCAAGGAAAAGCGAAAAGAAGCGAAAAGCTAATAACAGCGAATAAAACAATTCCAACGGATGGAGTCAAATTCACTTTCACCATTAAAAAATTACTAAAAAATTGCTGCAGAGGAAAAAACGCAGAGATGGATACCGTTCGGTTTCTGAAAGGAAAATCAACTTTCCCATACCTGGTGATAATTCAAGCATATTTTTAAGCATATTAACTTTTATTACTTCCTTAGAAACTCGGTTCCGGCATTTTTTTATTCCTCTTTGATCAATGGACTGTGAAATATCAAAGAATTATACGCGGAATCCGGACTTTTAGAAATTGGACCGGATTTTGGAAACAGTAAAATAATAATTGCACAGAATGGAATCTATCGATCGATCGAACCTTTGCTAGCTCTAGTATCACATCTGGAATATGCCTTAAGGACCTCTAATATTTCACTATGCATTCTATCAACTTCTTTCTCTGTCTCATTGCAGTTACTACACATCTTCTAACAGTACGAATGATATGACGCACAGAGGAAGACGCCCTAATGTATAGCTCCGATACTTGGATAAGTATTTAAAGAAATTCCCTATTTAAAAAATAAGTTGTTTGAATTAGTTTTTAAGGATTAAAGTTGCACATTTTTCTAATTTATTATCAAATTGAAGGCGTGCAAAAGCATACAATGCTTCAACGAAACCTTGCGGTGATTCGTTGTTTTCGCATGCGATATTCATCACGAAGTTACGAGGACCGACCCTCAGATCCCTTTGAGTGCTTATTGGAGAGCACCTCAAAGTGCAGAACTCCGTCCGTCGGATGGGACGTTGAACTGTGTGGCCCCTTGGCGCCCTTCGTCATGAGAGTAGGATAACGCCAAACGCTGGATTTCTCTTCACCCTTCCTCCATTCCCCAAAATGGTCATTTCCACGCCTAATGCCATCCACTTTAATAGCCCAAATGAGCTGGATAGTCGGTCGTTTCCAGGGCTTCGGAGCCTAGATCGTGGGTCAAGCCGTGGGCTCCGAATTCAGCTCGTTTATTTCTTAGCTCCATCCCTGCTCCGGTCAAACTTATTGTTTCAACAAATTGTTATTATTTTTATACTTACATATTAAAAGATTTTCATGGTTTTTCATGTAAAAATACGAAATATCTTCCCAAATTAAATTTATTTCTTACAAAATAATTTAAAATATTTACAAAGGATTTAAAATT
Organism: Pyrrhosoma nymphula; assembly: GCA_963573305.1. NCBI lineage: Eukaryota > Metazoa > Arthropoda > Insecta > Odonata > Coenagrionidae > Pyrrhosoma > Pyrrhosoma nymphula. Next base: position 120,740,729 of record OY754331.1, on the reverse strand, counting down.
CTTCGGAAGGAATTGATTCACACACAAGTTTTCGTATTTTCATACAATGCCAAGGACAACATTTTAACACCATCTAAAAGACTTGAGTAATTTAGAAACTTTCAGTCCATAAAAAGTTAACGAAATGAAATTAATATAATTACGGTGTGTCACCGGCACCTGCATCGCTAACAAGGTTATTTAAAAATCGGATTTCGAAGCCGGAGCGGGAAAGTTATATAGTTTCGAGCTGCGGCTCCGACTCGAGCAAAAATGTAGAGCTCCGGATAGCTCCAGCTCAAAAGCACTTGACGTCTCCCCAAATCACTACCAATAAGAACGCAATGCAATCCACACAATTACTGAAGTTGATTACCGCAGGGGTCGCGCAGTGAGCGAACGCGGAAACCTCACGGCCTGACGGTCGGGGTTAACCCCACGGCGGATGCCGGGGCGGGCACAACATCACTCGGCCCGTCGGCCGTGACGGACGCGTTAAAATGACTCCTCAGCGCATACATCTCCGGTGATCTCACTGCGAAGATAAGCCAGAGTGGATGGCCGCGATTCTACATCGCACCAAAGAAACTTGGCTACTTCTCCCTCATGTAGCGAAAGCCGAAAGTATGGGAGATGCCGACGAGGTAAAGTTAAATTCCAAATGAATATGAATGCGGAGTGGATTGGCAAGATAAATCAAAGGGTATTTTGAAAACTTTTTCATTATCACAAGCCTAAAACAAAAACTTGAATGGGAGTTACTATCAGAACGTAGGTTAAATTCTGGATGCAATCTTACAAGGGAGTTTGAAGCCAGTCTCTTATCTGAAGACGTCAAAACTATTTTTCGAAAGCAGAATTTATACAGCCATAAAAATAAAAATAGGGAATTATTAAGTGCCGAATGGAGATGGTCAGAAAGTGATTTTTCCGAAAACATCAGGGATCGTCACGACCTTCATGAAGACTGATGAGATAAGACGATCAGCAGGAAGAGTAGTAAGCTGCTTCTCAAAAACATTTATCTTACAAAGGGCCGTTTGGGCAATGTCTGGTTACAGACTTGACAACAGCTAGAGCCACGGCTGTACGTCAAAATCGACTGTATTACCGTGACTCTTGCTTCGACTAAGGTACACCATTAACTATACCCTGTGCAACCTGCTTTAACCAAACCGAAAATAGCAATATGTCTCGCATGGCTGATTTATGCATGTATGGCTGCAATCAACCCATCAATTCACACAAAAAACAAAGGTTCTAAAATGTATAACAATGTGATCAGGCAGCCATTGCATGCCAGATAAAAACTTCATCCTCACCTTTGACGTAGTCCACCCTCCACACATATATTTATCACCTGAATATCTGTTTGCTGCGTCAAGTGTACTATGCCCACAACACAGTTTACAGAAAACGACGTCCGAAAATTGTAGCTAGTTTAAAAAAATATGTAATATCAAAGGGGTGAAAATTAATTACTTACCCACAGATTGTTAAGGACTTAGCACACAATACATACACACATGTAGCCCTTGATATTTCTTAAGTTCCTGCATCAATAACGCATTTAACCACTTTTCGGAATTAACATACTTAACACAGAAAACGCAGATGTGTAGATGTAAGTGGGGCCGAGAAGAAAAGAAGGCGATAATCCAAAAATGGACGGAAAAGAGCCGAGACGGTACATGATGAACTCCGTGGAGGGCACAACTGGATGATAATGAAGGGTGTAGGGAAAGAAGTGCATGGCGGTAGAGGGAAAAACCTCAAGGACTTTCTCATTAGTCGTGTCTCCCTTTCCCTCTCGAGGTAAGAGGCGAGGATGAGGTTTGGGATGTGGGGGAGGGAAGGAGGTCAGATCGAGAAAGGGTTCGAGGTCACGAGTTCATCTCACTCCCTGCCTGGAGAAAGAGGGAGAAGGGGGAGAGTGCGCACGGGGTAAACGCTCTCTGGTGGCGAGACGAGGTATCAAAAAAGACGCTGAGGTGAAGTAAGGAGTGTTTAGTCGCGGGAGGTGTGTTTCTCCCGCTGAAGGGCAAGAGAGTGGCCGAGAAAAGGGCAATATGTACATACTTTCGAATCGCGCCCTTTAAACGGAGGAAAAAAGAGATTCAATTCCCCTCCGGGATTGTGCACCCTCGCGACCTGCTAGACACAGAATCGAGTCTAAGTTCATCACAGTTCCAGGCTGCCGAGCGAGACGTATTTTAGGTAGTTTGAGCGAGATATTTCCCTAGTCATAATGGAGACCATATTCGAATTTTATTTATTAATTTCAGCGTCTCTAAGAAGTTTGAATTAAATACTTAAATATTAATGGCACCAACATGTAGTTATGCATGATGAAATTCTCAGTACTTAAATAAATATAACTACATAAGTCTCTTAACTTGACTCATTTTTTCACACAGTATGGTGAAAACGCCTTCAAAACAAGTTTTTTTGCGATTCGCTAAAAATTACTGCGGTGAGTGATTGATTAATTTTTATAAATAGCTGAGAAAACAAAACTATAAACCGTTTGTTTTTGGACGACATCTATGCGTTATAAATTCTTAATTTTTTCAATATTCTCTCTCAGAACCGCACAGCCGTAATCTATCTAAAGTTTCAACTTTGATTTGTAAATAAATTGTTGCTAGGATTATTTCCGCTGTAAACAAGCTTTTCTATAAATTACCGCATTCTTTTAAAATTTTCAATTCCCATCGACGACGCCACAGACGAGTTTTATTTTAGAAATAACGATGCTTCTTTTGCATACGCTATCGAGTCATTATCGACAGCGTTACCGCGTTCGACGTCACATGTCTGGGACGTCACACGCTCTGGAGAAAACTTCCCCACATATAATCTCTCTATTGTATCCGTGCTCGAAGGTTTACACCTTTTTTAAAAGTGATTTTTTAACTAAATAAAATAAGAAAAACTTTAAGACGTGTACTCACTTTGTCTATTCACTAAAACAAATGTTTTCCCTTACGAATGTATTCCTTACTTAAAATGTTGTTTTCAATGCGCAGTAGTTTGCCAATTTTAATGCTTTCAACATTCCTCGGGGTTATCAAGCCGCACTTTTCTACGGCATAGGTTCCTATTTTAAAACGTTTTTATTAGGTTGAGTTCTTGTCTGTCTGTTCTGTAAAAATTTTACAATCGATTTTTAAGTAACTTCCCGATGAGCTAGAGGCTTAAAACTTTAAACATATTTCAGAACTAGATGATAATGCAATAATATATATTAAATATTACAATATAACATATATTATAAATGATGCATACAATATATACATAATATAATGTAATATAATACAATAATTTTAAATTTAAAACGCTAAAAAAACGTTTTTATCGTAAAAACGCTTTTTTCTTTAAAATTATTTCTTCATCAATAGAGTAAACGGAGCGAACAATTTGGAGCACCTTTAACTACCCAGAACCATACGCTGTGTGAATGACACTTGCCTAAATTACTCAGTGGAAACGACGCATTAGAAATATGTAATATGGAAGTTAGTTTGGAAAGCAAATCGAACGCCAAGGAACCCTCTCTCTCGTTGAGTTTTAGTGAAGAGTCTTCAGAAAAATCACGCGCCTGTTCTTCGATGGTTGCGGGAACCGAAGAAATAGTTGGATGGATAATTGTCCATAACGCCGGGTTCTCCTAATGGGACAATTTCGAACACATGCAGCCGTCCGTCCAAACGGCTCCGGTGAACGCCGCGCCGCTCGCCTGCAGTCAATACTTCCACGAACGCTCAATTTTCCGGACGATATTTTCCGAATTTCACCATCATTAGAGAAATCATTAACTTCCATCTTTATGTTTGTTTTCAGCGGCAAATTGAGAGACATTATAGTCGGCATAGGAGGAAGACCATTCTCTCGCATTGAGCCAAAGGGTTCTCGGGAGGAGGTCCCAGTGGACCGTGAATAAAAACAAATTAAAGAGTCAGAGCTGGGAAAAAAAACCACCGCAAGACGTATTTTGGACGGAAACTGCATATTTAAATCGCATATTAAATATTCAAAGGCAATCATCTAGCGTATTTTTTATGAGAAGTACTATAAGTTTCAAAAATAAAAAAATACATGAGGATAGTAACGCAGAACTTCCATTCCTGTAGTTCCAACATCACCTGCAGGCATCAATCCGAAGATCGGTTTGCAGCAGCTCTGCATTCTACTCTCCTCTCAGCCAATCGCTTCATTCCTACACAATTCTTCATTTTGACTTCCTTTATAATTTTCCCTATGTATTCCATTCTTGGTCTTTCTCTGTAGATCATCCAATCTATTTCTACTACCAACATATTTCTCAATAAGCTATTGGGTTGCAAAATATGTCTTAATTAAAAATAATCGACTAATCAATTCACTTCGTACTTTTATAAGCAATAAGTATATTCTAAAATACATTAGATATCCTTCAAAATGATGCACGTGTAAATGAAATACTATTTTTGTTTCCTTCCCCAGATTTATCTATTTATTAAATCTGTGTAAGGAAACAAAGTTAGTATTTCATTTACGAAATTCAACTTCCACCTAGTTGAGCCTGAAACAATGGAATGACGCAAGTGGCTCAAAATTTATTAAGGAAAAATTGTGAGCAATTTTCCCCCAATATTATTGCTAAAAATACTGGAATACTCTATGAAATAATCACCACCCTTATCTTAGCTTTCAAAGTCACGCTACATGCAGCTGATTTTCTAAGAAGAATATACATACCCAGTATAATTGATGGGAAGTTTTTTAAATTGTGTAAATTTTATTGATGTGTGTGTGTGTGTTTTAAAGTGGTCATCAAATTACATGCTCACACTAATAAATACTTTTATTGCGTGACCGGGAAATCATACGTACCAATTGTAAAACTAAAAATCGTTTCTACGCAGGAAGCTGGTAGCACAAGAGAAGGTACAATTAGGGACCGCTAAAGATAAAAAAATAGATAAGTTATATCACCAAGGAAAACTGAATGCTCAAAATAAAAAAGAATTTGATTATCAATGTAAAAGTTAACTTTGTCGAAAACGAAGCATAGCCTACCCGCAAATCCTCAACTGCGATGGAGCTGATATCGCCTTCATCTTTTTCGGGGGTCAATTCTCAACATAAATCACATCTCGTGATGATTTACGCATGCGAAAACAACAGATAACCGCAAGGTTTCGTTGAAGTATCGCATGCTGCAATGCTAATTGAAATTTTCCCTACAGAAATCATGACACACGGACTGCATGCAAAGACTGGTTCGACGAAACCATATACCTAAACACTGTAGTTATCGCATGCGATAATTATCACAGCTTTCAAGAACTAACCACAACACTCTCCGGTAGATTCCACGAGAAAGTGCACTGTATTCTCCTGGAGTGCTCTGTAACACGGTCGCAGACTCCTTGGATGGCATGATATGGGTCACACAATATGAGCGCGCTTCCAACGGAGCATATTGGCACCTTCGAATCTGGCGCAGTATCACGCGAAAGGAGCGACAAAGGGTGAAAGCAGAAAATGCGCACAGGTGTCTCATCTTCTTCGGGGAGAAAATGCAGAGACGAGAAAGGGTCTTGCACGCGGAAATTTTCCGATACAATTACCATATCGAGCAAGCGAACAGCAGTCACGGCGGCGACCTGGAAACTAAACCAAGGCGATTGCGGGAACCGTTTCTAACGGCAGAGTATGACCGTGGGTATCACCTGTACGATATGAAACTGAGAAAACCTCGAGGTATGTATGGAAAACATGGGACAATGACGCTGGAAACCAACCCCTATCATCGCATCCTCGGCCTATAGGTACATCGGGGTCTTTGAACCAGGGCAAAAATTAATTCGATGGAGACATCGGAATGCAGTCGCCAAAGTATTACATTAACCAAGCACCATGCCTTTTATCAGGTTTTTTTACACAATCGATACATATTATAGTTTGCCTTTCTACCTTGAAGACTTAGTCGCATTATAAATGTACTGAAATGAATTTCCTTCACTTTCTTCAGGTTAGAATAAATGCAAACATATTCAAGCAAATCTTTAAGGCCTAATCACGTTATAAAATTTTGTTAATAGCATTTCCTTAATTTCTTTTTTAATTGTCATAATAAATGTAAACATTTATGTTAATCTTTGAGGGGGAGAAATTATCGCACTATACATTTTGTTATTCCAAAGCTAGATTTAACAGATGAGAAGTCTAGGATCATCGAGTAGTTTTCACTCTGAATTGTTTTTCCAGATAACAATTAGAGGAAGGAAGAACAAAGAAGTACAACACAATTAATAATAAGGAAATCATTTTCCCTAAACTCTACACATTGTAATTACTTTTCTAAAAGAAGAAAATATGAGATCAATGAATTTATCTAGCTGAAAGCATGGGAATTATAAGATGCTTTGATGAATTTCCTTTTGTTCTACATTTTTCGAGATACATTTTACTATTTTCCCGGCATTCATTTAGCTCTGAATCTGATTTGGCGGGTGGATGGAAATATTTATTGTTTTGCACTGGTTTCCTTAGTTTGTGCTTTTATTTAAATGTATCATACCTTCTGGATATGAAAAAAGCAGAAAAAATTATTTTGAGATCAGAAAAAAAGGTAAACTACCGAAATAATAAGATTGACCACACCAAATCCTATGATTTAAGGAAAAAAAGGGCACTGTCCGACGTCCGTCTGTAATACCATTTCTTTCCATTACTGCGGATTTAATACGCGATAACGAGCGGTATTTGAATACTGATGATATACGGAAATGTCCCCGAACTGCTTAACATTGGTCCTTAAAAAAACAATCGCATCAATCAGTACCGAGTTAATGGAAACAAAATTGCGCAACTAACAAATCATTGGCGTACCGCGGGATAAAAAAACAATCGACGATCAGATCACGAACAGGCGCAACTAATGGTGGCGGCATTAATGAATGAATCAATTTTCCCTCCGACGACTGGCACCACTTCAAACCTCTCGACGTAATAATGATCCTTGACTATACCGTCGCAAAGATCCCCTTTTCGATTAATTATTCCATTAATTTGGATTAATTCGATCGCTGATCTCGCATTAAAAAGACGAACCGACGTCGACTGCCCCAGCTGTGGCAAATTGTGTAAGGAAGACACAGACCATGCAAAGTCGACTGGAATACGAAATCGACAAGATGACGTTAACTTTTTATAAAAGCCGATGGAACGTTGGAGCCGATGGAACGTTGGGAGTATCCGACAAAGAATTCATTGAAATTAAGCTGATGGAGGATAAATTAACATCGGTCTGCAGGCACGAGAAAATAAAGAAAGAAATGCAAATCACAGTCACTTTCACGTCACTTCCACCGACAATGTTGCAGCACAGAGAAGAAATGCGCTGGGTCGTTTGTGGATCAAATCTGAGATATTGGTAGGTTTCCGTTCGCTCTAGTGCGCTAATCACTTCGCAACACAACAGCGTACTTGTCTTCTTTTCGATACAGACCCTGCGAACTAGGCAGCGCACTTCAAAACAGATCGGGAGCATAGTTAGCGTGCACAAAAACAACAAAAAATGTCGATAATCGCACCCAAGATAGATTTTTTCGGTAGATTTTCCCTGAAGGCGCCAAACATTTATATTTTAAAAGTTTTAATAACTCTGTGGTAAGAAGCTTATGTTTTCAAATACTTGAACAAATTTGTTCAAGTATTTGAACAAATTTTCGTTGAACAAATTTGATGACTATAAACAAAAGATTTTACCATAATTGTTGTGCACACTCCGAATGCTTCCTGCCGGCATGTTACCAAACATTTTGCCAACGCACATCGTTGTATTCAACGTCGTTCGTGTGCGCAGATATGTTCCGATGCGCGCTATCTTCAAAACCTTGATTGAAAAGCTCTCACGTGACATATAGTGACATACGGTGACAAAGAGGATTCGCATCAGAATAACAAATCGCAAAAAAACGGATTCTGGAAATTTCACCGACATTCTCGCGCGTTTCACACTAGGCACTTTTAATGGTGCGAGTAACTAAATGAAAAATGGCAACTTGTGATAATTAATTCGATATTCTGATCACGAATCTTATCACCGTTTACCAGCAAATAGGGATATTACGGAGATAAATATAGCTGAAGTTTTGAAAGCCATTTTTTTATATTTAAGGTAAAAGAAGGGAATGACAAAAAAACGCAGTGGTTTCTCCGAAGGATAGATCAAGACTTCAAATTATCTTCTAAAGACGATGCCTGCGATAAAATATTGTGTGTTGCAGACTAGCAGACTGATAAACCTGTCAAAAATTGTAAACTCATAAAGTTTGGTATATCTTGCTGTTTTTGAAGTTGTTGCTTGGGAAAATAAATAAACTGGGATTCGACTACTGGAATGGAATTGATTTGTAGAACTCGTGTTTCTTTTCAGTGTTCAATTCGATGAATTTTCCCGTCATATAAACCATTTTCTCTCTGAAAATAAATAAAAAAGCATGTTCAGGAAGTGATACCGGTTTAAGCCATGGTACTACCAATAGTACAAGGTAAGACGTTCCCGTGACCAAAAAGAGTCCATTTTGCGCATGACGTCACGCAGCTGACACGAGCAGCAAACGACTCGAGAATACGCAGTCATGAAAAATGGATGAAATCTTCGATCATTTAGTTTTTAGCAACGACAGAATAAAGTATATACTTGCATCCTTAAGTACCTACTGATAAACAACAAATTTGATCGGAAATAATTAGTAAATTACTAATTAACCTACGAGCTAATTAGTAAATGTTTAGTTAGAGAAAACAATCTTGTTTACAGCGGAAATAACCCTAGCAACAACTTATTATCAACTATAAGTTGTCTAGTATCCGGAAAACCTGGACCCGTTTCGCCCTTGTAGAAGCATTAATTGGATATCTAAAAATAACTTCTGTTCCCTCATATGTTTCCCCGCATTGTTGTTGTCTGCAATACAACACACAAGTACCAAATTACACAATGCCATCCGTATCTAGCTAGCGCTCGATGTAATCCAAACCACGTCACAGCGTTCGACCCAAACGATGCGCAACGACCTATCTTGTATTTAAGTACCATGGTGTAAGCCTTACTAGTCTCAATTCTTGAACATCGTAGTAGGGAATACAAAAATGGGGCTTCAGATAAAGTGTTTAATGAATGGCATCTTTAGAAATCATTCCGAGAAAGTGACGCGTTTTCAACTCTTAAAATCCCAATTCTTCACGGTATGGTGAACTGCTACCCCGAGGTGTCCTTTCCGGGGCCGTGAAAAAGAGATCGAAATCCGGGAAAGGACATCAAATCTGTGACACGATGGACTTGATAATTGACAGGAATTAAGGTCGAGGCGATGAGCGGAAAAACGTAAGAAAAATAAAAAAAATCACGCGTTAACAGCAACGATGAAGACCTTGATCGTCACTTCCGACGCGCGAAACCAGCTCCTGGAAATGCGATACTGAAAAAAATGGGTCATGAACATAAAAATCGCTTGCGGAGTACGTCGTTGAGGCAATAAAAAGAAATCACCGTGCCCATCAACAGAATGTGATTCCGTCTACGTCGCGCTTTTGGTATCTCGTTTGGCATCTTGACGTTTCCTGGAACGGTTTCTTTGATATCAAAACTGATAATCCAGTAACCTGTTTGCTAAGCCGTACACGGCTATTTCGTTTTTGGATATAATTCGTCAACGACTATGCGGAAAGAAAGAGAGGAGTGTGGTAAAATACCACTACTACATATGCACATCATGATCCGTTGATCATGAGAGAAAAGGACCATACGATAATCAGTCTACACCTGTGGCCTTATTCAGTAAGCACTCGACACGGTCGAACCTCGGAAATTCCGTGGATATGACGTCAAAACCCCCGACAAACTTCAACTTATGAATGGACCTACTTATTTCCGAGGCTGTGACGTCAACGTTTCGTCATTGTCCACGCTCGGAAATTCCGAGGCTGTACCAAATAACACCCCTGGTGCCCTATTCGGTACGTCCTCGGGATTTATGATCTTCAACAGTGGCGAAATTGTGACGTCACAGCCCCGACAATTTAGATTAGGGCCATTCAAAAGATGAAAACTTTAAGGGGTCGTGACGTCACATCCACCAATTTTCCGGGGGTCAATCGTGTTAAGTCCTTACTAAATAAGGCTCCTGGTTCTCTATTTAGGAAGTTCTCGGCATTTTCGATCCTCGGAAATGGACTTATGACATCACAATACAGTTAAATTCATAGGGCTATTTTTAAGTCGATATTCGTCGAGACTGTGATGTCACGTCCACGTCATTGTCCTCGAGGTTGAGTCCGTCCTGGATAAAATCCCAAGGCAACCAACCCTTGGGGTCTCATTCATATAAATAAACGAGCCACACAAATTTTGTTGCTTCTAAATATCTACTTTCGCCTATTTCAACAACTCTCCGCTCTCCTTAAGTGGTTCACCCATGAAGTCAATTTATTTAGAAAATTCCGTTATTTTTATATATTTACATATGTATAGTATTTTTAATGTACATTTCACCCAACACTAAGATCAAAAGTGCCTTTTATCATGCTATTTTTGGCATAATTCATCCTCGAAACTGGAGATTTTAACATGGGCTCTTATGGAGATAGCGTAGACTACAGCAGAAAAACGTCAATTCGAACGAGAAAGGATATTTATGCTTTCAATTAAAACTGTTTGAAAGAAAGGAAAATTCCCGAGAAACCGAATTAAAATAAAATATAGGAATCTTACCAACTTATTTTTTTAATGTTTAGCAAATCACTACAGTAATTTAAGTAAAAATGCTGTAATTCCATGCAAATGGCGCTGATGTCGGCTCCGATGGCAGGGAAATAGTGTTCAATAAAAATATATTCGTGGAATAATCTGCATATTTTGTACCTTGACTTTGGTTTTCTAAAGGTAACAAATTTCATCAGCGAAAGTAGGATTTTTAAACCAAATAAAAATGTGGAATTTAGTAGTTGTTTTGACTCACACCGTCGCTGAAATAGGCTGAACTTCAATTAATACTGAAAGACAAGCAAGATTCGTACAAAAATAGAAATTCCTGCGGTCTGACGAAGTGAAGTCAGGTTTGGAAGTCACGGGATACGAGAAACTTTTCGATAAAAAAACACTGAAAAATTAAAAATCTAAAAATCACGTAGGCGTATTTTTGCATGTCCTATTATGATTACTTATGTAATATTGAAGATGAGGGGGCTAATAAAATGTTGAGATATTCCTTCAGGGGTCGACGTTCTAAAAAGGTTGGGAACCCCTTCTATAACCGAATGCCTAAATAAAAAAACAGCGAAATGACGGAAGGACCCAAAAGGATGCGTCCACCAGCGAGAAACAAGAAATTAACTTTTACTAGAATTTTCTTTTCTCTTTGTCAAGCTCATGCCAAGCTCATTTCTGCAGCACAAATCAACCTGAAAACAAATTCAAACGTGGCCACAGAATAAAGAATATATTTATACGTAACGGCGCAATTCATCATAACCAACTCTAAAGGATAACTTTTGCCATCCTTGGTATTAATATTGGTCGGATAACATTTAAACTGATTCGCATCGCACTCAAGAACGAGTCACACAAACAATTGCGCGTCTCTAGGTCTACTCTTACATATGTACATTTATTCATCTTTAAGCACACTATTTCCTTCCCTAAAAATCGCTTACACTTCGATTTAAACTCAAAGACAAGCAAGAATTTGACGATAATATAAATGCCAAGGAATGCGACGGAACGGATTCTGTTTTGTGATCCAAGGAAATTAAAAAAAAAACAATCCGAAAGTGATTTGCTCCCGGCTCGTTTGTAGCGCCAAAAAGTATAAACAAGAAGGCGGGAGCGCACGATTAAGCCAACGGCTTAGCGGATCCAAAAAGACTAATCGGGAAGTTGGCAAGGAGCAGACGCTTCGTGGGCCAGGAAACCAAATCAGTCCGCGGCGAGATGCACTGGTCCGTTCGTCTCACACACACACACAAGCGTGTGATAAGGGATAATAATGGAAGTAGGGGAAGAAAACCCCAGGGGGGCGGAAGGGGGAGGAGAGGGGGACTACTGGTAGGGGTAGTGATGCCCCTTTTACACTCCCCCTACGGTCATCCTGGAGGGCGCCTTTAAGACCCCTCACTGCCTCCACTTCCGGATTAGAGTGAAGAAAATAGGCCGACCAAAAGGAGGAGTAGGAGGGGTAGGAGGTGTTCGAGGGGAAAAGAAGCATTCTTACTGAGCCGGAGGCAAGTCCCCTTTTATCCATTTGATTTAAGCGCCTAAGGGAGGAGCTCAAAGAGAAGTACGAGGTGGAATTAATTAACCGTGGCGTGCAGGATAAGTCACAGGATTGGAAGCAAAGCAAGCTAAACATAGCCAGTTTCAATCATGGCCTAAAATCAATAGCTATGCCTGCGACAGCGCCCATCCCGAAAGGAAGATGCAGAGTTGGGTCCATAATGATGTGCAATGCGTAGAATGTGTAATGCAAACAAGACATTTAAGGCGTCACCACATGAAATGGCATCTTCCTTGTCCATAATTAAATAAAAACATATAATAGACAACTTCAGGCTCAGCGTCGTGTAAAAAAGATATTTTTCTTAAAAAACGATAACTTAATATTTATCTACAGTATAGTTTATCATAGACCATGGTCTATGCAAATCATCTCCATTCGCATGCAATTTCTTTCACTCACCTAGAAAATGGCTATGATTATCGAGGCCATGGCTGGTAGTAAATTACAGTGTGCATAAATGCTAACATATCGTTTTTATTGAAAATATAAAGAATAAGAACAATTTTAGAGCAATCACTGAATTATTGCGGGCATTGAGTTTCGGGATTAGCTATCGATTACACCTAATTCTCGGTGACTGAAAATAGATCTGTGGAAATATCTATGAGCGGGGAAATTTAAGCCCCTTGAACTAGAGGACGCTCGTACTCAAAGTTCGGGTTTGATTGTCCTGAGTAGTATTTACCAACTCCATCGTCCATGGTAATTATTATTGAATTTAAACGCTACGGACACGGTGTACACTAGGAGCAAAAAATGAGTAACAACATGTGCGACGAATTCCAAGACGGCGTTACAAAAGAAAAGGTCGTTCCCATCGCTGACGTCAACAACTAACGTCAAAACAGATGAATTATTAATTTGGATGCCCTTCAAGATAACTTCCTGGTTTCTAGGGCAAGATTAAGAAACCTTATAAACCCTTACAAAACTCCAATAATACTGATTTTTTCCTCACAAATATGTTAAGATAAAAAAATAGCTGTAAATCAGTAGTGGTAGTAAAATATTGGACCAAATTAAACTGTTTAGTTTAATTATAATTAATACACAATTATTTTTAGGCCGTGTTTCGGATGTCCAAATTTCTACAGAGATACTATACAAGGATCCGTCCACAGGCAATATTTAAATTCCAGAAACAAGAGCAATAATTAGAAATACGAGGCAACCAAAAAATCATAAAAGAACATCTTAACACATCTATTTAATCTAATTAACAACCCAGTACATAACAGGTTTTGTACCAAGTGCCTCTGTATTACTGATTTCTTCTACGTCAGCCTATTCCTTCATTGGTCATTTATCCCAGTAACATCCATATAATTCACCACAGAGATTGAAATTCGTCATGAAAAACATCATTAGGCTTGACCGGGATCCGAATCCGGATATCCAAATTGCAGCTAAAAATTCTTATCTCAAATAAATATGGCTTTGCGGTGTAGCTGGCTAACACACCTGACCGGCATTTGGGAGATCTGGGTTCGAATACTGGTCAAGTGAAACGATTTCGTTCATGGCAAATTTGATCCTCTTTGGAGTATATTTTTGCACCCGTGTACTTGACTGCATACCACACTATCCGGTAATCGATATGAATGGATATTAATTAATATAATGCTAATGGATATTAATAATCAACAACGTTTTCTATAGAAAAGAACTTCCAAGACTAATAACATTCCTCTGCTATAGGTTATCCATTCTCAAACAATCTACCGATGTAGTTACCAGCGTAAATTTGTGGAAGATTTATGACCGAATGAAACAGTTTGAAAGTCCACATGTACATATTAATCACGGACAGGTTTCGACGCTTAATTGAAGGACTTTAAGAAGGCGCTAAAGATTGAAACCTGGTCGTAGTTAAACATTATAATACGAGGAATTTCATTTAATAAAGACTTTCTAGGATGAACCCTTCCTCTCATACCATCAGCTCTTCCATCACATGTTCCGTGATTCTGATGTTTTGAGTTTTATTTTTTTTTTTTAAGCGAACGTCAACCCAATCTCCTATGAGACAGCTGGAGAATATGTTTTATATTAAATTCCAACGCAATAGCACGCATTGCGTAAGTCAGAGCGTAAGAGAGACTGAAACGCTAAGGAGAAGAGCACTTGAGCGTTGACGGAAGCCGTCACGGAATAATCACCCGACAAATGAGAGGATTTTAAGCGTTTGACGCAGCAAAGGGGGAGCACACATGGACTCAAACGATTCCGCAATCTGTCCAACGATACATACAGATTTCTCTCTGAGTGATGTAAATGCGCACATAAAACCACAGAAAAACAAATGAATTAACCACGACGGCGCGCCGTCGCCACCTTCATACCGCAACCCAGTCTCGTATTCTGCGGACGTCAAATGCCACAGAGGCGCACTGTAACGCGAGACGTAAAGAAAGAACCGAGAATGGATGTATGGTTCAGGATAAGCTATCTACGCACTGCAGGGGGAATAAGATCAAAACAGGAAGTGGAAATAAAGTGGGGGCAAAGAGAATGAAAAGTTGTGAAACTATAGTGTTTTCCACATTCAGTTGTCAGTGAGGGCCTTATGAAGAACATTGTTGCAAAGCTTACGCTCAGTATGCTCACCTCGAGGCCACGGAAGCAACCATTTCATGCACCGCGCTAAATTTAATGAAGTTACTTCGGTGAATAATATTTGAATGTTAGAAGACTCTTAAAATATGTACAGTTACCATACATCATAGCACTATGTTAATATTCCTGCTGCTATTGGCAAAATAGCACCTCCGGCCATAGGGAGTTTTACACTGGAAACAAATACCCATAAGAGCCCATACTTCAACAAAATGCGGAACGCCCAATATATAAAACTATCGGAGGCATTCTACCAACAATGTTATGTCCTTGAAAAACTCCTCCACATAAATTTCCACATTGTCGAAATAGGAAAATATATATTGTTTCGGTGAACATAACGAAAAACTGAATTTGTTCGAGGAAAACGACCCGTCCAACGTGACCGCGCATAATTCGTCCAGTAACAAAGTATATTATTTTGTCGCATGCATAACAGGTTTCCTTGTTCTTAAACCAATCGTCAAGTTGCCGCATGAATTACAATATTCTCCGAATCGGAATAAATCGACTGCAAAACCAATCAATTGAATTCTAATTCTGCATTCTAATTTCTATTGCTTCAATATTTCTTTTTTCTAACGGGAAGAAATATTTCATCTATTCTCACCTTAATTACATGATTGTGAGCATTCATTATTAGGAAATCTAATAGATGGCGATTTGGAGCGCGAAAGTGATGCGTATTTCTTTCGTTAAAATGATCCACCAAACATTGGTACTGCACGTTCGTTCTCCTACCACTGGGCATAAAATGTTACGTTGCGAGAAAATTATTTTCAGTTAACACGTGTTTTGCTTGATGAATATGCAACCTAAACCATTCTTTTAACAGATGCACAACTAGCAAAACTGTTACATTAATTATGGACGATTGCGCATTTTGATTGCTTAATCATTCCAGCATTACTGTGGCGTTCGGATTAACTAAGTCTCCCATTTATTCAACAGGGAAAACAAATGAATTATCCACGACGGCCTCGGGTCTCGTCCGCGGACATTTAAGGTCACAGAAACGGATGGGAGAAACACAAGATAAGAATACATCGGGAATAGTAAACCAAAAAAAGAGATACACTCCGCGCTTCTGTAGGAGGAATCTCTCATCCCAACTCTACGTGCGACGGTGGCCGACAAAAACGAAACGAAACCCCCATCCCCCCACACTGCGCTCGCCCGTCCGTCGTTTGCCTCATCCCGCTTCATTTGTTTCTCGTGTTTTTTTACCGAGCCACCCTGACGCACACCAGCGCGGCGAGAGTGACACCCAAGCCACCGGGCCACGAAGCGCGCGCGCGCGAACGTCAGCCCTATAAAAGCGGGAAGGGCCGGGAAACTTGCCAGCGTAAGAAGTAGTCCCTCCCTCCCTGACACTCCTCCTTGGACGGCGTAGAACGTCTTCTGAAGGGGGTGGGGGACCGCCAAAAAAAGAGACGCCCATCACACCCCGAACGCCCTCTTGTGGGTATCTTGCCAAAAAAAATAAGTTTTGGGAAAGAAAAATATCTTTTAAACCTCCTCCTCTCCTTGCATCTCTTGCCCCCACACTTCCCTCTCCTGCCTCCGAAACGCACTTCTTTAACCCCCCTTTCCCTCCCCAACCGACTCGCACGCAAATAAAATACGCGGAGCCAGCGGTTAGGTGCGTACGTCGCGTCTCGCCCCTCTTCAAGAGTCCCGGGTTCGATCCCCTAATCCCTTCTCCATCCTCCCGGCTCCCTCCCCCCCCCCCACTCCACACCCTCCGACGGACGAAACTTGACGGCTCTGAATCATCGTCCAGTTTTAAACCACAACAAACCTCTTCCTCCCGAACGGGGGTGGGGGGAAGCTCTGTGGAGAGATCCTGCGAACTCCGCTAAACATCCAACTGAAATCCCACCTTCAGAAAGCGTTCCCTTTCTCCGAGAACGTTAGAAGAAAAGCGTTTTTCTTGGATAGTGCGAAAAACATGAGCGGAATTCCGCGGATTATTCATCGCGGAGAAGTTTATTTCATTAAACTAATTTCTGAGAGAATTGAACATAGGTAACGAGGAGGGTACTAAAGTAAAAATCCACTAAGGAGCACTGAAGCCCTGAGTTACTAAGGTAAACAGCTCGGCTAAGGAAACTGCATGTACGACATACGATAATTACGTTATAAAATACAGCCTTCAGTCTGGAAAAATGTGGCATGCTAATAATGATACCGAGTGATTTCTCACTCAAAATATTTATTCATCAACGTTTGACGCAAATACCTAAAATTAATAGATTTCTTAGCACTGCGGAAAAATACATTTAGCGTGAAAAAACAAAAAGCTTCAGCTTGTGAACTAGTGGAAATAAATTTAGAAACGTAGCACAACTGAAAATCTCTTCATCTGAAAAGAAGAGAAAGGATGCAAATAGCTTTTAAGGCTCGGAGATTGATAATTTCGAATAAAATAGGACCGTAAACGGCAATAAAAATAATGGAAAGTGGGAAGAGGACATAGATTGGATACATTCAAATTGAAAAGGAGAAAACAGACGAAAAACTCATAAAGAGACACTGAGATATCATGAGCCACGGGAAAAGGGAGAATGTAGGGTCAGAGGAGGAGATGGATGAAATTTGAATGACGTTCACGAGGAAAGGAAGTATAAAAATCTAAAGGAGGAAAGCATTCAACGCACTCTCTACTCGACAGCAATTTGGGAGGAAACACATGATATCTCCCTGAAAATATTCAGTGACATGTCGGGAAGGGGTTGTCCGGAAGCCTACTTATTCTTCAACAGAAAACCTGAAACTGGTTCCTCTCAAACATTAGCAAGGAAGCCACAGTCAAAAAAACGGAAGACTAGGAGAAATTTCACAAATTATACACTGCAGTACTAGAAATTTCACAAATTATACACTGCAGTACTATCGATTTCTAGTCGAAGGACATCTCAATTGGTGCGTGATGATGCTCGTTAAGTCTATTCGTCGAAACTGGTTTGGCCGTGAGTGATTCGAGAAATTTTACTGAGTTTTTCGCTTCACTTGAATGTTTCACAAAGACAGAATAACGCATTACGTGAAAAATTAGTCTCGCCTCATTGGGGAGGCATGGAGGGACTTCAGGCGTAGATAAATTATCAGAAATACACGAGTTATTCATCATCGGAAATAATTGGAAGTGATGGATGATATTATTCGTTCTTCAAATGGTCGATACTAAGTATTTCCGAGCATAAAAAAATGCATATTCATGTAGTGTGCATGAAAGACACTTTTAAAAATGCATGATATTGGTTTGGGATACCCTGCATTAAATAAATGCAGGGCATTGAAAAACATGTTACCACGTATGTCTGGAAAAAGGTAGTCATCCATTGGAATATTCGCGTACACGAAGAAAATGAGTAGATTAGGCGAGGAATAAAAGAAAACTTTGATTATTTAATTTTATTTTACTTGATTTTAATGAAATATTCTTCAATTAAACGCAATAGACTCTTGTCTATGTCAACACAGGCTGCATTTACTAGTGGAGTCATTCAAATTTCGAGCACATTATCTTGGCGCATCCTGTATTTAGCAATTAAACTGTTTCAGTCAGACAGGCACATCCCCTACGCAGAGAACAAGGTAATGGACATGAAATATTGATGAGTACATTTATAGCAGGCAAAGTATTAGGCACCTCTACTCAATTCGCAAGCGAGGAAAAGTGCTTTCCGTTTCACGGGTATCACACGATGTATGATAAAAATTAGGCTAGCTAACTAGTGATTTCCAGCGAATACCTTAGATAAGGAAGCTAATGCCTGCATGGTAAATCCAAAAAATGCATACAAGCCTTCATAGCAATGATAATTTAACAAATTATTAGCCGGAAATGATCACATTCCAATTTCACAAAACCCATCTCATCATTTAATCGAAATATATCCCGGAATTAAAATATTTGATCGTATATAATGACGAAAAAGGTAAACTGTCACATACCTATTATTCATTAGAAAGGTGAGCGAAACCATTAAAAATAAACTTAATGCACGCTGCATTGAATATGGACAGCGGTAATAGCTCAGGGTTTCAACTCACATGCATCCAGGAAGTGCGTAAGTATTCTTTCCGGTTGGAAAGTGGACATTCGTACTTTATACAATGATCATATGGCCAAACAAGCCATTTATATGCGCCATTCTTCAAATACTGTGAGACGGTTTCCAGAACCCCAAAATCCGGATTCATAAAATATGATGCGAGTTTGTCTTGCCGTAAAATATTTCTGTATCCTCCATCCGATAGAAATAGATAAAGTTTTGTCACACGGTAGGCATTCATCACCGGACTTTCTAATGCTGACGCTGCCTTTTTTACGTTTAAAAAAAGATTTTTCAGCTTTCCATATTTCTTTCATGCGAACGGTCGTTGGAGCATCCTAGGACGTTGACCTTTCGTGCGGGAATAATTCACTCCCGGCCTTTGTACAGGCGCCCATCACCAAGGCAACGGATATTACCCTTTACTGTACTTCACTCGAAATATGAGAGCCAACGTTTACGGTCACACGGGACTGCTTATACACGAAATTAACAGTTAGGATGGTAATAAAGATTACTTGAGTGGGCCTGAGTACTTATCCCAATTTTCTCATTACATTCTTTCTACATCTACATACTTCCCTGCGACTCGCCGCAGAGGATTGTGGCAGGGGGTGTTAGGACAACAGCCATGGAAAGTGGAGGGAGTGTCGAAAAGGAGGGGGGAGAGGAAAGAGGTGAATTGTAAGTTACCGATGCGTACTAAGTTAGGGCTACGCTCTGCTTTTGTTGCAGTAATTAGTGGTGCGTAGAAATAATGAATTTTTGTTCTTAAGGTAGTTTGAGCGAGATAGTTCTCTAGTCATAATAGAGACCATATTCGAATTTTATTTTTTTAATCTAAGCGTCTGTAAGAAGTATGAAATAAATTACGTGACATAATGGAGCAAAAATATAGTTATATATGACAAAAATTCTCAGTGATAAAATAAATATAACCAAGTAAGTCTCTAACTTGACTCATTTTTTCACGCCGTACGGTGAAATCGCCTTCTCAACATAAAGTTTTTTTGCGATTCTGTAAAAAGTGCTGCGGTGAGTAATTGATTATATTTTATAAATAGTTAAAAAAACATACAAAATATATACCGTTAGTTTTTTGACGAAATCTATGCGATAGAAGTTCCTAATTTTCTCCCTCCGGAGCGCATAGCCATAATATATTCACGCAAAATAGCTTATATTTGTAGGCATATTGCTCGAAGAGTAGTTCGGCAAGGGGTTAATATTTTGATATCATAGGAAATATGGGAGTTTTTTTTCTTTACAATGGCGTCAAATTAATCAAATTCTAGGTGAATTGATTTATCGTTCAAACTAAATTAAGAGTTCGGCAGTCTACTCCTATTATTTTCTCGCTTCCATCAGTACTAGAGATATACCTATACACCGGAGGGACAATATTACATCTATTTACCGAGGGCAGGTCAAAAAAAAAAAATAGTATTCTTTGCCAACGTTTCGGAAGGTAATTCCATCTTCAGGGCAACGACGGGGGTATTAGAAGTTGAACAATAACTTTCGAAAATGAATATACAAAAATCTATTGATATTTACCTCAGAATTATCTTTTTTTAAATCATTTAACACATTATAGTCATTCGGTAGTACATGATTTTTACATGACAATGTTAACCATGAATTATAGTTAACAGCTGTGTGGCACTTACTTTTCTTTTGTAGCAGTTTTTAACGAAGCCTGTGGCTTTCCTTTGTATTTTATTTATTTCACGAATTAAATGTAAAGGAACCAATGAGATTGTATTTGATATTATAGGAGAGTACATTCTTTGCCAATGGACTTTCGGCGAGAGTTGCAAAAGTAGATGGGAGGATGTATGGTAGGGGATTAAGAAAGAAAATAATATGAAACTTGGAATAAAATTAGGGGATACGGGAAATATGCAGACCCAAATTTCGACTTTGAGGCAGGCAATAATATATTAAGGCAATAACATACTAATGTACATGAAAATGAAGTAATTACTCCGAAATACGGAAGTTAAGGAATAGCCACTAAAAAACTACCCATCACTTGGTAATACACGAATTTAGATTCTTTTTGAAACAATGATTTTGCAAGGCAGTCTCAGGCGTAGCAACGTGGGAACATATTATCCTTTGAATGAAATTCGAACTCTAAACACTTTAACTTCCAACTACTTTGTCGTTCACGACCAAAGTTCTGTTACAAAGCAGATCAGACGATGGTGTCGCTGACGATGCTGTTTTGCAATCAAACTATGGTCGTAAACTATGGTCGTCGGCGCGAAATCGAGGGATCCGGGTTCGAATACCGGTCAAGGCGAATGATTTTTTCTCTGTGGAATATCGCACTTATGGTCGTAAAAATTTACATACATTAGGGATAGTACAGTTTTCTAAGTTTACCTTTAGTTCCTATAAGCATTCTAGTTGGTATAGATTCACCTCATTATTTTCAAATTTTATGAAGGAACATCACTTTAAGTTACAGAGAATATCACTTTACACTTAAAATGCATCGACTGAGGGAAATTTTGACGTCAGAAAACGCCAATAACACACTTAGGGCCGGTTTATAATGTTCTTGTTAACGCTAACCAGAAGATAATACAGCCTTTAATTTTACCTAAAGATGGCTGAAAGTTCTGGTTAATTTCTGTATAAGACCAGACTGATAGGTAACCAGAACTTTCAGCCACCTGCAGGTAAAGTTAAAGGGTGTATCATCTTCTGGTTAGCGTTAACCAGACATTATAAAACCGGCCCATAATGAGACACGACAAAACGTACTTAGCGTCTCCACAAGCACAGGAATTTGATTCTGTTTTTCTTATGACTGATAACCTTTGAGTTTCACGGTGGAAATTTCATATCATCATCTGCCGCACTTATAGTCGTCTTTAATTACAAAATGATCGTGGCTCCACCGATTAATCAAATCGGAGACGTCATTTCGAAACCATTCTCCCCGCATATTTGTCGGCTGGGACACTGTGTGAATACGTAACTAATTTCCAGGGATGGATAGTCTGACCTAATGTGATTAACACTCCACCAAAGCTCCATTGTGATGGAAAACGGGAGACTATTAATAATTTATGGATTGCAAAACATCAGGAGTTCACCACCAAATGGCAATGAGCAGATGGAACGCGTTAGAAGGAACTTATCGTGAAGCGTGCATTAGCGTCCACAGAACCTTGGCCCGGTTCCAGCAGAAAGCCGTACGTTAAGGTCAACCGACTCACCAACCATCTCCGCGATCGAGTTTTCCTAATTCGCTACTTAAAAACAAAAGAACTACTTCAAAAGTGTACCGGAACATGGCTTACAATTCATAACTCTGGGTGGAGGGGAGTAATAGCGCAACTCGGTACGACGGTACATAAATTTTACCCTTTGAAAATGGGCAGCGAAGTTCCATTCTAGGAAAAAAGAGTATCATATAACTGTACACTTTGCGTATCTCATACAATGAGTTACTCGTAAAAGAGTTGACAACGGTGTCCTTTTATTCCTCCGTGGCAAACACCGATCGGATATTTTACGGTGGTTAGAGGGCTGACGACCGTCGAGATTTTTACGGAGAGACAAACTTGGAACCTGAGCGATAGTTCGAAATGCATACGATAGTTCATAGGAAACACACGTATTGCCAAATGATACATGATTACTAAAGCACAATGCACGCAATATTCAGCAGTATTTTTTAAATTTACAAACCCCAGTTAAGGAGGTTGGAGCTATTTTTATTTATGTATAGATTTGCGTGAAACTTAATATATGTGTTCTTATTAGCGATATCTATAAGTCTACATGAAAAAAATTGCATCACACCAAATTTGGCTTTTCGGTTGGTTTGGTTGGCATACAGCATTCCGACAACCTTCTTCAGATCACCTCTGACCAGAAAAAACTAGGCGGAATGCTGTCGAATATGTCCTCCAAGAATATGGATCAGCGTGAAAGGAAACTAAAGAAACCTTCATCGACTAAACGACTCCAAGGAAGCCTTTACTCCAAAAAAAACATTTCCCACCACCTAGGTTTCTACGATAATAAAATTTGCTCAGGTTCTCAACCATTTCAACTAGTTCATTCCTGATGAATGAAAATATTCTTCAATTCCACACAATGTACATATTTTAACATTTTTGCGGAGATTTTCCTCGATATTACGGTTTATCTCTAAAAATGTCATGCCCGTGAATGGTGCTCGGAACATTGAGTCTTATTCAATTATTTTCTCTTGCTAGAGATTAAGAACGGCGCGAGGATAATTATCGTCATAATACCTTCGTATATTTGAGCAGTCTGCACTCAGAAATCTCCACATAGCTCTCTTCGTTGGCGCGTGGTAGGGCAGAGGGGAACCAAAGTTTTGTTCAGGCTGAAACCTTATGTTTAATAATTCCGCCCATCAATACTGGACTCGTGGCAGCTTAAAAAATTAAAAAGGTAGACACAAAGTCGGGGGGTCAGTAGCACAGTCCTTGGTCAGGTCACACAACTTCCGCTTCGACAAGAAACGGTGGACTCGAAGATAGCCAGATGTCGCAATTAGTTGCACTTCAAAAGCACGCCTAGGGGTATTAACTAAGACGCCAACCGAAGTGCTGCATATAAATACATAGTAGATAAAGTCAGATATGAGACATGTTTGAACCATGAAAAAGAAAACTGCAAGGCTTTATTTATATCATCAACCCCACCGGAAGGAGAGTCCCACATTTAAATGCGTGAATGAAGACTGCTTCGATGCAAATGAGTTAGAAAGTCTGCCATCGTCAAAGTTTTATTTGACAACATTTAGCACGCCGTTATAACAACAAGAAGTCACATGTTGCTACAGACGTCAATAGTACACGTTGGAGATATTAAATATCAGAGCTATTTAATCCTGAACAGTTCAATTAATTACACATACAATTATTATGTAGCGACCCTGACGTAATTTTTTACAGCACGGAATTACCATAATCTCGTTGATCCAAAAACAAAAAAGAATTACTGGCCATCAAAATTTAACGAGAAATAATTTGTACTTGTAGTCAATCGTTATATAACTGATTGGTGGGATAGGCAATTAAGGTCGCCATTAACTTCACACCTTGGATTTTCCATCGGTGTAACGTTAAGAGGAGATGATGGACGTTTGTATGGCTCGTAGGTCAACCGGGCCAGATGGATTTTAAATTGAACTAAAAAAAAGGCGTTAAAGCATGAATTTTAGAAACACTTATAAACCGTTAAGTGGCTGAAATATCCCCGCTATATCCCATAAAACTTCAACCGTTTTCCTTACCTATTCCTCGGAGTATTTCCAACAGCTTATGGCAGTACTAAAAAGAGTACATAAACCCTCTCCGTTGGGTTACGATCCTCAAAAATCTTACGTCAGAGACTGTTTACAGATTTACCCGTTCTGGACCGTCTTTTATGTCTCCCTCCCCTACCTCGATTCTATTATCATTCATTCACACTTATTTCAGCATTGAAAATTCACTATTTTTTCACTTTAATAGTAACCATTCCAATTTAAAACACCACAAAATTCCAATCAGGTCACCTCTGCCGAGAACAGAGGGGGCAATAAAATGCTTTAAATTACACTTAATTCGATCAGCGTCT
The DNA here is from genome assembly GCA_963573305.1 of Pyrrhosoma nymphula. Classification (NCBI taxonomy): domain Eukaryota; kingdom Metazoa; phylum Arthropoda; class Insecta; order Odonata; family Coenagrionidae; genus Pyrrhosoma; species Pyrrhosoma nymphula. The sequence goes on along the minus strand of OY754331.1, from coordinate 120,716,125 downwards.
TAGCCGATGCCTTCTTTAAAGGTTAGACACGAAAATGTTAGACAAACCCAACTATATAGGTAGGAAGGACCATAGCTTCAAAATAAAGTACAGGCCACACAAATCGGATTCATTAAAGAATTCCTTCCTAAACCGCGAAGTAAATAATGGAATGAGTTGCCTGAAGATACTTTTAAGACCTTTTTTTTAATAAAGTTAAAAATTTTAGAAAGGTAATAAGAGCAAAATTACTCCAGGGTGAATACTAAGAGCTTGCGTGTATAAGTCATGAACTTCACAATGAGTATATTGTTTTGATTATATCCAACTTCATTTCTTATGCTATATTCTTGACCGTTGCTACCAGGCCAATTGCCTAGTTGTAACGACCTGTTTAAATAAATAAAGGCATGGGAGAAAATGTTTTTGGTTTACATACATACCCATGACGCTATTCTCTTTCGGGATAGGCCAAGTCAAAGGACTTAGTAATTGCCGTTAGCCCTAGAAAACTGTCTACCTTTTCATAATTTACACCATAATGCCCTATCTTTGCAAACCACTTTTGCTTCTCTTACACGCATGTATTGCTTCATACACGCTTGTCCCTTTCTTAAAGTGTCCTAATATTCCTCCTCTTAAAGAGTCTCTTCTACCACGTTCGCCCATCAATTTCGCGGTCTTCCTCTTCCTCCCACGCCATTCCCTCTACTATCGTATATCTGTTTCTATATTAGACTACCATCCTTCCTCTCATCACGACCAAACCAACGAACCACAAACCTTTAATTCAAGTACATACATTACTCTACACAATTATGGTGAAATCTGGAGTTTTCACATCGTATCAGTGGAAGAAAGTCATTCCAGATCTTCCACCGAATTAAAGGCTGGATTGTGTCAAACAGGGTTGATGATCACAATCTACCCTGATGACGATACTCGATTCGAGCTTCGAAACTTTTGTTGACACGATTCAGCCTTTGACATAGTGGAGGATCCGAGAAGACATTCTGCATGCACAACACAGTCAGTATTGAGCATAAAATTGCCTCTTAAGGTAATTTGAGCGACATTACCGTTTAGTTATAATGGAGACAACATTAAGATATCATTTTCATAATTTCTTTTGATTGATACTAATAATTGTACTCACTTCCATTCTCTCGACATGACCATTTCATAGCAATACTAATTACTCCCATTTATTCTCTCCTCATGACCCAACCATACTCCTTTCATATATGCCCATTACTGGAGCATCCAGCACACATTCTTTCATGAATCACCAATTCCTAACCATATCAATCCTACTTCTACCGCAAATAATTCTCAGGTACCCCAATTCCCACTGAATTTAGCCTAATATTATGCTTATCCCGTACCGTTTTTTATTCAAAAAGATAAAAAAATACTCGATAATTATTTCTTTATTTTCAAATTGTGTGTTCCATGCGCTGCAGTTGTTTAGCTCTGGGATACAGCGAAAACAATCTTCGGAATATTTTTTTCTTTCCAGATGAAATACCAGAAATATGAGGTACTCCTTGGATCGAATAAGTAGTCCCCCACGACGACTCGGTTTAATGGTTTGAGAATTTGGAACAACCATAATTTGAAATAGTTTTTTAGTGGTGTAGGATTGGTAGTTTCAGAATTTGTGAAAATATTGTGTATTCCGTTGCGCTGTCACGACGGGATCGCGGGAGCAGGGAGAAGATAAAAATTCGCAAATATAACGGGAGGAAACTTACCGAGGAAACATTTAATAAGTAAATGTTTACATAAACGCAGACGAACTGACGAAATGGGAGAAATGAACGCGATTTGAAGAAGGGGGGAAAAGGCAGAGGAGGGGGAAAGAAGATCTCGCCTGCCACCGAGTTATTTAGACCGTACTACTTCACCTTGGGAGATCACCTTGGGGGGAGGGGGGTTTCAGAAATAATTCCGCGCATGCTGGGGCATCTGGCGTTCAGAATGTCAACCGGGACCACCCCACGCGACCCCCCCCCCTCTCTTCAGCTTTCACGTACATATAATAGTTTCCGCGCCTAAGATTCGCGGCCAATCCTCTCAGAATTGCGTCGAAGCTCCTGTTTTTTTTTCCTTCGGAATTTCACAATTCCCGTTTCAGTCAAGTCTCGGTTTCATTCGATTTAAAAATAAAAAAGTGAACTCGCGCAGTCTCGCAAACAAAGGGTTTCAAAAAGTCCCGGCCAAAATGGCTAAAAACCGAACAGGTTTTATTCCATCGATTTGCAATGGCGATGCTTTTAAATATTATACAAAATAACTACTAGCATGCAGAAATAATACTGAAGGAATCGTCACTAAATGAATTTGTACTTTGAATGTTCCACACTTGTTTTATTTCCGAGTACCTATGGTTTCGACAATCATTTTCATTATTTATGGTTAACTTGGTAATGGCAATGATTCCCGAAATCATGATCGGAAATAAAGAAAAGTGTGGAATATACCAAGTACACATTTATTCACTGACGCCTATCAAATTCCATAAATTTAATCTGAAAACCTTATCTTTTATACCGAAGTAATTTGTAATGTTTGTTTATTTGTCGTCATTTCTTCATGTCGTACAATTCAGCGTCGTATTTGGTCGTCTAAAAACGTTCCCGTCATTCTTACGTTGACGTCGTCCAGAAAATGAATTCAAAGTATTCTAATCCAATATGTCTCCTCTAGTAACAATACTCTTTTTCTTTGTCAGCACATCACTAAGGAACCAAGGACTCCGCAAAAATTGGCAGGCAAACTATGTAAACACACAAATAAATGAAATTGGCAAAAATGAGTTTACAGATAAATAAATAAAAATTATTTGAGTTTATAACTCATGAGCTGCCCGTTCACAAACTTGACACGCGATATGTGTTCAAGACTTTTGGCAATGAAACACCGGTAACTCAACTCAGAAGGGTGCTCAACGCTGATTGGCTGCGCTAACGGAAGGCCCCCTTGAGGACGGTATATATACAGGCCAACTTTCACCGTTTGGCATTCGGACTTGATCTGAAGATGTGGCCTGCATTGGCTACGAAACGTCATCGTAAAGATACACCGACGCAGCTTTGCCCGAAAAACATGGAGAAACCAGCACAACAGCGCTGCGAAAGCCTCAAACAGATATTGTAAGACATAAATAAAAAAAATAATGTATCACTTGTACTCACTCTGGGTTTGGATAAAGGAAAGAACAGCTCGAGTATGACACTCACCTAAAATGGAAAAGAAAACATAATTAAACAGTGGGAAACTTATCGCATTTAGACCTCACGCAGATATATCACAACATTACAACATACAGATAAAATAGGTGACATATGCTTTCCATATTGGATGTATCTTGATTTCATTTTCAAACTCGAAAAATTGGCACGCGTTAAACAAAGATTGAATGGTCCACTACATCCTAAACCCCAAGATTAAATCTCCATAGTATCATCTAATTTTCAGAGTAACTTCACAAAACAAACACAATACATACACTCAAACATCGAGACAGTGACTACTAGCACATCAATAATGGGGGACTATTATTAAAATGCTTTTTCGATATTACCGTTGAAATCAAATTTGCAAAGGTTTTCAAATAGATTTATGGAGTTGCTTCGAAACATTAAGGCCTAATAACCAAATAAATAATCGTCGAAAGTAGCATTTTTTCTGTTTGCACAAAACGACTTCTGACCTAATTTCATCCATCGATCATAGGCCCGTGGTTCGATTCCAGGTGAAGACGGATATTTTTTCAAAGTATTTTCTAAATCTTTATACTGTTGTATTACCGGCAGTAGTGGACATCTTCACAAACGCTTTTTTAAAGCATCTTTAAGAATGCATCGGAAAGCAGAGGGAAGAAGCGGTAGAGCGATGGATGAAATGACGTCACGGCCGTTATGGGAAGGTTGCCCATCCATTCAAATTTAGGCTCCTATATCTCTGACAATTTTTGGAATCTTTAATAGATGATTTGCAAATGATCATTTGTATTGGTTCCCAGCACGATAAAGTAAAAATCGAAAATCGTGATAAACCCCCATTACAACAGGTCCAAATGTCTGCTTAGCGGTTATTGATTAGATGTTACACAATACTGAAATAAACATTCAATTCCTCAACCCTTAAAATGATCAACTAACTTTTATGAATAAGTATACCTACCCTTAAATCACGAGGAAATCGTTAAGTTAAGGATGGCTAAAAATATTAATATTTTACGCACAAAACATTATCCAGGACTTTAATCTGTAAATGTAGCCACTAACTTCGCTCACATTCAACTGTTAATCAGGAATGATATTTTAAACGCGTACATCCACATCCTAGTAGGCCACCACTCAGTGCGCCCGAGGAATAAAAACACCGTATAGTCTTCGGAATCGCCGTCAATTTTCACGGCCTCAAATGTAAACGTCAATCAATCCTGCCGGAGAAACTTGACGCAACTGGGATGTAACGTTTAGGTTACACTGAGAGGAGGAGACCGCCGGACCTGGACGTCATCTGGTGCCTCACGATCCTCCCTCACACCGTCCAACTAATTTTAAACTTTCCCCTTCGCTAGACAAATTTCTTATCGGTGGCATTCATTGACAACTCTGCTGAGAATACTCACCCGATATGAATGTTGGGGCGGGAAATCAGCTCAATGCTTGCTTCACAGAGTTCATTCCTAATAGGCACGATCACGGTCTCTACAACTCGTGCGCTCGCGTTTCCGTTACTCTTCAATAGCGCTCACTAGAGCGAAAACGTGATTGTAATTCTTCAAATTCTGTCAGTTACTTTAAGTCACTAGTATTCATTGATGGAATGCATTCATGGAACCGTAACAAAGAGCATTTATTTATATCTAGAGAGGTTTGCGTTTTGAATAACGATAACGTGAAAGAAGGGACCGTGATTCCACCCCTGATATATATTTTTGGATCCATAATTATGATTATAATAGAAAATTCGTGCTTGGCAACCTGACATTCTGGGTCATTGGCCTAGGTTTCCAGGGGCCTTCTAATGAATGGCAAAAATACCGAATGGTCACTGCGGAGACAGCAAAAGACGCAAATATTTCATCCCGAATCGATAAATTCCGGGGGGTGCAGGACCTCTTAATGTCCGTTTAATTCAAGAATTGGGCGTCGAGCACTAGTAGTCCTCTCGTTCGACTCCTCCTGAGTGGCTATATGGAAACTTCTAAATTTAAATTGCAGCAAAACTCGTTAAAACAATAAATAGGGTTTAATTACCGTTCGCATAGAAGAAACCCCAATTCTTGCTAAATAAAACACCTGAATATTTACTGAATTAAGGAGTTTTCTTGCCCAAATTGCCATGCCGCTATATATTATGCCGTTACTATTTATTATGTCCACGATAAGACCGAAAAGGCATTACCACCCTCATGGTAATATATAATGCATGGACGGTGACGCAACGTCCGGAGTTATACCTCGCTCGACAACGGCATTTCCTTTTCGCCAAGACGACAGAGACGAGAAAATATCGCACGCGAGAAGTGACACTCTCACGGCGGGATGATGAACGAGCGCCCGACGTAATCACGAAGGGCGAACGCAGCCATCGGAGGCTCCAGAGACTCCAATGAAGAGGGAATGATTGGGTGAAATGAGCCGGATCGCGAGGAGAATAAACGATAGACAGAACCAGAGGGAAGACACGCTGCGGAAAAGATGAGGCTGTGGAATGGAAAGAGGGCAGCAAAAATAGATGTTTTATTTCCGGCCTTGACGATATAGTGTAGAGACATCTACATCTACATACTACCCCGCAAGCCGCCTCAAAAGGCGTGTGGCGGGGGGTGTTAGGACACCAGCCGTTTACATATAAAAAGGAAACGATCTAATGAAATTACGCCTAGCATTTATTAAAGTCCCTTCCTGTTCGGGGGAAAAAGGAATTCCCATACCTATCCGTTCGGCAAAATATCTCTCTTAATTTATCGTTTCTGTCGGACCTGGAAATACAGTGGGGTTCTAATATGATGTTCTCCGTGTCGCTCTTAAATATATCTATTCTCAATTGCTCAAGCAATCTAAGCCTAGCGCGCAGCCTCTGAGTCTCTAGCGGCTCCCAGCCTAATTCATTTAGCATCTGTGTAACGCTGTCTGTAAAGAGGAATGCTGGGTAAGTGGCCAGGAGGTTAAAAAAAAAACAACACACATGCCTAATAAAATGCATTGAGAGAAAGAAATACTAGAGGGCGAGTTCAGGTAATTCAAATTACTCGGCATTTGCTAAAATGAAAATAATATCAGGCCTGACATCGTGGAAATGATGAATATCCATGTTGAGAAAAATCAACTTTGAAATTTCCACAAACTTTATTCCGCTAGCACGACGCGCGTTTCACCACATTGTGACATATTCATGTGTGGCACATGAATACGTCAGTGTGGTAAAACGCGCGTCGTGCCAGCGGAATAAAGTTGTGGAAATTACAAAGTTGATTTTTCTCGACATGGATTTGCTAAAATTTTGTAGAAGTTCTAACAAAGTGGCATATTTTCCAAAAATAAAAAAAAACTTCCACGAGGAAAGATCATAAGTATAAAACAACGATAACGTCAAAACTATTTCAGAACTAAGCAGCAACTCCCGGTATGAACAGCTGAGCAGACGACCCTAAAAGTAAACAAATGATCGGCCCTTTTCAGAATCTGTTTTTCTATGGAAGAGGCGATGAAATGGTTCAAGATGCATTAGAGGAGCTTGAAGAGGGAATTGGGGCATTAAAAAAAGGCAGGCAATCAGCCAAGGCACACGAGTCTCCAATAGCACAATAAGCAAAATCAGTGAGGGAGAAACGGAATGAACAAGGGCCATTAGAGAGCAAAAATGATGACATTTTCAAGACAATCATGTGGATATGAACTTATATGCAACAGCACTAAAACATGTGTAGAGGGGAACAATGCACGTATTTACTTCGGCAGCATAATGCACAAATATTGATAAATACATATTTAAAAAAAAACATTCGGAAGAGAATTGCGCAAGCCGAAAATCATCTAGATAGAGGAAAAATCGATACAGGGACTTTGAGTAAAGAAAAGGGGAAAATATTTTAAAGAACACTCAGATAAATTGGCGCAACACGGTTAAAAGAATCCGTATTTTATAGAAAAAGACGGAGGAAAATCGAAGGCTTTCAAGATACGAACTTGGAGAAGGATTGAAAAAAAGACGAACATAATATAGGAGGGCAAACGAATCAATGCTAGAATTTGTTAGAATGCTAGAATGCAGAATTTGCTAGAGTTCTAGAACATTTTTGGATAGAAGAGATGCAAAAAGGTAATGGAGAACTGAAGATGCAAGTGAAAGGATAATGGTTGGCATGCGCGGAAAACGGAGGAAAAGGATAAGAAATTTTGGTGGGAAGAAATGGAGAAAAAATACGCCGAGATGAAGATGGAGGCAGTTTCACACGTCCGTGGGCAACTACAAAGGCATTTTCAAAACGTTTTCCACGGTCCACCCAAGACCATCCTTTGGTTACCAAAGGTAATAAATCACCGACATCCCCCTAGTTAACGACTTTCCTTCGAGTTTTTGAAAGCGGGTTACGCTCCAACGAAACCGAGAAAATGACAACGTGCTAGCTCTCCGACGACTAACTCTCTCCTCACGCTAATGTGATTGAAGACGGAAGAAAAAAAATCAATAATTGGCAAGGCGGAGAAACGAAGAGAACGTTGGTGCATATGCACACGTGATTCAAGAGACCCCCATAGTTTTACCGCAGGGTGGTAACCACGTCGTCACAATGCGGCAGGTAACCACAGCGGGATTTTGTTTCTTTTGAGATTGAAAGCATCTGTTGTCGACGCATTTCAAAGTACGTCTTCGAAAAGTGGAGTGGTGCAGGTAATCAAGAGTTGAGTAGCCAACTACGAATGCCACATGGCTCCTTCAAGAGGAGGATTCAGCCACAGTCGGACTTTTTACATATCTGGGACGCATCTGTAACGAGCAGATGCCACCCAGATCTGGACGTTGAGTCAAAATAGCTCTAAAATGATTGATTTCCCATGGTGAAACCACCAGTTCAAGGTAAAATCAGATGAGCTTTCTGCCCTTGATCTTAAACTTGACGGGATCATTAAACAAGGTACAAAATGTTTCGTGAAAGTATGGTTAGGCATATATCTTCGAAAACATTCACCTTAGAAAATCATCACCCTCCTAACACTTAAAGTATTAACAAATGCCACTTCAAAAAACATCAGATTGACTTTACATTGAAGAGGCCGCTACTCAGTATGACGTCTGGATTGTCGCACAGTCTAAGTTGCATCGCGTGGAACAGATGAATGACCGGGAGACCATGCGAATGCATGCATTAATGCAAGGAAACTATCCCCTAATCTAATTTGGTGCTTTCATATTCACATTCCCATGTCCACTTGCATCTCCTCCACCAAATTCTCGCCATAATGTCTGCAGCCCCATTTAGATTTGCAGCAACTTGCCATTGCAGCAGTAATTACCTGCCATTCATTCAACTCCTTTTTGACATTGATTCGCGTATTTAAAAAGGTAAAAATTGTTGTACACGAGTATCCAACTCGGTCAAAACAGAAGGCCTGCTTTCCTTTCCAACATTTTAATTCCGAGAATTGAATAAAACAAGTACATGAGTTACCTGAAGTAATTTTAAGATCTTTCCTGCTAACGTTAAAATTTGTAGAAATAAGTGTTCCTCGATTCTGTAATGGTTTATTTGGAAGTGTTTTAAAAATTTCATGTGTATTTTCGAATGCTTATGTTAATGTTACCACCAGGCGATTGCCTACTTGTAACGTTTTATAATTATATTAAATATTAAAAATGCGTGCATCCCTCCGAGTAGCACATTATTTCACCCTAGAATGCGCGAACTGATGAGGCCTTTACAACACGCAGCGAAATGCCTCGTTCCGAAAACGATGTGAGGAATTCCTTCTTCCCGACGGAGTTTGCGAAGGTTGACCGACAAAACGCGAGCGAATTCCACCGACACCACGACGACCTGACGACGATTGATGGCGAAAGAAACAACCCTCGTTTCGAAGTCAAAACAGAAAACTTATTGCCTCCCTCGAAATTTCCGAGGCGGCGAACCATCAACAAGAGGTGGTTGGTAACAGTCAGCTCGCGCACGCGGAACTAAAGGAGAAAAACAAAACGCTATGCGACCACTTCGGCAGAGAGACCCAGAAAAAGGAGGCCATCCTCTGCCTTCACGGTTATGTGAAAGCATCTAGTCTCTTCGTCGCCCATCACCCGAAACCAAAATAAGGTGTTTAGAGCGATATTTGTCATTGTACGGATTTGCGTCAAACACACACACACACTACTCTGCACACGTGTTCTCATTAGTGATATCATAGAGTAAGTAATATGCTTACTCTATGGTGATATCTATCTATAGATAAAAGTGAGAAAAAATGCATCGTCCCGATTTTTTTTGGCAATTTCAATGCTGTTTTAACACGTAGCCTTATGGAACTTGACATATTACTCGTGGCAATTGGATTATCTATGCACATATTTTCTTCTAAACGGGAATTAATCCATTTATTATTATTGTAATTGTTGCTAACAAATATCAAGGTGTTACACCGAGGCCAATATTCGAAAAGAAAATCATTTTAATATAATTTCGTTGAAGTTTCGAACACCGCGCTGAAAACTCTAATGATAACATGACTTAATTAAGGAAAATATTTTAAACATAATTTTTGTGCATATCCATTGTTGCTTTTATGATGAGTTTCAACGTATAAGCGTATTAACCTAAATGAAAGGTGGTCCAAGAATTATTTATCAACTTAGAAAATTAATAAAATGTGCTCTCAATGACCCACGGTTACAGTTCAAGCCACGTTAAATTCCCTTTGGCCCCTTGAATCACAAAAGACTGCAAAGGTAATTTGTTCTCCCCCTATTAAATTTCATTAGGTGGTTCCTTACCGCACATGAGATATATTATGCTAGGGTTCGAATACATATGCACAGATTTTATTTTAATACTAAATAATACAATTCAGATTATTATAATGGTTACTAACAAATATCAAGATGCCACACCGAGTCAAACATTTGAAAAAAAACATTTAAATACGATTTGCACCTAAAGTTCTAGTATCGTGCGGATCAATAACTCAAGTCATAAGACGCTTATCTAAGAAAGTATGCTAAGAAACTATCGATAGCTCAAGTCATAACATGAAATTAATTAAGAAAAAACATTTAAAATACAAGTCTTGTATCATATCCATTACTGCACGTATGGTGAGTTCCCCCACATAAACAGACGCACTCATAAGCGGTTCTAGTATTTTTTCGGTTTAATTGAATAATTATTAAAATGTACACTTAACGGCCCACGTGGGGATGACCGCCTTTGCAGCCGTTGTACCAGAGCGAAGACTCCCAGCATCGTTAAAGGACACGGCTCATGAGTGATGTCTATGAACATCTTCTGCCAGTTGGTTAAAAACAGTATTCGATGCCAGGCACGCGGCCAGCGTATCTTGGCTCTAAGACGGCTTTAGCAAGCGGGGAGTTCCCTCCCAGTACAGCCTACCCCATAGGAGCCGATATGACGGCGGCGGTTTCGGGGCGGGGAGCGAAAATAGTCCACGGGAGTTGGCACTGCCATTTCCCGAGGAAGCGCATCGCTAGAGGCAGTACGTGGGTTTGTGGTCTACTGATTTATTCTTCCGCGGCTGAACAGTTAACGACGCTGTTAACAATTGGTTCGCTGAAGTTCTCAGCCTCTTTGTACTCCCAACTTCTTTCAATGTTGTTTCTCTGCCACTTCATCTACATTCCTTATCCTCCATTTGAGTGCAGTCTGTTCTTGGAAAATTGCTGCTATCCTTCTCTCAAAACTTCTCTCAATGGTTAAATTTAGGGGTCGATTGTTCCAGCTATAACTACAATAAAACTTGTACTTCTCACCAGAGTAGTTAGCGCATGGGCTCTAAATAGTTCTCACGTCCTAAGAAACAGGCAATAGACAGAAAAAAAATTTAGTTTTTCTATATCCCCCACATAACTAATGCAAAAGTAACCACAGACGATGAAAATCACTCCAAAATGAATTATTTTTACGTAAAAAGTGCAAAGGGTTTAAAGGGAAAAACTTAATGATATTTCTGTACAAATGCCCGGTGAAATTCCACGATAATTATTGCAACTGATACAATTGCTAGGGAAATTTTAATAAGTGTTATTAACGTTATGGTAGACGAAGTAACTTTGTGAAATCGTAACATAGAGAAAAATGTCTTGGAACTCCAATGATGATTCTGTGACATCGAAACCGGTCAGATATATTAAAACAATGTGGAAAATTATAACGTGGTTTATTCTTTAACTTTGAACTAATAAGTGTTAATCTAAATCCTTACAACCTTCGGACGTTCTGCAGAGTAAATTCGGTCGATGCACATTTGATGCGGGGTGTATCACAACAACATGGACATTTTTTATTTAAAAGTGCAGAGGTTGCAAACAGAAAAACTAGGAAGAACACTTATTTGTGATAGTTCGAAGGAAAATATTCGAGGACTCCTGCAATTAGAAAATCAGCCTAGAATCGTTTCAGCTTATAATTGTGACACATTACGCGGTCGTACTATTTTGCGCCTTCCTCGCACACTGCTAACAGTCTTTTCTCGTATCGTCACCTTCATCACTTGAGCACTTTCCTTTGGATTCTTCACACATCGTCAGATAATTCTATTAGTGGTCTCAACAATTGTTTCTCACGCCAAACCCCAGCTTCCTTCCTGCGACTTCCATAACTTTCCTATCTCAGGGTGCGCGCTCCTCAAATCGTTCACTCGTTCTTCGGTCGAAATTTCGTTCACGTTCTAAAGTCTCCACTCAAAAAGGTCCATTTGCGTTTCAGAAAGGCGCATCCACATTCGGAGTTTTACAACAAAATGGTGTTGTTGCCTCAATAAATACTGCACTATTAATACACTGATACACTTGTTTACCTCACCTTTGACCTCACTTGGAGTTTGCCGCTAGCATATGGGTTCCTTACGAAGTAGGACTAATCTCTGAAATAGATCGAATACAGCGGAGAGCAGCAGGATTTGTGAAAACGATAAACTTAGTAGTGTTGCCGAATTGTTGAAGGAATTGGGGTGGGACTCTCTGACTGATCGAAGGGAGAAATACAGATTAAATATTTTCCGCAAGTTCGGAGCAGACACTTTTTTGGCGGACGTTCAGCATATATTGCTAGAGCCAACGTACTACGGTCGAAGCGACCACATGATTAAAATAAAGGAAATTAACTGCCGAACCGATAGATTTAAAATGTCATTTTGCCCACTTACAATAAGGGATCATAATAGTTGCGGTAGATCAATCATATGAAACTCCCACCCTCAATAGGCAGAGTAGAATTTTCAATTGTGCTTAATAACACATCATCATTACTAACACTTCACGCCGGTCGAATTGTCCGGCATTATTTTATTTTGTTCTCTGCATGAAGTAGCATCTCGTAGCATTCATAGATTAACAGTATCGGTAATATTAACCACTAGATATGTCTACAGCATTGTTCAGCATGTTTGCATGCTCATTTACGTAGCACTCTCCCAGTTTCCGTTTGGGCTGCGCACTGTTCTCCTGACTGTTTTTTGGTCTGCGCCTAGCGGTCGGGGGAGCGTGCGAGGTTCTGATTTGTGCTGGGACAAGTGCTGCATGCCTGGTGTGGAATCACCCCGTGCCACACACCCTAGTGGTGGCTTGCAAGGTACTTCGTAGGCGTAGATGTAGATGTTTACTATTTCATTTTGATAGCTTCTTTATAATGAACATATCAACACGTTGTGACAGAATAATAATAATTTTCATTCACCATAATCATATGCAGCAGACTTTACTAGTTGGAACTTACTCATCGACAAGACTTAAACTGCCGCATACATTATGCCAGTGTGGATTATACACTATCGAGCCATTCTCAAGTCAATTACAGGAGTGGGTTGAAGAAGCGTTCTTCTTTCACCTACTTCTCCCGAAACTTTGTTCGATTATTTTCATCATGAACCAACTTGATTTTGTAATTGTCCTCCAAAACCACATTTCGGCTGCCTGGAGCCAATATTTTTCTTGCCTCAATAATAGTCAAAATAAATATCATGGGAAAAGTACCAAGTATTTCAAACTTCGTACTCCATAATAAATAAACTATATATTTTCACAGATTGAATTTAGTACACGACCGGTTTCGTCACATAGGCAACATCATCTGGTCGAAATGATGCCACCTGATGATTTCACCCAGGCGATGAAACCGATCGGGCATTGAAATAATATGCGGAAACACGTATAACTAAGGTATTTATTTAGTGACTATGAATTTTCACAAAGTTGAGCTAGAAACAATAGAATTCATCTTCACACGCCATATTTCTAGAATATCCTGAAATGCTCCTCGAACGAATGCATCGAAGTATTTTTAACGCAGAACGTCACACAAAACTTGCACAATGGACTGTTTTGATGGACTGGACGCAGGACCCTCGTCTTTTGGTCGCTTCAACATGGCTACTGCGTAAATTATTCTTCAATATCACCCACCAAAACGCCGCTTATTATCTTCATTAATATACCGCCCATTTTTGTGAGAGAGGAGAAAATGATGATTTTGAGAGCGTGATGGGAGATTCGTGAGGAAGGGTACATTCATTAGAGAATACCTTTATGTAATTGCTATTTTAACGAAGCGGACTGGACGCAGGACTCTCTCGTCTTATGGCCGCACCAACATGGCTACCACGCGAAAAGTATTATTCACGCCGTCACGCGGTATAATATCTCAATTAAACAACAGCAGATCTTTTTGCGTAAATCCTCAAATGCACTCCATTAGGCAAAAACAAAATATGCGAGAAGACCCAAGATCATGCCTCTCTGGAAAACAAGCGCTATTTCCATCATAAATACTAAATGTGGTATCAATTTAGGTGGTCATAATAGAGATTAAGGAGCATACTCAGCTCCTTAATAGAGAACAAATTGGAATTTTATTTTTTAATCAGGCAACTGCAAGAAGCATTAATTATCGTAATATTAATGGCGCAAAAATATTCTTTTATATAGCTAAAATTATCATTAATTTACTAAATATGCATACATATAAGTCATCACATTTGACACCCAGTGAGGCATAGGTCGGCGGCCAGAACAGAATGATGGGGGGGCTTTTTCAGTTCTATAGGAAAGTGTCTTAAGATCTCGGCGCATTGAGAACGATTCATCTCGACGGAGCAAAGAAGAAGTGACGAGAAATACGGAAGAAGAACGGAAACTTTATAAATAGGAGGAAGGATGGCGCCTCTTATCAAAAGAGAAGGCTTGGGAGAAGGTGGAGGGGGAGTGAGGAAAGGAGGTGACTCGCGATCTAAGAATAAATAACACAAGTCCTTCGCCCGTCACACGCAAAAAGATGGCCAGTAGATTATGATTTTAAGAGCGAGATATCATTGCGCATAAAATTCAATGAATTTGGCCTCACATTAAAGAAACATATCTCTTATTTCGTACGGCATCAAAGTATCAGCCACTTGCCGAACAATTTTTCGAGATATTTGACAAAAATAACGAGCCATTTTTCATGTAAAATGGTGCTGGTATGCACTCCAAAGAGACTTAATTTTTAAAATGAGGAATTTCTAAAGCATAGATCTATTTAGAAATTAAAAAGTGAGAAGTTTGTATAAATTATTAACTATTTATTTTAAAAAAATAAATCAATTCCCGTAGTATTTGTTACAGAATCACACAAATGTTTCGGTTGTGGAGGCGTTTTTAGCGTCCGGCGTGAAAAAAATTAGTCAAGTTAAATTCTTTTGTATGAATTTTTTGTTTTTGTATTTTTTGTCCTATATTTATTAATTAATGATAATTTCACTCGTATAAGATAATATTTTTGCTCCATTCATATTACAATATTTACTTCATGCTTCTTGCAGTTGCCTGAATAAAAAAATAAAATTAGAATATCGTCTCTACTAAGGACCCCCGAGTCAGCTCCTTAGTCTCTATTGTGACCACCTGAATTGAGACCACATCTGGTGATGGAAATAAGATGATACACATCCAAAACAGCCGCCACCACGCTCCCATTTTCATTCCCTCGGCCGCACCCGCAGCGGAGCCGCTCCCCTTCGCACCCACGGCAAAACTTTCCTCGCCCGCGCCTCCACTTTGGAGGGACCATCCATCATCGCCAAGTGAGCGGATCGCACACCGACTCACCCTCCACAAAGCTCGCTCGCTCGTACGTTACACGTGCCTATGCCCGGAAGAAATACGGCGCCTTAGCATTCAATTCCGGGAAGTCAATAGCGTGCCTGCGGGAGATGGTCGGCGGGACCTGGAAAGCTGCAAAGAGGATTTTTTTCCACACCCCCGTTGAGCGGAAAGCGAAGCCTCGTACGAAGATATGATGTTCCAATCCGAGCATTCCCGACTGAGAAACGCATTAGAGTAGCAAAACTGCAAAATTGCCGATTGAGCGGGGATCGATTCATGCCGCATCACGATCATCCGATTGGAAAACCACTCCGAGCGATGCCGATAAGCATCTCCTCGGCTCAACTTTCACCAACGAGTATGAGTGAGGACTAAGCAGGTCCTGGGGGATGTAGTACCCGCTTGATGATCCGATAACAGACGAGTACGACACGGGAGTATTGAGTTTGCTGCGATTTCTAAGACAAATTTTGAGAATGGATGAGTGACAAATTACCGAGCAAATTCATGATATTAGTAAAAGAAACTAAACTTCCTTTTTCCGCCAACGTTTCGCTTTTTTAAGGCTTCTTCAGGGATACAGTACAAAGCAAGGAATACAGTTAATAATAATTATACTACAAATATAAAAAAGTTTTCAATCATAAATTGAGTACCTCAAAGGATTAACTTTCTTACTACGACAATGGTAACACAAAAACAAACTCTTCCTCTTACTTAGTAACAAAATCAGCATCAAAAACAAAACCAAGACATGACCAAACCTCCATATATTAACCAATGTATTATTGAAGTGGTCAATAACTATTCAAAGAAGATATTAGTAACGAAACATATTTATCGGGGCACGACTGAGACAATGTTAGTCTATTATTCCTTCGGATTAAACCACTCGAGGGCGACAGGAGTTTCCAAAGACTCCCTTATGGCCGACATACGAGACATTGCATGTGTGACAATCACTCCTAAAAGTTAAACGACCCCACACCACGAAGGCCAGCAAAATGCCTGACCATTTCGGTGACACCGTATCTACGCTTAAACATTAAAATCTTCTACTTCTTCTCCATCCATTATGCTTCCAGACATATTTTTACCAATTTATTATCCTCACTACAATTCTTCCTATCTCTTACTGGGTTGTGCAGCGTATCATTTCCTTATGGGCACTGATTTCTCGAAATCTTCAGTATCCTGTAGTTATGATTTAAAATTGAACGAGTGAATTCATATATCTGCGTTTTAATATCATAAATAACGAAAGAGCAATGGCCTGTCACGATGAAAACACCGTTTCCCGATCAGTCACCGAAGTTAAGCATCGTTGGGCTCGACTCAAACTAAGTGGGGTGTTCCTCCTATTCGTCCGAGTGCTGTCACCCCTGTCTGCAAGTGGCAGGACGTATGCGCGAAATGACCTTAGCCGTCGAAGCAGGTTCAACTAAAATACTACTACTACAAGTAACAATAAAGCTTCCCCAAATTTGCGCTGTAAAGTAAAAGAAGCGGACTATATTACATTATCCCTAATTTTTAACTGACGGGGAAATTTGTCAGAGAAGAATTATTAAAAAGAAAGGAAATTATTGGAAAAAGTATGTCAACACCAATGATTAAGCTAGATTTGTGGGCAAAAAGTAAATTAACTGCGCTCGAAAAATCAAACGCAAAGTGAAGCAACACGTGGAGTAAATTAATAGTAAGAAATTTTTCACCCCTCGGCTGACATCCCAATACGGGTTAAATTTTCTAAGAAATCTCTTGTGGGCATGGAATTATTTTTTTAACGACGAAGAGCGATCTCCCGTCATAAAGTCAAGGCAATCAAGGCGCTGGATATCTCAGCGGAGCACATGCGGATATTCTGGGAGTAATCAGGCCATTCACGCCTCCCCTAGCAGGGGGAATAAGATGCAGAAAAAAACAACAGCTACCCCCCCAATCGATTCACTCAAACTCTTAATCGCTTCTCCGGAAAACATTCCTGAGCGAATGGGGTGAACATTTAAACCAATAAACAACACTTTTGCCATCAATTTGAGCACATAAATACTACACATACCATTTCCTTAGTAGGCGCCAGTGGCCAGGTCGTTGAGTGCTATTTTTAAGATGAATTTCAAACTTTTTAAGGGTACCATCCTAAAACTCAGTGAGTGAGGTTGGAGATGACAGGCCATATCCGATTCCCGTAATTCACTCAGGTCATCGGTTATTTAAACCTTCCGGGACTCCGGTTCAACCTTTATTGACTTGCCGCCCAGTCACGTACAGACTGTATTACTTGCATTTAAAAAATCTGATAAATCATAAATCAGCTGTCATTCCAAACAAAAACTTATTCCATTTCGTTTGGCATACCATTTAATAGCTCGAGAATGTTCCCCTCAGGGTACTCTTAGGTTTGGAACATCTTATCTAGATGAAAGATTCTCCCAACTTCACATTATATGAGTTTTAACAAGGTTTTCCAAGCAGAGAGAGATTGCAGCAAATTTAAAGTGAAAATGACAGCCAATGACAACCCGATTTAATTATTTTATTTATGCATTTTTGTGAAGACGAAATTCAACATAAAAAATACAAGCTAGATTTTACTGACCTACTATAGTTTGAACAATATTTTGTCATCTTCAAGATGACTCCTTCCGATTTGAAAAAATACAATGAATCGCTGAAACTATGGTAAGGCAGTAAAACACACGGAAAGAATAGCACGGTGATCATTTTAAGTTAAAATGGAAAAAGACATAATCCCAGAAATTACTCACATCAACATAAATTGCCGGGAAAATGAGGAACGATGAATGGTGAATGGGAATTAGAAACTTCTACCGACTGTTTTTTTCTGTTTACTGCTGTTTGTGTAAGACGGACTTCCCTGATCCCACAAAAATAAATATGGAAATAAAACGGAGAGCATGAGTCGGTAAGTAATGTCCCTTTTCACACGCGTGTCAAAGGAGAAAGTTTAAGGAGCATGGATCTATGTGGTGATGAATCCCCCGGGGGTAAGTGACATATATTAAGCTTGAAAGAGACGCGAGAGACGGGTATCGGTGTGATTTACCTAACGCATTACCAGGGAAACGCGTAACGGCCGAACCGGAATTTTCCTTTCACAGCGACGGTGTAACACGACGGAAGCGGTAGTGCGCGCTGAATTACGAAAAATGAGCACGAAGACGTAGATAGTAGTGGATCTGCATCATACGAGATGCATGGCAAGCCTCTAAATAGAGCCGTTTTCATCCAAATCAAAGATTATTTACATCCCCGCTTCCGCAATAAATGTTCCCCCACGACGAGGCGTTATAAGCTCAGTGATGAGCACATTATTACAATACTTAAATATGTTTGTAACATATTTTATACAGCAGTGAAGCCTGGACAGTAACATCTGCTGAGCAAAAGAGATTGGAGGCTATGGAGATGAAGTGCTACGAAGACTTGGAGAGAAAAGAGGTATGACAGACACCTTGAGAAAATGGAGAAGCAAACATATTGGACACAATTTGCGACACAACAGCCTATTTAAAACAATAATGGAAGGAGACATAATTGGGAAGAATTACAGAGAAAGATCACGAATGGAGTACATCTAGCAAAATAATGAAGGACGCCTAAGTGAAGAACTATGTGGGAATGAAGTAGTTGGCTGATAGGAGAGCGGAGAAGACAGATAATAGGATATCCGGATTGATGCTTGTGGCAGATGATGATTCCAGCAATGGGACCCATTTCGATTCCAAACGCAATATGAATCAAAGAGAAAAAAAACATTATCCGTGCGGAACTCGGGAAGTTTAAATTACCATCAAAACGACCTTCCTCCATTAATTCCAGTCAGCACGTCAGTCCCAAGCACGTCGCGTCGTCCGGAAGACTTCATTAGAATGTCTAATGAGAAGCCCGCAAGACTCGAGACGACACAGGAAAGCCGAGTAAGTAAGCTTGCTGCGAAAAGGGCATTGACGACCGTGAGCTGGGTGACAATGTTGTGATAATTAAAGATATTTTTGTACTAACAGGCAGTTTTCTTTAATAAACACCTTTCGATTAAGAAACTTCCTATATTACGGATGGCTATATTTATTTATAATAGCTTTACTTGTTAAAAGGTCGACAGAAACTTATAAATATGAGCTTTCCTAATATGTATGAATACAGGGGCGGCAGAAATTTGAGTAGATTGCTAAAATTAATTTTGTACTTAAAAATTAATTTAGGCGAAGTGAAAGTGCGTCTTTATTAGTTGCTTTGTTAGGTTTACGAGGGCTTCTCAGCCACATAAAACTTTCTGGCATGAAACTTATGACGGTCTCACAAACTTTATGAAAGAATGCGAATATACCAAATGAGTGTGATAGAGCGCATTCAAAGCGATCAGCATTAAGGACAATACTGAAATGACTATGGAGTGAGATATTACACTCGTGAGGTTAAGATTTTAATCGTTCATAAATGACGAAAATATCTCGATTAAAAAGAGATATATTTTCAGTGACAACTAAGCTAAACCGCAGGGCACATTATGATTTATTACACTGTATGATGTGATGTTCCACCAGAACTACGAACTTACGCCAAAAGAATACGGGTAACTAAACCTGAAGTAGCAAAACTCTTGCAGTTTACGAGAAGTGACGCTGATAGTTGAACAAATAATCATACTTACAAAATGCGTCGAAATACTTACTCCCTTCTATTAAAAAAATCGATTAGTGCATCTCTGTTTAAACGCATTAAAACAGGTCCAAAAATATATCTAGTCCAACAATAAGATTGACAAACTTGAAAAACACGAATTCTCAAAATTGTGATTTTTATTAAAGAAGTCAATTGTAACCGGCGAAATTAACGCCCCACATATACTTCCACGCCCCCTTGTGACAGACAGAAATATCACCGGACCCACTTTCTGGACAGCGTAACCTACATAAGCGACAATAAACAGCAGGAAAAAAAAGAAGCCGATAGTAACATAATGGACGGAAGTGAAGACCAGTTTTTCTCCCTCGCACACTTAATTAATTTTTTTCCTTGATTAAGACGCGTATTCCTCGATACGGGCCATCGTTTTTTTTTCTTTTTTCATTCTTTATCGCAGCGCCCTACTGGTGGAAGTTCCCACCTGCACCGACAACAACACGAGCGCCATCTCGTCTCGACCTCTACAAACCACCCTCATTCTCCGAACATAAACACGCCCACCTAACGGGCCACACGCACACAACATACGAATCAGGCGGGTGAAACTTTCACACAACGCGCCGCGCGTCGGAAGCTTAGCTACCCCGTCGTCGGATGGCGCCACCGACCACCCGCGCGCTTCTCTTCGAGAGATAGCTAGCGAAGTGAAGGCGGAAATGCGGGAAGTATCAAATTCGGTACCACCCACGTAATCTCTTCTAGGCACCTCCGAAATACACCCCCGCAAATACGTAATAACGCGAATAAATACCCAGATGCGGGAAGTAGCGAGTAGCCTAGCTACGACAACTGAATGTAGGGGTAAATAGCATGCATTAATTTGACATAAACACAACGAAAAGCCTTCCGAATTTGTATTAGAGAAGGATTACCAAAAGTCAGAAGAGAGAAACATTCAGTAATATTAAATAATTCCACACATATGTGAGTGGAAGGGGAAAGCGAATACTTGGATCGCATATCTACGTGGTCCGATGAATCCCAGAAGATACTTTCCAGACTCATTCCATTACAGCATTTTATAAATGACGAAAAATATTCGATGAATAACAGCACGGAATAGTGTGATAACATGGAGATAACACTAGACATCCACCAATGAGCACGGTTCCATTCTCAAACTTAGCTTACCTCATACCCTTCTTCATCACGTCCATAAAGCCTATTCTCTTCCTCAGTACCTTTCCCGCATAACATCCTTACGGATCCCCACGGCCGCCGCGGCCCCTCATTACCCGTTCTTACCACCTACTCTGCCTCTTCCTAATCTCTCCCAGCAGTACACTCCTATTCTCCCCGTTATGCCAAGAACTTCGTTTATGTCTTTCAGCCCTTTCACATAGTTGTAACAATCTTTATCTATTTTTCCTAATACCTTTCAAATTTTCTTTTAGCAAATCAAAATTTTACACGCTATATTATCAATTTGCACGCTCTATGATAAGCAAAGTACCGGGACGAGCCACGGTATTACCTTTACAGAGCCACCCACAAGTGCACGTAAGTGCGAAATTCCACAGAGGAAAAATCATTAGCCTTAAACGATAACTGGTTTTAGGGGTAAATACGTAGCATGCATTAATTTAACATCAACGAAACTCCACATTGGAGGAGGACGCCTCAGGGCCTAAATTGATTGACTAAAGCACTCGGCGCAATATTAAGGGATCCGGGTTCGTGTCCCGGTCAAGGCGGATGAATTTTCCTCTGAGGAATTTCACATTCTATGATGAAGCCATACGCTCATTGAACAATATCAAACTGCAATCAGCCGAGAAAGATAATCATTGCCATCTATAGACAGAATAAGAAATTAGAGTGCTTCAATTAACTATCTAATAAATATCTCATTTTTTAGATCACTTTTATACGGTAATGAGACGTGAAAAATCGAGTAATTTTCTGAAAAAGATAGACCTGAGTTCATGAAGCTTACAGAAAGAGGGGCGCCATGAAGAGAGAATTGCAGAGTGACATAGATTTGCACACTCCGGAGAGCAGAGGAGAAGGGCGAAAGGCCAGGAAGGAAGTTTGATAAGTGTGTGCCTGTTGAGTCTATTCCAGGCGACTGGTGAGGTGACGTTCAATGCCAAGGCGAGTGAAAGATAGAGAGAGAGAGAGAAGTCTACTACGAGAGATGGATTGGGTGGCCTGGGAGGCTGTGGCGTCAGTGGAGGCGACAAATGGACACGGCGAACGGAGGAAGAAATAGGAAAGGGCGGCCAACACAGTATCGGACGAATATTATTCACCGCAGATGAGCGACGCTCTCCGAATTGCGACATCAATTTTAACCCTCTCAGTGTCACGGGCCGACATATCGGTTTTCAGTTCATGGACGAGAAGTGCCGCGGGCCGATATATTGGCTTTGACAAAAATATATTGTTTATGTTTGTAATACTGCGGTAAGAAGATGCATGATTCGAATGATTCAAAAATTGTACAAACACGATACATTGCCTTTTTGGTCAAATGAATTAAACTGCAGATTGATATTTTCAAAAATGGTTTCACAATATTTTTCTTGCTTGGGTGTTACAGTTAGTTTATTTAAATACCCCTGGCATTTCTCGCTAGTATCACTTACAATTAGAGTGGGCGGCACTAAGAGGGATTATGTATCAAAAGATGGGAAATATAGAACGTATTTACCACACTTTAGGGACCGTGGTGGCCCATTGGGCATCGCGTTCCACTCTCAATCTTTGGGTCGCTGGTTTGAGACCAAGTGACGGCAAATATTTATAAAGATTTTGGAAAAAAAATATTAATGGACAAAAACCTAGAGCGTGACAACTAGAAATTTACTACGCCCTACATGCTTCCCTAGCTACTCCCGGTACCACTGCTGAGAGGCGACAATCTCAACGGAAGGCACTGATGGTGCAGATCAAGAACATAGGCCCGGTATCAACAGCTACGGTTTCAGGCGGAAGTGAAATTCACGTAATCGGCCGAAGTACTGCGATGTGGAAGGCAACGGGGAAGTACCTCATTCTAGGAAACGAAGTCTCACATTCACCAATATATGTGCATGGCGTGATGGCATTCCTTTCGGTAAAATAATACCTCAATCGGATCTTCGGGTGGGGACTACTGGCAGGAGAACATCAGTCGGAGTGGACAAATGCAATAACACTCATCGTAGTAAATAATAGCAAAAAACGCACATCGCATAGTATGACAAGCCTACATGCGGAACTGCACAGGAGAAAACTGGATGAATTTTAATTTTCAGAAAAGACGCGATGTACCGCACGGCGTAACATATAATGTTACACATTGTACACAATCGAAGGAAAAGTGGTATGAACGAAAATGTTTTCCAACCTGTTGGTGTTGGGCTCCGTCCGTGTTGTGTTCATGCAGGGTGGTTGGGAAGAAACTTTTTATTTTATCTATCTTTTCGACGGCCTTGTGTATTTTATCTGTTTCGTCAGATTGGTGACAGAAAATCAACCAGTCATACATAATACAGATCTCTTGACGGTGATGTAGTAACATCGAAAGTAGCTCCGTATTAAATCTTCAATTAGTGGAAAACTGAAAGTGTTTTGCTTCTGTTACCAATCAGTCAGTATAAACTATTGAGATTTTAATTTATTCTGGCGCTAGATCATAGATAATCAAAGTGGCTCCCATCCCTTCAACAGCTGTTTAATGCCTTTCCTTTCGTTGGTATGAGTTTTTAACTCAAAGGGCGGCTTCCCTTAATATACTGCTGTGTTCACAAATGGGTCCCATGCATTCGCGTTTCACTCGAAATGGGGCCTAACTGGAGCAAACAACATCCCTCCGCATCACAATTCCTTCGATAAATATTAGCCTCTTTAAATACGGTTCCGAAAATATTCCAAATGCGTTTTAGAAAGCCTAACTCCACCTTTTCTTCGTTGGAGTTAGATATCCGGACCCACCGCAACCTTCACTAGCAAGGTGAGAATCACAGGAGTGCCCGACTACTTACCGAACGGACTTCCTCCCCTCGGGGAAGAAGGGGAATGCACCCCATCACACGAAGTCACCACACCGGAACCAGCCGTTTTTAGCCATTCGCCAGTTTACGCTCTACGTGAGTGGTGGAAACGAACCCGTTGCGCAAACTCACTACCCCCTTCGATCATTTAACTATACTTAATTTATTTGCTGCCCTTCCGACATATGAACCACAGCGATTCCGATAAGCCACTCTTGGATCGTCATCAACGTGTACCTCCCTTGAACCAACAAAGCTGGCAAAAAATACTGCGACCGAGTCGGGAAAGGAACCCACGTCCCTCTAGTTTCGAGAAGCAGGCGCGCCACCCACCCGTCAGGAAAAATTGCCTGAAATTGTGCCCTTAAAATTTAGACTCAAGACTCCCCCTGACATTAGCAAACGATAAACACGTCACTCTCAAGCATTGACAAATATATCCCAGCCATTCTCTTGAAATGCCTTTCTCATCATTTTTCTGTTTACATTTCTCGATCACTTCATGCTAAACATTGGATTCCGCTTAGAAGATCTAACAACCCCACCGCGGAGCAACCATAAAAAAATGCCTTAGCCAGTACCACCAACACGCAGAATTTTCTGAAACCTAGTGCGCATTGCTCCATTCAAAACAGATATTCATCATTTGATTATTCTGGAGCGGAATGAATACATTTATTCCCACTGTTTAGGCCCAAAGAAGATGAGGTGACCCATTGCAATTTCTAGAACGGGCAAGATAAGTTTGCCCATTTTGGCACAAAATGGAATTATAGAATCGGCAATTGACGAATATAGAATGGAAAAAAAATATTTTTGTGCTTCAAGAAAAAATGCTAGAAAACGCAGCTCACAAGATGTGAATTAAATTATAAATAATCGAACACAATTTTCTAATCCGACGTTTGCATGACCGAGATATTACATTCTGTTTTCAATAATGATAAAGATACCGTTTATAACTGTAGGCCTTTCTTGCCCTTTGAGATAAATATATGTAATTACATTATTAACATTTTTCCACGACAGAAAAAAATTGTTACCTATAAAAGAATGAAAAGTGTAGAAGAAATAGGCATTTACACAACACGATGTGATAACGAGCTTTAGTCAATAAAAATAATTGCAAATGCCTTACGTGAATAATATATGTATTGATAACACAACGTTTGTTTACTCATGAATATATTTTTACAAGCCTGATCGCGCATTGCAAAACAAGATGTATTTTAATTAGATTAGATATATCTATACATCATACCGGTCGAAAAGTTTTGGCACATTGCTAACAAATAAAATAGATTCTGTTTACAACAAAAATCCGATTTTCAAAACTGCACTGAACGAATCTTTGTGAATGAGATTCCTACAAAACTGAGCGAGAAGTTAATCAAGCCAAGCTACGGGAATTGAACGAAGAGAAGGTAAAGAAACGGACGAGCACCGGAAGAAGTCATACTTCACCATCCCTAAAGAAAATTATCTACACAAACGAACTTTGATGTAATAAGAAAAAGTGGCAAGACCATTCTTTTTCATGGCACTTTAAAAGCTGATGACGTTTATTGTCGCAAGTTTTCGAAACGCACCTTCATAAAAATTTCTCCGCGGAAAATACACTCAATATGCTACATTCCAAAAACGGAATAAAAGAATCGTATAGGGTTTGAATTAAGTTGGCGGAGACAAGGATGCCATCAAGTGAACCTGTAAAACTCCTACTATTAAATCACTAAATGTAATTAAGTCTAGATTTTCCGCTGCAGAAGTTGCGTTGGATCCACTACCGGTTCTGGGATGGGGGTCACTGGACGCAAGGAGATCAACTCCATCCCCCGGGACATAAAGCGATTATTGCTCTGTGCCTAACAGGGTAGTTTGAGGGGCGGTGCACTCGGGTTAAACGCCCATCAAATTTAATTTACTCACGCGCCGACGCGTTAAAAACATTATAAAATTCACCCCCATCATAATAAAGCATCATCCACCATTAAGGGAGCAATTCTAGGGGGCTAAAAAAACACTTCCCGCCTGTCCAGAAATAACTTCAAGCTACACTTAACCGTCTTATGTAAAAAAAAAACAAGTCAAATATGGGACCTTCCTTCCGAAAAGCTTTTCACTTATGGATCAGTGACCTAAGGATGTTGACCAAAAACTGTACACATTTCTGTTGGCAGACTCAGAGAGGGGGGGACCCCTATTCGCTAAGACAATGAATTTATAAGATGTGACATCGACATCGAAGTGTGATTTAACATAGCTCTTATGGAGTTTACAGCAGAAAAACGTCAATTTAAACAAGAATGCAATATAAGCTTTTCATCAAAACTTTATAAGAAGCGAAAGTCTGAGAAATTGAATAAAAATAAAATATAGGAATCTTACCATCTATTTCTTTAAATTATTAGCTAATTACTGCCGCGTAATTGAAGTCAAAATGCGGCAGTTCCATATAAATAGCGCTGCAGTCAGATCCTATTGCTGGACAAATGTGGTCATTAAAAAATATATTCGTGGAATAATCTGCTTATTTTGTACCTTATTTATGGTTTTTGATTGGTAACCCATTTCATCAGCGATAGCAGGACATTTTTTTAACCAAATCAATAAAAAGGTGTAATTTGTTATTTTTGTTTTGACTCGCATAGTCAAGTGTAGACCCACCTTAAGGTCCTCAAGTTTATGTTCTTATGCTCCCTCTGAATCGGCCTTCAATCTTCCTAGCGCGCTAAAAAAGCTATATAGTTGGGTGAGGGGGTGTGGTTTGGGGGGCATCGCTGAGGACGCCTCCCGCCAGCTGCGGCTGAGGCGCGGCGGACTGTGAAGAGAGGATGCCGTGGCGTGGGGCAGGATGCGTCAGACTGGGCCGCCCCGTCGTTTTATGGTCGGGTAAGCAGGCCGCGGATGGGTCGGCTGCCCCGGCGGGCCGGGACCCAGGGAGGGAGACTACTCCGCACCACCCGGAAACTCGGGAAGGGCAAGGAGGGCAATCCCCCAACAAACAACCATTTAAAAAATAAACAAAACAGAAAGATAGGCAACAAACATAGGCTTCCGCGGAATTCGGTAAAACGGAGCTCTTTTAAGTTTTGGGCCTGACCTAACGCATGAAAGAGTGGGCTCTTCAATAATAGGAACACGTGATATTCGATCGCAGGCTTTCGGGTGCCTTCCATTCACTCAAGGGCGCTAATTACTTCGTAACGCAACAGCGCACTTTCCTTCCATTCGTTAAAGATCCTGCGAACTAGGTAGCGCACTTCAAAACAGATCGGGAGGAGAGTTCGCTAGGTAGGATGTACGCTAAAAAATAACAGAACGTCGATAATGTCATCCGTGATTGTTGTCGAGTTTGTTGATTTTCAGTAAACTATTTCAACTTTCAGTGCACATGCATATTATTGTTTTAAATTACTAAGCGACAAAAAGCTAACGTTTTTAAATACTTATATAGAGTGAGTTCAACAAATGTACACAAAACATTCGGCCGCGACTGCTCTTCAGCCACAGAAAGCTACCTGCTGAAAGGTTATTAACCATTTCGCCAGCGCACATCGTTCCATTCAACGTCATTCGTGTGCGCTAAAGTGCGTTAATGTGCTCCAATGTGCGCTAATTTCAACACCTTGAGTGGAAAGCCCCTAACGATGAGTCTATCGTTGTTCATTGTTGTTAACTGTTGTTGATTGTTGCTTAATTTTGGGTTGGCTTTTCATTTAGGTAGAAGACCGACATCTGAGGCTATATACGCCATTGAGTACAGGCAGACACTTTGGTAAGGGAAGGATTAATAGGGAAATGGAGGAAGGGTGGAGAGAAACCCGGCGTCGGCATTAGTCTACTCGTAACGAAATGAGTCTAGGGGCTCTAGGTTTAACTTCCCATCCGACACGGAGTGATTCAGCAAGTGCTCCCGGAATAACACCCAAATAGGAACCGGGACTTCCTTTGAAAAATCTCCGCCACTTTCGGGGTTCAACAGTACTCTTAGCCACTGCATAAACTCAATAACCTTGTTTACTAATGTTGATTTTTGTTTAGAGTTATACCAACAATAAGACCAACCAATAGGGGAAGCAGCATCTACAAGGTGGAAGGCACAGGTGTACAGGAATGCCCAAAATCGTGGTCCAGCAAACTTGACCTAAGGACGCCGCTAACCGCCGCGGCGGTCGCTGGATCGCCGTTGCCGCCGGCCAACCGAAGCACGCGGGAAAAGACACGAAAAACGAAGAGATTCAACAGGAACATGGGTACAGCAGCCGATAAACATGAAATTTGAGTACGCCTCCACTCAAAGCAACTGCGACTCTATAGTGACGACAGAAGTTCTGCCAGATAAGCAGGATTGAACGGGACGAAACATGCGCATGCCAACATGTTCCACCAAACATAGCTATACCCATGGTGCGTTCCACGTCACTTCACTATGGGTTCCTATGGCGTCAACCTGCTCGTCCGTTAACCGGCTGTTCAAGAACAGCGTCGTCTTCCTAATTCTTCCCTTTCTTTTCCACTTCCAATATTCGTTTCAAGATTCTATCCTGTCGGAGAAAGTGCCCAATAAGTTTCTTTCTTCTACTTCCCAGCGTTTCCGTTAAAATTCTTTTTCTCCAACTCTCTGTAGACTTTCTCATTGGATGTTCACTCCGTGCATGATAGACTTTCGTCATTCTCGATGAAAACACGTTTCCATTGCATCCAGCCTCCTTTACCCTTACGCTCTTATTATAAGCTTCACTGCCATATGAGAGCATGTTCCAAATACTTAATAAGGTTAAGAAGCTTTTAGTGTACATTCCGACCTTGTTGGGCAGACACCCTTGTCATCAATTTGAATATCGTTGGCTTTTACAAAACACTTTGTACACCGCACCGGTCTCTCATCTAACACCGCTGGACCGATTCGGCAGGGATATCTACTTCCAACCTGTCTCATGAATATATTTAAGTTTTATTGAAAGAGGAAGTTTAGGCCTCAACGTTATGCTGTATTTCCTGACGAGCCCACTCAGAAAATAAGAAAACACTCTTGCAAACTCCGGTTCGCATATGATTTTCCGCTTCCCCTCGCATGAGGAAATGATTCGGTGCCGGTCGACTACCCAATTTTCATCTTCCCTTCCCGCTCAACACCTGCCGCTGAATGAGTCGACCAGGAATACGATAACAGGTGGGCGAGCCCCCCTCCATCAGCCTGCAAACCCTAGTCATTGAAAATTACACCACGGCCACGACCCCACCGTCCTACGCCGTTCCCAACGCAATTTCTTATGAGAAATTTCTAACTCATACCTCTCATCAGACATTTATCCACGAGTGTTGGTATGCTTTGTCAACTATTTTTTAAAAATAAATCTAATACCGCAGTAATTTTACAGAATCGAAAAAAAAATCTCGGGTTGTGAAGGCGAGTTCAGCGTACGTACGACGTGAAAAAAAATGACCCAAGGTAACAATTTATTTACATGCATATTTAGTAAATTACTGAGAATTTCAACAATTTACATTCAATTTTTTTCGTAAATAATGTTACTTTATTGACTTCATTTTTCTCACGGTTGCTTAAATTTAATAATAACATTTGAATATGGTCTCTATTATGACTAGGGAAGAATCCCACTCAAACTACCTTAACCGCGCCGAAAACGCTTTTTTAACGATACATCGTCACATGTAACGATATATCATAGCTGTCGCGACCATATTGCAAATCGTCTGTAATTTTATGATCATCATTTGACGTTTAGAATGATATCATGACTGAACTTTAATAAACTGTTTCCGTGATGCTTGAGTTCAGTGTTCATCCCGCATGAGCAAAATTTTGATTTAGAAGAAGTAGCTGTACCGTTAAAACCAACTTTGACCAAACAGGCGGAAGTATGACGGTCCATGCGTCCGTTGTAAACACGGAGCACTTTACCAAATAAAAGGGTACGCGTACATGCGTATGATTCATTTGCTAGGCGTAGTGATTTAGATATGCACCAATAGATGGATCGCAAGCTCCCTCCCATATACGTTCTCCATTAACTGTCTCATGGCGCGGGCGTATGAATTCTTCAAAATAAACGTATCTTAATTCAAATAATAAATAGATTTTCAATTATTCTAGCTGTCTAAGAAGATTTTTATTTATTTTTTGAGAACAGTCAAACCATCATTCTTTTAAGTCACAAGGGAAACTGCTTAGCATCAGCTCCCCTTGCTTCACCAAAAATGCTGTATACAAAGAAATCTTTGGCATTTAGATATTACATATTGTTAACCATTTTTACGGATATTGTTTTCATTCAAAATAAAGAAAGCATCCATTAATTTCTATTCAATTATTTCCAGATATATGTAAGACTAAATTCCACCACATCACGCCTGTTACTTCGCTTTTTGTCCGTTTTCCCTCTAGCACGGATACTATTGAAATGTTGAATGCTGATTTGATGGCACGCGCATTTGAGAGGTAGTATATTTCAGGAAAATGAGGGCACAGTGAAAAAATCAAACATCCCTTATGGACTCATCATTAAGGATTAGAGCT
Source organism: Pyrrhosoma nymphula (assembly GCA_963573305.1). Lineage (NCBI taxonomy): Eukaryota > Metazoa > Arthropoda > Insecta > Odonata > Coenagrionidae > Pyrrhosoma > Pyrrhosoma nymphula. The sequence goes on along the minus strand of OY754331.1, from coordinate 120,685,591 downwards.
CCATAACTATTTTCGTATAAAAAATGGAGCACACACCTGGAGGAACTATTGGCACAAGATCAAATTTGTTAATCATGTGAAAATATTTTTAATAATTTTATTTTAACGTAATGCCTACCGTAGTAGTCGCTGAAGACCGAAGCAAAAACAGAAAATTTCGCGATGTGTCTTTCTCTTTTTTGTGTATGTCGTGCTCGTCTCTATCTACGAAATTTGTAATACAATAACGGACCATGCACCAATTTCGCAGAGGGGGACGACATTTTTGACGGGTTATAGCTAGTCATAAGATAATTATACCCATTTCCCTGAATCCTTGATTTAAAGAAATTCTCCCCCTTTCACTTATGTACCTACCTTCGTAGCGCCTCAATAAACTCCTGTTCGATCGCTTTCTTTACAAGAAAAACACAGCTGTCCCAAAATGTGTGTTTGTGTGCAAACAAAACAAAGAGAGGGAAATGAGAGCGAGTCTCCCCCTCCCGGCTGATGTCGGACGGAAACGGACCGCAAGAATAATTCCTTCGGCGAGAAGGGCACCCCTTCTCCCCCGCCCCTTTCTCCGCTATTATCCTGGGGACTTGCTGATTGGGGGAAAGGACGTGTGGGAAAAACTGCGGCGTGGCCGGGCCATTAGCATTGAGGGAGCGGGAGTCAGACAATTTGGAGACGAACTCAAGAGCTAGAGTGCTTGCAGCGTGACGAAACAAGCGTTGGGGAAATAGGATGCACCCACCAGCACGCCCACCCCATTTACTGGGCCTGTAAAAAAAACTAGGCCTGAGCACACACGCATAGAAACATTTGGCTCCGTTTATATTGCCTGGTAAGCTATGACCATTATTTCTGTGGACCGAAGGGATGCTGAAGACCGAGTTATAAGAGGAGAAGGTTTCGGGTAAAAGGTGAAGACGGAGGAAACGAATACGCTTTATGGACGGGATAAAGAGAAGTAGGACGTATGCCGAGATGAAGAAGGATATCGTGTAATCAGAAAGATATCTGCGGTCGTGAAAAATAGTAGAGGTATACCTTATTCAATTTAAACCTACCTTACCCAGTGAACCTACTATAATAAAAGTAACTGCTTACTTCTACTATCTAATGACCATTAACGTACATAAAATGTGCGCACACCTGGTGTGTTTGTCTTTGAATTCAAGTTTTACGAAGGGCGGGGCGATAAAACCTTGACAATTGCCGAAATCTTAAATCCAAGGCTACTGCTACTCATGTTGATTATTCGAAAGTAAGCATTAACGAGAAAAGAATCCACTGTAGTGCTCATACCGTGAGAACAATTTGCCAGAAGAAATAGGAACTTCTGTTAGTTTCACTTCTCCAAAATGTATTTACCACGTAAATGTCATTTGGAGAGGCGACAGACGATTGCGTGGATACTCACGAATGGATGGGATTTATTTCTAGTAAATGAATGAAGGGAGGAGAGAGTCCCTTGCGCTAAGCATTACCAACTTGTAAGGCCCGGCTTTACAATTTCTGATTAAATATTTTCTCGGTATTAAACCAAAGGTTAATACATTCACCCATCGATAACGCATGCGTCAACTAATCAACAGTCTGATGTAATATAAAAAACCCAAATACACCGTTTTAATGCAGTTAACCATTTATGGACCGAAATTGTTACTATTGGGAAGTGATATTTACCTCCAAATCATTAAAAAATTGAGCTCACAGAAACAACATTAAAACTATATAATTTTTTACATTTGTTAGTAACTTTTGACTGTACCAAGTTCGGCATATTGGGCACTGGTAAATGACCTGGGATGACTCCAGAGGTATGTACCGAATACAGAACACTTGCAAATTAAAGGGCTTTCATAAAACTGCATCATCCTCCGGTTAACCAGGCGTTATACAACCGGAACGTTAAGTATGAAGCCATGGTCTCCACACTTTTTACGTCCATCTAAAAGAATTGAGAACTACACTAGAAATGGCCCTCACAGCGGCATCCACGTGAAGATTAATATCAGTGAAAAATCTAAGACACGACCGGACGTAGAACCCGAGTCCTTTGCATGGAAAGTCAGTAAGACACCAATACCGTTCCCTCCTCCGTCGTTAACTCCTACACTTCGCGTCCAACCACTGATTGAGGTTGTAAGATCACCAGCGGTTACAACATCCAGATGTTTTTCCTCCGAAAGCACTTAAGTTTGCCTTACTTACCCAACTTCTGGGATGACTTGGCGAAATTGTCGAATTTTGGACGAAATTGAAACAAAAAGGCAAATTTGGCAATTTAGAGGGAAGTAAATCAGCCATGCTGGTACGTAGCCAATGATGACAACGAATAATTGGCAAGGATTCTCGTATGCTGTTATTAAAACGCGCAGATGTATTGCATTCACTGAGGAGAACTCTCACTGGACAATGGAAGCCATATGGCGTCGAAGATCCCAGCACACAAAAAAACTAGGACAGATTTCGAAGTGAAAGGAAAAATATGGAAAAATATCCAGTCATCTGCAGGTTTTTATTATTACTCGTCCGCTTGAGTAGTTAGGCAAAGAAGCATGATCTTCGATTTTCACATATTTGTTGTGAACTCACTCGCTATTTTTCCTCATATTTCTGGTTTTCCGCTAACTAAGCACTAACACTGCTGACACACTCATTAATAGACTTTTATAAGTGCTCCTAAAGCAATTGATGTAGAAAAAAAAATTGAGACTATTGGTATAAGGTGCTATCTTCCCTCATATAGGATAACTTCGGCGATCAATTTCATGGCGTTGCGAACATTCTAGTTAAACCCGTCTTCTCACTAGAATATCAACAACCAACGATGCGCAGTTTCAAATCACCGAAATTGCCTCGGTCGACAAAGAAACTGCCTTCGGAAAGTGCTGCATCTCATCAGAGACGAAAGTGCGCAAGAAAATAGTTAGATATATGCCACTCAAAGTTAGGCAGTGCCATATTAGATCTGTCCCTCTAAAATATGCTGATTTCAATCATGACGTACTCAAGTTAATAAAGAATAACACTACGGGCAATAAAAATATAAATTATTCACTGAAGTGACCACTTTTATCCTATTTCTTTTGCTCTTTCCGATGACGTAAAGATCAAAAATACGCAAAGCCGACTGCATCCCCAATCCATTCTAACTGTCATAAGCGACAAATTAATCCAACAACGATCGCATTAATTCGTTAATGGCACGAAACACTTGGATGAGTTGGGGCTTCATATTTTCCTTGTAGATCGCTGATCAAAAACACGCAGGCTCTTTACGTTATCGCGAAGATGACGCATAATTACAAATACGTTTCTTTTTCCAAAAACATACGCATTTCGTATGACTTTGTGGTTGTAATTGTATTGGATGAAATTGTTAAACAGGACAAAGACGATGAGATAAAGGTAATTTAAATAGATAAGACGACAGACTGTCAAGAAAGACCCTCAGAAGTGGCCAACAAGAGACATTTTTTATGAGAAGAATAGTATAACTTGGGTCGAGAGCAATCACGCAAAACACGAAACACTTGGATGAGTTGGGGCTTCATATTTTCCTTGTAGTTCGATGATCAAAAACACGCAGGCTCTTTACGTTATCGCGAAGATGACGCATAATTACAAATACGTTTCTTTTTCCAAAAACATACGCATTTCGTATGACTTTGTGGTTGTAATTGTATTGGATGAGATTGTTAAACAGGACAAAGACGATGAGATAAAGGTAATTTTAATAGATAAGACGACAGACTGTCAAGAAAGACCCTCAGAAGTGGCCAACAAGAGACATTTTTAATGAGAAGAAGAGTACAGCTTGGGTCGAGAGCAATCACACAAAAGAAGAAGCCTGTTCCTGTGTGTGCGATCCACTTTCCAAACTCGACCTTCAAGCGGGGGGAGCTCGAAACACCTCCGCCGCCGAGACGACGCTATTTACGCCATTTATCGTCGCTCGCAACCGCAACATGCCTGCGCCAAATACGAGACAGAAAAGAGAAAAAAACACCCAAGAGTACGAGAGGACAAAAGCCGCTGAGAAGGGGAACGAGACAAAGAAGGTGCTACCATTATATTAAAAATAAGTCATACTCACCGAGTGGTTTAATGTTTGCTTATGAAAATACAGTGTTTCGAAGAGATATACGATTTATTTGGCTCAAGCTTTTGTGAATCAGTACAAGCAAAAGCTGTTAAAGAATAAGGCTTCTCGCAAGCATTTACTAGGATTAAGCATATCCTAGAAGTTAACGAAAAATCAAAGTCAATCTGATGACAATAAGATTCCAAGTTGTCATCAAAATTAAACAAAAAAACATTTTTATGCTTTGAATTTATTATAACACGCTTGGTAGGGTACACTAGTATCACAGCTGTATTATTCCACCTTGACTTTTTTTTAACGGATCTTAACGGAGAAATTCTGCCGGTACTTTTTTCTCACATATTTGTAGTATAATGGTCATCGTAGTGTATACGTATATTTATATATTTATTTATCCCATGTCAGTAACTTACTTAAAAAATGCACGTTACGTTGATTTTTCGTTCGTTGAAAAAAATTTTATTTTGAAAATTTTGACTAAAGATAATGGTCATAATAAATCGGAATATGTACGTATGTATCTACCATTACATAGAAAATTGAAAATTCTCACTTTTAGTACCGAATGCTTTTTTCGAGACGAAACTGCGAAAACTTGGACAAAATACATCAATTTTTCCTAAAATTTTACCTCTATGATAAATCGCAACGACCAACTCTGATTTATTAAGCAGTGATTCCGTATATGCCTATTAACTCTACGAGTCTACGTAATAAATAAGAGATTAATAAACTGATACACTCAATATAAATGAGTTACAAGTATGTTGCTCTGATTCTTGACGGCACGGGCAAACTAATACACCCATATAATATTTATATTTAGAAAACATAAATGTTTTTTCCTACAGTGAACCAGGTCAGCATGCGGCAGTAGCCTGGTCGATAAAGTGAATGCGGTGGCTTACAATTAGTTACGCGTCATTCCACGAAGAACTACTTCTGCAGCGGGGATGCCGATTAAAAGGTGCTTCCATTAAAACGGTGGCCATTTGTTAAAACGTTTTTATTAGGCTGAGTTCTCGTCTGTTTGTCTGTTCGAAACAAATTTTACAATATTTGTCGGCCCCATTGGCGACGAGGTATAAGTCCTCGCCTGCTAAACTGAGGGTCGCGGGTTCGAGTCCCGCCTGAGTGGATAAGTCATCACTCAGGACATGGGTGTTAGTGTTCGTCCATTGTTACATGTTAAAGCACCCGATGTGAGAGGCCGTTAGTGCTGTTTTCGGGGATGTGGAAATAAATAAATAAAATAAATAAAAAATTTAAAAATCGATTTTAAACTAACTTCCCCATGAGTTAGATCCTTGAAACTTAAAGCATAGCTCAGAACTGGATGGCAATGCAATAATATGTAATAATATATAGTATATGTTATACATATTATATATATGACACATATAATATATAGATACATATAATATAATAAAATATAATTTAATAATTAATTTATATTTAAAACGTTCAAAAAAAAACGTTTTTATCGTAAATAAATTTCCCTTTAAGATTTTTTCTCTTTCTTTCTCTGCCCCAGGATAACGTTAAACTGCGCGTCATTAAAGGCGGTAGTTTTTGTCCCATCCCTCTTCTTGAACGGGCATTGCATCCCTCACTCCTGACCTATAACTAAGATTATTTCCTTGCCCCCTCTCGCGTTCATTTGACGCGTCAGAGAAAGTGAATTACATACGAGTCAATGGCAACACTTGGACCGTGTGAAAACGGAACATGCCACCACTTGTTTCCAGGATTGATTGACGCCTTCTAGATTCTTAACGCAACTCTCGATATTTTCTCAAAGGGGCTCCAAACCAACCACTTTCTTTTTGTATGAAGGCTGCGGTGAATGATTTCCCATCCGTGGATCGGATGAAAATTAGCATCATCGAGATGAATTTGTAGACTTATATTCGCCAATAAATTATTTAAATCGAGAATGGAATGTGCAAAGAGAGCTCTGAGAAAAGAAAGATAAGTCGAAATTGCCATGTGGAATATGTGCAGTGCAGATACCAGACTTGGCACTTGAAGGATAACGATGTCCGTAGACTAAAAACTTCTACCAAACCCATTTCCACATGGTAGATCAAGATACGTTCAATTAAACCATAATATACAGACATTAATAGTTTTGACAAAATAAAATAATATTACCAAGTTTACAGCGAAAAGGGCTGAGATTACCACCTTAAACTTCGTCAGAGGAAATTTTAACAAACACCAAATATATAAATTTTCATTGCCAATATAGGTACCTACACATCATAAAGTTTAAGAAAAGTAAATTAAGCATTATACAATACAAAAAAAATATAAAAGGTAGGATAAAGACATTTGCGGGAGAAAATTGAGGAGTAGACTCTAACCCTTAAATAAAAATAACCACTGCAGGAAAACACCCGCATAAGACATAGTATTGCGAAAAACTTGAATTACCTACAGACAGAGAAGCTAAGCAATAAACTAAAATGTAAAATACTAAGCATATGCATAGGCAATTGAAGAAAAAAATAAGTTATGATTACCTGTGAAACACTAAAGATGACCCTAGTGTGATACTGCTAGTGGTAGTGGTATGGATACTGCAAAAACCTACCAATCAACTCGCATTATGAGATGAACCCGGTATTGTAAATATACCCTATTTACATATACTTAACTTGCGCTAGTTCCATTGCAAACATTGTCTAGTGCCTACATGCAAACTTACTCAATGTCCCTCAAAACAATAATAATCAAATTATATTCTTACTCATTTTATTAATAACTAACTTTTCATGCACACTCAATATAGCGTGGCATTAACATTCAGTACAAGAATAACAACAAAATTAATCATTCCCTATCCCACACTTGTACTAAAATGATTTTACCGTGCTTCAGGTAAACATTTCCTACCAAATAGAGTAAAAGGTTGAAATACATCCATTAAAATGTTCCTGGAGATATCGCTTACCATAATCGACAGCTTTTAACATTGACAAGCCAACGAATTCAAGCCTTAAACAGGCGTAGGAGTTGAACGATGTACGAAATAACCTGCGTCACGCTAGAGGTTCCGTGCAACGCGAGTAATTAATTAGAAATCGAAGCGCAAAATATGACGAGAACCAATTACACCATTATAGAAGGCTTTCACATGGAAACGGAGAAGGTGGTTGAGGGCAGAACGAGGCAGTCACTGTGCAAAAAACGACGAGGAAGTAATGTAGGAAGCAACTTGAATATCTAATTAGCCGACGAGAAAGCTATGCCCTACAAGACCAATTAAACGGCCTGCCGTCAATAATTCTAGTACTTACACGCTATCAGTTAAGTTAATGCTTCACCGCAGAGAAATAATAGGATATATGAAAGGATTTGCCGTTTTAAAGAGCATTCAAACAGAGATAAAGTGACTGCAGTAACATTATCAGTCTCGTAAGGTAGTTTGAGCGGCATATAACTCCACATAAAATTCAATGAATATGGGCTCATTTTAATGAAAAAGATTACAACTCTCTAATCCAGCTATAATATCATTCGCTAACGGCATGCCTCGGCAACATTTTACGAGATATTTGGCAGCAAAATAGAAGCTGTTATCCATGGGATTTGTTACGGCTGAGCGCTTCATAGAGTTTTTATTTAAAACGTGATGAAGTTCTTAAGCATAAATGACGTCAGAATTTTAACGGAGTGTATTTCGTAATACTTATGAATTATTTAAACAAAAAACTAATAACTCCCACCGATACTTCGCATATAATCGCAAAAAAATCTTTTTGAACGCATTTTCAGCGTAGGATGTGAAATACACAAGTCAAGTAAATGCCTGGAATATGTACTTTAAATGAATTACTAAGAATTTCAGTCACATTAAGCTACGATTTTACGAAATTAGAACATATATACATACCAATAAATAATTAAACAGTTCTAAAACAAAAATTAAAAAAATTAAAATTTATCATTTGTACTCACTCTGGGTTTGGATTAAGGGAATAACAGCTCGAGTGTGACACTCACCTAGAATGGAAAAGAAATAAATAATTAAACCGTGGAAAGCAAGACGCATTTAGACCTTACAACAGATATACAGGTGGTCCTCGACTTTCGTACACTCGACTTTCGTACAATTCGCACTTTCGTACGCTCCTGATTGATACCTTTTATTTGACTTTCGGACACTAAATTCAAACTTTCGGACATTTGTCGAACAGAATTTTTGAATTTCCCGCAAATTTTTGAATTTCCCGCGATGGTGCATGGCGCATCACGGCATTCAATTGTTATATCTGGCGTTCTCGCTCGCTATTATACGCGACTGTGGGCAGTGTTGACTTAGAGCAAGGTATAACTTGTTTATTTACTGAATTCAATTAACATCGTATCAGTAGAAAGAGTGGAAAACGTAAATATGATGTTCCTGAAAAGAGAGTTGGGAATTATTAGACGTGCTGAACTGGGAGGATCTTTTGCTGAGATCGGACTATCATTGAACTGAAGCTGTTCTACTGTGTGTTCAATAGTAAAGGGGAACTATTAAATTATAGACCATTTACGAAATGCTGGGAAGTGGATGCGAAATTCACGAATTTTTATGGCCTGTACCTACGAAACGTCATTCTATTTTCGTTTGTCTTTTGCCCGGTTTAGGAAATTGCGAAATTTTGTTGCTTCTTTAGTTGTAATAAACTAAATTACATCGAGTTTAAGGGTCCAAAAATTAAATGCCGTGATGCTTATTGTTTTGCGTCTTCATAGTGGACGTTATCAGTGAAATGTTAATTTCTGATTGGGAAAAATTAGAAATGCGGATGTTTACTCAGTACACAACGATATTCTTTTAGAACCGTTTGTCAAGACTACGTAGTTTTAAAATTAATTACGTATTGTTTGAATATTAATTAATGTATTTTTAAACTTTTGTATTAAAAATAAAATTTCCTTACAAATGATATGAGGTTTTACTATGTATATTTAACTCTCCGGGAACGTAACCCCTAATTAGTATGTGACTCGATTGTTCGACTTTCGTACATTCGACTTTCGTACACGTTTTCAGGAACGCATTGTGTACGAAAGTCGAGGACTGCCTGTACATCACAATATTGCAACTTCCACATAAAATGGGACACAGGCTTTCCAGAATGGAAGGATTTTGATTTCCTTACTACCCTAAAAAAAATTGGCAAGCGTTAAAAAAAGGTTGAATTCTCCGCTGTATCTTAAACCCCCAAGTTAAATCTCCATATCTGTTTTTCGAAGGAACTTCACAAAGCAAACACAATTCACCCAAACAACGAGGCAATGACTACTAACACATCAATAATTACAACACGCCCACGTGTTTATTAACCAGATAAAGATTAGATGTTACACAATACTGCCACAAAGAGTTAAATTTCTCATTCCTTAAAATGATACATAAGATTTCATATATCGCATATCCCCTTTCATATATCACATACCCATCATCCCATTCCCTTTTGGGGGTAGGAAAACAACACACCCACCGGATAAAGATTAGATGTTACACAATACTGCCACAAAGAGTTAAATTTCTCATTCCTTAAATTGATCCATAAGCTTTCATATATTACATACCCATCACGCCATTCCCTTTTGGGGTAGAAAAAGTCAATAAATTTTATCGCTTTTACCGTTAACCCAACAAAACTGGTATATTCTCAATAACTTCCTCCGTAATGCCCTATCCTGCCAAACCTCTTTCGCTTCTCTAACAGTCGTTTTACACAAGGCACTTTATTACACAATCCGATGCATGCATGGATGTGCATTAAAAATTGCGTCGTGTATAGCGGTGAAATGCTATAATGCATGCGAAAATGAATAAACTTAAGATGGAAAAAGCTCAATCTCTAATTCCGAGCCTGCATTCTCGCATTGCAAATACAGATGCTTCTTCAAATTTTGCAATGAATTGTCTCGTGTAAAACGGCCTTTAAACTCCTGCATTGCTCCTTACACGCTCTCCTATCCTTAATACTCAAAATATTCCTTCTCTTTAGAGTCTATTCTAACACATTAACCCATGACTTTTAGAGTGTACCTCTTCCTCTCACACCATGCACTGGGTATGACAGGATTTGTACAAAGAATAGGTTAAATGCAGTACGTATGGGGTACCTGAGAAGTGTTTTCGACAAAAGTTGGGAGGGATAGGATTCAGAAAGAGTGGTGGATGTAACAAGGTGGGTTGGATGATCCAGTAATAGGCATATATTAAATGAGTTTGCTTCGTTGGTTTGGCCATGTCGAGACAATGGAAGAGTCCAATAATCAGTATTATTATGCTATCGAAATGAAATATGAAAACGAAATTTGAATATGACAAAAGATAATCTCGCTCAAATAACATTAAAGGTAATTTTACACTCAATACCGACTGTACCATGCAAACAGAAAGTCATCTCGAGTTCCCCACTGTGTCAAAGGCTGAATTGCGTCAACTGAAGTTTCGAAGCTCGAGGTAGGATCATTATCAGGGTAGATTATGATCAGGAACCCTGGTTGGCACAAACCAGCCTTCAATTCGGTGGAAGATCTGGAAAGACTTTCTGCCACTGGTAATACGGGAAAGCACCAGGTCTTCCCAGAATTATCGGCAAGGATTGATTGCGGATCACATGCGTTTATAATCATTGGTTACGAAGCTAATTTGATTAATTAATATTTTATATAACATTTATACTCCATACTTATTTATATTTTGACGCAAAACAACTACAGTTCATTGTACATACTACTAATACAAGGTAGGTCGTTGTGCATCATTTGAGTCGAACGCTTTTACGTAGTTCTGATTACGTCGAGCGCTGGCTAGGAACGGAATGTATTTTGTATTTGATATTCTTTTGTGGTATTTGGATGAAACAGCAATGAGGGGAAACATATGAGGGAAGAGAATTATTTTTTTATATATACCATTGGTGCATCTGCATCGGCCAAGCGGGTCTAGGTTCGCCGGAAATAAGACAGTTTGAATGTTGAAAATGGTACGAGTCTCAACTTTCCCTGGAAAATAAATTTTTCTAAGGTTATTTCTGCTGTAAACAATATTTTACTCTCAAACTACACAGTAACTAATTATAGCCGATAAAAATTGCTGTTAATCATCACTTAGGGATGAAAATATCTACTTGCCTTCAACTGTTCTGTCGTTGCGAAAAACTAAATTATTGGAGAGATTTCATCCCTTATTCCTGAATGCTAATTCTAGAGTCATCAGCTGCTCGTGTCATCCGGATGACGTCATGCGCAGAACGGACTCATTTTGGTCACGGTAACGTCTTACATTGTATTGTTTGCAGCACCATAAACGTTTTTAAACTTCATATTACATTTTATAGCATTTTTTTTATTTTAAATAATGCAACACTACTCCAGTTGTTGGTTGCCTTCAAAAATGACCAAGCAACCCAACAAAGTATCGCAACATCGTTTTTTTGAAACACGGTATCTCCGAATATCGTTTTTACCCCATTCACAGTATTCGTCCGCCTTCACCAAAGGATTCCCTTTTTTTCCCTCTCCACGCTGGCGTGGCAAGCCCGCATTGGCAGCGCACCGACACCCTTTTCCTCTTTAAGTGGGCGTCCGCCCCCCTAGCGGCACTGCAGGTAACTTGATACGGCAAAAGGCTTGGCCACTCCACCCGCACCCCTCCCACACCCTCCCTCCAACACCTCGTCGTCGATGCAACGGCACACCGCAGTCGCCAGGCGACGCCACCCATTCACGCCCCCAAACAAGATATGGCTGAACTGCACCAAAAACGGAACCCGCATGGAAGCAAGCAAACTATAGACTTCCTCATTGACGAGGAGCGGGAGGGAGTGGGGCAGGGCTCAGGGGCAGGGTGGGGAAGAAAGCGATTCCAAAAGAGTCCAGTTCAAAAGACGGCGAGAGAGATTCCTTGTCTCTGCCAGCGAGTGATCTTTTGTACAGGGTAGCCGAACACTTCGTAGACCACCCTACGCATGTCCTAGAGATGCCAGCGAGCCAATACTACACAAGATACCTCAGCAGAGGGTGTCTAAAACATTACCTGAACTATGCGACGGTTGTTTACATTGTTATTGATGAATAGCTGATCAGCTGATACACAACAATGCCACACGCAACAAAAGGGTATAAAACTAGATGAGTTACGTCTTTTAAAAAAATATTAAAATAATATCAGGTGCTACACACGCAACACGAGGCTATAAAACTACATGAGTTACGTCTTTCAAAATCATTTCTTTTGAAAATGCATTCGAGGTAATTTTATAATCAAATGTTTCAGGCTCTACTTTGTGGAAATTAATTATAAAATGAAATAATACTCGCATTGTTAGTATACTTTCACACGATTTATTAGGCTGACCACGGTTTCAACGCATAGTGGTAATTTTCAAAACAGCACTCAAAGATTGTCTTGAATATGACGCTTATGCGTTGAAACCGCGGTTACCCTGATGAATCGTGTTGAAGTATACGAAGTGATTTATTTAATTTTATCAGGTAATATAATATTTTTCCGCTCAACTGAAATTGTTCAGATAATTCATGAAAACGCTCTAAATTAGCAATGACGCATGGTGGTATGGGATATTATGGATGAATCCTTTCATACATGATTCGATCATTTAGAACGACTCATCAGCACTGAATATTAATTTAAACAATATTCATTGCAAAAATTACCACAATGGATAAATTTTTACAACACCAGGGTGTATTTTAAACAGGTTAAATTTTTATACTTTCATCATGAAGAAATTATCACTAGACCGGGATACGTAAAAATCATTTAGACCAAACCGGGAGAAGGGCTACGGGCAGTTTTAATCATGTTTCCATGGTGAATGCCCACATTCAAGAGATGCCATGTAGAAATCTCCTCGCTATGTTATGTAGAACAATAGTAGGTGCGACACCTGCAAATTGATCTTGGCTTGTTAAATCTAAAGTATTCGCAAGAGGAAAGCTACGTTGAACGCCTTTTATCAATTGCTCTTTGCGAATACAGCTTTAAAAGTCCGTTTCTCAAGGCCGACATGGAAATCACAACGACGTATAATAAAGTAAATTGAAAGAGGTTTTCTCACCTCGATTAGATCATTCAAGGAGGAGATTACCCGGTGGAGCACCCGAGCAGCCTTCACTACCAGCATACGCCGGGAAAGCATCAGATCTTTTTTCATCATTCAATTACTTTAGAGCAAGGATGCACGTGATTACAACAATATTCTATGAGAGATATTTTGTGAGTTACCTTCGATCACGAAAGTTTACGTAAGAATTGGATAAAAAGAGCGGAAAAAAGAAAATTAAAAGAAAAAAGACTACACCTCAATAATATGATAAATCACATCATGCTAGTATATCTAGTTTTCCGTGTATTCTCATTGAATTCCCTAGATTTGCCCGACTATTACATGTTTGCTGAAAATAATTTGTGATCGGTAACTCCCTTCTCCAACATGTAATTCCGCCTCGAAAATGAGAATAAAAATTCATTCATTCAAAGGTATCTTAAATCTCTGATGACAAAAAATAGACCATACATCCTTCTCAATGGCCATTCCATGCTTACGTAGATTCATACATTCAGCAAGTGTTCTTGATAAATAAACAGGTATAAATAAAAAAAGCTCCTTTAAATTTGCTACACTCCCTTTCACCTAGAATTGTGCCCTGGATTCTAGAAAAATCACGACCAGACCCCGAGCGTCTATCCCAGTTTAGAAAATGTATATAAATTTACGGTCGAAGAAAAGGAGTAAGCTGAATAGATTGGCATATGGGTGAGCTCCACGCAAGCTCGACTCGCAATCCCTGAGCCGTGTCATGACATGGGTCTCCGCAATTATGAGCGGAAATTGACTTACAAGACTTTGATAATCAGTCAATGTGAACGCAGAACTGGTTTCACGCTGAGATTTGAATGCTTACCTACTTGCAACAGAGGAATGGCCATGCCGCGATAAAGCATCCGAGGCTCGGGGAATTTTATCGATTGCGGCTAAAGGTGCAATGAAGGGATGGTATTTGTGCACTCTTCAACCGGAGGTTGACCATTCCGTTTCTGCAACCGCACATTACATCATCGAGTAATAAATTAAATTTTAAAAACTTTTTTAAAAACATAGTTTAATTTAAAAATGTACTAAACATTAGAAAATCATTTTAGCGTTGTCACAACTGGCCTATAACAGGCAGAACGTGATTATTTGTAAATAAAAAGAAAACCATGGGAGCGCAACCAACATTTGCGATACAAAAGACTTGACCATTACTAGAGGCACTGTATTACCAGAGGTTGGCCAAGTTGTCCGCTCGTTTTCTATTGGCTGACGCTTTTTTACCCATGAATCCCTCTGACCGGAAGGCGCTGGACGCCATGATTAGTTCGGCCTGCCTCTTCAATTTTTGATTGCGGTGAACGGGAGCATTGAGCTATTTCGTCATCCAGTGACTCTGTGAAGGTAAGTTCGCTAATATTTTTACTAAAATTACGGGTTAATAGAGTGAAGAATCAGTGTGTCATTGAAATGTGATTTCCTTTGTTTTCTCCTATTTTAAAACAACATGAAATGACGTGCAGGTAACATGACCTGTTGCTCCATTTTATCTTGGGATCACTTTTCCATTAAAATGTATGCACCTGACAAGGGCCCTACAATACCTATAATGTACGACGTACGAGTATCCACGGTTGAAGCCAAATAAAGGAAGGGTCAACAATGCAACCAAAATAAGAATGATGATAGATGACAAAAGGTATTTGAGGTATGGATCTGACTTGATGAAACTGAATTCGTTTCCATAACATAGTATTCAATATTACCTATCGATAACAATGTTTCTAAATCTCTGGAAAGGGACAAACAAACTTTGAGGAAATAGGTGGCAATCTCTGGCTTAACTATAGGTTGAATTCCGTAAATAATGATGGAATTATGATGCACAGCATCGATGCCATGGTCTGACGAGATTAAATACCTATATATATTTTGGTAGGAACACAGGGTTTTCTTTAACTCCGCCATCTCTAAAAAAAAACTCTAAAGAGAGCATTCTACAACATCCGAGGTAATTCCCCAATAATGAGATGAGGCTCAACATCACAGATTTTCACAGATTCCGTTAGTTAATTCAAACCAAAGAAATTCAAACGACAAACAGTTCCATTAGCAGCTGAAAGGACGTAAGCATTACGATAGTCGGCCATCAGCTGGGTGAATGAGAGAATCAGAGCGAGCGTTTAGTGGGTACGTCATAATTTATGCAAATTGCACGCACTTGACACATTTTTCGCACGGTACACCATAACTGCCATCCTAATGACTCGTTGAAGGAATTAACGGATTAATGTAACGTAAACGCAAGCTGAACACCAGACGTTTTAAATAAATGATGACAGGCTCAGATTTAGAAGGTTTTCTATGAAAGTTCCTAGATTACTTCTTACCCTCATGAGCGTTATACTAATTTATTCTTACAACCTTACCTAGTCTCCAACGTCACCACCGCTCCATGCATCAATGCCTGATGCAACGAGCTGATAAAAATGTATAACCAGTTTCATAATTCATAAAGAAAACATTCAATCTAAGAACAATAAATATTATTATTATAAACGAAGGTCTGGAAAGTTCCTTGTACACCTTACTATTATCAGTCACATTGCAGACATATATCGTTCTAATGGTGGGCATTAATGTTATGTTTCGAACAGCTTTTTAAATAATTTACTGATATAAAAACATGAACAGTGAAAAAATGATTGGTTTAATAAACATGATAAAAACAATACATTCTGGTCTGCAGAAAAAACTCCTTGTAATCAATTACATTCGCCGTACGCGTTGGTAGGCTCGCAATCCCACTGCCAGGAAACTTAAACATAATCAAATAATACTATTCCCTGCCATTAGAGACGACTCCATGGCCATTTTTATTGAATAAACGCATTTTGATTTAAATTACTGCAGTAATTCACTAATAATTTGGAGATGCTTATTTTTACTTCCATAAAAGTACCAAGGAGAATAAGCTTCTAGTAAAAGTGATTTTTCGCGAAAATGGCATACGTATTAGATTTAAAAATACGATTTGCTCTACATTTAACTCATTCTTGCATTATACACTAATTAATTTTGAGTTCAATCAGCGGAAAAATAACGTAGGACTTTGGAAAATCAGTTAAATGGAGGATGTTATTTTTTAAAAACAGACAGAATTCGAATAAAATGCCAATTGAATCACTGATCAGTGGATCTACCTTAAGGTACCTAGTTTAAGCGAGATAGTCATTATGGAGACCATATTCGATTTCTATTTTTTAAATTTGAGCGTAAGTAAGTCAGTAGAAGTATGAAGTAAATATTGTAATATTAATTCTGCAAACATATAGTTATGTAAGACTAAAATTCTCAGTAATTAAATAAATATATTCTCTCATTAGTCTCTAACTTGACTCATTTTTTCACGCCGTACGATGAAATCGCCTTCTCAACATAATTTAATAACAAAAAAACTCAAAATATTTTTATTTTATTTTTATAACGTTTTTTGCGATTCTGTAAAAATTACTGCGGTGAGTAGTTGATTAATTTTTATAAACAGTTGAGAAAACATACAAAATACACACCGTTTGTTTTTTGACGAAATCTACATGTTAGACGTTCCTAACTATTTTCCATATTCTGCCTCTGGAGCACACAGCCGTGATCTATAAAATGTAAAACAGCTTTTATTTTTAGGAAAGTTGCTCGATAAGTAGTTCGGCAAGGGGTTAATATTTTCATATCATTAAAAAGATGTGAGTTATTTCTTTAAAATGACGTCAAATTCATCAAATTCTAGGTGAATCGATTTATCTCTAAAGCTACCTTAAACTGTGTGATTTAGCTTTAGCGGTAAGAGCATGAAAAGAACAAGTTTATGGTGGTTTCAGCGAGGTAGATCCCTAGTCATAATAGAGACCATATTAAAATTATAATTTTTAACTTCACCGTCTCTAACAAGTATGAAATAAATATTGTAATATTAATTGCGTAATAATATAGTTAAATATAACTAAAATTCTCAGTAATTAAATAAAAAAGCTACATAAGTCTCTAGCTTGACTCATTTTTTCCCGCCGTACGGCTGAAAACCCTTCAAAACAGCATGTTATTTTGCGATTCTGCAAACATTACCGTGGGGATTAATAGATGACTTTTTTATAAACAGTTGAGAAAACATGCAAACTACACACCGTTAGTTTTTTAACGATATCTATGTGCTAGAAGTTCCTAATTTGTTTTACATTCTCCCTCTGGAGCGCACAGTCATAATCTATCCCATGATGTAAAACAGCTTATATTTTTAGGCAAATTGCTCGAAAATTAGTTTGGCAACGGATTGATATTGTCATATCATTGGAAATATGATAGTTTTTCTGTAAAATGAGGCCAAATTCATCAAATTCTAGGTGAAGTGATTTTTCGCTCAAACTACCTTAAAACGCTTGGATAACTCTATAGCACTGAATTATTTCCTCAAAAACATCCAAAATGCAGATACCGTTGATGCAAGTCAGTGCATAAAATACCCCACTCTTCCATGCACAGTTGAGTAAATGAAACCGAGATTTTCCACACTTCCCTTTCAACCTGATCTCTTTTGAAAAAGAGCTTCACTGATCCGCAGTAAGGAAGAGCAAGGTACACATAACTGCAACTCCGAAAATAACTATCAAAGGGAAAGGGTGATGCGCTGAGTGACAAATAAGGGTTGGGAGTGCAGACCGTTATATCGCACCGACCCAGCCGTAACCGCCCCCCTTATCGATTCCTGGAAGCGATATAAAGATCAAAATACGGAAGCGTCTCGAAGAATTCACTTCGCCGAAGCGACGAAGTATTTCGCATTATCGTCGTCCGTGATATGGCGCTGGTTGGCGGAAGGGAGTGACGATTTTGGCAGTGCATTGTGGGAATATAATCAGATTACACCTGAAAACCGTACATAGAGAGTTGATAGACACACGGAGTTGAGTGAAAAGGCTAATACGATAATTTCGCTGGTCAGCGTCAGAAATGTTTCTGATTAAAGAAAGAAGAAACTTCAAACAGTATGTATCCACAATTTTTCAGAATGGCAGAAAACCGTTATTGGTAGATGTACAGCCATTGGTACGTTTACCCGGGCAGAATAAGTTATCATGGTCGACTCCAGACAGACGTTCGCATTACTCTTTCCCTTGTATTGAATTACCATGGTAGGAAGCCAGTATAGCAAACAGGGCATAAGGGTACCCATAGCGTTCAAGCACACAAGAGTAGGTACTCGTAAGCAGTGCCGGATTACCAATACGGCAAAGTAGGCAGTTGCCTTTAGGCCCTGAGGTTTTGGGGCCTGAGAATTGTTTTCCCTTTTCATCTCTTGCGACTTGTTTATTAACGTGAGCCCCGTTGCTTGTGCTGCCTACAGGCCCCAAAGTGTGTTAACCCGTCACTCCTCATAAGGCATAATTAGTGGACCTCAAAAAGGGAATACGTTTAAAAATGTCAGGCATGACTTTGTGGAATTTCAGTATTAAAAAAAGTAGAATATTTCCACAGAATAATTTATAGCCAACAACCGTTACCACGCAAAAGCGTCATTTGTTTAGACAACAAGCTATCATTAGAAATACAAAGTATTCTTGTTTTTTTTAAACGTAGCTACAAGTATTTCGCTTTATTATCCTTATCCTTGTGTCAGGGTTGGTTTACACTGGCAAATTACTTCCGTTAGTTTCCACTGAAAGAGCTTGCGAGGGATTAAACTATGACAAAACTTTTCTCACAAATTAATTCAGAGTCAGATTTTTTGCTGTTTTAGACTAACAACAACACGCTTCTGCAAAAGGCTTGCCGACACTTTTCCAAGTTCTTAATGCGGACTTACTGAGCGGTTTACACCTTCAGTTTGCGTCGAAAGTCGCTTGCTGCAATTTACCTCCGCAGTAAAATTGCCAGCGTAAACCCACCTTTAGAATGAGTCGGCCGAGGGAGTGACGTCTTTGGCAGTGTCGTGGAGGAAGAAAGAATGAGAGATACGGGAAAACGGGGTTCAGTGAAGACTGGAGACAGAGAGAGAGGGATAACGATGGTTGAAAACGTGAATGGGATAAGGTGAACGGCATCTTACACGTGAGCGTGTAGGGACATAGAAGATCCCGGGCAATATATATATAGATATGGTGCGGAGAGGTTGTACGTGAGTGGAATGATAGCATGAGGCAAGAGCGCTGAGGACGAAAGAATGGAGGAGGATAGCCACTACTATACTAGAGAGACATTACTCCCAGGTTAAGGGAGAATGGATGGAGGCGGGGGCAGAACAGCACGCGCAACAGAACTGTAGACATTTGCGATAATTACTCTGGTCAAACGTGAATGGTTTCCCTGATGGAAATTTTCCTATAAGAATTCCATAGAACATAAGGAAAAGAGAGGGAAAAATTGAAAATTCCTTTGAAAAAATTTATTTTCTACGGAAATGCCCTAAAACTCTACGGAATATTTTTCATTTTCCTATTTTCCCTTAGATATGACAGACGTTGGTTATTAATTTCCCTAAAACGAAATGCTACTTTAGGGAAAACCTTCAGGCAGAGGAAACATTGTATGTACCAGCAATTGCATAGGGTGCAGTGTGCAGCGCATAGAGTGTATGACTAAAGAGGAAAAATATACATTCATAAAAACAAGAAATATATTCTGAATAGTTTCATTTGTACAACCATAGAGTTATCACAATTATGTAATTATAATGAAACTGACAAAATATTTCTCATTCAAAAGATGTGCAACCATTTCAAAAAATCACCTCTCACAGTCAACTACATTTGGTGTAAAATAAATATTCTAAGCCACTGCAACCCACTTTCAAAAGCATTTCCCATGGAAAATCCATTTTAGAGGATTTTTCTCTAGGGGTATATTTTCTAGGGAAAACGAGGGTTCAATTTTCCAGGGAATTTTCCAACAGGGTTGGCAGTTCACTACATGAAATTTCGCAATGCTGTAATAGAAATAACTTTGCGCATTCCATACTGTTGAAAATATTCGTGGCTGTTAATAAACCCTAGTTAATATACAAAGTTTATTTATTCAGCAATACTCTGGTCAAGGTAAAAAATTTTTGATTTGAAAATAATCACACTATCAAACCATTTGAAAATGGAAATCAATTCAAACGTATTATCACAAATGACTTTAGTAGGTAAAAGAATGGAGACGACTAAATAATAACAAACTTCCATAAAACCCTTAGTTTGACAATATATCTCACAACAACACATTATTACGGATACCAGTGTTTCAAAATTACTGTACTATAAAAATTAAGGGTAGTAAAATTATTTTTCAATTAATTTTACATCTGTTTTGAACCCCAAATCAGAACAACTAAGTAACTAAAAGAAGACAAAATAAATACTTTCTGTTGCACAGAGCAATGGTGAGGAGATAAGGTGGTTGTCAGTATTAAATTCAAAAAAGAAAAAAAAACTAAAGAATGAAAAAATTCATAGGACCACCGTAAACAGCCATAATAAACATACTCCACGTTTATCAGATTCACACTGAAAATACAGGGATAAGCATGAAAATATTGAGTGCAGGGAGCGGTGAAGCAGATGGCCGCCCAACAACATCCTTAAGGTGAACATTACAGAAAGGAATGCATATTAGGCAATTACCAATAAACCAAAGTTTTAGAAAGCTGAGGCACAGCAAAAATCATCTTCAGATACGAAAACTCCGGAGTCGACGTGACGAAATTAGTGTAATCAGATGAGCAAGGCAGCCTATGGTCAGAAAGCAACGTATACAGGGGATGGGTGAACGGGAAATGACAAGGAAGCAGGAAGGACATGCGCAGCCAGGGCACGTCGAAGGAGGCGTGGGAAGAGTAGCAGAGATAAATAAACGCAGGAAGAGGAAGAGCAAGAAATGACGCCCACTGTTACTCCATTCCCAGAGAACATAAAACAGCATTTCCCGAATTCCCTCGTACATCCACTCCAATACGACTGTCATAGCCTTCATGAATAATTCAGTTCACGCACCGAAAACACAAGAAAGACACTGCTTGGGGAGGAATTTTCAGGCAAGCCGTTTATGATCATTTTCTTCTGCCTTGTGCCTTTGTCTTTGGACTACTATTGGCGTCAATATGATATACCGCTAGTTTTTGAATAATCATGCAGGGGTCTCAAAGCAAGCAGGGATATTGATTCATACATCGTTCTAATGGTAGGCATTTATATTATATTAAGAACAGCTTTTTAAACGATCTACTGATATAAAAACATCAACAGCGACAAAATGATTGGTTTCACGTAATTAATTAAAAAACTCACAGAATATAAATCCACACTATTTAATGCAAGAAAACCGACTTAGGTTTCGACACATTGTGTCACCTTCAAGTTAAATTTCTTAGTGTTCGTGAGCCGTAGATCATATAGTCGTGACAAGGAGGAAAGGATAGAAGGGGAAACCAGGAAGAAGTTTGAAAAACAGGGCAGGAGGATTAAGATAAGGTGTGGGAGGGAAACAAAGAAATATAATCTGTGAGTTTTTATTATTTATTACGGAGATCAAATTATACCACATAGTGACACCTTCGGTGATAGCTGATGGTTTCACGTTCCCTTAAAATTGTTTTTTTTTTCATTGTCATTCTATTATTTGAGGTCATTAGCGGTAAAACCACGCAATCCACGACAGTAAACTTTACCCTGAGTTGCAATAAGTCAAAAATGGTCATACATTCAACAAATATTCTTCTCAAGTTATTCAATTGTTTTCTTTTAACAAAAATTGAAAGGGCGGAGGACATGAAGCAAATAGGAGTAATTAGGGAAGTAAAAACTCAGACTCCATGTATGAGTGAAAAAGAGGACAAAGGAAAGGAGAGCTACAACCAACCAATCTCAGGCCGTCATGATCAGCAGCCAGTTATCTGAAGATCCCTGCATACGTTTGCATTTTAACTTCCCCTAATTACTCGTATTTCCTTCACGCTCTCCATCTTGGGTCTTCCTCAATGATTCTTTCCATTTATTTCACCTTCTAGTATTGTTCTCAAGAGACTCTCTGATGCTTTAGAATGCGTCCAATGAATGTGTCTTTTCTGCTTCGCGAAGTTTTCATCAAACATTATTTCTCACCAATAATTTTCTCATTTCTCCAAATGGTCAGACCCATCATAAACCAATACAGGGCTGGAAGCGGCTTATCCTCTCGGAATTATTGAATTTATTGACCAATATCTACAAAATATGTACCAAATATTGACCGAAGCTTAAAATGTTTTGGAACCACATACTGACTTCAAAATGATTGGAAATAGGGAGCGAGAACGTTTTAAACAGGAAAAAGAGCTCTGTTATAACAAAGTTTAGTAAAGAACTAAAAGATTTTCAAAAGAAACATACACATAGTTGACTTAATACTTTGTATAAATGTCTCCGGGATTTCTTGGCAGGATAGCCAGCGTAACTGTTTTCCCACAACACAACAAACGCAGAAGAAATCCCGGAAATATGCAGAGATCATCATTCCAGCTCCGTGGAAACCTTAAAACCAACATACATTGTATTTCTTTGCCTTTCAGCCTATAATAATGACTCGATAAAATTATCTGTTTACTAGACGATGAAAACAAAAACTTCTAAACGAAAAGTTTCCACCGAGGAAAGACCGAGTTTGGCTTAACGGCCAACGGAGCAGAAGATTGTAGGTGCATACTTCTCGAATTCATGGAAGTTCTCGAATTTGTACTTGAAGAGGTACGTTTTCCTGGAGACGGGCATTTTTTTCCACTACGCGGATCTAACTCCTCACCCCACTCGAACAATGTAGATGTATCACAATGTTTTCCACATAGCAGGAGACGTAATACATCGACGTACTCCGACGGTAGCGTCCTCCACAAGTGTTAACGCTCGTGTTTCGCAAACGTTAACCAGTGTTGCTTAACATCTTTTGATCTTCACTCCTTTCTGCAGGAAACAAGAAACGTAATTATTTTTCCCCAAACAGTGTCTCTGAACCTTTCCGGAGTAGGAAATATTTAGTTTGTGGAACTTTATTCCTAAATATGTACGGTTTCTTAACATGTTTTTCTGCAAGTGTAAATTCACCTTAACATGCATACATGCGAAAATATTAACTTAACTGACCCGCATTAAAAAATATGGGACAAAATTGACTTTTAAAAACTTGAATTTTAAGGAAAATATTGACCAACCTCCAGCCGTGACCAAAACACGGAAGCCAATAGTAAATCCAGATTTAACTATGCATCTAAATAGAATTTAAATTAACTAAAGCAACGGTAGATTTTGATTTTAATTACACCGCACTTTTAACACTAAATCTTAGTTAAGACCATGATCTAAAGACGAGGGCAACATCCATGGAAGTGGCGGGAATCGAACTCGCGATCCTATGGTTGTCCCGCAACCTCGTTGTCGACCTGGACACTTGCGGCAAGCCTATATTTAGAGCTGTTTACGGCACATTCCCACAAGGGGAACGAAACTCGACTCCACTCCCACGAATATCACATATTTGACGCTGAGGAATCCAATCCCTTACACATGCTATATGCATTGCATTCCGTTAATTACGAGCATTCGTTTTTTTCAGCGCGCGATTGTATCTCAACCTAAAACCACTTGTATCGTCAAAATTATGCGCTAGCGGGCAAATTCGATGTTGTAAAACTTTGTTGCTCTATCATTGTTTCACCTGATTAGTTAAAATGAATTCAAACATGAAGCACCCACGTTCACTTGGCATCCAAACGCTCTTCTATTTATCTTTTGTTCACATTCCATTTTCCTTAAACAAAACTTTGATTGACCGTGGATTACACTTGCGCGATTTCATTCTCACCTGGCACTCAGATGAACTGAATCGCCGCGCAAAGCAGCGATGAAAGGTTGTTCCGAAGAGGGGAATGCCATCATAAAAAGACTCCCATTCCTCTCCACTGACGGCAGGAAACTATAAATTCTTTCGCCAATCGCCATTCCTTTTTTCAATTCAGCATAATGTTTCCTTTTCTACGCGTCGAGTGCATGAAATGCGACCTAAATTGAAAGGGACGGCAGAAATTCTTTTCGCTAATACATTCCGGTAAGGTAAAATATCAGGGCTCCGTGGTTTTCGCCATGCGATGTTGATTTTTTTTTCATTAATTCGAGTTGATCTTTCAACATCGTTGCAGAACCTCAGAGAAAAATCTAAGGTGGGGAAGGAGTGTAAGTTTATGAATTCCATTAGTTCGCGTGTACTTTTGCCTTTCCACTTAAAAAGACCCATAAAAACATTTCGCGGCACTAGGTTACCAATTAATATATTTCCTCAAATGCTAACCGCAATATTAATAGCAAGTACAAGAAAATATGAATATGTCATACAAAATAATTCAAATGCAAGAATAATAATACTATAAGGAACAAAAGCTCCTCCAAAACAAAATAATTATCACAACAAATTTGATCAAAGTTGTGCACAAAAAATATATTACACAGAAAAATAATATATTTTGTGCTTAAATCAAGTCTCCTTGCTTGATTTTCCTCGTTTTGCAAAAACAAAAGTGGAGCTAAACACAATGTTTCAACCCTAACCCCCTTTTCAATGCTAATTAGGCTATTGTGGTCAGTTTGCACTTGTCAGTAGGTATATTCGTAAACCTGAAGGATTGGGGCAATCAAGATCCCTTAAAGCAAATCGTATTTTTCTAATATTTTCCTCGACAAATCGTATTTCTCGAATTGGGTCGACTTTGGCTGCGACGAGCAATTCATTTGACTCAAGACACACAAGTACGCATTACTTTGACAGTTAAATATTCATTAGAAGCATCAGCATGACCTAACGAGCCGAGGATATGAATTTTACTAGTAGAATGAATTGTAATATTCAACCATGAAATTTGATCAACTTTCAGGCACATTAAGAGGAAAAGCAGGGCAAATTCATCCATGCGTTACCTAACTAAACAAAACTAATTTAAAATGAGTGATTTTAGTGGTGGTGCATTAATTTAGACTAACTTGGATGCATGGATTTGAGAAAAATAACCATTTCCAGCTGGGCTTATTACGCAACCCTTATGATAGACCGGGAAGCAAAAAACGACCTCAGTTACGGTTCAGCGACTAACTAATGGTGTGTGTGCTAATATGTACCGCGCAGGTTCAGTGTATAGCACCCGTTTTCCTCATAGGAATAGGCAAAATTATGACACCAGCCACAATCACTTTGCCGTTAAATATAATTCACCTATAATTCAGTGAGAAAATGGAGCGAGAAGAGATATATCAGAACAATATAAAAACGAATAACGTGCAAAGAGTGGAAAATGGAGCGATAAGTTAAGAATCTAGGACACGCTACCTTTAGAGACGCTACATAATTCATGTACACATCCATTCCATTTAAATTATTATCTCAGGGAACCACAATTTTGGGACGGACGATCGAGTGGGCTGTTTTCGAGAAACCATCACCGCCTCCACGGGGGCGAATGCAAAGACAAATACGTACCGAGTTTACAGAATTTTGATTTTTCGCCGAGTTCACAGAATCTTGAGGCTAGTTTCGTTGCCCGGTTCGGAACATAATGAAATCTTTTCATCCGGCATTAAGACTCAATCAGCGCGACTATTTGCAAAGAAACTGGAAAGGGATGAAACTGTAACCATGGTACTACTCATGCAAGGTAAGACGTTCCCGTGACCAATATGAGTCCGTTCTGCGATGATGTCATCTGGGTGATACGAGTATCAGATCGTCTCGAGAATTAGCATTAATAAATTAAGTCTCCCCAATAATTTAGTTTTTAACGACAGGATGAAGTCAAGTAGATATTTGAATCCTTAAGTACTGATGTACAACAAATTTGATCGGGAATAATTAGTAAATGTGCAGTTTGAGAAAACAAGATTGTTTACAGCGGAAATAACCCTAGCAACAATTAATTTACACAATAAAGTTTAGACTCGTAACGATTTTCAAAATTAAAGCTGTCTCGTCTCCGGTAAACCTGGACCCGCATCGCCCGTGTAGATGTCTTATTGGGATATCTAAAGAAAATATCTTCTCTCTTATGTTTCCTCTCACTGCTGTTGTATCCAAATACCACACAAGAATCAAATTACACAATTCACTCCGTACCTAGCTAGCGCTTTATGTAATCCAAACTAAGTCACAGCGTTCGACCCAAACGATATATCGAAACGCTTACGATGCGCAACGACCCACCATGTACAGTTTGTTTTTATAATGTTTTGAAAAGTTTATTTGCTGAGAAACTAAGTTTATTTATTCCATCCAAGTAGATTCCACCAAGTCACGAGTCAAACAACGAATTTCACAAAACGAAGACGCGAAAAATTAAGGAGGTGAAACTGAGGCAGAAATAAATACCAAACCAGTCTTAACGGAGAAAGGCAAATATCGAGACGAAAGAAACAAATGAGATATCGGGCGAGTAACAGCGGGGTGACAGGGAGGACGTTTCGAAGGAAAAAAAGCGTCTGGAAAAATAGATGTCATCGGATTCTTGCGAGACAAATCGCAGGGTAACATTCAAAAGAAAACGTCTCCCCAAAAACAATGTTTTCTTCCCATCGTGAAACGAACGGAGAGGGAAAGAACCACTTCGACAAAGTTGTGTCAGCAAAAATATCAAAAAACAAACGTTTGGGGATAATGCCATGCTTTCTTGTTAAACATAAGTTTACAAGGACAGCTCCGCAATCCTTCAAGCTTGACTTTAACCTCAAATACAAGGTGATTGGAGCGTTTTTTATTAATATACATATTTGCGTGAAACTTTTCATACGTGTTCCCATTACTGATAGGTATATTGCTAAATAAAATGGAAACATTCCATCACACAAATTTGGTTTTTTGGAATTAAATGCTATTTTAACGCGTAACCTCATCGTACATATATTTAGTAATTGTACAAATAAATAAGTGTAGATTTTCTTCTAAACGCGAAGTAATATATTTCTTATAATTTCAATATAATTTCATTTAATTTCGAACACAGTGCCGAAAAATCTATAGAAATAACATACTATAAGTAAGGAAAAAATTAAAATTAAATTCTTGTATCACTTCCACTTCTGCCTGTATGGTGAGTTCCAACGAACAAACAGATGCACTCAAATGAAATGTGGTCCAAGAATTTTTTCCAACTTACTTAAAAATTATTAAAATGCGCACTCAATAACCCACGATTACCGCTGTAACCACATTAAGCATGGATATGTATATTTGACGGATGAAGTAAATATATAGACGTAAAGAGTCGTTAAAGTGAATAATTTTCGGCATTCTGGAACTTTCGGAGGCTCTCTGACTTCAAGACAAGTTGCTAGAATTCAATTAGTCTTATTGTTAGACATATAGTTAGATAGCCTCACTGAGGTGTCCATTATAACGAACGTCTAAGCTAAGACTTAAATTCAACGACGAACACAAACAAAATCCACGGCAGAAACGAGACTCGAACTCACGACCCTTAGGATGCCAGGCTGACTTTATACCCCAGTCGGTTGAGTATATTTGTTCTCCATTTAAGCTAATTTATACTTCCTCCATTCACAACGATATACGATTGATTTCAAGTTGATACCGAAAATTGCAAAGGATGAAAGCACAGCAGTAACCTTAAGAATGTCTCAAGCGTCACTTCGTGGAATACTTTCGCTTCAAAATTGTTAAATAAAAGACTTGGTTCGATTCCACACTTTAAATTTTTTAAATCCAACCATTGTTTCGACACATGTCATCCCGGTATTATGAAGGTATATTAAAACAACAAGGTAGTAAATATATTCAGTCTACATTTTAGGTTATCCAAATGACACCGTTAGGAAATCGACTCGAGGTATAATTGTGGAACTACTTCGTAGCGATTGATAGAAAGATTATAAAGGGAAAAGCAGGCATCTCTGTTCCACCACCAATTTCCACGTCGCTTAGCACTATCAGAAGGTCACAATGGAGTCTAGATGACCGCTGGACGGCGATCGAGCTGGTTCACACAATGGAGAAGAGAAAGTTACCCGCTAGCCACGCGTCACATGCGATAAGTATCGGAGGACGGACACCATTGTGCTTCCACCTCTCCATTGCCGTCCGCATTCACAACAGCAATTTCGAATCTTCGGTCTGCACACGACCAGGGCGACGACAAGAGCCTTGGTATCTCCTCCATCGATAATACGATGATATCATTAGAAGCAAAGACTTATGCGAACGGCTGAAAGCTTAGGACAGATTAAGGATGTCGTTCTATCAAATACTGTCCAATAACTATATTTTTTAACAAAACAAACTTCCTACTTCTCTACGCAAATTGTGGACAAAGTTGAAGACAAAACTGCATCACATTCGAATGCGTGAGTAAAAGTTAACGGCTCTTTTAATTTAATCATGGCTTCAAATCGCACAAATTTTTGCCCTATGGAAGTAGAAACCATTGTACACTAGTTGCAAAAAAAGTTATATTTTGGGTAAAAAGCACTTGATTTTTCATCATATCAAAATCATACAACGAAATAGACACCACCGCACGTATTAGTAAATCGAATACTAGAATATAAAGGAGAACGATACCGTAGATTCATTTCTTAAGTAACCCCCGAATACCTACTACTCTGATACTTAACACTTCACGTTTACCGTCACTAAAAATAGTTAATTTTTTTTTAATCCATAGCATGAGTCTTTAAACCCTAAGGTTAGCTCCCGTTCGAGAACGAGTAACAATTCAGTAGATACAAGGGAAACCTCATAATAATTGGCAAATACAAACACATCACAGGAGCAGAACCAGAGCCAGGTAAGAGTTTTCATAAGGGACGTCATATTATCAAGCCTTCTTTTAACTCACTTCATTCGCTACCACTAAAATGCATGTGTCCTGATGACCACTGACGCATGAACTATGCAAAGTGTCCCATGGGAGAGACACCGCAACAAATTCACTGATTTGGCAACAAAATTACCATCACCAGCCACCCATACCAGCGTTAAGCAGGTCACAAAACCCAATCATGTCACGGGTATTCGCCCTTCGACACAAAGACAAACTCGTCAGCCCACGCGAAAGCACATTGCATGCAGAGTGGGGACATTATTCCAACTGCCACCGATACGGAGAGGACATTATGATTCGAAAAAAATCACGAAGTGGGCTAACCTTTGGCAAACGCTCTGGAGAAGAACTGGCCAACGCAAATCAATTTGGCGGCAGGAGACGCCGATCTTGCACTCGCCTCACGCCCAATCGATCGTCAAGGAGACCCCGTAATGTAACGGAGTCGTAAGGAAAAACTGGCATTCCTCAACGCACTCGCTCGCACGGGTCGAAAATGTCATCAGGCTGACGGCAGCGGTCGGCCTCCGAACTGATGCACGAAACGGCGATCCTAATTACAAGACGCAAGACTCGAGAGAGAGAATTAAGGGAGCAGAACGCCAAGGGTATGGCACTACTAATGCAAGGTTAGGTCGTTGCGCATCGTTTGAGTCAAACGAACGCTGCGACGTATTTGGGATTACATCTAGCTAGGTACGGAGTGCATTTTTGTACTTGATATTTGTGTGGTAACAGCAATGCGAGAAAACATGTGAGGGAAGAGAAATATTTCAAGATATTCCATTGATGCATCTACACGGGAGAAGCGGGTCCATATGTGCCGGGGGCAAATTTTATGCTGAAGATGGTAAGAGTTTCAACTTTAATTTGGGAATAATTTGTTGCTAGGGTTATTTCCACTGTAAACAAGATTGTTATCTAAAAGTACGCATTTACAAATTATAATCGATGAATGAAGTTGTCCATCAGTACTTTAGCATGAAAATATCTACTTGTCTCCATTCTGTCGTAGCAAAAAAAAAACTAAATGATCGGAGCTTTCATCCATTATTCCTGAATGATAATTCTCGAGTCGTCTGCTGCTCGTGTGATCCGTATAACATCATGCGCAGAACGGACTCATTTTGGTCACGGGAACGTCCTACCTTGTATTTGCAGTACCGTGGCGGGATAGTCGAATTCTTTTCGGGTCTTCCACGGGGATAAGTAGACGAGCAACAAAGTTTTGACGCCCAATTCCGGCATAAAATTGACTGGTTGGTTGTTTTGTAAAGGCGACGGACAAATGAGGCTATTTGCGACAGTATGGCAAGTAGGCAAGTCGGTTCTATTTCCTATGACAATAGGCGATACCGGAAGAGGTAGGTATAGGTGGAAGTTGGAATACCTATACTCATCTTATACATATATACATATATATATATTTCCTTTCCTTTTATATATATATATATATATATATATATATATATATATATATATATATATATATATAAAAGGAAAGGAAATAAATATAAAAGCATAAGCTAGCAACAAGGTGTTGAGGTTGGGGAAGGATAGGGAAGTAAATCAGTGGACACTCACTGGCAGATGATCCATGACGACAACGGTGTCCACTGCTAAGTTAGCTTTCGGGCTAAGGACCCTTCTTCAGCTGGAGGAGATTCACTACTGGCTTTTCGCTTTTTATATATATATATATATATATATATATATATATATATATATATATACTCAATCATACGAAAATGACGCTCAAAGGCGCGAATAAATTCAAACATTCATAGGAAAATGGAAATGGATAGGTACACATAAAAGGACGAACACAGGGTTTGGTGGAGAAGATGAAATTGGGCATGGGGTGTGACATAAAACCCCGTCAAATTCAGAAGTTAATTGAGTAGCCTTGGTGGTGTAACTGGGAGCACACCTGACCGGCAATTGGGAGATCCGGGTTCGAATCCCGTCTAAGTTGAAATTTTTTCTGTCTGGATTTGACTCATTTTCATCTTCCCCACCAAACCCTGTGTTCGTCCTTTTATGTGTACCTATCCATTTCCATTTTCCTATGAATGTTTGAATTATATATATATATATATATATATATATGAAAATCCTTCTCTACAAAAACTCTTTCAATCTTCAGCTCGGCACACGTTCTACCTCTCTTCATTTGGTCCATAAAACCTATTCTCCTTCCCCGTTTACCCAACATATCCTCCCCTCTATCACTGCCTTCAGCTTGTCTTGGCCCCTTATAGGCCGTTCCAAGCACCAACTCTACCTTCTCCCAATTTCCTCAAACATTTTACTTTCTTCAACCACCATACCACGCACATCTTCGTTCACCTTCCTTTCCGTCAACCACACCTTTTCCAATCTTCTACACACCCACATCTCAAACGTCTGCAATTTTCTGTCATCCCCTTTCCTAAGAGTCCGTTTTCCAGCACTATTCACCCCATATTAGACTCTCAGCCAATCCATTTTTTTTCACTTTGTTTCACAAAGTCCCCGTCATCAATTCTCTCTTATTTGCGAACGACTCCACTGATGACGCTATTTATCTCTTAATATACTGACTACTATGCCCTTTTTCCTCCAGCGTACTGCCCAGATAGTGAAATTTCCCTAAGCGTAGGGTTATTTGGGGAGTAGAAGAGGGTGTATAGAGAAACCGTGTGTGAAACTTAGAAATAAGACGAAATTTCACCAAGATAAATGACTATAATAACTTCTATATACACGTAGATACAATCCCATAGTAACATTAAAATTAATAATTCTGATAAATTTACTCACTAGGAAAGTAGGCTTCAGAAATCAGCTTTTTTATAGCAAAATTAAAATGTTACTGCCACATAAAACTTTTTCTCTCTTCATTTAAGCTATTCTTCACTTTGACTCAACTAAAATTGGTTTTAAATATGAAGTAAAAGC
Source organism: Pyrrhosoma nymphula (assembly GCA_963573305.1). NCBI lineage: Eukaryota > Metazoa > Arthropoda > Insecta > Odonata > Coenagrionidae > Pyrrhosoma > Pyrrhosoma nymphula. The sequence continues at coordinate 120,653,607 of OY754331.1, read as the reverse complement.
CTTTTTAGTGCCCTGCACCCAATGCAAAAATATCGGAAAACCTCCAAGCGTTGAGAACCATTCGTCTTCCCGCGTGAAGTTCGACAACAAAGAGGACCGCGGCGACTGTTATCACCAGAATGGTTTTTGAGCCGCACCCTTGAAAGGATTAGACGTGAAAGGTGTGCTGTGTAGGGTGCGGACGAGCGGGAGAATTGTGGGAAAGTGACCGACGCGACGCCTCCGGTGCTCAAGTAAAGGAAAGCGAGCAAATAGACGCTAACCGATGTGGTGTGAAAGACTCCTTCCTTCACCCCCCTTCTCTCTCTCTGTCTTTGGCCCAACGCCATCTGTCGACGGATAAGTTAACCGAGGTTCAAAACGGGGTGGCGTAGGCAACGGAAGGTTTTCGTCGACGGAGTGAATAATTCGAGGTTCGACAGGGATATTCTCCGGACGCTTCGGAGCTTGTCATCCAAAAGACATTGGCCCTTCTCCTTTCTCATCTTGAATGGAGATTAACTGACGTCTCCAAAGAGCACGGAGCGAGAGAAAGACCTGAAGATCGAGAAGGAAAGAGCGCACGTAAAGCAATGTCCACGATATTGAATTTCATAGAATTTTTAAGGCAATTTGTACAAGTTTTCCCCCTCTAGAACACGGCAGATTCTTAAAAATGGCTTTGTGTAGTAATTTATCGTTTTAACACGAATGTTCATGCCTAAGCTTACAGGAGTCTTACTGAGTCACTGAAAAAACTGCTCAATTCAAATTTCGCGACTAATCGCAAATCAATAGGTACATCAAAATCACTCAGAAATATTTGATGATAAATAAGCCCTGGGAAAGTACGCAATTCAATTCTATACTAACCGCAAAAGCAAAATATTCGCACGGCTTGTTCACGTGACTGAGAAATGGTTCTGACAACATATAAAATTCTACATAAGCGACAACATTACAACTAGGTTGTCCTGTGTAACTTTCAATAACCCTGGCTCTTGGCCACACTTATAGGCCAGAAAATAGCGACGAAATGTGAGAGATAGGCAAAAAAGACCGCAAATCGAACGAATAAGCTTCAGGATACACCTCTGCCGAAGAGTTGATAAGGGTTCATCTGTACTTACACTATTAGCACCTCAAAATACAAAAATCCAGCTCTAAAAATGCACCATCCATTCCATTCTCCACCTGACCTCTTAACTTATTAGCTGTCAGAAAGACGAGGCCTCGATGGATAGGCCAAGCTTCGAGAGACAACGAATTTGTATGGAACATAAGAGAATGGAAAGACCGAGGGAGAAATACAAAGGCAAATTTAAGGGGATATGAAAAAACAGCTAAAAGTGGATAAAGGAACTAGCAGGAGACAAGATACATACAATGGATCGATTGCAGTCAACCAATCTTCAGATTGAATCACTAAAGATGATGAACTTCCAATCCCTTCAAATAAACGAACTATGTGTAATTTCAGTGATTAAATTTCATGAACTACCGTTTTTGTCATACAAGCGACATCATCAGGCGATGACAAACTGAATGGTCTCGCACATGTGACGAAATATGCCGTACATTAAATTAAATAATAGAAAATATACAGTGTTTATTTGTGACACTGAATTTTTAAAAGGTTGGCCCAGAAACAACGAATTTCTTCTTATCCCTTCCCCATGTAGTCTGGTACACCCCAAGCTGTTAACCTTATGGCAGTGAGAGTACAGTAAAACTCCAATTGGGACCGGACCCCGCCCGGATAATCAAATATCCGAATAAATGGGTAACTCACAAAAAAGGTAATTTCTTTGTAAACTTCTTCACGTATTCGCTTCGGATTGATCTAAGAACGCTAAAGAAACCTATGTGCTGTGACCAATAACTGTAAAAACAAAATTAACGTTATAAAAGACACAATACACGTTTCGAATAGCCTATTGCCGTGACTGTAACAAATTTTCGAGGATTTTTTTCCCCTAAAAGCGATCCGGATAATATTGGCGATTCGGATAATTGATAGTTCGGATAATTGGAGTTTTACCGTAGTATTATGCAGATGTAATAGCTGTGCACTTGTATATAAGTATTTAAAGTATTCTCGTTTGGCTAACAACACCTCCGGTGTCCAACTTGCCGGCGGCCACAGAAACTGGTCAGGCGAAATTCGCTTCGGCGAAAGCTCCGTCAATATTTTCGCGATTGGCAAACTTCGACCTCATCTTGATACATTACAATCGCGTAGCGCGAACTCTTGTGGAGTTTTGACAAATCGAGACCAATCGATCGCCACAGCACATTAGGGTGGCTAACGATATCCCCGGCCCAACCCTTTTGCGATTATAACCGTACGCATTGCAATCGGATGAAAAATCGACAGCCATTTCCATGCTTATGATAAAATGTTGATCGGGGGAAGGGGTGAGGTTTAACAAATCAACGTTCGTGTCGAGCTTTCACCTTTACGGAACACGGTCAACTTAACGCTCGAGTCAACGTCTCTTTGCAGATCCGACCTGTCACGCCCGAGAAAGTAAAGTCGTAATTACACTTACTTTCCAATGTCCATAATTACGCCCCTTTGAGTACGGCATTAAGCTTTGCCCTCCCCCTCAAAGAGATAGCTTTCTCGCTATACTTTCGTACTCTCTTCAACGTTTCTAAGGCCTTGTAAGGCGAGATAGAAGGGAAAAAACGGACTCAAAAGATGTCCACTGATGAGTATCACCAGAGTGCCATGGGCGAATCGCGGGTGAAAGCCGTTACGCACGCTCGGTCTCCGGCGAGCAGCGAAACTGGGAGAGAAGATAAATTAGCAACAAACGCGGTTGTCTGTTATCTCCACCATCTTACGTTTTACCAAAAGGAGATCCGGAGAAGCTCTGCCCCAGGGGTTACAACTGCTAAGTATTCTGCTAAGGACTCTGGCACTTCCTAGTTCTCAGCATAATATCAGGGCCATATGTCACAACGTAACAAAAAGCAGGTAATTTGAAATAACTGCACTTTTGAAATAAATGCAACTAATTTTTTAAATTGAGCAGCTTCCACTGCGATAGAATTCATAAAATAAATGTTCAATAAATTATGTAACAAATGCCATCACAGTGGAAGTTACTCAATTTTCATTAAGTGAAGTTATGTTCCGTTTCCACCCCATCACGCCTGAAAACTCAGATAATGTTCATTTTAAATAACCCTAAAACTAGAGCCAAACCTTAAGCTAAAAATAAAGGAATATTTTTACGGGTAAAATTAACTGCAAACAAATATGGCTTCTATTCAAAAAATATTTGTCCATGACTATTGTAAAAAGAACTAATCAGCATTCATAGAGTACATCCACGCCTAATTACTTTTTATATAAAGATTTTACTACAACCACGATTGACGAAAAGTAGTTTCCAATTGGGTGAAGGAGCTGCTACCTAATAACAAGTGATGCTTAATTTTAAGCTTGGAAGAAGAGTCGTTTCTCAGGAGTACACATATAACTACATATATTATGTATACAACGTATTCAATCTCGTATACAATGATGTTTACTTTACTTTTTTCGAAAGAGCTAATATGTATCATTGGAAGTTCATCGAGAGCGAACAATAACCTTGATTCATTCTAAATCATAATAATTGCTGCACATTCTCCTCAGCTAACACAGTCTAATCTGTTATATCTTCCGTGAGATACGTTGGTAAGCTCCGTAAGCTAGAAACGACTGACAACGAAGTAATTTTTGTTACTGAGGATATGTGGGTAAGTTGGTGGGATGAGTATAATTCAGAGAATGGAGGAAAGGTGGAGAGAAACCCGGCGCTCGTGTTAGCCTCTACTCCTAACGAGAACTTGAAGTGCTCTCCAAACGGCATCCAAGTAGGGATCGGGATTTCCACTGAGAAAGATCCGCCACTGTACCCCTATTCTGTAACTCGTTAAGGCATCCTAACGACATCTATCGGTTCGTTATCTTCCCTAACGACTAGTTAGCGAAAATCGGTATTCTGTAACTCATAATTAACGACTTTCATCGGTAAAATCGTCCATATGTTGCGAAAATCTTCGATAACCCGTCGCTTCGAAGCGAGGGGTCGAGGCATCCAGAAGTTCGGTAAGGATACGGTGAACGTGAACGTGAGTAAATTTGAAGTCGTTTAAGATTGAATTCAATGGAAATGTAGGTCACGAACCTATTAATGTGCTAACTGATGTTGGTTTTGAAACCATTAAATTACTCCAAACCCCCTACCCGGGGGATTTGAACTCGGCCCCTCGGACATGGGAAGGCAGTACTTAAGCCACCACGTCCAGTTTAGTATATATTTGTTTCTACAAATATTTTACATAAAATATACCGCAACAAAACAATTCCTAACAAAATAAAATAACAAAAAATGCGGACCCCGCTATGGGCTATCGCCTCTTCAGGGAATGTGTGTATGTATACACAGATAATTTTTGGTCTCTGGTTTAGTTACATTTACAAAATTTACGGGAGCGGTAAGGACCCGGGATTCGCCCGAGGATGATGGGAAGCCCGTAAACCCACCGTCAGACCACCAAGCAACAATAGGAATAGCAATAACAGACAACTTATAAATAGAATTTTAAAATAATTTAGGTAACGGTAGAAATAGCTTGATTTGTAGGATGTCTTGTCTTGTGGTCACCGGGGATATTTTAATCACTGGGCATGAGTTTCATTCACTATATCAGACGGTCACCCTGTGTATAGTCCTACAAGACTTGAAGAAAAAACTAATGCTGCGCGTTCCGAGCAGAGCTTCTTCCTTCCGAGCCAAAGGCAGCGTCGACCTTTTGCCGTTACAGGCCATGCCCGGGGCACGTTTGAACTTTTGGCAGCGGGGATGATCTCCTCCGACGCTTCCGTGGTTGCGTGGCAAGAGCATGCGTGTGGTCTCTCAAAGGGGCGTTTTCTCCAAAGACAGACCACCGCGTTCCGTGGAATGAGAGGGAGGAATTCGACCACCCCCCTAGAAAGACGTTCGTCCTTCGACCTCACGACTATTTCGGTGAAAGGCGTGTGATTCTGCGGAGCCATAATATTTCGTCATATCCACACATTCTATCGCTTTAAAAGGGCGTACTACGACAAAGAACGATCGATTTTATCTTCTATACCAATCCTAAGACAACAAAAACAGGAATTCACCTTTTGTAAAGAGGATTAACAACTTAGTTTGAAAAGGAAGAATTGTTGGCTACATATTTGCAGTTTTGAGTCAAGTATTTCTTAAATTTTCTTTTCGTGGAAACCTAAAATGCACCATCTCAAGAATCTTATACGCTTTCATTAATAGCGATTTATTTTTTGCATAATGTATTTCAAGATCTACACTGATTCCTCAAAACTAATGATTATTTCCACAAATCTATCTAAAGTACCTGATCTTCACGGAATAATCAATAAAGTATGCTATTAATCAGAGTTCATTCGGCAGCACCAAATTATACTCTCGAAGAGAGAGTTCCAACATGCATTTCCTTTTGCAGAAGTATTATACTAGGAGGTTAGCTAACTTATCCAGGAAAATATAATCCATAGCCTTGGTGGTGTTCGTATATCCAGAGTTAAGAGTGACCAGACCTGGACATTAAGGCAGTCAGATCGAGATATTTTTTATTTATTTTATTTATTTATTTTCAATAACCACCGAAAACAGCGCTAATTGACCTTTACATCGGGGTATTAACAATATTAACATTAGACGAGCACACACAACCATGTCCTGGGAAGTGAAAAATCCTCCCCAGGCGGGATTAACCCGCGACCTTTGGGTTAGCAGGCGAGGACGTTACCCCGCCGCCACCGAGGCCGGCAATATCACTACAAATAAAACTCAATGAATTTGGTTTCATTATGCAGAAAACAATCTCGGCTTTCTAATTAATTAAAAAAAAATTACATTATTTGTATTGCATTTTTAAAGAATAGCCTTAAAATAAAAATAAAACAGATTTATACACAGATAAAAAACAGATAAAACAGGTACACCTGTGCGCTACAGAGGGACCTTTTTGTGACGTGGGAGTTCTGTTGCACAGATCAGTAAGACATGTAACCGTGTGCAGTGAGTATGTTTTCTCTAGTATTTGTCAAAATAAGTGCAATACTCACAGTAATAGTTTATTAAATCGTAGAAAAAAACTTGTTGTGAAAGTGTATTTAGCTTATGGTATGAAAGAAATAAGGCAACCCGAAGCCTCAAAATATGTTTAATTAGCTACTTACTGAGAAGTTCAACCATTAAAAAACAAAACAAAACTGATGGTATCTGGCATGACTTGGTGGAAACGATGGATGTCCATATTAAAAGAGTAAACTTGGTAGTTTCCATCAACTTTTATTATTCTGGCACGACGAGCGACACCACACTGTGTCATAGACAGGCCACAGTACGGTGAAACGCGCGTCGCACAGTGGGCTGAAATCAGTAAAAGCTGGCCAAAAATCGTACCTTACACATTATTAAAATTAGGACTATGATTTTTTCACAACTGAATAATTTTTGGCTTCTTATATAAACTCCGAAATATTGAGCCAATTGATGGCACCGAGACCTATTTCTAAACAAAATGACGGTGACGGTAAAATCTTAAAATCGGTTATCTCAACCGTTAAGGTATCAAAAGCTAATTTAACTTACAGGGTAGTAATTCAAAAGTATTATGAGTTAAAAAACAATAAATTTAATTGTTAAATATTTAAAATATAAAATTAAAAACAAAAAATCATTATGAATGATAGGTATGAATGGAGTAAACTATTAATTATATTCATCCGAGTCGCGTCACTATCCTCATCGGAACTGGTGGGAAGTTCCATCAGGAGGATGTCCCGAGTTTCTTTTGGTATATTTTTCTTATGTTTTTTGGAACATCATATGCTCCATATCATATCTGAAGAAGGAGAGGCCTTCGAAAAATATCCTCGAATTTAACAGTCGCGAAATTTTTCGCGTATGATGCGCCCGGTATCTTCGTATGCCCTTGGGTCTTGATTCTAGGCTTTCTCTGATAGCTGGCCTATCGGGAGTACTACCGCCTTTGCAATAGACGCTCCACGAAGGAACACTTTGTGGACAGTAGGTGGCATATGATACCATGGGAACAACTTTATATAAAGATAAGCAGTGCTGGAGCAGTAGTCAGAGAACGCGGTATGATTTATTTGAAGCCCAGATGATAGGGTTTCAAAATTGTGGAAAATATTACAATAATTTCCTCATCAATACCTATAATTGGAACAGAAATACGTTGTAATTATTTGGTAATCTGCAGTTAATACGCTGATCATAGAGCTTTAATTTTGGGAATATTCTTAAAGCAATAAATTGCTAAAATACCGCAAATCTCTGACGAAAGCTTAGGATTGGAAAAAAAGCGTAGGGCAGTGTTTCGATCACTACTTGTTCCTTGACCAGGATTTGGTATGTCTATTAAAATTTCCATTCCAAATTCATTGGATTTTATGTGAAATGATACATCACTCGAACTACCTTACGTCGTAAAAGAGGGTGCGATGAAGTAGGTCGGAAACGATGAGGAGCAAGCTTTCATTCATGGAGAGGTATGAACCGATTCTCTCAAGAGTTTTCTCGGAAGGTGGTTTAGGACGTCGTAACTACCCGCCCTCTTAAGAGAGGTAGGTGGTGCACCCCTCTTGGCCTACAGATACACACCTCCGACGCTCGACTATAAACGAACGCGCTGCCAATGTCTGCCTCCTCAAATTGACCCGCTTCTGATGAAGACACGGACAATCAACGCAGGGGGGCGCTGGGAAAGAAAAGCCCCCCTTGGGGGCGCAAGGCAAATCCACCGTTCATGAGCCGCGGCGGCGACGCCAGACGATCAACAACGCCAATCAAGGTGCAAATTAAACCCGTGTAATAAGCTGCGATAAAACCCGCAGTTATGCAACCCAAACTGATACGCTTCGAAACGTCCATAGGAGGCAATAAACCGACAGAAGGTAGTTTGAGATAGGGACTACACAGTATGATTCGTAACCACGGGGTCATGTTCATGATTTAACGACCCATTTTTGTCCACACTTCTGAGTAAACGAATATTTCCCACAGAGGAACTTCTTTTTATCAAATGATTTTGTGGAAATAGAACCGGCTCAATTTATTAAAAACAAGTTTTACGAATATGCTGTATCGGAAGCGAGCGCAGTTTAATAAACATCAGGAATTTTCAACTGAATATGAAGACTATTTTCCGTAAATTCTTAACCATAGGCAACAGGCAAGAGATTAATTACTTGGCTCTACAGTTACAAGACCACGGTCTTCAACGCTAAAGTCGGTTTCACGGCTATGAGTATGAAGGCCTCAGGCGTAGGAAACTCATGCATCACGGTATGGAAGCCAATACCCTGGTCCACCTGTGGCTTTTCGAAGTTTTGGCATGCATGAAATAAAAAGAAAAGTTTTATGGCTTAAATGGGGTGCCCTAGATGTGCACGTAGGTGAGGACTTTACAAACTAATTTCCCAATATCATCGTCATCATAATGTCAGCCCAACATAGGCCAAGTTTTGAAGATATTTTTCTAAATATGAAGAAACTTAAGTGGGCTTTGCGTATGGCAGTTCGCGTCTGGCACGCATTAGTAAAACGTGAAAAATACTAACGCACAGGTTGCGTTGAATGAGTCATCGTAAATAGTTCAAAGAAAATACTCATTGGAAGAAACTGCATATTGTTTGGTAAAAGCCCACAAGATTCAGCTTCCATTAAATAGAATGGCGGTAGCAAATGCGGAAAATACTCAAAACAACCGAAACATAAAACGCCTTAAGAAAGAGCAACTCAAAAGAGATACAAAAGCGAGTTTGCATCGTTGCGAGACCATTACCATTCACATTTAAGTGTTGAATCTCAAAATCTAGTCTTCTACGGTTGTTATTGCAGTACACGGCAGGATTCACGTAGTTCCCCATGGAGTAATTTTTTCTGAGTTTAAGGCACTGAATTAAAAACCTAATGCCTAATTCCAAGGAAATCTTTTCGGAAAATTAGCCGCCATGGAAACACAAAAAAAGTTTTGGGTCAACTTCGACACGAGTTTCTCTACTAGATTATCCGGTTAGGTCATAGGTGATAAAGAAATATTCCTTCAAACTTGGGAAAAGAGGTACTCCTCCCCAAAAAAATAGCCATTTCCTCGGCGACTTGACATTAAGCCATTGGAGTTTATTACGGCAGATACAAAAGGAGGCTGGATGGGAAGGAAATATATTCCTCTCCGACGTATTCCGACGGCGCCGCCAAATGAAAGTTGTGACGTGAGGTCGTGACGGGGGCACAGGGAGGGGAGGGTGAGGTAGGGAGGGGAAGGGGAGAGGTGGGAGGAGAGAGGGGACCCGAGTGAATGGAAATAAGAGGGATACAGGTGAGAAGGAGAAAAGAGTATTCGCGAGGGGAGGGAGAAAAGGGAATGAGAAGACATAAGACCGGTGGGGGGAAATATGCCGAAGGGAAGACCACCAATAAAGGTTTGCTCGGCGAAAGATGTATGCGTTTGAGATAAATAAAAGAGAGGCATGCGAAACAAAACCAAAGATGGATTAGGGTTTAAATGGCAACCGAGAAGAGGTTATTGCCTGGTAATGAATGCTTTCAGTTGCTTAACCCTCTGCTGATTATACATCTCTCACATTTCGCCCGGTAGTTTCATTTCTCTTTCTCGTCTACCAAGTTACGAATGGATCCCAATAAAAAAAATACCTTTACCACTCTCCATGGGTTCCTTCGGAATCTAAACCCCACTGCAGAAAAAAATCTGTTTTTTCTTCCTAGCAATTAGTAAAACCTAGTAAAATTGGGCCAAACAAATATTAATTTAAAAATTATTTTGCGGGTTCAAAAATGTTTCGCATACGTAATAACTACCTCTTCTATGTCATGTAACGAAGTATTGTGGTCTGTCTTAGGAGAAGAGAATTGAGGGGAATGAGAGGTGGGGGATTATGCCGAAGGGAAAACCACCTTGGTTTGGCGGGAGGAAGATTACATGCTTGATATTAATAAAAAAAAAGATATGAGAAACAAAACAAAAGATGGATCAAGACTTAAACGGTCACAGAGAAGTGGTTATTATCTGCTAATGCATGCTTTTTAGTTGCTCAATCCTCAGTTGATTATATCCTTCACGGTTTATAAAATAGTTTTGTTTCTTTTTCTGGCCTACTAAGTTACGAACGGTTCCCAATTAATAGAGCATTTACGCACTCCAGTAATTAATATCTTCGGGATTAATAGCACGGTGCAAAATAATAATTTAGTTTCCTGCCAGCAATTAATATAATCTGATCAATATTTGGTAAGATAACGACTATTAATTAAAAATAATGTTGATATCTCTAGTTCTATAAATAAACCAATTTTGATGCATGCAAAGAATAAAAATATACATGATTGCGAGGGGAGAAATATAGGGAAAGAGAGTACGTGAAAGATAATATACGTTTGAGATGAATAAAGAGAAAGAGAAGGACAAAAAAAACAGAAGATGGATAAGGATTTGAACGGTCAAAAATAGACAGGTATTATCTGCTAATGTATAGTATTAGTTACTCAACCCCCGGCTGATGATATCTCTCTAGCTTTATTTCTGGTCTCCCAATTTACGGAAGAATCCAAATTGAAACGACCTTTCTACTTAACTGACAAATTTTGAGGTTACCGGGACTAGCCACGGCATTACCTTTACGGATTCACCCGCAAGTGCACATGAGTGCGAAAATTTAACCGAGGAAAAATTGAGCTAATTCGCGGTGTCCCCAAAAAAGTGTTCAAAAACGAACACCTTAACGTTCAAAGCTTGACGTTAACCTCACGGACGGTGGTGCAGTGCGCACGATTCGACTGCTTTCTGAAGTTGCATTTACGGTAGTCAAGAAACATCTAGCTCTTAGCTAAAGCCCGCATAAATCTCGGTGGCTTAACCGGCTATGTCACTTGGAGCGATATCAAGAGTTCCGGGTTCGAGTCCCGGTCAAGGCGGATGATTTTACTTCAGTGGAATGTCCGCACTTAGCGCAGTTGATCCGCAGGACATGGTGCTGTGTCTTAGCGTTCCAATTACAAAAGAAAACGACTATGACCGAAGGGGATCAACAACGACATTCTTGTAGCACTATTAGCCACCGCATGGCTTTGGCTCTTGGCTCTCGGTTACGCAACCGGGCAAAATTGGAGAAACACTGGCCTACATAGGACGGCCAAAGAAAACAGCAGAGGAGAGGAACGTGAATTATGAGTTATAAGTGGAGGGACTAGAGATAATGGAGGCATAAAGGGCAAGGGAAGTCAAATAACCAAATTGTTTGGGACTCGGGAGTTTTGGATCCGTGTCACAAAACTCAAATTCCGCAAGCCTTCACGATAACTAGTTTTTTGTTTCATTACCTGCTTCCTGAAACTACTGCCGAGGGAAGGCTGGATGATTATTCGTTGCTCTGACGAAGATTCCTATTTCTAATTTAATGCTGAAATCGAGTTTTAGAAGTTTTTTTTTAATTTCTGGACGATTTTGGTGGTCCCCACGCCCCTGCTATCCCAAAAAGCAACTATTGGCTTGTCATCAAGTACCCAAGGGGCCGAACCAACAGAACGGGTCAGAAGCACTCAAGCGCCGGAAGGAGAAAAACTAACCCAGGCGAGATTCGAACCCGCGACCCAAGGATTAGCGGGCGAGTACTTTACCTCGCCGGCCCCGGTGACAGGGCAAGAGTGTTTCTGTCAAAGTTCTGTTGGTTCAATCCCAGTGAAACGTCATGACAAGCCAAGAGTGGGTTATTTGAGTCAGAGGGACATACTGATCCAGAATCGACCAGTAAAATAAAAAATAAATACTTCGAAATCTCAATTTTAGCAATGTCCCAAATGATCAAATGGAGCACAACATGAACAAAAAGAGTATCCGATTGGGTTGGGTACACATTCAGTTAAATGAATTTATGTGGTACTGGCCAATAAGAAAAACAAATGGAAGTCTCGCGAGTAGGTACAAGAGAAAAAAATTACGCATAAGAAACAACGAAGGGTGAAAAATAGACAAACCGTCCGAAATTAATATGATTATACGGCTACGGAAGAATGGAAGACTGGAGTCAATCAACCTTCGGAATACCTACTACTATACAAGGCAATTCAATGAAGAGACAACAATAAGAACACAGCACTTGACATGTACGCAACGATTTGTTTCCGCTCATTCTCCCGAGAGTTTGGAGGAGACTGGTATAACGTGGCTGGAGCAGTAATCGTGGATCATATTATACTAATTTTTTAAGTCTAAAAAAATTCCAGGACCTCATTGCATTTAAGTGCATCTGTTTATGCGTTGGAACTCACAATACACGCAGGAATGGACATGATTCAAGAATTATATTTTAAATGTTTTCCTCAATTCAAGTATGTAATGAATAGAGTTTTCGGCGCGGTAGGCATATAAAATAGAAATTACATTGAAATATTTTTTTTACAAAATTGGACTCGGTGCGCAACCTTTTTACTTGTTAGCAATAATTATAAAAAATTTAATTCATTATATCGCATTTAGAATAAAAGATGTGCCTATGTAGCCGACTTATTACGAAATACGTATATGTTATGCCATGAGTCGTAATATGGTGCCACATGTTAAAATAGCATTGAATTACCAAAAACCTAATCGGTAAAATGCAATATTTTTCACTTTTTCCTTAGATATCACTAATTAAAACACGTAAGCAAAGTTTCTCGCAAATCTGTACATGGTCAAAAATCGCTCCAACCACCTTACGATGCTGCAACTCTTTTGGCTACACTGAACAGCCTATACTAAAACATCAATCCTAAGACAAGAAGCACTATCAGGAACATTATGGAGCACTATCATAAAGACAAGGTTCAGATGGATAGGTCACACCAAAAAGAAACAACGAATTTGTAAAGAGCATAATAGAAGGGAAAAACCCTACGAGGAAGGCCGAGGGGCAAATACATAGGATAACTGAAATGGGATATGAAACAGAAGATCTGCAAGGAAATATAGGAGTTAGCAGGACATGATAGAATGGAGGGAAGCAGTCAATCAATATCCGGATTGAATGACCGATACTGATTGATGATGCAGATAAGTGAAGATGAATGATACAGCTCGTACTTATAAAGAAATTGGGAATGATTTTGGAGTGGAAGGTACAAAACGGTTGGCTGAACCTTAGATTATTATTTTTGTAATTTGGTAGCTGTTGTGACCTGCTTTCGTTAGTTGTTCATCGAATATATTTGTTTTCACGCACATTTACTTATTTGTCACACCTAATCTTGGAAAGTGTTTGTTTATAAACGAGCGATTCGGCGAGAAAATAATTTTTCCTCTCCCGTTACACTTCAAAATTAGTTAAGCAGGACAACTACACCACTGGCTGACTTCGAACCTCTTAACCATTGGGTTACAACGCCGGCGCGTAATGAAACTAGCTACCATGTTCCACCAGTGAATAATTCTTGCCCCACAATGTATCATTATCTTCTCCGAAACATTAAAGCAATTTTTAGTTCTTACGTTGTGTCTCCATTACGCATTCATCACATGTAACTGGGACACGTCCTGTTCGTGCGAATTTTTAACCAAGCCACTGCGAATATCATCAACCTGATACATGCTTTCGAACACCATCGGCACGTTTTTGATCTTTTGATCACCGATCCTCTTTTAATGCTCCACCTCCAATATTTCAGCGATCATCCTCCACTTATGTTAGATTAAGGTGGTTTGAGCGAGATAGTTCCCTAGTCATAATAGAAACCACAATATAATTTTATTTTTTTACTTCAGCGTCTGTCAAAAGTGTGAAATAAATATTGTAATATTAATGGCGCAACTATATAATTATATATGACCAAAATTCTCAGTAATTAAATAAATAAGTCTCTAACTTGACTCATTTGTCCCGCCGTACGGCTGAAACCCCTTGAAAACAGCAGGTTTTTTGCGATTCTGCAGAAAAATACTGTTGTGAGTAATAGATCATTTTTTATAAATAGTTGAGAAAACATGCAATCTAAACACCGTTAGTTTTTTGACGAAATCTAGGTGCCAGAAGTTTCTATTTTTTTTAAATATTCTCCCTCTGGAGCGCACAGCCATAATCTATCCCATGTAAAACATCTTATATTTTTAGACAAATTGCTCGAAAAGTAGTTCGGCAAGGGGTTGATATTTTAGTATTATTGAAAAGATGAGTTTTTTCTTTAAAATGAGGCCAAATTCATCAAATTCTAGGTGAAGTGATTTTTAGCTCAAAATACCTTAAGGTTAAAAGTCAGGCAGGAAAGAAAGGGAGAGTTTCTTGGGGGTGTATATGAGAGGAGCATCAACTCATGAAGGGCGGAGACACGACAGTTGGGAGACTGTGGATTGATTGTGGGATTGGTTGAGAGGTACACATTTTTAGCCCGTCGCCTCCTTTGCCAAAAGGGAAAGGCCGCATCAAATCGGAGAGAGAGAGAGGGAAATGAAAGATCTCATTTTTCTCTTCTTTCTTTTTTTTAATTCGCACCAAGAACGCGGGCCGCATTCCCATATTTGGACGCGACTTTTTTTTATTCAATCCTTCATTCCGAGATACGTCCTCGACGTCGAAAAGGCAGGAAAAGATTTGAAGCCTTCCCACCAAGCACGGACCTCTCTGGAATTAGATTACGAGTCGAAAATTTTTCAACAGCCTTGTGCTTGTCTACGTCGGAATGTGAAATTTTTGAAAAGTCACTCGACGCGAAGGCAGGCCGAAACTCAAAAGAGACCAGTTGGCAGATTGTCCATCAAATATTTTGCATTGGATCGGAAGTTTTATTCCAACATTTTTGCAGCTTAATCTCTTCTCGAAAAAATAAAATGCTAGATTTTTCTGAGACTACGCAATGGATAACTATCGTTTCATTACACCCTCAGGATATGAGTACGATAAAAAATATCAGTATGAGAGAAGATTATTTAAAGGGCTGATCTAGACCACAGAAATACTCCACATGGAATACTCAAGGCGCTCTTTATAGATTAATGCAATGGTTTAGGGCGTAACACAACGGTGAAAAAATCAAGGCCCATCAATTTATCAAATCACCTCACATTTCGTTCCTCCCACACTTTACAATTCACAGATGATTTATTACTACAAAACTTGAGTTCCTAATGGATCACTGGCATAATATATCTACGAGATAGGAGATTGAACAGCCAACTTATTTTCCATTATTGATTATCACATATACGGAAATATTTAGATTATTTAATGCTCACTACGTTTACCAATCGATCTGACCGGCTCGGTACGGTAAATTGACCGGGCTGGCCAGATCGATTTGAGAAGTGAGCCGAGTCAGCCCGCTTTCCCAGCGATCTGAGATCTCATTGTCAGATCGATCCGAAGGGAGAACTGACTGTGGCGTTCTTGGTTCTTATTTTGGTTGCCGATCGAAATCAAAATATAATCGATATCATTTACGGCGTAGCTTGTTTTTAAGAAGGGAAGGGAGAAAGTGTGCGGCCAAAATAAGCGAGAAATTTAAAAATAATTCTGACTACTGAATTCGATAGTTCAATATCGATATTTTCAAACCGTGTTGATAAATCTCAGAAACCTTGATTCTGAACTTTCAGTTCGGTCTGAGTTCAGACAGATTGGTAAACGTAGTATATGGGACCTTATGACGGGAACGGAAGAAGTTCTGTCTTTGACGTATAAGCTCATCCACGACAAAATAGGTGAATAATTAATGAACACTCCAGTGTAGCGCTCTGAAGAATACATTACGGCAAGTCAATCACGCTTCTCTACCACTCTATGAAGATAAATCAAAGATATACCGACGCGTATAAATAACCAGACAGCGTTCAGAGGAAGGCAGTTTAAAAAACGTAGAATATCTCTCTTTCCCTGTGAGTAGAGTATTATGGGATTGAAAGACCACGAAGGACGTCGAACCCAAAATGGCTCAAGGTAAAAAAAAGGCTTTCAATGATGATTAGGCAACAATTGCACCCACGGTTTCAGACAAGGAAGTAGCAGGCAAGTGAAAACACTCGAAGAGGAGAGAGACACTCCACGGATCAGGGACATGGACCACGGGGGAAGACAATCTGCGAGGAAGAATTAGGAGCCTTGGAAGCCAGGTGTTAGGGTCATCGACCAAGGACGGAGTAAAAAAAATTCTTCCAGGAGCATCAAAGTCAAAATAAAAAAAAATCACATGAATTAGGAAGATAAGTTGGGAAACAGATTTGTCGTGATCATCACGGAGGGGAAAGTTAACGATCAGATGAGGATTGCTGAAAATTAAAAACTCCATGGAGTTACGCCATTTCTATTGAACTATCATCTTTTGCTTTTAATAATTTCAGTAATTTTCCTCGCAATCTAAGATAAATTAGTGCCGCCATTTCATAGCCATTGAGTTTCCCTAGACGGAAATTCCCTGCAAGGAGCATCTAAAGATTTCCATACAAAGAGTATCTACGTAAAAAGGAAAATTCGAAAAATTATTGGCATTAAGCAGATAGTTAGGGACAACAGACTTGTCAAGAACAGGTTCTACCGCGCTGGTTGCTGTGGTGATGACAACAGTTTCGCTGGCACTACTGCCAGCGTCTTCAGGTCGAAGAAACCACCGCGAAAATCTCCGTTCTTACATTGTCAAGAACAGGATGGAGGGGAAATTGAAAGAGTAAATAAGGATCAATGAAAAGGAAGAACTTAGTAGGGTCACACTCAATTTTAAATAAAACAACAGAGGTGAATGAGTAGAGCCATTTACAATGACCGATCCATCTGTGCTATAAATAATTGCAGTAATATGCTAATAACTTCAAATATAAAATAAATCCGTGTGTTTATTTTAATGCAACTGAATTGACCTAGAAGAATACGGTTCTTTCAACAATCCTCCGCCACTTTATCTTACTTCGAGTTCAACGAACCTGGGGATGGAATTATCAGGATTGTGGAAAGTTATGCAATGAGAGCAGGATTTGGAAATGTATGCAATAAGTACTCATAAGCAACCGTATTATTTATTCCTGTTGCATATTTTTTTCAAATCAAGATAAAACCATCAAATTGATAGGTTTCCTACGAATCAAAAGTAAAAATAAATAGTTTCCATTGCTGGCGATGGATGACACCAGATTCCAAAGATCAATGTATTCAATCATCCACACTCATACCAAGGAAAAATAGCCCTGGTATCGCATAAAAATACGCAAAATCAAGAGTTAGCGCCGCTAGTGGTGATTTGAGTCGCCAATAGCGAGAGTGCTAGCCGATGGATGGAGAGGGGAACTCAAAGGATTTGAACTCCGCAGTCAACCAGTCTTGCGAGCACGCGCTGTTTTGGTCCCTCGCACCTGGTGACTGAATTAGGCTCGAGGGAATGGGGGCACGGAGCCAAAGCGGGTGGCGGCAGCAGGAAGTTTTCAACGTCGTGCATTCACATCCAACCGTCTCGCCGCCTGGCTGTTTACTACCTCTACAAGTCTTGTACGCATGTGAACCTGTGGCAGACGGACCACGAACAAATCTAACTGACCGAGAAATCACACCTCCACGCTCAATGAAACTTGTTTTGAGACTCGAACAAACAATGAGGTCCCCGGGTCAAGTCACCATGTTGGCTACGACAGCACCAATTCTGAATGCATATTATTCATTCATAACTAATGATCGCCGAACGCCTCACACTGAGAGAAAAATCACACCTCAAGTGTAAAGAGTACGCCTCAATCTAAGGTATGCCAAGAGTAGGTCGAGTCGTTTGGTGGTAAGATCAGACATAAATTCTTTTTACTTCACGATCTTACAAAAAACTCATTGGAGCTGGCTTTTGAATAGAGATCGCCGTCTGTCGAGAAACTATCAGCCTGATAGTTTTTGACGTAAGCGACGTCCTTATCGTCCTAACGTACATTGAGACATCGGATATCAATCGGTGAATTAGTAGCACTGAGTTTGAAATTATTCAGTTTTGACCAACTATTCAGTTTTCGCGAAGTCTCTAGGTCTGGTCGTTATGTTGGTTACGTTCCACAAATTCTTGACGCGTACAAAACGCTAGGACGCAATCAGAAAGAGACGTGTACCTTTCGCATAAACTCGAGACTTGGGGTATTGTTCCAGGCGGACGCAATGAGAACTTGAGTGGTAGCAGGAGGCTACCCTAAAAGAAAGTTGGCGCCAACAGTGTTGTTCTCATCTTAGGCCGCGTACAGGAAATACTAGAAGTTCTAAAATAGCGAGCACGCACGGACACGCCACTCCATGCACTGTGATTGCGAGCGATGCATTACCTACACGCAGTAGCTATGGTTTCATTTAAACGATTCAAGGTTCACGCTACCATTGATCGTGTTCCAGGTTCAAGCTACGATAAACATTTCAGGTGTCCTACAAGTAAAGTTAAGGATTTTCAGAAGATCTCCTTCAAGAATTGACCCCGTAGTAGGCCACGAAACGTCGGGCCGTTACCCCAGATCATGCGGCGAATATCATGAATCCCTGACAAGTTCATCGAATTTCCACGACCCGCGGAATCTTTCTACGAAGAAAAGCCTATTTCTTAGGAATACCTATAAATATACCACAAATAATCCATAATCCATATTCCATAAACCATATAAATCAACCATATTCTGATGTCCCAAAACCGGGACGCATCCAATTTTGGAAGAGACTAAAACCGGGACAAAATCGGAAAGTTGTTTACAAAGGTTTAGCTAATAGTGTGCAGTTATTTTATTTCTCCATTGCATATACAAAATAAAATAATTTCTTGCAGATCTGGAGTACCGAGTTCGCATCTCGTTACATATAGGGTGGCTGAACCCTTGTAGGCCCCCACCCAGTAATTCCTCTGCGTCTCCCGGGAAAAGTTGAAAAATAACGCTGCTCGTTTCGACTTTTGTTATCAACTTACACATTTCTCGCCAGAAATGTTTCATCGCGCAATTCTCCGTGCAGTGGACAGCGGACCTTCGAAGGGAGACAACATTTCAGTGTCAGCCCGGGATAGACCCTTCGAAATGGGGACTGTCCCGGCCAAACAGGGACTTAAGTAAGCCTATCTATGAAGACGTGCAGATTACGAGACCTGAATAGTACTCACCTCTCAGAGGAGCTGGCTTCTGGACCTGCGCCCCGGATGGCAGGTGTCGCGTCATCGGCTTCCTGGATGCTGGGGCCTTCATCTCGGTGCTGGTGCCCTTTTCTGCTGGAAAGAAAAAAGAGAAGAAAAAAAGATGAAAAAACGCCAAAGGATTTAAAAACTCTTCATTGACGGGGAAGGGAGACGAAAAGGGGATTCCACGTGGGCGAGGCTCTTTAAAAAGATTGCGCAAGGCCTAAACATATCGCACACACGGCCGCCGTGGGAAATGAGCGGCGAAAAACATCTGAAGACTTTCGCCGCGCGAAGAGGAGGGAAAAATCAAAATATAAAAAAAAACATGACGACGTGCGAGGAGAAGGAGGTAATTAACGCGGCACGTGGAGTATCGCGAAATACACGAGAGGCCCGAATCAAGCTGCCTTCGATGAAACGCAAAGCTGTAACTCAGCGTTTCGACGAAGGCAGCTAGGATAGGATATACTGGATAGGGTATATACACCCATGGTGATTAAAAGAAACTTTCCTTAATGCCATTCAATTTACTGACGGCCGGACCGGTTCCAACGCGCTTGCGTCATCGTAATGGGTGTCAAATTTTAAGGGTACTCTTTCTGTAATTACAAAGGGTACCCTTGAAAACGACGTCAGGATGTTGAAACCGGTCGGCTCATCAATAAATAGTGTACAATAACACACAAATGGACATTATTTGGTATACCGACGATAGCAGTAAAAGCTTTAGATAAATTATTTTTATAACTAGAAAAATTATTTTTAACAGTGCCTTTCAGTATTCTCTCACGGCTCTATAATTTATACTGTAATAATTTCATTCGAAATTAACCTATTGTTACTAAAAAAAAAACAAGTGGAGAATACTTCAAACATAGGATAAGCATCATGCACGAACTTCTAGTAGTCTTGGTATTCTAAGATCATGACATGCAATATACATAGGCAACGATAAACAATAGCATTACCACTGTTAACGGGCAAGTAAATTTATAAATAAAGATGAAAGAAGATAAGAGTTATCAGGGAGCAATGGGAATAAACATTAGATAGGGACAGATGGAGGGCTGTAGTCAAACAGATCTCAAGATTGATCAACCAATGAATGAATGAAAGATCACAGCCCAATAAAATTGATATTCCCAACTTCCAACTACGTTAATCAAAAGAATAACGCAATTTGCAGACGAACGACGATCAGATTCGTGATCAGCATTTGGAATTTATCACGTAAATGCGCAAAAATGGGAGAACTTCGTGGGGCCAAAATTCTCCCAACTTGGTTTGCCAAATATTTTCGCATTGAAAAAAGACTTCCGACACAAAAATACAATCACGAGCGTGAAATCATAAAATGAAATTCATCGAGGATTCTGAACTTAAATTCCCTACGCAAGCTCTATGATACCTACGAAGGAACCCCACAGTGCGAATGACAACAGTGCGAATGGAACAGGGATATTATTTTTATTAGAAATCCGAAAAGCTATTAAACTTCAATTATTCATGCCCGAATGATATGAAGGTAACGTAGAAGGTACTGAAAAAGTGACGCAAAAATGTATAACTTCATTAAGAAACCACACAGACTTAGTTCCTAATCAATGCATCACGTGCACACACGTATAACCGCGTGTATCAAGAGTTTTTTTCACACCGTCAGCTCGAGAGCAGAGGACGGCGGATACATTCGAAAAAAATACTCAAGTTCCAGCCATTATTTTGGCCGAAACATGTCATTAGCGTCAACGTGCAATTCAGCAAAGAGAGATTAATGCGAAAAAACGCCGATTCTCACCAGTAAAAGTCGTAAAGCTTGCAACACGGACGCTAAATTCAGAAATGCCCGTAAATCGAAAAAAAAACATTCGTGAATTCCGGACGAACTCGACCGACAAAATACACCTAAACGAGTATTTCGCAACAGAGAGCTCGTCCCAAAATTTAGTTTTCAGGAAAAAAATAACAAAAAATGGAAATTTACTAGAATACGAGAGGCAGGCAATGCATGAAATATGAATAACTGGAGACATAATTTTTTCCATATGAAAGCAGATGAAATCAAGGTAAAGAAAAAAAACATTTATAGAAATCAAACCGATTAACCGATTTAAGTCCCGTGAAATGGATACGGGATATTCCGGACGATTGATTAAAAAATAAGAATTAATCAAAAATATCATAAACCATTCGATATTTGATTCCAATCAATCATGAAACTATGGCGGTTCAATGTTTTAATTAAACGCCAGCCAATTCATGTTCAGTGTACTCAAAATAAAACTTAAGTCCAGTTAATATGAAGAAATATAGGTTATCTCCAGGAAAATCTCCGCTAGCCTTAGAATTATTGGTGATAATTCTCCCTAGAGACGACATCAAGATTTCAAAATGAATGTTTCAAGGATAAGACTGATCAGTAGCAGATGTTTTCAAGACTTTGCGTAATTTTGAGATCATTATAGCTTGAGTTAGCTCACAAAAGGCATCATAAATTTCTCAGAGTAAACATCTGTTCCCTCAACTACTCGTTTATTCTTAAATTTCCTCTCATCGTATTGTCTGAAACATTTAAAGAGTCAACTAATTGAACACAAAAATCGCTAGGTGTAATTACGAAGCAAAAATGGCCCCAGTATTCAGATAACATATAATGAGATGTGGGGCTAGTCGGAGGAAAGCGTAATTCAAACAGTCGATGCGAGACCCAATGAAAACAGTTATTTCCAGTTGGTTCATCAAAAATAAAATGTACTCCAACATTCATGTGTAAATACTATTCATTCACTGCACTTTTCTTTTACAAGAAAATCTTTGATTACGACCGAGGTTTTGATTTAACTAATCATCATCAGAAAGGAAAACTCAGGTTGTGTAGTACACCAAAATCTGCGTCGTAGGTAATTACAGGGTTTTTTCTTTGCGGAAAGTTGCGCATCCTTTTATCGAACCATAATGTTCTTCTCCCACGCAATAAAACCTGAATCTTCTGCACTTTTTTCTTGTTACCAGGCTGCAAATAAAATAAGAAAACTTGCGGTTTCAGGGTGAATTATGTGAAATTTTTCCATGTTAGGAATGATAAAAAATTATGCGAATTTCACAAAAGTTGGTTTATTCACGACCTGGGTTTCAACACATTATGTCATCTTCAGGTGAACTTTTGTGAAATTCGCATAATTTTTTATCATTCCTAACATGCAAATAAAATACTAGAATCTAAGTAAATCTAGAATCCAACCCACTTCTAGTACATATGTGTCGAGTGCCCATGAAAGAATGTTAAGTGCGTTTTTCGTAGCATGAATATGCACAACAGTCTAGCAATTTCGAAGGCTAAATAAACGTTCAATTCCTTTCATGGCTACAGCACCACAACGGAGGATTCCGAATAAATAAGTATTCTGAAATTACGCAGACGAGTCACAGCCATTCCACCTGCTTTCCTTTTCTGTTACATTTTTTTTATTCCTCTCCGTTGATTTCTCCAACAATGGATTCCCACCGAGGCAACAATGAGGCGTAAAAAAAACCCGCGGCCGCCAGCCGCAGGACTGTGGAAATAATGAACTCACAATGGAGTTTCCTCCGCGAAGAAATGTTTTCTTGAATAATGGAGAAAGGAAGAATGTACACAAGCACTCAAGACAAGCCAGCTGCTAGGAGAGCGACGAACCGTAGAGCCGTAATCGAGGCCAATGGAACGTAAACACTCCCGGCCAATTACGTTCGATTCTCGTCCACGGTGAACACGCCGTTGGTATTAGGGCAATAATAAGCATCCGGAACTCGAAACTCTCGAAGAGATCCAACTTAATATCCGCTCGAAGGAGCACCATTGAGTATTTCTCCAGCATTAAAATCAAAGCTATAACACACAAAAAAAACCTCGCTAAAAATAGATGGATGAATTGGGAAAATCTTATTTCCGAAACTTCGAAACGAGACCCAGAAAAATACAAAATAACAGATTAGGCTCTATTCAAGGACGTAACCACGAACCCTTTCGAAGATATAACGGATAAAATCGTAAACGAACTTCCTTTACTACTTAGTAGAATAGAGGGTGACTTTTCCGAAAAAAACATAACTTGGGAGTACACATTTTACTGAAAAAGAAGGATAATACATAAATATCAAAGATCGTTAGCATTCCGAAGATAAGTTCCATGAACAGTTGGATCTTGAAGCATTTTGCAGTAAATTGGAGTAATGAGGAGATACTTGTGCTACAGAATATAATTAGCACAAATTTTCGGAAAATTCACGACTCGATATGAGGATGAATACGGAAAAATAATTAAAAAAAAGAAAATCGAAATCGCGCGTAATGGCGCCATTCGGAATTCCTTTGTTTTCGCTCTCCCCAGTTCGACAGGTAAATTGGAATCGTTCATCAACAGGTTAAGTCAACTCCCTGGTTCGATCTCTCTCTTCCCCAAAACCCTCTCCCTCCATCCTGGACCCGGGGAACGGCAGCTGAGAATCGCTGCACGCAATGGACCACCTGGCGCATTCCTGCAAGTCAGACGTGAGACAATGCGGAGCATGCTGCCATTGGACGGGGCTCGCGTATGGCAGAGAGGAGATTGAGGGGGATTGGAACGAGAGTTCGATTGGGTCACTCGCTATAAGGATGGAGAGAGACTTGAAAGTGGGAGGACTCCTTGAACGAAGCTAATTTCCCAACACAACACATCACCAAGTGCCATTCATCGTGTTACCGAAGAATTAGAATGGGGCCTTCCTAGACCACACCTACATAGGAATTTGGCTATTCGCATAACAGGACGAACATGCCATCAGTGGCTAATATTCCGCATTTATCTTTTCCCTTTGTATTTTTTGCCATCTGCGGAGTGAAGACAGAAAGGTTTTGTGAATTTCCACAAGGTTCCATTTCAACAATAAGCACGTAATCATTTAGCTGAAAAAATATACGTTCAACTGAAGTGCAAGTTATTCGTGCTCCAAGTCAAAATCAATAAACCATTACACATTCATCTGATCTTTTTCATGAATTTCCGAAATTTTGAAACTTGAACGGTAATTCAGTTCCTTAAAAAAGCCGAAATTATAATTAATTTCGTAAAAACAAGCTATTACCAAATTTACGAAGATATGCAAAAGGAGTTATTGTGCCAGAGTGTGGTCGCTATCTTATTATTAACTCCGAACGTATGAGATGACAATTTAAGAAGTTAACTTAGCAACTGTAGCAACAGACAATAATTTACTTATGAATTTAATCTAAATTTGAACAAAGCAGGAGCTAGAAATTAGACATATTACAAATTTGTACGGAAAAAATGAATGTAGCAAATGGAGAATGGCATGGAAAGAGACGTATGCTATTTCTCAAGCATGAAAAGTTCCCAGCTATTTACAACCTCATTAAATTCTTTATCTTTGGCAGAAGCCATGATTTTGGTCTTAAAATAATAATACGGACCATTCTCCTATCTTACGACTGGCAGGTGGTTCTGACGACTTCGATATTCAAAAATAGAATAGGAAACATAAGTTTTGATCCCTTCCCTTTGATATAACGAAACGCGGCTAAAATTATTAAAATAAAAGGTGATATAACTATAACTGTGAGAGAGTGAGCTGCTCTGTTCAAAAGGAATGCCGTGATTCAAAAGACAGTTACCAGTCTGATAGACATGTTCAAATAAGTAAAGTAGCCACGACGAAAAACTTTTTATTTTCATTATTATTATGGGACTTCATCAAAACGAAAGGGGAGCAGGCCCTTTCAATGCAGTGAAATTTTGGCGATAAAAGCAAGAGAATAAAGAAGATAAGATCTTCATTAGTTATTTAATCATAAGATTTAACGAATCCAGCTCTCCATTCCATCCTTACCAGTGTTAGCTATTACATGCTGATTTCACTCTCCTGTTTCATACTCCGTTTTAGCTAGCCTAATCTATTTGTTCCTAGGTCTTCTTCCTCGTGGAACCTTACCTTTCAATTTCCCTTCTATTGTTTTTTCCCTATGTTCCTAACCAATTCGGTGTTTCAAAGTGTCACCTTCTCTTTTGGACCTAGAATTCTTCTATATAGCGCTTAGAAGTTTTTCTCCTCTACTGGGCATTTCCTTGTTTATGATTCGTCCGTATGAAGGAGATTGGAATCAATGGAAATGTGGCATTGCCGAAGAATGATGGAGAATCAATGGACGGAGAGAAACACGAACGATGGAATATGGAACGATGGAACCCAACGATGGAATATATTGAGACAATAATGAGGGTTGATAACGTGAAGAATTACAAAGGAAACAAATTCGTTAGCTCAGAGGTGAATTGAGGTAATAGCTGCAGCAAACCAATCTTCGGATTGATGACATTTTTGTACAGAAAACCTCGGAGAAACTCACTCAGCGGGAGGTGGCCTGAAGTAATTAAAAAAAAGGCCTAAGCGAGTTAAGGACGGAGAAATTAATCGGTCAAAGGGAGAAATTCACAGAGAGCCCACAAACTCGTAAAGGGACGTTGGAGATGAACGATCGGCTGACCGGTGACATCTGGAGAAAAGAGACACCTTAACTAGTCAAGTGGGCGTGCCTCCTTCCTCTTCGGTGGATGGGAAACTGAGCGATAAAGATCTGAAGAGGACTCGCACGACAACTTTCTTTTATACTACATCCACCACGAGGACGCACCGATATAAATGTCTATATCCACCAAACGATGTTCCAAACAAGCGAGCAAACCTCGAAACATGTTTCGGCGTTCAGAACGTCAGCCTAACCCGGCCTTGTTAAGGCTTCATCAACATTCGGTTCCGATTTAAGACCTTCCACCACTAATGAAAGAGAAAGAGTCCCAAGATAGACCAGATGACGTGCCCGGTCAGTCTGGGCCTCTTTCTGTTTGGAGGCACAGGGGCGTGGAGAGGGGCCAGCGGCTTGGTAAGATAAAACTAAACAACGTGATGAGTGACAAACTTCACGGAGCATGTGTAATTTTACGATGGAGAAACCACAGATATAAAGAGAGAACAGAGAGATAGAGAGAGAACCAACAGGAACATCGTTGACTTAAATATTAATTAATTAGAATAACAAGTTGAGAAAGCTGAAGACAGCTCCTTATTCTACCAACTGGACCACATTTATGACTCGTAAAGATGAGTACGAACCTTTATTATGGAAATGTTTTCCATATTTTTCAATCTAACCAAAGTTAACAGCCAAAATGCTGTACTTTCTCTAATTTTAATACTAGAAGGAAGAGACGGATACCATCCGATGCGATATGAATTGAATAATGAATATATTTTCACCAATGGTTCGTTAAAATATTCAACGCTTGCTGAGCGAAAAAAGTATTCTTTGCGGTAGCAAAAAACTGATCACCCATTAGATTTCCACCACGTCGCATATCAAACGCATCCTACCATTCAAAACAAGGGCGGTAACGTTTTAATTTTCCACGCAATGCTGGGATTTGGCGGCGTATGATACGGAGTACAGCGGGCAAATGTCGAGATCGCCGCTGGAAATCTGACATGGAAAACCATAATGAGCAAAGATGGCCCAAAACATAAAAGTGAGCCGCAAACAGGCATGAAAAATGACCCAAAACAGTGTATCAAAGCCGATTTATACATTGATATCGATTTATATCCAGGCATAATGCAGAAAAAGCAGATATGAACTGGGTAGATACGCTGTGGTAGCATTGAGTTCCGAATCGTTTTGACTAAAAACAGTTTGGCGGGGCATAAAGATTAATCAAGAAAATAGTTTGAATCATACAGCGATATAGAACAGGAGAATATTGAAGCCATCAAAATGCGCCTTTGGCTATGGTAACAAGATCACCAAAGCATTTGGTACGTCGGAAACAAATATAGGAAATTATGGCGATACTATTTTAATAATTCATCTAAAAACATGCGTGAACTGGAAATAATTCACAAGAAACACACTATTTCATACGACGTTACCGGACAAATTTAGCGCAAGAGCCACGTTGAGTAAATTATTAGCCGGTTAAAATACAGGTTCAACTTTCGCGCACGAAGATGATATCTCTTCATTAACTTATGGGTTAGACTCTTTTATACTTCGGTGCTCAGCGGATGGCGGAGAGTGAAAACATTTTTTTACGCGAGCACAAAAGATCATGGACATGGAACGAAAGCGTTAAGTGGAAACCGTTCTCATATATATATATCCTCAAAAGCCTTATCTGATGATATTTGAAAACTTTTCCCATACTTTAATAAAGGCGACGTGATAGGTGAACTTTCAAGGGATTATCATCGCAACCGTATGCGTGAAGAATGTGATGCGACATGGAAACAGGCGCGGACGCTGAAAAGAGAAAGAGTAATTAAGTCCACTTAAAAGCCAGCACCCCGTTGCGGTAAACGGCCCGTTTCTCCTCCCCCCCTTCCCCTCCCGCGAACTAGTTGTTTGCATAATGACACTGAGACGATCTTAGCGAACCTCACGTCTTCACGGGCAAGGTTTTAAAAAGTTTCATCGATAAAAGGAAAGTGGAAGTGAAAATTTCTTGAATGAATCTCCGCCAGACTCGCGTCTCAAAGGCTGCCGGCTGTCCGAGAGACAAACTTTCTTTCTTAATCTCCTTCTTCCCCCTTTCATCCAAAATACCTCCTCCCACTTAATCACTCATCTGGAGAAGAAAGAATAAGATGGCTAATGGTTTTTTCCTCTTGGCTCTTAAGTGGTCCATCCACACCCAAGGAGGACTCCAATACAAATTGGCTCCAAACGTTTCCGTACTACACGGAAGATATAATTTTAACTCCGGTTAAACTTTAAGGTTTAGTAGAGGATTTCTGCAATAATATTTAAATTTCAGATCATGCTATTTTCAGCTTGACACGGAGAACAATGTTTTAACCCCGCACTATTATTTATAGAACTGATAGAAGCGACAAAATGTGAAAGATACTGTAACAACAAAAAAGCGTGACACTCAAGACTCTCGGTCAACATACAATTCACCTCTGACTTCTCCCTCTTCCAATTCCCTTTAATTTACACGTCCGGTGTCCTTACACTAGTGATGGGTAGTTTCGTTCCTTTCTCGGACTCGTTCCTTTCGTTCTCGTTCACTAAAAGGAACGAGTTTAAAGATTCGTTCCTTTTCAAGTTGCGACTGGGAATTCGGGCATTAAGGTACCTGTCAATGATATGATTCAATATTATTCGTGCATTTTGCTCCCGTCAATTACTTTTTGCTACAAATCATTTAAATAATATACGAATATGACACTTTCATAAGAAATGCAGAGGTGATACTTAACCACGGCCCACAAAGTATCCGATTAAGGGCTAGAATCACGCTATCTACCGAAAATAATGAAGGTAAATCTGGCTTTCCCTCACTCCAGCTAATATCTTTTTTGTGAAAAACTTCCGTTAGGGGTGAAAATGACAATACAACCCAGAGAAAGTGCAAGTAATGCGCATTTAAGAATTGTAATAAACATACCCGTGTGATGGATAGCTATAGAGTGACTCGCTTTGCTCGCTAGGGGGCTGCGCCCGCAACGTCTTAGTCAGTGGAGGCGTGAGAGAAAGAAACATGCGAGATTTTCAATTTGGCACCATGTTGCCAGAGAACTACGCGGGAGTACGGGCTTTTGCTACTTATCCGTAAAGCTCATGTCATGGCGCATGCGCCTGTCGAGTTTCAAGGTAATATGTACACTGGTGAAGGCGTGAGGGAAGGATACATTCGAAAGATTCACGAAAAGCCGACTTTGGCATCATGTTGCCAGAGAACTACTAGAAATGAAGAAAACAAATAGCAGAAAGTTGTAGGCCTGAATGAGATATAGAAAAAAACGCCCAACAGAACAGGACCTCTGGTGGGAAAATTAAGCCACACAGAATAACAGGGTTGGTCAAATCTTGTAGAAAATTTAATCTTCCAATATAATATGTCGTCAGATTCCAGATCCGACTTACCGTTCAAAAGATATGAAGCAAGAACAGTCTTTTTTTAGAAATGCCAAAAAAGCCGCAATATTTAACTTGATAGTCCGTTTAACGATAAATAATCTTGGTTTTACTAATTATTGGTGAAAAGAATGTCAATGTGCATGCGCCTGTCATGTTTCAAGGTCGTATCCCCACCAGTAGAGGCGTGAAGGAAAGAAACATTTGACAGTTGTACCAAAATTCGACTTTGGCACCATGCTATCAGAGTACTATAAGAGATAAAAAACAAAAAGGACCAAGTTGTAGGTAACGATGAGATCTAAATGCCCGGGAAAAATAGTTTTCAGATCCAAATCCTAGTTTAGGAGCTATGGTAAAAAACCCGCAAAAAATAAAAATTCTTCAATAAAAATGTTTTATTTGAGGACCTCCGATATGTTTAATCTGTCAGCCAACGTTTATTTTATAATATTTTGCCGTTCGATGTATAACATATTAACATACGTCATTCCATCCTCGTCTTCAAAGTACCTGTAATCTCTGCGAATTGGTTGAGTCCTCTCTTTCCTTTGATTAATTTTGTTCATATTGCATTCCCTTCATTCAGTTGATTCCTTACGTTCCCATGAATTCTTTCCTTTATTTGATTCTTTCGGTACTTAGAATCCTTTCGGTCCTTCGTTCCTATGAATCCTTTCCTTGATTTGATTCTTTCGGTACTTCGAATCCTTTCGGTCCTTCGTTCCTATGAATCCTTTCCTTGATTTGATTCCTTTAAGTCCTTCGAATCCTTTCGGTCCTTCGTTCCTATGAATCCTCTCCTTCATTTGATTCCTTTAAGTCCTTCGAATCCTTTCGGTCCTTCGTTCCTATGAATCCTCTCCTTGATTTGATTCCTTTAAGTCTTTCGAATCCTTTCGGTCCTTCGTTCCTATGAATCCTTTCCTTTATTTGATTCCTTTCGGTCCATTCGTTCCTTTCGGTCCTTTGGAACGAGAATATTTCCACAACCGGATTCGTTCCTTCTCGTTCCATCAGTGGATTCGTTCCAAAGGAACGAATCGTTCCGAAATGGCCCATCACTACCTTACACCCTGCTACACGCATCTGTGGCCACGCGTGGATGATGCTCTCTTTGGCCAAACGCTGGGAGTATGGTTTGGGGAAGCGTGATCAAGTACTTATAGAGCGTGATCCAAGCGTCAAGTGTAACCCCGAGGTTTCTTCACGCAAATCTTAAATACGGTCATTTTATTGCGACATTCCAAACATAAAATCATGCTCTTTCACCGGGATTCAAACCAGGATCCCTCAATTTCGCGCCGAGTGCTTTAGCCAGTTAAGCTACCGTGGCACCCTTCTCCCCTGTGGATTTTTGTCCAGGTATCCTCAAAATCATTTGGTCATTTTTTTCTTGTGTATGCTTGCATATATCAATTTACGAACATTAATTGCTCAGATATTTTGCATTACAATTATATTTCCCTGTTCTTCGGTTGGTTTTTCTTTTTATTACACCTTCCAAATCTTCCACAACATTCATTTTAAACATTTACAAGCAATAAGGATTGGAATAAATCAATGATTTGGTATAGTCCACCCTCAAATTTTATTCCCGAAATCCCGGTTTCAACTTATTAAGTCATTATCAATGGTCCTTGATAATGACTTCATAAGTTGAAACCCGGGTCGGGGATAAAATTTTATTGTAGACCATTCCAAATCATTGATTTACTCCAAAATGAGGTTCCGCAAAGTTACGCCTGAAAACGTCAAATTCTATAAAGATTATTGTAGCAGGGAAATTTTCTCGGGCTTCCGACCGGGTCATGTTATCTACCGACGATTCGATGTTAGACTTTTCCACTTAGCCCTGAGGACGAGGTCATCAACAGCCCTGAGGATGATGGAAAGGTCTTTCATCGAAACGTCGACGGAGATGGAGAACGTGACCCGGTCGGAAGACCGAGTGAATTTCACTGCAATAATTTGCCGGGAAAGCACCAAATCCTACATCAAGATTATTTCATCCTTAAAACCTCGAAAACGGAATACCCGGATTATACACTGTTTTCCTCAAGTTTCTCGAAGAACACATTCGAGCAGCACAGTTTTCAACGCATTAATTTCCCTCTGGTTATTTCGAGGCGTTGGAAAAACGGTAAATAACAGCGGATAGCTTTCTTACGAAGGCACGAGGAAGCGGCTACACGTTCTCACCTTAGAAAAGACTCCCACACCTCTGCGATATCCCCGTAACTTGTTACGGGAGCCTGTTATTTCACGAAAGGTCACAATTGGCATCGCTCCCCGCTTTGATCCGAAATTAGTCAGAAGCGATCACGACGAAACACGATATCCTCCGAACGTATCCATCTCCGACTTAGCAACGGCAAAAAGACCAAAGAACAAAGTTGGTGTTGCAAGCAACAAATGAAACACTCCACGATCAGGTGTTCAGAGTATGAATTTCAGGTCGTTCGGACTTCATAACAAGAAAATGAACATAAGCTTCCCGTCTCTTGGCACCAATTTATTTTTTCCCTTGTGCGGTCTCTAAAGGAACGATTAGATTCGTTCGAAAGGCCGTTCGATTACTTGACACTTTCTGCCAAATCCTATCTCTCGCAACTAGCGGCGGTGACAGAACGACATCCCGTTCGACTTCGTACGTTTACATAGTACACGGTAAATATAAGCACGCTAGTGTCTACATCAAGCACCTTTTTCGCGTCATTTTCACCGCCTATTTTTAAGCATTTTCATCTCTGGATAGCACAAAGAGGCCGTAAAAAAATAAAACGAAAAGTGGCACTGGCAACAATAAATTGTTTTATGTAAACCGATGCGTTTCGATGCTAATTCCACCACCTGGTTAATTTACGTAACGCTTACGGCTAAAAAAATGAATCCTCCACCTGAATTCTTAAATTTACCTCCAAAGTAAGACTTCCACAAGGGAAAGTCGCGCGCTTCTTAAAAATATATGTTCCTACTGGGAGCGAACACACAGCACGGCACAGTGGATGGAAGAACTGGGTTGGGAGCCGCTGGAAACTCGAAGGATACATGCTAGGCTAAGATTGCTTGAAAACTTCAGATAACACAACTTTCTAGTTAACAATGAGTATACGTATTATTTCAACGCCATAGTATAATTCTAGAACTTACGATTCGAGAGATACATTGCCAAAATGATAGCTGCTCAAAAATTCTTCCTTTCCTTGCCAAATTAGTTACAGCATTAAAAACGAAGAGTGTGACACAAAGACACTCCGTTAACATGCAATTCACTTTCGCTCTTTCCCTCCTCAGTACCTATTCTCTTTCCCTTCACTTTTGCATGACTATTTGCCTTATACTCCCTGCCATACGCCGAAGCGGCGGCTTGCAGGGTGATCCGTGGATGAAGATTCTATGCCGACAAAAGCGCAATCATATTCTCCAGCCGTCGCGAAAAACGTTCCCCTCACGTTGTGGGGTTTCCTTTGCATCAGAATGTACAGACCTTAGTAAAGGAAGCAGTTTTCATTACGAAGAACCCGGCGCCATTTAAGGTGGTTTGAGTGAGATATTTCCCTAGTCATAATGGAGACCTT
Source organism: Pyrrhosoma nymphula (assembly GCA_963573305.1). Classification (NCBI taxonomy): domain Eukaryota; kingdom Metazoa; phylum Arthropoda; class Insecta; order Odonata; family Coenagrionidae; genus Pyrrhosoma; species Pyrrhosoma nymphula. Next base: position 120,620,908 of record OY754331.1, on the reverse strand, counting down.
AGTCGAAGTTTATTTTTTTTATTTCAGCGTCCGTAAGAAGTGTAAAATATTGTAATGTTAATGGCGCAAGAACATAGTTATACATGTAAACAATTCTCAGTAAGCAAATAAATATATCTATTTAAGTCTCTAAGTTGACTCATTTGTTCACGCCGTACGGTGAAAAAAACCATCTCAATAGGTTTATTTGCGATTCTGTTAAAATTACTGCGGTGAGTAACTGACTAATTTTTATAAACAGTCGAGTAACACATATTAACTACACGCCGCTAGTTATTTGACGAAATCTAGGTGTGAGAAATTCATATTTTTTTACAATATTCTCCCTCTGGAGCGCACAGCCGTAATCTATCCCATGTAAAACAGCTTATATTTTCAGGCAAATTGCTCGAAAAGAAGATCGGCAAGGGGTTTATATTTTGATTGATATCATTGGAAAGAGGGGAGTTTTTTTCTTTGAAATGAGGTTAAATTTATTAATTTATAGGTGAAGTGATGATCCGCTCAAACTACCTCAATTCCAAACGGGGTAAATGGAGTGACTTGCACGGCTGAGTCAACGTTTTTCATCAATTGGAGAGTTTTACACACGCTTTTCCACTCAAGCAAGAAAAAAAATAAAAAGAAACATCAGTCCACTTCTTGAGTATCTATATAATTTCGATTGCGTAAACCGCAGATACTCCAAAAAAATATCTATAACAGCTGGCTCGCGGACGGCTGCGTGCTTATAATTAGCGCGAGAATATACGGGCCAAGGCGACGAACGGGCAAGGAAGGAACGCGTGTGGGGCAAAACATCTTTACAAATATTACGCACTCTGCCTTGGGAACTCCACTAATTATCGTTAATATCACAAATAAGTGGCGCAATAAAATAATATCCTCACTGAGAAAGCACCGCGGTCTGCCAATAACTCAAGCGAGAGGGAAAAGTAAACGCACAAATATTTCTCTCAATTAAAAAATATGCATTAGAAGTGCCTGTTCTCCATCTTGGGCATGATATATTACTTAAATATTAACCGATACAGTATCGATAATGATATGGCGGGTCTCTTTAACAATGATGAATTACAATTTAAGAATTTTTCACATAAATAATAACATTTGAGAGCTGAAACTGTAGAGCGAAGTTGTCTCATCAATATAATACAATATCGAACAAATGCACATAGACGAATTAACATATTTTCAATGCCTATTTAATTAACATAAATGAATTTGTGGGCTGCAATATATATCTACTCATTTTGACTAAAAGATAACTGACTTAAGCTAAAGAAAAATAAAGGTCACGTTAACTTAGGTCAAACCATAAAAATGGTTTTCGGAGCTCGTATAAAACCAACCTAAGCAAAATGCAAATACCTATACCTAAAGCAGATGTTAAAACTAGGATCGAAATGCATTCACAGACAATATAAATATCAAAATAAGCTAACAAGGTTCGTTTAACATATTTTAGCATTGAAAAATGGGTCTCGGACTGAACAGATAAATCAGCTTAGAAGTTCGTTCAAGATAATAGCACAGTTGCAATACACTGATTCGGCTTAGACAGAAATCAAAAGTAAACAATTTATTCACGATCGTATGTCTTTAACAAAGGTCACCATCATAGATTCTTCAGTCACGTGATCCTCTTCCCCAAACGGCATTGGACGTATTTACTGATTGGCTGCATTTCCAACTGTTAACTGCGCTGTCATCTTGAACGGACTGCATATAATTGGGTATTTGTATCCTGGAAATGATTTCCCATTACGTTATCAAAAAGCAACTCTTATTAACGTCCCAAACAAGTTCATTTGAACTCATTTACATGAACTTGTAGGCTGATTACGGTACCATTATTTGTCAATGTTAACTATATTATTATATTATAGCTCACAACATGAATCTTTCACAACTAAATTAATGCACTGGGTTGAAAGAGATTCTTCGCAACAAAGTAACAAAAAATCACTAAATATTTCTTAGTGAGAAAAGAAATGTGACCCTTTGGCGTGCATCGGAACATTTCAATCGTCACGAGAAAAATACATTAACAATCAAAAAACTAGAATAAGTGGGAAAGCAAGCAACAATGATATCTACAAGAAGCCGGCGAGCGTGTGAATGCAGTAAGAAAAATTTCCCACTGCATGTTATAACCGCATGAAAAAAGGATAAGAAGTTTGGAACCAGAAGCTGACATCACTGATCAATCAATTACCTTCAGTCATTATCCTACGCAAAACATCAATAAAATTGCTTGAACTCCCTAAAAAAAGTTAAATCAAGGTTAAACAACAAATCTCACGCAAGTACTTTCATCCCAAAGCATATTTGTGAAAACGTCTGAGAGGACCAATCAACAGTAGGTATTTATGAATTACCCTTCGCAGAACCTTCCAAAACACATTAAACTGTTATTCAATGCAAAATGTACGTCAAGTGAAATAATAAATTGAGCTTAAGATGAGGGACGAAAAAAATGTTTTCTTTTAAACCAGGTGCCTACAATGTTTAAGAGCATCGTAAGGTATAAATCTACGATAAATAAAACAAATAAAAGTCATAAAAATGACTGCGTTAGGGTATCCCGAGAATGCATTGACACTTCAATTAATGCACTTTGACTTCTCACGCTAAAACGATCATCATCAAACAATGTCTCCCGTACTCATGAAGATGAATTAAAATTTTTTAAATGTTGAATTCATGGTTATGTTCATAAATTTTGACACGTTACTTCGGGCTCAGTATCGGAGTAGCTGAACTTAAAGAGAGATGTATGTACACTGGGAATACCTTGAACTAATATGATCTCCGAAATCACCACTTAAAAGGTGATTGTACAGGAGTCCGCAGCATCGGTTATCGCCGACGAAACGACACAGGAAGTCATTATTCGCGCGATGAATTGAGCAACAGTTTGGACAATTAAGAGTACACACGTGCGTTGGATAAAGGATAGCGTTGAGGTTGGGGAAGGATACTAACCTCAACATACATATATATATATATATATATATATATATATATATATATATATATATATATATATATATATATATATATAGGCACTCTTTCTCCAGCTGAGGAGGGGCTTACATGCCCCAAACGTCCCTGTAAGTCTTCTCTTTTCACTTATCTTTCCCCACCCCCTGTTAAGTGTATTTTTTTATTTTTTGGCCGATTGGCGAACCTTTCGTTGTGTATGTATGCATGTGTGTGCGTGTATATATATATATATATATATATATATATATATATATATATATATATATATATATATATATACACGTAACGAAAATTTCGCCAATAGGCCACAATATAATAAAAACACTTGACAGGGGGTGGGGAAAGAAAAGTAAAAAGAGAGAGGAGGACTTACTAGACGTTTCGGGCATGTAGGCCCTTCTTCAGCTGTAGAAAAAAAAAGTTTTTTTCTACAGCTGAAGAAGGGCCTACATGCCCGAAACGTCTAGTAAGTCCTCCTCTCTCTTTTTACTTTTCTTTCCCCACCCCCTGTCAAGTTTTTATATATATATATATATATATATATATATATATATATATATATATATATATATATATATATATATATATATATATATATATATATATATACACGCACACACATGCATACATACACAACGAAAGGTATAAATATATATAATAATTTGAACAGAAGGTGAAAGAAAGAGATAGGAAACATATAATTAAAATTGGACGAAGACACTGGTGATGTGGAAGATGGTAAAGCCGAGAAATCAGAGGGTAAAAATGTGACGTGGCCGGGACTCGAACCCGGAACCTCCCGATGTCGCGCCGAGTGCTCTACCAGTTGAGCTACCAGGACACTTAGATTTACCATGATTTCGGCTGGGGCTTATAGCAAAGAATACCCCTTCAAGCTTGAGCCCGTAGCCGTGGCCTCTGGATGGCACACAAGGGCAGCTATTCCATCACCAAGAGAGGAGAATTAGACATGGACACAAGAAGAAAGCAAAGATGGAGTTCATTCACACAGATAGTCGGACAGAGATAGGAACATGAACTGAAGAGGAAAAGAGCCGGTTCGGCCATACATTTCGTTCACTCACTCACACACCGCCTTTAGGCGAATAAATATATAATAATTTGAACAGAAGGTGAAAGAAAGAGATAGGAAACATATAATTAAAATTGGACGAAGACACTGGTGATGTGGAAGATGGTAAAGCCGAGAAATCAGAGGGTAAAAATGTGACGTGGCCGGGACTCGAACCTGGAACCTTAGCTCAACTGGTAGAGCACTCGGCGCGACATCGGGAGGTTCCGGGTTCGAGTCCCGGCCACGTCACATTTTTACCCTCTGATTTCTCGGCTTTACCATCTTCCACATCACCAGTGTCTTCGTCCAATTTTAATTATATGTTTCCTATTTCTTTCTTTCACCTTCTGTTCAAATTATTATATATTTATTCGCCTAAAGGCGGTGTGTGAGTGAGTGAACGAAATGTATGGCCGAACCGGCTCTTTTCCTCTTCAGTTCATGTTCCTATCTCTGTCCGACTATCTGCGTGAATGAACTCATCTTTGCTTTCTTCTTGTGTCCATGTCTAATTCTCCTCTCTTGGTGATGGAATAGCTGCCCTTGTGTGCCATCCAGAGGCCACGGCTACGGGCTCAAGCTTGAAGGGGTATTCTTTGCTATAAGCCCCAGCCGAAATCATGGTAAATCTAAGTGTCCTGGTAGCTCAACTGGTAGAGCACTCGGCGCGACATCGGGAGGTTCCAGGTTCGAGTCCCGGCCACGTCACATTTTTACCCTCTGATTTCTCGGCTTTACCATCTTCCACATCACCAGTGTCTTCGTCCAATTTTAATTATATGTTTCCTATCTCTTTCTTTCACCTTCTGTTCAAATTATTATATATTTATTCGCCTAAAGGCGGTGTGTGAGTGAGTGAACGAAATATATATATATATATATATATATATATCCTTCATATATATATATATATATATATATGAAGGATAGGAAACGCACAAAATTGTGAAGTACAATGGTGGGGTGAAGATGGTATGATGGCCGATTCACAGTGAAAAAAATTCGACTACACCGGGAATTGAACCACGGACCTTCCGATGTCGCGCCGGATGCTCTGAACCACTAAGCTATCTAGTCTTGTAAGAAACACTGGAATCGGCAGGGGGTGTATATGAAACAAACACCCCCAAGAGTAGCCCGTAAAGTTCACCGAGAGAATATATATATTAAAGAAAAAAAACATAAAAAGACACGGGTTTTAGGTATATTTCGGTGGATCGCCGCCACCTTCTTCAGCGAGAATTAAAGGAAGAATTTAATTAAGAAGAAGAAAAAAAAATATATATATATTATATATATACACACACAGAAGAAGCAAAAGAGCTTCTCCAACTGAGTGTGTCGGTTGCCTAATTCCAGAGGAGTGGGGAGTAACGAGGAGGGGGGTCCAGCGATAGTGGAAAGGGGGTCGGGTGCCATTTTTAAACCGCCAAGGAAAATTGGCAAGCTCAAACAACACAAACGCGGTTTATTTTTATCACAACAGGCGGGGAGGAGACGACAAGGGAGCAAAGGGAGGAAGGAGAGTGACGTGGAGGGGGGATAAGAAGAACCTGTGGCGACATCCGTGCCTGGCGATCTCTTTGGGGCAGCGAGGGAGACAGAAACAAAGATATCTGCTCTGGATTCACCCAGGAGATGTGTATCTAAAGAAATAACAACGATTATCTACATCGATAGGCCATCGAAGTCACACCAAAATTTCTGAAAAAATCAATCGTTAAACATCGACATACACACACATCGATCGTTGACCATCCGCCGTTGATCATCAATGTTGAAATTACGATCGTTAACCATTTTTAGTTTAATTATCGATCGTAAAGTGTCGATAATCAAACCATCTATAGTTAAACTTGTGATTGTTAAACGACGGATCGCAAACTATCGATAGATCGAAACCAAAGACTGCTTAAGAATCGATTGCTAAATCAAATAATTAAAGTTGATGTTACAGCGATGCCGAGGGAAGGAAATATCCACTGGAGCAACTAAGTTCAGATAAAACTATAACGAGTAAGTGAATGCCGCGGTTCTACATTGATAACAAAACCGTTCAAGTTTAAAACACTATAAAAAGTATTTATCAAGTTTCACCAAGTGGAACTTGAAAATATGTTCGTAAACCTGAGGTTACGCAGCATTTTCACCACAAAGACTACGCATCAGCTACTGACGGCCGGCAAATACATATGAAAACCTCTCAGTCAGAGGGCAATGAGATATATAGTATTAAGGCTTCCTAATTATTACGTGAAACTAATAGTTTTATTAAGCTCTGTCCGCGTGAAATTAAGGATCTTACACTCGATTGAACATGGAAATATTACCGACTGAAATACGAAACACGTGGATGTACGAGCAAAATCGAGAAGCCCACCGCAAAAACGTTTCGACATATCCCTTTATGAGCTTTCATCAGGTCGCCTAGCCTCGCATTCGCATGCCAAAAGGAGTTCAAAAGAATCTCGACGGCGAGCAAATACGAAACGGCAAGATAGCATCTATATCTTTCCGCCGCCTCTCGAAATCCAGCCCAAGCGGATTCGGCCCTCCTTCCCGCATAATAAGAGGTCGCGATCTCTCATGCGATGCTAAGACTCGGGGGGAAGGAGGGTTGCTTTATGGCCCCACGAAACTGTTTTGCATACGGCGAAGCTAGATTTCTCCCACACATATGCGAAGGGCCTCGGGCGCGAAAACCATTGCTGAGAAGATTTCGGCTCTGGTTACCTTTAAATGACGGGCTCAATCTATGTCAAAGTTAAGAACACTAGAAGGACAGCAAGATTCTTAGTAAGTAGTGGGTAAAAAGGCAGTAATTAAGGATGCGAACGAAAATTAAAAGACTTTTCTACTTCCTCGTGTCACAGGGTCAAAGTTTTGGCATTTCGAAGGATATTACTTCAATGTGCACGAACGTTATTGCAGGAGTTATTACGGAAGCGAACGACATCCGACGAAAAATTGCAAATTTTCGCAAAGATGGTAAGGTGAGTATAGTTATGATGATTTTAGGAGTGAAGGAAGGGTGAAGAGAAACCCGACGTAGGTGTTTTTCAAGCCTTCTCTTGACGAACGGCGACCTGAAGTCCACAGTAACGCATCCCACCCGACTGATATAATGCAACCATCCAGAAATACTTTACGCCCCTGACAGGACTTGGGTTTCCGCTGAGAACTTTCCGGGTTCCAAGCCAGGGTCCTCCGGATGGGAAGCAGTCGCTTCCGTTGAAACCGATAATTGCTCCCAACTGAAACCCTGGCATGATTTCCTCAGGAAATAAGTAAACATAACGTACTTAGCTGCGGAGGTATTTATGAGTTGCTTTCGTAAAACAGAAAAAATACATTAAAGTCTATAATTCTCAAGCATTTCTAAGGCATGTACTATTTCGTTAAAATAAAAGTGGGCTTCAGGCAAAAGGATGAGTTCTGATGGTATTGGCATTCAGTTTGGAGAGAGGTAAATAAAAGATTAGTCAATACGGGCTTGGTAAATACGATCGGTCAAAGAACGTAGTTGACGTGAATTTTAATTGTGCTCGGGGAAGGATGAAAAAAACGTCAAGAGAAGCAAAAAAGAAAAGACGAGAAAAGGAAAGGGAAAAAAGTGCAGGTAACTGTTTGATAAAACCCAGGGTGCATTTGGTTGGCTATTTAGTAATCGAATCCTGATGACGACAAATGATATTTTCGCACTACGCATCCGCACGTATTGTCATTTCATTAGTACGTGCGAAGTTGTAACCTTGAGTATTAGAGTTGATTGAGGAAATCTCCAATGCAGGCAATAAAAAAGCACTCGAGGAATGATGAGGGGTGGTAAACTGCCGGAGGAAGATATTGGGGGAATGTTTTGAGTGTGCGAGAAAGATTGAGGAAATGACGAAGAATTCGGAAGGCATGAGTGGTGAGAAATGAAGTGTTCTGAAGTCTGAACACAGCGGTGGAACAAGAAAGCTTTTCACACTGATCAAATACTTCGGAAGAATGTGCGATAGTTTTCACATGGAGCTTTGTCTACTTTTTACACTACTTAGGGCCAATTTTATAAGTTTATTGGCAGGTTATCTTTAACTGGAGGATTACGTAGCATTTCCGTTAAATAGACGTCAAGCTCAGGTTTTGTATCTATAGTTCTCTACACTACACTAAATCAGACTACTGGTTAGTTAACGTGAGAGTTATCAATGGGAGAACGCAGGAACTTCGATTTTCAAACCAAGAAAATATTTAGCAAGAGATTATACCGGGCCTTAGTTCATTTTCGTAGAGAAAATTCGTCGGTGAATTATTAGGAGTTGGTAAAACTCTCTGGGGAAACCAAAAGCTGAAATACAAATTTGATATTGTACTAGATTTTAACGAATTGTTTTCACCAAAAACTAGGAGTGAACGAGATAAATGAATAATAGACGTGTGTGATCATAAGCTAGAGCGCCAATTACTCAGGTAGTCATAAAGCAGACCAGCGGTTACCAACCTTCTTCTAACTGCGAACCCCTTGGTGGCCCATTTCTAATTGGCGTAACCCTTGGTAAATAGACTAAACGGTATACATGACTGAATTTAAAACGTCACATTGAAAGGTTTCTTTCAATCCTATGCATCATTTTTTTGTCTCCCCATTGAAATTCAACTCCTAGTATCAAATATAGGACACGTTTTTCCACAAATAGCCGAAATATGAATTAAATTATATCTAAGTCACTCTACCATGGAACCACCTTGAGTCAACGCAGCGATCGGTCAATCAAATAATAAGTACCTACCTATGACGGGAACTTAACGAATCCTTGATGGCGGCATATCATCAGTTTCGATTATGTGTTGAAAAAAAACTATTGCCCGTAAGAAAAATATGTATTTCTGAAGCACGTTCAGTGGGAGGGGGGGGGGAATCACTCGACTTCTGCTAAGAAACACAGAAGTGGGAAAGTTTTACGGCCGGTACGTGATGGAGGGACATGGAGAAGGAGCGTGGGCCGCGGGAAAGAGTGAAGCAACGTTTGGCAAGGTTTCGCGAGGGAAGTTGAAGCAAGGGAGATGAAAAAAAAAAACATTTTTAAGATGGGAGCCAGGATATGGACGCAAAAGAGTTGAAGGAGGCCGAAGGAACGGAAGAGAAAGATAGAAGAAGATGTGTGCAAGGCTGACATGTAACGAACACGAAAGCATAAACACCTCTCTGGAAAATGCTTCATACTTACACTAAACATTTAACTTTTATGAATCGTTTGCCGCTAAGTTGATTTATTTGAATGTGTTCACATTTTAGACAAATTACTAATGGGTAATGCTTGAAGGGTGATTCGTCATATGGAAGCTACTTACTTGTACGCAGGTAGGGGACGAATCTGATTTTCATAAAACATGTTTTCATAATTTTCACACATCCACTTTTGCTTAAAACATTGTGGTAGCTACAGATTGCACTCACATCGATCACTAAACACAATCTCAAGAACATTCTTTAACATGGCCGAGCCCGAAAACAGGGAAGATGTGTCCAAACCCGTGGGATGCATGCGGTCGAATAGACATTTTTAAGCTATCACAATAAAATTAGTTTATAATTTTATCATGTTAAAATGTTATTACAAAGTTAATAAAATATTATTATTTTATATATAAACAACCGTATTCTAAGAATTATTTCAGATATGATTATAAGAATGGCACAAGACTATATATCTTCTCCAAAAGTGTCCTAGGCAACAAAAGGTTGGGCAGCTTTTTCCAAGGGTTTTCATTTTTAGTTTTTGAGTGAAATTAAGTTTGAAAGTTTTTAGTTTTGGATCTCGCGCCGATCATTCTTTCATTACTGTTCAGGATAACTAATTTTAAGCAATCCTAGGCTGAGCGAAAGAGAGAGTTTTGAGGACTAGGACTGAGAGTTATTGGCATGGACTATACATTTTTTTAAATTTTTTACTATATTTAATTTCGACGATATTTGGGGACAGTACATCATACTGACCATATTTTATATTTTTTTAGACAGGGAAATAAAATGTACACCAATGCTTTCCAGATGACATCTCTATTACGTGCAATTAACAAAATTAAACCTCAAGTAGTAAAATAGCAAAAAAAAAGTTTTTAAAAATCGTATTTTCAAAACAGGTTTGATGGTTGACAAACACCCAAACCTGAAGGAGAGGATGAAAAAAGAAACGACGCAAAAAGAAGAAAGGAATTACAGATTTGGAAGGAAGGAGGAAGAAGACACCGTTTAGAAGGACACGGATGGAATGGATTTGCGCACGACTTGAAAAGACCGCACTCGGAAAGGAAAACGAACACATGAAAGAAAGAAGGACATCGACCGAAGAAAAAAAGGAAAGATATATAAAAGCAAATAAGTGACACGGGTGGCGTCCGACGAAGGGACTGTATTTACCCGTGGAGTTAGCACTTTTTTCGCTTGGTACTAAAGATCGCTTGCTGCCTTCACAGCCTGCCATCGTGTAAACGACGCGTAGGAGGAGAGAGAGGCTCAACAGATGGACGCGAGCGTCTCTTCCATCGCGGCTTTTACGACATCCCGAAAATCCTTCCTTACGAAGAAAAAAGTTGAGAGTCGACACTGCGCAAGGCATGGCCACTTGAGAGAATCTTAATACGTGATAATTAGGTGGAAAGAAACGACTCTGACTTAAGAACGAAATGGGGCTTTTTGAAAATGCAAAATGCTACCAGAGAAAGGAACACGTTCATAGGTCAACATGGTAAGCGATGAAACATTTAAGGTAGTTCAAGCGGGATATTTCCCTAGTCATAATGGAGACCATATTCTAATTTTATATTTTACTGCGAGCGTCTGTAAGAAGTTTGAAGTAAATATTTTAATGTTAATGGCGCAAAAATATAGTTATATAACCATGTAAAATGTTCTCAGTAACTAAATTAATGATTCTACGTAAGTCTCTTGCTTGACTTATTTTTTCACGCAGTACGGGGAAAACGTCTTCACAATATAACGTTTTTAGCGATTCTGTAAATATTACTGCGGAGAATAATTGATTATATTTTATTAATAGTTGATAAAAACATAAAAACTACACACCCTTAGCTTTTTGACGACATCTAGGTGTTAGCAATTCCTAATTTGTTCTATATTCTCCCTCTGGAGCACACAGCCGTAATCTATCCCATGAAAAACAGCTTATATTTTTTTGGTAAATTTCTCGAAAAGTATTTTGGCAATAGGTTTTTATTTTGATATCATTGAAAACTTGAAAATTTTTCTTTAAGATGAGGTCAGATGCATCAAATTCTGGGTGAAGTGATATCTCGTTCAAACTACCTCCAGTTTCGCTGAAATGCGGAAAATCGAGAGATTAAAAAACTCAGATAAACGATCCTCTTTCACGAAAAATTGTTAACATGACCACTTTATGATGCCGGACCAGCTTCAAACTGAACATATTTTTCACAGGTTTCTACACCACTGAGGGAGAACATACTTGAAATTACGCACAAAATGTAAAACAATAGCAGTGAAAAAGGGCTCTATTTTGGACAAAGAATTTGCAACATTCATGTCAATGGAAGGAATATGCTGAAATTGGAGGACTCCTTGCGGTGTTACAGACGACACCAACGAATAATGTTCTTCAATAACTTAATGGTTTTCGAAGATTAATCCGTTCATCAGCTAACTCGCAGGACTGATGGTTGGTTATTACAAGGTACATTACATTGATTTCTAATAACAAAGTAAGTCATCCAATAGTAACATTTTCCCCATATAAGCTTCCAAACGATATAAGTAACCCATATTGATAACAAATGATAAATTGGAAACGAGAAATTATGGTATTATACGAAAATATTCTTACATTTCCCGTTTATTACTTATTAACCGTCGGGTACTTTACTGTAAGACGACCCTACGATGATGAATATCAATGGTATGCTTGATTTTCATCCCAACCTTAACCCACAACATAGGTATTTCACTACTACGCTATGGTTCAAGTTCTACACTGTGGAAGTTCATAGTAAAATAAAAGAAAACACTTTATATTCCACACGACCTAAAAGGACAACCGCGATTTCAACGCGTGAACGTCATTATCAAGACATTATGTCTAAGACATTATATCTTATATCAAGACAATGCCTTAGATATTGTCTTGATAATGACGCTCATGCGTTGAAACCGCGGTCGACCTATTAGGTGGTGAGGAAATAAAAAGTGTTTTTTTTTAACTGCTACACATCTGAAGTTTACATCAAAAACCCATTTTAAAAGGCATCTGGTGAGATACCAAAGTAAAGGCACGTTTTATGACACAAACACAGCAAGGATGGGGTTGAGGACCAAAAGAGTAGCATAAACAGTAGCCACGCAAAGAACGCCGTCACGGCAAGCACATGTGCACAGCAAGTATCACAATGCACCCATTTACGACCGAAAGGAAAAGTTAAGGATGCATTCCAGGCGAGGCAAAAAAATTACATCCTCACGGATAGTCTAGTGACTGGAGGAGTCAAGGGGATACGTCCCAGACGACACCCCAAAAAAAAAAAGAACACTGGAAAACGCGAAGAATTTTGTGTGTGGGGGGGTGTGGGTAGATTGAAATATACACAGTCCGTTGAAAAAGGAGAGTTATCTAATGGCTAGAGTCAACACGGAGAGATGGAAAAATTATGACGGAGTGGGCGGAGAGGGGGGTGAGAGGGGGGTGAGAGGGGGGTGAGAGGGGAGGGGGAGAAAGAGGGCAAAGGCCTTGGAACAAACACGAGAGACGTAGATGAGAATAGACGCCTAGACAAAGCCTTACGGCGTGGGATGGAGGAAGACTGCGGGTATGAGAGAATGAGTAGATGGGAGAGAAAGATAGAAAGAACGAGGAATAGATAGAGAAGGTAATAGTTTCTTCCCATCCAAACAACCCGGGTTCTAATCCAGGAAACGGCGGAGATTTTTCAGAGCAATACCCCTCCTCTTGAGTAGTTTACTTATGGTGGCTGGAGCGGTAATCGTGGGTCATTGAGGGCACATTTGCATAAATTTTTAAGTCGAAAAAAATCCAAGACCACATTTCATTCAAGTACAACTGTTTATGCGGTGGAATTCACCACAATATCTACATGCAGTTATGGAAACAACACATATATTATATTTTAAATTTTCAATTTGATTGAAGCATGATATCACTTGAACTTTCAGGAGGATACTCGAAATTCAGGCGAAAAGTACATTAAAACACATATTTTTGAACCTTTGACTCGGCGAGACAACTTGATATTAGTTAGCAACCATTATAACAATATGAAATTATTATTTATCGTTTAGAAGAAAATCAATGCACGTGTAATCGAATTATTACGAAATATATCTCATGTGACAGAAGGCCACTACTTAAAATAGCACTGAACTGCCAAAAACCCAAATCGGTAAAATGCTATTATTTCATTTTTAACTATAGATATCGCTGATAAGAATAAGCATGCAAAGTTTCATGCAAAGCTGTATATTAACCAGGGTTGTCCAACTTTCAAGGCCTCAAGGGCCACAAATTAACCTTTAATATTGTTGCGGGCCATATAGTAATATATTATTATTTTTTAAGTAACAATAAGAATCAACTTAATGTATACAAATAAAAATACATTTCTGAATTATCGTTTAATAACCTTTCGCGGGCCACAATAAACGGCACCGCGGGCCGCCAGTTGGATCCCCCTGATATAAACAAGAATTGCGACAACGGCCTTAAGCAGACATAAGTCACGAAGAAAGAAATTTATTATTATTATTTGGAACGTAAGGTGAACTTGGAACACTGTAATTTCCACTAAAATCTTTATTTTTGACGTAACTGAACGAACGATAGAGACATTTTATGGCAGGCATGAATCTAGAAATGCAAATGGAAATACGACTCCGAAAAATGGAGGTTTAATTGGGCACCGTCATAAGCCCTACGGAATTCGTAGAACACGAACTTTGATTTCACAGAAATCATTTTTTATTGGAAGTTTCAGGCGTAACTTAGTTTTAGGGGCCATTTTCTTTCATCCTAGGAACTAAAGGCCAACTAAAACACTGCAAATTTCCTCGTTTCAATTTTCGAAGACCATGGTTTCCTAGCAAACCTGATGATTTTTTACTTTGCCACGAAACCATGGTCGTCAACAATAAAATATGCAGTAGTTTAACTTCACCTTCCGTTCCAAGGATGAAAGATTGCCATAAAGTTACTCCCCACACATCAAATAAGAAATTACATAAATAATACCAGAAGGGGATCTGATTGGAGGGGTAGACAGGGTTATGTCTTGCCCTCCCAGGATTCCGTTCCGAATCTCAGTGGCGGCGTTGATTTCTCGTAGGAATCCAAATCCCCACGTAAGTGCCAAGTGAAGTGACATTCAATTGTAGCATTTAGGATGGGACCCAAAACCATTTGATACTGAGGCGCAAAAGAATAGGTTAAGGATGACGCCGGGTTTTTTTCCACGCTTCGTCAACTCCCCACCATTCCTTTTCCTTAATCACCAATCTACACACACTGCAAATGACCTCAGTTATCGGTTACGTCCCCTAATGAATATTTATTTCCACTACTGCCATTAAGTTCATAAGTTTATAAGCGAGGCACAACAGATTGTACCCATGCACAAAAAGAGTTTACGAACCCAAATGTCTCAGTGCGAAAATTGCACACGAATAACAAATCCGACTTGACCGGAACTCGAACCCGGATCTCTCGATATGGCGCCGGGTGCTTTATACAGTTAATCCACCGAAGCTGTGGATTTTTGAGAGGCACTATATGTTCACGACTTCTGGAAATGCAACGAAGCAGTCAAATCGTGCTAATAGCACCACCACCTACGAGGTTAAACCAAAACTTAAAACAGTTGAGGTGCGCAATGTCGACAAACGCTTGAGGATACCCCCAACTACGTACAGTAATACCTTTACGGAGTCACCAGCAAGTGCACATTCGTGCAAAAATTCCACGGAGGAAAAATCATCCACCGGAACTCTAATCCGGATACCTCTATGTAAAAAAACTTGACTCAGGACTCATTCTCTAGCCTTCGACGTAGGGTTTACCCTACCTCCATTCCTCAAATAGTCATTCCAGGGTCATTCACAGGGCTTGGGTGGTGTAACTGGCTAACACACCTGACCGGCGTTTGGGAGATCCGGGTTCGAATTCCGGTCAAGTGAAATGATTTCATCATGGTGAAATTCACCCTCTTTGGTGCATAAATAGTCATTCCCATACCAACCTACCCGCCCACACTTAAGGGCGCAAATTACCTCCTTAATGGGGTCACCTCTCCAAAAAACTAATACTACCTCTCCCGGGGAAGTAACTCACGAAATCTTCCCAAGAATCAAGCGGCAGATCAGGCAACCAGATCAGGTGGCAGATCGAAATGACTTCGGAATCCCTACCTTCATTTTTTTTTTTAAATTGGCGGTGACTTGCGTCATGCGCGACCCAAGACGTTTGATTTGAGTACGAAATTAGACGCGGCTCCAAGATGGGACCTCTGCGGAAGGAAAGGCCAGAGGACACCTCATACGCAGCACGCACACAAGCCAAGAACATCTCAAGGGCGAAACGAAATTTAACTCTTTATTTTCACTGAAAAATCTCATAGGAATCACGATAAAACTGAGGATTGAGGACGGGAAAAGAAAATCTGCGTCAATACGATTTTTTTAAACCAGAACACTACTAATTGTATACATACTAATGAGTAATAATCACGTAAACACGTTAATTACACGCATGCACTCGAATAATTAACATTTAAGCTCGTATACCATTCGCGTAAACTCGTATATTACTCCTGTAAACTCATGTACTGACTCGTGTTAACCCTTATACTACTGATAATCACAGAATCTGTCGTAATATTCCACAGGATTATATTAAATCAAATATAATGCGTTTTGATGTTTTAACGCCATCCTCAGGTAGAGACAGAGGATGAAGAACGGGAATCAAGGCCGGAAAAGCTCTCCTACTGAGACTTCTAAGTTATCAAGATGAATTTCCACTACATCTTGCCTAAAAACGTCGATTTTACCTTACTCGTGTGTACTCTTACTTTGGTAACAATATACAGAAGGCATTCTCGTGGATAACGACAGTGTCCATGTGTACGACTAGACTTTCCTTTATTCAGCATTTGCGTCAAGTTTTTAGCAAATAAGAGATGAAGCCGTAATGAATATATCAAAGAAGAGGGGAGAATATCTAATTCGCCTTTGGCCTACGGATGTTGGGATTGGTGTAGAAAAAAATAGAAAAATGGGAACGATTCCATGATGATTCCTCTTCATATACCCATTCGGCCTAAAATAAAACGCTAAAAATAATGTCATATATTTATGAAAATTTACGCGCAATAGCCATGTTGGTTCGATAATACTCCATGGTAAAAGAGAATTCACTAGCTAGCGCTTTCCAAGCTGATTCTCTCTTCATAAATTATCGTCTTTAGACCGATATAAGAGCTCAAATTTGAGTTTATTAAACCGCCCCAAAGTTCTCTCGCCCGCCATTAAGTGCTTTGAGCGAATACCTTCAATTCCTCATCTATAGGAATACAGTTCCCTGTGAGTGGTTAACCACAAGGAATGGTTGGCTGGCTTTAAAAGATGCTGCAGAGGAGAAAGTAGAGTAACGAATGATTTCCTTCACAAGATTATTTTTTTTAATTCTTAACGCGTTGAGCTTAAGTTTTTTTTTTAGAAAAACGAATAAATCCCAAATATATTTCGCAACTTACGTACGAGAACGGCAAAAGAGCGTTTGCTTTTTTTTAAATAGGACATTGTATCATGCGTGATCCGTGACGTGGATCGCAAGTTAATACTCCGGTTCCAGGCGAGGGAACGGCAGGCCGCGTACATCGGTACACTTAACTCCAAGGGTCGAGTCTCAGATTGCCTAGCGAAAAAAAAACCGGGCATCGAACCACGGACCTTTGGCTTACCGGGCCAATACGCAGATTACTTATATAGCCAGGCTTCCTTCCCGTAATAGTCTGCGCGTAGGCCAAAGACCCGCGGTTCGATTCTCGGCCCAGGTGGAATTTGTTTTGCTGCAATTTTCGTGCATTTCATCACCCCGGTTCGGCGGGATAATAATAGTCTGTAAATGGCTACTGGAAGGAATCAAAATTCTGCCATGTAAATCACTGACATTTTCAATATCATTGTTTAATATAATTTAAAATTTTAGTCCATAAACATTCACTTACAAAGGAAATATCATTTGAGGCAAGGTTCGGTGAGCCAGGAATCTTTAGGGGGGGGGCAGTCTGCCCTCATCGTACCTACGTACCGGTTCAGCAGAATAATTCCAAGCCGCGGAAAGCTTGCATGCCAACGGATTACAAATCCATTTTGTCAAGGCAATTTTGCTAAGGGGTAGGCAAAGTCAAGTGAAGCCAAATTATAAGATTTTACTTTCACACTCCCTTCCGTTATTCCTTCAACACTTTTATATTACCTCTTTCTAACATGCTTTCTATCATGCTTTTAAGAAGCATCATCCTCTTCTTAAGAATCTCATTAAAATAGTTCATGACTTACTCGGCATGACTTTTCGACTAACGCTATTTATCATCCCCTGTTACGTTATGCAACACATTCTGTCAACGTGATAACGCCAAAAAAGAACTCAATATTCATACTAGTGCATTAAGGAAACATCCAATCCATATCATTTCATGACATACTCATCCTGCACCCTTCTTTCATACCCTTCCCATAAAATTATATCATGTGCACCATTACCTCCGAATGTAGGCAACGTCCATGCTTATCCTGGGGAAGTCTAGTTTGACTTCCATACAGTAAACGTGGGGCGAAATACACGTTTAACTTTCATTCATTAAGTAATATTCAATTTCTGATATCTGTTAGCACCCACGACCATTCTGCCGGCAATGTTTCGGCCCATGTCTCCATATCGTTTCATGAACGCTACCGTCTTCGGAAAAAAATCAGCCAAGGCACTCATACTAACCCCTGCTGCTCAAAAAACCCCACACATTATTCTAATAGCCCTCTAATTATACTATGCATTTATCATTCTACATTAATTCTCGAGACCTTGACCTTTCCACACTTTGGAGGCATGCACCAGCCTCCTGCGAATTAAATCAACTCAAAAAGATAGCCGGCTCTTGTAACGAATCGTGGATCCGAGCCAAGGCCGCTTTTTGTTTCGCGACATTAACGGGGGGAGGGGGGGGGGGGCGCAAATGACTCCATCCGTCTCTCTGCTCCGTATACGGCCATTCCTTAATTAATGGTGCCCACCAGAGAACACACCTTCCTTTCATGCCTCACGAAAGCCAAACGGACGATCACCCGAAGAGTCGACTCTTATTCTACGGCGGCCAACAGTGCTGAGAGTGATATGCGGGTGCATCCACAAAGCATTTTAAGGCCAAATATCGCTACGCATTAAAAAAATCAATGGTTTCGGTCTCATTGTAAATAAAATGATCTCATCTCTACAATCACGCCAACACATCAACCACTTCCTATCGCGCTACTTTTCGGGTGAACTGCGTAAAACTAGAAGCTGTTCCACGTGGGATTTGGTACGGCTGTGCAGTTCAGAGATACCTGCGTCATTTTTTTAAAAAGAGGAATTTCTGACGACCAGATCGCATCAAAAATGTAGCTGTGCCCATGCGTTTCTCAATAATTAACAAAACTAAATTTATCACTCACCATTACACTATCTACTATAATAATCACCGATGTGTATATATATGTCAGTAACTTTCACATAAGAAATACACGTGAAGCTGAATCTTCACATGGCTGCAGACCTTTTTTTATTTGCAATAAAAAGCTAGAAATAGTGGTTTTCTGTTATTGAGAAAAATTCTTTATTAAAATTTCTAAATTATTTCTAAAATATTTCTTCATAAAGAAAAATAAAGATTCTTATTTCTTCAATAGAATTTTGTATTCCGTTCGAAATTCCGAAATATTGGCTATAACGTAACGACTTTTCGCAATATTTGAGCGTTTTTGAGTCATCGCCCCCATAACGACCATACTTATCGTTTAAGCCGAGATTAAGTGTATATCCATTGACTCAATGATTCATTGCACTAAATAAGATATAAATGGTTTATTACAATCAATGTAAATGATAATATTTTTCCCGTTGATATTCAACAGGCACCTTCACTAGTAGGTATCATCATAGTATTACAATCCTAGGATTGGTATACTGCAGCCCTCCATTTCGCCCTATCTCATGCCAGTTCCTTCACTTCCCTATGGTTCTTCTTCCCCGTATCCCTCTTGACTTGCCCCAAGTACTTGTCTCTTGGTCTTCCTCTGGGGAATTTCCCTTCAATTTTTCCCTCCATTATGCTTCCTATGTAATCGTTGTGTCTCATAACATGGCCAACCCACCGTGTTCTTCTTTGGCCTATGGTGCTCCACAGTGTCCTTTCTTCTCCAATTCTTCTGTAAACCTCCTCGTTTCTCACCCTATTCGTCCATTTGATCTTTAGCATCCTCTTCCAGCACCAGGTGTCGAAGGCTTCTATTCTTTTCTGGTCAGTTTTTCCAATGGTCCATGCTTCTGATCCGTAGAGTGCCACTGCCCACACGACTGTTTTCACGTATTGTTCCCTCGTCTCCAGTCTTATTCTCTTCGAGCAGAGTAGCGGCCTTTTGACCATGAATGCCGTCTTAGCTTGGGCTATTCGATGCTTAATATTTGTCGTGCTTCGTGCAATGGTGCTCCCGAGGTAGGTGAATGATTCCACTTGCTCCAATCTTTCTCCTTTGAGGCGGACGTCGGCCACTACTTTCTCTCTTCCGCACACAAGTATCTTGGTTTTCTTCTTATTTACTTTCATGTTGTATTCCTGGAACACTTTTTCAATTGTGTTCAGTGAATTCTGTAGGTCTTCCTCGTTTTCTATTACGATGGCGATGTTATCAGCGAAGCGTAACATGTTGATTTCTTCTCCATTCACTTTGATTCCTCGTTCTTCTATTGCTTTTATTGCTTCCTCGATGTACATATTGAAGAGTGCTTGTGACAGGTTACATCCTTGTCGAACCCCTTTGTTAATTTTTCCCTGCATATTTCTTCCATCTTGCGTGCGTATTGTGGCCACCTGGTCCTTGTAGAGCTGGTAGATGATTCTTCTGTCATTTTAGTCCAAGCCAAGTTTTTCCAAGTTTTTAGTAGGCATATAAAATAAAAAAAGGCTTTGCTGGGTGGCTAGTCGTTTCCAGCGTACGGCGTGAAAGAAATGAGTCAAGTCAGACCCTCAAATATGTTTGCGCATTTATTTCATTAACTGAGAAATTCTGTCGTTAGAATCAAATAAAAAAATTCAGGGTCGCGATCGTGGTTCTCTTTATCTCGTACTTCACATACACGCTTTCGTTATTTTTCAACTGCGCTCGTTAGAGCGAGAATGTGATCGGCATACTTCAAATTTTGTGAGCTGCTTCCAATCAATAGTTATCATTTATGGAGTACGTTCTTGGGACAGTAACTGTGAGCGGTACCGATCTAGAGAGGTTTGCGTTTCGGAATACGGTAACGAAAACGAGCAGAAATAAACCGTGGCCCCACCACTGGATGTAGTTCATAGAAACCCGGTCGTGGTGTGAAAATTGCGCATATTTTTATCCATACATAATTAAAATCAAATACTTTAGCCACTGATATTGCCATACTCACCTCAAAACTGCTTGAATTTGAAAATAAAAATAAAAAATGGTCCGTCTCTCTTATGACTGGAGAAAAATATCGCTCAAATGTACCTTAACGGTGACCGCACAGATTTTTCGCCGGCGTTACGGGGTACCGGGTACGCATTGATGCGCTCAAGAAAATACCCCGAGCCGTTATTGTTTACAAATATCGCACATCCGATCGGCTACAAGGAAAAAAAAAAGAATTTCACAACAGCCTGGTCCACGTCACAGATCGCAGGAGATCTACGCAGCGAGGAAACATCTCGTCAAAGACACGCATCGCTGGAACGTCGAGAAAGTTCCATGAAAAATTCGGATGAACTTTCGTATCAGCCTAGAAACACTTAAAATAAACAGGTAGGTAGGAGTAGAAAGTGCTCAACCTCTCATTATGGTCTACTAAATGCTACTTGATCCAACTTCCACTTTACCTAAGATAAATGATGAGCATTCCAGAAACAACTTATTGAGTTCGCGCTGAAAAATGAACTGAAAAATATAGCAATTTCGGCAACAAATACGATTGATCATGACCAAGAATCCATTGCTTAACAACATGTTCAGTTGCAAAGAAACGAAACCAAGGTCACAGTCGATGAAATTATTTTCCGACATTGCTTTGACAAGGATACTGTCATGGCAAAACCGAGACAATTAAAGAGAGAACATCGAAGTAACTATAGAACGTTTCACATTTAGTTGACAGAATGGGCCTTACGGATAACGCTGTCGTCAAACGTACGCCCTGCGTGCTGACCTTTAGGGACACTGGCAGCCATTTCCAGCATCGTGTCATGCTTTAATGAGAAACTTTAGGGAACAATATTTAACTACTAGGAGAATTCTACACATGCAGTTGGTATACTTCATAGTGCGATGTTAACTTTCCTGCCGCTACTGACAACATTGCACCTCCAGCCTTACGGAGATTTACACAGGAAACGAATCCTCAGTAGAGCCCATGTTGTCAACTAAATTTGGAACTGAGTATACTATTTGTTTGATAAACCCTAGTTCTTTTAAAGGACAGACTTTTTAAGGACCACCAAGACTGCGTGATTCAAAACAAATACATACTAAATTCAACCGTTTTGTCTTGTTTAAAAAATTATGTTTTCCTTGATGACATGCGTTACCTATTGAAAAACAGAATTAGCTTACAAAATATCACACTATTCCACGAATACATTTTAAATGAACACTTTTAAATAGCCAAAGAAGTCAAATGCCGCGCATATTTCATGGAATTACCACATTTTAACTTCAATCATTGCAGTAATTAGCTAATAGCTTATAGCATGAGGTGGTTAAAGTCATCTATTTTATTTTTAGCCAATTTCTCTGGAGTTTTACTTCCTCTGAACATTTTTCCGTGAACATGGCATTTATATTAGACGGAAAAATACTGTTTTCCCCCATGTTTCTCCCCATTTAACACTATGTTCTTTTAAGTTTACTTTGCGAGCAAAATAGCGTGGAAAGGTAGTTTTTTTACAGCAGGACCGCATGAACAAAACAACAGAAACAAGGCGTGCATATCAGGGATGATAACCAACGCACCCCAGACGGGGGAAAAGCAGTGCTGGACCACGATGTAAGAAAGAGAGAGAGATGTGGAGGGTGGAGGAAGAATCCTAAGACATCTGCGTCCCACAAGTCGACCAGCTGCTCCGGTCCACAGCGAGGCGATAGGAGGCGGGTATGTTATGGTGGCGGTAGCGAGAAAGGGCGAGGGCGGGAAAGGGGTAAAAAAGATTGCGGTTGTTGGGAGGGAGGCTGACTTCGGTATCCCGGGGCAAGAGGGGTCGACGAGATTGCTGGAAAGGACTGCTTGCCGATCGCAAAGAAACCACACGAGATTCATCAGGCGAACCAACCAACAAGCTCATCCATTCCACCGCATGTGTTCTTTCCCCTCACAGCCCCCGACAGTCCAGGCTACAACTACTTAAAACTCCCCTCCCCCCTCCCCCTAAACACTGAGGCGGCCGACACATGCGAATTCCAGGACACGACCCAGTAGTCAATCACGAATCCAGTCGGCGACGAGACGCACGCGAGTCGATCGCCTTTTTCGCTAAATACGCTTTTTCTCGTTCCTTCCCCGCTAACTTCGACGGCGGCGTAGGCGACTGCGGAGGTTCGCCGAAGCGACGGGCGGGAATGAACGAAGCAGGAGGCCGCGGAAGGCGATTGAAGCCCCACCCCGGAATCGGCACGGGGTCTTCCTCGTTCTGCAGACCAACTTACTAGAAGGTCGCATTGGTGCTGACGAGATATGCCAAAGCATCAGCTCACGTAAACCTTATTCAGTACGGCAATGGATGACTTATATCCACGCATATAATGGAGATAAAAGATTCACTCCGACATTGTCAGCAGATAAACTGGATTGCATTATAAAGAACAGACTCCCGCGACGAGAATACATACTTTACATAATACATATAGGAAATGAAGTGGTATCTCAACTTGCGAACTTGATTCGTTCTTGTCCGCAGGTCGTATCTCTAAACTCAGTTTTACGTTTCACGTATGGAAAATCAATCCGATTCCAGGTTCAGAAATTTTTGGGAAAAAAATGCATTGGTGTCGCTGGAAAAGCGCGCCTTTGAACAAATTTCACTCTATTGACACTCACAATAAATAGTCTGCGATACGCTGCATTATAATAATATCACAGTTCGTATCTCGAGAATAATTTCGAGGCTAGAGGCCTTAACGAAATTTGGAAAAGTTCATATCTCGTAAAGTTCCTGTGTCGAGCGATTCGTAAGCCATCACTGTAGTATACTGATTTAAGTTGGTTTAGAAGACGATAATATCAGTCTGCCTAAGAGGGTACCTACCTCCTCACAATATATCATTCTTCAAATAGTACCTCTCTCCGTCCCATAGATTGAGCCCATTCACTTTTATCCTCAGTCCACTCACCCAAATGTTTTTTCATTGCATATACACATTACAAAACAATGATTATGAACAGACTTAAAAAATGTAAAGAAACTGTAATGCAATCATTTCCAAGGTTGATGGCGCTTAAGATGTGGGGGTAGAGGAGGAGGATTAGCAGTATGATTCAGAGAAAGGAAGGCAAAGAAATAAATACATTGCATGGTACCCTGGTAAAAATCGAACGCTTGCCCTAGCGTAGAGGCAGCGTCAACGGGGAGTTTTACACTCTTGGAGGATCTTCCTTTACTCCCCGATAACTCTCCGAGATTTTTGACTCCAAACACGTTTCCCGAACTCTTCCGCAAGAGCCAACGGAGAGTGCCTTAAGGTTTCTTGACGCTTCGTTTTTCGTCTCCCCGTCAACACTTCTAAAACGCTTCCGGGGAAGGAAACGAAGAGTTGTCTGATGATTTTGTTTACTATTCGATTTCACTGCTTCTACTACGAAAAAGTTGTAATTTTGACTCTAAGAATAGGCTTGTGTAAATAAAAGCTGGTTGTTCAAACGTCCTAATAATATGCAACACTTTTAGTTAATATCATGATGTATACCTTCGTTGACGGACAACTTAAACTTAAATAACATACCTACGGTAATGATCACTTCGTAATATTAGATAGTAATTGAATATTAAAATACGGTGTAACTAATTTATTGGTAGCTAGCCAGTTCGTAAATTTCCCCTCGGAAATGCGTTATTATGTCTACATCGGATTTAAAAAAATGTGCATGATGTACCAACTGCGTATACTTAATATGAACATTCATTAAGGTTGATTGCATGTTTGCCATGGACGTTTGCTTACGTGCAATTACACATAGAAAATAAAAAATTACCTACCATTATAGCTATGTATTTTGCACCTAACTTGTTAATCATCTAACATAATCAAGGCAGTCGTACGCCAGGCATAGTCGCGGTAATCAATTTGAATTAATGGCATACCTATGCATAATTATAGAGTGGTGATGACATGATGACATATATTGATCGTCTTCCACTCATTTATACTCTTCACTTCTCTCCAGATGTGGAATAAAATGCTTGGAGGATGAGCAAGGTCATGAGGAATAATAATCATGAAAAGTAAAATGTAGAACAACATCGACATTAACAAGGAAAATGCAACTATAAGAAACATAGAGGAACTATTCTTCAACATTATCCCCAATTATTCATAGGAAATTATATTAACTGGTCATTGAAAAGCAAAAAATCGTGAACTCCAAGCATCTAAAAACCTTTAAAAAAACAAGTCACGGTATGTAATAAAAACTAGACCCTGTGAAACGCTCTGTGCATACACAGCGGTGATAGCCTAGTGGTTAAGGTGAGCGACTGTGAGTGGAGAGGTTACGAGATCGATGCCATGATAAGAAACATTTTTTTACTCTGTTTTCCTAAGTTTTTATTGTTTTAATTTTTATTTATCGTGTTCTTTTCATCGTTACTTCAATGAAAACTGTTTTTAGGCAATTTTTTAAATGTAAATAGAGGCGGTAGTAGACTTGTACCCCGTCTACGTTCCGTTAACACTCCAAGACGACGCTTCGTTTACTCTCAGGTGTTCCACTTTACGCTCCCCAGACTCTCCGTTCACCCTCCCTTGTGGCTTGGTCAGCTTTTCCTTCACTCTCCGATAGGAGCTTCATTGACGCCCCCTTCACGCTATATTTTCACCAGGGTAGTTAAGGAGAGGGTGTCGACCGAGGGAGATCCATAAAAGGCTGAGAAATAATATACCGCAGGTGATAAGTGGCGATAGTGTAGAAGGCCGTTTCCGAGAGGAAATAGCAGAAAGTAGTAAGAGGGAATAGGAAATAGTAGAAAGTAGGAAGAGGGAAGGAGGAAAGGAATAGACAAGTCAAACAAGATTCAGTGGGGTAGGAAACATTCTGCGTTAAAGATAGAATTGGTGCGAGGAAATACACGTTGTAAGATGAAAACGAGAGTAAAAATGATCCGTGAAATCCTATCCTAAACGGTAAAATAGTAACTAAAAAAATTACTAGTACACATTCGGTTTCATTTTACACTACAGGATTATTAAACACGCACATATTTCCTAATTTCCTAATTGAAAACGGCTTTGATCTTGTGTTTTACCCCAAATCGCTATATTTGATACCATTTCGTACACTGGTGTACGTACTTCAAATGTGATTTAAAAGATATGATTTTAACATTCCACTGATATTAAGTTCCTATCACCTAACCTGTGTCCGATACCTAATTTAATAATACAACAAGTTTTCCTCACTGACTACGAGAAAAGAACTTTATTCACGAAAGATCCGAAAAATCCGATTATGGCATTTTGTAAACAGATATACATACTGTAGATATGATGTGCAATGAATAAACTGAACTTGCAGGAAATGTATATCGTGCCCAGAAGTTCTGTTAGCCAGTCTGACTGGAATAGGTAAGACGGGATTTTCTCCAAGGAATGCTGCGACGTATCATATATAGTGTCTGAAGTGACCTGCGAAGTATTATGGTGCTAAATATTTTTCTCTGCGTAATGAACGCCATGACACACAAACACGGAATTCATGGCATAATTATACGACGTCGGAGGACTTATTATAAATAAATATAAATAATTTTCAATTTATTGGCCTCAAAATTCAGTTCCAGAGGACGACTCCTGTCAACACCTTCTTATAATCTCAAGCCTCTCAACAACCCTTTTTTTGGACAACAACACCCTCACAACCAATAAAAAAGCTATAAGCAAAAGAATAAATGAAATAAAAATACAAAGACGACTTTAATTCTCAAATTAAAAAGAAGCAAGAATAATTTAAAATAATAATAATACATATTGTAAAGCTCACACAAGTATAAACTCTCTGTCTTAAATATATCGCATTAAAAATATCACCAGCGATTAATACACTGCCTCGCGAAATAACTAAGGATTTTTAAACGCTTAGTGAGGTAAGAATCCTGTAAATCTTTACTTACTACGCCATACCTCAGAACTGTAAACATGAAAGAAACTTGCGGTGAATTAATACAATGTCGTCCATTTCAAGTTTAAGTTAAAAGGACGATTAGGATGAATTTCAATAGCCCCGCAAAAAAATGGCCATCTCAAAGCATACAGATGCAATAAATCTTTCAAAATCCCAATCCGCTATACACACATTCGTTTCAGCACGCATGAGTTTACGGAAAAGCGTTCAAACGACTTCAATGCGGAGAAATTCTTACTCGTTCACATTGGCACTGCATACGCTTATTCCGTCTTCCTAAACTTGGCGAGCGCTTCTAGGCCTTTTCCTGATCTGACATAACATGTAGGCCGAAGGACGCAAGGCTTTCGAGACACTACTTTAAAAGGTACTTGAGGTATAAGCAATTTTAACTCAACACTAAA
This sequence comes from Pyrrhosoma nymphula, assembly GCA_963573305.1. Classification (NCBI taxonomy): domain Eukaryota; kingdom Metazoa; phylum Arthropoda; class Insecta; order Odonata; family Coenagrionidae; genus Pyrrhosoma; species Pyrrhosoma nymphula. The sequence goes on along the minus strand of OY754331.1, from coordinate 120,593,738 downwards.
TAATTTAAAAAAATATACGGCTACAGCTTGCTCAACGGAAAAGATTGATTCTGCTGCCGTTCTGGAGATACCTTTCCATTTCAATATTCCTCGTAAATGATAATTTTTCTACGCATGCAAATATTCAAGACGGGAAACATTTGCGTTTAGCAGCTTCAATGAAGTAATGACTGATTTAACAGCACAAAATGCAATCACACTCCAGTACATTCCAGAATTTTTTTAAACCATGTGCAAGTTGCTTTTCCCCACAAAAGGTAGAATTTCGTTCTAATTTCATCATAAGTCCACGAGATTTCCAAGCATTAACAAAACATCCTCATCTTGACTAATATGCTTACTTTTTGAGCCAAATATAATACATTTTTTTCCTGATTTCACCCAAAAAATAATAACAACGAACATTCCATTTCTAAAATAACCAAAGCGACTTCCATTAAACGCATTTTACTCTCCTACACTCATAAAAAGGTTGAGATTAGGGGACCTTGCTTACGACAGTGGCCTTCGTACACTGTAGCCAATTCCACACAATCATTTAAGAGGCCTGCTCTCACAAAATACTCGAACGGCAGCAAACGTGATGAAGCACTTTCACTTCATTGAATGTGATTTTGGAAATTTCTACACAATTTTCAGGTTGCTATTATATAGAGTGTAATTAAACTTTTTATAGGGGGCATATGAAATGGGAACTATAGTGGGGAATTATAAAAGGGTGATGTAAAAAACCTAGAGTTGGGAGAGAATTTGGAAGTGTGTTAAAAGAAGATAAAAATATATAGTTAATCCAGCACATTGCATTCAGCTTGATTATATGGTTAAATGGATAAACTGAAGAGCAGGCGATAATTTTTTTTGCGATCAAAATACTGCAACAGAATAGTTTATGAAATAGATTAGTATGACACGCGGATACGCATTTAAATTCATTAGCTTAAGTTTAAAACCATTTCTAGATAGTTACCACTGCAATTTAACAGGCAATAACACTACGCCCCGCATGCATAGGGCACTTTTTAACACGCTAATGCCTTGTCAATGTAGAGTTGTCAGCAGCTTATCTATATGACTTCATTCTAGTCATGTAGCCTGATACTAGGCGTATCTAGTACCGTAAAACTAGCTTAAGGCGCACTGTTTGTGGAGTCAGACTCTACCAAAAACCCTACTGAGACATAGATGGATTCACATGATTTTAAAGGAAGTAATTGCTCTTCGCCTATTAAAAGTATGAGCCCTGGAAAAAAATTTCCTACTAAACCTCTTACTTCGCATTAGTTTTTGTTTGTTTACAAAAAGATATCCTTCATAAACAGCACTTTTATATCAACAAAATACATTCATTATTTCCATTAGAAATGGACAATTCTGTTTTGAATTCAAACAAACAATTGGAATATCAACCCTATTTGGATAAAACATGGATTTAAATACGTAGTGGGGTCTCTAAGGGTACAATTTCAGCGTTTAACTACTAGCTCTAGGAGCATGAGAGCATGAGAGCTGAATCCGGTAACCCTATAACTTTTATACACATTTTTATTTCGATTCTTTGAATGAATGCCTCACGTTCCTCAACTATATACACCAAAGGGGATGAAATTTCATTCACGCATTCTTAGCGATCTAAAAATTCCTCAACTATAATAATATATATTGTGGTTTCCTCAGGGCTTAATACAGTGATTACCCTCGTCGATGGGCGGATGTGGAGGAAGGCGACCGGACTAATCGAGCCTCGTAACTAATTCGACCTACTTGACGTACCTTCACGTTAGCGGCAATGGATCCTCTCCCGCCTTTCACTCTCCCAATTAGAAGAATAAGGTGGCTGGAGAGGTAATCGTAGATCATTGAGCGCACATTTTAACAATATTTTTTATCATCATCAGTAGTCATCAATCCGAAGATCGGTTTGCAGCAGCTCTCCTCTCTGCCATCCGCTTCATTCCTACATAATCATTTACTTTTGACGTCCTTTCTGGTTTGCAGAATGTATATTCCATTCTTGGTCTGCCTCAATAATTCTTCCCATTTATTTCTCCTTCCAATATCGTTTTCATTAGCTTGTTTTGCCGCAAAATTTGTCCAATATGTTTGTCTCTCCTTCTTCGCAGAGTGTTCATTATGCTTTTTTTTCTATCCAGCTCTTCTTAGGACTTGCAATCTTCTCCATTGCTTACTATCTCCTTTGCTCTGCAGCTGTTATTTTCCAGGATTCACTGCCATTTAACAGCGTTAGTCGAAAAAAAAAGTCCTAGAAAACGTTCATGTTTATGCGTTGGAACGCACTACACATAAAATAATTTAAATCCTATAGTAATTATATTATAAAATTTGTTTCCTTTAATAAAGCATTTTATGACGAGCTTTCGACGATGTTTGAAAATTAGACGATATTACGTTTAAATATGTTTTTTATCGAATATTTGGCCAGGCATGACAGCTTGGTATTTGTTATCAACAAGTATTATAATGAAACACGCTAATAGGAGAAAATCCGTGCATATTCAATCCATTTATTACGAAATATATGCCATGTGCCATTAAGGCTACGTGTTGAATCAGCATTTAATTGCAAAAAAAAATCGGTATGATGCAATTTTTTCACTTTTAACTATAGATATTACCACTGAGAACACGTATACAAAGTTTCACGCAAATCTATACATGAACGAAAATCGCTCCACCCACAAAAAAAACTTCAACCCCGAAACAGCAGCTGAGGCTTCGTAACGTTCGCTTATATCACGCGGAATGAAAAAAAACTTACAAAAGACGCGCAGACGATGATAACAGTTACCAATGAAATTTCACCGCAGTCAACCCCCGGGGGGAAGAAATCAGCCAAGTGTTCAAGTGAAAAAAGCGTCGCACCTCGGGACGAAAATAGGTCATTTATCAGCATCGGCTCTTACTTTTCTTTTTGGGTTTTACCCCTTTTGCGAGAATTCTTACGCGAACGAATTGTTGGCGAGACACCGCTAAATTGGAAAACCTTCGAATTTCAGGAGAGCGATTAACGATAGGGTTGGCACAAACATACGAAAGACGTTTCGCAGACAATGACAACAGAGTTAAGTAATATTTTTTTCAGTGCAGAGACCTTTCAAGTCTCAAATTACAAACTGATTTCACGCCTTAATAATAAGGCATCCAACAGAAACAACAATTACTATACAGTAACATCGAAGTGGGATTTTCTGAGGTAGCGTGTATTAGGAGATAGGCTAAAACTATTTCACAGAACTCAGAGAGACCAACCTTAACACTTTGAAACCCGTGGGTTTCGTAACACTTCAGGCCAAGAAACCCAGGCACTTATGGGTACTTAGCAAAATGTCACATGCTAATCATCAAAAAGCTCGTTTTATACTAGAAGTGGCGACGAAAATCCATTCTACTAGGTTCGAAGGTTTCAGACTGAACTATGTGGAAATTCATTTTCGACATGGGAGAGAAAAAATGTATACCCATCTTTCGACTGGTCTTTCATTATTCTAAGTATTAGGTACAATTAGTTTCAAAACATAGGCGTCATATTCAGGAAGTACATTGTTGTAGGTCCATGGGAAACTGCCAAAAACCATAATGTGACGTTGGTAGAGTCATGAGTTTCAAGGGTGTAATTGTTCTTCACCTATTACAAGTCTTGAGCCCTGGAAGAAACTTCTATTTAAACCTCTTACTTCGCATTGCTCCCAATAGATTAATATATAAACAATACATTTTGTACCTGAAGATGACGCTTATGCGTTAAAACTAGTTGTACATAGTACATACAATAATTCAATACTAGTGGAAAGATTTCCAGATGATTCTTCTACGACGACGACTTCAAGATTCCCTCTTATTTTTCCTCGATTCATACTATTTAAAAATAAAACTTTTTGGTGATGAAAGAAGCAGGCTTGAGGTATCAAAAAGCCAGGTGAAGGAGGGCAAGACAAACCAAAGCAAGCCAAGCGACACTGTTGGCGATAAGACAACCCGTATGATTCCATTAACCTACATCGTTCTAGATTCCTTCTTATTCCTATCTTCGTGCTTGGCCGTATATTCTATCTGTACAGCAAATACAAAGCCATCTATATACGTGGGTTTCAGGATAGAAATTGAGAGAAAAACAATTCATAGGAGTTTAAGTATATATGTGTTTAGGGTGGGTCAATGACTTCAGGCCACTTCGCAGCACGCATATCCTATTACTTAAAAAGTAAAGAAACACACCTAATAAATATTTTTTTTCATTACTTACGTAGCCACTCGAACGTGGAAATGTCACAATATTTGAATTAAGTAGAAAAAGCCAGCTCGTTTCAATAGAATTATGATACGGGTTAGGCGTTCAATAGGTATCCATTTAATGCACATAAGGAATTGCGAAGGTGATAATCCAAAAGTATGAGCGTCACAATTCAGAAGAGGAAAATCATTCCTTTCTAAACGTTCGTCAACTTCCGCATCGAAAGCCGAATGTAGCATGAGAGAGATAGCTATTTTTTGCATTTCAACCGCCGCATTAGTCTACTTTATAACCTGGTGTTTTTGCTGGAAATGCAACCGCGAAAGAAGCTCTCACCAATGCGCTAGAAAACATTTTTATAGGCATAACTCAGAGGGGAAAATGAGTTATTCATTACGTCGAAAGTAATGTAGGAAAGAAACTTAAAGTAGTGATGGAAGAGTAACCGATTTTTATTGGCATCGACGTCAAAAAACCATTAACGTAAAAAGACTTCTTGCTATTTTTCTATGATAGTGCCATTCACTATTCCTGTGGATAAGAAAATTTCTTTCAACGGTTTCAAATAACGGAGGTAATTATTGGACGGGGTAGTTTATAGTGTTTTGCTTTCACGAAAAAATACTTTCACCAGCAGATGAAACCTAACTTATGTGATCAAATTGTTATTCAGGTCGCTCACCTTTCGTTTGTCTTGCCAATCCTTGCATTTCTCAGCAATATGTTCAAGTTTCACTTCAAATCTCTAATTGTTCACAAACCTAGACCTAATCTCGTGCGTTTGCATGACAACAATGTTTTTCAAGGACCATAAACGGGCACAGTAAAAAAAGCGAAAAAAAACCACGAATAAAATAAATGATTCCTCTACATCCGTTTTTCTTCCTAATTCCTTCCTCATTTCATTATGCCACTGTGGCAATTTCAGGGTAATACGCAGAAATAGACATGTACTTCAACATCATTCAGCGGCATTAAATCGAAGACTGTGGATTGCAAAAACGGTAGCTGACAAAATTAAGGTTAATGATGATATGATGTGGTGGCTAGTGAAATTTGTTTTTCACGATCATAACCCGGGTAGAAATCGGAGATTTCTTTTAGAAACCCTGACCCTAAGTTGGGTTCCTATTGACGGGGTGTGTTAAGCACAGTATTCTGTCAGTCGGATGGGACGTCAAATCGTGGTCGAATTGGCGCTATACATCAAGATCAGGAATATTTGTCTCCTGGTGTATCCTATGTATGTATAGGTACCTTTCGCCTTCTACCCCGTCCTTTCTTTTTGACCTGTGGCCAATTAAGCCATCCATTTGTGGAGTGGTGTTAGTTGTGAGTGTGTGATATTTTGAGTGAATGTGTGTGTTTGTAGCACTTCACGAATTCGTTGAGCCTGGTTCTTTCCACGCAAGCGATTCAGTGAAGTGGATTATACGTGTTGTAAGTTTGTCTCTGGCGCGGGGTAACTCCCCCTAAACAACTGACTTGTGTGTGTCCTACTTATGTTTATCTTGAACAGGGCTCACGGCTCCTGTCAGAAAAACATAAGCGGGTTGAGTGATTGTGAGTGCTGAGAGAGTAGAGTTACAGTAATTTTGTCCCTGGCACGAGGTAACTCCCCCCAAACAACTTACTTACTTACTTTTTTGTGTGTGAGCATCAGAGTGTGTGCCACAGTGCCACACACTGTGTGGTGGCCCTTCACGCGGTCGTTGAGCGTTGTCACTCTTCGCAAACGACTTAGTGGAGTGGAGTGTACTTGCCGTCAGTTTGTCCCTGGCGAGGGGTAACTCCCCCTAAACAACTTACTTGTGTGTGTCCTACTTGTGAATTTCTTGAACAGGGCTCACAGGTCCTGCCAGAAAAACACAAGTGATTGTGACCGTTGTCTTTTCTCCCTTCATTAATAAAGGTACATTGTTTACGTCTTTTGGAGTTATTGACTTTATTTATATTTCATCAAGATCATGCTCAAGCATATGCCCGTTTTATCTCCACTCCTGCATAACTCCCCAAAAAAACCTTACTCAATTATTCTATTGTTTTAGGCTTTCCTTTGCGGGAACGGTCCATTTCAAAACGCAAAACTAACGCAGTACTGTTTGCACTTTTTTTTTAAAAACATACCGATTCAGGTCTCAACAGATAACTTTCATTCACATGGAGAATATGGCAGTTGAGACTTGGGCCAGTACATGATTTGAAAAGAACGGACAAAATATTGAGTGAGATTTTATTTTAAAACCTAATGCTAGGAGAATAAGAGAGTATCTATGAAGAAGGAATGAATGTAACAGAAGCAAAAGAGGCATGCAAGGATGGATTAAATAATTAAAAGAAAGCCAGATTCCCACGCCAAATCTTAATAACTTAGCCCTTTCAACTTCGCCAAGCCGAAAGGGATTTGCGTTGTCGGTATCGGTACGTAAATGCTTACCTAAAATTTTCGACCCATCCCAAACGTCGCAAATGACCTCAGTCGAATGTTATAATGTGACAAAAGACATTAGTCGAAACTTGGGTCAGCACGTATTTTAAAAGGCGTGGAAAATATGAGGTGAGTTTTGGGTTTTAAAATAAAAACCGCCCCGTTCTCCCGTGTTTCGCCACCGATACCCAACGGTGCAAATGACCCCCAGCCGTCGGTCGCATCGCGTAATGACCACTACTGCCCCTCTCATGAAACCGAGCCGGCGTCACGGCCTGATAACCAGACACACGCCTACCACGCCCACAGAGCCAAATCAATCGCACACCATGCTTTCGATACTCACAGTCTTGGACGTCAGTAATCCATCGGTCGCCGGAGGCTTGGAGGCACGCCGAAAACATCGGTGAAACACCGGGAATGCGTTTCAAGACCCGGCCGCCGCTATACGCGCACTGACACAAACATCTTCGCACCCATTACACGACAAAATGGTGATCCACCACAACGGTTGCAGGAAGATGTGAGAAAAAAACACTTCAATCAAAGAGTCGACGATAGTCTACGGAGCCACCAACAACATCACACTGAGGTGCACTACTACGTTCCGGCGGCCTTTCTGGGTCCGTAAGGAGAAGAAAAAAGCAAAGTGTGACGGAAGCGAACTAGGCGTGAGCCAACGGCACAAGCCGCCCAGAAAGTCCACGAAGCGAGAAGCTCCTTTATTGCTCGGGAACCAAGGCGATTACCATCCTTCACTTGAGGGCGGAACACCACTAACAGGGCGCCCACATGCACAACACACCGTGACCGGCGAATTCGGTTCGAGGACCACAACACCGGAAAGCTGAGGAGTGGGGAACGAGACAAGACGGAAGAAATTAAGGAATCGGGGCCAACGGGACACAAACCCGGGACGCCAGAATAGATCCGTCGAAGACGTGAAAAACGGGCGAAATTGCGCACACGCACGCACACTTGGAACTTCTTCGGGATGGAATATAAAACCGCAAAGACACTCTCTCCTGACTCCAAAGACTCTCCTGTCTCGTTGATCAGACAGAACGTACCGATGAACCGAACTCGATTTTTCGTAAATTGGCGGTGCACTCCCCTACAAATTAATCATGGCTTTTTTGTACAGTATGGTCTCCAAAACAATGGATAACTTTTTTTTTTTAAACCCACAGCCTGAACTTCAAGACACCACTGGAACGCATATGAACCTAAATCGTTCTTACTTGGGGAACTTCCAGAGCAAACTAATTGTCCCTTTTCTGTTTATTTACTGGTTTAGCAATACTGTTTGGATATGCACTTTTAAAACCGTAACGCGTGTAGTTCAAGACATCACTGTAGAATGCGGTGGTTGGACGGAAGAATCACACCACTGATTAATCATATATTTTTCGTAGCAATAGTAGTCCTTCGACAATTGCCTCAGATGAGAAAACTAAACTAAAGTTCACTTGAACACTTAAGTAGCATTGATCGCCTACGGTTGAGTCCACATTGTAGATTCCACCACAGACGGAAATCTCTCAGGATTTCTGAAATTCGGGAAAATATTGGGACAGCTTCTTCTCTTTTTAAGTGGCTCCCTGACCATAAAATCTTGCGATAGTATCCGGAAATATTGATGCACAAAACAGTTGCGTTTTCGTAGAAGCTCAGAAGATAGGCGCGGAGGCCGAAAATATTAAGAACTTCTCGGACAATTATCCGTCACTTTCTCGTTTGCACTGGTCGTCTCGCGAGCGATAACTATTTTGCTCAAAACGTATTTGTCCGTCTTAGAGAATCGCTTTGGAGACGTGCGAATCGCTGAGGGCCGGTCGCGAAGGGACCCACGCGTGTCGGACGGAGGGAACGAAATAAAATGTTTCCCGACGCTCAAGAGGCGGGAGATTGTGAGGGAGGGGAAATGAGCGAAGTGGAATGAGGGGAGGGAGGTGAGGTGCCTCTCCCTCTCTCTCTGCTCAGCCTCTCCTCTCCTCCCTCCTCGACTGACTAGCCAACTCTTTCGACTCTCTCGTTGAGGGCCTGACCCAAACAGCTGCGCAGGGGAGAGTGAAAAGGTTCTTTTTTTTCACTTCGGCGGGAGAGGTCGCGGATCACGGCAGCAGCAGGCGCCACACCCCCCCAGGCTGGATAACACGGATGGGATGGGTCCTTCCCACTCCACTCTCGCTATTCTCTTTTAAATTTTCCCTCGAAGTTTCACCACCAAGGGCAAGGGTTTCTCAAAGAGAGGTGAACACCCCCACCGGCACAAAGAAGTTCAAATAAATAGAAGGGATTGAACCAAATAGGCCATCTTGATCGCTGACGACAGAGCCTACCTCGCACTGCCCATTGACCGGAATTCTAAAAGAATTACTTCTTCAAGAGGTTAAATTCCTTCCCGCAAAATGAAACTCGAAAAAAATATGAGTAACAATACCTAATTCTCTTCAACCAGAAGGTCGTCTTAATCACAAACGGTTGAGTCCACGTGGAGTCCAATGAAAATGATTCTCACATGAATCCTGACGCTCAGGGTCAAAAGTAGTGCCTTTTTCCTTCCCCTAACACCATCAGCGACTTCCAGAGAAAAATGAAATGACGTGGTAGAGTTACAGCACAGTAAGCTCTTTTTCGCAGTTGGGTAGGTGAAAACGAAATAGGTTCTGTGTCCTCCAAATGGGGTGTAAAGAAATCCTGACGGTGTGCAGTGCCCTGCTAGAAGTTCAGGCAGCAACAGCAGGCTCTTGTTCTTCCTTGAATATTACGGTAGAAGCCTAAGATACTGAAGACACGGTGGATCTCTTCAACCCTATCTTCTCCCCCAGCAAGGGGGGAATGAAAATTAAAAGGGTACGTTGCCCTTGAAAGACGACGAAACTAAATCGTGACTGGGGCGGCGCCCCGCTTAGGGAATGGGTAGAGTATCTTGACCCTTGAAGGAAGTGGGAGGCTCCACCCTTTAGTGGACACGTCTAATCTTCTCAATCAAAACTAATCCACGGTTGGAGAAGAGAACGTTAGAGACTTTTCACGTCCCCCGTGGAGACGAAACAATTATCCTGGAGGAGGCGAGACCCTGATAGGGATGCAGCTGACAGAGGGAAATGTTTGGATCCCCGCTCTGGTACACACGGTGCGTCTTCTTCAGGGTTCTTCCCACCGTCTCTCGCGCAACTCGTCGCCAGTCGGTTCTCGGCTTTCAAAGTCGCGCTCCGCACTTGTCACAAAGCTTCTCCACCCCGAGGCAAACGCCGGCAGACTGGTGCGTACAGAGAAGAGTGTGACCCCGCGGGAAGAGGGGGGGAGAGGGGCACGGAACCCCTCCATCCACAGTCAAGTCGGTCGTATACAACGCGCCGGCAAAGCGTGCTCTCGCTTCAAGAGGCCGGCGTGTGTGGAGAGGGGGTGGGGCGGGTGGGTGGAGGTATTCTGAAGGGAGGAGTGGCCAGAGAAAGGAGGAGAGTGGGTATGAGGGAGGAGGGGCGGGAAGAGGCGAGGAAAAAGTAGGGGGAGCCGCGATAGGGCGAAGGAGTGGTGTGGGGGGCAGCGGCGGAAATAAGGAAGGAGGGAGAGAGTTCTCTAAGGAAGTTTGAGGTAGATATTTCCCTAGTCATAATGGAGACCATATTCGAATTTTATTTTTTAATTTTAGCGTCTGAAAGAAGTATGAAGTAAATACTGTAATATTAATGGCGCAAAAATATAGTTATATATGACAAACAATTTCTGTAATTAAATAAATATATCGACTTAAATATATAACTTAACTCATTTTTTTCACGCCGTACGGCTTAAAGCCTTCACAACAGGTTTTTCGCTATCCTGTAAATATTACTGCGGTGAGTAATGGATTAATTTCTAAAAATAGTTGAGAAAATAAACAAACTACACAACGATATGGATAAATGAAAAAACGTAGTGAACTCCACAGTGAATTTTATTGAGACGACCTAGGTTTCGACACGTTGTGTCATCTTCAGGCTAGTTTTTTACGAAATCTAGTTGTTATATAATCCTGAATTTTTCAATATTCTCCCTCAGGAGCGCACAGCCGTAATCTATCCCATGTAAAACAGATTGTATTTCAGGAAAATTCCTCGAAAAGTAGTTCGGTAAGGGGTTATATTTTGATGGAACTGGAAATATGGGAGTTTTTTTCTTTTAAAATGAGGCCAAATTCATCAAATTCTAGGCGAAATGATTTTTCGCTCAAACTAACGTTGTCTGAAATTCATGTCCCAAACGCTGAAATACGCCGCTGCACCTGAAGAAATGGGATCCAAAAAGGATTAAATATTCTTTAAAAGTACATTCGTCGAATATACTTCATTTTTAATTCCTAACTCTAGCTCACCAATTCCTAAGTTAAGTCATCAGTGAAAGCAGTATTTTTTTTACAAACGACAGCGACCACAAGGTAGGATTTCCCGTTAGTTTTTTTTTTTTTAACTGTCGTAACCGTGAGAGTGAACCTGATTAAGGTATCCATGGGGATGGGGGGACATCTGTTTCTAGAGTGGGTTGGCAAGCCTGGGAGGTGGTGAGGGGGCGGTCGGGAGGCTCAGGAAGAGGATGAGGGGACTGCATCGCCACAAGGACAGGTGCGTAATTTAAGTGGTTTGTCAATCGCTCGGAGGAATCTTTCTGCGGATGAGAGCAATGGGTGCTTCTGCTATACGGACTCGAAAACTTCCGAAACAACATCCTTCACCCTAAGATGAGATACGAGAAATAACCCACTGCAAGAAGGGGTGTGTTGGGTTAGTGTTTGAGACTACAGAACTGACCTCTCATCCCGAGCATACGAATCCTGGCTGTAGTGAACATTTGTCAATCGAAATTCGATCATTATTTGGGTGCTATGTAGTGAGCACTTATAAGCACAGTACCCCTTTCAGAAGATAAGACGTAAGATGTGAGACTCGCCAAGGCTTTTCTTTCGAGAGTAAGTCATTGCAGACTCCGGGTTTTTCTCCGCACTCCCCCCAATTTCAAATATTCGTCACTATACCATTCTTCCCACCGATCCCTAATGGCGCAAATGACCATAGATTACGGTCGTCTCTCCAGAATACCACTACTTAACGTATTGAACGAGGGCCGCGAATTCAGAAAGACCCCTAGATATCGGATCCCATTTTTTCCTCATTTCATTGTATGGCCAAATTTTCTTATTCTCATCGTTAAATGTATGGTTAAATGTTTTTACAGCTATATTTGCAAATTTTGTTATAAAAATCCATACCACGTCAGTTGACGTGGACAGTAACTCTTCCTCTCCAGGACACGTCAATGAAAGTTATTCAGCACTAAGAAAATCAGTCTTCTGATATGACCTGATGCCTGCAACACTTGCACTGATGCTGCACCATTATTTCCGGCGTAATTTTAAATTACGCTTCACAAAAAATGAATTTTTTATTTTTTTCTTCCCATGGTTTTATAGATTTCTTACATCGTACTTGAGGTAATTATGTACTCAATTAAAAGCTATGAAGCAAGCTTTATCGACACTGCGTTAAGGAACCTCAGCCGTATGAATGTGTAAAAGGTGGTAAATGGTAGTAGCACCATTATATTTATTATTACTGAACAGAAATTTCTGTTTAGTATGAGGTGGTTACTATGTAAGTCAGCTGTGCACCATACTATCACAAACGGAACAACTTTCCCTGACGTAACCCTTGTCATTCTATATCGCATCATACCGCACTCTCACCATAAGATGCCAAGAGCCACCAATTATAATTACCCTGTCACTAGGCTTTGGAAAAGTAGGATGAGAACTCGTTGGAAGATTTTAGGAACGTGATTATGGAGAAGGATGGAAAAAATCAGGTGGACGGATAGACAGGCACTAGAAAAGTTACAGACACGGTAGGGAAAGAGAGAAAGTTGGCCGAAGAAGGCAGGAAGGTAGACCGAGAATGTGTTAAGTGGTATAAAGATGTCTAAGGTCGTAAAAGACGGTGTGTTCGGTTATCTAGGCAGATGGAGGAAAATAGTAGACGTTTTAGACGGTAAGAGGGGAAGTAGAAAGTTGGTTTTAATTGTAAAGTGAAATAAAATTATTGTAGGCAACCCACCTACTTAATTTTCATATTTTCAAGGGCCTATCCAACACTTGTCTCTAATATTAAAAAGCCACCAGCTGCTTAGCCATAGTGATGACAAACATACACTCCGATAAAGACGACATATTTGATCCGTATACAATAACAAATAATTAAAATAAATGTGGATCGCGAAAATCATGGGTGAATGTGGTGGAAGCCACTCTTTAGATAAGGAAGGTTAGGAGCCATAGGAACAGTAGGGCGTGTATTAAGCAATGCAAGAGAGTAACTGAAGCAAAAGAGGTATGCAAGGACAGGACAGCAAGGAAGAAATTATTAAGCAGAGGCGGCTTTACAGGTTCAACTCCGAGAACCAAACTTTTTTGATACGGCGAAAGGGAACGGCATGATGGGAATGTATGTATGTACGCGATAATATGAAAGAAAATAACCTTCCATCCGCGTTTCTACATTCCATTTAAGCTTGAAGGTTCAACATTAGAAGCTGAATTCTGAGTGACGAAAATTCACATTGCATTCAAACGCATAGGTGACTATCGCAAAATTAAGATCGCACATCAACCGAGTATGCACTGAACTAATGCATAGCATTGGCTATTTGCACTCATCTTACAGAATACATAAACTTAGCAGCGGAAAAGCTATTCGGAGTTTCATTTCGCATTCTCATGTCACCTCAGAGAGAATCACTCGCGACGGGCAAAAAGTTGGCGGAGTCCTGTCTTCTCGCCAAGGCCGAGTTCTCCAGAATGGATACTTATTCAAAGGGAAACATTCTTTCGGGGACCTTGCAAGAAGACGGAGAAGACCTTCCCTTAAAGGCCGGCCGCTGACCACACACCATTGTGATGATGGAGGCAAAAAGCAGGTGGCAGGCAAAAAAATAAGGCTAATGAGAAAAGAGGAATTGAGAGAATGACTTTAATATCCACTGAACCCATTAACGGAGAAAAGGCTAGAATCGTTAGAATCACTGCTGAAGTCAATCAAATCGTTAGTTTAATGTTCCGGACTGGATTATTTTTTCTTGGGACAGGCAGTCAAGGCGTTGACCGTCACTTGCCGAGCTTAACCTTCATACTTCTGAGGTAAACCTGAGGTATTTAGATTTCAAGACTCTATTTTTTCTAGTATTCCGTCATCAACGAAACCACTTCACCATTCTCCCAAAGGTTTCCCGGGACTTGCACAATCTGGCGACCGCGGAAGCGACATGGATGTTTTGTTTTTCTTATGACAAATACGAACTCAATGCGTTGACCGACACTTGTCCAGCTTAACCTTCAAACATCAAGCCATTTCGATTTTATGTGTTATTTATCTAGTTTTCCGCGGTTATGATATGATTTCAAGGTTTAATTTTACCAAAGGTTTCCCGGGAATTTAAACGATTTGATGACCGCGATAGGGTCAAGGAAGTTTGATTTTTCTGATGGTAATGTTCGATTCAACTTTAGCAGTTTGAGCGTAAAAAAACAAAACTACAAATGCCTTCCACAATCTTACAACAACGACTGGTGATGTTAACAGTATCTGCGGTGTTGAAGCCCAAAAATTCTATGATAAGATACCATGAATGACGTCAGTACCTCGGAGAGAGATTAAGGGTTTCTACAGAAGTTGACGTCACAGCAGTGCGTTTAACTTTATCAGTACATCTGTTCTGTTGCTGTCCCATATTGGACGAGTCATTACGTTTCAATAATACCAATCACGGCAGAGCTGGAAGTATATGATGACCTTCTACCAATCCCGATATGATATAACGGTTATTTTTTAGATTTATGTTACTTAATCACTAGCTTTCAGAGAAGTGCATTCCATACGCCCTGATGACAGTATCAATTAAGTACAAATTTTTCCTACGCAAAATAAGAGTAGTAAGTACTCTGAGGCAGAGTAATGAGATTTTCCCTAAGCGAGATTCGAACCCGCTGGAGCGGTAATCGCTGGTCACTGATTGCACATATTCAATAATTTTTCAAGTGAAACCATACTAGGATCACATTTCATTTAAGTACATCTGCTGATTCGGTGGAACCCACCACACACGCGGTAAAGGAAATGATACAGGAATTATATTTTGCATTCTTGTCTTTATTGAAGCATATTTTGATGAGTTTTCGGCGCTGTATTCGGAATTTAGGCGATAAGTAAATTTAATTGTTTTCCGTATCTCTGACTCGGCGTACAACCTTGATATTTGTAAGCAACCATCATGTTAATGTAAAATGTATTATTTATATTTAGGCCAGAAAAAATATAAATATAATCCGAGAAGAACTCCAGCAGGAGCCCTTAATAACAATTATAGACAGAAATCAACTTAGATGGAATGAACATGTCAATAGAATGGACCAGAATAGAATACCCAGTAAAGTATTGGGAGGAAAACCGGATGAGAGAAGAAGAGGTCGCCCGAGAGAGACTTGGATGCATGGGATTGAGAAAGGGATTGGAAAGAACTGAGGGAAGACTGAAAAGGAGATAAAGAAAATGGCAGGTGATCGGAAGAGGTGGAAGCAGTTCATTGAGGCCCCGACACCAATGGAATAAACGGGAAAGAAGAAGTGCTATAAGACTATGTGTTGAAATAGCATTGAATTGCTAAAAAAAAACTATCCGGTAAAATGCAATTCACTTACTTTTTTCAATTCTAGCATTTCCTTACTCCTTGGCATGAAATTGCTTCCTTTATTTCATAGACAGACATGATCCTTCTAATTGTAAGCCAAATGGCTTGGCAGATGGTTCCACAAATCATACAAAGAAAGCAGCATGTAGCAAAATGTCAAATTGCAATTTCAAAAGGTATAGAGCAAACAATTTTCAACGGTTTAGTTATAATACAACTGGCATCATTCAGCAAATTAATCGCTATAGACATTCCACATCATACTTGATCCACAAATACTTGATCATGCCAAATGTATCAGATTTTACTATGAATGTAACTGTTATGTATACCTATCACTCAAAAGAACACCTTTGCAAAGTTTCACGCAAATCTGTAGGCAGAAAACAGTAAGGGGAGGGAGGAAAGGGGGTGGGGGGGTGAAAAAGGAGGTGGGGGTGAAATAGGAGGGGAGGGAAGCGCTGACCGGGCGGAGATGGGTGTCGGACGATTCAAAGTTTGGCACGTCAGCTGGGCTTTGAGCCACGCGCGATTGGGTAACCTGCCCAATTCCCCTTGCTACTCTTTCTCTCCCAATCCCAACGGCATCTCCGCCTTCTTCAAGGCTTCCCTTGGCAGCACGCTAGGGAGGAAGTCCAAGAAATAACTGTTGCAGAAAACGGTGATTGTAGAGAAAAGAATATACTCCACTTTTTGCGTGGAAAATAAATGATCGGACGGTACAAAAAAAAAGATAACTGTTTCCATTTGCGCTTGACGATCAAATTCTATCGCAATTTTCGCCCAAATAATTGAATTCCGCACAAATAAAAAAAACCCATTCCACAATCACCATAGATAAATGGAAACTCGCCCGAAGACCGGCAAAAAACATATCAAAAGCTTTTAATTTCA
Source organism: Pyrrhosoma nymphula (assembly GCA_963573305.1). Classification (NCBI taxonomy): domain Eukaryota; kingdom Metazoa; phylum Arthropoda; class Insecta; order Odonata; family Coenagrionidae; genus Pyrrhosoma; species Pyrrhosoma nymphula. The sequence continues at coordinate 120,577,449 of OY754331.1, read as the reverse complement.
TAACCCTACGTACACCTTAAATTTTACGGAATTATAATGGTTACTAAAACAATGATAGAGCACCCACAAGCAGTCTTGAAGAGAGCGATTGTGTACATAACACGAGAGCAATGAGAATTGGCAACTATTCCAACCCTGTTATCAAAATACTATTAACGTCACGACTTGGTGCTGTACGCATATCTTGTAAAAACGTAACTATAGGTAATTCTCATACTTTTACAGAGGGGATGACGTGAATATATCGTATTTTTAAAGAGGAGGTGACGAAATCGTTGCGGTAAAAATCATTGAAACTCCACAACTAAAGAAAAGGGACTTGCATTGAAAAATATTTCACTAACTGAAACTAAAATAGACTTTGAGTAATAACATCACGAATTCTATTGTTAATAAATATGCCCTTCCTTAAGCAGAATAGCATAAAAACTCAAAAGAAAAAGAAAAAAACCTTAACTTAAAACTTAAAAACTATTTACACCTAAAACTTCAATAAAAGCGTTCCTCACACTAGCCAAACCTTACTCGCTCTAAATACTGTGTTATGAAACAGTACAACACATACTATTTTCGGAGCAATCAGTTCTTTCAAATTCGACCGACTTACTACTTTCCTATACCTATATTATTTCCATCTCAAAGGATATTCAACACGACATCATAAAATGAATTATTTTCCCATCCCTCTATTACAAAGAATATTCAACGTCGCATCAGAAAATGTCTCTTCCCACACATCTCAGTCATAACCTTTCTGCTGTTAAGGTTAAAAGAGAAAATACACAAAGCAGAGAATAGGAAGCATAGTTATGAATTTTTTTAGGCGTGTGATGGTATTCGGAAATAGTACTTAATTCGAAGAAAGCGCGGATTCGCAGAAAACGACACTGATATGCATTTAACTGCTTAACGAAAGGTACACTAAAAATTATGAAAATTGTATAATCACTCAGACCACTTATAAAAAATTAAGGTGCCAATTAATCCCAATAAAATTTGCAACCCAAAAGCGGAAACGAGACACGAATTCACGGCACCAGAAACGCCACGGTTGCTGCAGTTACGGGGGATGATTCATCTCTGGGGAGATCCGAAACACTTCATGACCTCACTTAAATGGCGAGTGAAATCATTGCACTCACGACGGCGGTAAATTATGGCTGAAACATCACTTTTTTACATCTCCACGTACACAAATCTCTATTTATGAGATATATGAGAGCGATAACGATCGGCCATCACCCGTCAGTCAACGATCGGTTCTGGATATTGGTTTCCAGCACCACTCGGCTCAAATTCTCTCCTACTAGTTATCCGCTTACCACTCTTGAATACTTCAATATTTTAGCAACTGCCATAATTGATTGAATGCATTCCATGCTTGTTTTTCCTCTGTATTTTCCCCATCCATTTCTCCTTCACATGTTTTCATAAGGATTTTATGTCTCCGTGTGAGACTGGCACCAGTGTACTAAAATGAGATCGACAACACTGGAATAAAGTCTGCAGCTGAAAGAAGATCCACCAGGAAACTAGTTACGCTGATCACTTTTGACAATAACACAACCAATGTTTCCGGTCGTAAAATCAGCACGGAGAGGCTATTTTTTTCAAAATTTCACATGCATCAACAGGGAAGCACCATTTAAACTCAAACCAGAATGATAGTATGAAATTATAAATGCAATGCTGTTGTTGAGACTTGGAAATTGGTGGTTGCGAGTTTCCATCTCTTTTAGATGGATTGTGTTGTTTTCTAATATTCTTCGGAATTCATTAGCTTGTTTTCTTTGCATATTTTTGTACATTTATTGAGAATAGCTCAGAGTAGCCAAAGGAAACTAGGCCTCTCGGGAGTGTTGCCTTACAATTTCCCTCACGTCAATACCTTCCTGTTCCCCCTCCCCCCAAATCTATTGTGACTTTTCCGAAAGCATTCTTGTCTCAGCTTTTCCGATGTAGTGGCACGGAAAGATACGCAAATGGTCATTCATTGGACATTCCTTGGTCATTCGTCTACGGGACATGCATTGACAGACGGCCAGTCATGTAGCCGAAACGGGAGTCGAGGCGCAGGCCACCGCGGCCCGTGCACTTGCAGCCACCGCCGTGCCATCCAACCGTGCCTTCACCCGCAACTTCTCTCCTTCCCGAGTCGTGGTAATATTCTTAATTGGCTATTCCAGACGCACATGTTCATTCATTCAACAAATCAATTCAATAAATGCTCACGTTTCTCTCAAAACCTCCCTGTAAATCTACGTTCCTTGACACCAAGGCCAAGGACCCACTCTTTCGAAGTGCACCGCGTGTCCGCGCGTCGCCATCAGTTAATGGCGTCGGTCGCATTCTGCACAACACTACGATATTTGTTTTTTAATCTCTGGAGTTTTCCATTCACTCTAGTGCACTGCTCATTTCACAATACAACATCGCACTAGCTTTCCATTATTTTCAGACCCTGCGCAACAGGCACTGGGCACGGAACATATCGGCAAGCATGCTGATGTGCGTTTGAGATGAAAAGAGTTCCAAAGATTACATCCGAAATCATTGCCTATGCGTTGTTTTTCAGTAATGGCGTGAAACACAGATAATGTAAAGTTATCAGTTACTTTGCGGTAAAAAGCTTCACATCTTCAGCACGTAGTTCGAACGAATTGGTCAAAAAAATTGTCCGTGATTATTGTGTAGGTAGAGAATGCTACCTAGAGGTAGTTTATGTCGACGTTTCGCCCGCTCACATCGTACCAATCATCGTCGTTCGCGCACGCTGGAGTACGCCGATCTGATCTCATTTCAACGCATTGAATGAAAAGGCCGGATTGATAATATGTAAAGAATTAAAAAAGCACACTCGGGGCAAGGGTGAACTCTTCTCAAGTTTCATCGCTGACAATAATCATGCAACAGTGAGAAACTCTAAAGGTGACTAGAGCAGTTGTCGTGGGTGATTGAGGGCACATTTTAATACATTTTTAAACAAGTCGAAAAAAAATTCCTGGGTCACATATTTTAAATAAAGTGAATTCGTTTACGCGTACGAGCGCACCATACAGGCAGCAGTGGAAATAATTATACAGGTTTTACTCAAAGCATTTTTAAACAAAGAGTTTTCAGCGCGGTATTCGACATTTATGCAAAATGATACAGAAATATATTTTTTTTAAGAATATTAGATTCGGCGTGACACATTTATACTTAAAAATCAACAATTATAATAATTATAAATGTATTGTTTCGCGTTAAGAAGAAAGTCTGTACATATAAAATCGAATCTTATGTGTCATAAGGCTATGTGTTAAAATAGCATTGAATTGCCAAAAAAAAATTTTCGCTTTTATCGATAGATATCACTAATGAGAACACGTATACAAATTTCACGCACGTCTGTACATAAACAAAAATCGCTCCAACCACTTTTAACTTTGAAATTAAGACCGGAAAAAAGTTTGAAATACGACGCGCCATGCCTGTGATCGGTGACTCACTCGAAAAACCGCAAAATCGTTTACAGCGCGCCAACAAAAGCAGACGTACGACGGCAAACCTCGAGTATATACGCACGCAAACGCGCGGAAGCCAGCTGTCGAGCCACTAACAACAAATTGAAAGTTCGACGAACACAACTTCAGGTCGTAATACGGTGTCTGGAAACCTTCCTTCCTTTGTCAGCGACATCTTCGCGTCGCGTAATTGAAAGGCCAAACGAGAGGATGCAAATTTATCCTTTCCATCAGCCCGTCATTTCGATGCGAACAAATTGTGAAAAGCCCCGGTTTTATAATGCCTGGTGAACCTTAACCGCAATATATAGCCATTTCGTTAGCTTGACGTTAACTGAGCCTTCGATTAGTTAAACTAAGGTTTATCCATATGAAAATGGATTTACTTCGGTTTTATACCAACCAATTATTTAACCAGATAAATGAAACCGGCTTATAGCAATCCACTTCACAGGACTAAAAAAATATATATTCACATCAACAGACAACATCCGCGTCCCACTTTAGTTACACAATGCACACAAACGACAAATGAAAAGAGAAATTAGAAACAGGAATTCCATGGCCCACCTTCATTGTTGTTTCTCGGAAGATCATCGTACCGTTGTAAGAAAAAAGGCTAATGTGGTTAAGAATACAGGAATCGATATGAACAACTTCAAATGACGTAAAGATATCAGTCAAAATGGAAAATAATACGGGGCCAATTATATTTCCCTGACGGACACCACATGTTACCCTTCCCATGTATTAAGCACACTTACTTAGCACACATCACTGGGCACTCAAATACTGCCGTAAACCTTTCTTGGTTTAGGGTCAGCCAGCAGGTAATGCAACCACAACCAAACTTTTACATGAATGCCACGTGACTAGTCACGTTTTCGCGATTCCTTTTTTCTACCCCTCCAAATAAATGTAGAATAATGAAATAGGTTAACCGTTATGAGTCTCACACAAGGATGCGCGCTTTTGGTTGATACTTTAGTTGAGATGGAGAACACAAGGCCGGTATAGGTGTAGAAAAATTTGAAGTCACTCACTTTTACAGAAAATGACGTCACGGAGAGGAGATTATAAAAGAAATGAGGGTTCAATATCCTTAGGTTCTCTCTAGAAGTCCCCAACAGAGCCCTTTGATAACTTTGCCCGCTCAGCAACACTTAATTCGTCCTCAGTGACTTTGAACACTCCACTGGCGAGTGCCACCAAGTTTCGCTACACCTATAGCTGGCCGGCTACAGATACGTTCGAGAGGGGTGAGCATGGAGTCCGGTGGCTGGTTTAATGAATCAGGGGAGAGACACTTGACAAGGAGAGGAGGATAGAAAAGAAGGAGAATGGTTTTACCTCGTCGTCTTCGAAGACGACACCCCTTTTCTTCCCTCTCCAACTCCGCTAAGTCAGATGGTGTGAGGGAGAGGAGATGTTTGCGAACAAAATTAGAAATGCCACCCTGCCGTCTTCCCTCTCTTTAACCTCTTTTTCCCCGGAACTCGGAAAAAAAATAAAAATAAGTACTCGACCGCTCATACTCTACTGTTCGAAAAAAGGACGACAATAGCAGGGGGACACAAATCAGACCAATACGTGGTATTTTTTCAAAACCTTCAATGACGATCTTGGCTTTTCGCTGGCACACAAATTCTACGCGAATGTCCCTCGCATATTATATCTACTGATATATGGACTGTGAAATTTCCTTTAAAATTGTTCGTTTCAACAAGGTCACATGTCCGGGAGCGTCCATGTAATATTGCCGATGAGTTAAAATTACTTAAAGAAATAACGAACTTTCTTCCCTTTCCATAAATATTTCTTTCCTTTAAATGCTGTGAAGTAAAGCGAAAATTCAAGTTAGCTTCACCACCACAAATATTGTATCCTGAGAGTGATTTTAAATTGAATATAAAACGAGGTAATGGGGCTCCACCGTAAGAAAGACCAAATCTTACATTGTCTGACGTCACTAAATCGGCATGCCATGACCCATTAAGGTGGTCCCACCGCGACTGCGTGAACCAAAACAAATACTAAATTCTACATGTTGGTTTATTTGTTTCAAAAACTCTGCTTTCGCTGAATACATGCGTTACCTGTTGAGAACCGAAGTTAAGATCCAAAATATACTGATTATTCCGCGAATATATTTTTAATGAGCACTTTTTTCAAGCCATTGGTGCCGACTGCGGCGCCGCGCCGTTTCTACGGAATTACCGCATTTTTACTACAATTATCACTGTTATTGGCTAAACACTCACAAAATAAGGCGGTAATATACCTATATTTTATTTTTATTAAATTTCTCGGGAATTTTCCCTTCCTATGAATGGTTTTTCGCAAAAAAGGCATTTACTGTAAAATGGAAAAATACTATTTTCCACATGTTTATCCGATTTTCGAATATCACACCATGTAATTTCAGTTTCTATTTGCGAGAATAAGTGGGTGGAAATGTGAAATTTTCTTGCTCATATCAGATAGAGGACGCGTTTATCTTTAAGTAGCCACAATACGAATGAAATGACATTTGAGTCATTTTACGGTGGAAGTTTAAGTAACGCACTGTAGAAATAGCGCGAGTACCTTCTATATTCAGAAAGGAAACAGATGTAGGCTTGGTCTTGTGGAAGTTATCCATTACGGAAGAATTAAAATCACTTAATTAACTCTACTAGTTATTAATTATCACAACCCGGGTTTCAACACTTGGTGTCATCTTCGTTTTAGGTTACGGTATTAAACAATGATTATAAAAATAAAGGTTCATTTAAAAAATAAGTATTTAATACCGTAACTTTAAACGTATTTCACCTGAAGATGACACCACGTGTTGAAACCCAGGTCGTGATAATAAATAACTAGTGGAGTTAATTAACTAAGTTATTTTAATTCCTACCCTCTGTATTGTTTACAATCTCGAAGGGAGCTACAATAAACAATTGAAACACAGTAAAAACCTTTCTGTTTTTCAACAATCGAAGACGTAAATAAACACGAGGAACTGCTCACAGCCACACGAAGCTACTACTTTAGCCGACAAACCAATCCGAAATCCCCCTTCACCTCACTGAAGTAGGGAAAAAATTCTATTTCGTCGCACGGTCTTGAAAGAGCTAACTAAGGCACTGAGGAGGAAAAGCGTATCATTCCTTTTCTTATCGTCATCCTCCTTTGAACGCATCTTACGAACTGTGTGCGCAATCCTTGCGTGCTCTCTTATTCTTCTTTCTCCCCGAGCGGGAAACGCAACTGCGCCCTCCTACCCACATCCCGATGAAAGTGGGGCGCGAGATGATGTTGGGTGGGGTGGGAGAGGGGAAGAGACAGCCAAGAGAGCCCTTTAAATAAACGCGATGGGCGAATCCCCCTCCGGCACCTCAGTCTCAAACGCGGGGCATAACCACCCCAGACGTCTCCCATCCATGGTGGCGAAACCTATCGGCTGAGGCGTCGGGCATGCCGCTTGTCGCACTAGGGTGGTCCTTTGTTTTCTGAAATTCGGATTTTTTTGAGGAATATCCCCGTAAAGATTTTCCACAGCGACTGCTTAACTTTTTTTTGATAGGATTTAAAAATTCTGCTTTCCCTGATGATATAATATAATTTCTTTTACAATGTGTTTTACATGAAATCTTAAATTAAACATTAACTGAATTACCCTTGAGTTGTGAATGAATTTGCGGTTGTTCTTTTGATTCCAATATTCATTTAAATATTTGTACAAACTACATTTGTGCACCATCTTGAGACAGGGCTGAAGCCTTACTGAAACTGAAAACAGAAAAAACTGCTTTACTGCTCTACTACTGGTCCTTTATTTTCTGAAATTCGGATATTTTTGGGAACATCCCCGTAAGAATTTTCCACAGCGGCTGCTTAACTTTTTGTTTGATTGGATTTAAAAATCGTGCTTTCCCTGATGATATAATATGTTTCCACTTCCAGTATATTTTACATGAAATCTTAAACATCCCCGTAAGGAACTTTTTTGTAGATTTTCGCAGCTCATGGTATATGGTATTCAGGCTTTTAGGTTAGAGGAAGGTCACGCCATTGACATCGAGACAGCAAGAGTACTACACAAAGAAAGTAGTTACTTTCCGCGGCTCATAAGGGAGGCGATTGAAATAGAAAAAATACCAAATAACATCAATAGAGAGGATAGTTATAAACTCCCTTATACCTGGAAGAGACTTCTTCGAAATTATGTGTTTAATTCTCAAAACAATCAACTCTGGAATTGTTTATTATTTTTTTAAAAAGACCATTGTTGTTCTAAAAGCCCGACGAAGCCGGCAGCATAGCACGGCGAAACTGTTGCTTAATACTAAATAATTAATCGCAGAACCAAAAGCCTGAATACCATATCCCCGTAAGGATTCTCCACATTATATGAAAATCTGTGAGTAAAAACTCTGTCGTCACTATATGTCAACAGAATAATACGAAACATACAGTTTAAAAGATGAAATTCGTCATTACTTGATCTTTAACTGTTACAGTTTAAAATCGATGGTATAGGTGGTAGAACTGCGGGTCTTGAGTTAAATAAATTTAAATTTCTGTGGAATACCAAGGACATAAAGTACTTCATTCTGACAATTTAAACAGGCGTGGTGATGAAAACGAAGGCATTAAGAAAATTTCCTGATACATAATTTTAAATTTTATTGTAATATTCTGAGCTTTATCCTGAATGAGGATATGATCCTTCTCTCACTCTTCAGGGTCCCATTTATATCGCGAAGATTGAAATAATCACATGTAAGCTTGATAAGCCCAGTACTATTACATGGGAAGGAAATAGCCACAAGAGCTGGTATAAATATGAAAAAGTTACCCGTTAATACGTAAAAGGGAAAAATCATTCTCAAGTTAACCACAACACATCAGCGGTCTCATTTTTAAATACCAAACGTCTTCCCATATATTTACAGTATTTTTTCTAGGAATGTGTACATCTAAACTATTCAAAAAAAATCACACGATCAACATAAAACCTCCTGAGGTAAACAGTTGGAAAACATGTCTAAATTAGTTTCTCTGGTTTGGAGATTCACAACATTAATTGTACTCGAACAATGTTTAAATTGAAACTGGGGACAAAAACTAATAGTTTACAACGAGGATTGTATTAGTAAGCGCAGTATTTAGAAGAACAGACTCGCATCCGATGGGCAGTTAAAAGCAAGAGAAGAGAACAATAGCTTCTGATACCAAACCCTACGGTAAAAGGCGGCTTTACACATGGAAGTTGACTTCTATGGAAGTAGCGAGTGCAGCGAAGTATCGATTTATATCGCTACTTGCATGACATAGCTCTGCTTACACATTACTTCCGGTTTACCCGCAAATAAATGAATAGTGGAACCACAGTGGAACTAAGGAGGCGAGAGGAGGTAAATTCAAAACAACGAATATGGCGTACCAACTCCAAATGCAAAGAAGAAGACGAGCTATTTTAGCCGTAGCTCTTTTGGATACTACGAATATACTATATTATACACAAAATATGCCCAGCTTATTTTTTCGAAATATATCCATCATACACTCAAAACATGCTTATCGAAAAATTGTGACAATTTACCCACCACATTAAATGTATTCCATTACAATGAATTTGCAATATAACTAATTATGATGTACAAATACTCTGATATTACACTTTCTTGCCACGACATTGCAGTGAATGCATTCACTACAGACTTACTTGCTGCCTAATGAGTTAGCACTCCCTTCGTCCATCGATAGAAATTAACTTGCCATCTATGAAATATAACTCCCACAATATACATACAAGATTCGATGAACATTCTATGCCAGAAAAAAAGATTATCCATATAACGTCCCCGCATTCATATTTGTAGAGCCAGCCAAACTTAGAGGGCAGGAAGCAAAGACAGGGTTAACCTATTTACATTCAATCACATGAAGAATGCCTTCCGTCATAATGAAAAAATTCAGGTTCATTGATACACTTTTAATAGATCAATTATTGTGTACAATGAAACATAGGTATGCCCACACATTGGAAAACTACTAATAAAATCCACTGACAGGGGAATAGCTCTATACTTTCACAAAACACTATCACAGTCTTTTTATCACAGCCAAATTATGAATTCCATAAGAGTGATGACACACGTATCTCTCGGCGAAACCACTTAGTTGGTAATTAATCTGGCTATCTTAATTAGTGGAATACCTCTAAGAAAACTTTGCGTATGTTAAATGGACGACGAGATTATACACAAAGGATTGCGCATAAATTGCACATGGAAAATAACGACACTAGTGCAAAAACAAACCAATTTGTCACTCACATCACCCGTATTACTTAAAACAACTGTTTTAAATTGATATTTCAGTAAATACTTCTGGTTACTAACTTGATTTATCGGGAAACAAAGCCAAACAATTTTCACATCAGAAAGTAAACAACGGCGAATCACAAGTCTGTGGACGTTCAAAAGTGAGCCTACGCGCTTGCGAAATAGTTCCGTCGTATTGTGTAATGAATCCTGTTTCAAACTGAGTTAAGAAGAGTATCAAGCTAATTTTTAATTGAAACCAGTTGAAAGACATTTTTGGAAGGTAATATCAACACAGCTTTTAATAAATTACTAATTTAATATATTAACCAGGCTGAAAATTTCTCCGGAAGTTTTGCAATACTATCGCTGAATCGAAATGCTACTTGCAGGCAAAATAGAAGCCAGTCTATTTTCCTTGCAAGTGCTAACCGCGGTCGATTAGTTCCACTATCGACCCCTACTGCCATGGAAGTACGTGCTTACACATCGAAGTACCACTTACAAGCGACTTGCAAGGCTACTGTCATGGAAGTAACTTCCATGTGTAAAGCCGCCTAAAGAAGTATTCATGGTAGGGATTGGTAAATCGATTTAGATTTTAACCGAAAATCGATTATCACATTCCGATTTTCGATTTAATCGAAGACGACTTTTTGTTTAGAAAAACCGATCAAAATCGATTCTAGCCGATCGATTTTCGATTTTTAGCTTGCTAGCGTTTGAATTTTGCCAATCGAGCTGCGCCAGTTCGGAAACCGCCCTCCAGTCGACCGCAAGTCCAACTCTAATCCACTACAAGCTTGGAAGGAGATTGAGGGAGAATATCCCCACGTATACAAACTATCCAGCAGGATTTTATCTATAGTTGCCTCTACCGTGCCGAGAGAGCGACTATTTTCTCACGCCGGGTTAATTGCAACACAGGTGTGAAATCGATTATCCGGAGAACATTTAAATATGTTAGTTTTCTTAAGGTCCATCCCTGAGGAACACTGGTTCCACGGCTTTGGAAACAAGAAATAAATAATTTCTGTTTTTCATTTTGTGGTCTGCCCACTTTTCAATATACAATTCTTATTGCTACTAAAATATTTGTAATTTGCTTGTTATATTACCTAAGTGTTTATATGTATCTGTTATGGATTATTACTTCCCTGTATATCTTATTAATATCTTTAAAATAATATATTGTACATACTAATAAATTTAACTGTATTCGGTTCTTATCCCTAGTGCTTCCATTAAGCCATATTTTGCATTTTGTTACAACAGCACATCCGTATTTCAGCAGACAATTACTTTACTATGTGTCAATATCGATTTCGATTTTTCGATTATTTTGGGCAAAAAATCGAAATTTTAGAAAATCAATTTTTAAACCAAAATTGAAAGTCGATTAATCGAAAATCGATTCTTGATTTAAATTTCCAATCCCTAATTCATGGTAAGAAGAACAGTTTACCACCCAGATCCAAATGAGGGTTAGAGAGAGATCTCATAATAAGATTCTAACTTCGAGTGTCCTAAGGCGACAACGGATTAAAAACTGAGTCTTTCCGATCAGCAGCAGAACCTACTAAGACTCTTCTCTCGTTCGGGTAAAATTCTTTCTCGTGATTTCCTTCGGCGTACACTTACCTAGTTTTCCCTTGTGAATAGAAACCCTAAAGAAAGTTTTCGAACACTGAAATCTTGTTTTCCCAGGGAAGGAAATTGAAAACATTCGGTGGCATTCAAGGCCATTAACTGCTGGGCACGTATATACTATAAGATCATTCTGTGGAATTGGATTCCATTCCCATATGGGGAAACTTGGGACGAAAGTATTTCTCGCCAGCGTGTACGCACGTCAGTGAAAAAAGAAACGCAAAAACAGCGAGGCGGTCGAAAGATTTTTTTTAGAAGAAACCATAATGGAGTCCTTTCTCCACCTTTTTGGTCACTCGATCTTCCACTTTGAAAGTTCCACTCGGAGGAAAAATTAAATCCACCCAAACGCAAAGTCGAAGAGGAGAATTATAAGCTAAAGGCGGGATTGGTACTACGGCCGCAGTGAGGAATACTACGAAAACAACAGATCGAATCAGGGCTAGGTAGAAAGTTTTTGCTTGTCCATTGCTCGGAAAAGGCAATGCGCTCGTCGCATTCACAGTAGTGCATCGGCTGCAAACTCGATTCACTCCTATCCGCGGTTCGTTACACGAAAAGTTCGTATCCCAAAAATTTCGTATCTCGAAAATATCGTATCTCGAAAATATCGCATCTCGAAAATATCGCATCTCGAAAATATCGCATCTCGAAAATATCGCATCTCGAAAATATCGCATCTCGAAAATATCGCATCTCGAAAATATCGTATCTCGAAAATATCGTGTCTCGAAAATTTCGCATCTCGAAACCCAGTTTCACATTTAACTTATGGGGAATTAATCCGTTACCTATTAAGATTCAGATATGTTGATAAAAAATATTAAAAATACATTTATGTTGCTGAAAACTCGCTCCTTTGAGCAAGGTTTACTATATCATTGCTCTCAATACATAATCTGTAATACAGTGTAAGAGAAAATGATCTAAGGTCGTATCTCTGAAATGAATAATAAATCCATTAGATCCTAAAAATATTGAGCCGAAAGCGCAAAGTAAAAAAGGTCGTATGTTTAGCGGTTCGCAAGTCGAGGTACCACTAAGTTCGGAGCAGGCCAACTATACAGGCATAAGCACAGGAGGGAAAAAAGCATAAAGAATCATCAGCAGTCATCAATCTGAAAATTGGCTTGTAGCCACACTCCACTGCATTCTCCTTTCAGCTAAACGCTTTATTCCTTCAAAATCGACATCCTTTGATATTAAATACTTTATGTATGCATATATTTCCGTGTAGAATTCTGTCCTGACGTAGCCATGTATTTGTATTCTTGCCAACGGTGAATAAATTAGTCGTTATTTTACCATTATTACTCCTTGGGTGCTATGAGGACACTTAAAAAGTACAGCCACATTGAGAGGCCAAAAGTTACTATAGCTGTAATAATGTTTTGCGCAATCCGCCATGTTCTTAGAGAGTTTCATACCGGCCAGTCGATATAGTTAAGTAGTGGCTAACACTTTAATATTAAATGGCTTTATTTCAAGAGAAAAGATAACATGGAAGTAATTTCCAACATGAATACCATGTCTCATTTCGAAGTTCTTTGAAGAAGATATCTTGAGTAAAAACATATGGACTCAAACTCAAGTTAAACAAAGATGAAAGCGATACGCTTGGTGTTTCTTGAATAGGTGCTTGGTAATGAGCTAATGAAATTATTTTGCAATATTTCCCACACGCGAGCGAGAAATGAAGAAGAAAATTATGATTCGCCCAAAAAAAAAGTCGGGTTTGCAAAACGTCCTCGGCTGTCGGTCACCTCCCCTCAAATAGATAACCTAACATCATTCTTCTAAAAAAGGTTAAAAAAAGAAAGTTTTCACTTTCCTACGACTGAGCAGAGGCAATTGGAGAGTTGTCGCATTCGCTTGCGGGCTGGAGAAGGTAGACTCTATACGCACGAGAGATAGAAAAAAATTTTAAAAAACATAAAAAGGGAAGAGATAAACAAGTAAAAGCTGGCCGTTGCCATGGTGAAAAAAAGGTGGAGCCGCCTTCGGGAAGATATTCGCAAGAGAAAATGGCACACAAAAAAATAAAAGTAGTAGCTTGCGTGTGAGTCGGTCGTGGCGAAGATTGACTGCTTCGTCGTTCGCCTTCCCCGCGGGCGAATTATCTCGTGGGTCTTGCGGTTTCCCTGACTTGTGGCGAAGGATGAGACGTACAACTGGGGGAATATACTTATTCATTGATAACTCACGTTGCGAAGCCGACTCTCCGTTCCCAACAACCCCGTGCGTAAAAGGTCAGGAGGAGGTCTCCCCGAATAAAAAAAACCCAGCGGATCAAACAAAATAAAATCGCAATTCGCAAAACGAAACGGTATGAGGTGCAGAAGCACATAAGGATTGCTAATGGCGTGGGGAATGGGTGATCAGGCCATCGGTCATGAAAAAGAGAATAATTTGGTGAAAATGTTAACAGAGGGAAGTAAACTTAACAACGAATCGCCATCACCAAGGACTTTATTCCATAAACCTCCATGTATACTTGGCTATCATAGGTACATCTAGTAAAATGACACGTTAAATTTTTTTTAGTTTAATTACAGACGAGGAAATAACTTACTTGGGGACGAGTACAATTTCTTTACAAATGCGTTCTTTAAAAAAATTAGACTAGAGCGGCGTAAACTGAAAACACTCATGTGGGAAAACACCTTGACCGGAAAAAGGTAAGTAATGTAACAAGAAATTGAAAGCATCCGAAAATGTTCGCTTTTAATTCCTCAACCCCTGGATAAAATTTGAGATATCTAATTACTATACTAAGTATATACTAAGTGTGCAATTGCATTCACCATATATTTGTTATCGAAGATAATGTATAACACAGCACTTAAATACTTTTAAACATATTTTCCAGCACTTAAATACTGCGAAAGTGAATGAGGTGTATTCATGATCAAAAACAGTATTGAGGCAGAGGTAGCCCTAATTACAAAGGAGAATAAGGGTATGTCCAACAACATCCTGTTCGCTGACCGACAGTTATAAAATTTGAGAAAGTGAGAGAGAAAGAGCGGATACTGGGAAAACGACACGTAACCGGTGAACAATCTTGAGAGGATCTTCTTAGCAAAGGAATGACGACGTCTTAGGTCACTCCGCGTGATGACTTCAACTGACCTCATAAGTGCGATGTCGTGGAAATAAGTGGTTTCTTCCTGACGGCTCGCTAAACAAAACGACGGGCACATGACAATCCTCAGTTAATTCAAACAGACATTCGAAGAGGGCATCACATCCTTTTTGCAAGCAGGAAGTAATTTCTTCCTATATTGCATTAAAGGACTCCAATATAAACACAACAGCATCTTAAAATATGAGGAATAAAATTACGTAAAAAAAAGGTTCAATTATTTTTTACCACGATTTTATCCGTGCACAGAATTTCAATGTGAACGCACAGATTCAGAAAAAAAGAGGATGGTGATGGATACATTGAAACGGACCCGGAAGTATTAAAGTTGTGGAAAATAACAAATTCCATTTCCTAAAACAGTTGCTGATGAAAACAGTTGAAAAAAATGCTGGCTAAGCGTTTTTATTTTATTTTACTAGAAGATGTCCAGATACAGCAGTGCTGCCAATTTATAGTGGACCAAATCACAAAAAATAAAATAAGAGACGAATACATACAAACATGACAAGAGGAATAGAACATAATATAATAACAAAATATAATAAATAGAACTGATAAAGAGGGAGTGCTGATTATTTTCAGAGTGATAAGAGAGGGCCAGGTTTGTAAATACGAAACAGAATATAGAAAACAGATCAACGTTGTCGAGTAGTGAATGAAGCAAAGAGGGGAGGCGGAAAAAATATGTAGAGTTGTTGAGAATTATGGGCCTTAAATGCATAGTTTCCACAAATGTAAACGATAGTAGAAATAAGTTGAAAATATGAACTTTTAGAATAATGAAAGCTAGGGATTTGATGCCGAAGAATAAATTCATAAAGCTATAAACGGAGTGTCTTCAAAAATATATCCATGACGAAGAGATTGGTATTTATGACATTTCCTTTGAGTTACAAAGCCGCATTACAATGATCATTACGATTGGAAACATTGACTATGCTCCGCATTATGCCATAATCCGATATATTCGATCATACCTTAGGGGTAACTCTTATGTGATGAATTCCAAATACTGCAATGATTAACTTAAGCTTAACTTAAGATAGAAAAAAGTTTTAACTATCCATTGGCGAACACGCCAAAAATCTTCTTAGATAACCTATAGATATCGACCAATAAAACCTTAAATATCGACCAATAATATGCTCTCAACTCAATGTCTAATAATGTTTCCAACAGGGTTTCGATTTAATAACCATTCGCTGTATTTGTTTCGCGTTAAGAAAAAAACAAGTCTTGATGCCAAATATCTCGCCTCACTTCCCCGGGCAATAGGATCCTGGTGCCGAGTACCGATCAAATATGTCAACAATGGACCCTATTGCATTAGGATACGCTCTAACATACATTTATAGAAAAAACAAACCGGAATGAATACCAATTACTTTAAAATGATAACACTGCAGCGAGAAATGCACGGAGATAAGTCTAAAAATTGTGAAAGAGAGCTTTCACGAAAACTCACGAGCACAATTCCGTCACGTTCGTCATCCGAATCTCAGAATTAAGTGCTCAAGAGATCATCATGCACGGATTTGCTTTCGACCTTCTCTCGCCCACGAACAGGAAGTATCTGGATGGTCCTCAAGCATTAGAAAGTCCCCGGCTTCCATTTCTTTTTTCGTTCTTCTCCAATTTTCTTTCGAGAGACCATCCCCAAGCAACTCGTATCATCCTTCTCCGAAAGCAAATGCAGAGCCAAGTTATGTCCTCCGTGGTATTTCGAGAGCGTACATCACATCATCCCCCCATGCCCACTCTTGACCCCAAACGCACTTGTCGCCCTCCCCCGTACTCTCGTCCCGTTTTCTCCCAGTCAGTCGAGTCGCCCACGCGGAAGAAACGGGTGAACGAACCGGCATACGAAATGTTCATTCATGACTACCGGCCGATTTAAATACTACGAGCGCACAAAGCCGACGGAGAAAACTCTGCTCCAACTGGCCAAAGGACGAGGGGCCTGCTCTCAGCTCATTGAGGAGGCTGGAGTAGTAATCGTGGGACAATGAGAGCACATTTTAATAATTATTTCAGTAAATCGAAGAAGAAAAAACCTTCTTGGACCACATTTCATTAAAGTGCAACTATTTATGCGATGGAACTCACCGTGAAGGCAGTAGTAGGAACTAATCAAGAATTATATTTTAAATAGTTTTTTTTTTAATTAAAGCATGTTATGACTAGAGTCTTATTTTTATTTTATTTTTTTTCCACATCCCCGAAAACAGCACGAACGGCCTTTTACATCGGGTGTATAAACATGTAACAATGGACGAACACAAACACCCATGTCCTGAGTGGTGAAAAATCCACTCAGGCGGGACTCGAACCCGCGACACTCAGTTTAGCAGGCGAGGACTTTACCCCGTCGCCACCGGGGCCGACGCGGCGCGGTACTCGAAATTTAGACGAAATTATATTTTAATAGGTGTTAATTTTCGAACATTGTACTCGGCGTGAGTCCTTGATATTTGTTAGCAACAGCAATAATAATAATAATAAATTAAAATGGTATTATTTCACGTTTATAAGATATTCTGTACATATCTAATCGTGTTATCACGAAATATATGTCATGTGCCATAAGGCTACATGTTAAAATAGCATTGAATAACCAAAAAACTAAATCCGTAATATGAAATCTTTTAATTATTATCAAAAGATATCACTAATGAGAACACATGTGCCAAGTTTCACGCAAATCTGTATATTAACAAAAATCACTCCAACCACCTTAATAGTAGCAGTCGCGTAGGTTGAAAGTAATTTTTGAGAGTAGCTCATCAGAAAAGAAATAACAATCTCCTCTTTCTTTAGTAAGAATATTAAAATGAGAATTTTACCTGTGGTGTACACGCAAGATGCTTCAATTCTCCGATTCGTGGCCCATATTCACGCAAGATAATTTCATGCGAACAATGCAATAATAATGAATGCGTGAAAGAAAATTCAAATCTACAAATCCATCCAAAGTTGTGACCCACGGTTCAGGAAATTAAGTATCTACCATTCCATGATTCGTGCATTGCCGTAATTTTAGAAGCCAAACCGTAATTCGTCCAGTGAAGTTCAATTATAATATTACGCCGGGATTCAAAATAAAACAAGCCATTTTGGTTAGTGGTGGACACCTGAGCTATCTTCGACTGGTTTTGTCTCACTGAAATCGATTTCTCAATTACCCATCAATATGCAACATGTCGAAGTTAAGGTATTCCAACTTCCATGGATATTAGATCATAAATATACCAGGGGTGGAAAAGTGATTTTAGACCAAGTAACAGTTTACGAAGCTGTGGACCAGAAAATCTTCCCCGCATTTAGTTCTTCGTACTACAAACTTCCTCTTAATACCATCTACTACACATTTTCTTTTCCTTCATATTGCCCTATAGCTAAACATTCTCCCCTCATACATGGTATTAAACGTCGTTCAACCTATTACCGATCGCTCCATCAACTATTCCCACCCTCTTCCACGAATTTCCTCGGACGAGTTTCCCTATTCAGCTACAACACCTAACTCTTCTTCGTTTGCCTTCGCCTATTTCCCGCTTATATTCCCATGCTCAAGCCTCAGAAATCTCAAATCGAGGCATCTCGTGTTTCCCTTGACACAAGGCCTCGGAGTGTGCTGAATATAGTTTTTATCTGTCACAGCATTTACCAAATGTTACATCGATGATGGAAACTACAAACGTTAATTACTAGACTCGAGGAAGGAAAAAAATACCTATACCAATTTGGTCAGTAAAATTATCATTACCATTCAAGAGACATTTAATTAACGACACACATATTATCACTTTGAGAAGCATAGATATACAAGAAATTACATTAGGAGTGAACTAGTTGTAAGTGTTGTGTGCGTAACTGCAATGCTCCCATGCCCAGGCTTCAGAAGTCTCAAAATGAGGCTCATCATGTTTCGCTTAGCACAAGGCTTAGTAGTGTTAAGCATATAGCTTCAACTACATGTGAACTTATTTAAAATGCAATGGATGGTGAAAACTACAAATATCAGTGCTTGATTCGATGCAGAAATCAAATAGAAGCTCCTATTCAGTCAGAAGTTATAATTTCCCTCGAAGAGAAGCACTTTATAAATGAGGCACATATTATCAATCTCAGAAATATGGCTATACATGAAATCACAAGAGAAGTAAACTATCTGTAATAGTCTGCGGTGAACAAGCACCGTTACTGTGTCCTAAGCTTTGGCGCTCAGCCCACTGTGTTGCTAGCACAGCCGGAATTCTTGCCAGGTAAAAAGCGTGGATAGAATACTTACGAATCGCGACATCAGACACGAGGAAAAAGTCATATTTATCAAAGGTCACCATCCTCGAAAAAAAAAACGATGCCGCCAGAAAGTGAAGAAAAAAACGCAGCACGATACTTCCTGAAGGGCATCGTACGGTAGACTAAGAACGAATCATCACCCAGGCTCACGATCTTCCTTCACAGAAAACGAAGAAATAATCGCTCACCCAAAAATGAAGTTACGATTCTAAACAGCCCACGTTTAAAGTTCACCAACCTTAATACTGAAGTATCATCCGGAATTTTTTTATAATAAACAATGCACCAAAAATTCGATAAAGAAAAATCATGATCAGCAATACCCAACCCGTGGTAACCGTACTCCAAAGGGGTAGTTACTCACTTGACGGTTTAGGGTAACGCGAAAAAATCAGAATTATAGATCAAAGAAGACAATAGATAATAATAATAATAATAATTACGACTATTTTAGAGCGAAATTAGGACTGTGTAATCCTTTCTTACATTTAACTCGTGCATCACACATTAACACCCATGCCCTGAGTAAAGAAAATACATCCAGGCGGGACTCGAACCCGCGACCTTCTGGATAGCAGGCGAGGGCATTACCCCGCCGCCACCGAGGCCGGCAAATAGATGGACCTATACTGGAGACTAAAGACCTAGCTATAGACTGGAGATCATGAAATTTCAATGATATTCCAAGTTTTCCCGGCCCATTTTCAATTCCCATGACATTTACAGATAATCAAGGTTTTATAGTCCATGGACAATTCTGGGCACGGTAGCTAAAGGGAATAATGAAGCCATATGAAATTAAACTAATGAAACTCTGCAGAACCAATTTCTTGTTTTTATGAATATATACATTTTCCTATATAGTCAATCACACAATGCACTGCTCTCTATGAAATTACTGGTGTAATTTTTACTATGCTTGAAGTTTTTACCAAAAGTAGCGTTTTGTTCTCGGGATTTTACTGACCGAATTCTTTCATTTCCAAATAAAAACGTTCTAGGATAAAATTTAAGGCAATAAGGAGTTGAAGGGGATTTCTTAAAGAAAGAAATTTTTTCTTAAGTGGTTTCAATTTTTCCCTTGCTTTACCCTAAGTTCTAGGGAATTATTACTCGGAAATTTCCATCAAGGTTCAAAAGATCCATTCGATCTGAAGAGAGAAAACCACGATCTGAACAACTCTACGAAATGTATTAATGGAAAGGCCATCATCGCTGACTTTCACCGGTTCTCCTTATTTCCTTCCAAATCTCTCGGCGGACAGAACGATTAACAGCATCGGGGGCTGAAGATGTTCGTGCTCCACACCTTGGGTCAAAGTCTTCCCAGGGTTAATAGGGGGAGTGCGAGGGGGTTGTTATACTGGCGGAGGGAGGGCAGCTGCGCGATCCCTCGGGAACAGTTCGGGAGGGAAAGGGTGAACCGATCGGATTCGCACGAAACCGGCGATGCCACCGTATAATAATTCACCGAAGGGGGGCGGTGAATATTCCAACAGCGAGCGGAGGCGTAGAGATTCACACTCGCACACGCATTATAATTGTGCCCCCCTAGGGAGAATAACGGAAAACATAGTTTGGGAGTCCATAGCGAGCATCTTAGTCGGTACATCGATATGTTACGTGGGAGGATAAGAGGCTGTGAGAATTATTCGGAAGAAGCAAAGACCTCTGCCTAATATAATCACAGTTTTTCTATTACCCCTAAGCCTTTAACCAAGAGTGTTTTTCACAAGGACGATCAACGAAGAGCAGAGGTAATTTGCACTAATATCTGAGGACAGATTCTGGAAAAAAGTTCGACAAGAAGAATTGCTAGTAAAAATCTAGTAAAAGGTTGTTCCCGGGTGTTATAAGCCCGATGAATACGAAAATGCTTTTTCGAAAACTAGGTCAGAGTAAGATAACAAAGATAGCGGCAAAGATTTAAAAAATTAAGATTTTTCTCTTAAATATTGGTGTAACGAGATGGTTTTTGTATTTTTTTAGTAATTATGAACAGGAATCTTGAGTCAGAAGTGACGCAACATTTCAATTTTCAAGATATAAAAAATAATTACGGAACACAGCAAGTTGGCACTCGCTCATATAAGGAAAAGTGGGTGGTTTGTTAAGGGAAGGATAACTTTGAGAGTTAAGGATGGGGAGGGAGAAACCCGGCGTCAGCAATATCATACTCTTTTAATGACAGTCACCAAGGGATTTGCCGTTTAACGTCCCATACGACGGACGGAATACTGTACTTGAAGTGCTCTCCACATTACAGCCAAATAGGGATCGGGGTTTCAACGAGAATTCTCCACAACCGAGATTCGAACCCAGATCCTCGGGATGGGAAGCCAGTACTCAAAACCACCATACCAATCTGATCTTAAGTTTAACTAGGGAAACATCGTAGAGATTCTAGCTTATCTTTTGCAATCTTATGGATTGGAGATTACTTGGTTTCAGTCAAAAATGTTTTTTTTATAGTATCCATCCTGAAATTGAGGAGAAATTAAAATCTTTAACTGAATCAACTGAGTTAAGCAATGAACAGATGAGAGTAAAATCCGTCAGGAAAGACCAGGAGAGTTATCCAAAAGCTACGTTTGAACTTATGGGAAGGTAAGTAATTAAGCTTTCTAAGTTAAATTCCCCGGAATGAAGGGGTCTCTTACCCAAATCATTAATTTACAATTACGTTTAATACCACTATAGTACTTAGTCAACTAATTTTGGCGAAAAAGACGCATACAATAAGCCCACAGTTCGTACTTCTTCGAGTAAACCTTGCAAGGAATTTTCACGAATTGAAATATTTAAGTCTTGAAACAAGGAAAATATTTTTTACGACGAGAATTTGATGTGGAATAGCACGGGTTGAATCTCATGGTAATTAAAGCCAACTCTTAATCGTAAAAATTATACATTCATACAAATGAGTAGAGTCATTTTGGGAAAAAAATTAAGACAGCTGAGGTAATTAGAACCAAATTAGAAACGCAGGGGTGTGGGTCTACAATGGTACAGATGAAAGTTATTTGGATGGGAATTAGCTGGAGGGAAACCTGAAGCCGGTCAATGATCAGTCAACTTTCTTAATGTTCACAAACTTTCCTCGATTATTCGATTAAGCCGCTTTGTCCTTCACGCATTGGTTTAATTTTCATTTCGACTCCATTCCCTCTCTCCCTCTAAAGATGATCCATAGATGTCAATGGGCGTCACCGATGCAGAAATAATCCACCACTCTTGCAGGGTAATTAGGTATTCGAATTCATGATTCGATTCGAGCAGCAGGTCATTGAAAAATCACAAGAAAAAGGTAGAACAATTGAGTAATTAACATTGTATAACCATATTGGAGCCGGAATGGCTCAGGCAAATGATTGATGCAAGCGCAAATATTTCTAATTATTTAAAGGAAAAAGAAGTTCTACATTGGAAAAGGAGACTAGAAATGATCCATTGGCATCTATACTGATCAGAAAAAACAGCAAACACAGCTAAAATAATAATTCTAATTTCTCTACAATAAATAAATCCTGCTATATATTCATTGAAGGTCGTAGATTCGACGGAGTCTCGCTTCACTAAACTACCAATCCGAGGAAATTACGAACAATGGTTTTTGGTAAGAAGGACCAGATGAAATAAAAGGCATTATAGATAAATAAATTCGATATCCTGATCACAAATCTGCTCTTCGTCCATCTACTAATTGAGTGATTTCTCATATTACTGTAGTTGAAGTTGACAATATCAATTATTGTAATATTTTATTGTGATTTTATAATTATACATGCCGATAACAGCAGAAATTTTGGAAACATTATTTTCCGAACGGTATTTCTCAATGTTCTCTCAGTGTTTTAAAGTTCGCGTTGAGTTAGTTCAATTCGAAATTTATCTGTTCTCACTCCCACTAACTAGTAGAGAATAATTCTCGCATAATACACGTATCTTGTAATAAAATCTACGACAATAAACAATAACAATACATACCACTGTCATCGGCATGTAGAGGCATAGCGCAATAGAATAGATACTTATATATTTTACATTTATACTCTCGATTTCAACCACGTTCGTCACAGAAATAACGCAATTTGCAAACGAAAGACGGTCGACAGCATGTTGATCAGCATATCGAAATTATAAAAATAATGTATATTTTCTTTCATTTGGTTCTCCGAACCAAAACAATATTCGGGGAGTCTGGAGTGAGCACGGTAGCCGTCTCTCGGAGGTTGCTCAAGTGTGAAAAAAACACAGGAAAATATTCACTCATGCGACGGATGGACAGAAGGTGGATTTCAACGCACCCAGGTGAGTCGCCCACGCCGAGGCGGGGCCTCCGGAAGTTGCGGTGCCGCTAATGGGCGAAAAAGGGAACGAGAATGGAAGACGTGGACGAAGATGTGGAGGGGTGAAGGTACGAAAGGTGAGAAAGGATAGAGTGAAAGGGAGATGAGATGAGGAGAAAGGAGGGAGAAGGCACCAGACAGAGAGTGGTGGTGGAAGAGAGAAGAGGTAATGGAACGTGATGGCAAGCGTTTTATGTCGTTTCAGCTGCTGCGGGAGGAGGCGCAACGAAGATTGGTAAGAACGCGGGGAGAGATTGGTGCAGTCAAAGGATATCTCCGTCCACATAATACCCGGCGAGCCGTCACAGAGGCGTGTGGCAGAGGGTGTTAGGACGCCAGCCATGAAAGGGGAGAGAATCGGAAAAAGGAGGAGGGAGGGGACAAAGTTGTATTCTAATGGTGTAAATTTCATGAGTATAGGTCAAATAATTTTTTCTTTTTAAACTTTTGCCGACGTTTCGGATGTTTATTCATCCATCTTCTGGGCTTTAAAGTTTGGAGCTGTTTTTGCTTTTTTTTTAAAAACAGCTCCAAACCCTAAAGCCCAGAAGATGGATGAATAAACATCCGAAACGTCGGCAAAAGTTTAAAAATAAAAAATCATTTGACCTATACTCATGAAATTTGCACAATTAAATAAAGAGGTCGAGAATAAATACCAGTTGTATTCTAAGTTAACGATGTGTCTTGTGTTACTGTCACGCTGTTTTTGTTATAATCACTAAATGGTGCATGGAAATATGGATTTTTTGTATCTATTAGTTCGGCACCATATCCCTCTCATTCTGTCGCTTCAATCACTTCTAGAGATATAGGGCGAGGTTAAAATAATATCCTCCGTGTTGTACTGAAACTCGCCTAATCGGAAGTTATTACGTTATCTTTAGACTGGCGTGCAGCCTCCCGAGTCTCCAAAGGCCGTTTTACACGAGGCACTTAAATGCACAATCTGATGTATGCATGGATGTGCATTGAAAATTGCGTCGTGTTAAGCGGTGAATTGTAAGAATGCATGCGCAAATGCATGAACGACAGATGGGAAAATAGCCCCTGCTCTAATTCCGTGCTCGCGTCCTCGCAATTTCTGTACATCAAATTGTGCAATAACGTGCCTCAAGTAAAACGGCCTTAACAGCTACCAACCTTGTCCTTCCTTCAATCAGCAATGTAACACTCTCTGTTCACTCGTAAAAGTTATTTTTAAAGAATGGCGCGGATTCACTTTGTATTTTTTTTATTTTGGAGATAAAAAATTTTCAGTTGAGGATTCCAAAATCTCAAGGCGTATTCAGAAATGTGGACTAAGGACAGAGCGAAATAGCATCTCTAAGCGTAATATTGTTGAGGCACTCGGAAAGTCCAAGGCCTTCCTGAATAACGGGGATGGGGGGAGGGACAGCCGAAATATATCAAGCGATCGGATGAGCGAATGGCACTGCTGGGCGCGGTCAGCTATCTGGAACACTTCCCAATATGCACGGGAATGTCATTTATATTTTTACAAAGAAAAAAGATTCCCTCGACTGAAACGGTACGATAGATTTTTTAGTTCTTTTTCCATTTTTTCCATTTTGGGAGGATGGGCACGATTATGATGGCACGGCCCGCATTTCACCATCGACCACTCGGGTGCAGCGGACAGCATTACCGGCCGAAAGTTCGTTGAATTCCACATCCGATAGACGCAGAGGAATATTCCCGATCTGTGGGCCGGCCGACCACTTCTTCGGAGAATGACGAGGTCATTTTCCATGACCGAGGCCGAAAATAGGTAGAAATGGTGAGATACAAAGCGAAAGGGGTTACAGTTTTTCGCCCACAGAAAGATCTCTCTACTTATTACCATTCATTTGGTAGTCTACCAATTAATAAGGAACTTTTTTGGCTGCCTCCGTCTGAATATACTTCTAAATAGATTCATTACTGAAATGAAAAACACCAATTTTTCCCGAATTAATAAGTAAGTCTCAAAAGAAAAATTGATCCGTTGAGAGTAAGAACAACGAGAGTCAAAAATGCCACTTTTTTGGAAATTGAGGCTTCAGTTCATTAGAATATCCACGATTTTTGGAACATATTATATGAACGATTGCGTACCCTACCTAACTTATAACATAAGAAGTGTCTTATCTCCTTTGTGTATTCATGTACAAGAATGATCCAGTAAGAAGCGCTGCCCCGAGATTGAAAAACAGACTCCGGAAACGATCGAAAATCTCCCTTATCGTCAGCTGCTGTGCCGATAAAATAACTTGAGAAGGAGTGGTCGAAGATTCAAACATTCTAGAGAGGAAAGAGAGAGATAGCGGATTTCGACCAGATGGCCAGAAGTGAGGATTTTTCAAGCATCGAAGGCAGATTGGCGTGTGGGGGGAGTGCTGCGCTATCGAAAAAAAAATACATATATGTATAAGCGGAGCGAAACCGCGGGAATCGGGCTGGCTGCCCAGGACACTGAGTGGAGGAGGGGTTTGAGAGGCAGTGGTGTGAGTTTTGGGGGATATCTGGGGGAAGGGGCGGTTATTTTTACGCCTCCAAAGGCATCAGCGAATCCACAAGCGTCAGCAACCCAGAAAAATATAGAAATGATAAAACAACAGAAAAGGGAGGGATACTCATCACAACTCTTCAGCAACAGAACAGCTTTCGAGAGATAAAGAGTAGAAAAGCCATGTGGACTGTGATATCTGATTATTTTGCTAAGCGGGCCACATATTGGCACGGCGCAATGTAATAAAGATCCAAAAAATGATCGAGATGATAACCTTAACCCTTCCAAGACTGAGTTTTTCCTTTGTGTGATTGAAATTGCATATTTCTTCTATCACTATACTTATATGCATAGGGAAAAAAAGAATTCTTTGCAGTTTTCCACTTTTTCAAATCAGTTTTTAATGCGCGAGCAGTTTCAATATGTTCACATCATTGTCAAGCATTTCACTCTTTTATTTATTTCACTCAGATGGCATTTATCACCAGTCACACATTAAAAAGCTAGTATAAAAAAGTGCAAACTGCAAATAATTCTTTCTTTCACAATACTAATCTTATTTCAAACATACAAACAGCAATATCAGTCTTCAAAGGGTTAAAGTTAGCATCTCTACCGTTTTTCGGATCTGTTCGGATTCATACATGCTTAGTTTGCATGCTTTATCAAATATTAAAAAATCAACTACTCGATGCAGCAATTTTTACAGAATTGAAAAAAATATTTGGATGTTAATGCTTTTCCGGCATACGACTTGAACATAATGAGTCAAGTCAACACCTTAAGCATGCAAATTTAATTATTAACTGCCAATTTTCGTAATCAAAACAAAGTTTTTGCGTCATTTCGGTTACAATATTTATTTCATGCTCCTAAGAGTTGCTTAGATTAAAAAATAAAATTTGAACATGGTCTCCATTATGACAAGGATAAGATCTCTCAGCAAGAAAGCTAAGCGTGACGTTAATGACAACAATTTTCCGCAAGAATTTTATGATGATATTTCACCATGACACTATCATTAAATAAAATGCACGCTGATGCATAATTATTCTTCACAAAAGACACTCAAGAGCTATCCAATTACGCGCGACAGCCATGTGGAGGTGGTCATATTTCACACAAGAAAAGCGCCCACTATCGTGCGCAACAACGCCATCTATTCTCATACTTCATCCATGCGGCAACTCAAGGGCGAAAAAAATAAATAAAAATAAAGCTTAATAATTGGCGCGCGCGATTGAGACAGCGAAGGGAGCATCATCTTCAATGGAGCAGCCAAATGCGAAGCGTGACTCAACCAACGAACGAGATCTCGCACTCGGTGGAGAGGCCACAAGGGGCCAGCAGCCCGCGACGGGCAGACGCCGCGGGAACATATAGAGAACGGCGGGGGAGATGAAAGAAGAAAAAAATGAAGCGAGACGAGCGATATCAACGCGTTGAACAGGGCTGTGTTCGACGCCGTATTGTGTCCCCCCCCTTCCCCAGGGTAGAGCAGTCAACGCGGGTCGATTTGACTGATTGAATGGGCCAGGACGGGTTGTATTCGCGGGCGCGGCGACGATGAATTTGTGTGGTTAGACGGGAAGTCGCGAATAGAGTCGCTTTCATGGGACCGTCTGAGTGGATGGCATTAGCCCTGACACTAGAGGAGAAATAGGGGGAACAAGGGTAGGGGGGGGGTTGGAAACGAGTGAAGGGAGAAGAAGTGGTACAGGATGTGAGGGACGGGCATTGTCGCTGAAAACGGAACATTCTGGAATGTCCTGAGTTTCATGGACATCGTCGAAGAGATACGCTACACGAGTAGGTGCTCTTACCACCGCTCCGCTCCCCCTATCCGTTTCGGTGCATTTATGAAGAATCCACTTGTTTAAAATTTTCAATTTAAGAATTACGACAAATATAAAAATAAAAAACTACCGTATATACTCGAGTATAAGTCGAGAGATTTCTTCCTTTTTTCGGTCAATGAAAACCTACCTTCGACCTATCCTTGAGTCATTAAATAAAGGAAACTTATTCGGGGTCAATATTTCTTAGTATCGATTGCAGAAAACAATAAATTACATCTCAACTACTGCGAAGCCACGGAGAATATTCGCCAAGAAATGCGTAAGATTTACACGGTCTAAGTTTCTTATTAGGACATTCCACTGACAAGGAGATTCAGCAATTTGTTCACCTCAACTAATACTCGAGTCACGAGATTTAGTATATTTTTCGGCACGAAAAGAAGACTAACGACTTATAGTCAACTCGACTTAGGTATAGCTACTTGAAGGTACACGGTACTACATTTTTTATCGAATCAATTGAACAAAAATAAACTGAAAACCTACATAAAATTATACCCTTGTAGCCGTAACGCACAATTATTTTTCCATTTAATATAAAATTATGTTATAGTTCACTGATTTTTAAAGCAATTTTCGTTCAATTTCCACGATATAGGTGTATTGGTTAGACAAAAATTTCTCTAGTCCCAATAGAATCATAATTGAATGTTCCGAATGTTATAAAGACGTATCGTACGACTAGAATTCCTTGACTCTGGGCGATAGATAGTAAAGAAAGAGAAAAAATAGTAATAAGAGCCATAAATTGAAGCGGAAAATCTAAGAAGAAATTCTTAATCTCATAGCATTATGACTGACATGCAAGTTTACCTTAAAACTTTCCCTTTGCACAGCGCATACAAAGTCCACACAAAATATTAAAGCCGCAACAGTATATTTATATGAGCTACGCGAAGTTCCATTTTTTAAGGAAGGAATGCGCAAATCCATGGATATGATTGGAGCTCATGCATACCAATCGTGTAATAAGTATCACAGAAAATAATTGATCTTTTCCAACCTTTTCTACTCTGTCTGACGTTGTATTTTCCCAAAAGCATAACGAAAAATGGGAAAGTAACAGATTCAATATGATGGAAGGCAAATCAATATGAAGTAGATATCATTCGGAATATTTATCACAGCCACCAGAGTCATAAATTATAGGACCCTGAGCGTAGGAAAATAATAGAGTGGGTCGGATAAATGCTAAATATAATTTAATTGTAAAATAAAATTAATAAAAATTAAGAGATAATTCAAGAGAGGTTCGACCCTCAAAGCGAGCGGAGACGGAACATTAGAGCAGTTAGCGCGCGGATTTAGAAGATTGCTCCCAGGAGAATACAACTCCGAAGCCATCCAATTACAGGTCCGGTGGAGCATCTACACGAACGGGGCCGTTGCTGGCGATTCCCTGAGGCTCCCAAAGGAGCAGTGTGCTAGATAGCCAAAACAACTGATCCTCAACGGGGCATGTTGCTCGACTACTGCCGTCCAACCCCGAGTTAACGCAGAGTACCGGTAAATACCCATCCATATCTATGAAGGAATTAATGATCAATTTACGATGCTATCAATATTTACCCTTTTATTTTCCAAGATGCATTAAAGAATTAAATCTCTGCGGAATATATTCAAAATGTAGCTTTTTATGTCACAATTTTTCCCTCGAAACTGATGCACTATATATAATTTATTTATCATATTTTTTTCGTACATAGATGTCACATTGTATGGTTTAATACTTTCTAACATAGCATTGTCCTCATCATAAAACCATCAGAAATTCCTCTAAGGTGAAATACAAAAAATGGGACCTTAAATAATAGCAACTGTCGTAGGTTTAAAAGCAAATAAATGCTCTCTGTCCATCAAAGTCTCTTTTAATCTTGTACTTTATAATTTATGCCTAACATCCTACCATTTCATTTTCCACAGAAAAAGTATTAACAATGCATAATATATACTTTATATTCTTAGGGAATCGAGATTCATGATGTGGTAAAAGTTTGGTTTCACTTCAATCAGAAATGTGCGTAGAAAGCATTTTTAAATGCTTGCAATTTCTGTTCAACCTTGTGGGGCCTAATATAAAAGAACCAGAAGCATACTCAATCTTATGTTCGTAGTTTCTCATTTTAATGGGCTCGATATCAAAGAAAAATATTTGACAAAATTTCACAAAATTAACCCAGACTTGAGAGCACACGCCATTTATTTCCTCTCGGCTTTCTTGGAAAGCTGCGGACATTATATAGTTAATTGCCTCCGTAATTTCTGAAAAAGATCACGTCGAAAAGTCGAAGACGACATTTCCTCTCAAAAACTTGGAAAAAAAATATATCTATCTGCTCCACCCGCCCCGACAAACGGTTTGAATTATCGTTTTTGAAGCCAAAGAAGCGAGCCATAGATCACGGCGTTATTTTGAGGAGATATCCTTGAAAAATAAAAGATAACCGCAACATCGGCTGGAAGGACTCTCACATGAAAAAATACACCGAGAGGCAGTGAGATATCTCGTTCCTTTACAGAATACTTCAATTTTTTTTCTAAAGCTGTACGCATGTAAGCAATAGAATCCATGATACCGATTAGCATTCACTGATTCGAAGGAAAATTAATTGATGTAATTTTCATCGTGCCGACGAAAACTCGATGCGTAAAATGTCCCCATTTAAAATCCCACCTCCGCCTCGCAGAATGAAATAACTTGTTCAAAAAAAAAAGAAACCGCAAGAGCCAGGTTGTAATTTCAGTGTGTGGAGTTAGGCTAATGGAGATAGTTCACCGACGTACTCGAAATTAGTGCAAGAGAAATACAAGCCTGAAGGGTAGAAGGGGATATGGAGAGGTTTATTCATGTTAATCCCTACATTTTAGCATGAATTAATTCTAAAAAATATTCAAGACGCTCATAAGCAATAATTATACTAATAAATCTACAAAAGAAAACATTTACACCCTTGGATCTTGGTCATCAACCCGCAAATTTTACCTAAAATGTACCTCCTAAAACGTAATTACAACCACTGATCCAATAGAGAGTTTTGAAAAAAGTTCTTATCTGAAAATCAAGTTCAACGTTTCGTCTTATTTTCCTTTGCCTAAGATAATGATAAACGAACAGATTGGAACACAATGGCTGATTCCACTGATACGTACTTAAATTGGGTAGGATACGTTTCTTCATACAAAGAAACTCTGAAGTTTAGGTTTATCCTGCTTGAAGCTAATCTTTATGCACCTGAATATACTTCTATGAGACGAAGGAGGGCGCACTATGTACAAAAACCAGCGAAGTGATACAAATGTATCAGTTTTCGTTACTATGAAACTCCACAAAATACAGCAAGGAACCATGAAACCTATCCAAGGCATAGTTATTCTTGAGATTTCGACTTAAATACCCCAATATTTCCCAAAATTTTCGAGGAATTCCTCTAGTTTTCCGGTCTCACAAACACGTTTCTTTCATAAAGCCAAACTTTTTCGGCACTTTTCACATATTTTCAAACTTTCAGCAGCCTTGCCACGACAGATCCACCAACGCTTTCAAATACTGACGACGCCCGCGCTTCCGAGAACGCCAGATCGCACATTTAAACGACCGACGACAATTTATGCACAAGCACTCGGGAGAAATGAGATAGGGAACACGCGTGATGGGAATTGGGGGAAGAAAGAAAGAGCTAAGGGCGAACGAAGCAGTAAATATCTTCAAATTGGAACGGAACGCCAAGGACTTTGGATCCAATCCCTTACCCCTCAAATCCTTAGAGGTTACACCCTCGAAAACATCCCCAACCGCCAAGATCTCTCTCCCGATTCTTTTCTGTTTTATCCTCCCTCCATGCTCCCCTCCCACTCCGCCCATCCAACAAGACTCCTCTCCAGGAAGACACATCACATCTGCGACTTCAATGATATCCCCCACTCTCTCGACTTTTTTTGGCACCGACTTGATCGCCAGCAGCGCCCACAGTTCCACGGCGGTGGTCCAGCCACCCTCCGAACAAAACTCCTCACTTAAAACTGGGCGGTATTTCATCACATTGGTTTTCAATTAAAGTTTTTTAAACACAGAAAACACTGTATCGAATTACGTGTATTATATATTGATCCAATAGGATCATTCCTTGTCAAGTTGTCAAGGGTTCTCCGTTCGGTAATCTCGGATTTTAATGACACGTTGTGTGAAGAGTTCCGTATATCTCAAACGAAATTGTGCATATGTTCAGATTCGCCGGTGGAATGACTTTGGAGATATAACCGTTTGCGAGATCCCATGTCACGATCACGCGCAGGATGACTGGGTAACTTTTAACCCAAGCTTTTATTTTATAAAAAATGTAAAATATAGACATCCTGTACAACTTTTTGTGCTCTATTTTTTTAGTTCATCTTTCAAGAATAATAAATAAAGAAAAAAAATATGAGCATCATTCAAACTACTAAGATGTTCTCTTTCCAAAATTTTACGTTCTGCATTTTTTTAGTATGATAAAGTTCGCCTGGTCTGCTACCAATACCAATAACGATCACGCCTACTTGATACTTGGGACTTAATAACTTTAACTGAATTAGACGGTTCTCGTCATCCAAGGTTATTTCGTCTAACTGAAACAGGCAGACTTAAGATTACAAAGGATAAAATACGGAGAGAAGTAAAATGAGCTGGAAATTCGGAGTCATTGGGCTCCGAAGTACCCAAAAAAAGGTAAGATTCATGGATTAAAATACTATTACGTCAATTCCGGTCGTCGAATGTATTCAGAATTATTCATTAAAGCCAAATTATTTACACAAATTGTAAAGCGTATCATTTCAAGGCGTTGGTATTCGCTGACAGAGATCACTGTGATCTAAAATAACTTTCACACACGAGATTAGTGACCTCCGACTTAGGAAATAAATTAATCTGCACAACGAGTTTGTTTTACGTTTTACGTCAAACGCAAGTTATTATTATTGAAAATTTCTAAGACAACGTTCAATCAGATTAAACACGGGGTTATTTCAGAGCAATTCACTTCTCCATGAGAAGTGGTTGCAGAATTGAGTTCGGTTCCCCTTTACTTTAAAGTCCCTGAATGGCTCTTAAGTGCTCTCCACTACGATCCCTATACATCGTCATCATCTTTGAATAGCTATCCTATGGCGTCATTCCCGACATCACGCTGGTCAGCATCCAAATTCGGTATCATCACGCTCACAAACACACACACACACTCGACATTAATCAAATCGCAAGGGCAGCGAACGATATTCAAGAAAGTCGCGCGATCAACGGCGGCACGGAGGCGTGAGCGACATCTGTCGGAGCGGGCCACACACTATATAGAGAGATTATATACATACTAGTTGAAAAGCCAACTGAAACAGACTAAAATATATAAACAAAATAAAATATATTTTTGTTAATGAATAAAGTAAGTAATTAAATATAAATTAATTTAGGGTTTAATTATTTATAAATACTTATTAAAATAACTTAAACATCTCCCTGACAACTCATTAGAATTATTTAAAATTTATTTTTTTGTAATAATAGGTGTATTCTGAAAACTGTATTATACGCACGCTGCCGTCTATTCGCGCACATCTGATTAACTAAGCGTAGCAGCTGTACGCACATACATACATACGCGTAGCCTTTTATATAGTAGATATTGGTTGCTCCGTATAATGCTATTTCATGCAATGATTGTTGCAGTCGTCCGCCACATTGTTAGCCAGTTCCTTGAGCGCTAAGCATATAATATCATTGCATTCCTCTCGGTGATTTTTGACGAATTTTACGTTGGTAAGTAGTACATACTTAAGGAAAATAGTGTATTTTGTTCGTGCAGGCCTGAGTAAAAGCAACGGCCTTAGCGCAAGAGGAGGTAAATCTGAGTTAAAAGAGATTACTACAAAACCCGCAAACGCGACAATTTTTAAAAGCTCGCATGATTTTCTTGTTTATGTCTTGTTCAAACGAGGAAAAAATGAAGGAAAAATATTGTTTAACTATTTCACCAGTTCATGGACCAAATCACTTATTAAAACAACTTGCGTATCGATTATTTGTCCTCGTTGAACGTAGGTTTGTGTCCAAAAAATGTTTTATTCTTCCGAAACACATCAAGATGAGACATGACGCTCACGTTGGACATTACTTCCGAGAATTCTTTTCACTTTAAAAAGGCCATTCGCTCTCACTGTTCGCCACCGAACTTAACTATATCCACTGGCCGGGATGGAACTTGCTAATAGCATGGCGGATTGCGCAAATCATTATGACAGCCATTGTCGCTTTTGGCCTCTCTCTTTCTTATGTACTCGGTGACTTAAAGATCAAAAGAGACGTCCTCTTTGTAGGGTGGCTCGTGCATCTCCCTTGGTGGAAGGGAATGGAGACGAAGCGAAGGAAATTAGAGTCAATTTACGCTCCTGGCGTCTTCCATCTCTCCCTTCCGCAGAGGCGTCGCGCCATTTAAGTCGTCGCGACATTTAAGTCTTCGCTTTGCCTAATCTAGCGCAATGGACGGGATCGAGACGAATCGTATGACCACGGGGTGGCCAAGTGACCGACCGGTCGCCAGCTCACTTCACCACCGCTGAACAACGACCGGAAAATACCGCGGTCTCAGTGAACAGTTCAAGGCCATGGAGCAAATATATCACACGCGGACGCAGAATTGAGCCGTCGTGAAACTTCTACGAAGAAAGAAACCAGATGTCACTTACGTTTTAGGCACTAGACTTATGCGGCAAATTCTTAGTGAAATGATCATTTTCCTGGAGCCTCTACAATGTCGTGAACGTGAAGTCACAGCCTCGACAAATATCAAACAGGTTCCGACACTACCGTGTTACTGAATTCAACCTTTTCCTTAATACTCTCTCCAAAAAAAAAGAATGCTTTCATAAAGCCCTCACCTATAAGGAAACAAGATTAAGACGCAAAATATGCTTATCATTCGATTATTACATTTATAGTGAACACGCAATACGCCCTCCCATCGATAACGCTCACGTGTAATAACAGACATTAAATTTAGAGAAATATATAATTGTTGCCCGTTCTTCACTAATTTCCGCTTTACTAACATCATGTAATTTCCAGTTCAATTTGCGATAATAAAGCATACAGCGTGGAAAGGTAAAATCTAGTTGTTCATACCAAACAGAGGACAGGTTTATCTATACGTAGCTAAAGCAGGAACTATGGTGGTATGAGCTAGATTTTTCCCTAGTCGTAAGAGAGACCAAATTCAAATTTTATAATTTCAATTTCAGCAGCTGGAAGAATCATGGAGAAAATACTGTATTTTTAATGGAACAAAAGCTATATTCTATTATATGACTGATATTCTCATTAATTAACTGAATATGAATGTACAAATTTTAAACTTACTCATTATTTCACGTCGCACGGTGAAAACGCATTCACTACCGTAGATATTTTTTGCGATTATGCAAAAATTACTGCGGTTGAGTAATTCATCTATTTTTTTAAATAGCTGAAAATTAATGCAAATTAAACACTACTAAAATTCTGACGATATCTACGAATTAGAAATTCCTTTTTTATTTAACAAATTCATTTTCTCTGGAGTGCATACCCGCACCATTTCCCATGGAAAATGGCTTGTATTCATAGGAAATTAAAAGGAATATTATAGTGATGAATGGCTCATATGTTGTAATCATTGGATAGATGAGATATTTTCCTTTATTATGAGACCAAATTCATTGGAACTTATGTGAAATGATATCTAGCTCTAACTACCTTAAATGATATTTAAGTCAGTTTACTTGTGGAACCACCTCAAGGTAGTTCGAGCGAGATATTTCCCTAGTCATAATGGAGACCATATTCGAATTTTATATTTTAATTTAAGCGTCTCTAAGATATGAAGTAAATATTGTTATATTAATGGCGCAAAAATATAGTTATATATGACATATAGTCTCAGTAATAAAATAAATATAACCACATAAGTCTCTATCTTGACTCATTTTTTCACGCGGTACCGTAAATCCCCTTCACAATAGAAAGCTTTTTTTGCAATTCTGTAAAAGGTTACTGCGGTGAGTAATTGATTAATTTTTATATATAGTTGCGAAAACATAAAAACCACACACCGTTAGTTTTTTGACGAAATCTAGATGCTATAAATTCCTAATTTTTTCAATATTCTCCCTCTGGAGCGCACAGCCGTAATCTATCCCATTTAAACAACACATATTTTTAGGCAAATTGTTCGAAAAGTTGCTCGGCAAGGGGTTGATATTTTGATATAATTAAAAAGATGAGTTTTTTCTTTCAAATGACGTCAAATTAATCAAATTGTAGGTGAATTGATTTATCGCTCAAACTATCTTAAACGCTTTTCAGTCAATACTGCTTACGTGAGGTCACCGAACCGCAAAAGCTTGAAATGCATCTCGAAAATCTAATCCACTCCCGTCTCTAAAACCCGTTGCGAAAAGCGTCCACACGGTCCGATTCGGTTATTTTTTTTCTTTCTCGCAGTTTTTTTTTTTCAACTTTCACCGTGCGTGAAGCGAACGAAGGGGGAAAGTCGTTTTCGCGTGCAAAAATAAAATATCACGCACATCTGTTCGCGGAGAGTTCAGTGAACACCGCACACGGCCGAAAAGGTTCGAAGTCCCCCATAAAAGGGGTTTTGTTTTGGTAACATTCCTCTCGGGGAAGATCGAAAAAACTGGATGCCACACCTGGCCCAAACAAGGATTTATGGATGCTGCAAACTCCACACCTGCTAAAACTTTCGATTCCCGTCGAGAGCGCGAATAAAAAATTCGCATTCATTTAGCGACGGGATGAAGTCTCACTAGTTCAAGGTCTGACTCTTTAACTACGGCCGAGGACGGTCGACCGGGGTATAGATGAGACGATCCCCTCATAATGAGACGATAGGTAGAAATCAATGATCAAACCATGCTCCACGCGTTTGGAAATTAATGATCACGGTGTTAACAGGGGAGTGTCACTTTAACATGAAGAGGGAACGACGTTTTCCGAAACAATTCTTAAAATGATCAGACTCACAATTCGAGGTTTCTGTTCCAGGGGTTTGGGTTGGCGCTGAGAACTAATACAACGATTTGCGCTAGGCTAAACGTTCGGTAGCCTGCCCTTAGGTAGACTACATTCTTATATGCTCACAACAGTCACGGTTCAGCTTTTTGTAAATATTTCACGTATTCCTCAAAACAACATGATCAAAAAGATAAGCTTCTTAACGTAATTCACACGAACTTCACACCAAATCGCCTTCACCTCGTTCAATCAAACAAGCAGGAGCAAGCTTAATGAAATAAAAGAGATATCGGATTCGCTAATTACAATGTGTCGCAAATATAATAAGAAACGAAGGAAATGATGGCTTTTTTGACCAAGGGTAAAAATATACTCCACAAAAATGACGACTTGGATTTAGCATTGATTATTTTGCCAATGCCGAGGACGTTGAGGATGATGGAAACGTCTTTTCACTGGAATAGATTAATGGCGGCGCCAGGTTTCTCTCCACCCATTCTCCGTTCACCATGAAATCTATTCCCGACCAACCAACCCACCTGCCCTTCGTGCCGCAAATGACCTCGGTTGTATTCGACTCACCGAAAAACACACCTAATAAACCAAAAACAGTGACAACACTGGACTGCTCATTATTAGACGCCTGATGGAGATTATTGCAGGGTTGCTAGAGAGCTGTTATTGTGAAATTACAGGACGTTTCCAGGTTTTCCAGGACTAAATATTCACTTTTCCAGGTGAAAATATCCATTATTTGTAAAGTGCGCATTTTACAAGAAGGCGAAAGAATAAAAGCAACACACGTTTTGGTATTCTGAGCGAGATATCACTTCACCTAGAATTTGACCATATTATCAAGAAAAACTCTCATATTTTCAACACTCAAAATACTAGCCCCTTGCCGAATTTATTTTCGAGCAATTTTCATAAAAATATAAGCTGTTTTGCACGGGATGGATTACGGCTGTGCACTCCAGAGGGAGAATATTGAAAAATAATTAGGGATTTCTAACACCACGATTTCGTCAAAAAAAACATTTTGTCATCTCTATGACTTTTCCAGGTATTCCAGGCATGAGAAACCCTGATTCGGGACCATTCATAAAAAATATTGTAAGCGAGAATAAATTGTCGTAAAATCCAGAAACTCTTTATCTTAGATTCTAATCTTAAGACGCAAAAAATACGTATCTGCGCATTATTCGGATGACGGCAAGCAGAGATATTTCGGAAAAATGATTGCAGGACAAATTACTGCAGAGAATTTTTATGTCTTCCTGGCTTTGGGGAAGATGAGCATCCCGCGATATTCTGAGGGCCCTCCTTTCTTTGTTTTCCTGCCAATACTCCCGAGCCTTAATCGGATTCCGCGCATAGGAAAAGTCTGCCTGACTGGACTAAATTTACCCTTATAAGCCCCCCAGAAGTAGTCCATGGCTTCTGGAGCTAATGTCACACTTAAGAGTTTTCTGTCAATAACTCTAATAGTATTTTCCATCTAATAAATTTTGTCTTCTAACCTGCATTTCTCAAGTGGCAATTGCGCACTCTTTAGTGAATAAAGTCAACGAAGGATTAGACATATCCTTTTGACTTTTTAATTCAATAACACCATTCCATTTAGAAAGTGGGTTTTTTTATTTTCATTGATGGTTATGGAAAACTCGTATACTAAAAAAATAAATGCATCTATATATTTCCAATCCTCCCTGAAACGCTGACATAAATAATAGGTGAATAAGTAAACCATAAATTTAATCCATGAAAACTAAAATTTTAAGACTAATATGGTATAGCATAAAAAATGATATGACAAATATGTTCGATGAGTAACAGCTTTCGGGCGTTCCTCTGCGTGATGTCCATTGCTGGAAACAGTTCCTCCAGCCATCCTGGCGTATTCAGGTTTGAAGGCAGACTTAAGACTTACTAAAGGCTTAAGACGCATCGCCACTACAGACCTGAAGACGCCAGCTGGATGGCAGGAGAAACTTTTGTCAGCAAAGGAAACTCGAAATCGGTTACTCATACCGCCAAATGCCATGAAAACCTCCAGATCAATTATGGTCGAAATTTATATTTTAAACTTGAACTGGTAATCATACAATTTTCTATGGGGGAAATAATTTTACTCATAGACCAAAGGAGACAAATCGCTTGGGGAACTATATAGTATACATGAAAAAGACTTGCGAAATGTTATCGATAGAGTCGAAAATCTCATCGTTTAACAGAAGATAAAAACTTTATAAAATTTCACTGACCTTTTTAATAAACGGCTATTTTAATCAAATTTTTAATAAACGGCTTTTAATAAACTATTGACTGTTTCATCCAACAGTGGACACCATCAGGTCATCAGGGATATTTGCTCTTAGATTTTCACGCCCTGTCTACTGGTAGAGATATGGTACTTGTTTCTTTTGTCTTTAAATCACCAGTTTTACTTGATGGGAGTGAGTAGTGATGGAAAAATGTCGGTTTTTCGAGCAATCGATTTTTAATCGAAATGAAAAGCTCGACTTTTCAACAAAAATCGAAATTTGAAACAAAAGATCGATTAATCGAAAAAATCGACGGTTATTTTTGAAAAAAATATAGTTGTTTGAAAAAAATGTTTATTATTCATTCGAAAAACGCTCATAATGCACATTTGAAAAGTATAAAAAATTCCTAAAAATGAACTATTTGTAGTAAAAATTTACAAATGCACGCAAATTAAAGTTTTGGGATCACCGCTGGGAACCATTCGGCTTCACTAAAATTTTTAAGAAAGATCAACTGATTGAGATGCTTTCTTGATAATCTAGGGCGTGCCTTTCCAATTTTACCGGCCTTACAGAAAAGTCTTTCACATGGGACGGATGACGTTATCATACTCAGCACTCTCATCGCCAAACGGTACGAAATGGTCAAGATCGAAGTAGAAAAATCGAGTTTGGATTGAAACTCGAAGATCATGACTCGATCTCGATTTCCTCGATATTTGACTATTAAAACTCGATTTTCGATTTTAATCGAATTCGATTTTAATCGAATTCGATTTTTCCATCACTAGGAGTGCGTTGTTGGGACGTTAACGGTGAGTATTGCCATTCCACAGCGGTTTACGTTTTGGATTAACGATAACGACAACGCGAAAGAATGAACCGTCATCCCACCCCAGGAGGAAACAAGGAACCTCCCGAGAATTTTCTCGGTTCCGCATTTCTGGAAGCTGTGAGACACTCCATCATAGAATTCTCGACGCCTGGGGACGCTTAAGAAAAGCACCGGTTAATGTCACCGTGATATGGTCTATGTCTCTCTTCCCCGATTCCCCATCTAAGCGCCGAAGGTTTTCTATTTCGGTTTCTTACCGCGGGGGCGTATTACGATTTCGAAACACGAGCATATCCCCGCGCGAGGAATATCCTCAAACCAAACAGGAAGCGTCGAATAAATTTGTCCCGTCCCGTCTCTCAAATTCTCCCACGATATCTTTCTGCGCAGAACGCGAAGCACTAAATCTTTATGGCAGCCGAATGTCACAGAGTCAGAAAGGCAGAAGAAGTAGGGGAAAATAGGTGTGGCTCGCACGGCTTTTTTTTCATTGAGTTATACTCACTCTCATCGGTCATAATCGGGCCTCGGGATTGCGCTCGGCCGTAATTCACTTTTTTGGATCCAACGAAGATGGCGCGAACGTCGGGCAAACAGGTACATGATGTGATGGAACTCAGCGGCATCACATCAAAGGTGGGCGTCAAAACTTTATACTGACCAATTATGGGCATAAATATATGAGGACGAGTGTTTAGTCGAGAATCTACTATATTGCACATAATTAAGGTTTTACCCGGGAGCAATAGAGATGTTATATTCATCGCGTGCTTTCTTCATCATTGAAAAGCATGGAATCGGTTACCTAACATTAAGCAATAATTAAAAGGAAACATCTTATGAAAAAAATAATTGCTCAGATAAGCTGGAAAGCCACCAAATAATAATAAGTCTCCCAAATTCCCCAAATATAGAACCAACTAATCCCGAGAAAAAATGACGTCGAATAAATAATATTATCTTATCAAGAAGGACGAAAGTAATCAAGAGTACGTCTCAAATTACAGTCGCGCTTCGCAAGCGTCGTCGGAAAAACAATAAAATGTTTATTTACGTGTGTCCTCAAATATTTAGTCCTAAATATTTCATCTAATGATTATGACTCTTAGAGAAATAGTATTGTGCTCGTGTTGAATGTACTTTCTTCACGTTAAAGCGATTCAGTATTAAATAATGTAGCTCAGTCAACAATAAATATCAAGCATGCAATGCTTTCGCAATTTTGCCAGCAAAGTCGCGTAACATGCCATACAATTTATTTATAAATGGCTAAGGAATAAAACCGAACCATTTGGTATTCATGTTCTAGCGGTTTATTGATACTGTGCAGCAACAACGTGAAAAACCTCCTGTAAGTAGATAGTTTGCCGTACAACTTTGCAGAAAGAAATAAGGACGGATAAAAACGGAAGCTTTTCCAACTTGAGATACATTTTTCTCGTGAGATACATTTTTTGAGATAAAGGTTACGTATGAACTAAAAATCACAATTAATGGTAATTAACTCAGTGAAAATGGAGAATTGAGCTAAATTTGAACAGCACCAGAGAGACCTCAGCAGATGACAGGGTAAAATAAATCCGCACATCGATGTTACCTTGCTGAAGTTTAGAGTTTCCTGACGCATCTCCGGACGCATTTACGTCTTATTTAAATGCATGAAACCAAGACACAGGCCTAATTAAGTTTCATTCTTCCATATGGGACTCGCGACATGTACATTTGCTTCATTATTTTGACCCGTCAATGATGGGTATCGCACCTTCAAACGCTACGCATAGTCATTATAGATATGAAAAGTTTCCAACAATGCGTCTAAGTTGCGAAGTGGGCATTCATCTCAAATACTTTACCAGATAGGTACTTCTTCCAAATCCGGGACATCGATTTTTCACATCAAGGGGCATCGACCCCTTACGAGGCCTCCTTGTGTTTGCAAAATTATAGGAGGGTCACATTGACTGCTAGCGAGCGCTGAGAAGGCAGCTAGAAATAGTAAACCGAATGCGGGAGAGAGAAAAGACAACAAGAAAAAAAAAGGTCAGAGACGCTCCGTGTTGCATGCTGGTTAGCACCCCTCGGAACATTCTCCCACCGCCCTAGAAAGAGAAAAATGGGTCACTGTCCCGTATAACTGATTAATTTTAATGTTAAAGAAATTCCGAGTCATGAAAATGCTTAGAAATGATCGGGGAGGATTAAAAACAAAAGCGAATCGGGATCTGATAAAAGATTTCTCAAGACAACAGCCACGCGAACACTAACTTCGAGCAACACAAACTCCTGGATACAAAGTAATAACGTTATCAGGATTTGATTCATTCCCGGCGAATGATACAGGTGAGGTCTTCATAAGGTTACCACCAAATGAGTGAGTCAACAGCTAGTGTTTCAAAGGCTGACTACACCACCGTCTTCGGAGAGATGCCATAACATTTTTTCAAAGACATCAACGCAAAGAACGTTTCTTACTGATAGAATAATTGGCCCAGATATGCTCAAGTAAAAGGATTTTCTTTTGAGGAAACTCCGTGGTTATGCATCACAAATATAGAAATATATTATAAAAATATTGGAGGGCAACAAACGTAAATACACCTCTTACCTAGCCCTGAAATTTTACGAACGTGTTAGTTAAAAGTACTATAGCAAAGGGGCTAGACACCATAATATGACAAGAATTACAACTGAGACATCTCTGGAGATAATTCTCTTCAATACAAAACTAGCGACTTCGAATGAGGAAGTATTAAAATCCTTCACACTCGTAAATTAATTTTCACGATAGAATCCCTTGAGAGTCATGTCTACTTAAAAAGACAGAAACATAGAAGTTGCAAATTCTGACCATAAATCTTGGGCCATTATGTAAAGACGCTGTCATAAACTCAATTTTCAAGGAGAGAAGAGCACGACTCGTTTCTCAAATGCCGAAAGAATGACTCCAGCGATTTAAAAAAAAATCACAATGGAATGCGAGGAGCAAGGACAAGCGACCCGGCAATTGAAGATGGGTTAAAAATTTAATCGCCTTAAATTTAAAATTACTTTCGTTCAGAGAAGAGAAAACACATGACGCACTATTATTTTCAACCCCATGGAGACCATCCGCTCGGACCAATCATACGAATCGCAGCCGTAACAGTGATTCGTCTAAAATTTTACGACGGTTTGAATTAGTGAATGCTGTGCGGGGAGGTTAAAAGGACAAGGGAAGAAGGGTTGAGCCAGCTGCTGTTACAATTGATGCAAGTGCGGCGGTCTTAAGGGAAAGAATGGTGTAGGATTTACTACTGACCCTGAAAATGTCGGAAGAGTGGAGTGACTTGTGCGGGGAGGGTTAATATGGAAGGTACGACTCTCGGTGACTGGAAAATGTACATATATCATCCACATGATGGTAGGGCTGGAAAACTATCCATAAAATAATCTATAAAACGAAAAAAGC
The DNA here is from genome assembly GCA_963573305.1 of Pyrrhosoma nymphula. Lineage (NCBI taxonomy): Eukaryota > Metazoa > Arthropoda > Insecta > Odonata > Coenagrionidae > Pyrrhosoma > Pyrrhosoma nymphula. The sequence continues at coordinate 120,534,240 of OY754331.1, read as the reverse complement.
AACACGTTAAGTATCTAAAATCAATAGGAGATATTAAAATTCCCTTGATATATATGACAATATCGATACATAAGACCGGTGGCATTAAAACATATCGTGGAATATGGCAATAGTGCCTCGAATATTCAATGAAAAACTGCATAAGAAAAATAATCGGAAAACTAATAAGAGAAAATTTGCAGTGGAAGACCAGAGAAAATTTATTTAAAAATATTGGAGAAGAGTTAAATAAAACTGCTGTGAATAGATATGTATTAGAAAGAATAAATGTACGCTCTGTGTGCAACACTTGAAGTAGTTTAGCTATTATTTTTAACTATTATTTTCCTTGAGCCAGAAGGCCCACAATGATATTTCACTCAGAACTGCAATAGGTACTATTAGGATGACCTAAGCCAAAGACCGCATAGGAAAATTTAGTTAGATTCCATTTTTAGGGCTCGCCAGATTCATTCCATTGTAAAAAAAAATATTCCAAAAACCTTTTTCCTCACAAAATTCATAACATTAACTAATTATGCTTATGCTTTGCAGCCCTAAACATTTTTCAAAGTAGGTGTAAAAAGATAGTGACCCTTGGTGCATAGGCAGTTAAGACGGAAGGAGGCTTCATTTGACATCTTTTTATACAAACTCAGCTGATTCACTGACGTCGTATGGGTCCAACAGGGTCCTGAAGAGGTTATAGTTGAACAGTGATATTGTTCCATCCAATGCTGGAAATTATCATCGCAAAAGCAATGTACCTATTACACGTCAAAATATGAAATTTGATCGTTATTGACGAATATACTTAATCACTGGATTGTACTTATTCAGTTATACTTTTTTTCACTATCATCTCCCCAATGTCCACATTAATATGCCTCAACTGGATAAATATATCCTTTGAGATCTTAGGTTGGCTGGCTATTTAAGGGGACTCGAACTACAACTGAAGTCATTTGCGCCATGAAGGTAGGTAGGTCGGTTACATTACATTAAAGTAATCTACTGTTTAAAGGTAGGTCTTAACGAAATTCAGAGAAAATCCTCCAGATTTTTACACGGGCAGGGATCTATCTACCTCCAGTATTTCCTTCTTTATCTCAGTGTACGTCCTATCATTCTTCATCCCAACCATAAAACCTATTCTCTTTCTATCAAATAGGTAGGTTAAAGTGGGATTATTTGGGGAACGCAGGAATGGTGGAGAGAGACCCATTGGCTTTCTATTAATAAAAGGTACCACGAGGACCACGGTTTAACATCCCATCCGACGGGCGGAGTACTGCGCTTGAAGTGGCTTCCACACGACACCCAAGTATGGACGAGGATTTCACTGAAAAATCTCCGCCACCGCCGGGAATGGAACACGGGACTTCGAGAACTTTCCCGTTGTAATTTCTTTCCTGATTTTCCTCGACATTAATCGCGCTTGGTGAAGCCAAACATTCCATGAGCATTCCCGTGCGATGAAAAAAAAAGTTGCAATTTCGGTGCACATCTTTGGCCGAACCCCTGGAGGCAATTGAAAGCGCCGATTTCGCGAATTGATCCCGGTGGTTATACGACGTTCCACATCCATTTTGGCCACTTCGACCCTTTAGTGACCCCATTAAGGCGGGGCAAGGAGAAGGAACGGCAGGAAAAAAAAAACTCGCAACTAATTTGTTAAGCGAGAAAATTCCTCTAAGCGGCGTCTGAATTCTGCGCCGCCCGGCGACTGGACGAAGGGAACCTTAAACTTCGGGAAATAACTCGCCGATCAGGCTCGATTTAATTAAAAGCGGAGGAATCGGCCCAAACTTTCCAAACTGATGCCAAAATACCTATTAAAGAATAGAAAAAAAGAAGTAATGGAACGCCTTGGTTGATGGCATTCCTTTAAGGCTAAGGTCAGCAACCTAGGCCCGGAAAATGAGTTTCCAAGTGAAATGTACGATAACGACTCACATTATAGCACAACACTGCTTTTGCGGCTTGCTTTGGGCAGTTTCCCCGTTTTTCGGGTCTCAGATGTGGTTAATAAAACGATGGCTAGCAGCGGTTTCAACCGAGCTTAACCTCTCAATATCGACACCAATATCTGGTGATTCGCCGCAACAATGGAAAAATGTGTGCGAATTCCAGTGACTTGAGATGTTTTGTTCATGAATTACCCTACACCGTATTATTCAGAAATTTTCTCACTAAATATGGCTCTTGATATCAAGCTCAAAAATTGATAATATATAATTAAATGCATCTGTTGACTAAAGGAAAGACCAGTTACAGGGAAAAGTTGAAATTTACAAAAAATAAAAAGAGAGAACTAATTATTTTTAGGCCTAATAAAAAAGACAAATATCGGTGAACTAAAAATTGACACGCGAGGTCATGGCAGAAATTTCTGTCTACAGAAAAAACGATTACTTATGATATATAATCAAGAATTGACACCAGTCCACACACCTTTTCTATTCTCAGCTTCTATGGACCTGCACTATAGTGATTGTAAATACAAGATACTAAAATGAATAGTATTTTAAGCAGACGTAAACAGTGTTCATTCAAAGACGTTTTAATATATATAATCTCATAAATTACCATCACAAAAAAAAGAAAACAAAAATTCTGTATAAGAACAGACATTTTACAAAGATCATTTCAAAGGGTTGGCTCTTGAGTTTTGGCAATTTATTTTAGCACTTTCACTAACAGATATCAAGGAGGTCTGAACCTGATTCAACCGATTACAAAATGTCTTAACCGAAAAATAAACACAGAAGAGACTGAAAAGGGTTATGCAACGTTTTATTTCGATAACACCGCAAACCAGTCGGATTAACAACATATTGCGGGAATAATTAAACCAAAAAGTATGATTGAAGTCACATCAATAACGTATACTCGGATGGCATCTATGAGTTTGCGCAACAAATAAAGTGCAAGGACGCATTCCAATCCCACACTGCCATATAAACTCAATTAAATGCCAATCAAAAACGCCTCCATCTCATTGCAAGCCTCGCTTTCACGTTAGAGTCACGACAGAGATTAACAGCAAAATGATTGCGTTCATCTTCAAGCGTCTTACTTTCAACAGGTAAGTGATGCTCGCCAAACAGATATGGTGCCGCACGTAACAGTCGTTATGAGGGAAATTCTTACGAGAGAGTTTCTTGAGCAAATGATGAGTAGGTACGTTCTGAAAGCATATTCACGCCGGGAATTTCCATGCGCATCCCAATGCATGGATTTATTTGCAGTCAAACGTACATTAGGTGAAGTACAGAAATTCTTGGCTGACTTATCAATTGCTTGAATGATTTAACTGGAAAAAGGCATCTCCACTTGCCCTGATTTGAAACTCTTGTGTCGTTTTAAACAAAGTCATGTTGTTGTTGCTCAATGCAACAGGTAAAGTTTGATTAAAAAGGCCAACTTTGCTTTAAAAATGAAATATCTCGGCTGATTTTGTTAATTCCGTCACCTAGGATGGGAACAAACAATTGCAAGTACCTACCCCTGAAATTCAACATAGTACGTCTTGAGTATCTGTCAAACTCCATCGAATTGAAACGTACTTATTCCGTAAGGTAAACAACCTTACCTTGCAAACCAAGAACGGTTTTCACTGTCAAAACATACATATAACTTGCTTTAAGAGGTAGAATACAATATGAATGAAATGCTTTTTTTTAATTGCTTGTCCACAAGCACCGTGTAAAGGAGCTTGCGTTGGTTCACGCAATACATTTCTTTTTATTTCCGCAACTCCAACTGTGTAGAGAAATTCCTCGAGCAAAATTCCATTCACACATGTCTCAAGCGGTTACCAAGAGGGAAAAGGAACAAAAGCTGAAAGGAAGGAATGAAATGCAAGATTCTTCAACGCTCGAGATGGCGCATCCATACTGATTATTGCCCTTCTCTCTCCAGCCCATCACTTTCAAAGTCGGAATAGAACGGGTGATAGCGCGCCATTCGGACGCAGTAGAAGGTTAATAAGATGCCGAGGGGGGGGATCGTACGGGGGGGGAGACGGGGTAATCCTCATTCGTCTACGTGCTACGCTTGGCAAAACATCGAAAGAAAGTCTTACCCGAGGCCGGCAAATGTGAGAAGAGGCGGACCTAACTTTATAAAGAACTACGCCACTTTAAATTCTCAACTCCGCGGGAACTTGCCGGCATACGTGTCGCAATCGCTACTCTTACCAGTCTTATCAAACCGACACATCTCCAAGGAGACGAGAGCGAGCGATCCTTGCGGTGAAGATACACCTACAACAATGCAAGGAGCGGTGCTATCTACTCGGGTGGGAGGCAAGGAATCACAAAGAGTCTTGGGAGGGGAAAGGAAACTGGAGAAGGAAAAGAGTTTCCAAAAATGTAGAAATTCAAAAATTTCAAATAAATTAATGTTTGCAAATCATTTCATCAAAAATTATTTGCACACTTTATGTACTTGATGATGATGTAGTGCTTCGAAACCCGGGTCGAATAAATCTTTATCTGAGGAAAATTGAAATTAACATTTCTACACCATGTTGAAATTCCACCAAATCACGCCTGATACCTCCCTTCTACTTCTAGTCTAGATACTAGCCTTCAACAAAGGCGCTGGCGTCACAAGAAAAGGAACTTTCCCATGCTCTAAATGAGCGACTCCATACATATCGACAAGCTAAGAACAGGTAGCCTATGCCCACCATCACCAATCTTCTGCGTGAGTGAATTCCGAAGATTCAGGCGATATGGTGTGGAATTTCAACATGATTAGGTTGAACAGTTAAAAAGCAATTTTCCACAAATTAAAATTAAAAAAAAGACTATTGCGACCTAAGTTTTCATGTTTTACACATCATCTTCAGGTAGATGTCAGGCTTTAGAAGAACTGAAGATAATGTGTAAAACATCGAAACCTAGGTCATAGTAAAGTCTTTTTTTTACTTTTGTTTGTGGAAAATTTCTTTTAACTCTTCAACTTTATCTTCTGGATGACAATGAAAACTACGGTTTTAGATAATATCCATCACTCCCATAAAACAATAACGCATAATTTTTTTTGAGAACTTGATAATTTTCATAAAAGATTCATCACAGCTATCCGGTTGGCTGGTTATTTGGGGAGACGACCGACAGTTTAGTTTACTGGCACCATTACGGATAGGTGGAATTGTCGGTAGGGATAAGTGAGCTGACGGCAGGGAAAGGGCAAGAGAATGGAAAGAAGGGTGGAGAGAAACCCGGCGTCGGCATTAGGCTGCTCTTAACGAAAGGTGCCAAGGGGACCACTGTGTAAACGTCACATCCTACGGACGGAGCACTGTACCCTGCTGGCCACATAGCATACAGTTTAAGGATCAGGGTTCCACAGACTGATCTCCCTTACTTCCGGACTTTGAACCCGAGACCACGGAATGGGAAACCAGTACTCCATCCACCAGACAAACACGATTTCTTGCACACTTACCTCCTCTGGGTTGGAAACCTTTGAAATTAAGGAGAACCATAAATAGGTTATGCGGGATATACGAAACAATCACAAAAGAACGGGTTTGTGAGTAAATAAATCAAAGACTGGACTCACCCTGCTACGTAGGAAGGATTGATCACAAATATAAAATTAAATGTGGAAAGCAGAAAACGGATATTTTGAAGCAATCTTTCCGAAATAGGGGCATAAAGGAGTGGGATGAGTTACCTACTTGAAGTAATTTTTGAGATATTTACCGCTAACTTTAAAATAAAAAAAAATGTTCCTCAATTTTATAATGGTTTATTTGGGAGTGATTTGAAAATTGCATGTATATGTTCAAATGTTTACTTTCATGTTACCACCAGGCGATCGCCTACTTGCAACGATTTGCATTAAATTGAATTAAATAAGGTCCCTCTCAGCTTGTTCTTTCTCACCGTATCAATCGACGAGAGAGGGGAACTGAAACATTTCTAGGCCATGGAGGGTGTCAATCAAAGGCTTTCGAGAGCCCACACACAAAAGAGTAGTGAAAAAGATCTTCTCGAAACCGATTCCTCGGATAAATGTGGGTCTTTTGTTTCGGAGAGCACGTTCGGAATCCCCAGCAAGGGAGAGAGAAAGAAGGATAGACGATGCAAGTTTCCACTCGACCCGGGTCTGATTAGATGCAATGGGGGTGAAGGGAAGTCAGTCGCCTTCCTCCGACCCATCTCCCGCATATAAACGCGCTTGAAACGTGCATTGGTCCACTTCCGTCATGGCCCTAAGAAGGGCCCGGAAGCACATGTTGAATGGGAAGAGTTAGCGAGGGGGGGTGTGGTAAGGGCGAGGGAACATGTCTTGAGTCTCCCCCCTCCCTTCCCGCAGTGTCACAGGAACACACACACCGATGAAGAATCGAAGATTCGAATCTTTCCCATGTGTACCCCAACAGAAGCCCCAACAGAAAATATCATTGTTTCATTGTTCCCTGGCGTTATTTCAGGACGATCCTGCATATTTCCACCGCATTCCTTCCCGAAACCAGAGGGAGAGTATGCAAGATGATGCTGAGAATTTCAATTTTTTTGTCTTACAATCATGAATACTGCATTGTGCCACCGCCATCTCCATAGCGGACACCACTATAAGTAAGTTGGCGACAGCGGAGAGACGCTTCGGAAGATTTTCATCAACAATAGAGTCGGCTGAACTCGAAATTTTCACAGGCTAAACTCGGTGAAAATTCATGGTGAGTGAATCGGTAAAAACAGCTTGGTAATTTCCACAGTATATTTATTAGCTGTCGAAAGGTTTCATTGCAAAGGAGAAATCATCAGTTGGTATACCTCATGATGTCGCTTTTGCGATGAAACCAGTCGATAATTAAATAAATGCATTGTGAAAATTGTATGAATGTAGGCTTTCCCGCGAATGGTGTGAAAACGGCGAATGACGTGAAAGTTACAAACATGAGTTGTTTTACTGATCCAATACAGTCGGCAATCTGAATATGTGACTAATCGGCACACACAAAAATAAGTTACTACTCGAAAAGTACAATCATTTGCGAGTAAAATTTCTAATCGTTTTTCATTAATCCATTTCTTATTACTCCTACAATGAAAAAAAATAACAATCAGTTGTTTTGTCGTTGACGAGAAAAGTTTGAAGCTGGTGGCCTATAGAAGGCTCACATTTAAGCAATTATTAAGCTTAAATACCTTATTACATATAAAAATAATTTATTCGACGGAATAGTATCCCATCAAGTTTTCAAGTAAAATACAAGTATGGCTAGAAACTATTATAAAATTTAATTGATATAGGTATTCAAACAAGCCATAATAATAAAGTACCTACATATTTACCGAGCAGTTCAGGACTAAGTTCATGACCAATATGTTAAATTTAAATCAGTTCTTCTTCGTCAAAACGGTTTCCTTTTGTCAATGCGGATACCGTGGACTGGAAGTGTTTCCAGGTGTTACTTGAGGGATCATCATTTTATAAAATGAAGCGACTTTGTTTAGTCCACAAAGTAAATTTCTTATTTCATTTATTAAGATCTCGATGAATTACTGTTAGTGAGCCAGAATGGTGGACGGAAAGCTTGATAAAATTTTGTTTTGAATTACAGTAAGTTTGGCTAATTGTATTCGTCAGATGCAATCTCAAGGCGTCTCCTTTGAAGGCATTAAACCATCACAACCATCAACAAACCACGATAACCTGAATCTCTGGGGAGCATTGGTTACAACCAACAAAATGTAATGATTTCTAGGGATGATTTAGTTAATGATGCGATTCTTTAGAAATTACAGCGGTGAGCAATTGATTATATTTTATAAATAGTTGAGAAAACATAAAAAAACTACAATCTGTTAGTTTTCACGAAATCGAGGTGATATAAATTCCTTTTTTTCAATATTCTCCCTCTGAAGCACACAGGCGTAATCTATCCCATGTGAAGCAGTTAATATTTTTATGCAAATTGCTCTCAAAGTAAATCGGCAAGGGGATAATATTTTTATATCATTGGAAATAAATGAGTTTTTTTCTTTAAAAAGAGGTCAGATTCATTAAATTCTAGGGAGAGAAATATTTCGCTCAAATTACCCTAAAGGCGGTGAGCTACTTACTGAGCTTTTTCGGAGCAGTGAAATATAGATGTTGGGGTCTTTTCCGGAATACCAGTGTCCCATTCCAAAACCCTTGAAAAGCTTATGCGCGTCTACTTAGCACTCAAGACGCAATTTATTTCACACCGCTTGCCAAAAAAATTTCAAAACGCTAATGAGTAAAAAACAAGACACGAGGGAATAAGGAAAACTTTTCCCCCAAAATGGATCGCCAAAAACGTCGTCAAAGGACGTTTTGGAGCGTGGAAAGCTATTTATGCTGATTATCAATCATTTTCGGAGCGATAAATAACTGGATCTTCTGCTAATAAATAATAAAAGCCTTAGCTCCAAAAACATAAATCATATTGAATTAATTATCAGATGCAAAAATATTGAAGACAAAGTCACTTAAGAACAAACTTTGCCAACTAAATTTCAATTATCGGCGAATTTAATAAGGTATAAAAGATGTTAATTTAAAATTTTCAATGCTGAAACTGTTCTGCTCACACCTATAATCTTAATCACAAAATAAATCATGATATTGCTAATATCAAATAAATAAACCAATATACTTCTAATAGGGCGAAACAATGTAATGATAACACTTTCGTCAGCATACAACGACAATTGTCATATTATTTAAGGTTGCCATCTTTCTAAGCGTGCTTGTGCTTCACATTCGTTATCAATGTTACATACATGTCGATGTAGTAACAGTGGCATCACCGCGAATCTCTCGAAAACTTGGATCTTTGGAATGCTCTTGCGTAAGAAAGTCTGAGGACTCATAATGCTGAATCATTCGGAAAAACTCAAACCGAGGAGAAACTGATTTGTTACAGCCGAAGCCATGAACTTAGAGGTATTTTAAGCCACACAATTAAAATAAAAAAATACCTTTTAGGCGGCCTATGTTAATGCAGCATCACAGGCGCGCGAAATATACGAATATAACAAGCCAAGTTCCCTCAATTACTGATTAGTTACGCATCTGCAGTCTCCAGATGGAATTACAGCGTGTAGATGTCAGCGATACCTAGCCTAGAAAGATGGGCCTTTTAGTTCGACCTCTTTCCACACATTTGAAAAACTTTTCACGAAACCGTTTTCTCCAAAGTTATTGCCTTGGAAGAACACACAAAATCTTAAAGAGTATACCCCACGGTGTTTCCTTACGATGACATAATCTTGGAGCGACGATTTGCATCACAAGGATACCGCAATCTCGCCTTTAACGTCAAGATTATCCAGTTGACGCAACCGGTTTCGGAGAATATTGCTCTATTTATGTTCCCTGAACCTTCACCTAAATTAAACATTTGATCGCTTTGGATATCAGAACAAATGTGATAATACACTACTTTGTTATGCATATCAATAGAAAGAACCCAACTGTCCCAAAAAAAAGGATAATGTCTTCGACGATAATCACAAAAAAGGGTTGTGTGGTCACAAAGTACGGCAACAGCAATAGTAGGCCGAATTCAGCATTGCAATATCTAGATCCCACCATTCACACTTCCAAAAGCATGGTCCAACCCAGGTGTACCAGACAGCCTTTGCACCTAAGAAATCCAACATCTTTGATTCGATTAAACGAAGGATTTACTAAAGCATAACCTATATTTGAACTAGGAACCATCAGGACATCAGCTCAACCCCCACTCCGTCCAAACTTACTTACCGCAACAAGGCATGTTGCTTTATTCCCCACGTGTTGTATCCCAAAAAGCCAAACAGATTCGTCTCAAAGGAGGATTTACCGATGCATAACCTGAATTTGAACTCAGGACCCTCTGAAAATCAACCAATTTCCCACTATTACCACTCACCGTCACTATTAAAGCCATTTAAGCTAGTTTACGTTCGCCCTAGCGATTTAATAACCTTAGAACACATAAAAACACAGAATATTTTCATGTGTATGTCATAGATTTCAACCCAGAATCCCAGAAACAGAGGAGCTAAATCCCTAATCGTTATACCCTAAATCACGACCATCAATTATGTTGATTTCTCACTTGTGATACTCCAGCTTTACCGCCCAGGTATTTTATATGAATGGGACGTCCAGATACAAAGCCTACATTTGATCCCAAGTTCCTAGGAACAGTAGCTGAGCTCTAAAACCTCAAACCATTTACAGCAGCCGTCACCATCATGTTTATTCAAGAAGAGGGGAAATGACAAGTAAATTTAAATTAAATATAAAAATCCAAATAGCCAACTAAAAGGAGAAAATTACACTCTTATGCATGAATTTAGGTCACCCAGGTGACCATCGATGGGGATAATTTAAATAGAAACCTCTCCCTGTCGATGGTAACCTGGGAGACCGAGATGCATACATAGGAATGAAACTTCCACAGCTATCACATGAAAATTTTGATTATTATTTAATTTAAACCATCACGTTAGGTTTCACTCGTCACCCATCAAAAAGAAGTACAGGCATCACACCTCCTCAAACCAACTGGGGAATTCGATTGCCGAGGAAAAAAAAGAGGGATTGTGTGGACCGCGAGCTAAAAGATGGCACTGTGCAGAGGATAGATGGGAAGCGGAATGATGGTTAGCGGAATGAGAGACAATTTCATCGAAAATTGCTATGAGCACCTGCGAGGCGGATGGGAAAAAGCAATTGGGCGGAAATGGCAGGGTAATGAAAGTACTTTAGGGAGACCACATGCAGCAGTCATCAAGGCCAGCCATTGTCGGGGCCAGTGGGTGGATGGGTAACGAAAAGGTGAAGGGCACCGAGGCCGAGGATGACGAAGAGACGTGGAGGGTGGACAAAAATTTCACCCTCCGTAGTAACGCAGACAAAATCATCAGATTCATGGTGCAACTAATACAAGGTGGGTCGTTGCACATCGAAAACGATTCGATACATCGTTTGGGTCGAACGTTGAGACGCAGTTTGGATTACATCAAGCGATAGCTAGGTACAGAGTGCATTGTGTGTGATACTCTCGTGTGGTATTTGTATTTAACAGCAATGCGAGGAAACATATGAGGGAAAAGAATTTCTTTAGACATCCCAATTGAGGCATCTGCACGGGCGAAGCGGGACCAGGTTTGCAGGAGAGAAGAAAATTGTGATGTTTAAAAATGGTAAGAATTTCAACTTCCAATTGTAAATAATGTGTTGCTAGGGTAATTTCGGCTGTAAAAAAGATTATTTCTTCAAACTACGCACTTACTAATTACTTCCGAACAAATATGTTGCACATCAGTACTTAAGGACGCCGATACCTACTAGACTTAATTCCGTCGTTGCTAAAAACTGAATGTTCTGAACTTTCATCATTCCTGAACGCTGATTCTCGAGTCGTCTGCTGCTCGTCTCATCCGGATGACGTCATTCACAGAACGGACTCATTTTGGTCACGGTAACGACCTATCTTGTATTAGTAGTATGTACCACGATAATAATGTGGTAACAATTGGTAATAATTTGAGAAGAGACAAACTTATTACACACATTCTTGGACATAACAGCCTCCTGGAATATAATGGAAAGAACAATGAATGAGAAGAATTACTAAGGAACAATGGAATAAATGACATACATTATGAAGGATGTCAAAATGAGGGATTATGAAGGAGTGAAGCGTTTGGCTGAGTTGTGAGTTGATCTTCTGATTGATGTTTGCTGCTAGACGATTCTGAATAATATAAAGCATTAATTATTTAGCCATAGCATTTTGACTACCTAAATATTTTTTGTCTGCATTTTCCTACAGCAAGAAAACCAAGCTCAAAGCCAATCTTTTTTTCTGACGACGTGGGAGAGAATTTGCCAACTCCCAAAGTACCTACTAAATGACATTGCATCATAAACATGGGAAAAGGCAATTTAGACGGCCAAAATTACGGGATAAAAATTTATTCTTTTTCCCAATAACCATGAGGAATCGTTAAATCAGTCACTATCACTAAAGAAACCGGTTGATATTACGTAAGTAAATAAAGTTAGCCGCATCTCTGATGAGCTTTCTGTTTTACTTACCTTAACGCCTCGTCTCTAATTTCTGATTAGCTTTTAGAGATATTAATACATCAGTGCATACATCAATATGCTTCATCCATTACTACACGCTGGCCACTAGGTATTTATCTACAAAAATGCTCACAAAATGTGTATTAGGCAATGTTTGGGGAAAATTTACCCCCTGCCACACATCGTTGGAGTGCCTTACATAGTCATACGTATACGTACATGAAATTACTATCGGAATGAAAGGGAAGGAGAGGAAGGCGAGGAATCGGAGAAGACAAAGTAACAGAGAGAGATAAATACAGAGAGAATAAGGTAGAATAGCTAGACAAGTCCTTCGCGTGGAGAAGGAGGGAAGAACACAATAGGCCGGTATCGCGGGGAAGAAGGGGAGCCCTAAAAAGATCTCTCCTAATAGATAAGGCGGCCATTACATCCCTTTCGTCTTTCCTCCGCGAGGAGGATGTGTTTACCAATGCACAACACTGAGGCCTCCTTCCCCGTCCAACTTCAAGACGCGTTCCAACTGTAGTTGTCACTTTTATTTCCGAAACTGGTATGAAATTCACTACGAATGAATAAAAACAAGACTTTTTTTTAACGTCAACGCCATTGAAGTAGGTATACCGCCAGGCTAGGTTTACCAAACGTGGAACTCATGCAAATTTTTAATGCAAACTTATGCAACTTTTTCACGTGAAATTTGTTATTATAAAAAAGACGGTACACTAAAGTAACTACGTTTGCCTGCCCGGCCTCTGCTTGCTCCAATATTCCCAACCGCTAGTACAGCTATAATACTTTCTTGATGATAGCCTCTCTATCTAGTGGTAATAACTGCAATTACCATTCCTCATGAATGGCGGAAAAAAGGCTTAAAACCTGATTTTTTGAGTCTGAATTTCCCAGTATAATTTTTTATAAAAATATTTGCGGGGGCATGTGTACTCCCCCCCCGGGTAGTTTTCGGAAAAAAGGAAATTGTGGCCGAAAATATGTTACGAGAGTTGAAAAAACTGCCCATTCTAAGAGCTACGACTTTGAAATGGAGCGCAATTCCGTATTACAAACATTCTGAATTTAAAAATTAAACTACACACGATAAAAGATTATTCTGGATTACTAGAAGATAGATATACAAATGATTTTATTTTGTGAGACAAGAAAGATTCTTCCGCCTTAATCAGAAATCTAGTGGCGACACGGGAACGCTCATTTATGACTCATAAGAATGTATATCAATTTTGCTCATGGCAGAATGAAAATCATACAGACATGACCTTCACATCGTTAGGTAAGAGCGAGGTTATCATATGACAACTTTCACATTATTCACCTAGTAAAAGCTATACATAAATATTTGAAAGACCCCTAAAAACGATGAAATGGATATACAGATTAAATATTCTGTTCCATCGAGGCGAGAAAAGCCCTTGAAAGAAAATAACACAAATTTAGTCAAGCATGTATCTTTTTTTTCAGATTTCTTCTCATTCACATCAGATGGATGTTACATCAAAATGGTGGACTGAATTTACGTGGATGTAGAAAAAAAATGAAATTCATTTCAGAACACACAAAATTATAAAGAATTTAAGAGGTTCTAATGATTACAGGCCATCTCACGTGGAGATAATTCGGAAATAACATATCCTCAGCATAGCTGCATTGGATGAAGAAATGAAAACATGGAGAATATCATCCAGTACCATAATGATTCGCATTAACTAATTATTTTGAAATGGTATTCACCAAAAAGGCATACACTTATTTAAAGCAGCAGTAGTATTTCAATAATAACATCGGCCTATTTAAACATATTGCAATTTGGCAGTCTGATGAACAAATGAGTCCAGCAAAGATTTTTTAGATGCACGCAAGTATACGCTTTACGGCACACAGGCTTACGTTGAAGTTCTCATACAGCAAGTACGGAGCGTGCGTTCTCTTTTTTTTCTCTCCTCATCGTCCGGGCGGAAACAATTGAAGCGCGAATAGGCGCACGGACTCATTGCCAAACAGGCCACGGAGGAAGGTCTGGCAATAAAGATAGGAGACCGAACAAAAGGTCTCTAATCTCGTAATTCACCAGAAAAAAACCTCAACCCATCATAAAACAAGCCGGTTTCCGGAAATTGCCCGCAGAACACACAATTCCTCCCAAACACACACATATATGCAGGCACACTCCTTATCGAACCACCAGACTCCAGCATACATCTTGTTAGTTAGAGCTACTCATTTCATATGATGGAAAAGCATTCAACTCCTTCGTAAGGGTATTGTCGTCTTGATATCTATTTAGCATTAATATCTAGGGTAAGGATGATTTCTGAATAAAATAAATACCTCGATCAGTTCACAAACAATTTAACATCAAATGTTATATTTCAAACTTTTACACAAGCCAAAAATAGTATGTAAAATTTGAAAAATAAAATTTTGAAACGTAAAATCACAAAGTGTCTTCATAAAAAATAAATTTCAACTTGCAACCAGGTCTCCAACTGATAGATAGCTACTATCTAGGTAGTAAACACTATGAATTGAAAATAATCATGATTTTCAAGGTTTTACGGGTAATAAAGCACAAAATGACTTCGCATCAACAAATAGAGATAGATGTAGCATCAACAAATATAGAAATAATAACAAAACAAATATATAAAGTTTCAAATATTAGCCGCCTGAACCTTTAAAACTACTACATGGTTGTTACAACCTGGGTATGGATATTATGTTGCTTGTGATCTTTATGAAGTATTTTCATTCAAACAGGTCCACCAAACAATGTCACAGGACGTCATTGTTCTCATCACAAGTTCATTGACGAGTTATTGAGGTCCCTTCATATTTGCAAAATATCAGCAAATACTGCTAGCCAGAATAACTTATTATACTACATTAGGGAGACATATAAGGTCCTTTCCTATTGATAAAAAGTGCTATTAAAAAGGTTGAGAATATTTATTATCAAGATTTTATGCATAAGTTATGAAACAGCTATCCAGGTTTATTGTGTCTATCTGGAAATGTTTTTAATTTTTTAATGTGCTGCCAAAAGCTAAAAGCACTCAGTTTTCTCAAGCTATAAAAAATGAAGGACTAACGAGATGAATACCAACAGCACGTTACTGCATTGATCGCGAAAATTGATACGATGCGATTGCGATGAACTAAATGGGACAAGAATTAGAAAATATTCACAGTACTCTGATGCAGTGAAAACTTAGTTAATGTGCCACTAAAACCTCATTTATTGATGTTAAAATATTTCACAAATTGCGATTTTAATTGTCCTTTAATTAAAATAATTGTAATATATTCCGCAACCATGCAATACCGGATTTCGTCTCGGTATATCTCAGTATAGAAAAAGAAAGTCGAGGTAGGTTGTATATCTCACGTACTTACGTTCTTACCTTCGCCCCATTATTTCTCCACTCACTTCCCTTCTAATTTGAAGACATTCACACATTTTCAAATCATTCCATTGATACAACATTATTAACCTATTTCGGATATTACAAAATGTCCCGTCGGTATCACTTCAATAACACACTAAGTGCTCTCAAGTAAGGCTCGGAATTGCCGTGCAAATCTCCATCGGGATGCTAACCCGGTACATCGAGATGGGAAGCCAGTAGTCGATTCACCACACCGATCTGAACTCCCCAGTTGTAATGCGTTCATGCGCATTGCAACACCTACCGCATGGCTAAGAGATATATGGCATGAAAGACGACGCATCAATTGTATTCCGAGCGGCACTCATATAAGGAATACAGGATGGGAGGACAAAACTCAGGAGAGAGACATATAGAGATGATACGACGTAATGGTTGGGAAAAGTGGCGAACAATAAAATAAAAAGAAAAGCCAAGAGGAGTTTTTCATTTCTCTTCCACCATCAAACCCCATCCACGCAATAAAAAGATATAAAATAATAGAAAGGGAGATTTGGATGAGCTTCCTTCCTCCTCCCTTAATATACGGTGTCTCCACCTTTCTCCCTTTCTCGCGGCTCGGAGAACAATCGAAGGTTGAGAGGTAGAACGTACGCTTGAGGCCCCCAAGATGGCAACGAAACCATTACTTTCTCCTCGTCGAAGAAAGGAGGGAGATTATGAGATGGGGTGGGTGGAGATATTGCGAGGGGAAGGGGGGAACAAATGGGTAGGGGGAGATGCGGTTCAAGAGTTTGTTGCTTATTGGGGAGAGGTGAACGACAATTGAGCACCAGTATCGCATGGAGAGTGGGTTGACAAGGAGAGGACGTCATTGTTGCTGGAGGAAACCCGGCGTTGGCATTCATTCATTCATAAAAGTAATCTACTGGTTAAACGTAGGTTTTAATGGAAGTCATAAAAAATCCTCCATATTTTTACACGTGCAGGACTCTATCTACCTATAAAATTCCATCTCAGCGTACGCTCTACCCTTCTTCATTCCATCTATAACCCCGCTTACCCAACATTCTCCTCCCTATTACAGCCTATAGCAACCTTTTCCCCCTCATAACTTCTTCCAACTTTGCTCCCCCACCCCATCTGATTCAGAAGTTTCCTCTCCTCAACCACCATACCAAGCACTTCCTCATTTTTCTTCCTTTTCCGTACATAGTACCTTCTCCATCCTCCTTCACACCCACATCCCGAACGCCTGTAGTATTCTCGTCCTCCTTTCTCAAGAGTCCACATTTCCGCACGATACAACGCTACACTTCATATCAAGCTCTTCACCATCCTCTTCTTTATATCCTAACCTAAGGACCCAGTCATCAACCCCCTTTCTATTACTAAACGTTTCCTTCGCTAACGCTATTCTCCACCTCGTCTCTTTGCTAATATGGCGTTGGTGTTAGCTACCCCCAAAAAGACCCTATAGGGAAGCATCAAGGAGTCCTCATTTTCACTGAGATCGAAAGAAAAGGTGGGCAGGTTGGTGGTAAGGGAAGGGTTATACCGGGAATTGAGAATGGGTGGATTCAGGGCCGGAAGAAGCTATTTTACAAAATTATAATTTATTTTACAAAGAGCAAAATTTCACTTGGCCGTCCCCAATGAAGAATTCATTTACCATTTGCGATTTCTGAAACCGCGCGATTATTTGAGGGATACTCTGGGGTTTATGAGCGATCCTCTTTAACATTTAGATTTTCGTTTCCGCCAGGAACTAAATTTTTAATCAATAAGTCGTCTTCAAGTTTCGTGTTGCATGAGGAAAAGAGTTTTTAGGGATTAATTACGTTACCCATATTTCTTGTTGGTGGGTGTAATTCCAAACGTGAATTGCATTGCATTTTCATCCACAGTTTATTTCAATTGGTTGGTGAAAATAATGCTAATGAAAGAAATTTTTAATCCGTAGGTATTGTGTTCTTAAGTAAGTTAAAGAGTGCCAGTAACTTTTACGATGCACTAATGAAGATCATTTTGGATGAAAGTGCAAGCTGGAGGTTAGTAACGATTACCGATTTTCATATTTTTCTGTCCCCATGACACACTACTTTTTCTTTTTTCATTTCTGGTTTCATTTTCAGTAACAAGTCGCAGACTGGCCGCCCCTACGACCGGCTGCCAGTGGCTTTCGCCCACGTTGCCTACGCCTTGGGCCGGCACTGCGGTGGAGGTAAACACGTTGTCGGCATTTGCCCTACTCTTAATGATGGGCAGCAAAGGTTCACACAGTTTAACGTCCCATCCGAAGGACGGAGTACGTGTAGTGCCCTGCACATTGCACCCAAGATCGGGATTCTGTGGAAAAATTTTCACCACCGCCAGGATTCCAACCCGGGGTCCTTATACTTGTTGCTCACGGTAAAATTTTCCATAAAAGATGTATAAAAAATGTTATTGAAAGTTTTATGAATCGCACGTAAACCGTACTTGCTTGCTCGCGGTCAAAATATTCACACGGTTCAACTGCAATGTCCTGCCATCTATGAGACGCTTTGCAAACACGTGAAGTGATAAATGCACTCTCTTTTGGATTACTGTTAGGTTAAAAACTATATGTATTGTTTATTTACTTACTTTCTGATCACACTCAACGGTGCTAAGGCTCTCTAACGCATGCTTCTAACAAGAAGGATACTGCCTCAACGTTCCATGAACTTCCAGCCATGTTTGTTTACTTTTTCCTTGTTTGGTTTCCAATGGATACGAGATTATTATCAACGCGATGAGCGGAACGTCTCATCGATTGTTGCATAAAACGGTTTAATGGAAATAGAACCTGTCCTAATCCATAAAACATTTTATAAAACTACGTTTTATAAAACGGTTTTATCGTTAGCAAGGAAAAAGGTAAAATGTTTTATAAAATTAGTCAATTTTATAAAACATTTTACCGAAAATTTTACCATGAGCAACATGCTTTAGGATGGGAAGTCAGTACCTACTCTAGCCATCACAAGAACCCCATCCCACAGGGGTTCGAAAATTGGGGAGTGGTGTGGTTAGGACAAGAGTAGGTTAGGGGAAGGGTCCAATGAGGACCCAACATGAGACTCCTCTTGCCATCAGAGATGACAATGGACAATGAGGACTCTCCTTGTAACATCACGCCGGAACTGTTAAGGAGGGTGTCTTTAAAAAGCCATCACGTCGCATCTGGAGGCCCTTTTTTAGCCAGCGCTCCTCGCTTCCATGATCAATGCATGCGCGAGAGGTTGTTCCATGCACTGCGATTCTGAATCTGCGAATGGTGATGATAGCAGTGGAGTTAAATATCTCTCGAATTAAGCGGGAAATAGGAGCGATAGTTATAACTGATGCAATCCACCGATTGAATTCACTTGTTTTTTTTTTTTAATTGACCATTTAAAAAAAGACATTTATAACGCTAACCATGAGCTAACGTCTTCGAAATTATATTCATTTTATAGTCTATATTTGGTATCCATGAGAATTCTATCTAAATAAGTATAGCGTGACACTAAAGATTAAGGTTACTTGACAAATATACTTCTCAGTCATTACTATTACCACCTTCGAACAGCCAAGCGCAGCGCTACTTCAGATAAACGAATTCCGGTTGCATCCTCAGGAATAAGGGTCGTTACTCCTGAAGATGCCGCCTGCATTAATAGCGAAAGCTCGAGATCAACAAACAACGACGCAACAGAACCCGAAATCTATTTCAGAAGCCAGAATGTGAATTAAGGTGGTTCTACCGTAGAATGACTTTAACACCATTTCATTCATATTCTGTCCACTTATAGAAAAACATGTCCTCCATCTGATATTAACAACAAAATGTAACCTTACCATGCTATTTTTCTCGCAAATTGAACTTGAAATTGTGTAGTATTATTAATGGGAAAATAGTAGAAACAAGGGGAAAAATATTATTTTTCCATGCAATACAAATGCAGTTTTCACGGAAAACTGCCTATAATAAGCGATAACTCCCTGTAAATCAAGTAATAATCAAATTTATGCATCTTACCGTCTTGTTTTTCATGTTATTAGCTAATTACTGCGATAATTGAAGTCAAAATGTGGTAATTCCATAGAAATGGCGCCGCAGTCACCCTATATGGCTATTAAAGTGTTCATAAAAAATATATTCGAGGAATAATCTGCAAATATTGTTGCATAGTTATGGTTTTCAATAGTTAACGCATGTCACCAGCGAAAACAGGATTTTTTAAACCAGATACACAAAATGTTGGATTTTAGTATTTGTTTTGACTCACAAAGTCGCATAGGAACCTCCTTAATAAAACAACACTGAAGTGATTTCACGATGTGATAAGATGGTGTCATTTCGAGGGCGGTGAAAATGAGTGTGGTAAGGAATTTGAGAGGGAGTGTGCCGACGGCAAAGGAGAAATATAATTCGGAGATAGGATTGAGGGATTCACTCATTGTCAGACAAGCGGAAGACAAATGAAAAGTAGGCGGAGATCAAGAATGTATTTTGCAATCAGAGCGTGGCGGACGGCGAGGTCCGGTTAAAAGGTGACCGCCAAAAAACGGACTCGGGGCGGGCCATGCGGATGTTTTGAACGCAGGTTCAGAACTGACCGGAATAATTTCCTGCATTACTTACGGCAGTGTGGCGACTGACCAGGATATCACATAATGGGATTATCATTCGAATGCTTTTTTCGATATTATACCGTTGAAATAAAATTTTCAAAGGTTTTCATGATTTACGGAGTTGCTTCGAACTAATCGTTAGGCCTAATAACCGAATAACTAATCGCACAAAGTTGCATTTTTTTCTGTTTCCGCAAAATTTCTCACTTAAGTGGAGTAAAAAGTGGAAAATTACGTCTTTTTTCGTAGTTCAACTCCGCCACCCAGGCGGGGTGACCATCTTCGGCTCCCAAATGGTGAACTGCCGGTCTATTTATTTGATTTATCCGCTCTTTCGACTCTTGATCCGTATATTTCGACTCTTGATCCGTTTCATTTGGCTCCGCATTTCATTAGTTCCATCTCACCCGTCGTTAGGAACGTGAAATGGAGCCACCATCGGACCTAGGCCGATCGGTGAGCCGTTCATTAAGAAACGGATCTCCCGCCTTCCCGTAAAGTCATTAAAAAGGTGAGATTACAAAATAGATAACCCCCCCCCCCTGATGCACTGGGTCTAAAACGAATGAAAAGCAATCGAAAATAGCGAATGGAAAGCACCCTACAATAGTTTGTTGACTACTGGCGATATTTCCACAGCGATATCCCGCGTAACATAATAATCAAACAACAAACTTTGTTGACTCCCTCCGCGACCACCCTCCTCGCGATAATCTCGCCACAACAAGACGCTTGGATCACGATGGAGCGAGAGATCTAGGAATATCCTCAACATAAAAATGTGCAGGCGAGACATGATGCTTCGTCCAACGCCATAACGACAGCATGAGATGAATGTACAAGAACCTAAGTTTAGATTGATGATTGCAAGCCAACGCGAGATGGAGGCCAATTACAAATTAAATCTAACATCACACGGGTTGAAAGGACCGATCCAGAGAACAATCGAATGAAAATTCAAATCTGATTTTTACAGACACGCCAGTGAAAGTTAATTATAAAAAAAGAATTGTCGCAACCAACAACGGCAAGGGATGTAGGTGGGTTAAAAAAAAAGAAGAATGAGAGGGGGTCAAAGCCTTAAAAAATTCACGGGCACGGACAAGGGCTCTTAAGGAATTATTAATTAAACAGGCACAAACACATATGCGACAACGACGCATAAGGGAGGCGCTTCCTGTCCAATGCGCCCAATTAAGGATTCCTCGCACCTGCCGCGTGACGTCACAATCAATCAAGTCGCTGCTGCTGCGCAACCCGAGCCACGTGCACATTTCAGAAGCTAAAATTTAAAAAAAAACACAAAGGCCGAGCGAAATCTCCACAACTAAGGGGATTATAGGCCGGGAAACGAAAGGGTCTAGACTGTAGAACGTCAGACACCTTTTCATAAACAGATGAATCATACTTATCCGAATTGCAAGCCAACACGAGATGGATTTGAAATAATTTGAAAATGAAATAATCTGTTCGCCCTTATCCACCCAAACAAAAAAAACCTAACGCGGAAGCGATCTATGTCTAAAATGTACGCATAATTAATGTTGATACTCTTCCTTCGTCGAAACAATTAAAAGCATTTATACCAGCGAAAGAATTTTTTCATACCAAGTCATACCAAGAAAATAAAGGGAAATTAGTGCCTTTAGAATGCCTACCTATCGCAGGAAATTTATAAACAATGCAGCACTTAAAAACTTATTATATAATTAATGTTACCCACTACGAAAATGGAATGGTTGATCAAAATAATGGAGTCTACACAAAGATTTTACTTCTCTCGATTCTTGAAATAACTAACTGTAAGAATAACTCGAAAACCATTGACGTAAAATTACCAAATTATTTTTAATGATAAAGATATACTGCGTTGATTTTGCATTCGACGGTCAACAATTCAGGTGGATCACAGATTCCGTCATGACAACGATGGTAGAGGTCCTCGAAACGTCGGTACCTGAACTCCTGACCCGGTTGGAAAACCCTTAAGAGTTTACTGGTATGTGGTTTGTATGTTTTCTCAGTCTTTTTTTAATAAAGTAATTATTCATCATAACACTTTATAAAATCGTAAAAAAAACATTCAGTTGTGGCAAGTCGTTTTCAGCGTTTAGCGTGAAACAAATTAGTCCATTTTTTAGCGTCGGACGGTGTGCACAAATAAGAAACACCTAGTTTCAGTTTTCTTTATTCCAAACTTCTTTTTATTCCTGCAGAGCCGCTTCCAGACCGCTCTCCTACTCCCCTAACAACCCATCTCTCTCTCCAAAACAAAACCTTCGCAACCAAACATTTTAACAATTAAACATTTGTACACTAAGATAAATTAAAATATTTTAACAAAAACTATTCCAAATTAAACAAATTAAAGACAAATACTGTGGTACGGTTAAAACGGTACAATTTGAAGACTCAAAATGTAAGTATATCTGGTTAATTACCGAGAACCTAAAGACATAAAAACAAAGTTTTATCGCGTCTTTCATGTAATCATATTTACTTCGCGCTTCTTATTACTACTTAAAGTTTTCAGTGAACTTAGAATTTTGGCCTTTATTACGAATGGTGATAAACCTCGCTAAAATACCTTCAAAGCACAAAAAAAAACTCAATAGATACGTGCTGAGTGTGAGGAAACGAAATTTAAAACTTACTCGATGAAAAAAAATAAGAAACGCAGCTCCATGAAAAAGTTTAAAGGGGCGCTTCATGTCCACTTCATTAACAGCCCGGTGGGAGTGTCTCCGGAAGAAAATTATGGATCACGCACTTCCGGAGCCTGAGACACATGATAATCCCATCCGAAGAGAGTGAGTTAAGGCGTAGAGGGAGCCAGAGGGCATTGCGTCATGCACTGTATTTTGATTCAAAATACAACGACCATCAACCAACCATCGTTCGGCAACTTAGTTAGAAAGATGAAATTTCTTTTCCCCCCCTACACTTCACTATAAAGCGCAAATATTTCAAACCAAAACATGAATACACTCTTAAGGTCACACATGGGTGGATACCCAGGGGGGAGCGTATGATATTTATGCTGTATACTGTGTTCTAAACTAGGTCTATTTATTTTCTCTTAAAGAGAACGCATTGTATTTTCACGGTGTTCATTCTGTTCACAATTTCCCTCGAGCGCAAATAATTCAAACGAAACCAGGAAATTCTTACCCGTTGGCTAGACGTAGGCCTATTTGGCTTGACATGGGCAACCAGGGGTGGTGGGGAGGGGCAAAATATGGTATTTATGTCGTATGCGATATGCAGAAAATAAGTTTCTCTAAAAATGGACGCTTCTGATATATACCTACTACATAGGTACATACGCGATTGTATCGTTGCGCTGTTCATAGAACTATTTGTCTGCATTATAGTATTGATCATAGAAACAAACAAAAATATAACTGACTCCGTCTATTCTGATTAATATGCTTGCGTAGGAATTCTACGAAATTTTCGAAAAAAGGAAACGACTGTCGCGTTCCTAAAAACAAAAGCTGAAACTGAAGGAACATGATCATGAACATCGAAGAATTTCTGCAAAAAATGGAAAGTTTATAGAAGCTAGTTGAAATTCCATTGCACATTTTTTATATTAAGATTATAAAACGTTTGTGCGTATTTAAAACAGGCTTTTTAAAATACCTACAAAGTATATATTCAGAGCAAATATTAGGCATGCTTCTTTCATCGCATAATCAAATACAATTATTGTAGACCGAAAATAATCTCTAGACGGCATACGCCATGAATACCCGAGGCAGTGATTAGTTGGAAAATCATGAAGTGTCTCTGAATAGCACATTTACGTCCAACCAAGTATAATTTTTCATAACCCTACACATGGATTTCTACGGTCGTAAACCTCGGGTTTTTACATGCCTGCCAGACTATACTTTTAGCGAACAAAAACGCAAAAAATGAGGCGAAATAAAATTATCTTAATATTCAAAGCGCCTATGCTTTGATTCAGTCAGGAACAAAAAAAAACCCGCGTCATAATCAATCCAGAATGTCATATACGGTTAGTTTCGGGGAACACCGTTGTTTCCTGGGAGGACCAGAAGAAAATTTACCGTTATACGGGCAGGTTAACAATGTATCAAAATGGCGAACGGCCGGTAACGTAACAATGAAATCGATTTAATTTTAAACGCCAACTAGAGAGCCTCGCTCTCTATCTGGCAATGGTCTCCACGGCTCTTTATTCATAAAACATTGCTGCAAACATAGCACGAATTTCTTTATTGCTAATAACGCTAAGGAGACGATGTCAACACCGATATCATGAGATTCGAATGAAAAGAGCAGTTGATAAATAAAAACATTATAGATACATATGGATCTTAAACTTTGTTCTCACAAAAATATACACAGCGGCACCATCACACTAGTATCCAATTATTTTACACAACCAATACTCTAGATACGATCATTTATTTGCAGTAGAAATATCTCTGCTATCCTTGGTACCGTGCTATGTATATTCATCAAATATAAAATGGAATTGCACAATCACCCCTTTGGGTAGTACGGTACCAACAGTATAACACGCATCACAAGAGTTCTCGTAAGGAAACAGTTGCAATTACCACTTTATACGCAATAATGAACGAACGCACGCTACCGCTATTTAACAATTACGTGAGCGACGGAGCGAGTAATTACTTGAGACTGACGTTCTTTAAAAATATTTTAAAATTGGAATGAAAAATTGAATTGGGCGTTGGTGGAGGGGGAATGAGAAAAATTGCCTCACGAGGGGAGAAATCCTTTCATGCGTTGCAGAGTTGGCGCCCGGAGAAAGAAAAAAAGTAACAGACGCACAGATTTTCGTAACTTCCGCCAGCACTACGGCGACGCGGTGGCGTCTGGAATCGCAGTTGCCGTTGAAATTGTCAGGCGTGACAGTGAAATAACGGGTACGAAGAGCAACTTCATACTTCCGCTGGCAAGATTACCCCAGGATACAGCTCTACTACACATCTTACGATTATCCGAGCATCTGAAAGACCTTGAGTTCACGTACAAACAGGCACAAATGCGTTATTGAAAAAAACAGCGGAAATGCTAATATTATCAA
Source organism: Pyrrhosoma nymphula (assembly GCA_963573305.1). Taxonomy (NCBI): domain Eukaryota; kingdom Metazoa; phylum Arthropoda; class Insecta; order Odonata; family Coenagrionidae; genus Pyrrhosoma; species Pyrrhosoma nymphula. Next base: position 120,509,055 of record OY754331.1, on the reverse strand, counting down.
TCAATGATCTACAGGGAAAGCAAAGAAGGGAAATGAATAAATATGAATTAAAAAAGGCACTGTTGTGTCCTTTCATTTCTCTGGACAAAATAACAGATTTGTGGGAAGATTTTCAGATGAAAAAGTAAAAGAGAGGTGCTATTTCGCACTCGTCCGGCCACACCTTGAATATGCAGCAAGCATATGGGATCCGGTGCAGAAAGACTTAATTCGGGAACTTAATAAAATACAAAGGAAAGCTGCGCGATTCGTCAAAAACTGCTACGGGCGTACAGACAGCGTTACGCAGATGTTAAACGAATTAGGATGGGAGTCGCTAGAGACTCGGAGGCTCCGCGCTAGGCTTAGATTGCTTGAACAATTGGGTATTTTCCAAAATTTTAAATTTAAGTTTACGGATCTTTATATGATACTTAAACTCGAACAAGCTTGCGGAGTGAAAGTAGTTTTAAAATTGATTCAATATTAATTGAGATATTTAAGATTAAAATAGTCGAAATTTCAAATTTTTTTACGCCGCTGCGAAACGAAATCTGATTGGCTTGACGTCATTTTCGCTGAGCGATAGAGGGATGTGAGGGAGAAAGTAGTAACTGTAGAAGATCTACCGTATATTTAAAGATTTTTCATTGAAAACAAAGACTATGGCGTGCAATGGTTTTATTAAAACCACATTTACCCAAAGTGGATATGTTTATGGTAGGCGTTTTAATGAAGAAGGACGAGCGATTTAATGCTGTGGAAATTCGTTGAGCTTTAGTCCAAAAAATGAAAGCCTAAAGTTTGCTTTTAAAATCGTCATTACTGTTTTATATCATTTTTGATACATATAATTATGTATTTGGTGTATGGACTTTATTAACTGTTTTTCCAATACACTCATAATCATTATGATACTTCTTTCTTTATCGAAGTCCATATCAGTCCATGCAACAGTAAACAAACAGTATCTTAGTAACATATCAACATAACACAGTACTCGCCAAATGTTTGTGCTGGCAATACTCGACACACCTAAAACGTTAATTTTTTATTTGTTAATTAGTGATTGTCTGTAGAGGAGGTTTCTAGAAGTGACTTATCTGCTGTAGAAATGCCTGAAAATAGATTCCTATATCCTAAATGTCTATTCAAAGTTTAATTTAAGTGTTGTTATATTATAATTCTTCTCGCGAGAGTTATGGTGATAATGCTATAGGATACGTCCAAGTAAAGATAGATGGACCACTGTGCTCAGTCATTGCAAGAATATGTCCAGAACACAAAGTACAGAGTAAAGCATATATTTTTACGGGTGGACATTGAGAAATCCAAGGAAGAAATTTCAATCATTCAATGTCGTGATTGCGTGAATAAATTTCTTGTTCGGTGTTTCAACCGATGTATTTGTACATTGTGGTACAAAATACCATCTATATCCCTTACTTAGATGCCATTTAAAGGCATATATAGAAACGCGAACACGTCAGAAACTAATTTCGCCGCATTTGTTTCCACTGTAAGCATAAGGAAACGCCTGAGTCTAAATGTAAACAGCGAAAATGACGTCACAGGCCATTCGGTTGTTTTCGGAGTGTGCTCGGGAGCTTTCGTAACCTTCTACTTTCTTTAGCTTTTAAAACCGAAATTCATACATTTTGATAAGAAATTTTTTAACCAATGCAATAAGTTCAAGTAACTGAATCAGAATATCGATAGTTTGAAATACGTGGAAAATACCCAATTGAGAATAGATATCTTTAAGAGCGACACGGTGAACATCATATTAAAACCCCATTATATTTCCAGGTCCGACAGAAACGATAAATTAAGAGAGATATTTTGCCGAACGGATAGGTATGGGAATTCGTTTTTCCCCCGAACAATAAGGGACTTTAATAAATGCTAGGCGTAATTTCATTAGAGAGTTTCCTTTTTATATGTAAACGGCTGGTGTCCTAACACCCCCCGCCACACGCCTATTGAGGCGGCTTGGGGGGTAGTATGTAGATGTAGATGTAGATGAACATGAAAATTTAAATAGAGCTAACTGTGTTCATCTCTACGCAATGCTCTAACAGCGAGAAATAAATATGTATTTGCAGGATTAAAAAAATCTAGGTAGGCGTATCAAAATCATTACATTCTAACTAATTATGGCAAACTTTCGAGCGGTTTACTGCACCAACTTTGCGTGGATAATTGTCATGAAGACACTCTTCCAACATCATATCAATGCACAACGAAAGCGATTGAAGAGGAAGGAAATGAATACTTTTCCAGCAAGAATTTGTTTTTAACATTCGGACGTTACGGTAGAGCATGTGCAAAATGGGAGAGGAATATGGCAGAGGACGCTAATGACCTAATTATTAAGCGATACCTAAATACATATAGCGAAAAAACTGCACCCTTAATGCTCTCACACAGCATGAATATTACCTGAAGCATATAATACGAATGGACAGATCACACTGAAATATTTATAGGGTGCTTCAATGTCAGAAAACGACCTAATTTGTAATGCACTGATTAATTATAAAAAACACTCGCACCACCAATTAAAGTATTTTCACAAACATATTTCAGTTTAATGTATTTTGGAGGCTTTTGCTAAAACCTCGAGACTTTCTTTATCATTTAAATTCAAGAAACACGCCGAATAATGATAATTAAACTCGTCGGGTGCTCCTGAACGAACTGGTATTATAATTAGCGTCAAAATAAAAGAAAATCTGGTGCTCAGACCAATCTGGGATTCGGTGTTTTCGAATAATCATTCGAGAGGATTCAAGAGAAACGCAGTTCAAAGGCAGGCAAAAGGTGAATGTTCTTAAGCCGTGAGAATCTCGCTAAGTTGACCCCATTTCATTCGTGTAAAACCTATATATTTAAGCACTCAATAAACAACCTCAGCCTAATGACCATCGTCACGGAGCCCTAAGGGTAATTATACCACCATGTGCGAAAATGCAAATTTCGGACTAATGAGTTCACTTCCGCAGTTTTTTTAACTCGCAAATGCAGGGGCTCGTTGGGTTTCAGAGAGAAAATCGCGAAGTTTAAGGCGCACTGAAGCAAGGAATCTATTAACGAAGAAATCAATACGAGGAGTTCAAGCAGAAAATTCGATTACATACTCGGTAATAACTCGGTAGATGTGAGGAAGAATCAACAGAGCAGGCGTAAGCGATGCAAAATATCGAGCTCACAAGGAACACTCAGCGTACCTCGCTGATTTCGTTCAAAATTCGGCAAAATTCGTAGAGTAGCGCAATAATAGCACATGTGCGATATTTCGACCAATTTAAGTATGCATACACAAATGTTCTAAACGTTAAACCATAAAACAAATGCTGATTTTGAAAATAATGCCACTACCTACTCGGATTTCGGAAGTTCCACTTAATTATTTAGTCTGACATAACTACAGCTAGGAAGAGATCTTAAAGAGAACCTCAAAGTCTTAGAAACTAGCGCTACAAAAACATTTACTCGATGACGATTGCATCTTGAAACAAACTCTAGGTAACGGTTATTCGCGCGTCCGTCCTAATCGAAGAACCGACGATCACTCCTCCGGACTTAGCATCTCTGTTCCCTCGCCATGCTTCGCGCCCATACTTGAAGAAGAATGAAAAATAGCACACTCCACCTACCTTTCGAATGGGAGCCCGTTAAAAAGCGTAGCCTCTTCTTGCGGTGACTAAGCGGATCCAAGATAGAATTGCCGGCTATGGTCCTCCACGTTGCATCTCGAGGCTTCGGCGGATAGGAAGGAGTCCAAAAGCTCCCTCTCCTTTTGAAACTCTTCAAAACAGCCACTTCCCTCGGAACGCGAGTACGAAAATCAACCCTTAACAACAGGAACAGATTCGAAAAGAGATTCGCCAACCACAACAGCACAGCCTCCAGCACAGACAACAACCCACGACAACGAAACATCGCCGGCTCTTCGATGAGAGACAATGTAACAATTATGAGAGTAAAGGCGGCCACGTAATTCGAATGAGGGTAGATAAGCGCGTAATTCCTTCCATTAACCCACCTCGTCATCATTGTTGACGGTTCGATGTTCGGATTGTCGACGGCGGCGCGCCGATGAGGAGTGAGCGGGGGGGTAACCCCGCTCACTCCTCACGCCCGGGGTACAATGTGTGTAAAAAGTCTCGCGCGCTAAAAGACACATTGGAGATAGACTGCAGAAATAAGCTCCTGTGTAATGGCAATGCGGAAGCCGTCTACCCTATGAATGTCGAGAAGGATACTCCAGGTGCATATCGCCGACACAATGTCTCCTGAAATGTTACGACCAAGACGACTCACACTTACCAAGACGACGGAAACTGGGCGTTCGTGAGGTCTCACCAGCGCTGCCACCTTATGAGAACCCGGATTTTACAATGGGAAACTTTCGTATACACGGTACGCACTAAGAGTTTCAACAATTTTCTATCTTCAGTACATGCATTACATGTAATATTTCGTAGGTACCTAGAGAAATGAATCCGTGGAAAAAATGTCAAAATACATAACAAAACGACCAGTGGCGTAACTAGGACTTGGCTTTTTTTTTGGGGGGGATGGATCAGGATGAATAGCACACCACACGTTAATTCGTTATTTATGCAAATAAACTACTAATTTGAATAAATTAGATAGGCCAAATTAAAACTAAAACATTTAATTACTTTGCGTTATTTAATTAAATTTGCGTTTGAATTGCTCTCGATATCTTCAGACATATGACACTTATGACAGAGTATAATAGCTATTTTGAAAGAAACAGTAACAACGCATAATGTCATAACGTCATTTAATAAAAAAGTAGCAATTTAGTGCATAAATCTTTATTTTGAAAACTTCATACGCGTTTTTCTCAGAACGCGATCCCCTTCTATCTGCTCATTTTTTTTTGTTTTGTAGATAGACACTTTAGCTATGCATCGTTTAAGTTTTAAGATGATAATTTTTCTTTTAAGGGAGAAATTAACTTTCATGTTCCGGCATTCTCGCGTATTACATCGAAGTTTCGCAGCATCTTAGGATTGGGGAACGGCATACGATTGAAACCCCTCATGTATCATTAGGATACAGAGGGATGATTTAGAGAAAAAAAAAATTAGAAAGTACCAAATCGCGACAATGCTATAGTAACGATGTTGCTATCACAACGAATCCCAAAATTTGTTTACGTAGTAATCGTAAAATTTACGTAGATGCACTGATTAAATTCCACACTTTTTTGCTATGTATTTACTTAGGGTAAGATACTTAGCATACCTTGGAAACACGGAAAACAACACATTTTCTATTTTTGCTGACAAACTTGCAAGCTAAAAGGCAAATGCGAAAGCTATACAACTGGCATCAATTCCACTACCTTACTTATCTACGCAACTGTTGACGTCTAAAACAAGAAAAACAAATTATAATAATCAAACTAACCACTTTTCTATGTACCTACAGTCTCCTTAACGTACAACCTTAGAACACAAACGTAGCGGAGGAAATGGAGATGATTTTATGCGAACTGGCAGTAATTCTTACCTCCGCAAATTGGTTTTCACCCAGTACAATGAACAGATGGGGTAATTGCTAATAATTTCTTTGTGGCTAAGATAGAGCAAGTTTTCCTCATTTACGACGTAAATGGAAGGAGAAAAAAACAGAGCATGAAGATTCTCAGAAGGTTCGCCAAGGAACGGAGATGGGTGCAAGGCACTTTGCAAATGGCATTAACGGTTGTCTTAATGATGGGCCTATTAATATATATACGAATGAAAACGTATTACAGCTCACATCGTGCGTGCGGAAAATGATGGAAGAAAGTACATCACAGGAAGAGGGCGATGATTATGTAAATAGGCAGAACAAGGAAGTACTTTTAAGTCTTGAAAGTGGACAGAAAAAAATTAAATTCCTCAAGAAGTTTTTTTTGTTTAAAAAACTTAACCCATTCCGTACCCGCGTAATTTTTATGGAAAAAAACGCTCGCATGGCGTCAAAAAGACTGATTATAAATAATTGTAAAGTAAATCGGATGATAACAAAAAAGTAAAGCTTAAAAAAACCTTGAGTAATAAAACACAACCTGGTTTTTTACTTCATTTTACATCTCTTGAGCATTTTTTTATTGACACCATATATATTAATCACATTTATCAAGTTTCATATTTTAAGAAATATATAAACCTATTGTGGGTTCTGAAGCAGTATACCTTTATCGAGAATTGCGTTATTTTATCTATATGTATATTATAACTGAAATTAGTCGTATTGAATTTGTTACACAAGTACTCTAGGAAGAGTCTATCAGGCTCGGAACCATGGAAAACATTAAAACACTATTTGCGTGTCTTTTGAAACCTCATTCAGGATAATGAAAAACTTAGAAGAATATTTGAAATGGGAAGTTAGATGAATACAAGGGGTCATTGACCCCGAAAATGAATTTAAAAAAAAAAACAAAATAAAATTGCCAGGCGTCCACCCGCCCCGCGAGTATTAAAGGATTGAGTAAGGCCCAATTTGCATCTACCATAGGCGTATACCAGGCGTAGACCAAATACTGATAATGTTGCAGCGGTAAACTTGCTTCATGGAAGCGTAAAAACATAGCCAAAGAAATTCACAATGCATCATACATTTTTAGTTTAATAAGTGTATAAGGCTATAATAATGTTAAAGACTGAATAATCTAAAAGAAAATGCTGAAGTAGAGAGTGAGTACAACTGTTTCAGGCTGGATATGGTGGAAGTTCTCGATATTCATAATAAATAAAGACACTTGGTAATCTTCCACAGATTTATTTATTTGACACGACGCGTTTCACCACACTGTGGAACATGATTATGCCACAGTGTGGTGAAACGCGTCGTGTCAAATAAATAAATCTGTGGAAGATTACCAAATGTCTTTATTCATTATGAATAGAGAGTGAGATTACGTTAGGTAGGTACTCATTTGACTGTTTGAACAAAATATGGAAAAACTGACTGACAACAATGTCAACAAATCACGTGATTGATTGCGTCCATATCTGTTATAACTAATCCTAATCGAATTCGGTAAAACTTTGAGATACCTACGCTACTTGTTGATATAAAGAAAAAATTGGTAGATTTGCAATCTATTTGCAATAACTTGCAAATTTATTCAACACAATTCAAATTTATTATTCATCGGGATGTTTTTAACTTGACAACACAGTTAAAACGCACAAACTCACGGTTTAACACCTCGAAAATTCTGAAGACACTCAATTTAATGATCGATATTTCACTCCAATGTCCACAGCGGGATGGAAGAAGCCATTCTAAGAAGAGTCATACTGGACGCGACTACCATTGCACTACTTACCATTTCATTAAGAAGCATCTGAAGTCAAGTGACATAATGGACCTGGATAAACCATAACTGATGGAAGTATCGCACTCAAGGAGGGCAAAACGGATATTGCATGGGGCAATGTGGATATGAAGACAGAGTACCCGGGATGCATTTTGAAATCTGTCAGCGTGTTGTATCACGTACATTTTTCCATTCGTTCCCGTATGCCATGCCCGTTGAAATAAAATGACGACCGACAATAAGTTTGTTAAAGAAATCACTCGAGGTTTTTAAAATCAGGAGCAAAATTGTGAGTTTAAGAAATGAAGAGAGCAATTGATACTGCGGTATACTTAATATTTAAGATTTTTGCTGCGTTAATTTCTGAAATTAAAATGCCTACGGTTTTTGTTCATAAATAACAAAAATATTAATAAAAAGTTTTGGTAAGTTTCTTTTAGATTTATGCGATATAATTATACTTTTCAGCAACAGTTTTAAAAAAAAGTTTAATTATATCGCAGAAATCCAAAAGAAACATACGAAAATTAAAATAAACTGCGAAAATCTACGAAAAAAGTATATTAATAAAAAAGTTTAAAATGAAGTACATATATATGAAATTGAATTCTTCGTTAAAAAACGAACTTAACTTTCTCCTTTGGCATCCTTTTTTAAAATAAATTAAAAATGTCGACGGGGAGAAGGGGAGGGTTTCGGACACCATAGACTCTCCCCCCCTGCATGGCTACATCACTGGCCGAGAGTTATACACGATGTTGCATGAGACAGGTCAAACTCAAGTATTTCACTGGACCATGGCAGCACAAATTCAGTGCACTTAGCACTCCTGGGAATATTTGTAGTGAATCATCTTACGCCTCATGTACTTTCACGACTGTAAATAATCATACCCTTCAGAATTTCTTATTTTTTTTACTGAATATGGATACCCCTATATTTCTTTCCAAATCCTGCCTTTTCTACCCCCAATCAATCATTTCTCTTCTTTTACAGGTATCAAAATTCCACTACATGCGTATGAAAGAGTAACAGGTGTCCCTCAGCGAGTGTATTCACGTTGAAAATGAGGCGCTATATGTATTTTCACAATGATATATCTGGAACCGAATGTGGTTTAAACAAGTTGAGTAACTTGTGAAAAAGATTTGACGCTTTCCCGGCGAAATCTTAGCGTAAATGTTTCCCGGGATTTACACAGAGTTCATTCGGCAAAAAGTAGGTACCAACGTTTCCACGGCAAAGGTGAATGTCGTTGAATTAAAGTACGGCAAGTTTATAATCTGATTTACTTTAATTCAACGCCATTTACTCTGAAGACGATGGACGAGTCGTCCATCGAAACGTCGGTACTTTTGTCAATTTAACCCGATGGTTATCCCGAAAAGAATTTAAGCAAAGTCGAGTCACCATTATAGAGGTGATGCCACAACATGTCGAAACTATTGTCAGTACCAAATGAATCCGAGTGATCATTCTCCAAGTTAACTTTCTTCAATATGAATTACACTACCTACCTCTCAAGTATGTCCTTGATCCACTTTCTCTAACTCACACGTAAACCTATCTTTCCTTCTCCCAACACGCGAAAAAACTGGAAGACAATAAACTTTTAACTCCAAAGTTCCACGATGTATAACAGTATACATATACATACACTTTGCCTGTGACCGATGCATAGGCATGAACTTTGAGTTAAAGTTACGCATCTTTATTCAAACGAGTCCAGTTTCGAGCTAACGTTGAATGTGTCCAAGCCTAGACATTTATTAGCTTGTTCTCCACTCCTTATAGCTCAATTCCTTCCCATTTGAATGCACACAAATTTTTTTCCCATCAATTCTCCGTAAAATCTTTTCCGATTGCAGTTTTATTTATTAATATAAAAAAATAAAGACAGGGAATCTACGAAAACGGAGACGATAGCCACCACGCACATTCACGACACGGAGATATGAAAAATAAAACGGAAGAATTCCGTAAAAATGACTAGCAAACCTTAAGTAGCGAGCACATAAAAGAAAAACACACGACTACCGCGATGCGGACGGAACAAAAATTGACATTCGGCAGTGATGAAAAAAATGTTGCCGAAAATGTAGAAGATATATTCCCACGGGCGCATCCGAAAGTCGACGAGAGTTAAAAAGGAAAGTAAGAGAAATAATACTTAAATTAGTTCATCGGCTGGGAAAAGTTCCTCCTGTCTTACATCGATCATTTTTTTAAATATACCAATTTCGGTGAAGCTCTGGTTTTGCTGAATTTATGCAAACGAGCGCTAAAAATTAAATTCAATTACCATATTCGATTAACTCTTCGTTCCAAACGAGATGAAGAAAGGAAAAAAAAGGTGAACTGGTTTCTTGGGCGGCGCTAATCGTGTCACTTAAGCCGCTGTCAGAGCCATACTCGGATAAAAGAATTCCATTTTTCCAAAAGAAAAATATATACTTACACCAAGAAATCTCAGTTGGAGATTGATGATTATTGCTTGGGCACTTGCACGCATAAAGCACAGACATGAAAAATGTATGCGATCAACAGCATCTATTTACAAAAAAAACCACATAATTCAAGGTATGAGGAATACTCTGCACATATTCTTTATATCTTATTAGTACACGCATACCATGCAAATCAATGATCTAAAACTGAAGTCCATGCAACAGGTTACAGTTGAAAGAACGGCGGTTAAGCCTACCGTGGCATAAGAAGGCGAAAAAGGATAGAATACGACAAAAAAACTATTTCACTTCGATAGAGGTAAGCTATTCGGTATCAATGTAGAGGAAAGACTGTTTTAGAAAGATTTTCACGATAATCGCAATAAAACTGCATCAGGAAAAAACAAAAGACGATCAAAATACAACGAGTTAGCGATGATCTACAGGAAAACGACATCTATGAAGAACAAATACATGGACAAACAAACTGAAAGCAACATTGAGAGAGCATTCTACGAAGGTTGTAAAGCAATTGGCAGATATACAAGGGACTATAGAAATGATTCCAAACGTAGTATACGAGGAGACGAAGGGAAGGAACGACATCTTACGATGGCTACAAGAGTTACACGTAAATAGAAGAAACCGTCCATATATGACGTCACGCACTTTTTTATGGGTTTTTTTAATAAGCATCACGTCACTGTGAATTTTATTGAACAACATCAAACCACCGATTCATCTTCATCATTACTCCATTGCGCAATTAACCGGCTTTCAAACCGTGTTACTGCGCATGGCCCTGAATATTACAGGCATTAATGTCTCACACAAAGCCAGAGATTAATATATTTGTATAATGAAAGCCATGGTGCTATCTCATACGGTTTAACTCTGCTTTACCGATAACAATAACAATCCATTACCAAGGCAGTTGTGACGTGACAATGACATGTCAGTTGTGACGCGACAATGACACGTCAGTTGTGACGTGACAATGACATGACAATAGTTGAGAAACAATCAATTAGAGTAAATAAGTTCCATGACTATTAGTCAATTAGTACAGGGGATGAAACAATCCATTCCAGTACTCTGACAAGAGATGAAACGATCTCTTAGGTAAACCACTTATTTAGCATATTTCACCGCTTGTAATTTTTTATATCAATTGCAACCGGTACACGCGCATTTAAATTTATAATAATATAGCACTATTTCAAGTACCAAATTTTAGACAACACCTAAGAGCAAAACTATTTCGCAGTAGAGAGATTTTAGGAGCAGCGTAACATCTTCACGACGACAGATCTGATACAACGTGATGTAAAGTTACTGAGGGTGACATCGCGTGAAGGCGCGTGACAAAGAGTTTTAGTTTTATAGGAGGGAGAGTTAAAAAAAACTACTAACTTAAAAAACTACTTACGAAACAACGTGACGTCATTTAAGGACGGAGTTACGGATTTCTAACAAGGGATTAGACAGCAGTAAGGAATGTACGAGGGGTTTCTCGACACGGGACCACATGTAACATCATCAGACGTGTATAGTCTGTCTACCTGTTTGTGACCTCCTGGGTCCAGCGTTCACCCTCTTGGGGGAAAGGGTCGTAGACGAGATGAGGTGACTACTGGTTCGCTGGTTCCTCCGGAGGAGGGCGGCAGAGGAGGAGGCATTGGCAGTGGAAGACGCCACCGTCGTCGTATTGGCAGGGGCGGCGGAGATGGTGCCAGTTGCCTTGTCCCCCCTGGAACGCTCCCTTTGGGGGTCTGTGAGCGGACGGCAAAGAACAACGGGGGAGAATTGGGGGAAAGCGAGTCAGCAAAGCATTGTCGTCTCTATGCACATCTGATTCATCAGAAAAAAAACAAGCAAATGATAACATCAAAGAGGTTGGCTCGGGACTGCTTTGAGAAGCGGAAAAGAAACGAAAGATCATCACTTAATTATACAATACCGTTTGAAATTATACTACTTTCATTCGTGGCATGCCAGAGCTAATGATGATTAAAACTGAGGCCCTGAAAGTCCATAAGTTAACAAATAATTGATTATTCAACCTTATGACATGACTAAGGTGCAACTGTAAATCAGCAATAGAAAAAACTCGTGGATGGCTATAAAATCTACGAGAGTTGGCTCCATTTTATTAACAAATAACATATTTTTTTCAAATAAGCCTCTTACGATAATATTATGAGGAAATTGTACTACAAAAATTGTAAATTTCCTTCGTGGAACCCATTTGACCGTTAAATGGGTCACTTAGGTCGATCTCAACAAAAATAATTGACCAAATGAGTTTCAGTATCGCGTGGCGGGCTGAATTTAAAAAAAGTGATTCGATCAATTTGCCTCTAACCATTTTATTTAATTATATATTGAATGAAATCAACAGAGGCATCTCTATTACCAAAGAGGTTCAACATTATTACTCTCTAATTGCTCTTGGCATAAACATTTAAACATAAAATTCATCTTCTTGTATTTTTCTTAAATATCGTACGCAAGTCAAAAAAAGTTGTGGCGAAATAAAACATTTGATCAAATATATCGTGGCACCGTCGCAAGCCACCGTTGTTTCATGCATTGCCACAAACAAAAAGTTACGCGCAAGGGAAGGCAGTTGACGTCAACTGATACAGAGCACGTTTTTTTACACTATATTCAAAAAATTTACAAAGCTTCCGTGTCACGACCCAACCTCCTTGATGGCGAGGGATGCAATGGAAAAAAAGCAGAAAAGCAGCAGCAATGGTGATATGGGATTTGAAAAAGCTAGCGACTTCAATCTATTCATCCCGCCATTCTTCTCCATCGGTGGAGAATGGGCGGGAGAGTTCGAACGAGGCTGGCTCGCCACTCGAGACGCCAGCGCATTCTGGCGGAGACGACGGGCACTCCAAGTGGAAACTTTTCACCTCGAGGTGCTATGCCAGCGCCGCTTGAGAGAAACTAAGACGAATATCATCCATGACGATATGAATTCCGGCGGGAAAGACACCACGATGAATTTTTATGAATGAAAAAAAAGGAAAGCCAAGTGAACGACAAAATGATGACATACATACAATTGCTTATTCATGGCAGTTTTTTAACATCGAAAAACGTTCAATTCGCGATATTCCTCGGTGCCCCCACAATTCCACAATAAAATTAAGATATTTTAAGAAAACTACTTATATTTAGGATTTTGGGTAATTAGTTAGTTCTAAAACTATTGAACACCATGGTAGTAAAAGGGTGAAAAAAATTAAGTAAAATAGCAAGCAAAGCCATTAAAATATCCATACTTGGGTTTATCTTAGAATCACAAAGTGACAATTGGAAATAAACTTGACTGCACATGTTTCAAATGACTGTATTAGCAAAGTAATTTAGTGGACTTCTCAACGGTGAAAAAGTATTTAAGAGAGCTAAAAGTATTTAATTGGCTAGATTTCAGGTTAGATTCAAAATGAATTTTTTTTTATTTGTTCCAAAAAGCACGAGGAATAGAATATGAGATTATCAAATTTCAGACATATTTTCCATACTCTTCAAATAAAGATTTATTACGCAAATTTATATCATTAGTTTGAATCATCAATATGCAATGAATAAGATGAGTGATCCATAGTTAATAACTTAAGGAAAATATTCATACATATATGCATCACGTCTAAGGCCATTTAAAACTTTTCTTCAATTTTCGAGTACAAAAGTTAAAGAGAATCAACGTTTTTCAAACAGAGCCAAAATTGTTTCATGAAGGCTTGTAATAATTTAATATGTTATCACAAAACTTTAAATCAATTACTTATTTATTACTCAATTATTACCACCGTCGCCTTTAACAATGCACTCGGGGGTATTTAGGACATATTTGGACGCTGATGTAACGGCCTGGTTAGACGATGCATGAATCCAGGCGAGTTCATTCATGAATGCATGATCCACCGAAAAAGTCTATAGATAGTTACATATTTGTGGGTTATCTTTTACCTCTCGAATAGTATATTATCTTACCGGTACCTCGATAAGTATATCGCTGCGTTAGTTCACCACACACGAAAAAAATCATGCTATCTTCCAACATTTTAAAAATTAAAACCCATGGGCTGAACTTCGAGTTGTTTCGAAATTATAACCCAGGAGTTGAACTGAAAGCGTTAAAAACAGCAACAAACCATATCAACGGAGTATAATTATAAATAATTTCCACGGTTCTTCCAAACACTCTTGCTTACCGTTCAGTGGTGATCTCTGTGAAGAGAAATACAAGTACAAATATGTAAAATATAAGCCTAAACAACATATAAGGGAGGTGAAAGAGGTCTGATTTTTATGACACCGAGTTTCAAAGTCTTCCCGATAAATGAAGACATTTTCCCATGACTCTTCATCATATCAATCGTACTCATCTTGTTACTCGGTTTTTATTGCCATTTCGAGAAATTTTTGAGGAAGTGTTTCATTATCATTTAAGCCAGCTGATGCTTCGAAGCGCGCTGCCAGCCAGCTGATGCAGCGTCGAAAATTTAGTTAATTTACTATTAACACATTCAATGTGTACGTTTATAAATAATAATAACGTTTAAAACAAACTTGAGCGAATGCGTGAACGCACGACCAGGAAATAGCCCAGATTCTAATTCGGTTCACTCAAGCATGAACTCGCACTGGCTCATGCATCGTGGCCTTACGATAATAAACTGTTGCAGTCACATAGATGCAGGTCTTCAGTTAGCAGACAGGCAACTGTACATCGTGGCCATTAGCGTTCAATTTTCTACTCAATCTTCCGTAATTTGATAACCCCCGCAAACAATAAAGAGAGCATCATTTTCGCATATTACGACTGAAAAAACATTAAGAAAAAGCACCTTTGTAAAAGTAATCCGAACGGATGATTGGCAATTCCCCTCTTTCGGAGTTAGTGAATCACGAACCAAAAACGTTTCCCGAAAGGCATCTCACAAAATTCTATTTTAAGAAAGTAATGAGCGCGGGGAAGGGGTAGGAAGGAGAGGTTGAAAAGTGAAAGATGAAATTCTTGAAGCCCGAGACGCAAGGCCCACAAAAAAGGAATAATGAAAGAAAGGGAAGGAGGAAGGCAAGAAGATAATAACATCTTTCTCTCCACCGCTGTCTTCCCGAGACTGGTTTCTCCCCCCCCTCCCCGTACCCCATCTCCAAACCCCCTTCCCACTTCACTCGCAGCGTGGCGCTGTATAGTAATGCTCGCTTATTACAACCAAAATATCCCCGGAGGATGCCGGAGGGTTGGGAATATGAAGGAGAGCAGCGGAGGGAGTTTTGCCGGCGAAGAAACTGGTCGGACGGAGGTAAGAAAGCAAGGCCATCGCGAACACCCAACACAGCCTTGCACCCTAAAGCCGTCTCGTCGTACATACAACCTTTACACGTGTTTATCCCCCCCCCACCCTGCACCCTCCCCTTCTCGACCCCCAAAGAATACGACAAAAACAAAAGAAAAGCCGTCTCCCGCACGTACACCGGTTGGCGCCAAAACGTCCGTCTCCCAAGCAGCCAAGAAATCCGGTGGATCCTCAGATGTAAAACCAAATCCATCCCTAGATCCCTACGTATAGTGGTAGAGAAACATAGTGGCTGTGCCACCTTAGAATATATAGTTCAAAAGAAGTGGCGTGGCGAACTTACGGTGGAGCCAGTTCCGACACATTGAGAATCCCTAGAATACCTACTGTTTTTGCTGTACAAGATGGCGAGACGGGACGGATATTCTAACCACGAATTCATCTTGTCTTTCCTGCTTTAAGGTGAAAAATTTTAGCAACGTAAAAACTCTTTTCTTTTTAAATCCTTGTGCAATTTTCGTAAACGGCAATGCGTGCAATAATTTGGAAAAACAATGCTTTCTTCATATATGGTTGCCAGAGCTGTTTATACCAATAATACTGAAATGGCAATGTTAGTCGTATATATTGATCACTTACAGTATTTCATTCTTTTTAATTTGGGAATCGCCACATATAAGCTACGCTACTCAGGAGCAAACTATACGCTTTCCATTGCTCCTTATAGCTAATTTCTTCGAGAGATAGTTTTATGGAGATGCAAATATATTGCCGAGATTACCTATTATTACCAGGAAAGCATCAAACCCTTCACTTTTTTATTTATTTGCAATTATTCCATGATCCGAAAATATATTATGTATGCGTAGAATAAATTATATTAATAGATTACATTCTGAAAGTACGCAAGCTCCACAAAATAGCACCGCCGTCACCGTGCTCGACTATCAGGGTCTCATGCCTTACAAAATGCTTAATCTGTAATGCACATCCACCAAAATGTTACGCATGGCTTTTATCCCATGGTTTTGATGGGCTCCTCCGATGGGTTGCGAACAATATCCAGACTCAATCCAGAATTCTTTGGATCTCGAACATTTTCGTGTATCACGCCGCTGGCACTTTCCCAACAACTCTGCGTAAGTGCGATTAGATTGGCAGCATTGCCTACCATGAGATCTCCCCTCATCTCTCTTCCATCCCCTTTCACGTGCGCCTTCCCCTCCTGGACGCCACTCTTCGTGCAGGCGAACGCCACCAAGTTTTTCTACCACTATAGTACGACATTAAATAAGTTCGACTTTTGAGTTGATTTTTTTCATTTCCCACGCTAGGTCCAGGACATCAAAATGAACTATGTGTTTCCGTTTTTTTAACCCAACAAGTAGACCGGTATAATTAATTATTTAGGCGAATGTAGAAGGAAAGTAAAGCACAGCTGCTTAACAAACGCCGTAAGTTTGCGTCACATTGTCTTGTTTCGAGCTCAGCGTCGATCGTTCGAGAAAAGTTAAAAAGACCTTAAGACAGAAAAACGTGGGAAGCACGGTCGAATGAAATAAAGGAAATTGCGGTTCGCCGCTCAGCGATCTCAAAACCAATTCCCGTCGATTTGCGGATCGGAACATTAAAAAAAAAAAATGAAAAAAATGAAAAAGAAAAAAAATGCTGTTCACGCCTTGTAGTTGGAGCGAATTACGAATAGAAGGTATCGCGATGGGCCGTTCAATTATTCAAGTTCAATCATTTGACGCGGCGGATCGGTTTTATCGATTGTTATCGAGATGCACAGAATCAAGTTTACGTAACTCGATATCGCCCCGCTACCGGACGGCGCCTTCCCAGACATGAGTTGATCCAATTTATTTCTTTGCGCGGCAAGAAAAGTTTAGCCTCTTCTCACTGACTAAAATCAATCCCAATTCAAGTAGTAAAGATATAATCAACTTATGGTGAAAGAGGCTTTTCGTTTGCTCTGCTTTGAGAGGAAAGTTTTTAACAATCATAATTGTCACTGGGAAACCATGGATACACTTCAGCATGGTGATTGAAAAAAAGAGTACGTAAAGTATTATTTGGGGTCCAATTTTTAGTGGAAATGATGGAATTTTAACACTATATTGGATGCACAAATTTAGTCAAAACCGACTATGAATCGATTACGAAATCATAAATATTAGCAACCTTGAATGAAATTATATATATATATATATATATATATATATATATATATATATATATATATATATATATATATATATATATATATATAAATTAAACTCGCGATAAATTATGACGATTATGAAAAATAAGAAAAAAACCAGACGATACAAGATGCGAAACAGGTCGCAGTGAATTTCAAAAATGTCAACTACTAGGACACACGCTTACTCCTAGAAACCACGAAACACAATGATTATTGAATACTTGAGATGTTGATCGTAAACGTTTCACGATTTATCACGAAATCACTGAGATATCAACCTCCAAGAAAAGTCTAAACAACTTTCTTTAACGCATCTAAACAATGGCAATCACAATAAGATGTGTATTCGACGTAAATAAAGTTTCAGAGTTTTAACATGCAATGGGTTGACAATTAAGAAGATCAATAAGCAGGACACATTAGGAAAAGGGGATTTATTTCAGCGACTTAAACTCACGGGAAGGTTGTCGTGGGATCGCCCCGAGGTGCGATCGCATCGGCCGGGGCAGGTTGGAGGCTCCAGAGTTGCTCGAGCCATCGCTGAACGGACTCGCCGAACGGTCAGCCTCCCTCTTTTTGGACGATCCTAGACGGAGAAAAATAAATAAAAAAATTATAAATAACACATTTAAAAAATTTGCGTAAGAACAGTTTAATCCAATACTAAAGGAGGCTAAAATTAGCGACGGTTGAATATATCACCAAACGTATTTAATGATCAAAAACTTTTATTAAGTACCAGAAACAATATACACACTCATGACCCGGGTTTCAACCAGTGATCGTCATCTTCAGTTCTGATATTCTTTGTAGTACCTAAGTATTTGGTAAAAGTTTTTCGCTCATTAGGATAGTATGAGCGAGTTATCATAACAAATAAAATTCAATGA
This sequence comes from Pyrrhosoma nymphula, assembly GCA_963573305.1. Lineage (NCBI taxonomy): Eukaryota > Metazoa > Arthropoda > Insecta > Odonata > Coenagrionidae > Pyrrhosoma > Pyrrhosoma nymphula. Next base: position 120,490,855 of record OY754331.1, on the reverse strand, counting down.
ATCTGGCCTCATCATAATGAAAAATATCTCACCTTTTCAAAGATATCAAAATCAGTGGCGGATTAAGTTCGTTGTTTGGGGGGGGTTCACTACTTTCCGCTGCGCCTGGGGGGTATGCAATACCTCTCAACGAAATGGGGGTCCGTGTGGACTTCCCTCGGAAAATTAAAAGAAATGAAGCTCTTGGAACGTAGGTTTGGTGCGTCTATATTATATAGTAGATGTGATAAATTATTGAGTAAATCTCTCTAATCACATTAGAAAAACGTAAATAAAACGATGTAAAGAATGCCATTCTTGTGAAGATGCAGGTCTTCCGGGTTTTACATCGCGTTGGTCCATGTATCCTCGGACGACAGTTTCGGCGGCGTTTCAGTCGGCTTCTTCAGGACGGTGAAGTGAAGGTGAGGTCATTCGTCGTCTTATATACCTCACCCGTTGGAGTCAGGTCTAAAGCTTGAGATATATAAGACGATGAATGGCTGCACCTTCACTTCACCAACCAGAAGAAGCCGACTACAACGCCGACGAAAATGTCGTCCAAGGAAACATAAACCAACGCGGTGCAAAACGCGGAAGACCTGCATCTTAACATCCATCAACCCGCGGCATCCTGCTCAAGGATTTCATACCTCTTTCTTCTTTAATGCCGTAAAAAATAAAAATTGGTTGGAATAAAATAAAAAAATATAATTATTCAGAAAATACTATTTTTCTTGAATATTTTTATTTTATGAGCGAAAATCAAAATGATAACATTCAAAGAGGAGCTATCAGGCTGCAGAATACATTTGTAATAGTTTTAATAACGACTAAAACAGGTAGGCCGTAATTAATATTAAAATAAATGAAATAAACAAAGTATAAACTTTTGCTTTGAGGAAATGAAGTCACCCTCACAAATACAGATGTACGGGTTGACGTAAATTATGAAAATATTAGGTATTTAGTTGTAATGTTTTGAGCACAGACTTTGATGCAAATAGCCTAGTTTTTGTCAGTATAACATTTATGCATACAAATTGCAAGCTCGGTCGCGCCACTCGTGGCCATAGAGTGGATTCAAAATTTATGTTGGCATACTCTTCAGTCCCGGTATTCTTCAGCTCATGATATCCCTCCAGAATTCACAAATCTCCCAGAGGACCCCTCACGATTTGCCCGTTCTGTTGCACACCCTCGATTTGAGACATCGCCTAAAATAGAAAGCATTCACGTCGAATAATGCATACAGCACACCGGAAACTTTATTTTTTTTTTTAATCTTTTTCGACCAGCCAAACGCAAAACGAAGAATGTCAAGCGCAAGGAAATGTTCTTTTTAACCCGAGGGCAATAAACCACGAAACCACTTCCTTCCCGAATCAATGCCTTTAAAGAAAAACGCCTCTCTGTCTTTTGTGGCGCCGGGTGCTGACGCGACATGGTATAGAATGCTCCAAGCAACAGGATGAAGGCGCCTCCGGGCTGAATGAATGGCATCCCTTATCCACTCCCCTTAAAGACTAAAACGGAGAGGGAAGGAGAATTTCAAGGAGAGGAACGTCTTTAGATAGAGAAACAGGGCGACCTCTCAAACGAAGCCGTGTACTATAAATATAATACATACTCATACTCGTAGAGGGAGCCCGTTGAAATTCAATTAAAAGATGAAAAAATTAAAACTATTTCATCAGGTAAAAAGAATTCCATTGAAGTGATGTGCAAATTGCAAATTCCATCAATGATAGAGGTGAAGGTGAGGTGAAACCTACCACTACTAAAATATCACTGCAGTTATTATATTGATCACATACACTACGTAATTAATGCCGCAGGCATAAGAACCCATTAATAGCCCATGCCGCGGTTGCTAAGGAAATTACAAAATTTATACTGTTGGTAACGTGAAAAAATTAATTATTTTCGAGCCAAAAGCACCATTTCAGGCAAAAGTGAAAGAGTATAGGAAAATCGAATGCAATAATTAAAATATTATTTTTTTATCCAACCGACAGTGAAATTTTAACCCATTAATCTCGAGTGCAAGTATTTTTTAAAAAAGCAAAAAAAAAGAAACCCCTTTACCAAAGTTCAATGCTTTTCTGATAGGGCTAAAAGTTAACTAATTCGGGGTAAAAACAACCCCGTTAAATCGTTGATCGGGGATTTTACTATTTTTTTCGGCTGGTTTTTATCGGGGATTTTACTATTTTTTTCGGCTGGTTTTAGGTCACGCCCAGTATTCCTGCCTTAATTTCAACCTCCTAGGCTACCTGGAAGTTCTTCAAACAGGCGTGACTGATAGCTCGATCGCAGCGCCCCTAGCTGCGTTACAAACAAACATGCCTAGGTAATTATATTGATCGAACATAAGATAGAACATATCCACATTTGTGGAATGGGTGGAGTAAGTTATTCAATCGATCCGTATAAACTTCCACTTAGGGGTCGTTTTTTTTTGGGGAGACCTTTCGAAGATTGTATCCCCTCTGTCGTGTACCAGTCCCTAAACCATCTCGGACACACGATTGACGACTTGCTATTAGCGGGCCGCACGGGCCGTTTGTTCCTTTTGGCATAGTTAGGCCCTTTTGGCATTATTCTTCGAATATTTCGTATTGCTTTAATACACATCACTTAACGCTCATAAATCTTTGAAATATTTCAGTGTTTAATTGTTTAGTACAAATGATTTAGCATAAGAAATCACTACTATATAAACTCGCATGGCGCTGTATTAGTGTTCCAAGGAGAAATTCATGACATACTGCAAGCGAGATAAGAAATTATTCTTGCGCTGACACCGAAAATTATAGCAATACTAACGTGGCACCATTTTTAAGCAGTTCTGGAGCAAAATTCCTGAAACAGAACGATAAAAAAACGGATGTACGATAAACTTATGACGAAGAATACCATTAGTCTCATTGCGCAGCACATTACCAACCCATTTTAAAGAGTCCGGGTATGATCAATGGTTGATGATAAGGGTAATGATATAGGCTCCGTTCCAGCAATCACGGGCGTGATTTATTTTGTGCACCAGCCATTTCTCAAAAAAACAAGATAACGGAAAACTATAAATACCCCGATGCACCACGGATGAAGCAGAAACTTTTCTGCCTTTACATGACACGAGCATATATGATGATGCATTGATTTTCACTGAGCATGCTAAACTGTGGGTAAACGAGGCAATATTCTATTTCACCGTTTAATTGTTTGTTTAACCTTTGGTCCGTCGAATCATTGTAAAATGGCAATTATAACTTTATTTAAATGTATAAATCAAGAAAATTAACATTATTTAGCAATATTTTAACGTATCACTTCACAGTTAACTTTCACGAAATTACGAACAAACTTTCCAACGGGAGAACGAAAAAATTATGTAAAATGAGATATGAAGATCTCATTAACGTTAAATGCACCACTCAATACATCGATCTTAATCACTTCTCACCATAGAAGCTTAAGCCCATAGTACATTGGCTCTTGACACGATGAGAGTTAAAGATCATTACTCATCTATCTGTGACAGCAATAACTAATGAAAACGCTAAGAATAATTCGAGTTGTCAGACTTGGCTTCAGTCCATACGATAATATCCACTAAACCTTATACCGTATTGGAGCCAACACGGGAAATTTTCCAACGCATAAAAAAACATATCCTTTCCAGAAGTCATGATTCGCGTGATATTACTTTCCTCGGAGATATGATGACGTCGGACGCATAAGCATTAGCCATTTTCCTGGCTTCCTGCCTCTAACCTCCGGACCATTGTGAGCTATCCCTCCACCCTACATATACCTACATTAGTTGCCAAGAAGAGAATGCACGACGATGATAAATGCGAACGATAAATACCACGAGGTCCCCTCTGTCACGATTCAATTAAAAACGTGCACCGTGACCAGGCTACTTAGAACAGCGGCACTTTTTAATCCTACGTGAGGATGTTTCGTAACTCGCGGAATTTTAAAAAGACGATTTAAAAAAAAATTACGAGGAAGCTAATATCACGCAACGAAAAGACGGCTTCATGTAAAAGATGCCCGCAATCTCCTATCATATCAACACCTCGAAGTAAATCCGACCACACTTGTTGCTCTAAACCAAGGGGAACCAGGCTTAAATGTAATTATATCAATTTATTTATATTTCAGCGTATTTCCCTACAATCGTCTTACATATCATGTATACATTTTCTGTGCCCCTAAGCACTGCAATAGGCTAGAAGATCCAAGGGCTATATCATAGGATTTCACTTTATTCCATACGTCACTACCAAGTTATTCATTAACTTGCCCCTTTTATTTTGTAAAAATTAATTATATCGTACCTATATAAGGCAATAACAAAAGGCATTTAACTACGGTTTTTGCTAATGTTTGAAATAAAAATTAAAGAAATGCGAAGAAGAGAACTATTTCGCTTTTTAATTATTTATAAATATTAATAATAAGAAATATTAATAATAATAAAATATAAATAAGAAAAATACACACGACGTTATTTTGTTTATGACACTTTCGGAAATAGGAGCCAACAGCGTTTAGGGTCAAAAATCATTTGGAAAGCATTTGGGAAGTAGATTTAGTAAATTTTACTAAATCTACTTCATACTTGTTTTTTCCCCTCTTTCAATGCTAATAGGATTGTGTACTAATTTTATTTTATTATTGTAATAGAAATTTCATGCCGAAAAAGAAATACTTAAGATATTCAGTGGTAATATTTGAAACGTAAAGTTAGCTATAAAACACTTAAAACGGGAATATTTGGAGTTTGCGCTGAAAAAGGCTCGCCGCCATGTTGGTATTTAGGCTTTGTTTTTGCCCTCACTAGGCAGTAAACGCAGTACTTATGTTTCTAAAAATACACTTTAAACTTCTCAATGCCACCTATACGCAAAAAAAATATTAATTATTTATTACTTACGAGGTTTCCTTCACTTCGATGAACTCATACACGTTCAATCTTACTCCTTGTTTCAGGAAAATTTTGGACCATTATTATAATTGGGCTCTTCCCAACTACAGTCCACTTTTATTGAAGCCATTACCGTAGCCCGAGTTTTTGGCCTTGTTATTTCCATAAATTGGTGTAATGTAATTTTTTCTGGCGTACCAAATGCCACAATGTGCCGCTTTGTGCCAATTTAAAATTACGCTACGTTGAGTGATTAGAGGTAGAATTCCAACTGACTACCTTAATTTCCTGCAAATTAATCACTGAATCACTTCAATAGTCATTTTATTCTGTTTTATTCTGTTTTATTACGCCACGCCATACCTAGTGGCTTTATATAATTTTGATCGTGATTTGTGATTCTTCTGAGAACTTTAACACAAGTTAAATGAAACAAGAAATCTGATGATCTGAAAGCCACCCGTGAGGAAGACGAACACCTAGATCTATTTGCGTTTTATATACCTTTCATCATACAAAACTGTAATTCTTCGTCCCGCTTGATCTCACTTCAGAGCAAGCCAGATGCAAGGAAAGGATGACTCTTTTAAGGGTGCCCTTTTAACCTCTAGATCCGTACCTTAAGAAATAGGAGCACGATTGCCATTAACGCCAACTAAATGCTAAGTTAATTAAGAAACCGAATGAGAAACGTCCATCGTCCCTACCTCACGAGCATTTGATAATCGTGCCGAAGGTGACTGTCTTCCTACGACCCATTGTGCCTTTTAGAGAGGACTAAAAAAAACGAAATTTCACCCCAAGGAGCCATAACTTTGGTTTCCGCGGAAAAAAATATAATGAGAGGTTACAATAAACTTCCTGGTCGGGAGATGGAGTTAATTAGCAATGTACCGTAAGGCTCCTGAGCTTAATCTCTCCATAAGAGAAAAGTAATTAAACACGAAGCGGTACATACTCCATACCTTCAGCCCCAACATATATAACTAATTTCCACCTCAAATCTAAATAATATCTTTACTCTACTCCACCTACCAGAGATCCACAGATAGAATAGGCGTCGGAAACTAACTACAAACCAATACTTTCCTGATGGGATCCGTACATCAGCAAAATTCTAATTTTTTTAAAATAATGTTTCTCAGGAGCGAAAAGCCGTGCCTTATCCCGGAGAAAGCTGCTTCCATTTTTTTCTGACAAGCATCTCGAAATGTATTGCGATAAATAGTTGATAGTTTGGTATAATTATAAAGATGGGATAGTTTTCCTTATGATGATACCAAATTAATTGAATTTCATAAGCGGTGACATCTGTCTCAAACTACCTTAAATGAGAAAAGGGAAACGCAGTTGAACTCAAAGATTGGAACGTTGAAGACGAAGAGTCTTCCGCTTCGGAGGCAGGGAACATATTATTTCGAGTATTTTATAAACCACCAACTCATAAAATAAAAAGAAAATCTCCTGAAATAATAAAGATCCGCTCTTCCCTTTATTTCTTTCAACGCGCTGAAAGCAATTTCGCCCGGCAAACGAACTAATTTTCTGAACAAATCTCACAAGCTTCAAAAACACGAGATCCACCAAATGGGGGTGAACAGCAAGATTTTATCATTCTCTGTCATTGCTTAAGAAGAGAAATCTAACCGCCTTATGTTTTTCAGATATGTAAATATTTCTCACTCCCCTAAAGAGCAGTATTATAACACAATGTATTGCAGGCTTCGCATTCCTACAACAGCATCACCCTTTGAGGAAGAGATGTACATGTGTATATTCGCCAGCTTTATGGTGTCAAGGCGTCAGAACTTTGAAACGAACTAATTGTAGTATAAAATTTTCATAAGCAATATTTATTGCAATATATTTGTAAGTTTATGACATTACCAAAATTCCCACGCCTTTAGCAACGTTACTTACAGAATAAATATTTTTTTTAACATCAGCGAATGAGAAAGGATCTTGTCGTAAGTGAATATTCTTTCGTCATGTGAATTGCCAACTTGATTAATTTGATTCTAACCACTCCTTTAACATGGGAAGATGTGGACCGACACTTCTACGACATGATTCTAGTGATAACTTAGTGAAAATGTTTTCAGTTTCTCTTCTAAACAATCGAGTTATGAGTGCGATAGCAAAATACAGAGGTAAAAACACTACAGATAAAAAGCTAACACAAAAACACAAACGGCTTAATAGATAGTAATAATAAGTAAGATAAGATAAGAAAAGGACTGCTATTGTTAAGGAAAAGAATGAATATCTCGCGTGATGAGTCAACAGGTCGCACAAAAATAATTAAAAGAAAATGATGATTTCGCTGGATATCACAAAAAGGACACAGAACTCAGATGCAATATCTAATCAAAATATAACCCAATAGTAAGCCAAATTACCACCTTTATCTAATGTGTCTTTTACTTAAAAGCCTGCGTTCGTTTCACTTCGAAATCGGAACTTTATGACCACACACGTTTTTATCTTTTATCCATTTCTTTTCCCATTTTAAGACGATCCATGGAACGTACACCACACGCATAAAAAAAGTAGTTAGGGCGCAAACACGATCACAGAAATTCTGATCGTAATATTTTTTTTGTAAATCTCTCCGCAGACACCGAATCACCCACGAATTACCATTTTTCGTTCTTCTTTCGTCAGTCTTGAGCTCCGAAACACAAGAAGACCATCGCCAAGACGGCAGAATAACGTTTCGCGCACGTTTGTGCGGACCTGAGTTCACAAATAACCAAATGTCGATTCCAAAATAGTGGTATGTGCGCGGCGTGACTTGAGTTCTGTTGAGGACGGAATATTTAATGGTATTCTGAAGCGACCGATCGTGTTCAAGCAGCCAGGGCCCCAGCCAAAAATGCAAGGGGAGAGAACTTAAACAGAGTTGAAATAAAAAGACTTAAGACCGTTTGGAATTGAATGCAAGAACATAACGCAAGGACATAACATAATAATAACAACAATCGATAATAATTTTTATAGGATCAACAATCGCTTGTGATTGGCCACGCCTCGCACTACGTCGTGATGGGGCAACTTGCCGACATAACATAAACTATATGATTACGTTACGTAATGTCATTACGGCGCATTGTGTCAGCCTCCGCTGAAATTCAAGTGCCCAACTCTTGAGGTTGATCGAACGAGATATTTCCCTAGTTATAATGGAGACCATAATCGAATTTTATTTTTTTTATTTCAGCGCCTGGAAGAAGTACATATTATAATATTAATGGCAGTAAAATATAGTTATGTATAACAAAAATTCTCAGTAGTTAAATAAACATATCTACACAACTCTCTAACTTGGCTCATTTTTTCACCCCATACGGTGAAACCACCTTCATAACAGGTTCTTTTTTCGCGATTCTGTAAAAAAACTGCGGTGATTAATTGATTAATTCTTATAAATAGTTGAAAAAACATACAAAATACACATCGCTAATTTTTTTTCGAAATCTAGACCTTGAAATTCCTAATTTATTCAATATTCTCCCTCCAGAGCGCACAGCCGTATTCCACCCCAAGTAAAACAGCTTATATTTTTTAGGTAAATTGCTCGAAAAGTAGTTCGACAAAGGGTTAATATTTTGATATGATTGGAAAGATGGGAGTTTTTTCTTCAAAATTAGTTCAAATTCATCAAATTCTAGATGAAATGACATCTCGCTCAAACTACCTTAAGCCTTTGGTTACGTCATTACGCTATGTTCTTACACTCAATGAGAGACGACCTTTAGCGTTGGAATGTTCCTTTGGAATAATAAAACAGCGATGTTAGTGGATGGCTCGCGATAGACGTAAGAAAACCAAACTGCTTCAGTCACGAAACAGCCATTCGGCGGTAGGTAGTTTGAGACGAAACACCTTCTGAATACGTACGTGCCCTTAGAAAAGAAAGGCAATCGATACACAGCGTTTCCATTGGGTTATAAAAGTGATGTGAGGGTCGTTCGCTGAGTAATTCGAAAGGCCGTGCGTGTAAATGAACGATATTTACGACCTATCGACTGTGATGCGCAATATAGCAATGTTTAAATTTCGATACCCAACCGGCTGCTTAGAGAGGCAGAGGAATACAGAATAAAAATAGGAAAAAACAGATTAAAAACTGTTAGGAATGATAAAAATTATGCGAATTTCACAATTGATACTTTATTCACGACCCGGGTTTCAACACATTATGTCATCTTCAGGTCTTTTAGGACCAGGACATAATGCGTTGAAACCCGGGTCGTGAATAAACTATCTTTTGTGAAATTCGCATAATTTTTATCATTCCTACCATGGAAAAATTTCACGTTATACACCCTGAAACCGCAAATTTGCTTAGATTAAAAACTAATACGAAAGAGGCTAAATATCGAATACTCCCTGATCTCGGCGGTCGAAAACCTCAATTAAAGATCAATGCGGCGGCGACTGTCTCTATGGGATAGAGGTGGTTTGGGGAGTACCAAGGGTAAGGTTTGAGGGTTGGAGGGAGGGGATTTGAAGTGGGAAGAGGAGACTGGCATGGTATCAAAAGGACTTTAACCCCTGCACTGGGTCCACAAATAAGCGCCCTCTTGGCTATAAACTTTCGCGGGGGGGAGGGGATTTGGTGAAGTGATCCCCTTAGCGGTGGTTGTCGACCAACGAAACCTTCGCCTTTCGCGGGGGACGTCACCCCGACGAAAGACATCCTCATATATACTCCCTCCTCATCCCCGGCCGTCTTTCTACGAAAAAGGCTAGTAGGGGTCATTAACACACGGCCGAGATCGGTCCACGCTCGTTCGAAAGGTTGGGCGAAGGGTGTACTCCTTGCCAAGACTAAGGCCATGCGTTCGCGCGTGCCAAGTTAGGTTCAGAACATCGAGATGCATGCATGTTACAACAGAACCACGATAAGTGCTTGGCATACCTTCCAGATCGCGATGGTAAATCGATGAAGAGACGAAAATTTAGTCACGCCTTCGCTCCCAGCATAAGATTCACCACAAGAATAAGAGATTTTTTTGGCAATGTAAACCCAGGGTCTCTTCACCAAAGTAGGGAAACGAATTTCAAAGTTTTTCGTGAAAATCTCCGGATGCCACAACAGAACTTTCAAGGTTTACGAAAAATGTCACCGTGTACAAAGGCATAACAATACAGTCGCTCAACCTATTGGGCGGAAATAAACATAAAATTATGAAAATCATCCACACCGAAATGTTTTACAAAACTGCCCTTCCTAAATTCACACAGTTGCATAAATATTTTAATTCCCCATTATCAGAACACATATCATGAAGTATCACTTTATTTCAGTTTAAGCATTCAGTTCACCTGTGTACCAAAACGAAACGTGAGTCATCTTTAAGTGCAATGAGCACGCAGAAAAAATCAAATTAGCAGAAGATACCTAGTCAATTGATTATGTAGACGACAATGACAGAGAAGGTTTATCCTGGGCATTTTAAAGTTCTTGATATACTGCCAGCTTGATGAAAATTCTTATGCGGAATGTTAGACGTCTGGATTTAACTGCGTAACTCATTCTGTACCTTGAATAACGAGTTAATGAGGGTTGAATAAGGTATACCTACTTAAACGTGCACTGACTATTTTTTCCATCTCATTATTATCTATAGTTTGGGCTATAAAGAGACAAAAAAGGGGAAACGTCTTTAGAAAGAACTTAGGATGATTGCGGCTTCAAACGATTACATGAAATACATGAGCAATAGTTATATAAAAAAAATTAGAGTAAAATGTTTAGATTATTAAAATGTTAATCCCAAAGTGAATATTTGAACCAATAGTAAACACTCGTAAACGATTTAAAAAAAGGAAAGTGCGGTGAATGGAAGGTTGGATTAGCCGAAACAGAATTTAAGATCATAAGGAAAAAAGCATACGTAAAAGATCATTCACTCACCACTTCTTGCACTCTGCCTATCCAGTTGGAGGTCCTCATCATGAATCGTCCATTGAAAATTGGCGCTTTGAAATCTCCAAGATGCCGGCGAGGAATGTAACAATAAACGAATCAATATCCCGAAAATATCTTTCATGCACCGAGATGCCAACTTCAACATGTCGCACTATAAATGAACTCAAAATTCTATACGACACATCGAAAAACTCGACTATTCGATATCGAAGTGCGATATCTCGCGTGCGAATCGCATTCCCATCATATCGCAACAGGCAGTGCGCGAGGCTACACGGACGAAGATCCCAGAAGTACCTTCAGGCATCGGCGTGTGAGTGTTAACCTATCAAAAAGCATGTAAACGGTATAGGAATTTAAGAATGAAATGCGATTAAGTCGAAATCGAAATTATGCGATATTGAAAACGCAAAGCGATGCTAAATCGTCAAGCATCGGCGTACGAGCTTTAATGGAAAGAAAAACACTTAGTTATACGTGATTAAACCGACAGTTCGATGTCGATTGCAAGCGAATCGCATACAAACGATACGCGATTGAGTGAACAGTCCGGTATCGAAGCGAACCGGATTGCAGTCGTATAGTATCGCAAAATGCAACGCTTGGCCCCAAGGGACAATCCATTCAGTCCGGACGGGATAGAATAGGGTTAATGTCTCGGTCGCCAAGACGACCTAAGCAAGATCTATTTAGGATACGGAGACCCAAAACGTACTACGCTACGCTATGCTGGTTGAGTACGAAGCGGTTCAAGAACCCCACACTCGCCTACGCGCACCTAGACGGGTCTTCTACGAATCACCACCAAGCGCGTGGAGTTAGAAAGGTAAAAGGTGAATGAGAGATTAATTTAGCACCAATGTTTCGGGCGACGACTGGCGGTGGCGTATGGGAAGAAAGGTGGAGGGCAATGTTTGGCCGTCGATCGTTAAGAGTACAATGCCAATCATCGGATTAAAAAAAAACAAAGAATCGCAAACGCTCGACACACGTGATATGAAAAAAAAATATTTGGTGACCTTTCCTCCAGGCCAATTCATGCAATTTCAAAACCAATTTTAGACTACGCCATTCCAGGATAATCGAGGAAAAATCTGCGCTTTTGGAAATGCGAATTATCGCAGAAATCGCTCAAAAATATCGAAAAGGAGCGGACAAGGAAAAACCACTTTTTTCACATCGGCCGTGACCTTCACGATGGTGACGTATCTGCTGGGAACGATGTGTCTCAGCATACAATAATGCCTTGCCTCACGAAAATCACAAAATATTAACTTTTCTTGATACGAACTTTTTAAATTCGAATTTATCCTCGCGATGTGATAACTGATTTTATAATGCAGTGCATCAGAGACTACTTAATGCGAGCAACAAATATAGTAAAATTTGCTCAAAGTCACGCACTTACGGCAACACATATGAATTTTCAATTTTCTCCAAAATTTCAGAATCTAGGAACGGATTGACGTCCCATGTTTTAACATAAAAACTGAGTTATGAGACACAAACCGCGGGCAAGAACGAAAGATGTTCGCAATTTGAGGTACCACTGTACATGAACTTAGCCCATGAACTAGCCGAGGTGAGATACAACCTAAAATATAATATCGTCTTAAGAAACAAATTATGTACAGGTACTGAAGTGGGAATTTTCCTTTAAAAATGACAAAAACTACATGGAAATTGAAACCTGCATCAATTATGCGTTAATAAGAATAACAAAGTTTATTCATGACGTGGTTTTTAAGATGGTGCTAATGCTAAGATGACAATAGGAGTCTACTGAGTATTGTAAGTATAAATTCGACATGGCAACATTTCGTCCCGAGTAATACTTAGACCTCTGTGATCCAGATATAGACAATAGATAAGGAAAAGAAGTGCGACCTCATACATTGCTCATTCCCGAAAATAATACAGCCAACGCGTTTAAAATATCTCAACCGTTCCAGTTCAACGTTAAAACATTCGTCGCGTTGTCATCGAGAAAATATTTTGGCTTCTACGAATTTCTACGGATATAACGTGATGTAATGGGTTTAGTAAAATAAAAAATTTATAATTTCATAGTTTAATATCAAATCTCCAAAGCTGTAAACGCATGAAAAGACAGTATAAAGCCACTTTTCTACGTTCACTTCGAAAATAAAAAAAACAGCTACAGGCAAATTTTGAAAGCAGAGTAATAAATGATTGGCAAGCTGTCAAAAAGGCATCCTTAAACGTGTTCAGACACTGCCAAGGACAAAGGAAGGCGATAAAAATGCATCAGAACTGCAATTTGCAACCGAGTCACGTCGGAGGACTCGTAATTCGATCACATCAACCATTGAGGCATCGCAAGGCCTAACAACATACCTCTAAGGCGATCGAAATACTCCCTCTGCCATTCGGGACGAAAGGCATTTTCATTTGAACCTCGCCATTCAATCAAAATTGCCCTTACGACCCGAGCAATGGAAGAAGAAAAGAAAAATGAATCCACGCAATTAGGATAAGGGCTCTGGAATTTTCGAATGGAAATACAGCGTGACGATAAATTTTGCATCGCAAAAGACGCGACACATCACTTGTGGCAAAGTATGAAATTGCCATACGAGATATCATATTTTTCAATGGCTTGATATCGCATGACGACAATGAGAAAATTTTCGGAACATCGTAAGCTGGATATTTCATTAAGATCGAAAAAATGCATGATGTTATACATGTCATTATGTCACATTAGATTGCATTTCGCAGAACATGGAAAATCACTTAATATGTTTATCCTGCATGAATACGCAAAAGATCGCGAGGTGATATATAGCACTGACAGTTGATTTAATATCGATACCTCCTGAATTTCGCACCTATATTCATGCATGGCTGAGTCCTTGGTAGGGTAGTTTTAGCGAGATATTTCCCTAGTCATAAAGGAGACCACATTCATTTTTTTATTTTTATTTCGGCGTCTTTAAGAGGTATGAAGTAAATATTGTAATATTTAAGGCCCAAAAATATAGCTGTAATGTAAAAATCTCAATAATTAAATAAATATATCTACAAAAGTCTCCAACTTGACTCATTTTTCCCACGCAATATTTTCCCTCTGAGGCGCACATCCATAATCTATAGGTATCCCACGTAAAACAGCTTATATTTTTAGTAAAATTGCTCACTAAGTAGTTCGGCAAGGGGTTAATATTTTGATATAATTGGAAAGATGTGAGTTTTTTCTTTAAAATTCGGTCGAATTCATCAAATTCTAATTGAAGTGATATCTCTATTAATCTACCTTAATGAGGCGATGACGGGTGCCTACCAAAGACTGAATTTATCATCCGAAAAAAATTAAAATATTCGCTCAACAGCTTGCTCGAACCACGCTGTATTTGACCTTACCTTTTCCCTTAATTTATGACGGCTTTTTCTCGGCTTCCGAATTTCTCCGTATAATGGAGCAGCTTCAATTTTCCCCCCATAGACCCCGTCTCTCTCGCTCTCAGGATTACCAATTCGGAGAACTGGGGACTTTCTGAGTTCCCTCTAATTAGTCCAAAGTCTCTCTCTTTTGTGTCCATCCAGCGAAACAAGAAACGACTCCAGCGAGTCCGAGAAATCAAAGTTGAATGTCGGAACGAATAGAGAAGAACTCGGATCCGGCGACCTCCTCCCAAAGAAATTAAATTTACATCTCCGTGCTTGATATGCAATCAGAGTGAACTAATTACCGAGGTTCATTTCCCGATTCTTAACAACAAAAAAAGTATCATTCATCCAAAGTTCAAAATATTTTCAGAAAGACGATTCGTATAATACGTGGACTGAACACTTAGGCAGTGGTCGGTCAGTAGGTACTTACCTACCTAAATTATAAGGAAATTTATAATGAGAAACTGAAATTATTTCCGCTTTCCTCAAGCGCGAAGTTAATACCGTAGGTGAGGTGAATCAGTGGAGACTTCTTGATTTATGAACCATAACTATGGTTATGAACTAACTAATTACCTCTCTGAGGCCCAGTTTTATATATTTACTCGGGTGAAATATTTTCTCGGCTTGAAAATTGACGTTACTAAATTCTCCCATCGACAACGTTCACGCTAGTTAACCGACAGAATGACGAAATACACAAAACCCAGACTCTAAGATAACCTGAAGGTAACTTAAAGGCTATGCCATATTGAAGATTACGTTGTCCACACCGTTCCTTAAGATGCCTACATCACTGTCTGCTAAGAATGTTCCGTTGATGTCATATAAGTCGCGTTTAGAGAAAGTAATAAAAAAGGCATTATTTTCACCCTTCCATGCACTCAAAACAGGCGCAGTATTCAACAATTTGTGATAAATAATAAAATGTAATGGTGGTACTACAGATTCCATATTTTAAACTTATGAAATATATACACTACCTGACCATACCCTTTAATTTAATCATTGTTTCATTTTAACGAAGCGAAAATAATATAAATAAATAAAAAACTACTTTTCGAAATGATTAACCATTGCTACGAATCCACATTAAGAGAAGTGATCTACAGGTAATATAAGTGCCATTTATAAGAGCTTAATTTTGAAACATTTTGACCATATTAGTTAAAAAAACTTTTTTGGCTCTGATATGTCATTTTTTCTCTTTTCCTTTTCCGAGCATTGACTTGTATTTTTTTATTCACAAACAAACTATACAGCTAATACATTGTTGCCATTGTTAATACGATTTGTAAATACGAAATTTCTGTTACTATGTTAAACTGTTTGCTGTTATAAGCTTCTTTGTAAATTGAAGACAGTTATTTTACGATCGTCAGGCAATATAGAAGTAATCACATTTCTTGTAGCTGAAGCATGTAATCTGCGGAAGCATTATTT
The DNA here is from genome assembly GCA_963573305.1 of Pyrrhosoma nymphula. NCBI lineage: Eukaryota > Metazoa > Arthropoda > Insecta > Odonata > Coenagrionidae > Pyrrhosoma > Pyrrhosoma nymphula. Next base: position 120,475,142 of record OY754331.1, on the reverse strand, counting down.
TAAACAGTTCTCATCAGGAGATGGAATTCAGAGTTTGTTTTGACTCATGCAGTCGCGGTGGAGCCTCCTTAAGGTGGGTGGAGCGGGTCATTGGGTCAATCGTGGGTCATTGAGTGCACATTTTAATAATTCAAATAAGTAATTAGAAAAAAATACTGATGGGCCATATATAACGGAAGTGCCTCTATTTATGCGTTGAACCTCACAATACAGGCAGTAATACAAATGAAACAAGAATCATATTTTAATGTTTTGACTTAATTTAAGCATGTGGTGACTAGAGTTATCGGCGCGGTATTCGAAATACTGATTCGACTTATTTGGAAATAGATGTTATTTTCGAATATTGATCTCGGCGGGACACCTTGATATATGTAAGAAACAATTATTGTAATAAGAAATGTACTATTTCGCGTTTAGAAGAAAATCTGGGCATATGTAATTGGACTAATACGAAATATGTCATGCACCACAAAGTTACGTATTAAAATAGCCTTGAATTAACGAAAACCCAAATTGGTATGATGCAATTTTTTCACTTTTATCTATAGAAATCACTAATGAGAAATATTGGTGGATTGAAGTGTTGTCGGAGCGAAACGTCTGCAGCCGCAACTGTTTCGGTCAGACAACTGTTTCAAATAACTGTTGCAAACAGCAAGTTAGTACTGTGCTGTGCAGCGGCAACTGACAGCTGAAGCTCACTGTTTCGTCTTCTATATCGTTCCAGTTGCGCTGCACGTTTGGCTGCGTTGCGGTTATAAGCTAATATTTGTTGGATTTGAATCTGTTGCGGGTGTTTGCTGGTTTATTCAGCCAACACATGACTGTCCAACGTCGCAGATAGAATTAGAACTGTGAAGCATCTTTCATGAATCCAAATGAAATTGTTATTTCATTTGAGTGAAATATATCTTATTACATTGAATATAGAACAACCATATTCTAACAGCGCCGATAGATCGCCTTTTGTTTGGTGTGTCTCTAGCATGTTGTCCGCAACAGGGTGCTTCACGGAACTGTTTCGTTTTGAAACTGTTTCGGTTACGAAACAGTTGCAATGAAAATATTGTGTTCTTTGAGTGTCATCACTAATGAGAACATGTATACAAATTTCCACGCATATATATACGTAAACAAAAATCGCTCCAAACATCCCAAGCTCACTCATCGTTCACGGGATCTTATCGTGGTCCACGGGGCGTTGCCAGGCATCGACCCGAAGAACTGCTACAGACGGGAGAGAGACACGGCGCCTGATATCCTCGGCGCCGATAAACAGTGACGGAGGTGGAGGAAGGGAGCAGAGGGAGTTAACACGGTGTAGAGAGAGATAGAGGGGGGAGAGGAGCTGGAGGGCTTTCCTCTGCCCCCGGAGCGCGGCCGGAGCCAAGGTCACCACCGCGGAGAACCCAATCGATCGCCGGACACACCCCCTCCTCCACCCACGCCCGCATGCGAACCTCTCTATACGCGAAGCGACAATTCATTCGAGCCAGACCGCGTGTTCCTTCAACGACCCGGAGTCGCTGCAGCAGCGATTGTAAGTGTACTTAAGGCGGCTCTAAACCGGGGCTAAGAATCTCGTTTCAGACGTTTCCCTCTAACCCATCAACGGGTTTGCCGTGGCAGCTGGAGACTTGCAATTTTTGTCTTACGTAGATGAAAAGTCATTTGTTGATTTAAGTGGAGTAACTTTATCATGAATTGGTTAAGTTTTTTACTAACAAATAGCAAAACTATAGTTTTTACGATATTTTTTTGTATTATTCCGGGGAATGTTGCGAAGGCTAGAGTCCGAAATCAAGATTTTCAGTCCACTTAAATCAAAGAATTGTCTTTCATACATGCAAAAAATTAACAACTATTAATGCTGTTTTCGTATTAAGGCTATAACAATGTTAAGAGTTCAACCATGCACTGACAATGAAGTAGACATTTTCCATCCCCACCCAAGGATAATCGTTCCCCACTCCATTTTTTTCAGCGCAGCATTCACTGTTTCCCGTTGGGCTTCTACCACCTCAGTAGGCGACCACAGGCGGCGACCGTTAACTTAAGTCGGCAAGGAAGTATAGACCCACCTAAAGTAGTTAGAGCGAGTTCCCTAGTCATAATGGAGACCATATTCGAATTTTATTTTTTTAATTTCAGCGTCTTTTAGAAGTATGAAGTAAATATTGTGATATCAATGGTGCAAAAATATAGTAATGCATGAAAAAATTCTCAATAATTAAATAAATATAACCACATAAGTCTCTAACTTGACTCATTTTTTCACCCAATGCGGTGAAAAAGCCTTCACAATAGAAGTTTTTTTTGCGATTCTGTAAAAATTACTGGGGTAATTTGGAATTGATTAATTTTTATAAATAGTTGAGAAAACATACAAACTATGCACCGTTAGTTTTTGAGAAAATCTAGGTGTTTAAATTCCTTATTTATTCAATATTCTCCCTCTGGAGCGCAGATCCGTAATCTATCCCATGTTAGACTGCTTGTATTTTCAGGAAAACTGCTTGAAAAGTAGTTCGGTAAGGGGCTAATATTTAATTTAGTAGTAGGAAATATGGTAATTTTTTCTTTAAAATGAGGCCAAATTCATCAAGTTCTAGATGAAGTAATTTTTCGCTCAAACTTTCTTAAGGGCGTACTCGCCTAATTGGACGTGGCGACCGAAAGGCTGACTTTAGCTGAGCATTTTTTTTTAATAATCCTCTTATGCCAATTTCATACGATCCAATTCGAATACAATTTTTTTCCTTTATACAAGTTTAACACAACAGATTTGCACCGTGTCAGACATGGTTGAATCGTATCAAAATAACTTTTGGACCAAAATTTTGCACACAATTCCTCTTGGACCAAATGAGTAGAACATGCTCTGAATATCTATCCAAAAGTACGGTAGCAGACAATCAGAGGTCTCCTAAAAAAATAAGAGCAAGACTATCCACGTTATTGGAGAGTCGCGATCACGGGTAAAGAGTTTTTGTGAATGTTAAGAGTTTTTATGAATGTCAAAGACTCTTTTAACTGGGCAAAACGCGGAACTCCTAGGCAATTATTCTGCATATTGAATACTTAACATGGACAAAATGAATTCAGGTTCGAGACAAAAAAACGAAATGTACCGTGAACAAGCCGAGGCTAATTGTAAGTCCATCGATACCTTCGTTTCCTCATCTTCACCTCTTCCATTTTTATGATTAACGTGCGCTGCTTATTCCCATGGCGGAAATTGCCAGGAAAAAATTCTATACCAATAGCTACACAGTTACACTTATAATTTTTAAAAAGATATTCGACGTAACTATTAGAGATTAAATATAATTTATTTTGAAGCATGAAGGTTTATCCATGAAGGCACTCTTTTTTGCCGGCCCATGGCTGGCTCGAGTGCCTTGACTGGGTATGAAGCGTAAGACCTTTCTAAATGAATTCCAAAAGCGTTGAACCCTCTATACATTGAAACCACATGACGAAATATTTTGGTGAGAATTAAGATTGTAAAATGTTTTTTTTTATGTTTATATGTCTGAACTACCTTTTCTAGTAGACCATAGAACGGCCACGTTACTGTTTAAAAACGCACAACACTTTGTAGCATGGGGGATTGCCCTCTATATGTTTACTCTATACAATTATTAACAATTTAAGTTATCACCCGACTGTGCAAAACGGTAAAGTACAGCACAAACTCAAGCTGTCATTTATGAGCGATAATTTCTACCCATTACTTCTCCATTAAACGGTATTAACATGCGCATTTGAGGTGGTTAATGGAAGATTTTTCCTTAGTCATAACAAAGACCATATTCAAATTTTATTTTTAAATTTAAGAAACTGTATGATACAAGAAGTAAATATTGTAATATTATTGACCTGAAAACTTTGTTTGAAACTACTGAAAACCTCAGTAATTAACTATATACACATATATATAAGGTGTTAACTTGGTTCATTTCTTTTCACGCCGTATGCTGAAAACGCCTTCACAACCGAATAATTTTTTTTTGCAATTCTGTAAAAATGTATGCGGTGAATAATTGATTTATTTTTTAAATTAGTTCAGAAAGTTTACAAAATACACACTATTAAATTTACGACGAAATCTATTCGTTAGAAATTCCTCATTTTTTAAAATAAAGGGCCTCTGGAGCGCACACTCGTACCATTTTCCGTTTAAAATTGCTGGTATTCTTTGGAAAACATCTGGGGAATTATAACGGTCGGTGGCTGATGTTTTATTATCATTGGAAAGATGAGATTCTTTCCTTTACAATGAGTCCAAATTCATCGAATTTTATGCGAAACGATATCTCGCTCCAACTACCTTAAGTTGGTTTGAGCGAGATAGTTGCCTAGTCATAATGGAGACCATATTAAAATTTTAATTTTTAATTTCAGCGTCTGTAACAAGTATGAAATAAATATGGTAATATTAACGGCGCAATAATATAATTAAATATGACCAGAATTCTCAGTAATTAGATAAAAAAAGCTACACAAGTCTCTAGCTTGACTCATTTTTCCCGCCGTACGGCTGAAAACCCTTCAAAACAGCATGCTTTTTGCGATTCTGCAAACATTACAACGGGGAGTAATATATTATTTTTTATAAATAGTTGAGAAAACATGCAAACTACACACCGTTAGTTTTTTGACGAAATCTAGGTTCTAGAAGTTCCTAATTTGTTTAATAATCTCTCTCTGGTGCGCACAGCCATAATCTATCCCATGTAAAACAGCTTATATTTTTAGGCAAATTGCTCGAAAATTAGTTTGGCAAGGGGTTGCTATTTTGATATCATTGGAAAGATGAGAGTTTTTTTCTATAAAATAAACCCAAATTCATCAAATTCTAGGTGAAGTGATATCTCGCTCCAACTACCTTAAGGGAAAGGAATGGAAAGGAATTATAGACGGGGATGGGGGGTGGCTTGTTCGTTCCAAACCAATTAACAAGGTGGTCAAACGGGTCCGAGATTATAATCGTCGCGAGCGATCGACCGTCGGCTATGTAGTCGTCTTGTCTTCTTGACCGAGGGCCAAGCTGGCACGCGTCTCTCGCGAGCCACTTCTGGCGAAGCTGTGATCTGGTGATCTGAACGCAGCAATGTGGAAGCATTCCTGAAGGCCTAAAGGCTTCAAGGGCGGATTCCGTGGTTGGCTGCAGGAAAGTATGAACATATTCAAGGTCTTAACGATTAGTAGAGGTAATATACCTAATGTCATGGACAAACCACATTTTATGCCATAAAAACAAAGAGAGAGAAATAGAAGAACGTAGATCTGGCAACACTGCTATCCATGATTACAGTGGTAACTGGAAACCATGGAACGCACAACAGAAGAGGATTATGCTTATGCCCCGTTCGCATTACAACCTTTTTACCATGGTAATCCAATATAAGGATACAAATTGGTAATTCGAACGCCCGGTTGAATCCGACCAAGGATACTTTTACTACCCGGATAAACGTACCATAGTTATCTACCTAAAAATGTTTTCTACCATCCAAAAGCACGTCAGTTACAATAGTCAAGTGATCAATCGTCATTATTTTCACTTGACCGGTAAGTGATGAGAACAAAATCTATGGAGCCCGTTAAGGACGTTTTACACGATGAAATATTTTGTACAAACGAATGTATGTGAGATTGCACGTTTGTCTCAACGAAATTAGAACAGGTTCTATTTTCCGTGCAGGCATTGAGACATTCCCACAAGCGTTCATACAATTTGCCGCTTTACACGATACATTTTTCCTCATGCAAGACTTCACGGAAGAGTTTGCACAAACAAATGTACCAATTTTGAGGAAACCGGGACTAGCCACGGTAGTAACATTTACGGAGTCACCCGCAAGTGCACATTAGTGCAATATTCCACAGGAGAAAAATCCACTTTCAAGGTCAAGGCGAATGATTTTTCTCCTGTGGAATATTGCACTAATGTGCACTTGCGGGTGACTCCGTAAAGGTTACTACCGTGGCTAGTCCCGGTTTCCTCAAAATTGGTCAAGAGCGAACACCTCCTTCTGTTCTATGTATGGCTTTATCCTCGCGGACTGTGGCGCTTAGCGTACGACTTGGACTGCTAATGACATCATATGTCTAGCAGTCCTGACCACCATGCTCCTATAAAGCCACCAATGATCCACAGGGGAGAAGGACGCCTCGGTAGCTTAACTGGCTAAAGCACTCGGCGCGAAATCGAGGGATCCGGGTTAGAATCCCGGTCAAGGCGAATGATTTTTCTCCTGTGGAATATTGAACAAATGTACCGTGTAAAACGGCCTTTAGAGGAAGTAAATACCAATATTTGTACCGTGGTGAATAAAGGGATGCGCGAATGCGGTTAGAAATAATTAATGTTTTGTACAGTGGTGAGAAGCTAGTAATGCGAACGGGGTATCATGGGCACTCGAACTGTTCAGAGGTTATACTTCAACTTCTTGCATTATGAAGTTCCAACGCGATTGCGTGAGTTAAAAAATACTTAACGCTAACTATTAACTTTCATTACTTAAAAAATTAAAAATACTGCTTTCACAAATAGCATCCCTTTGCACAAAACATGCAGATTAACATGTAATGACTAGAGTTATCGGTGCTTTAATCGATATTTAGAAGAAATTACATTGAAATGTTATTTTCACATATTGGACTCGGTGTGACACCAAATTTCTTAAAAACAATTTAATACATAATAAGAAATGTACTATTTTGCGTTTAGTAGAAAATCTGTAAATATGTTTTCGAATTATTACGAAATGTATGTCATGAGCCATAAGGCTACGTGTAAAAATACCATTGAATTGCCGTAAGACAAAATTGGTAAAATAATGTTTTTTTACTTTTATCCATAGCTATCAGTACTGAGAACAAGAATGCAAATTTTCACACAAATCTGTACATAAACAAAAATCACCCCAACCACCTCAAGTGGCAAAGATATATTGTGATTGTGAAAGAATTGGGATTTACATCACTAATTGTAGAGGGCTTTACTTTGTGTAATTGCTCCATGATAGAAATCATTGATTCGACTTTTAATCTAATCGAACAGAATCAGATTCGTTTTAGCTATAAGTCTAGTATTTCGCACATGTCTACGTGCATCCTCTTCCTTTTGAAGCCAAGTGAAATTTTAGGTTTTTCCTCATTTTAATCCACCACCATATAGATAAGATTTTTATAGATAAGGTGGAAATATTTCCACCTTATCTATAAAGATCTATATATGAATTAAGTATTCACATATTTATCTGGCGATGAACGAATTAAAAGCGAAACCAACCAAAAAACCAACGTCTTACTGAAATTGCTTCGAGGAATCCACCAAGTATTGATTTGGAGCGTATGAAGGCTATGCCATGCATAAAAAACGGTCACCGATAGACGCCTCAACATTGGTATCTCTAATAAATTAGCCTGCAGATTGAGGGAGAGCTATTTCCCGAAAACTGTTCCTATAAATCACATTTCGCATTCATCAATAAATTAGTAATGATGGAACATCCGTAATGGTTCTTCGTCTCGAGTAGAGATATTCTGAACGTTATAACAAAAGAACTCCCATGTATTAAAGGGTATCTGCCGTCGTCCCAATAGAACTGATAGCCGATGAAAGAGCTCTCAATGATTAAAATTCATGAGACAGAAAAGGAATCCACCCATGCCACGTAGGGCAGATTCAAAGCCATTAGTCAGTGAGGATACAAGCTACCCTAAATATTCTAAGAGTTCTGAAGGTTTTCTTTTTTACTCTTTATCTCCATGCTCAGATTTTCCCTTACCGTATAAAGGGCCAAAAATATATTTGATGCCCAGATAATTCTCCCTTACAATTGCGCAGATGTAAGACAAATGTCCCTGGCTCTGTTTTATAGAACTATTTCATAATGTAACAATGCAAAAATACTTTGCAATTCCATTATGATAAATTAAATATGATCGATTTCGTAACTGCGTTATGCGTTTATCAGCGCCGTATTGAAATTGACGCTTTAGCTTTGAATCCGCAGTAAAGATAATAAACAGCCGGGATGAAACGTCAACTGTTCCCTTTCATAATGCATAAATTCCACAATGTATAGCCTAAAGACTATACTATTCGTAACTGCGTCAATTTCCACAAAATTACCCGAATATGTAACGTAGACACGGAAACAGTCGTATTTTGTAAGTCATCGTGAAGACACATATTTCTTTTGTTTTTCATTTTACACACGCAGATGCATTTTAAAAGCGCTAAACGCTGATATGTCGGCATATTCCATGAACTGGCCGGGGCATTCTGACGGGTAGCTGGCCAAATTGCTAACTTTGAACGTAAAGGCTTCGTGCCCCCTATACGGCATGCTTTTTAAGTTTTTCTTTTTAATGGATTTTCCCATTAAAAAACTTGTTTGGGCGCCAAAATTGACTAACATGGACCCGAAAGTGTTGGACGGGATCATTCAATAAGTTGGCACTCGGAAACCATCCGGAAATATTTGGAAACTTGACAAAAACGAAATACTGATGTCACCAACCTCGACATAGTTGAAATTCCACAGCTTCTGGTCTCAAGTATCAGCCATCCGAAAGAACGACTTGTGTGAGCACAAAAAAGGAGCACCAACATTTTCGCGAAGCATTGCTCTCAATTTTTTGCACCAATTTGACCATTTCCCACGAGTAATAGGGGTTTTAGAGCTCTGGCGCTAGTCGCGTACAGCCCCAACGATCAATAGGTTGAGTCAGTCGAATTACTCGTAGCCCGATATATATTTCACTTGAGAGAGGAGTTTTCCAGCCTTTCTGATTACCCGCGAAATAATAGACCTAGAACACGCGATTCAAAGATCCGGAAAACGTGAATGTTGCATGCAATCAGTAATGACAAAAGAAGAAACATAAAAACCTTTAAACGATCGGGAGAAATGGGGTCGACAAAGTGATGCCTTTACTTTCATGCGATTCATATTTGAGTCTTTAGATTTCTAATTGCCACTCACATCTACATCTACGAAGTACCGTGCAAGCCACCACTAGGGTGTGTGGCACGAAGTGATTCCACTACAGGCATGCAGTACTCGTACTAGTTCAAAACCGGACCTCGCACGTTCTCTGGGTGCTAGGCGCAGGCCAAAAAGCAGCCAGGAGAACAGTGCGCAGTCGAACTAGAAATTGGGAGAGTGCTACGAAAATGAACATGCAAACATGCAGTACACTGATAAAGAGATATCTACTTTTATATGTCCTCCGGCTTGCAATAAAGTTAGTTATGCTCTTCTGATCTTTTAAAGGGACTAAAATGAGCCCTTGGTTAGAATAATTAAAAATTAAACCACGTATGTACACCTCATTTTCGACAAACGCCGAACTGGGCATATAACTTTAACAAATAACCACAGTTGGTACCGTGTTGCTCAAGAACAATAAACACACACAGTAATTCCGATAAATTGAGATGAAACTATTAATATTTCATTATATTTATGTGATACTAACCTCAAAGTTTTAAATTTTATAGGCAGCTGACTAACTTGAAGTGATGGAAAAAACGTACATCACATTCAATTTTTACCTAATACGTTTTTGCATTTGTTATTTCATCGCATTCCTTCTCAATTAATCGCTAACATCGATATAGACCGTATTAAATGCAAGTTAAAACTGCTATCAGTTGTAACTACAATCTGCACAGTAAAATACCTCGTGTAAAACAACATCCCAAAATAAGCTGGTCTCATACAGTCCGCAGAGCTTTCATAAAACTTCTCTCTCAACCCTTTCCCTGAAGTGTCAAAAACATCGTCTACAATTCTTTCTGGCGGTCTCCTCGCCTTTCCCAATCTAACGTGAATTAATCCACTTTATACCCTAGCACCCCGGCCCCCGATAAGGAAGTTCAGCGAGAGTTTGGATTGGTAGGTGACCGCAGCGGCGTGATTTATGTGCGAATTTCGGTGCAACGACTTATGACGGTCCCGCGTAATGAAAGGGCTTGCTTGTCTCCTCTAATTACTCCTAATATGTGCGCACCTCGCTTTCATTTTTTTTAAGTTCCTCATTCTTTTTTCCATTCGCGAAAGACTTACAAATCACTCGTCGCTGTTGAAAGAAAGTTCGTACATCAACTATACGAGTAGCTGGCCCAATCAGAGTCATGATTATATAGCATAGTACGTGCCCAGGCTTATCCCAATAGTAAGACAGCTTACTTGCGAATGAAAACATAAAGGAGTCTTTAAGTTTTTAGTATGAAACAGAATTAGAAAAATAAAATTTTAACTTAGACAATGAACTTAATAAAACGTGAATGAATGCAACCGAATTACTTACAAATGGCAATAATATAATCATACAAATGGATCGATTCCATCTGGTATAAAAGTCAGCATTAAAAATTGCCTGTCTTATCAACAGAGATGATTATAATCGATAAGACTGATTGAAGTGCGATTAGGATTAAAATTACTTGCACAATGAATAAATATGATTGAACTCAAAGAGACTTTATAAGTTTGCCAGAAGGGCACCATCGGGAGGGACTGTGGATAACCATGACTGTATTATTTTCTTCCTCCTGTATGCATAATGTTACATCATTCAGTTTTCCCAATTTTTTTCTTTTTTTAGGCCAATTAGCTTCCGGTTACATTAAGCTAGATGTCTTTTTTATATTTGAATTTCTCTTTTATTTACCATATTTTATTATTTTTCTCCAATGACCCTCCAAAACCTAGGACCTTATACCAACTCTTCTGCTTTCATCAGCATTACAGTATATGACGTTTTTAAGTGAATGTAGGTGATTATGTAATTACGTTAAAAATATGTAAAAAATACTGTACCAGAAAAGTATTTCTGGTCGATTAATAGCAATACCTGAGTTGCTATTCACCAAAAGGGTTAGTTAACATAGTAACATCTTATGAAATGATTCAGACGGTAAATATATGAAATTAAAACACTTACATCCTCCATATACGAACTATTATTTGCTACGCTACGAACTAATCTGTAAATTAAATACCCACTACACGAGGAAGGTGTCACAGATAAAAATAATAGCTACCGAAGTCATAATAGTTACGGGGGGTCAATTAACTCTTTTCACTACCATTACATCTGCTCATTGTTTATAGTATCCAGTAATTCCATTACCGAGTAACTTGTTACAAATCAATTAAATACCTAATGCTAAAATCCTAAAATAGAGAAAATACGATCAGCATGGAAAAATAATTGAAAGATTAAAAGTACTTCAATTGCCACCAGTTTCTCAGTTCGAATGTCCTGGACCAAAGTCTTTCCTAAATACATGTACAGAGCAAGAACATGCGGAAGTATCGACATGAGGAATTTAATTTAGATTTTTCATTATGCTACCTTTAACTCTTAGGCTGCAATTTTGAGCTGAGGACACATTTCTTTAGAAATGATCGCGAAATATTCTAGGCCTATTGTCTTAAGCAATATTAAACTTCTTTCAGGAAGGAGCACTTTTAGAAATTCCTTCCTTGACTGTAAATTATACAATCATAAAAAAATTCGAGAGAACTAATTGGAATTCCTCTCGACGAAGCTCTCCGTCTTAAGCAATAATTACTCCGCGTTCACCCGGTCCACGTGTGCGGAAAACTATTTCAAGGAGTGGTTCCCTCTCAACAAAACCATAACTGAGCTTACAGGCTTATTTACTACCGCATAAAGTTGGTTAACTAATTAGAACTCTGTTCCGAGACCAACTCCTGGAAAGTCGCAGCTATGAATTGGTTCCAGAAAAAATTCGAGTCGCTTTTGTTCAGTGAATGTACTGCGATACTCTGGGTCAGGGTCTGCTTGAAAGAAACAAATTTCATTCCAAATTTATTGGGAATAAGTGAACAAGGGGAATTTTTTAGAGGGTATTTCATCTTTAAACTTATAGCCATAGCAATTTCCGCTGACAAGGCTTACGATGAGAGAAGAGAGCGTGAATTCGGATTGGTACTTCCGAAATAATTCAAAGAAAACAGTTGTTATCCAACTGAGAATTTACCAAAGCACCTGACACTACTTCCACTCCTCTCTTGATTCCATTTACCGCGGAGTAATGTTGATCAGAGATTTGAAATCCCAAAGCGAGGGAGTACTAAAACTTTGATTGGTTTAGTCTGTACTAAGAACACGCTCCGAATGTCAAACTTCCATCTGAGAAAGTTAGAGGATAAAAATAAATACCAAAGTTGAGAATTGGACTCATATGACAAACATTAATCCTAAACGTGGCATATTCAGAGTTAGAAATTTAAGACGAAAACCAATTTTATAACTCCCGACTGAAAAAACACAAAATGGCTCACTTTTGCGACGAATATTGAATTTGAAACCCAGGCTTAATTGTGTATAGTGGGAGCGAAACATGGGAGGCAGTTGTGCAGAAGGCCCTTTTCTATGAAAGAGTCAATTTCCTATTAACTGGTTCCGCACGAGGGGAGTAAGGTAGCCTCCGCGTTTGACTTCCTAGGGTTCCCAAGGTTGCAAATCTTCGCAGCCAACTTCAAAACGTTCAATATGTTATCCATATCAATTTTTAAGGTCTCAATGGTACTAAATATAATTTTTAGATGGGCCACTCGGATTGCGATCGCTACCACTATCTTCTCATAAGATTTGTTTGAATCATGAACATATTCGTGAAACACATTGCCTACACTTCCCCGTCCTCTCAAAATAATCGAAGTTATGTTGGCAGCGTTGTCTATCACATTTTACCCCTTCCACGCGAGCCTTCCCTTACTTGACATCACGCTTCGCGAAGGTGACTCTCACCAAGTTTCGCCACCACAACTGCAACATAGAGAGCAGTTTTATTTTTTTAGGGGACGCTCTTTTTTATTCACTCTTCTTTCTTAATTAAACGTACACTAAATTATTTCTTCCTCATTTCACAGTTAAATAAATTAGCTTAATTACTGACCCACCTTTCCACGGTTCCCGCGCTGGCTTAGAAGAGCAAGGCCTTACCGTGAGAAATCACCGTTTTCTGTTCCCAAGGAGACAGAAGGCGTTTATAGCCCCCGTTTTCCTCGCGATTAGAATCTTTGTCTTACCCGTCTCATATCCGTTTCGATTTCCTTGGTCACGAGCCTCAGGCGAAGTAAAGACTCCCATCCATCCCAAAGAATCACACAGTTCTCAACATTCTTTTTTTGATGGGCGGGACTCTTTTTAATTCAAATTCCCGTACGTCTCGTTCTTGGGACGACCTTATCGCAACAGTAACAGGCCGCAAAGATTTCCAAGTCGGAAACATTCCGTGACACACAGTATGCGAGAGACTTAAAATCGTAAGCACATCCTACAGCTCTCGCCTTTTGTTTTCCTGGTTCCCACTCCACATCGAAGAAGATACCGCGCTCTCTTATCGGATGAGTTTAATTCCATTTATCTCCAGCCAACATTCTATGTCCTCCCGCGATCCTCCGTTCTGAATTCAGCACGCTGTTTTCAGATTTATCTCATTCCTACTCTAGATATACCAACAATGAATGACTGACATACATATAGTTTTTTGCCTCGTTGTTTAACCTCTCTTGTTTCCCAAAATCATGTTAATAGAGACAATGACAAGGCGTTTAGTGTCAGGATATTTTCCTCGGAAAAAACTATTTAAAATACCAAAGCCGAAAGTTAAAGGTTTGATTCAATTTCAAATTAAAAGCCCTGTAGTTCATACTAAGTCCTTGGTGCATAGATATTTGGGACTCGTGGTCTTTACTGAATATATTTTTAAGGGCGAAGAACGTTCAGTAAACTCGCGTCCATGAGGAATGTGGACAGATGGGCAGTAATCCAAGTGATGTCATTTAACTTCAATGAGATCATTTCACGATGATATAAACATTCTACCAATTCACGGTGACTTGGGACAAACGCCGGCTTTCGTTTCCTCCACACATCATAGGACTGGGTCACAACTAGGCTTACCATGTGTCCCGGTTCGGTTGGGACAGTCCCGGTATGAAGAGTCTGTCCCGTTGTCCCGCCCGGTTGGCAAATATATCCCGTTTGACACTCAAAAGGCCCCGGAATGCCTCCGTTTAGGTCCACTGTCCACTACGCGCAAAAATGCGCGGTGACATATGTATGACAAGAAATGTGTAAATCGAAAATACTGTTTCAAATTATATCACGTATCCTCGAAGACTCTTGACGGAATATTGGGTGTTTATATCATGGTTGAAGGGAAGAACCTTTATGGCTGAAGCCGAACTGAGCACCTTTTCGCTGCTGGCCCTTAGGAATTACTCGGCGGAGTTCAACAGGAGCTAAGCTACCCGACTAGTGACGAGATTGGAACTCAGTATTCCAGAGTTTGGTACAAAACCAAGCAGCCGCAGCTGCAAGCAATAATTTTGTTTTGTATTAGGAATCGAGGAATAAAATAACTGTGCACTATTAGCTTAACGTTTATTTTTTTTAATCCAGATTTTTACCGCGGTATCAGTCTCTTCAAAAGTAGATTTTTTCCCAGTTTTGGGAAACCAGACTATAATACCGCTTGTCGTTACCCGTCTCCCATTCCAAATAGTTAGCTTTCTCTTCGTTTGCCTTTTCCTATATAGTGTATTCCTTCAATGTGTCTAAAATTCCTTTTCGTTCCTCCACTCTTCCAAAATTACGGAATAATTTTTCCTCACCCACACTCATCAGTACCTTGATACACCATAAAACCTTTTCCATTCTCTATCAATGCATCCTTTCCAATTTCTCCCACCAATTTATTTCCGCCTCCCTCCAACCCCTTACCACTTTTAGCACTTCCTCAATGAGGGAAAAATCCCAATATTATATATCCACGAACAAATTTCATGAGTACCAACAAGAAAATAAAAAATAACATAGGAAAACCAAACTGACGTGGCATACATGATTATTAAAAGGTGTGGAGAGGACAAAAAAAATCAAGGGCAAGTAAATAAACCTCATTATCAATTTCACTTGAACAGAACTAGTTTTATTTATCGGGAAGTTGAGTAAAAACTTCATGAAAACGTTTATATGTTCCTTGACATATAATCTGATTATCATGTATATTCAACATTCATTTACTAATGTATACTGTTCCTCCATATTGCGAATATTGTTTTGAATCAGTAGTGGATATCATTTGTCAGTTGTTTACGCTGTATTTTGAGAGTGTTTTGTTTGTAACCAAGCCATGCAGCAGAAGGGTGATATCGTTCTCTCCATCCATCATGGAGAAAGGACGCGTGTTTAATACTTGTGTGATCTTGTTATACTGACGTGATGATGATGACGTTTGATGACTGAATGATGTCGTTTAATACTTGTGTGATCTTGTTATATTGAAGCGTGTTTAATACTTGTGTGGTCTTGAATACGTCTTGTTGAAATGTAAAGGTTGCTATATACTGAACGTGTTGTGTTCTTCCGACGAAGACCCAACGAAAAACAAGTACAAATAATATCAACTTTATTTAGAACAGCTGAATAAATCGTGTGCTGCTGAAGTTTAACATGCCTCCTAATGACGGAGTAATGTCAGGCAACATATGTACCGTATCACCTCCACTTTTCCCCATTACCCGAAGAAAATACCCACCTCAACTTTAAAACATTCTATTCCTTATGCCCGAATAGAGGAGTGCAGTTTCTGAAGCGTTCTTTAAAAAGGAGTTTGAACGTTCGAGGAAAGGAACACTAAACTCTTCTGCCAGCTCCAACTTCACATACGAGTACAAGTTACGAGTTACTTGTTAGTTAGAGACATTGTAGGAATATTCTTCCCGTTTGCAGTTGCGAACACGTGAGGAATGCACGAGTCACAATTTTCCTTCCGTCGAAGAGGAAGCTTTGATACGGAATTCTAGGAGACGAGGAGAACTTTTTCGTGAAACTTTTCCTCACGAGAAATGTAAAGAACAAAAAAAAGGAAAAAATCACGACACCATTAGAATGAGGAAAATAAAGTTTATAACTCTCCCCCTCGTTTGTCCCTCATGTCTGTCAGAGAATTTTGTCGACAAAAATTTCATGGATAGCAACGAAAGTCATCACATCAATAGTGTTGCCTTCTGGTGAGACGTCAGTGAACGAGAAAGGGACAGTTTTTCCTGGCCCAAGAAAGCGTCTTCGAGTTGTTAAGAAAAGAGTCGTCATAAACAATTTCATTTCATTAGAGTTATCTACCGGTTAGAGGTAGGTTATAATGCAAGTCAGAGAATACCCAACAGACTCTTATACGTGCAGTGCCCAATCTACCTCTAGTATTTCTTTCTTCATCTCAGCAAGTCCTACCCTTCTTCATCCCTACCATAAAACCTATTCTCTTTCTTTCCCTTCCCCGCTTGCCCAACATCCTTCCCTCTATCACGGCCTTCAGCAAACCAACGCCCCTCATTACCCCTTCCAGCCACCAACCCTGCCTTCGCCTAATCTCATCCTCTCCTCACCCACCATGCCAAACACGTCCTCATTTGCCTTCCTTTTCCTTCCTTCCTCATTTGTCATATACAAGAGCCACCACAAAATATGTCTATTCTAGGGTAATTAGTGCTACATTTTACGTGGCTTCAATATGGTTTCTTTATTCCCTACTTAAATTAAGATAATTCCATCACATAAACACTTCAAGAGCAGAAAAAAGCCTTCAGAAATAAAGGGTTTGACTCCAACACTGCCTTGATATCACGCTTGCAGTAGTGTCAATTAATGAAAAATCTTACTCTTTTTATCCACTTTTATCCATGCTGGACGCTTAATGCCTTATGTATCTGATAATCCTCTTTCTTATCAAAACTTGGATAAATCAGTAACGTGCAAAATGCTTGTCATCAAAATACAAATGATTTTTGTCAATTTTACATAAGCTACCAACAGTTAGAATGTAAACTAAACCGTATTTGGAGTTCCTTGCTGGAGCAGTATTTGTCAAATAATGAAAACAGACTCAGTGCAGTCCACTTCATATAATTTAATAAGACGCAAGTGTTTCAACGTCTCGGCGTCTTACACAGAGTACCAACTTAAAGGTATAATAAGATAATATTTCCAAAATAATAGAAATAGCACATAGTAGATAAAATATCCTAGAAACTAGATATAAATAAATAAATAATCAATTTAGATATGTGAAGAATTGTGGACGAGGACAAAAGATCGAGAAAATCATTCAATTTATGAGAGAAATTTAAAAGAGGAATTATGAAGGAATCACGATATAAAGTGCAAGGAGAGTTGAGTGGGGATATGGTGCTCACCAATTTTGGATTGAAGACAGCGGATGACGACGTACTCATGGTATATTTCCATTATTTTTGCAGCTTCGTGAATTGATAGACAACATCCGGCGCTAAAGTCTAATGTACAACACTCATATTTCTTCGGGGAGGAAACAGTAATCTAGTTTTCATGATTCTAAAGAACGTAGCCTGCATCCACCCAAGAATTGAATCGTGACTGAATCAGTAAAACAACTTTGTAATTTTCATAATGGTTTATTTTTTGAAGATCTATGTGGCACAATGGGTTTGTGTGGAATATAATTAAAGGGAAGATGGAGGGAAAAGCCCCTAGACGAAGGTCAGGGGATAAATACATAGACCAACTTAAGACGTAAGTGTATAAGAAAACTACCAGGAAGTAAGGGAACTAGTATTTGATAGGGAAGGATGGAGGGCTGCTGTCAACCAATCTTAGCAAATTCTTTTAGAATAGCGGTACTAGCCAATGTATAACCTTTTACGGAGTCACCCGCAAGTGCACATAAGTGCTATATTTCACAGAGGAAAAATCATTCGCCTTGACTGGGATATCCCCGTGATCCCAGGCGAATGATTTTTCCTCCGTGGAATACCAAACCAATCTTAGGATTGAACGACCAATTAATGAATGAACGAATGATCATTTGTTGACGACCAGTTTCATTGCAAAGGTGACATTATCAGTTGCCACATGAAGCACCTAATTATGTCGCTTTTGCGATAAAACCGGTCGTCAACAAATAAATCTATTGAAAATTGTGAAAATTCCTTAATTATTTTACTGATTCGGTCATCTTGAATTTGCACCGAGTTAAGCCTGAGAATATAGAGTACATCAATGCAAGCATAAGTAAAAACAATGGGCTCTCCTCCTCTGTCAACATACACCCATTCTCATCCCACAACCTATCTCCTTCCCCTCACTGTCGCGCTTTCCGCTTTGCGTCGCATCAAAGGTCTTGAAGGTCGGAACAATTCCGACACCGAGAATAAAAGACAAGCAGCCAGCCTCCCGCTGCCTGGCAACGCGCGCACTGCTAACGCAAGGGAAATGAGACACGGGTCTGCGCACTTCAAACCAAACGGGGACAACTCGACCTCCGATACGGTGAGGGAGAGTACATTGCGTTCGAATCGTCATTATCAGATGTTACGCAGCATGTATGCTGATTTACGACCATCTTTATTCCGTTCCTCAGACACGGATTCGAATGAACGCTAAGATTGGCTTCGGTATTCGTTCCTAGCGTTCCGACAAATGTTTTTTTACGCGTACTAATAATTTTAACTCATGCTTAGAATTATTTTTAAACTACACAAATTGAAATCGGCCTTGCAGCAGGAGTATCACAGTTTCTATGTTGTAGTTTATCGAGATTGTATCCCTGAATGAAACTGTTTCGTTTGATTGAAGAAGTTCACAACCGTAATTAATTTCTTTCTAGAACGTGAAATACTTCTAAAATAGAAATTACGCGGAAAGAGCCATGGAATTATCTTGATTGGAGATGGAATTAGAGTTGGAGATGGAATGTAAGAGATTTCAGAACCGAAATCAGGGTGGGCACGTGGCTTCATGTATCTAGAATATCATTCCGTACTTTTTAAATGCTGAAACTATGTACTTCTTAAAATTTTCAACAAATAATGCTTTTTATATTTCGATTGTTGTTTTAGCTATAAAAACTACGAAATACGATCAATATCATAATTTCTCTTTTATTTTATAAAAACAGCACTTATACTCATAGCATTTAGTATAAAACGGACAGGGGAAACGTAGGTAATAATAGAATTGTACCGAGTTTAGAATGGATAAAATGCTGTGAGTTGTACCAACACTCATTTTAGACGTGCGTACCTATTTGAAGAGTTTTCGTCAGGTCGGCGAATAAAATGAAAAAACAAAATCATTGAAGAAATCCACGAGCATTAATTCGTAATACCACTATTTCCCCGCCTACCACGCCATCTGCCACGCAAACCAGAAGTCGTCAAAATGACTAAGTCAGTGTATCAAACGTAATAGACGATGCAAATCCAGCGTCGAGCATTTATTACGCCATTTCCCTGATGAGAAAAAATGGCGCGTTTGCCAAACATAGACTCCAATTAGTGATTTAGGAATGCAGTATATGTTGGAATAGCGTTATATACATAGGTATCTGAGACATTGTCGGATTTAGCATTGTATACAGCATATATTATGTTTAGTTTTACGCATTTACCTTTATATCCCAGAAGACAATTTTTTTACATCAGGACCGGCCATTTTTCTTCACTCACTGATAACCCAAGTAACTTGCGATTGATATGAGTTAACCTATAGTGATTATTTAGAAACCACATCACGCTAACGTTTCACTTAATTCCTCAGGGTCTTCAAGGTTTATTACTTTATTTACTATATTACTTCCAAGGTTTATTACTTATCATTCGCAAATACCCACGCAGGTAAATAAAACTTTCCTTTTGGGTCAAAAGTCCTAATAAATTTCCAAGCAAAGGACTCGGGTATTTTCGCAAGGTAAAATGTTGACGAAGGATGGCCCAACATGAGTGTAAAGTGTTATAATCCTGAGCTTCGGCACCTATGTTTTCCAAATGCCGTGCATTTAATTCTTTCAGGGTTCTACGCTATTGGTACGAATATTATGAGGCCAAAAATATATTTTACCGAGAGATAAGACAATTCTCAAGTAACACCTCTGAATAAACCATTACGGGAACCATTTCGAAACTCCGAAGCGGTGAACGCATTCTGGAAAAAAATGGCGGAGACGTTCTGCATCGGAAAGCCTTAGAAGGTCAGGCGGAGGATTATAAAAAATTTCCGTCGCTTCGGATGGAGAGGAGATATTCTCGATGGGCTTTTTAAAAGGCGCCTTTCACTTCTTTTTAAAATTTCACGAATTCCAGAAACGGGAACATGCGCTAGAGATACGAGGCTATACATACATAGGTAAATGCTACGAGACAGAATAAAAGCGTTTCTGGATATGCGAGAAGGAAGAATAAAATATTCACACTATGACTCTTTCGTTCACTGAACGTTAAACGGGAGACTGTAATAATGTATGGAAGAAAACTAATGGCAATACTATAGTTTTTTTATCGCATAACGGCGAATCGTTCAGAGTCCACTATCATACCTCAGACGAAGGTTTGACATAATATGAATAACAAACTGAAAAAAGACAAGGGTCTTACGCACGAGGTAAATGATCTAGTTGAAAAATAAAAACAATTGATCATAAAGCATAAAAAACACTATCGTTCCCAAGGATAAGGAAAAACGTTTGTTTAAATGCAACTTTCCTTTACTTATGACAGCTTTGTGGCATCAACGTCGGTAGCTCATTGCATGGCAATTATTACTTCAATCTGACAAGCCTAATAATTAATAGTTTCGGAGAATGGGATGACTTCAAGCAAATACATCTTTAGAAATGGGTTGCTAAATACAAATAAAGGTCTCAAGAATACATGAGCGCCACAGAAAAAAACTCCAATCTCGTCGCCAGTGTTAATGTGCTGCGATGAATTTTAGGTACACGATAAAAATTAAATCAACTTGTCATTGCATAAATTACCAGCATTTATTCGTCATTACAATCACATGGTAAAATTTCAACGCGAAAGACAAGTCTTAGAGGGTATTATACGTCATCTGGGCCATCATGCCAAAATTATATTATTTTTAACTATGTCCCTCTAGTCCATTGCCAAACTTCTTAAACAATAAATTACTTTTTTCTAGTCGTATAATCACAATTGATACTGTAACGCACACGTATTTAACTAAGAAAGTTCCTTTCCTTGGATTAATATAATTAAACATGTCAGGTGACGGAGTGGGAGCATTATCAAAAGCTTTTTTTTAAATTTAGGATGGTTTGTAAGGAAGTAAGAGATTTTCGGCCGTATTCACAAACTTCAAGTTTAATCGGGGTTAAACTTCAAGTATAATGGGAGATGGGTAGAGAGCCTAGTCCTGACCTCAAGTCCTGATATAGTTTATGAGTAGTTCAATACAGGAAAAGTAGATAGTTTCAATAAGGAAACGTTAGGGAAGACTTGGACGGAAATTACAGGAAGGATAGTCCAAAGACAACCATTTGTCGAGGCTTCACGACATTGCCGAAGTTGAGTCTTAGCTGAATAAAATCCCAGGCAGGAACCGCTGCCTGATGTTCTCAATGAACATGGATATGTAATTTTGTTTCTATAAGTTGGGACGCCATTATTTTCATACACATAAAAAAAGCCATCCAGTTTTGAGAAGACACGGGATGAAATCATATGATATTTAATCGGTAGGCAATTTTATAATTGCGTGAACGCACCTAAATTTGCCTTCATTTCGTGAAACGTATCCTTTAAAGAAATAATTTTAGGAAACACCCTTTACAGGAGAATAAAATTATGCGTCCTACTCCTGATGCAGGTAGTTAAGAATTGCATATGATGCAGGTAGTTGATAGAAAGGATTCCGTAGGCAAATAAGAATGTAGAGATGAGTCCCGATGTTAAGTTAAAGGGACTTGTCCAAGGTGAAACTATTTTTTTTTAAACCTGAAAAAATGCGTTGTTGTGAATTTTTGGAAACGGAAAAACGCTCCTTGTAACAGCTATTGCATTAACAACATAAAACTAGACACCGTAGAATCGGTTAAGTACCTCGGAGTTAAACTGACTAATGATCTATCGTGGAGTAAACATATTCGAGAAATTACCGGTCAAGCTAATCGTAAATTGGGATTTGTTAAAAGAGTACTTGGCAAGTGCGACGATAAAGTTAGGGAAATCAGCTACTTCTCCCTCGTTAGACCCCAATTAGAATATGCCGCCAGTATTTGGGATCCTTATGAGATAGGCTTGGAAACTGAGTTAGAATGCGTGCAGCGAAGATCGGCAAGATATGTTAAAGGCCGTTATGATAATCTCGTTAGTGTTACTGACCTTTTGCAGCAACTGGGATGGGAAAAGCTTTCAGACCGTCGATTAAAATTTAGACTACATCTATTATGTAAGTTCCAAACCGGTCTATTCTCTGACGACGTTGACAATATTCTACGAAATCCGACATACTACGGTAGATCAGATCATGAGAGTAAAATTAGGGAACTAGACTGCAGAACGGATAGATTTAAGATGTCATTTTTCCCACGAACGATAAGGGACCATAATAGCTGCCATGAGACTTTTATCTAGGTTTGTCGTTAGGTAGTGTAGGTCTTAGTAGTGGTAGTACTCCTAATACTTGAATCCTTATCTGTTACCTAGTACATACTAACAGCACGCCTAGCATGTTTTCTACATGGGTCTTGAGTCCCTGTCCATCTGTGTAGTTGTAGAATGCATGTATATTGAGGTCACTCTCCATTTTGATGACATCTGTAGTGTAGTGTTGCATGCTTGTGAGGCTTCGCCTCGTGACAAGCATTAGCGATTTATGCTAATGCATAATTAGTCGTAGTTACACTAACTTTAGGGTATAGTGTAATGCATGTTGGTGAATACTCACCCCCTGCCACACACCCCTGAGGTGGCTTGCAGGGTATTTTGTAGATGTAGATGTAGATGATGTTGTTCCGGTTCTTTGTAAACATGACTTCAAAGGCCTTGGCGCCACGAGCCCTTTACATCTTCATCAACTTATAAGGACGACATTCCTGCACCAACAGGATTACGGCAACTCAAGACCCGCCCCTGTCTCGCTCTGATACCGCTACACACATGCCTATGGCCGCCGTGCGAAACAACATTGTTCCAGGTTGCTCCGCACGGCGCACAGTGGGACACTCAGGTAAGTTCACTTTCAAAATCAAATACCTTTTGATAAAATGATACTGAGATGAATTTTCACCATTTTAAAGTTTAAATTCTTAGGAGCATGGGAAAAATACGTACTTACGTAAACGTTTAGATATCTTGAGTACGAAACGAGAAATTTCATTTTGAATGATACAATATATAAGCCGCAGGAATATGGGTTCGTGCGTGGTGGAAGGTTAACATTACGTTGGAATTAATCTCGCTACACTCCGATTTGCTCACTGGATTTACTGCTTAACTATAGATTGGACGTGAAAAACTATTGAATATTTTTTTTAATTTTTTTGCGTACAAAATACAGTTATGATATCCAATATGTTCTACATGTCAAAATACACAAATTATTCAATATGTTTAACTAAAATTGCCTAATTTAACTTTTAATTTTTATGCATCACCAATTACAATAATATTAGTGATTTGACTAAAAAATATACATTCATATTATTGAAAAAGTACCTATGTTTTTCTAATCGAAAGCAGTTTTTCATCATATCCGATAAAAATTTGTTTTGAAATGTTGAAAAATTCATCTAAATACCTCTATTTTATCAAAATTTCTTTGATTTTGAAAGTGAACTTACCTGAATATCCCACTGTGCGGCGCTTCAAAGCAACCATCTCTCCATTGAGCCCGTGGCCGTAATACACGACACCAACCGAGGTATTCATTGATCAGATGCCCTTCATAAACTCACCGGGTTAAACTTCATAAACCTTAAACTTTCATAAACTCATAAACCGGGTTAGACTTTCCAAACCGGAGTTTTGATGAGCAACTCGCTCATCTTCCTTAGGGCAAAAACTGAGCGCCGAGTTTGGTTCTGGCCATGTTTTTATTCATCAGTTTATCGATTCAGGCGGCACATGATTGAACTGGATTATTTATTCTCTTTCGCGCGCTTATTAACTTTTCTAATAGCCAAATTATTTTTAATGCTATCGACCGGTTTCGACGTCTAAAGCGTCATTTACAAGACAATACAATGTAACAATGAATTCAATCTTCAATTTCCACAAAGTATCGCCACAATCCATTAATTCGTTTCTAATACCCGTCTCCAAAGTTTGCTGACCGTTTGTCCAGTGTCCCAATTCAGGGTTTTCTCCACTAAACCAGATAATACTTCATTTATATCATCCACCAGGAAAGGCTACAGAGTGAACGACGGTAGTTTGGGCCAGATATGGGAACGCAGTAAACCAAAGGAATTTGCCCTCGTTACAAATAAACACACTTCATATTTCTAATGATACTCCATTGTCAGCCACTTACTGCACTACATTTAAAATATAATTGGCAACAAATATAGGGCTATTTTCAAGGGCTATGACACACTTGTGCCCTACATGGAGACGACATTAAACGTATGAGGGAGTTTTGGCGCGAAGTTAGCGTCAGAAATGTAACGGTGTGTAGTGCATTCGTGCGTTTTCTCAATTTTTTAAGATACATTAATTACAAACTCCGTTGCACTCAGAGAAAAATAAACACCAAAATAATGGGTACAATTTGAGAAAGAAATACAAATAATGCATAATTGGTATATTACACCCCTGATGATGTAATTTTGCGATCAGATTATTCATAGCAGAATGACCGCTAACATTAGCGATATTAGAGAAATTAATATACTTCCCTTACTTCAAAACAAATTTAACAAAATGTCCCAATTATTCCTTAGAATTAAATTTGAGGTGGACTGAAAAGAGCGTATTCATTTCTTTAAGCAAACAGTTCCGCAAAGGTTCGCCTAAAAAAGTCGTTTATTTAGGCGTTTTTCGTCCCTCAAAGAAGCTGGTTACCCTCTTTTAAATTTCATTCCCGTACGTCAAGTCCTAGGTGAGAGGAAAAATGGTTGATTAAGTAAGACCATATCTATTTTATACCACAAATTTCAGGTTTCTCTTTGTCGTAATAGGCGTACATTCCCGAACGATCCTTAATTCCAGCACTAAAATTATTATGACCCACGCAATAAAGCCACTCTTGAAATATAAATGAAAAGATAAAGAAAGACGCCGTCTTTCGCTAGCGAAGGCATTTTTCCGCCCGACTTACATCAACAAACTTGGAGCCCTAAAAAATTACACACATTACAGAAGTCAAACAAAAAAATCTGGCATTTAAAAAAATAGCTATGTATTTCCGTGGGCCAAACATGAGATCATCAGACAGTCGCATGTACGAAACTATTTTTTTCGCCGCAATCTTGGTCGAGGTGATGAAAAACAGCGAGAGCACACTTTTTCCATGAGAGGAGACGGTGTGTCCAGCAATTCGTACTCCCGGGTGGACTCGGCAATAAAAAAACGTCTCGGCAATAAAAAAAGACTGCCGCAGAGCGAATACAATCTAGGCCAGTGGAGGCGCCACTTCCAGCTTATTGATTGATCCGTTGTTGGCTTTGAACGAAACGGAAAAGACAGGGAAAAAGTGTAGGCCTTAGCCGCCGGTATGTGCGCGGAGTTTAGTGTGTAGGTAATTTGCATATCTGCAGTCACTTATAACAAAAAAAGGAACTGAGAGGAAAACTACGCCAAAGTGCCGCAGTCTGGTGGCACCATTCCGCATTGTTTTCAGAGTAAATTCATTCCCAGAGAAAAAAATGAAGAATACTTACACGAATCCCTTAAAAAATAAGTCACTTGAGGACTTCCAGTAAGAAAAACCAGGCCCCAACAAGATCAGGTACGGAATATGGGTCGAATTTGCCACAAGCCTCCGGAGATGGTACTACAAGTAATACGAGGTAGGACGTTCACGTGACCAAAATGAGTCGGTTCTGTGCGTGATGGATGACACGACCAGCTGACGACTCGATAATTAGATCAAAAATAATGGATGGAAGCTCAGATAATTTAGTTTTTAGCAACGATAGAACGATTAAGAAGATGAAATTATCTCACGAAAATATCTAATCTAGCCGGTATGCAATTCAATATCGGCCGAAATTTGTATTCCCTTCGTATTCAAATACTCTATGCATCGGCAACTGGTCGCATTGAAATTTAATTTACTGTTTGAATTTCATCCCCTGAGGATCGGTAAGCACATTTAAACTAACCGTTTACTATAACCGTAACTATAACAAAAAATAAGCCATTATAAAATCTGGGTGCGATGAGGTATGCACGTTCTTTTGACTGATTTCTGATTAATTTGATTACATTCGCGGTTCAAAAGCCTTACGGCTGTCGATAAAAATTTTCTTTATGTAAGGAACTAAGAGATATCACGATGGGGATAATATGGTGGTTATTCAATTCAGATTTAATAAAGAGCATGACAAGCATCGCACTGAAGTGTAAAATCTTGACACTTACCCTTGTTTATATGGACTTGCGGAATTTATTTTTCGCAACCCACTCACTTGGGCAAAGACAGAGAGAGGCCAAAAATTAATTAAGAGGAGTTGCGGGGAAGTGGAAATTCTGAGGCCGAATGTAGAGAAAAATTAGGGCGGAAACCGGAGCACAAATGCCGCCAATTACCTACTCCCGCACACACATATCCTTCCCCGGGGATTATATTGCTTGGCTAGGCGTTCCACAGGGATTGAGAACCGGGCCGGTTTCACTGCTCGCGAGCACGCCAGCTCTCTCTCCCTCACCCCTAGCCTTGGCGCATCGACGTGCCGGCGATTCGGGAGAACGCGAGACCCGGAAAGGAAGGAATTGGATATCTCACCATTGATTGGCTTCCATTTCTCTCTGAGACAAGAGTTGAGGAGGACGACGAAAACCTATATGGGTCAGTTTATCACCTTCTGCATACGCATTGTTATTTCATTAAGTAAAGGGTGGTAGAAAAATAGTATTAAGGTGGTTTTACACCGGCAAGTTACTTCCTCAAGATTCTTCAGCAAAGGCTTACAGGGAATTTTACTCTGGCGAAATATTATTTTTCACAAGTAACTGCAGACGTAGATTGGTTGCTGTTTGCATTGGCACCAATACGCTTCTGAAAGGACTTGCCGAAACTAAAAAGTTTTGCTAGCGGACTTGCAGAGCCAATTAGAAGTGGAATTTAAATCAAAAGTTCGCTGGCTGCAAGTGACTTGCGCAATAAACTTGCCAGTGTAAACTAAGGCTACATTGCGAGGACAAAACCAAGACCTTAAGTAAGTTTCAGCATTATATCACTACATACAAAATTCAGTGAATTTGGCGTAATTGGAAAGAAACATATTTCACTTTTCTAATGAAGGAAGGAGAAGAAAATTTTCCATGAGATATTTCACACAGGTGTGCGCTCAAGAGAGAAATAATACAAAATGAGGAAGTTCTGCAGCAAAGACGGCGTCAGAAAAATGACACTGTGTGGTCTGTATGTTTCCTTAAATTTAAAAAAATATAAATGTATTACCCACAGTAAAAAGTTTTACGAAATCGCACCAAAACCTCCCAACTCTGAAGGAATTTTCAGCGCACAACGTAGAACAAAATAATTAAGTTAAATCCTCAAATATGCGCATTTAGTTAAATGCCGAGAATTTTAGTCCAATAAAATTTTTAGCGTCATTAATATTATTAAATTAACAAAATGCTTCTCGAAACTGCTACCAATTTTTAAAATAAAATTCGACGACGACGATTACGACGACGGAGGAATCTCGCTCAAACTACCTTTTAAGGAGATTCCACCGCGCATGCGTGAGTCAAAACAAATAATTTTTTTCTCCACATTTTTGTTTATTTGGTTTACATTTTTACCCTGGTTTCAGTGATGACATGCGTTAGTTATTGAAAACCTAAATTAAGGCACAAAAGTAGCAGATTATTCCGAGAACATATTTTACATCATGACTTTATTGCATCCATAGCAGCTGACTTCAGCGCCATTACAATGAATTTACTGCATTCTGACTTCATTTATCGCAGCAATTGGTTAATAACTCACACAATAAGGAATAAAGAAAGGACTTTCCGAAACTATAAAGTTTTACTAGCGGACTTGCAGAGCCAATTATAAGTGGAATTTAAATCAAAAGTTCGCTGGCTGCAAGTGACTTACGCAATAAACTTGCCAGTGTAAACTCATGAGTTCATACTCTTCGTTTTTATTCATCTTTTCTGGATTTTTTTCTTCCACTTTTTCACAGTTTTTCGCAAAAACGGCAATTATGTTATAATGGAAAAATTGTACTTTCCCCGCCTTTCTCACATTTTCCCGTTCAACACCAAGTAATTTAAATTTCTGTTGGCGAGATAAATGGCATGGAAAGGTTACATTTAGTTTTTCCATATCAGATGGTGACTAACGTTTATACAAGTAGTCAGAATATTAATAGAATGGCATTTATTTCATTTTACGTTGGAGCCACCATAACAATGAGAAAAACACAACATCTACGTCCGTGGCTGAACTCGAACCAGTGAATTATGGGTGGCAAACCAATTATCAAAGTGCAAAACAATGTTAAAAAGTGTAACCGTCATTTCAACACACTACGCTAAAAAATAATTATTGCTCAGCTACTCAAACCTCAGCACGCACATAATCTTCATACCGAGTCAATATTTCATAAACGGACTTGGATAAATATGTTATACATTAAATGAACGGACATGGAGAAGAATAATGAGGTTCTAAATAATTATAAAATTAAGTAAGAACAATTAATCACCCTATTGAAGATAGTGTGGCTCAAAACACCAAACACAAGCCCTCCACCGGAAAATAACCAAATAAGGCAAATGATAGAATAAACGCAAAAGTTAAAACAATATTTTTAACGATTTTAAAAATTGAGAAAGACAGAGATAAAAGATAAAAATCACAGCAGACGATAAAGATTACTGGAGATGAAATGGTAACTAGCGGATTATTTATGATGATGATTTCAATACACGATTTATCTGATATCTGCATGAAAGACTTCATAAGCTACCTACTGAAAAAAAACAGATATAGACTTTGAGCGTATCAAATTCACCGAAATAATAAGATTATTGAATTTGAAGAGGAATTTGAGCGTGGTATTCAATCGTTTATAAGGTAAAATTTTCGCACACAAAAATTAAAAATTACATCATGAAAAAATATCAGGAGATAACAATGCTTTGTCCAAACGTACCGGATTGGTTAAATCCACAGCTGGTAAAGGCAATATAAAATTAAATCTCTATCGATAAGACTAATACAACTGAAATACGAATTAAAAAAATAAGAATCATCAAAAAGAGTCGTTCTAAATAAGTTTTGAGTTTCCACTGAAATAGTTGATTCAAATACTTAAATAGTGAATTCCAAATACATTGCTACCATACGTAGCTCACGGCTCAACACAGCTCACACTTACCGAAATAAAATGAGATTGAATCGACTTTAAAATTAGCGTAAACCGATCTAGAGAAGATTAAAAAATAGTCTCGTTTCTCGCATTCGCTTGCATTGTTGGTGAGTATTCTCGTCCACAAAATCGTCACAACTCACACAATAACAGAGTCCAATTAATGGCCATGGAAGTTGGTGACATTACCTCAGGCTTACTTCTTCCGTAAAGGTTCCTTCAGTCGTAATTTGATTTGGCTTTAAGTCTTCCCAAAAACCGGGATCAACGTCTTCACTTACTGATTGATATCTGAAAATTTATTGTTCAAAGTCTCCAAAAATCAATGCCATACGCTCGATCTGAGATTTCGAAAGTTATTAAGGACTTATAGCAATACAATGTTTTTGTTGGTACCTCTAAATCAAAATGTTGGCAAAAAAGATACTTCATATGCAATGAGTGCAATAAAAAGCGCACGTCGCCGATAAGCTAAAATATTTTCCATGCGAACACGACGACACCAACCGAGCAATTTCCATCTCACTCGCGTTTCGAGCTAAAAATACGTCCCTTGACATTATTTATTCTTTACAGGCACACCATACATTGGCGTTGCCTCTTCATGAGAGTTCTGACACGTTTATTCACCGTTTCCTCAGTCTACTCAAAGCCCTCAACCACTTTTTTTAAAGGCGGAAGCTGTAGCGTGAAAAAACGCCATGATTTTATTTTACACATCAACGTAAATAACAAAACATTCAACTTCCGTCGTGTACTGGTGAGCTTCTTTATGATCATGTCATCTTGGATAGAAGTTTTCACGCTGGTTCGTAGATATTTACTATGCCAAAAGAAGTTTTTTTTCGCGATATGCATTACTGCCCACTGAGTCAAAGAACAAATTGCTCCCTGTTCTTGCTTTAGTACTATGACGAAGGAAATGTTTTCCGCGGTCAAATTTATGGAGCGAGTACATACCCAACCAGCTAGGCTGCTTTGAACTTCACACTCAGGAAAATTTTCTGCCTTATGACCTTCAGAATACCAAGACAAGAGTTCAAAACTATTACAGATACATTTTGGGGTGAAGGAGTGAAAGTTCTACAGGAATACGATGAAAGCATAGACATCTATCTTACTGCTATGCTTACGTTCAGCACCTACCAGGGCTCTTACAGTGTCAGCGTTACATCTATATATTCGCATGCATTCACCACTGTCTACACTTTGGACGTCTAAATTGGCTAGTTCTCCCAAAACAAATTGGCCAAAAAAATCATCAATCGATTGGAAAGAGACCCTTATGCACCGCTGTAAGTAGAAAGGTAAGGAACGATACAAAAATAAAAATACTTGTTTTTGACCACAATGATTGATTCGACCAATGTAATTGACGAGGAGTTGGCTATAATTTAAATGAACCCTTTACTAACTTGCCCAACTTTTCAATTTCATTTTAAATCGCGTCTATGGGCTAAGAATTGAAGGCCTGAGAGTCAAAGTAATACAAGTAACAAACATCGTCCAGTGTCAACTGTATCACTTTCCTCCAGTAAGAAATGACAAAAAGGAAAGTAGCTTAAGTGTTCGGCGGCTACATCGTAGCACCAAACGTTCGAACACTTGTATTCCTTTTCCTGTAGCTAGCTAACGGTACACGATGGTACCAACTTAGAACATATGCACTTATATCATTTTTCGTGTTTATGTTACTTGTATTACTTTGACTCTCAGGCCCTAAATTATATAAAACTTAAGGTTAAAGGAAGAAAACATTTGGGAAGTTGTCAATGGGTTGATTTGATTCCTGACCAAATCCTCGACAATTAGGTACAACTATGTAAGCAACACAAACTTCGTTAAATTTCAACTATTAACAACCTGGTACTAAGCAATAGAAATACAGTCTTACGTTTCGCATTCCAACGTAAGCAGAAACAATATGCACCACTGCATAACTATCACGTCACAAGGAGAAATATTGAAACATTTTGAAGATAAAAATAAGATTCCAGTGGTGCGAGAATTTTTTTTAATGTATAGAAATGAATTTTTCACCGTATCTCATTTTAGAGCGAAAGCATGCCCGTAAATATGTCGAGTTTGACTCCGAGCAAATTAACCTTAGGCCATCAAAGCGGGGTGCAGTACGCAGCGAGCAGGTTACACGTAAAATAAAAGAGAAGCCTCAGGTTTAATTTGATATTGCCGCGCGTAAAATTTTTCAAGGCATATAACCTCCATCGGAGACGGGCTGCTGTCTCGTAAGTGCCACGAGACGAGCGAACTCGCAAGCGATAGTATCTCCACGCGCAGGAAAATTCCTTCCTGGACAGAAAATAAATTCCTCCATTCTATCGTTAATAACTGATTAAAATAGAGAAATATGAAACGAGTTTTTCCGGCACAATAACAGATATTGAAACCGCCATTAATTCCCTATCAGCCATATTTATTGGATACTTTATGCAGCTAATGCGTCTAAAACAGGTTCCTAGTTATCGAAAAATTGAACACCATGACAGTTCACTCTATTAACTTATCCTCGCAGATATTACTCGCAGATTACTTATCCTCCCCTCCCCCCCAATATTGGCAAGCGCTCGGACGGCCTATCAACCATATACTCATCTTTGTAGCCATCAGTAGTCAATTCTGTCATTAATCACCGAATATGCACAATATTATTCCGCTGTAATATTAGTTTTCTATCATTAATCGTGAAGTAAAGAACACACTTCCTATCTTAACCTCTATAACCCAACATTTTCCTCGTCATCGACTTATCTAACAACAACCTCATATAATTCAACAATGACCTTGAATTCGTTTAATAATAACCTTCGACATTGCCTCTCATCCATCTTCATTGTTCAACGTTCCCTCCGTCCTCAAAAAATCCTTAAGAAAACTATCATTCTCCTCCCTGCATAGTAGAATGGAAGAAGCCACTGTAAACGTGGCGGTTACACGCTAGGAAAAGATTACTTGGGAAATTCAGATAAAGCAGGTTTCAGAGAGACAAAAAGGTTATCATTTTAACCCCGAAATATGTATCCATAGAACTAACCGAAGCGATAAAATAAGAGTGCTACACTGCCAACTTGATTCTATGAAGCGATCAGTTATTTCCACATCCCTCCCCAAAATTGCAAATAATTCTCCTTTCCCAGCGCCGTTAATGACCGCAAGAAAAAAAAAAGAGAGCGAAACACTTAAGACATTCAGTCTACATATGATTAACTTTCGTCCTCTCCCCCCTTTCAATTCCTTTTCAATACTACTTCCCCTTTTTTAAAGGCTGGTGTCCTATAACCCCCTGCCATACGCCCATGGAACGGCTCGCAGGTTAGTATGCAGAAGTATATTTTTAACAACCCATTGTCCACCTTCCTGGAGAGCAACTTTAAATGAGTTTTCATGCATGATTGGCAAAAGTCTCACATCTACGCTCATCCTGTCTGAGCACAAGTAACATTCCGAACTTAGAAACATAACACTACAGAGTTCAAAATTCGACTTTTTATTTTTCTCTGTCGAGCAGTACCTAACGAGTAAAAATGAAATTAACGGGGTGGAACATTACCGTTTGTATCAAAGTCTTAGGTGTCCCTATTCCCACTAAGTTATGATGCCTTCACTATCTTCTAAAAGGAACTTTTATTAATTATAGAAACTATATTATTATTATTTTTGTTCTTATGGATTTTTTCCTGAACAATAAATATTTTTCTATCTTTTCTATCTTTATTTTTAAAAAGCGATTTTATTTAAGTTGTTGACAACGTGCACACGACATACCTGGTCTGCATGCAATGCAGTGGTGGTTTGTTTTAATTTATTGTTGTTATTAATTAACTAAAAATTTTATTGTATGCCACAGATTGAAATCGATTCATAAATATTCGCGTTATTTTCATGAGCGGAATCAAATTATTATTCAATAATTTATATTGGGAAGGGGGAATGACAACCTGAACTAGAGTGAAAGTGGGAATCGAAAAAAAAATGGTAAATAACTATTGATCTAGAGGGTTCCGCCCTGAAATGACTACGAACAAATTGAAAAGTATGATGACATATGACTTCGATGTCATTGCATACATACACGACATAACGGGTCTCGTTTACCTACTCACAATACCTACTGCAAAGAAACATAAAATAATCGACGAAAAAACAAAAGCGAGTAACTTAAAAAGAGTTATATCGACAGCTAAAGCGTGAAAGCCATGTTGCTTGGATCATATTTCGGCAATAAAAAAATAATATAAGAGGAACAAACAGGCTTCACTGTTATCGTGCGAGTAGAGGCGCCATCATCTTCCTCTCTTCCTTCCTTTCAACATCCGTCCAATATAACGTATCGCGACGTGTTCAACCGAGGCACCTGTCACACCTGGGTCTACCCACTCTGCTCTCCCTCTTATGTGGATACGGACTCTCGTGCGGCGGCAGTCCCGGCGACACCCATTACGCCTCCCCGCGACAAATTACCATAGGATACGGGGTGTAGCAGGGGGTGAAAGGATTGAGTTAGAAGGAGAGTGGGCGGTGCTCATGAAACAACGACGGCGTAATTTCTCGACGGGGAGTTTAGAAAGGACAGAGAATCCGCGTGCGGTCCAATAGTATGAGTGATATTAATAAAGAAGGCACTGCTCTCATCACCCATCACGACGCGGGTGATCCAGCGTCACTCATGCTCAGTAATATTGAGCCGAGATTCTAACCATTCATTCTACGTTGACCACCGAATAAAAATTTCCACTATCAAGGTTTAAAAGAAAAAACTAATTCCATAATATTATCATTCCATTGTGAGCAAATGCTTGGACGATTCAATGCAAAGGCTTGGTACGATTTATTCTCTGACGACGTCAATAATATTTTACGAAATCCGTAGACTAAGGTAGATCAGATAAGAATCTGATGAGAATAAAATTAGGGAACTAGACTGCAGAACGGACTGATTTAAAATGACATTTTTCCCGCGAACGATTGGAGACCATAACAACTGCCAATGAGACTTTAAACAAGAACAGTCGATAGGTAGTGTAGCTCTTAGTAGTAGTAGATCACATAAATACATTTATCCTTATCTGCTACCTAGTACTTACAGCAAGTCGTGTATGTTTTCGCAATAACTCTAGAATCTCTGTCCGTTGAAGTATTTGCAATATACATAAATACTAACGGTCCCTCTAACATTGGTAGCATATCTATAGTGTAGTGCATGCTTGTGAGGCTTCGCGTCGTGACAAGCATTGGCAATTTAGGCTAATGCATCATTATTCGTAGATACACTAACTTTAGGGTATAGTGTAATGTCCCGCAAAACAACGCAGCAATTGTGGCGTAATTTTTTGACGAGTGGTGCCAATTTATTACGGCCATTTGAGAGTTTTTTATACCTTGTAACTTGTAAGTGTAATGAATGTTGGTGACTACTCACCCCTTGCCCCACACCCTTGAGGTGGCTTGCAGGGTATTCTGTAGATGTATATGTAGAAATAACTCATCCAATCATGTATTTAATAAGAGAAATGGAACAATAGGAGGCACGTTAGGCGTATTAAGAATAGAATAGCGTGTATGTAGCAATGCATGAATGTAAAGGGCGTTTTACACGAGGTGTTTTACAGCACGGTATGCATGAATGTGCAATTGTGCAGTGAAAATTGCGTCGCGTAAAGCGGGGACATGCTAGAATGACTGCACGAATGCATAAACGAAAGACAGGAAAAATAGCCCCTGCTCTAATTCCGTGCTCACGTTATCGCAATTTCTGCACGTCAAACTGCGCAATTAAGTGCCTCGTGTAAAATAGCCTTTAGAGAGGCGAAAGAGGTTCGTCAGGATAGGCCATTATGGAGGAAATTATTAAAACAGAGCCACTTTTGTTGGATTGACGGCAACAACTAAATTCTTTGACTATTACTACCCCGAAAGGGAATGCCGTGTTGGGTATGTATGAAATAAATGAAGAAATACGGTAAGATGGCACACGGATTGAAGGCATATTTAAATGCGCAATCGGCCATATTGAATGTATCTGTTGTGGAGATAATACACCGGAAACATACGCATTAGCAGTGGAATTGTCCCGGTACTATGATGCTTTATCCATAAAAATGCAAATTGTAATAATATAAACAAACAGCATTGCACTAATAATAAAATGAATGGAAAGTTGCTCGTGATAATCATGTTGGGTGGATAATTTTTCGCTAAAAAAACAAGCTTCAAATTCGCGCGTCAAGATTCCACCTAGTCTTCTTTTTTACAATGATTCTAACAACGCGATATATATTTCTTTAAAATAAAAATTAACACGAATTATAATATTTGTGAATTAGGAACTCATCGAATTAAAAAGCAAGTTTCGTAACACTTAAGTAACTAATGCGAATTCCTAGCATTTAATAATAATTAGCTAAATTGTTACATTTATTACATTTCATGTCAAAACGATGATTGATAATAGAATGTTAAGTTATTTATGTATTACTTTCCAATCACTCATAATTAATTTTTTAAATTCCTACAGTTCCTTCTTCACGTGCATGTGTATCATATTAAGGCTCGCTTGGTACTCATGTGTTAAAAAAATAGTATTACGTATATAGTAAGCGATTGTCGCAACGTTTCATTTAAGAAATTATTTCTAAGAATCACTTTTTTCCCAAAGTACATAATCCATATTTTCCACTGAAAATAGCTTAAAAATCGATCTAAGCGAACACTAAACACCTATAAATGTCATTATCGTAAAAATTGGGGAAAACTTTTCACACTACTCTTGTTTCTCAGTCTACTGTGCGTAGGGTCCACATATAACGCCTTCGACACCTTCTCATGCTCTGCGGGACTACATCTATAAATGAGTCCCGTCAAGGGTGTGTTTAGACGGAAGATGAACGGGGGAAGGTGCGTACGTCGGGTCTGCACGCGGACTAAGAGCCAGCGACCGGCTCCCTTTGCCAACGGCCATCGCCCGCCAGCCCGCGTGAAGGGTGGCCTGGACAGCGGCCAGATGGGAAATACTAATACCTGACGGCTTCTGGGAGGGAGACACTGCCAAGAAGTGGTCGGATAGCCACGGCGGCGTGCGAAGAGCCGGGAGGGAAATTAATGAAATGTGTTTTGTCCACGAGCATTCCCGACATTCTTTATTGAAGGGAAGAGAGAGGATACGAATATGCCTGAGTCGAGGAGGTTGCGCCGCGACTACGCGAGTCAAAACAAATACTTGAACGTTTCACTTTTTCGTTTGAATTGTTTGAAATAAATACTGCTCCCATTGATTCGATATTTGCTATTCGATAACAAAATCAAGGCACAAAATACTCAATTATTCGACAAATATATTTTTAAATGAGCACTTTTTCCAGCTATAGGATCCGGATAGAGCGCCATTTCTATGGGACTAATGCAATTTGACTTAAGTTATTGTAGTCATTCGCTAGTGACTCAAAACATAGCACGAAATAGTGCCTTAATTTTATCACAATTCAATTCCCTGGGAGAATGCGTTTACTATAAAAGTTTTTTTCTCGAAAATGGAATATATAATAGATAGAAAAAACCCATTTCCCCAATTTCCACACATTCTCGCATTTAACACATTGTGAGTTTTAGTTCAATTTAGTTCACGCGGAGAACACATTTCATCATGCAGGGGACAAGATTTACCAGAAGTAACCTGGATATGAATAGTATAACATATTAATAATAATACGGTGGAGCCCAAAAAATCTAAGAGAATCCCGCAAAGCATTATGCTCGGCCCACCTCCGTAATATTTTTGTACCCGGCAAGTGTAGCAGAGCACGAAAGGGAGCTACCGGTTTTTCTGTTTCAATAAAGCGGGAGCACCAACCTCCGCTCGATTAAGGGTCCCAAGAAGCAATGAAAGCAGTGATAGCATGAAAAAATACTGGAGGCGAGTGCTGGAGGTCAGTAAAATTTCCAGTAAATTCTGTACCTAACGTAAAATTAGAGAGCATAACTGCAAAATCTCCAGTTTATCGCAGAATGTAAATTAAAATACAATTTTTTTTCAGCTCGCCATGATTTTATACCTGGAATTTATATTTAGGCATGTATACGCTTGGCATTGGTGTTTTTGAGCAGGAATGAAAATGACAGAGGAACTAAGGGAAATTACAGCGTCTAGAATATATGCTTTACGGAATGACCTATCCCAGAGAACTTCCTTTTCCGGTTTCAATCCACTTTATATCGAAAACTCTCATGCCATTCAAAGACTCAAGCGGATGAAAATAAATATATAATTATTAAATTTAGAGTCCATCCCGACAGAAATGCAATCAGCAAAAGGTTCTGTTAGAAACCATTACATTGCAGAAAGCTTTGGCTGAATTCACATCTAGAAATACTAACAATAAACCAAGGGGATTATTTGAAAAAGACAGAGATTGAATTCGCATTCCTAAGCTTCTACGACTCTCAAATAATAGAAACTCCTATTTTAATAGTCAGAACTCAAGAGAAGACAGTGAAAAAAAATATTTTGGAGGTGACATGAATAATAGCACTCCGAAGGTTTTGAAGACGGCTTGGCAAACACACCAAAATACCAACGACAACCTCTTCATATTCCCATCATCATATAATCATTATCGCATGTCATTTACGCCTCTTCTAAATATTTGAGCAGTGTTTCTTCCCATGATCAATATAATTTACTATTCGCAAAAAAAAAGTTTGAGGTGTAAGTACAAATGCTTCATACAGCTAT
Organism: Pyrrhosoma nymphula; assembly: GCA_963573305.1. Taxonomy (NCBI): domain Eukaryota; kingdom Metazoa; phylum Arthropoda; class Insecta; order Odonata; family Coenagrionidae; genus Pyrrhosoma; species Pyrrhosoma nymphula. The sequence goes on along the minus strand of OY754331.1, from coordinate 120,436,992 downwards.
TATAAATTATGATTTGACACGATGCCAAATTCACCAAGCTTATTTGGGAGCACAGTTCTTATATACTGCAGTGCGCACAGACCGGAAAAACAAAACGTGTCAAACGAAAACTCCGGAAATCACTACATCTACATCTACATATTACCCCGCAAGCCGCCTCAATAGGCGTGTGGCGGGGGGTGTTAGGACACCAGCCGCTTAAAGATAAAAAGGAAACGCTCTAATGAAATTACGCCTAGCATTTATTGAAGTCCCTTATTGTTCGGGGGAAAAACGAATTCCCATACCTATCCGTTCGGCAAAATATCTCTCTTAATTTATCGTTTCTATCGGACCTGGAAATATAGTGGGGTTCTAATATGATGTTCTCCGTGTCGCTCTGAAAGATATCTATTCTCAATTGTTCAAGCAATCTAAGCCTAGCGCGCAGCCTCCGAGTCTCTAGCGGTTCCCAGCCTAATTCGTTTAACAGAACACACTAAAGCCGCACTGAGCGGAGAATATTTTCCTGGCTATAAATACTGGCTCGTTCACCCGAAAAAATGGCGGGGAATGGCGGCATGAAGTGTAAGTTACAAAAACTGAAGCTCCCTTAGACGAAAAAAGTACTTTCATACAGTTCGTCACACGACTGAGCAGAAATGTCAAGAGAATTTAAGTACATCAATCCTGCAGATATAGGGAAATATTTAACCACCTCCCTAATAATTAATATAACCTAGTCGAAGCAAACAAAACAACTTAAGTATTCGGCCCGAGGGAGATTCAAAGTTGACACTACCTACAGCGCAGCGCCATCTTCAAGAAAGAATGCACTGAAAACACATTCATCACCAAGCTCAACACTAAATCGAAGTTTACAAAATTAGGGTTAGTCTGTCAGCGAACTACTTCATTTTACACTTTGAAGTCCACATCCTTATTTTTTTTCTCACTTAAAACTATCCAGTAGTTACTTTTGTTAACGATCTGGCAGAGAATTTGGTGACATATACCAAACGCCCATCCTGATTCCCAAAAGATTTACCCTAATGTTCTTAAAGCCAGATTCAACGCTCAGAGCATACCTGCAGATTCATCGCCAAGATTCCGGACCCAGGCAAAAAAAAATATCTATATTAGAATGGAGGAACAATTTTAGTTTTTCAAATAAACAGAGAACTACGTAACCACGAAAGTAAGCGAAGAAAATGTCGCCTTAATGACTTACTTTGATGGCAATAAAATATTTAAAAAGAATATTCGCTTCACAAGACGTTATTATGACCAATTGTATGGTCCAATTTTCGCGAAATATACTACACCTAGATTTATTTTGGTAAAGTCATCTCTGTCATTTCGCCAGTTTTTCCGATACAATGGAACACCTGTGCTCGCTAATATTCCGAAGTTGCCGATTCAATAATGATACGAACATTTCGATTTAACATAAATGGTAAACATTTTTGCATATAAATATTTCTATATTACTCATTCGAATAAATAATCTCTATTACAGCGTACGTATATTTGGAACTTTTGCATCATATTATTCAAAACTTCCCCAAGCAAACATCCCATTTTTAAAGAAGAATTTCAATTGTCAGTATTGAATCAACGTAAGACAAAAGTAATGAAACTCTTAGTACAATAACTGATTAATTTACTAAATCGTTCACATCTCCCTAAAAAGTTAGAAATACCGCCAACATTCCCTAAATTATCGGATCGACTGCAACCGTAAATTATAGGCAGTATTGGCATCGGCCAATATGTATCGGCACAGCCCTAATTTTCTCGACAAAACCACCAGGAAAAATCTTGGGAATAGAATGAAAGTAATAAAAGATCACTGAAGGCAGGATACCGAAAAGCTTTATTTAAAAAACTGGAAGTCCACCGAACCAGAGGCATTTCTTCTTCACATATAACAATTAATCAGTCAGCACATTCGCGACGCTTGTTCCCAGACGCTAAACAGCTTCGTAGGTTACAGAGAACAGCGACCACTGATTCAGATTGGCAGATTAGATAAGCCAGGATGATTTAACGGCACGCCTACATCGCCACTCCTGCCGCAGTGCACAGTGATACTTGGTGGGAGGTTTAACCAACATTCCGAGCAGGAGTAGATGATTTCAGGAGCAAAGCAAATACATATTTTAACCCATAATTTTCCGGAATGTCTTTTGAAAAACTTTTCTGACAAAAATTTAACGTTAAGAATAGACGTCCCTTGGTAAAACGGTTTCGCGATTTGCATGGAAAACATTCAAATGTAAAATGGGGTTCCAAAACTATAGACGATGACTGAATGTACTTAAAAGTGTCGCGTCTTATTACACCCAGTAGTGTCATTTAAATGGCGAGACTCCTTCTACTGGTGTTCCCTAAAAGAGAACCCGTAAGGTAAAAATATAAAAGAGAAAAAATATAAATGGCTCAAAGGGGGTGGGTACTTGCGCAAGTGGATTTGCCTTTCCCGTCGTTTCGCCCAAACTTTTGCAGTCATTTCCAGGCGAAAGAGAAGCAAAAGGGTACTTAAAGATTACGCCCCGACGAGGTCGCCTTCTCCCGACTACGCGGACGAAGCATTTTAGCTTTGAAGGGAACCTAGGGGTTACCTTTTTTGTTTCGTCCTTCGCCTTCCCCTTAATCCCAGGGGTGATCAAACTTCCGCCGTAAGAAGTTCATCCTGCGTTGTATTATCCGCCACTTTATCTATTACACCTCTGCCGGAGAGTGTGAATTGAGTTCGCCTTTTGCGTTGAAGAGTAACCAGGGGACTACTTTCGCCTCTCTTGTAACTGGAAATAAGAACGGCCACCACAATTCCGACTAAAATTCCAACTAATTACAACGCGGTAGGAGTAATATAGTACTGCAGGGTCGTTAAACCCTAAACAAGTGTGTATCCTTAAAGAGGGTCTGCTCAGATAAGCCTCTTAACGCATTGTAAAACGCAGTTCTCTATTACAAAATCGATGGTACTGTCCTTCAACTTACAATTAGTAGTCTTAGGATGAGTTTAACCTAGCAAGTTACTTCCGCAAGTCTCTTCCGCGTAAGTAGAACCTTGAATGATGGTCTGGGAGATCAGGAAAGGTTATGGTATTTTCCAGGGTTATTTAGTCGGAAAGGAGTGGGGAGGGGTGTGGAAACAATTGATCGTTCCATAGGTCTGCAGTTTCTGAAAATTTCGATTTGTTCTAAGGCGTCCATTTATAATCCCTCAGGAAGAACGTGTAAAATTTAGGGAAGAAAGTAGCTTACGTGATTGTTTTCATTTAGGTTAATTGCAAAGAGTGATGTGGACTCCATATTTTCACAACTTCTGGCGTGTACTGTGATACGCGTGATGTGAATTTCTTGTAGTTTGACCGATGTTTGCTTAATTTTAGCTAATGCATTTAAATATGTAAACTCCTTACTTGAAGAGACTATCTCGCGTGTCTTTAAGAGGTTTTATCAAATTTTAATATTAATATTTATAAAATTATTTTAATTAAATAATGAATACTAATTGTCCAAAGATCTAAAAAGTGAAGCCAAAATACAGTAAAGTTTATTAGCAGCCGTGGTTGAATTTGAGGAATAAACTCTCCAGGTTGATTTAGCAGCAATTTTAAATTTTCTTCTCAGGAAAATATGCGTAAATAAAACACTGCAGCTCCACAATTAACTTATATATTTGATTCCTATGAGATAATTCCATCATGTCAAGGCCAAAACCACTTCTGCTATTAGAGTAGCTTTGCTTAGAATCTGTAACATATATGAAGCCATTAATTCTGAGATTACGAAGAAAAATTAGGAGGTCCACTTTCGCTAGAGTATAGCAGTGAACACAAAAAAATGCAGAATCTATATGGCCATCATAAAATGCAGCTATGTCCACGTGAGATAGCATTGAGTAGTAATGATTAATCCATAAATTTCCGCATCAGGTTCAAACAAATCAGGTAATTAAAATCTACAGCCAATTCAAAATAGATCAGCATGTAGTTTTCGTGAATCCGTCACTCATTGAAATGAAATGGACGCAGTTCCTGCGTTTAAGCATTTCATTTCAATTATAAAATAATTAAATAAGAGTTTCAAGGAAGTGAATCGCAATTCGCAATCGTGAAGTGCAATTAGCAGTAGTGCCTTATTCAAACATTTTTTCGAGTCTCTTCATCACCGAGGAAAGAGATTCATTGTAGAATTGGATCAAGTACTGCGCTAAATAATAACGCCCCCAATTAGAAGGAAAAAACGCACAATACCAGTCTGCAGTCACGCTGCCCACGCGCGATTTAAAAAAAAATGCGAGCCCTACTCCCATTTCTTACCCATGGCTAGAGAGAGATCGCAATGATCCCATGAGTTTCATGCTCACCCGTATAGCTTCCTGCCTACCCACCCCTTGTGCCCCTACGAGATTAGGATCGAACCCAAATGACGAATCATGCCTACGAAGTGAAACGCTCTTGCTCAGACTTAACGAACCGTTCAGGGGAAACAAATCAAAAGGGTGGATGATGTGGATAGAGTTGAAATTTGAAAAAAAACTTACTTAGCAGCGGGGAAGAAGAAAGAAGAAAAAAAGGTTAAGAAGAAGTAGTTGAGGAAGGGGGGGTCGTCGGGATACGAGACCGATAATTGACTGATCGCCGAGAAACACAAACGTATACTTCTCTGAAACCATCCACGCGGCACATTTTCACTCGAGATATTATATCCGCCAGAGGGCGGGAATTGGCGACCGCGGAAAACTACACACGTGAACTTCACTTAGTCGCTCAAGGGAAACGTAGTACAGAGGAAATGAGAAATGCCGACCAATGCGTCCTCAATGCTCACGGCGAGAAGAGAAATAAACAAGAGTTTTATAAATCATATTTTTACAATCGAACTGCCAACAGGCATCGCTTAAGGTAGTTTGAGCGAAATATCACTTCACCTAGAATTTTCTGAATTTGACCTCACCCTAAAGAAAAAACTCACATCTTTCCAATGATATGAAAATACTAACCCCTTGATAAACTACTTTTCGAGCAATTAACCTAAAAATGTAAGTTATTTTGCATGGGATTGATTACGGCTCTGCGCTCCAGAGAATTTAAAAATTAGGAATTTATGACACCTAGATTTCGTCAAAAAACTAGTGGTTTTTATGTTTTCTCAACTATTTATAGAATATAACCATTTACTCATCGCAGTAATTTTTACAGAATCGCAAAAAACCATAGGTTAGAAAGGCGTTTTCGCCGCACGGCGTACAAAAAAGAGTCAAGTTAGAGACTTATGAGGATATATTTATTTAATTACTGAGAATTTTTTACATATATGGCTATATTTTTGCGCCAATAATATTAAAATATTTAAGCCATACTTCTTACAGACGCTGAATTAAAAATATAAAACTCGAATATGGTTTTCATTATGACTTAGGAAATATTTCGCTCAAACTACCTAAAAACATAACCTCAGCCTTGATATGGTAATTGAATAATGCATCTCTTCGTAATTTTCACACTTTATTATACTGACCGACTATAGTTTCGACATACTAAGCCATAATGAAGCGATAAATCATTCAAAACGATCCACTTTCATGAAGTAAAGTCTGAGACTTAACCTGGCCTTGGCATGTTAACAGATCTTCGACATTTAGTCCAAATATGGCAAAATCTACTATGCTATAAGTTAGCTCCCGGTTAAGTGAGAGTTAATTTGAATATTTTTCTAAAAGTTGTCAAATAAGCCGTTTTTACTGATTGGACTCCCATAGACAAAAGACATTTGGCCAAGGCCGGAAGGAAACAACGTATCCGAAAAACAGACATGATCCACTTGTATGAGAAATATTTCACTGTATTAAATTCCGTAAACATGCCAAACTTTGGAATTCCAGAGAGGCTAATACTTAATTATACTTCATAGTACTGTTAAGTTAAATTCTACTTGAAATCAATCAGGCATTACATTTTCACTCCATATTATATCTATATACCGCGGATAAGGAGCATGAACTTGAGTTGAATCGCTGAAGGAAAACTTGAAGAGGGAAATAGAGAGACATATCAATATGTCCTCGATGTTCAAGGTGAGAAAGAAGATAATAAGAACTAAGATATTACAATTTTCCACGGATAAAGTTTTAATCGACCGGGGTTTCGATGCACTGCATCATCATCAGGTGATACCTGATGATGATGCAGTGCATCAAAACCCGGGTCGATTAAACCTTTATCTGTGGAAAATTGTAACATCTTAGTTCTTATTATGTTCATATTCCACAACATCTCGCCTAATTCCTCCCTATTTGTGAGAAAGAAGCATTATTTGGTTTAAGAAACCTTATTTTCAATTTAATTGCCAATCAAAATCATTAAACATAACCTTCATTTTGTGTGTGCATTCACCTGCGAAAGATAGATCAATGCATATTTGCGGTAAAAAGTCAAACATACCAACAGCCTTCATCCTTTGTGCAATAAGCTACAAGTAGACTAATTATCACCGACTTTCATTTTGACTGACTGAACTTTTTTAGAATGAGATGTTTTACCAAGACAGGAGCAAACGGCATTTCTGAAAGCACTGTAATAGTGATCAACTTATCTGAGAAATACTGACCTCAAGCTACATTACAATCGGTAAATACGCAGAAATCCGGCATTTACGACGGTATTTCATGCTTAAAATACTTCATAACTTTGTTAAATTAAATTCCAGAAGAAATCAATCGGGGACTACATTTTCCCCCATATTACGTTGGCTGAATCGATAGGAACTGGCAACCGCGGAAAATTACACGCATGGATCTCATTTTACTCGCTGAAGGAAAACGTAAAGAGTAGACAGAAAAAAATCCCGAACCATGCGTCCTCAATGTTCACAAAGCGCAATAAATATATGTCGGTTTCAGAAATTATATGTTCCATTTAATTGCCAACCAACACCACCGAACGTTACCTAAATTTTGAGCAGTGTTAATTAATACGGCATGTGAAACTCATAACACAGCATGTTAAAACTCTATTGCCATTGAAAAGAGCGTTTTTTATTTAAGAATGGTCGTAAATTATTTCAATATCTATTATTAAGCTGATCAGCCGGAAACACTATTTTTTCTGACAGTGATAAACTCCATCAAAACGAAAAAAAAACATTTACGGAACCAATCCGAAAGACGCGATTCAATTCGTGTAGCATATTCAACCATCCAAAACATGAAAACTCAGGCGTATAAAAGCGCTAGCTTCATTTAAATCCAGTTTGTATCCAATTGCTACAAAATGAAATTCACCACATTCATCATCACTGCTTTCAGGAAAATAAATCTAATTGATAATATTGCTTTAGGCTCAACTATGTGAAAATTAAATAATCCGATGGTGTCTCTTATGCGCATAAACCAGCCGTAAATAAACATAATAGTTTATTTGTTTAATGATATTCATTTCACTTTAACTGAACATTTTTTTCTACAGCAACTTGAAGTGGATCAGAATGAAGAATTATCAAAACGACAGCCTGCAACCATCCACTCACAATAGACGACGACAAGTAACGCAAATGCGTTAAATAAGATTTGAATGTCTTAGTGCAAAAATGATACAGGAATGTTATATACTTATGGAAGAAGAGATTAAGCAAATAAAATTCTTTTTCAATTGCTATAATTGATATATAAATAACTGCAAACCAATAAAAATTTAGTAATGAGTACTAAGAACATATTAATATTCTTTAAATCACATAACGCAGATTCTAGTTTCGTAAGAGTTCATTCTTCCATTTTTTCAATATACCTTGCGCTAAAACAAACAAATGGATCACTAAACACAAAGGTATGTTCAAACTGCCTTAAAGTAGCGTTAATCGTACAGAAGTTACTTAAGTGCTCAGATTGATAATTTTCAAAATAAAACTGAAAAACCAACACAATTTTATCCATTAAACACGGTGACGCCAAAGATATAACTACTAAGAATACAGTGGTACGAATACGCGAACTATAGGTTTCTCATTTCAGATCATACAGTAGAATGTGGTTCCCATGCCGCACTTCAGTTGTGTGCCACGCGCACAAAAAACTGGAGATGGTACATGCATCCGCTTTCTCAGCACAAGTACACGGTGGGACTCCCAAAGAAGAAGGTTGCGAAGAGAAGAACTAGGTCCGTTCCGTACGGTCGTGGAGTTAACAGCACCACCTGAGGAGAGAAAAAGGGAACGGAGATCTGTCCGCGACAGGACAAACCAAAGGGATTTTTTCGTAGGTTTTTCACATCCTAGGAAAATTAAAAGGGAAAAAACCAACTAGAGACGAAAAGAAGTCTTCCTCTCCTAGTGTGTTTCACCGCACTTCCTGTACCATTCCAAACGCGTTAGACTCCCGCCGCCTTTACGTTGAAACGGACCTCTACCGAGGCATCTTACGTCCATTTTCACCCCGCCACGGCAAACATACCTACGTACAACCATGGTACTAATACACGTGTTAGTAACATGCGTACAACGGCTGATCTCGGCGGTTTTTAGGAGGCTAAAACCGGAACAAGATCGGTATTTTTCCATAAAAGTCAAATTTTAGGGTGAACAGTCATTTTATTCTTTGATAGAAATAGCAAAATAAAATTATCACTTGCAGCTTGGCCGGATTTAGTTGAGTGCACATTATAATATGTTTTCAAGCGAGTCGAAAAAATAATTCTTGGACCACATTTCACTTAGGTGCATCTGTTTATGCGTATGAAATCACCATGCAGGCTGTAATGGAAGTAATACAAGAATTATATTTTGATTTTTTTCCTTTAAAAAAGCATGTTATGCCTAGAGTTTTCTAAATGTAGAGGATATAAAATTGAAATGTTGTTTTTAGAATATTGGGCTCGGCGTGACACCTTGATATTTATTAGCGACCATTATAGTACTATGAAACGTAATAATTCGCGTTTAGAAGAAAATGTGTACATATGTAATCGAATTTTTCTAAATATATGTCATGTACCAAAAGGCTACGTGTTAAAAAAAGCATTGAATTGCGAAAAAACCAAATCGGTATGATGCAATTCTTTTCACTTTTATCTATTAATAATACTTTTAAGAACACGCAAGCAAAGTTGCACGCAAATCTGAACATAAAAAATAATCCTTGTTATGGCTTCCGCGGAGTACATTTTTCTTTGGAAAGATCTGATATTTCCGGTTCTCTACCGCGAACTTCCATTTTTGGGGACAACAGTTTAGCCACCGTTGCAGTCGGCATCTTCAGGTCAATACTGACCTGAAGGCACCGACTGCAACGCTGGCGAAACTATTGTCCCAAAAATATGGACGTTCGCGGTAAAGAACACGAAAGAACATTTTTCCATGAACAATAATCGCTCCAACCACCTTAGCTGAGATAGTAAGGAAGTCCTGGACATTCCTCCACATCGTTGTACACAAGAGTCATCTTCAAGGATAGAACTTTTAGATAACGCAAGGATGGTCACTTCTGTTCCACGGTGTCATACCACGCAACTGAGAGCCTCGCGGATAAGATAAAGTCTTAGGTCATCGCATTCTCCGGGTGTGAGACACTACGGCGCCTAAGACAATCGCCAAAGGCGTTGCAGTCGGCGTCTTTAGGTCAATACTTACCTGAAGACGCCGACTGCAACGCCGGCGAAACTGTTGTTTCAAAAATGTGGACGTTCGCGGTAGAGAACACGAAAGAACAGATCTTTCCATTAACAATAATCGCTCCAACCACCTTAGCTGAGATAGTAAAGAAGTCCTGGACATTCCTCCACATCGTTGTACACAAGAGTCGTCTTCAAGGAAAGAACTTTTAGATAACGCAAGTATGGTCACTTCTGTTCCACGGTGTCATACCACGCAACTGAGAGCCTCGCGGATAAGATAAAGTCTTAGGTCATCGCATTCTCCGGGTGTGAGACACTACGGCGCCTAAGAAAACCGCCAAAGGCGGTTTAAAGCGACTTCGAGGATTCCAATGACGGTCTTCATAACAGGGTAGACTGGGGTCATGGGTCAATGAGGGAATGTGGCTGAGGAGTAGCAAGAATCTTACTGGGCACGCGGGAAAATAATAGTAAATATTAGGGCTCAAAGCACATCGAATTTATGTTAAAGCATCTTGTAGTGCTAATGGATCAAAAAAGTGGACCATTTTTAAAGCGATAAAGAAAATAATACGAGCTCTCGAAGTTCAGTGCTGAAGAAGAATGAGAAATATAAAATGACTGTCAAAACGAGAAACGTTGAAATATCCAAAACTGGATTTTGGAAAAATATAGGTATTCGGTGAGTAGAAAGACCAGGGAGGTGATCACTGAAGGTAGTTTAAGGGAAACTTTTCTTTAGTCCTCTAAGAGCCCATATTCGAATTTCATTTCTCAATTTTAGCAGTTTTTAGAAGCATTAAGTGATATTTATTCGGAAGTAATATTAATGACCAAAATAATTTTTATGACTTGATTTCTAGTTAATTAACTAAATATAACTTCTATTTTTCGTTTAATATGTATCTTTTCTAGTAGTATCATTTCTGTATTATTTTATATCAAATGTATTATACTATTTCTCTTTCATTATGTTTTCACCTATCCAGCAGATGGAATGTTCTATCGTAAGATACACAGGCATGTTAATTTGAGTACTGATCTATGTTATACACAATTTTTTAGCACTAGACCGTTGCTGTTATTATCCTTATATGTTTACCTAGTACGGCGGCTTGATGTAAGCATACCAAGTAACGTTTCTTTTATCATTTTTTTAATGATTGACTTTTTATGCATACCATACATGAAATGTATTCTCATTTTATTCTAGTAATGTTAATTCTAAGTATTATGCCAAGTGTATTTAAAAGGCCTGTTCGTCTGTGACAATAAACGTTTATTATTATGATTATTACGTATTTAGGGCTTTAATCGAACTTATTTTTTCACGTCATTCCCTAAAAACACCTCAACCCAAGGGTTTTTGCGATTTCAAAATATTATCGCGGTGAGTAAGAAATTTATTTTTTAAATAATAAAATACCGACGAACTTACATTCCGATGCCATTTTTTCGTATTTGCATATTTCCTCATTGTTTTAAATAAAGTCTTCCAGGAGCATATTGAAATACCATATCCCATTAAAAACGGCTATTTTTTTGCAAGTAACTAGAAAAGTAGTGAATTAAGTAAAAGATATTTTGGTATCACTGGGAAGGTTAGATCTTCTTTTTTTATTTTTGAGGTCAAATTCATTGAATTTTATGCGAAGTGATATTCTCTCAGAATAACTTAAGTGTTCTTCCTATTGAAACAAGATACTCGGAATGATTCCACACTTAATAGCACTTATCGACCCAGATTTCGGCAAGTTATGCCATTTTCAATACCTTAAAGTCGGTAAGTGCACTAAAGTGTGGAATAATACCGAGTAACTTTTTTCGATATGAAGAAAATGAAAGATTTCCACAGGGTAACGTCGGAGACCTTGTATTACAACTTTTAAAGGATGACTTCGAATCCAATAACAAGACGTCCGCATTCCAAACACAACGACCATCTCAGGATGCGAAGACGTTTCGGTTTTCCGGAGGTTACTCGGCAAATCAACTCCGCAGGACAGTCTAGTTGCGTCGCCGTCGTGGGGACGGGAGCAGTCTTGTTGCAAAACGAAACAAAATATAATAAAACAAGTGAATAACGACGCCCACGATCTCGTATACCCACCTGTGTGATGTGACCCACCTCTGCCCGTGAAATTACAACATATCAAAGGAGAAAGAGAGGACGTAGCTTTACTTTTTTTTACTCTCAATCCTTCGACTCCCACCTTTCCTCTCACACATATCGGCCTCGCTTCGCATTCAAAACTCCACAAATAAGGAGGGAAGGGTTTGAGGAGTACCCGCGTCCCATCCCTGCTCCTCCGCCATACCTGCGTCGCTGTATCCGAGGCGGTCGGGCGAGGGGTTGCGAAAAAGATGAACGTCATCGCGACGGTCCACCACGCCCGGCAACGCCCCCTTTCCCGCCATGTGCCCACGCCACCATCACAATCCCACTGTCGCACTGCGCACTTCGCAAAAAGGCACCTCGACTGCTACCTTGGTAAGCGACCGAATCCCTTCATCATCATCATCTAGTACCGTCCGTCCAAGATAGTAGCGCAGTTGCTATATAACGATTAGGCTTAGAAAGAAATGAAAAGAAAACTTTTTTCACGATCGTATGGTATAAACAAAAGACACGATCATGGATTCTTCGGTCACGTGATTCCCTTCCCCGAACGGCATTGGACGTGTTTCCTGATCGGCTGCATGTATAACTGTCAACTTCGATATTATCTTGGACAAAAAAGAGAGCAATTGACAAGTAAATTTAAATTAAAAATTTATCTAAATTGTCAATATTAGCAGAGAAATTTAGACTCCTATGCATGCATTTTGGTCATCCAGGTGACCATCGACAGGAGGGGTTTCAATCTCGCACGATACTTTACTTTTATTGACAATTTCTATTAATCTTTAATTTAAATCATAATCGAGTAGATACAAGCTGACTGGTAGATTTTTGGAGAGTCCTTCTCCTAACTTCCCCATATTTCTGGAACATCGTTTCACTTTCGTGAACGTTACTTGCTCGCCATCAAGGCTCTGCTGAGTTCCTCGAATCCTCTACCTCTCCATATTTCGTCCATAATTCCTAATCGCTTCCTCTTCCAGGGTTCCCTAGAGTTCTCCCCTGTATCCATCTTTCAAACTACCCTCGCCTCTCAGAATGTCTTCCATCAACATCCACATCCTGCGAATTGCCACCACCAACCGCCTTAGAAGGCTTAACTTAGAAGTTATGACACTACCTTCATGCATGCACGATATAGTTAATCAACAACTGTCTGCCATTCTAAGGTATCCATCGCTACCACATGGCAGATATTGATAAGTGTATTAGTGAAATAATTACTGACAATAACCTATAATTTTTCCATATTTTGAACATATATCATTACTAAACTCACCTTAATCCTCCATAGCGTAAGAATTAAGATCAACCGCGTTCCAAATTTAAAAATACACCCCATAAGTTTATGAATATACTAAAAAACTAAAGTAGAAGACAAATAAAGGTACACTCGTAACCATCGTTACCCAATGTTCTAATAAAACCCCTTCCAGTAGTTATATTCAAGTGATATGGTCACATACAAATCCAACTTCTCCTTCAGCAACCGACAATTCAAGCATTTTAAATGATCTTGAATGAATGTGCTTAATCCTCAACGCCAAATATTTGAACACGGCTGATGTTTCAACGCCTCGTGGAGGCGGTCCAGTCCTGTTTCTTTTTATCTTCTCCAGACGTGAAGGCCAGGGGGAATGCGCAAGGAATACTTCAAAAGATTCTTGAAATACATCACACAGGCGGCCTTGCTCCTCGCGAGAACCCACTGCGTCACCGGCAGAGGAAAGTATCGCCACCTTGAGATGTCATTTCTTTATCGCGAGCGCGTATTTTGCCATTTGCATCCGCGTGGGACTTCAAAACATTCTCTCTTTCAAAGCGATCTTGCGTGGAGAGCGATTCTATTTCGTGCCTATGACCGAATTGACGGTGCCTACGTTCAGCCAACCCGTGTCACCTTACATTACTTGAAAAAAAGAAAGGAAAACCTTCCACAAAAAAAACCAGAAAAGCATAAATTCAGTATCGAAAGTGTGCTGTCAGCGATAGTTTTAGAAGTTGTGTCGTCGGGGATAAACAGAACTAAGACTTTGAAATCATGGTGAATGCGATAAAAATACGACCTAGAAAGTGATAGCACTTCAAATAAAACTATGCACTAAGAAGGGACCTTAAGGAAGAAGGATAGCCAAGAGCTAGGGAAAAAGGACTTAATAAGTGGAGTACCTATAGCGTAGGTAACAAACTGAAACTCGCGATCTCATTAAAGAAATGAAAATGCTGCATCACCAAACGCGATGAGCGCAGTGAACAAATTTGGCGAAAGACAAATATTAACTAAGGTCAAATAGTTCATAAAACCAAAGTAACAGCGACTAAGGTTGAATTTTTGGTAGATTATACACAATATTTATTTCACGAGGTTAAACCTCCGAAATGACAAGCATAAAAATTGATATCTTTGGCAAATCAATAATTTAAAAACAGTTAAAAAGCCAGAGAATGTTAGAGCAATAAAAGAATCAGACAAGTTACTAGCAGTTTGCAGCCAGGTCAAACAAATATTATGATTAACAGACAAATAAATACAAGACTTACAGGTTTCTTATCAGAACAAAAATCTTTAAGAGAACGAACGAACCATAATCACCGAATATCAAATAATTAAATAATTCCTTATAGTGAGAAGGCTAACTGAATCTAGATCACAGCAAACAAATACTTCGGCATTCAGATCATATCTACCGACAAGTGCACCAATCTTTTTACCATTTTATTTCTCTTAAAAATATTTTCAACGTCAACTTCTTTCAACGTTAGCCCCACATTTTCTCCACCAGAAAGCGTAGTTAGTTGGCAGCTTGTTCGGAGCCAGCCACGAATCTTAAAAAAAAACACTGGGTACATAAATAAATGGACCAGAAAAGATATAGTATACACACAAGACTGTCGGCGAAGGCTTCGATGCTTTCACAACATGCAACAATTGCTTCTTAAAACAGTTCTCTTTACGAGCCTTCCAACCAAAACCGAAACTAAGAAAGAGACACCTTGTCTCGGCAGATAAGAGAGGAGGAAAAGTTCAATCCCCGTCTACTCCTTTCACCCAATCCTTAGGTACCACACCAAACGTCACCGGCAACTTCTCCAGACGGAGTGGAGGACGTAAGAAGGCGCCGCCCGGGAAGTAAAGGAAGACAACGAGACGAGTGAACCAATAAATAAAGGGGAATAGTCCACGAGTCGATCGGTTTCATGATGGGAGAGACGACGCTAAGAATGAGAAGGCATACTGGCAGGCGACGACGGAGTCCCACTGTGAGAGAATAAGTAATACGACACACAGACGAAAGCGAAGAATCGTGGACTGGTTGTCTCGCAACTTTGAGTGTCAAAAACAAATAAGAAATCCCATTTTTGTTTATTTAAGACGTCTGCAAATCAACTACTATCACATACATGTCCCAGTGCCTCCTATGAATCATCTAATCTTGACATTGATTTGCAAAAGCATGGCATGTTAAACGTACGTTACTGAACAATTTTCGCTCTAAAGTCATAATGGATGGGTAATTCTTCACGTTCTTAGGGAGGATGCACGGCGACTGTGTGCGTCAAAACAAATATTAAATTCCAACTTTCTGTTTCTAAATTTTAAAAAATCAATTTTCACTGAAGACAAGCCTTATCTATAACAGAAAAAATATTAAGATACCAAAGGGCAAATTTCTAATAAATAGGATATTAGATCTTATAAATAGGATAAAAAGGATTTTTTAACAAGGCATCCTTTTTTAGTATATACATTTCTAACTTCCTCGGGTGAAAGAAAAACTCGAACTAAAACCTTTTATTTTTTCCTCTTTTTCTCTCTCCCTGAATTTCACTCGCACACCCCTCCACGATATCTTTGCTGGCGCAGCGAAACTCGTGAGCCGTGCTCCGAGTGGTCGTCATATCAGTAAATCAAGGCGAGACACATTTGAGAGGCGAAAGAAAAAGGAAGGAACGGGAGTGTGTAGGTCATGAACCCAAACGTCTTCGGAGACGACGCAGCAAGGGGGAATTTGGAGGGAGACGAAGCCAACTTCGTGGGGG
Source organism: Pyrrhosoma nymphula (assembly GCA_963573305.1). NCBI lineage: Eukaryota > Metazoa > Arthropoda > Insecta > Odonata > Coenagrionidae > Pyrrhosoma > Pyrrhosoma nymphula. The sequence continues at coordinate 120,421,227 of OY754331.1, read as the reverse complement.
CGACCATTCCAAAATAAATAAAAAAAATGGCGAAACAAGGGCCAAAATCATATAGCGGAAAACTTTACTCAGTACAAGTTTCCAGACTGGAGTGATTTCGTGCGATGGCCTTCATTCGACTCAACGTTGACTTTAGATCCACACAGAGAGTATAGCGAGGATCTAGGTCCACATTGCACAACGTTGGGAAACGACGACGGCAATAGTCTAATGCACGATCCCGGACGAAACGCCTTCCACCAATGAAAACATTTGAATTTTTTCAGAAAAAATAAAACATTATTTAAAGGGCTAGGATACCAATGGGATATTCCGGCTTCGGTGGCGGCGGGGTAAAGTCCTCCCCTTCTAACCCTAAGGTTGCTGGTTCAAGTCCCACCAGGGTGGGTTTTCTTCAGCTCAGCGCATGTGATGTAATGACAAGTAAACCGTCATCTTAGTATAATTGGATATATTAGTATATTGGATAACTATTCGGGATATCCACCGGGTCAAATTCAGCATTGCTGCCAACAGTACAATCTCATCAGCTATGCCATTGTATAACATTTAGAATGCTCCTAATGCTGTTTTAGGTGTTTCAATCCTATGATACAGAAAAAAATCAGAAACTTTCATAAACAATCTATGCAGAATTTGACCTGGCGGAGGTCCCGAAAAGATACCAATAACAGCATACGCCGGGAAAGCCTCAGATCTTAATAATGTTTGCATCATTTACCAGATTGAAATTTACAGAAATTCCACATGATGCAGTGACATACACTTATATGTTTTGCCTTACTCTGATACTAGGATGACTAATAAAATAACATTGCAATCAGAAAATATATAAATACTTCGTTCAAGAACGAAATATAGTCAACACATTTTTATCATAACAGCAAGTCATTCACTATGATGCCACTGAATTATTTTCCTCTTTACTTATGTATTTATACTTTACTTATATATTTGTTTAGTCATACCTGTTTCCTAATTTCTGATTCAGATATTCGCTCATTTTCGACGACAAATTACGGTATACTTTGACGATTATGAAGCAACCGAATGTAATCGTAAATATATGCCAAGGATAAATATGATATGAAGCATGCATATGAAATGATTTATCTAGGAATGAGTGTTCGTCTAGGTAAACGAGAATCGCAGTGTACAAAGCGTTCTCCTCCCGAAGTTATTAAGAAAGATGAGTATGTCAATATTAGCATAAGCGTAGACTAAATGCAGTGGTAATGGGTTACACGAGAGAAGTGTTTGCGGAAAAAGTAGGATGGATAGGTTTAGGAATGAGAGGTTCATATGAAAGATTGTGGGCTGAATGCTCCAGTAATGGACATATGTGATAAGGCGTGTGCTACGTTGACTTGTCCATGTCGAAAGAATAGGATAATAAGAACTTAGAAGATGCAATTTTCCACAGATACAAATTTACTAGACCCGGGGTTTTGATGCACTGTATCATCATTAGTTGCATCTTCTAAGTTCTTATCATGTTCATATTCCACAACATCTCGCCTCATACCTCCCTTTTTGAGAGAATAGGAAATAGTCGAATAACGAGACAGAAATATGATAGAGTAGAGTGAATGATGTGAGAGGAAGAGGTACCTACTATAGACCGCGAAAGTCATGGGTGAATTTCATGGAAGAGACTCTTAAAGAGGAGAAATATTAGGAGTCTTAAATATTGAAGAGCATGTATAAGGCAATGCATGAGTATAAGACAAGCGAAAGTGGTTTGCAAGGTTAGGGCATTGAGGAGAAAATGACGAAAAGGGAGCCAGTTTTCTAGGGCGAATGATAATAACTAAATATTTTTACTTTGCCTACCCTGAAAGCCAATGGCATGATGGGTATGTATAAAATATTACATGGACAAAATGTTACGCGGAAAAAAAACGTAAATAGAACAAAAGCCTAACGGCGATCGCGTTCGGAAAATACTCAGCCTTAATGGAATACTTCGCTGAAATGCAATGAGTGTTTGGGGGTTTTGTAATTACGCGCAGCATATTCAACCTCGTTTAACGTTTCATAGCGGCCAAAACTTTCCCTCGGAACAATGCTGATGCATACCTCTCCTTTCTCTTCTTTCTTGAACGATAGGAATTTTGCCAAGTTCAAAAATTTCAATGGGATCTTTCATGCCCGCCTCTTGACTTGCAGGGCGTATGTCATGCGTATATATCCGACGCGACGCGGGAGGGTGGGTATATATGCAGGCGACGAAAAGGGCAAAAGCGATATAAGTGACGACGGAGGATGTCTGAAAGGGCGAGAGGAGATGGGCTTTCACGAAAGGGCAATAGGGTACATTAGGGGTCAACCGCGTGACGGCAGAAAGGTCGCCCTCGCTAAAGATGTGGAACCTATAGAAGGGCGAGAAATTTTTATTTATTTCCCAGAAACCGCGGTACGGTGAAGCAGATTTTTCAGATTTTTTAATTCAAAAAGGGGATGGAAATAAGATCGATGCTTCCCCTAAGTAGATTCCACTAATACCAAAATAAATTGCAAACAAATGCCCGCACATAAATGGAAAAAATATAAAGAAGGACGAAAAGTCTTTTTTGCTAAAAATCTACAGATTACTGTTGTCACATGTGTCATCAACATTTTTTATTTTAGTTTTAACAAAAATGTTCAAAGTACTCGAACAGTTAAATTACCTACTTAAAACGTACAAGAAATGAGGACGATAATTAATAAAACTAACCATAAAAGTCACGAAACGCAATCCATTATTGTACACAATAATTTTAAAATGTGCCTGGCGATGGTATGATATTAGTTATCCGATTTATTAAAATATTTTATTTTCGGTCCAAACGAATATGATAAAAGAGATGATAATTTTTTAATATTAATACCAACATTTTACTCTGATTGAAACGCTCTGTTCATGTCATGTTTGCCCCAAAATGATGATCAATTCATCGACACAACGAATCATTCTGAAGTTTAACATGAATGAGAGGAAACATTAAACACGTATCTGGCGAAGTTGTGTCCAGCGTTGCCATAGTTCTACCATTTGCATAAATCGGCAAATCAATTTCAAGGCTAAAAGGTGCAAATTATGGCAACGACATTGCATTTGGGGGCAAATTACATTTGTGTAATAGTGTTGTAGTCAAACTCCCACGTCTGAGGGGGATAGTCGTATAAATCATCAACTTTTCACTACAAATTTCATCGTATCCCACTGCGTAGAACATTATTGATGGCACTCATTTATATTATCGCGTCTGGATGTCATTTGCCCTGAATGAGTCGTCTGGCGGAGCTCACTGATTCATTATACAAATTAACGGAAAAGGTATTACTGAAACTGTCTCCAATTTTATCGTTCCAGTACAGAAGTGAATGTCACAGGTCAACCCATAATTCTTTCCCGTGTGTCATTTCACCAGTGACACAGAAAGACAAATTAGGTCCCTGCGAAATTTATCACTGAATAAATCAATGCCCCAATCGGGGTATTTTTTTCGTGAATTAAACACATGAATGTATAGCGGAGGTTTAACAGTGATTGGATGGTTGACATGCAAAACTGCATCGATGGCGCGCTAAATTTTCATGTTACGCAAATGTTTTAATCCACATCGCGTGAATTAAATTATTGAAATTTATGGAATCAAAGGAAAGTGAAATGGAATGCGCATATTTATTCAAATATGCCGTTAAACGCAAGCACTTAAAAGAATCATACCTAAAATTCTCCTTACCTTGAAATAACATTTTTTGTTGAGCAAAACGATTTTTAAGAGCATTCAAAGTAATAAGAATAGTATTAAACAAAATCACCGACAGAGAATACGAGTGAAAACATTGTAATATAAGCGCAAATGTAAACAAGATCAACGAAAACATTTTTAATAGAGGCGCATTTGATGGAATACAATTATATGGCCATAATGGCACTAGACCTGTTAACGCAATCATTTTAACTCAACGCCGACTTCTGGAATGAGGATAATAAAAAGAACTATACAAGTAAAGACTTCCAAAGAATATTACCCGGACCCATAAAATTCAATCATACGACTCACCTCCATATTCCAACTCTAAAGCCAAGCAATCGATTCCGCGAACTGAATCTGTAAGTTATAACAATCAGTGAAAAGTAATTTGAGGGCAGAGGTCTCCGATACGAGGGGTGATTGCGAATTAAATTCAGATGATCCTTGCAATTAACGAGAGCATTACTGATTACGTTCCGCCAGCAAAAAGAAATGTTGGAAGTAATAGCAGGATAAGATTTAGAAACTTGATATTTTAACGAACGGGTATGATGTAGGACAGATTTACAAAGCCCATCGTCTCCGAAAACACAAAATTTTTCATGAAATAGCTATTTATATTCGCTAACCGTAGAATTGGAATATGTACTTCGGATTAATTTTCGGAGTTTTTCTTGAATTAGGAACATTAGCGACATTAGGAACGCGTTGGAAATTTTTCGGATTAAAACATGCTCGTAGTAAAGGTTAAATATTATAAAAGCTTTATCAATAGCTTATTTTTGGTTAAATATCATTTTTTAAATTTATTTCAATATCGATGCTAAGAATTCCCTTCGGCGGGTGACTTTGTATAACATGTTTATCTCTTACGATATTAAATTTAGAAGAGATGAGGTGATGCAAGGATGCCCAATGATGCTTCCATGATTTAATTCTGAGGAATTCATGGAAGTTTAGTTTAGAGGAACATTAAGCAAGAAGTCGGTGTGATTCTCATAACACACAGTGTTCTACGCCAGACATTGAAACAGCATATTCTTATGCCTGCAATTCCCTATCTAACTCACAGAAGGTAATAAAACATTTATTTTTATTTGAAGCAAAATATCTCCTAGAAGTGCGGAGTGCCCCCTCCCCGCAATCTTACAGTATTGTAAATTTACAACGGAAACATTCTTCTTCACATTATTATGCTATCGGCGCGTGGCACATCCAGTTCATTCAACATCCATCGAATGAGTATTAAGTGTCTCATTGAAACCCATCAAATAAGATGCTGAACGACTTTCCGAAACCAGTTTGAGAGAGACAACATCCCGAAGAACTGATACCGACCTGTTTTATAAGCCCACGCCGGGCGGCGAACACTGGGAACCACATCATAAACATGTTCAAACAAAAAAAATCATGGCGATCCGGACCCAATCTGGCGAGACACAATGGCGAGTAGTAACCTGTAAGGAAACATCTATGTCACCTAAAAATCGCAACGAGGAGCAAGGCCTATTTTTCCGTTTAGTTAATCCGAGTGATTACCTGCCCTAAATACATGACGTAATTTCGTAGGGCACCTCTGTATTCGCAACGGTCCGTCTATCAAGAAAAACATATCTGAAACCAGTTTCACACCATGCTTGACCCAGCACAAGTTAGAGGATACTCGCTAGTATGATAGCTTTCCAGTACCGTGTGATATAGAACAAGAATGCTGGATAACAAGCATAAACGCTATCATACTGGCTGAGCCACATGATTTCATAATTGACGCGGTGCTAGTTTGCTACTAGCTCCCAGTAGGGCCTAGCAGCCGTCGATCAATCACGTTAGCTTTTACATACGCTGTGCGATCTTCACTTACTGAAATCGACATCCATACCTCCTTTTGGCTATCAGTAATTTTCAGGTTACGAAATCAACCAATGAATAGAAATGTTTAAATTTTTTTTGGTCGCCTGCTGTCATTGATTGGTTAGTTTGAATATTTGAGTAGACATGCGTAAATATATGAATGAAAACACCGATTCCCAGCCAGTACATGGTCAATGATCGTTTGAAACCTTTTTGGACGGCACCAATCATGCTGGATTCCGTTTTCAATATTTACTACAGGCTAGTATACTAGGTCTTGTGCTGGATCATGAGTCGAGTGAAAAGGGCTTTAGAGAAAAGCGTACTTGGAATATTTAGCCTCACAATTCAAATATAACCTCGCCTCACACAAGGTTATTGCCTAGTTTCCAAGGCTGGCTAAGATGTATGATACAACATATCTTGTACCTACAAAGATCATAACTTCGCGATAAGCATCAGAATTGTGATTTATAAAACCGACCTCATGCCAATGGACCCCTCAGATAGGAAAACAGAGAAATTCAGGATGGAAGGTCTACTACATACCAGCCACGTTCATAACCCAGTTAAAAAGTTTGGAGATACGATAAAGATACCATATTTATAGCCTTAATCAACATCTCACAATTATCATGACTTAGGATGCTTTCGAAAACCTTGAAATGTATCTGCTGTAACTATGTAAGACAAAAAAAATACTGAATTTTTCCTTTTCTCTTGCACTGTTTAAAAAATATTGCTTTCACTTATTAAGATCCTAAGTATTAGGAAATAAGATCAAGATAAAAATTTTTCAGATTTTTCATTTCAACAACTACCTTTATTTTAACGAAAACTTTTTCTGGCCATACGAGCCAACTGCAGCGCCAATTCTAGAGATCTAACTTATTTCAACTACAGTCATCGTACTTATTTTCTTATTACTCCAGAAGTAAGATGGATAGGTGTCATAATGTCAATACCATTCAATTCTCTACGAGTATTTTCTTGTTGTTAACACCTTTTCGCGAAAATGGAATTTATATGAGATAGAGAAATATTGATTTTCCCAATATATCTCCTATTCTCGCATTTTGTACCATGTAATTTCCAATTCAATTTTTCAATGAATCAACGTGGAAAGGTATGATTTGTGTCGGCCATATCAGATAAAGAACACTTTTTTTCTATAAGTACCCAGAATATGAATTAAATGACACTGAATTCATTTGACTGTGGAACCTTCTTTTAAAAATTCACCTTAATGCAGATGGACCCCTCGGAGAGGAAGACGGAGAAACACGGGAAGAAGAGGAGACGGAGGGGAAGAAGGACCGAACCAATATTCTCGGCAGACCACTTAAGGAGACAACAATGGAACTGCGTAAAAAAAACTAGGGGAAGGGGAAGGGAGCAGTTGCGAGAGAGGAAGAGAGAAAGAGAAACACCTGCCGTGTGTACGAGACGAAACAAGAAGACGAATATGAAAGGGGGGGAAAACACCTGAAGATCACGGGGCGACCGAAGAAAAACCGCTCCGCCCAATGGGCTGAGAAGGCTTTTCGAGTTCGGCAAGGCTGACCGGTTAGGCAGCGGAGGATGGAAGGTTGTATGTACCCGAAGGATTCAAGGTCCAAGAGGGTCTCCATGTTTTTTGTTTTGAAATAAAAAATACATTTAAAAAACAAATGGAAAACAAAACAAAAGCGCAAGGCGCAAAGGGGTCGTTCACACTCGTTCCCCTCCGGAGACCGCGATCCCCTGATCTCATCCTGGCCACCCCCGTCTAAGACCGGATTCATATATTCAGAGGAGGGGGGATCTGTGGGAGGAGGTGGTCTGGTTATGGCCGCTAAGGGCCTCCGTGAGAAGCCGACGAAAGGGAAATTATATGCGGTGGTGTGAGAAGTAAGGGTCAGATAAGAGGGGAAGAATGGTTCAAGAAGAAAGGCATGCTGCCAAACAAGGGCCCTCGACTACTCTCCGTGGAGCCTATTGAGTCTTCTCCTGACCCTCTCATGCGCAGAAAGCATTCTCGAGTGAGTTCCAATACCGACAATATTTTCGAATTCGCAAGGACTTGGTCTCGTAAAATGTCAAGCATGCATACAAATATGCATACATGCACATCATGCCTTTCTTATTCATTTTCTTTACCCCTGCTCAAATAAAAAATATTTCTAACCATCCCTTTGATATAATTCGCAGGTATCTGAGGAAAATAGCATTATTCTGAATGTTATCCTATAATTTTGATAAAAATCTGTCAAAACGGAAGTGAAGACAATGTTTCTTTCTCAATAAATACATAAATTTTAAAAGAAAGTGCATAAACAATGGTAAATTCGTTTTTTTCTAAATATACATACATACATATGAACGTATTCCATTTTGTGGTATGCACAGGTGAGGTCTGTAAAATTAGCTCTCTTTTAATAATCTCCTCCATCTTTGTCCTATAATTACAAATTTCTTTAATTTCTGCCACATTCAAGAATTTCTTCATACACGCCCTCCTGTTTTTAAGACTCAGAATATTTCTCCTTTTAAGAGTCTCTTCTGCCACATTCAGTGGTGACTTCCGCGGTCTAAATTCATAGACACATTCTAGTAAACATGGATTAATATTAAGTTTCACAACATCTTTCGCTTACAACTTGGAATAATATCGGAATCATCTTTCACTTTAATTTTAAGTGACTCACTCCTAATTCCCGTTAAAAATAAATATTTACCCAACTAGAACGTTACCGTTGCTATGATTCTATCCTCGATTAACATAAAACCACTTTTGAACAACAGTCATCTGGATTAATTAAAATACTTTAGTACAAAAAAGGTCCCAATGAGAAGCATTACCACTTTAAACTTGATGTACACTCTAATTTAACTTCAATCACCATGCCAGCCGGAAGCACAAAGATGCGATACAGATGCCGTCTGACGATTTTACCCAGGTGGTTAAAATCACGTAAAAATTGTTTATACTTTTTTTTGACACAGCAGAAGGACAAATGAATAAGCTTCTTAGTCATGGGAGAAAAGGCTTTTCCAGTTCGGTCGCATTCCCGTCGACCAATCATGTTCAGAGCTTCACCAAAGAAAAAAACAAGTCTCTTATTTTCGGCCATTACGTTTCGCAGCACCAAAACGAAATTGATCACCCATCAGAGATAAAAATCCTTCGTCCGACAACAACAAAAAAAAACACTGGAAGTTTTGAATTTTTTTATCAAGCATACCAAGCTTTCAATTTCTTTCCTCATCTGAATTTAAAATTTCACGCTGCCTCAATTTTCCTCGATTTTTCATTCGACGTATTACGAGAGGAGATTGTTTAGCGAAAAAAACTCACAGTCCGTCAAGGAGAGCAGGATGGAATTACAGGTCTTCTCATCTTTCGGGATAAAGTCAACCAATTTGGGGATTAGCACTTGCATAATATTCAGCGGCATATCAACGTTGTGGAATTAGGGGGGGCAAGCGTTTTGACTCCCCCCTCCTTTTCCGACAAATTTTTCGTACTTTTAAACAATCCTTCTGAAATCATAAAATGATTTTTTTTTCAATTTTGTCTTGAGGTTTCCTGTTTAAGTTTTCATGTTGTATTATACGAATTCGCCTTATGAGCCCCATTTTTAATACATTTTGGCGACCTTATGAAAGCGTCTTCGGCGCTTGCTTCCCTCCGTCGTCACGCCCCTGATAATACTAGGTACCTCAGTTTCATCAGTTGGACCGCACTTGGAGTACGTAGCAATTTTTTTGGATCCATCTGATAACAAATAGGTCGGTGAATAAATTAAGTTCTAAGAAGAACAGATAGGTTTCTGGAAAGCAATCACGAGAACGAGGAAATGTAACTGTGATTGATGACCACCACTGCATGAAGCAGGACGATGATCCATTCAAACACTAAGGATACAAGTAACAAAGAGATTTAAAAGATAGATGCAGGAGACCCAAGTTCATTTTTAGTACCAAAGAGATGCCAGGCTCCTTACTGTATTAAAATAGCAGCAGTATTTAAGTTATTCTTCGCAGAATCCCAGAAACAAATGAATTTTGGAGAGCGCACTTTAGTCTCCGGTGAAAGTAAGGAAATGGGAACCTCTGACAGTAACGCAAAAACGGAAGCATGAAATAGTAGCCTTATCATCGCCCCATAATACGCAGGCCGATTTTAAAACGAATTGTTGAGAAATAAAATAGTAACTTATGGACCGGGATTTTTCATTTTTGAAATTGCCGACATGAGAAAGCGTCCCAACGTCTCCAGGCATATAAATGCATAATATAATATTTATTTTTCTAAGTCTTTGAGTCTTTTTTTACTAGTGTCTTTTGGAACGGCTTAAAATATTACAAAGTAAATATCATTACAAATTAGCTTTTACATGTATATAACTTGAGCAGACGATTCTGTTGACTTAGATACAGCATTCACTTAAGAATATACTGTTTAGTTAACAAATGCATAGCAAAATATGATAATATACAATAAAATAACACACCATTATTAACAATATACACTAGAAGCTGTTGAAGAAAGTTGTTGCAATTTTTTATTTTTTATTGCGTTAAAATTTTCAAATAAATAATGCAGCGCGGACAATTGAAAGTTCTGAATATTTTTTGCATGAACAATATAACCCAGAGTATAATTTCAACCACTCATTGCCGCATTCATCACAGATTCCTGGTACGTTTTTGTTCTACATTTTGGAATTTTAAAACATCTTTGTGCACCTACCACCCTTTTAGTTTTTATGAAGTTCACAATAACTCTTCCATGTAAGTACTCGAGCACATTACAAGATGATAATTTGTACATGAAAATAGAGAATTGACATACGCACTTGAGGCAGTTCTTGGTGCACAATGTGGATGCAGAACAAATCTCTCTTCCCAGTTTGGTGGGCACTCAGGGAAGGAAATCACATTTAGGAAGCCTCCCCGAAGAGTTTTTTTTTTATTTAGAAAGTTTCTTTATATATGAGGGTATATACAAATTTGTTAACCCCTCTTCATTAATCTTTTTTGAAGGTTTACAGTACTTTCATAAATTTACATTTGGAAAGACCATTTTTCACAACTTCAACATGTATCATAATATTGTAAACGGTTAGACTTTGTTACGGTTACATTTTCGCATTATTACTGTCATCTAGCAATTTATATGGTGCACAAGTTGAATTATTAAATTATGGTCACAGTACCTATTATCATTAGGTCATAGTTAGATCCAACTATAACTACGATTTTACCATACCCAATTCAGTTTATGCAATATTTAACAAAATATTTTCATTCATATTTTAAATTAAAATTACTGATCATTATTACCATCTTCATTTTAGAAACTTCAGTATTTTCGTCATCAGGTTATGCATGCCGACGAAAAGGGGAAACCAATTCGCATGGACGCGTTAGAAGCGACTTGAAAAGGTGAAACACCAAACAGCCAACCAACCTTCTTCCCCTTACCCTCCCTTGAATTCGACCAAACACACTCCCATGCCTGACAGTCGTTCCAAAACAGCGGACGCGCTTTCGGACAATTTGATCGTCCCTTTCCTGTGGACGCGAACAAAAAGCGGCTACGAGTGTTTGATGGGTCGAAAACGGCTCATCCTGTTCCACGAAGTTAAAGATGACATAAAAAGGAATCAAGGGAGTTTATTTGAAGAGTGCAAGTGTACGAGGAAATTTTTTTGTAGGAGACGAGCCTCAACTTTAAGAGACTTTACCGAGGGGGAGGAATTTTCGAACCTGGTTTAGTCCGAGGAGAATAAGAACTGGTCTTATTTTTGGGCACTCTTCTCGAGTCCTTAACAGAAGCTTGATCTTCTAAGGTAAGATTTTCAACCTTTTCTAGATGTCTAGTTCAAGTTTTGGAGAACAATCTGTAAGTTCTCCATCTTCTTGACAAGTTTACAGTAGTATTTGCAAGTAAGTCACGGATACTAATACTGCTATAATACTGCTAATAATACTGCTAATCCACTTCAGTAAATTATACATCAGAACATCGAAACATCATGGGGATTCAGACTTGATAATTTTCCTTTACGATCCCAGAATGTGCAAGAAAAGAAGCTAGTAAAAATTAGAAGCTGGCAATGGCTGTAGGGAGCGGAGAATGTCAGTGAAGCATATGTTTCTTACCACCAGAGCATCCCTAGGTATTTCCTCTAAATGAAACGACCACATGCCCTTGTGGCTAAAATAAGCCAAGCCAAGACGACCTCCCAAAGAAAGCGCTGGACATCCTCCTCGCTTTACGCGCTTTAAGGAATAGAATGAAACTAAAGTACTTGTCTGAGTTCAAAGATAGTTCAAATGTGCATCTAGAAATTATTCCATAGGTAATTTTTGCATGGATTCATAATTTCGAGTAGCATTCTAGCGAAAATGAACTTTAGGTTTTCCAATTTTTTTCTCCTTTGTGGTTAGCAACAAGTAAACGTTAAAAAAAAGTCCTAGCTACAGTTTTCAAGTTTCGAATCGTGAAAAGAGAATTTATTTTAAATCTTCTAGCATGCAGCCATGGCGATGTAAAAGCCAACGGCCTGACAATCGATTATCAAGCGTGGTATCCATATCCCTCAAACATTTCACTCCAATGATCGTAGCAACTACACTCGGCATTAACATAGTGCCCAACATTGCGCATATCATCAAAGCCATTTCGAAAAAATCCGCGAATTATATCAACTCAAACTGTACGAATCACGAACCTATTCACGTTATAATACCCATCCTGGGCCTTATTCAGTAAGGACTCGGCACGGTTGCACCACGAAAAATTCGTGGATGTGACATCAGAGCCATCAACTAATTTCAACTTTTTAGTGGCCCGGTTTGAAATTTTCGGAGCTGTGACGTCATAATTACGTCGCTGTCTAGACTCGGAAACTCTGAGATCATACAGAATAATCCCCCTGGGGGGCTATTCTGTATGTTCTCGGAATTTCTGAGCCTCGACAGCAACGTAATTATGACGTCACAGCCTCTAAAATTTCAAATGGGGCCATTTAAAAGTTGATATTTGCCGGGGGAAGTGACGTCACATTCACGGATTTTCCGAGGTTCGACCTTGCCGAGTCCTTACTGAATAAGGCCCCTGATCACTTGCATACAGCGGTTTCACATTCACGAACTAATGCCTGTTGCTCACGGTAAAATTTTCCATAAAACAGTTTTATAAAAATTTTTATTGAAAGTTTTATGAATCGTACGTAAAACGTACTAGCTTGCTCACGGTAAAACTCAAGAACCTTATAAGAGGAAAATCGAAGCAGTACTAATATGAACCGCTATGCCGTAAATAGCGCTAGCATCGGGTATACCTTGAAGTTAAACCAGTTAAACCTTTCTCCATTCTCTAACACTCGTTGCGGGGCGAGTTTCAGTGGAAGGAGGGAAGAAACTGTGTAGGAGAGGTGTGTATATGCTAGAGAACCAACTGCTCGATCGCTGCGCCACGTACAGTGGATAAGAGGAAACGGCATTATTTCACAAGATGGCGGAGAGGAAAAATCGCACTTCTCAGGTTTGAAAGTTTCCCATTTCTAAAGTAGTTGATGCATTGTTGTGTTGAAAGTGTTAAACAAATTTGCAAAGTTTGCATAATAAGTGAGGTGAATTTGGTTTCGATATCTCTGTTTAAAGTGGGTGAAAATCGCGAAAAAATGTGCGAGACGAAAGCTCACCTTCGCGATGAGCGGAACATCTCATTGGTTGTTGCATAAAACGGTTTTATGGAAATAGAACCTGTCCTAATCCGTAAAACGTTTTATAAAACTCGGTTTTATAAAACGGTTTTATCGTTAGCAAGCTCATTTTTATAAAATTAGTCGGTTTTATAAAACGTTTTACCGAAAATTTTACCGTGAGCAACAGGCATAAGCACACATCTCGCACGCTACTGCAACTGAATCCAAAGAAAGGCAACGCGAGCCCATTAAACACACATATATACTAAGAATACGACAGAGAAGTACATGAAACGACTCGAGAAATAAGTCTCTATATAAACCCCTTCCTACTTGGGCATGTTGTGCACGTATTGACCTTCACGGTGACGTGCTGTGACCGATCCACGTGCCACACCGGGGGCGGATTGGAATTACCGGCGGGGGCGCGACCTCTACGGGGGGGGAGGGCAGTCCGCCCCCCCCCCTCTCTCTCTCCATCTCTACCGCCCCACCGCAAGGCTATCCGTTTCCTCTCGCGGAGCCCAAGCGAGGATCGGATTGGGTAAGAAGGCTGGAAGCTTCAATCCCCTCCGAGACATAGACAGTGGCACATTTCCATATCACGCAGAAAAAGGAACTCTACAAGCCAAAGCCATTCAATCATCTCCATCCATTTCACGAATAAATAAAAAACGAGCCCGTGAAAGAGTAAAAAAAAAAATTAGCCTAATTTTTTATTTGTCATGCGAGCTTCATGTACGACCTACTCGTGTTCTCCGATGCATGTTCCAGTGAGGGCACAAATGGAATAAATAAATGAAAGCGTCCAACGCAAGCTCGAATAGACGATTGAAACGAAGATGAAAGCTTTTCCATCAGCATCAGGGAGCCGTTCTCCGAAGAATGTTTTGAATTCGTTTAGGAGAGGGTTTGCTTTTACTTCAAAGAGAAAATAACATGTCTACTACTCCAATCCTACTTTCTTAGAGCAAATAAATCTATAGACCATATAGGGTTCCTAAATAATTTTATTTTATTTCGAAAAATTGAAGGATAGCGGTGACATTTGAGAATTTTTTAAAAATCAATTGGCTTTTAAATCACGTATTTGCTACTAATTTCGGCTAAGACTGGTAAATAAAATGTAGGTTTGTCTATGGCAAGATGTACGTAAATTCTTCAAACATTGCTCCAACGTAGGAGATAGGAGCGAAAATGTAGGAATGGCGTCAATGCCCATTTATTGCCTAGACATTCCTACACATTTTCTCTAATTTATTTTAAGTTTGTCTCAATTTGCACTCCTGTCAACGATTCAATGGAAAGCTCATTCAATAGCTGAATGACATGGAGAAAGGGTGAAGCGGAAAAATTAACTTGGAAAATGCAATTCTTAAGTAAGTAAGCTCAGTCAGCTCAGCCCCGGATTGGAAACCGAAAAGTCTATTTCCGCTTAAGGTATGGATTGATTTTAATGTTTGCGTAAGGATTGATGTATAAAGTTAGACGGTGAAACACAGCCTTGACAACGAAGCAACTAAAAAAATCCACACCTACTACCGCATAAAACATGAAATTCTACCAAAATATCATCCATTTCGAACAAGGAATGTCTGGCTTAAGGTGAAAAAAATCTACCCTCACGCCCTCAAGGGAGCAATCGATAGACGATGTGTTTAGCTTCCCGAAACGCGTGCCTGCGTGCTCAGCAAGGGTAAAAGCAACAGCAACCGTTGACCAGCCACACACTCAACCAAGCACGCCTCGTCTGCCTCATCCTCCGCTTATTCGTAGATTTACATGAGGACCCTCACCCTACACCGAAGTGTGTAAAATACGCGGCGATGGTGGAGACGGGGAGAGGAACGAATTTCAAACAAACACGCATCGTCAGCCGCACACCGCGCGCGTAAGCTAAGGGGAGGAGAGTGCATCAAGGAAGAAATATATAAGGGAGGGGAGAAGAAATTTACTCTCCGGAGATAAAATTGGATCCTCTCGGTGGTATTCCCCGTAAGCGGGGGGAATAGCGGGGGATGTTGGGAGGGAGGTCGGGGAAAGCCCAGCTCAGAGACGTAACGGTCCCAAAAATATATATATAGGTGTTTGTATATATTGCTCTCTCTCTATCTGGAAAAATATAACATGGGCACATACAGGCGGGATATATCTGGACGAACCCATGATGAGAAGGCCATGTGGACCGCTTCGAGTCAGGTTGGTTGGCTACATAGATGATGGCTGACGCAAGAAATGAGTCGGGAGACTATCTCCCCAGTGCCGTGTCAACATTCAATCCTTGGATAATCGTGCCTGAGAACCTCCAGATTTGGACAAAATCTGCGCTTTTAGAACCATACATTCCGTACCTTTGCTAAAAGTTATTTCAGAAATCGACTTATGGCCGGCTATACGAACATTTAGCGATGGAATCAATCAACAGTAATAATATCCATTACGTTATGGAACACGTTACAATATTCGGGTTGCAGGAATTAGCGCTTTCGTAACTTATAGCTACTGCTTCGATTAAAAAAATAGCCACTACCACGATAATTTCGTTCGTTCTTTACCCATTGGCTAAAATCCATGCATTATCTTACATTACACATTTTTAAAAGTCAGTAGGGGTAAATTAACTCGTCAAATCTCAGTGTCACCTACATGTGAGTTATCTTCACGTGATTTGTGAAAATTACCAAGATGAGAGGCCTGTTTTTGTAAAACTGCTACATTGTTCCTAAAACCATCGAAACTCGACACATTAATAACAAAAGTCTGGCCAAATTTTAACGAAGCAACAAATTTGCGTCATTTCGAGAAAGTCATGCCGGAGACAAGGAAGTTATTGACTGAAGGCGATCGGCAGCGCTCGCAGAGTTAACTCTCAACCAAGCTCGGGGTCGCTCCGTCATTTGATTTAGAAATCTTGGAAACCAGTCAAGGTGCTTTCTATACACATATATTTTAAATGCAACCGCGATAGGATGCGCTCCAAGAAACTTCAAATTTACTCGCTTTCCGAGAAAGCGATTGCATTGCAGGAGCAACTGGAATGGTGATGTCTTTTGAGGATTGAAGCGTTGAATAGTGACAATAACAAATATGCTTCAATCCATAGAGTTTTTACTGGTACTACTAGTTTCAACGCTATGGCGTATTCATCAGCCGTTCAGCCATTCAGCGTTGAAACTAGAAGTACCAGTAAAACCTCTGTGGATTTAAACATAGTTGTTAATGAAGTAAGATTTAGTGCTTTCCCGGCGTATTAACTTGGTGAAACTTTCTCGGGTTTCCAACCGGGTGATGGTCTCCATATAGGCCGACGTTTCGATGTCTGACTCAGTCATCGTCATCAGGCATCGTCATCGTCATCCTTTCATCAGCCCTGATGACGATGACTGAGTCAGACATCGAAACGTCGGCCTACATGGAGACCATCACCCGGTTGGAAACCCGAGAAAGCTTCACCATAGTTGTTAATGTCATTATTCATAATAGACTTCCACAAGGTTACGCTTGAAAGGATTGAATCCGATTGAAGCGATATTGTTTTTTACTTTAATTTGACAAATATCACACCACCTTTTAAGTCCTGTCGACGGAACAAATCTCCTCTGGTATTGCTGAATAGCATGGAGAGAGGAAAATAGAAATCACAGCCTACTTTTCGAAATGCATAGTACTGTTCTACGGCGGATGTGTCTAATAAACAAAGGTAAGGCAATATCACCGCAAATCATGGAGCTACATAAATACCCTGATGGTTTAAGAAAATCATCCTCTAGGTTTGAAATCAGCAAGTAGCACGATTTCCGCTTAATAGACCCAAATTGTATGAACACGTTCATCTCAGAGATTTGAAAATCAGGAAAAGTAAAAATTCCTATTTATTTTCAATAATCGCATGTTTTAAAAAAAACATGTTGTTACGCAATTGGAGGTATATTTTGAGCTAGTTAATAAATCTAAATGCATCACGTTTAATGAAACAAAAACAATGGGTTACAATAAAAGAAAAAAAACAAAATATAGCAGCACAGATATCTTTTAGGAAAAAAAATACGGAAACTGTTTTCATTTGGTGGAAAAATTCTAATACACAGCATAATAGCTTCCATGAAAATCCCCTCTAACGCATTTCGAACTATTTCTAAATATTATAATTATTTTCCTTATCGTCCCGTTTAATTTTACGCAAAAGGAAAACCACAGTGGAATTCAGAAATGTATACCGACTGCGAGGCTAAGTTCTCTCAGGAGCGAACTTAAATGGTTTGACGCACAGACGGGAACAAATTGATAGCTTATCAGATGTTGTCTAACCATTTCCCAACCCCATCTCAGAACCCATCCCTTTAACATCAAGTCTAGAGCGAGCTTCATGGTGGTACGAAAAAGGAGTTTCTTTCAATTACGGCGACGCAGACCCGGCACCAGGGAAAGACCCGAGATGTATATCAACTGGGGGGCGCCTGTATATATCGGCGGTCTGGGCCAGTCCGTCGAGGGATGGATTAAGAGGAGGAAGGGCACTTGTGCGTGAAATACTACATCGTCGCCTCCATCTTTCCCTGGCCCAGACCGACTCCCCCCGGACTCAAAGAGACGAGCACACTACATGTAGGAGCGAAGGCACAAGATTTGAGAAACACCCGCATTTTAGCTCCATTCTACAGCGGTACCACAGAATAGGGTTGCTTTGCATAACTTTTCCTGAGTTTTTAAAAAGAAAATTGCGTAAAAAATGCACGGGTCATCATTTAGGAATGAAGTATATTCGTTGTAACACTTAGAAATCGCAGTCACAATTATCAACATACATTCGGCGCCATCATAAATTGAATACATTTATTTCAATGGTGATGCATGATGTTTCCAGCATAGGTTAACTTCGCATCACATTTAAATGTACTTTGACGTTTAATGGAAAAGATCAGGTGATGCAAATATAGCCCACGAGGACTCTAGAGTTTCATTCTGTAACACTTTAGTAGTTCAGCCAGATTATGGTGCGATTTTCACACCATACAGTATTCGACTCCATCTATTGATACATGACAGATACTTATCCATACTTTTCCCAAAGTGACCAACAACATAACACTATTTTTCAACTTCATATATCTTAAATAGTATCCCCGAAAGAGGCAAAGTACACTATCTCACGGTATATGATTCTTCGAACTTAATGAGAGCATACTGGAGGATTTTGAATTATATGGTTAGAAATGAATGTAAGAGTAAGTTGGGTGAAAATGAGAATAATTGCATGTGGTGCGAGATGACAGGAAGCTGAGGGGAGACATTAGGAAGCAGCGAAAGTGGATTGATGACTTATTTAGGGATAACGACGTGCTTAAGTTGTTAATAGAGGGGAGAATGTTAAGAAAGCGAGGGAGAGGGAGGAGGATAAATTAAATATTGGACGGTTTTCAATGAGGAAGACGCTGACAAAATTTTGAAAAAATAATATATAGTAAAGTGAAGGAAGCATTACGGTAAACTCCCTGCGATCCTGAATGTCATGTGAAAATTATATCTACCACCCATTTTCCTTGTAAAATAGCACGAAAAAAACAGATTTACAAAACAAAATGCGGTGATTTACAAAAATCACCGCATTGTAACTCTACAGGACAAAGTTCGCGCGATAGCCATGTTTATTAGATGATTTTTCGCAAAGAAACACTGCATTCACTCCCGTGCGTGAAGAGGCAATTTGCTCTCTTTATTCAGACAATGGTCCCACTCGTGCATTTAGGAGAGGGGTCAAAGGTTCTCACGAGAAAGAACATAAGACAAGAGGGCACATACAGACGAGGTCGACCGGGAATGCACACGCGTAAAGAGGGCCGATGCCTATCGCCGTAATGACGAACCGGTCCCATAGAGGGCAGGCATGCGAGTGGAGAAGGGATTTTAATTTTATAACTAATTGCCCGTTCGTCCTGGAGTTTCCGACCGCCAAAGATAGACCAGGGGTTGTTTTTAATGAACGGGGTCGACGAGACTAGGGGGAAAAGGAGAGGAAATGGGTGGAGGCGACGCCGTAAAAATTCCGCCGATTTTTTTATTCCATTCAGTCCTTCCATTACCAGAGCAAAAGACACGAGGATTGGACTGTTTATCTCGACCGCCGGCGTCGTCCTGTCTCAAGAATGTTGATCAAACGTCGTCAATCACTCTCTTCACAAAATATTTATTTTTGTACTTCAAAATCAACTAATATATAAGTAGCTGATAAATTAGTGATATTATGACCAAATCAATCTAATGCGTCTCAAAGATTTCGCCAGGTGTTTTTTTACATACATACATTCCCTTTCGTAGAGGGCACGATCAAAGAACTTTAATAAATACCCATCACGCCTTTCCCTTTCGGAACAGGCCACTTCAAAAGATCTTAATTACACTATTATTACATTATTATTACAGCATTAGACCTAGAAAGTTTATTAATTTACTCCATGCTGCCCTATCCTTGCAAACCTCCTTTGCTTTTGCCACATTCATGCACGGCTTCATACACACACTCCTAAGTTAAAGACTCATAATATATTAAAATATTCCTCTTCCACCACATTCACCCGTGACTTTCCTGGTCTACACTGTCCTCTCACACCATCCACTGCCATATACCTGTTTAGTTACTACTATCGCCGCAATAAAGGTAGAACGCTGAACTTTAAGCATTCGTGCGAAATGCCGACGGAGCTCCAAAGAGCCGTGTAATATATCGTTTTATTCCTTGTTTGTTTGACTACAAAGCGCATTCATTGAAAAGTGTTTAAATGTAAACGTTTAGCTCCTACGATCTAAAGAGTGAAGAAAAACACGCGAAAAACTAGGAGAACGGTGAAACGGTCGTCTTCTTGATCTCGTCACGGCCAAAATATTTAATTGGCTCACTTCATTATTTTTTTTACGAAGAGGACGACATCTCCGTATCACAAATATTCTTTTAAAATTTTATTTTACCCATTCTTTGATTTTTTAAATGGCCGAAAGCTAGATTTCAATTTCCGAGGTGTGGAAAAGTATATGAATATCGAAATGACGTATGCTTTATGACAAAAATATTGTAAAACTTCTCATGTAAGGAAATTTTTATATTCTTCCCCTTACTTAAAATAAACGACAAAGAAGAAAATCGCTCCGCGGCAATGCAAACTACCATTTTGCTCTGTTGGCAATGGTGAAACTCGTGGCCGCGCGTGACTCAAATCTCATTGAGTGAGTACATAGTGAGACCTCTGTCCAACGCTGATTGGACAAGGAATGGAAAAGGCTCTAGGTATTTCATATTCTTTTAACTTTATGTGGATAGATTTATATTGAATATTTCGCAATTAGATATTTAATTCAGTCTCAGAAATTACACACTTTAATTCAGCAAAA
This sequence comes from Pyrrhosoma nymphula, assembly GCA_963573305.1. NCBI lineage: Eukaryota > Metazoa > Arthropoda > Insecta > Odonata > Coenagrionidae > Pyrrhosoma > Pyrrhosoma nymphula. The sequence continues at coordinate 120,400,547 of OY754331.1, read as the reverse complement.
TACTGTTTGTTTATGTGTTAGAAGTTTATTGATTCTATGGATTGTATTGTTGCCACGAACCGAATTAAAGTGTGTAATTTCTGAGACTGAATTAAATATCTAATTGCGAAATATTCAATATAAATCCATCCACATAAAGTTAAAAGAATATGAAATACCTAGAGCCCTTTCCATTCCTTGTCCAATCAGCGTTGGACAGAGGTCTCACTAGAGGGGTCTTGGCAATGAGATTTGAGTCACGCGCGGCCACGAGTTTCACCATTGCCAACAGAGCAAAATGGTAGTTTGCATTGCCGCGGAGCGATTTTCTTCTTTGTCGTTTATTTTAAGTAACGGGAAGAATATAAAAATTTCCTTACATGAGAAGTTTTACAATATTTTTGTCATAAAGCATACGTCATTTCGATATTCATATACTTTTCCACACCTCGGAAATTGAAATCTAGCTTTCGGCCATTTAAAAAATCAAAGAATGGGTAAAATAAAATTTTAAAAGAATATTTGTGATACGGAGATGTCGTCCTCTTCATAAAAAAAATAATGAAGTGAGCCAATTAAATATTTTGGCCGTGACGAGATCAAGAAGACGACCGTTTCACCGTTCTCCTAGTTTTTCGCGTGTTTTTCTTCACTCTTTAGATCGTAGGAGCTAAACGTTTACATTTAAACACTTTTCAATGAATGCACTTTGTAGTCAAATAAACAAGGAATAAAACGATATATTACACGGTTCTTTGGAGTTCCGTCGGAATTTCGCACGAATGCTTAAAGTTCAGCGTTCTACCTTTTTTGCGGCGATAGTAGTCTAATTCTTTCTCTAAATACGGCCAAACCAAATAAGCACACTATTTTCATATAGAACACAGTCAATTAATTTAGTTATTACTATTATACCTAGAAAACTGACTCTTTTCAATAATTTCCTCCATAATACCCTATCCTTGCATACAACTTTCGCTTCTCTTACACTCATGCACTGCTTCATACGCGATCTCCGATTCTTAAGACTTAAAATTCCTTCTCTTTACAGTCTCTTCAACCATATTCACCCATTACTTTCTCGGTCTACCCCTTCCTCTCACACTATTCAATATCATAAATATGTTTCACTATTATCACTACTCACTATTTCACTTCAATCATAAATATGTTTCACTATTGAAATTTGATTCATTCTCTCAACATGGCCGAATAAAATAAGCACATTCCCTTCATACACGTCCATTCCAGGAGCATCCAATCCACATTATTACATGACCCACTCATTTCTAACCCTGTTTTCTCAATTATTTATCAATAAATGTATGCCAGTTGGGAAATAAAAGTGGTTTGAATAGACGAGTAGAGGTAACAGGATGCATCAATCTCATTATCTTTAGCAAAGTTACAATATTGGCAAAATTATTGATAAATTAATCAGTACTGTCCACTAGCACGCATTTGCTTTTGTAGACCACAGAGTGTATGAATTGACAGTTCCTAAGGTATTGATTTTATTACATTTTGTAGAAGTAGGAGCCGCTTTGCAATGGAGCACCAAACGTCTCTAACATGATAAGAGAAGAAAGAATAAGTTTACTAATTTTAAAGAAATTGTGGAAAATTGCAAAGAATTCTTTCTTTTATTTTGAATAAGCTCCACCACATCTGCCCAGAGACAACATCATTCGTCCCTAACATGGGTCTCCACGGCTTTCCTATTCCTTTCACCTGCGAATTCCCATTCCTCAACCATGATCCCACAAACATTTTCAACAAGGCCTGAGCCTGATGGCCAAGATAATACAACAATTCCTGGATATACCTCGAAAAACAAGCTGCTTCGTGCAAACAGCCGAGTGAATAGGGCAGTTATCTAACACGAAAAATCACCACTTCTAGCCACCGTGATGACAAAAATCACCTACCGTACGTGAGTGTTTCATTCCGTAATCCAATGAGCAACTAACCCTCGTCAATGAACAGGTATCAAGTAGGTACTCACCTGGAAAGAGAGAAAGGAAACAATTATTAATTTCATTTGATTTAAAAACCACGAAAAACTTAAAACAAAGAGCATAGAGATAAAATTTGCTCAACTACCTAAACCAGATCTTTATCATTCCAAACTCCAAAGGGTTAAGGATTTAAAGTAGGTTCTGGAGAGATCAATGGTGCACACTGAAACACTGCTGGGTAAGAAAACCTTAAAGATGCATGGTCTCCTTCCCGGACTCTCAACCGGGTTAGACTATCCATACATCAAGTACGCCGGGAAATCACCAGATCTTACATCAAAACCGTTCACAGTTTGCAGTTCAAAATAACACGACAAATTTTTTTAACGAAATTGGACCATTTTTCACTATTATCTTGGAATATCATAGGTATTATAATTAGGGCATTGGGTAATTCGTACATTATTCGAAAATAGATTCCTGATGAAATATACATAAAACACTAACATTTGTCTTCGATTTATAGTGATAATACAGAAGTATGAACATACTCTCTAGGTGTGGTTGAAGTTGATAATGTAGGAGATCTGCCGAATAATAAGACTTTTCTACTACGTATTACCCAATCTTTTTCTGTTCATGTAACCTGAACTTCCCGTGATGAATACCAATAAACATTACAGCGGCAAGTACCAGTGGAAATTAAATAGAAGGCAAAAAGCACTGAACACGATGTAAAGGGTAATTATAAAAAACCTCCTTTTTGAAAGTGCATGAGCAGATATCAAGCATCTCAGAAGAATCGGAGGGTTTATCAAAGCTAACCGCAATATAGAATGCGGAAGAAATTTGAAGTTCCCTTTCATTGTTTAATACAAGTTACTCTTTTCAATGTCCAAATTTGTGCTCTCAGCTATCAAATTGCCACCGCTCACCTACCTAGTCCACTGTCAACCATAGTGGAATTCACACCCTCATTGGATTGATAGAGGTATTTAGTTTGGTTTCCATCACGGGAAACGTGTACACTTGGACCCCGTTACGTTTCAACCATATTAGTTGCAACTATTATTTCCCTATCAGTAATAAATGCATATGGTGAGACTGATAAGAAACTTAGCCTGGTGAAATACAAGAAAATTTCCCATTAGCCTCAATTATACTGCACTGAGTATGGACAAAACCTGTCACCCGAATCAATTAATTGTCATTGAGTCAAATTTAAATAAATCTGAAGCAACAAAAATAATATTAGATAATTATCCCGCATTTCAGGACATCCAGCTTTATAAATGTAATTACAGAACCCAACCGACGTTCTTTGATTACCCATCAATTTTTAACCCTGTCCATCCCTCCTCCTTTTACCGCAAACACTATTATACGTAGGTATTGAGTTGTTTCCTGTTTTTATAAACGTTCGAAACACTATTACACGTAGGCAATGAGTTAAATCCTGTTTTTATGCACGTTCGGAATCGTATTTCTTCAGCTCTAGAAAGCAAGTGCAAGTATCTGCGCATTTTTATTGAATACTAAATAAAATTCTCCTCCGTCATCAACGGCCCTGATGACGAAGGATAAGTCTTCCTTCAAAACGTCGGCAGAGGAGAAGATGGATTCACTAACCCGGACGGATATCCGTGAAGAATTTACCTCAATAAATAAAATACATAACACATTTTGTACTCCCAGTTTCAGAATGCATTGCAGAATGTAAGATTATTCTTTTTGAAATTAGCTTCCTCGACGAAAGAAGTCGTAGTCGATTCGCAACACATAAAAAATGAATGCATTTTTTTTTCATTTTTGTTTCCCATGTTATTTTAAAGCACCTAATTTGAACAAGAATAAAGCTTTTACTCGTGCTATTAAGTGCAATAAATCTTCAAAACGAAGGTATGAAAATTCTGAAAAGCAACTCATGCAGGCCTCTTGGGCAATTTTCTCATTACGCCGATAAATGCTTGAGCACAGAAGAAGGCGTTAATCACTACAAGTGACGCAACAGAGTTAAATCAAGGCCTAGGTAACCATTTAAGTGGGTAATACACGATCCTTTACGAAACAAGCTAGCAAAAGGCTCGGCCTAATGGTTAGGCCAACTCAGAATACTCTCATAATAGGATTCGAATAGGAGGGAGCTTGGTGGCCAGCAGATACAAAATCACGTGAACAATGAAGGAAATTCACCGTGAAAGCAGATGGGATATACTTAAAGTTGCTCATTGTTATTAACGCAATGGTGCCTTATTTACGAAAACTTCAGCACCTAACGACGACCTCAGATGAAAATTGATTAACTTATTGTTATATGGTGGGATGGTGGGTGGGTGGAAAAGAAGCAGAGGAAAACTTCGAATGATATGTACTGGGTGTAAAGCTTTATCAACGAATAACAGGATGAGTAGACCGAGAAGAAAATTAAAACTTTAGGCCTCCTGAAGAAGAGTTGTAATAAATAAAGTTGGCAAGAGGATTAAATGGGAAAAGAATACATCAGGTACTCGACATGGTAAAAAAACACTCATGCTGCACAGAAGTAGCTTCGTAGTCCAAAGGGATGAGTACTGAAATTACATCGATTGTTCAAGAAGTCTAATATGAATCATACGACAAGAGAAATATTATTATCAGGCCTAATATTGAATGTAAATATGAAAACCATAGATAACATATGAAAGTTTTGCTCAAATATGACAACGACCCAGTCAGCATAAAGGATTTCAGAAACACAGCTTATAATGAGTAGGATTGTACCAGTAGCTGATATAGAGTATCAATTCTAACTCCTGGGAGCATGGTAAAATTCTTGAACTTTCAGCTGTACATAAACTTATGCCACTAGAAAAAACAAATGCAGCAATATCTTCGTCGGACAATCACCCAAACGGTGTACCATTAGAGTGATCCCTTTCGCGGATAATACTCTTCAAGCTTTGCTAGTTTACTATTACTATTTCGTCTTTCCATAGCACTTTCCCACCTGATGCCCTAATCACATACCTTCCTACACATCAAGCGTCACGGATGGCATGACTCAACGCAATGGTTCCGTAGTTACCCTTTCTAGCCATGCATTTCTCTTAGATTACTTTTTTTTAAGAAAATTCCGCGCAGTCACAAGGATGGCGCTCGGTATGGGGCAGATGCTGCTTTGATTTGAGGCGCGTCCCGCGAGGGATTATAATCGTTGGGATGAGACGAGAAGAAAAAAAACGAACGCCGAGCGAATGAGCGCACACACGAACGAAAGTCTCGTCCGGTACGAGATGAGTAGGTAGCGCAATCAGGAGAGCGTCGGACTTCTCAAGTCGCGCGAGCCAATTGAATCCTCCACCACGGGGAAGGAGGAACCGGTCTCACATACACAAACATATATTTTCTGACCAGCAATCACTATCAACTCGAACCAGCAATCGTAGGGCGAAAAGCGAATAAACCGGGTCGAACCCATTTATCACGTCTCTTTTGAAGAGGGATTCGAATTAATTCAGCCCCACTTCAACAAGAGCAGTTTCGCGATCAATCAAATTTTCGTCGGGTTCCCATCTCTTCCGGCAGCTCCCCTCTTATCATCAGCCCATGGCTTTGAAATGAAGACGTATACAGAGACCGTCCAGATCAGCGAACAAATATTATGGCAAAAGAGCAGCCTCCACACATCCACAGTTTACATCAAGGTACGAGTATGTATAAAGACGTTGGTTAAATTACCCATAGCGGTATGACTTGAATGGAAACAGTGCAATTAGAGACTTCAAAGATAACATATTTTTACAGATAATGGTATTAGCGTTTATTTTTTGTGTGATTGTAACGTCTTTTAGATATAGCTTACCGAGAGTGGGCACAATGCGTGTGCAACAAATCTGCCTGAATTGAAGTCATAGTTTGTTTAAATTGTCAGCAATGTGTACAAAATGTAACTTAACATAAATTTCTCATCATAAAGGTCTCTGGTATGTAAATAAAGTTAAGTAAGTCCCCTTTGATGAAAATCTTAATGGTTTCATCAATCAATGATTTTTCAGGCAAGAATAGAGATCAAGAAAAATCTGTGAATTTGAAAATCCGAGCACTTCCTACAGTGGAATTCACTCCTTAAATTTCATCATTTTTGCTACTTAAATACTGTACAAATTTATTTAATTGCCAATCAATTTGGGTTTGTTAAGAAAAGTGGCTTATTTGGTTTTTCACTAGTCAGAAACTAATTTATGTAAATAATTGTCGATTAAAGAAAAAAGATCTTACTCGCATCATGAGCACCAGCATCGCATTTATTTTTCACTTCACACTAAATTCGACGAAGCCACATTGTTTTTCTTAACATGCGGAAGAGTTAAAGGAATTAATATCATGAACTATAATCTCCTCTGCTCGATTATAAAAACGGCATTCACTTTTGATGATTACAGAAGGTGAAAACTTGAGATTTTTTCCACACCCTCTAAGTTGAAACAGAAATAATCAAGACAAGTCAAAACAATCGTAAGAAACGCGATTGCCCATTCATCTAGCTTTTTTTTCTAACTACCGAAAAGCTCCCGGAAACGTCAGACGGGAGGGCAAGAAAACCGAATTCATTTCTGTGGACGTTTGTCAAGTAGTCGTAGTAGGGGGACGCAAAGAAACTGGTCTCAGAGGGTCGTGGCGTTATGGGGTTGTGTGTTGAGGGAACCTCTTTTAATGTGCCGCCTTTTCGGAACGGGGCAGGGGGTTGATTTCTTTTTATGCAACTGCGCAGCTAGCGGTAAATGGCGGCATGTGGACGTATCAAGTCATTCATCTTCAAAGAGCAGACGCGGAGATCTTAAATAAAAACTAACTCCAATTAGCATCATTATACACTCCCGATATCACAAAATGGACCTATTGCATTCTATTTGAGTTTAAAAACGCAATCAGGCTGAAAACATTAATTTTGTAATACAAGATAAAAAACCTGCAGAACGCTAGTGTTTCTAATCCAAAATTGAGTATTTTCTAGTTACAGTAGTTTAATATTTTTTTCTTCTTCTCCTTTTATCTCTATTTACTATACCATATAATTCGACACATGGTCATCCCTTTTTAACCTAGTAAATGCTTAGGTTACTTGTAAGTTACCCTGCCACACACCCTTGAGGTGGCTTGCAGGGTATTCTGTAGATGTAAGTTACTCTTCTTTTTTCTTCAGTTTAGCCAATTTTAAAAATTAATATAAATAACAGTCTTTATATGCCTTAGTTAAAATTAAATTCATGGAGTCTGTGGTGCCACTGTCAACGATTACCTGGAGCAACAGAATCTGCAATTATACAAATGAATCGATTTCCAATCCTTAATGAACTGAACATATTCATCCTTCAAACTAAGTCAGATAATAGCATATAAAATAATTCAACAATTCTCATTGGTCTGAAAGTATCCGAGGAAAACTAAGGAAGAGATCCGAATTTCTCATACGGATGTGATCTGAGCATTTTATATCCATCATGAATACAGTGAGGCGTGAGTAATGATCACCTCGATGAATAAGAGCCGATATTGATGCCTCGTGAGCGTAAATTCGTGGCAGTGGATAAAAAGGCCAATTCGGAAAGATTTCGGAAACCCGACCACAAAAGTTCGGGCGCCGCATATTGTAGAAAAGAACAACAAAAAATCCCTACCTATATGGAAAAACCAGAACAACACCATTCATATGAAGAGACGGGAAGGCACAGGTTCAGGAATCTGGTTGAGGGCTAAGGTAATTGAAACATACATCCCGAGTTACGTGACATAACCGAAATAGATGGGAGAATATAAGGAAGTGAAAGGATTTTACTTTCTGCTTCCCAATCGGTATATGTGGGACCATTCACGATTGGAGCGAAGAATTATCACGACGACTCGACGGCGCGGCAAAGAATGCCGGGATTGTGATGAAGGGTTGCCTGTGGGAAAGAACGGGAAGAGAAGAAGTAAAAAAAGACAGGAGGGTATAGGGTTGAATGCAGCAGGGGAGTAAAAATTGAGCCGACGACACAGTGGGCTGAAAACGAAAAAAGCTGGCAGTAATTCAAAAAGTGATTTTTTCAAGCCAGGAAACTGAAACTTAGCATAAATATTTTCAAAAGACCTGTGCATGCGATGACGTAAAGTATGTTTCTAAGTACTCTACAATTAACAATTTGAAAGAGGTCAAAGTTGAGTTTCGTATGAAGACAAAGTACTTGTTTAATTGTCTCGCCGAAAGGTTGCATTAGGAAATGAATAATGAAGTTTTAAAGGATATAAGTGATTACGTTAAGAGGTTCTTTCTAAATGGATATGCGTCGCGGTGGGAACAAAGCTCACAGAAAAACAGATTTTTGATGCGTTGAGGTGAATTGCTAAAGGTAAATGCCGATTTTCCCGAAAATATGCTGCAAAATTTGCCAGGTTCTTCAACGCCGTCATGTAAGTATATCCGATGGATGCGGCTACAATCCATTCCACACACTTGCAGCGCCACCTTGCAGGCGGGTTGGACTAGACTCGACCGCGCGATCGAAAAACTGATGTGAAATTCGACGTCGCAAACGGTCGCAGCATAATTCTTCGGATTCGCACTGTGGAGGCTTTGTAGAGTTTCCCCATATAAGTTACTTCACGATGCTCGGCGATTCAAACAACTATTTATCTACATGTATTAAAAAATGACCAAAAATGAGGGTCCGCCATTTTGTTTAATATATTTGGTAAATAATGACAAAAAAGTAAGTAGACTACATTAAACAAAGACGAAAACCAGTTTCATTTTACTGCATCACTTTTTATTCCAATTTTTTACCCATAAAGGCTTAGCAAAGGGCTTGATTTTGAAGATTTCGTGGCAAAATTGAGTGTAGACCATTTTTGCAAAATTAGTGCAACTTTGACCTCATGCAAATTGTTAATTGTAGAGTACTAAGAAACATGCTTTACGTCATCGCATGCACAGGTCTTTTGAGAATATTTATGCGAAATTTCAGCTTCCTGGCTTGAAAAAAAATCACTTTTTGACTTTTGGCCAGCTTTTTTCGATTTCAGCCCACTGTGCGACGCCTGGATGAAAAATGGCTTGCGAGGCGTTTGAGTGCGGGTTTTAAATCTTCGGCAGGACGACGGGGACGCTTGGAAGGAGTGGAGGAAAAAAGAAACGGAACTCCCGAGAGATGGAGTAGTATTCGCGTAAAAAATAGCTCCTTCCTCTTCTCATCCTTACACTCCATTCATTCAAGAGCCACGAGGAAAACACTCCCAATTCTTCTCTTTCATTGGGCACGATTCGTCAATATTTGCGTCGACAAAGCCCCAGCCAACAATGGCAATCAATATGGATGAATGTTTGCACAAAATGTCAACTTAGGCGAGAAGAGAGAAATGTTGGCCATAAAAACCTTTTTGCAATATTCCACGCACACAATGTGTGGAATATTGCGAGGTGCCTTTCATCTGTTTAGTTATTTGACTCTCTACCAATTCCCATGAGAAAAGAATGGAAGATAGTCGAATAACGAAACAGATACATTGGTGGGAGGAATGGTGTGAGAGGAAGGGGTAGACCAGGAAAGTCATGGGTAAATGTGATGGAGGAGACTTTTTTAATAGAAGGAATATTACGAGGCTTAAGAATAGGTATGTGTGTAAGAAGCAATGCATGAATGTAAGAGAAGTGAAAGAGGCATGCCATGAACGGGCATAATGGATGAATTTATTAAAACAGAGCCAGTTTTCTAGGCCTTACCGCAAGTACTTTGACATTGCCATTCGAAATGGAACGGCGAAATTAGTATGCGTTTATGATTTCATTTCTTTTAGGCCTAAATGAAAAAGGTTAAGTAGAAGGCCATTAAAAAAAGAAGGAAGCTTTTTCTTGGGTTGAAAAACATTTGTACACGTGTATCACCGGGAAACGCAACTTTCAATTAAATAGAAATATTAATTGAAATCGACCAGATGACTTACATACCAAGATGGCTTTGGTCTAACTTATTTATTGCGATATAAAATTTCAGAGTGAATTAATCCCTTGTCATTCTATGAAATAGTTTGATTGAGGTCCCATCAACCTTTCGGTACATGATTTAACCCGCGAGAAGTCAGTGGAGTGAGCTACCAAAACGTCGGTTTCTACATTGTCTGAAAAAAACTATAAAATTTCTTTCAAAATCGTCACTTGAAAAACATGAAGTCCCTCATCCTTTGCCTAGGCATTAGACAAATCTGACTCATTTCTGCGATAAATGAGCTAAATAGGAAGAAGTGAATATATTTACGAGGAATTTATGGGAACATCACTAACGACATTGGTCGTTAGTGATGCGCAAAACATATGGAGGAATCGACGAGGTCATCGTCAGCTTTTGTCTCTCAACAACTACTGCGTCCTTCCTTAGTTATATAATCTTTACTTAAACAGCTTATGCAATATTAGCTATGTCATGTTTTAACTAGCGGATATTAACAATGACCGTCACATTAACGTATTAAGCAAGGACAGAAGGGAAGGTTTTGAAACGACGACTTATATTCAAGGATTCGCCAGAGTGTCTTAGGTAGCTATTTGATTGAACGTGCGTATTCTAAATATGTCGTCACTTAAAGCTCAATGGAAGATGATTGCAGTTCTACATCTGTACGACATAAAAGAAACCACAGAGAGAAACAGCGAATAACTTTAAACAAACAATCTCTAGGAGTTACAAAATGGACATATAAATTCATGATAATTCTTCTGAAATAAATACAGAGAGCTTGAAAACAGGTTAGAAACAGGCGCTGGGTGCTTCGAGGCGAACCGGTTGCAGAGGAAAATCACCTTGTATATGTTGTTATCCATGGCCCATAATATATGAATATAAATTTGTGTCAAGAGGTTAAAGAGGATTGATGAGTAATTAGGCACTAGTGGCGACATTATGACACTCGGAAAATGTGACATAATAAGCAATATAAATCAAAACGACCAGATGACTTATTGACGAAGAAGACTTTGGCCCAAATTATTTATTGCTGCATAAAAACTAAGTGATCGAGAGGATTAATCCCTGGTCATGTTATGAAATAGTTTTTAATAGATCTCAAAGGAAGCTGTATGAGTGAAATAGCCAAGGGCTACAGCCTTAAATTGAATAACGAAGCTTTTTAGGTGAAAATAAATCCGAAAATCGTATTCCTTAGGCATTTAGACCGAAAATTCAAACTGTGGAATCATTTCTATTATATTTTAATGGCCATAAAATTAAACTGTTAGTAATAAAAGTAGATCATAAATGCCTTACCCAGTAAATAACTTATTTGCAATCGATAACTTTATAATTAGCCTGGATGGCAATTGACCCTCACATCTTCTAATGACCAAGAGTCATTTGTTATATTATCATCCCTAAAGAGAGAGAACAAATGTAGTAAAATCCTTAAAGGGTCGACTTTAATGATATTCCACTACATACCCCAATTTACAGATATTATTTAAAAAAAGATTTTTTAAATATAAAAAAATAATGTCCAAAGATGCAAGAAGTTCGACGTGTACAGTGACTACAAAATCTCTTTTACACGGCCAAAATAATTAGCACGGGAGTGAATTAAAGAGCAGAGACCATAAAACTATGGTGAGGGGGGTGCACCTCCGGGGTCAACGGCCTGCATTGATGGAAACACCGGTTCCCGATCAGTCACCGAAGTTAGGCATCGTTGGGCTCGGCTCGAGTTTGGAGAAGTGATCCTTCTATTCGTCCGAGTGCTGTTGCCCCTGTCTGCACGTGGCAGACAGCAAGTGTTAAATGACCTTGGCCGTCGAAGCGCGTTAAACAAAAATACTACTAGTTGCACCTCCGGCAAGGTTATTAAGTCGGAAAAGTGATGCAAATTTTAAATACAAATAGAGAATACGAACCTTAAATGGAATATGTAGTACCTATATATTGGCAACGAAAGTGAGCAAGATAGAGTTGCAGACTCCTTTTTGTAGCAAGATTAGGACTGGGAGCCACATGTGTCTTCCTCCATGTATAGTTGTAGCGAAACATGGTGGCAGTCGCCAGAGCGAAAGGAGATGTCAAGGAGGAGAAGGTTCAAGTGTGAGGGGTCGGCTACAGAGCGGAGGGGAAAGGATAGCACACGGTAAAAATACCAACATAAATTTGTCCACGAAAATTTGCGACCTTGTCAAACGCAGAGACAACCATACTCCCCCCGAGCGGAGCATGTTTGTAGGTAATGGACCATTCCACTGAAAAGGGTAATCTGCGAAACCTTCACCATGTTTCGCTACCACTATAGTGATATTAGGGTTGTGAGCCGTAAGATAATCAAAGGTCAATCGCAAAACATTTAAGGTTATTTGAAAGATTCATGACTCTTGAGTTTCAGGCAGTGACGGCGGATATTAATTTACCAACTCACACTACATCAGTACAACAATTTACCCACATCTTGCAGTGATAACGGCAGCTTTCCATTTTTTAGGACAATAGGCGTTCCAAAAAAGTCCATAACATTTTCAGACTTGGAGACAATCTATAAAAAATACTAGCGACCCCGAATTATTCACAATTAGGTAGTGGTGATTCCTCAGCAATGGGAAGATTACGACATATGACGCAAATCTTAAGAAGAGAGAGATTGAGCAAGTTAAATCGATAATCAATGTGACGGAAATGGTTCATTAGGGGCCCATCCCGGGCAATTAGTCCTTCGATGTACTGTCTTTGTTCCCCGCAGCCTAAGGCGGCATTGTGGCAGATTGACGAGATGGTTGGAGGCGAAGGGTCGCAGGGGGAAGCCTTATAACCGAGCCAGAGGCCTTCCCAATTCAGTGGAGGCCATCCCAATTACACCCACACATCCGTCAGACCATTAACCCTGTACCATAACGTCACGCTAAGCTCACCTGCTGTCGGGGCAGACCTCAGAGAATATTCAGACTGTAGAGACGCCCTCGACAGGCTAAGTTATCCCCAGAGTAACTACCAGCCGCGTGTCGTCAGACACCGTAAAACTGCCGACATGGCCCGAGAGGCCTGAGTTAAAAGTTTCATCTTCGTTTCAGAAACGACTTGCATCCCTGTCAGCATTTTTGATGCAACAGAGAAATGGCGTCCAACAGCTGAAAACAGCTAAAACCTTCTGTACGCTCATCAGAAACCCGTGAAACAATAAACCGCATTACTGCCCAACATAATTATCATTACATGGGACAGCAAAGTGGCTTTTTCAAATTAGCTTCAAAATAGAAATCCTTCAAACCACAGAGAATGTTTTCTTATGTTGAACAGTGCCGGTTTTTGTCTGCTCGACGAAAGCTTCCCCAGCCATCCTGCTGGCGTCTTCAGATCTTTACTTCCGACCTGAAGACGCCAGCAGGATGGCCGACAAAACTGTGGCCGATTTAAAACTTCCTCACGCGGTGGAGAACCCAAAGGTTTAAAATAAGACGATTTGAAAGCCATAGGGAGAATTTATTTCGGATTCTTTTCTGAGGAACTGACGACGAAGGAGTTAAAGCAGTTACAGATGCAGCAGCATACAGAGGTTTTTCAAGAAGCAAGGTACCGTGGAGGAGGCTATTTCTACATAAAGGAAATGTTGGGAATGTGGGAGAGATATTCAGAGTTTTTTGATGGGAAGCACACAGAACAAGCTGCCATTACTCAAGCGCCGGCGCTAAATAATGACGCTTGCCTAATTCTTTTCCGAAACTTTCAGAAAGGGAGGATGAAATATACCTCCTCGGACAGGTTTTCTTGTGACGACCTGCTGATGAAAAGGAATAAAGCGTGGCGAAAAAAGCAAAAATCAGTGAAGGAAATAATTACTTAAGCGAAACTGAAAGTGAAAAAATAACGGATTAATGGCATCTTGATTGATTTCAACGGGAAAAATTGATTTGGTATACGAGCAAATTGAGTTTCGAGCTCGGTAAAGGAACGAATTTAACTCGTAAGTTGAGATAACACTACTCTAACGAGGTCTACGGACTCCATTATGAAAAATTGTTAAACTGCTATATTTGCCCTTTGTTTTATACCGCGGATCATTTGAAAAATGCCTTGAGACACAACCAATAGAAATCAGGTCACCGCAAAGCTGGATGAATGGCTATTCATGAGGAATAAAAGAGAAGACATAAAAAATGGAATATTTATGCGCTAATAGTTATTCTATGCTATTTTTTTTAGAGAATACCTGCATTGCATGTTCAAATTTTCAAAGCAGCAAAAGCTTACCACCCATGACGTCACAATGTACCCAGTCTAGCCTCAATACCATTGGATTGTGCTAACACATCGCGCCTTCTCCAGTTAATACGTGCTACGAGGAGTAAACGGACGGTCCGGACACAATGGCACCCGTACGGAGGGAATGGACGATGGCGGTTGTTATTGGGAAAGGGTTGGATGGAGACGCCGAAAAACCACGGCGCCGAAACGGGCAAGGAAACCGCAACCAGCCAGCCGATCGGAAACCGCACGCCACCGAATCCTCGACGAGTCCACCGAAGAGAACATATGAAAATCCCACAGCGAGGGTGCAGATACATGGGAGCATCTGTGCCGGTCGTGAAAATTTAAAACCGAACATTAAATTTATGGATAAAGACATTACGGACGAATCAATTTTGTCCCAGACGAAAGAAATGTACGGACGAAATGGCGATCCCGAACACTGCAGCTATCCACAGTGGTAAACTCGCCGGCTAGGCAATCAAAAGGTCACAGGTTCGAAACCCACCTCAAGCATGATTAATATTTTTTCCTCTTTGACAGTGAATATGTCATGAATAGTATGTTACGGCGAGTTAGTTACTTCCAACTACCCCAAAAATACGGCTACTTGGTTTCAAATACATAAGTTATCAAATGTGTGCCAAAATCCAGTTTATTCAAAAAATGTTTAGCTGATGCCCTTAAATTTAGTACAATAATTTCATGAAATAACAAAATAATTGTACTTTACAATACAGTAGTCGTTCAATTTGTCTGCATTTTAACCCTTAAGATGCTCAAGGGATACCGATACATGGACTTATTAAGTCGCTGTAAAACTCACATCTTGCCGAAACATCGGCTCATACTTAAGTTATGTTTAATGTTCTATCCACATCGCTTCTCACTCACTCAAAAAAATCCACTAGGACACCACGCTCCCTCGTGGGTTCGGTCCCGGGTTCATATCCGGGTGAAGCCTTTGGACGCCCCCGAACAAAAATAAATCCTCGGAGTGCGAGGTGGACCAGGGAAAGGAACTGCCCCCCCCCCCTTCCCTGAATGTGTGAAATTCACACGCCTGTGGCTTAGTCCGGGGTGAGCTCAACCTTTAACTATCCAAACCAACCTTCGGGTTGAATCACTGAGTGAAGTGACTAAAGTTATTTTATTTGAAATTTGGTGTTTAAAACATTAATTATGCTGGCTTCTTGCTTTTATTTTTGTTAAATTCAAATGAAATTTTATCATGAATAACAGGTAAAATTTCAATATACTTAAACCGTAAGAATTAAGACTGGTAAAAATACTTTAAGAATTGTTGAAATTTGGAAAAATTATAGAAATGAGTTTTCTGAAAGTAAAAAAAGAAAAATCCCACGGTAGCAAAAGGGTTAATTCACAACGAATGATTTTTATAAAATATTCATGGATTCGTCCCACCCGACATTATTATAGTTGATTTCAGTTGCTTCGGCGCATTAATGTCATAAAGTTAAATGACATTAAGATTAACCCTACACCACGATATTTTCTAAGGTGTTCTCAACCGTGCGTAATATATTCAGAGCGAATCCATACGTACGAGCAATAAATACTTCACCAAAGGAGAGAGAGGAAAAAAAACAGAAGTCATATCCAAAGCGACCATCGAAATCGAAATATTAACAAATCTCTTCCTCCTTTAATGGATAACAGAAATAGCAATTTTCCACTAGATTAGGTTTAATGCGACCATGGTTTCGATGCACTGCATCATCATCCTTTCTCCAACATGAAAGAGGAAGAAACAACAATCAAAGCACGGCTCTTTCAACACATCTATACATTAATCGAAAAAGCTGGCCTTTTTATTAGCTGCTGTCATCACAACAGACCTGCCTTCATACACATTCCATTCCCAAGGCTAAATGCTCCCTCGAGAAAAGAAAGAAAACATTTGAACGCCCACTCTCAGTGCCAGTAGAATGTAAAACCATCCATTACCTTAATAATAGTATTTAGTGTAAAGATTGTGAGACGACAAGAGGCTGAGATAACGATAAATAACCATGTAACGGTGAAACATACACACACGAATGAAGAGAATATAAGTAAAACAAAAAATTCCTTCCTATTATCTTTGGGTGTAAATCTTTCTTTTTTTCCTTCCTAAAAAGATAAATAAAGGACACGTCCAAAGAAACGGTTCGCGACTCCTTATCTCTTGCAGAGCGGAAACAGTTTTTGACGTCTTTAAAAGGATGAGAGGAAACATATTTTTGAGGAAGGAAGGAAGCGTTTAAAGTCATAAATCCTCGAGGGTGGATAAGGAGGGGAAAGAGAGACAGATAGAGAGGCGATGAATTCACGGAGTGAGAGGAAATGAGGAAAATGAAAGGGAGTGTGAGAGATAGGAAGATTATTCGATAATGGATAATCGTTCTTTGGGTCGATATTAAGTACATATTAATGTTATGGAGGGGTAAAAACATTGTTTTCCACAAATAAGAACAAATTTAACTGCAATCTCAGTTTAGATGTATTACACCATCATCACCACAATCTTTCCATCTATCCATAATGCTGAAACTTTAGAATAAGTCTTGATATCTGCTTTCCAAGCCTGCTTCACCGTCGTACCGCAGTAGGAAAGCGTTATGTGCATCTAACACGCGCAGAAAATACTGCAATCCTACACAAGAAAGGCAACATACCGTCACATAAGCACGTAAGTTTTAAAGGAATGATGGAAAATTCATAGGTTACACCCAAGGGAAGAACGTTCAGGGCTGAGAGGAAGGAGGAAGATTAACTATAACCAAAAGAAAAATTACACCCGAAAAAATTTCGAGAGAACCAGTAATAGAATCAATGACCTTCAACTTTCTCGGTCCAGGTGTTCATAAAGAGAAATTTGTCTTTTTTTTAATAAAATATTACACTTACAAGTTGATTAAAATTAGCAAATGAAATAGTACAGTTCTTAAACTTTTCACCCATGCACAATAATGAGAGCACTTCGTTTACAGATTAATGCAAATGTCACGTTGAGTGCATGAAGCGGGAGGAGGACGTTGAGGTAAGGGCATGGGGAAGGATGTGTTGAGTAAGAGCTGAGTAGACTTAAGAATGAGTTTCTTCGAGAGGGGTGGCTTGAGGAGGAGGGATGGGAAGTGGAGCGATTCGTTGATGTAGCTGTGGTGCCCCCACAAGCAGAGTTCCTGCCACTCCTAATAATAACGCCGAAAAGGGAACGAAACTACGAGGAGTGGGGTCGAGGACAAGATTGTCGGCTGGGATATGGAGGAGAAGGATATTATATATATATATATGAAGGGTTTGAGAGTATGGGGATGGAAGGGATTTGGGGGGAAGGAGCACGGATAGAGAATAGGATGAAGTTGGGATTAGATAGGAGGCGTACACCACACTGTGATTCACCGCAACCCCTTTCAAGGCACACCCGAAACAAATTAACTTTTCATTACAAGTTTACGAGGCATCAACCTCTTCAACCTAAAGACATACAGGATACCGGAGGTTATTGATTTGGATTGTCAGGAACTGCTTTGGTTATATAACACTGTCTAATCCGAGACTTTAATCCTTACACCAGTGCTTACCAAAACGAGTGTCATGACACCACGGGGTATCGCGTAGTAGCATCAAGGTTCATTTGTTCAATATTAATATAGGGCGTTAATGATAGGGTGAAAATGATGAAAATTTTGGAGATCACTCTAATATTCGATTCAATGAGAAGAGTGAAAACAATCACCAATACATTTCAAAGACAGATATACATAGTTTTGTCTTATGTAGGTACACGGGGTCAGCTATATAGGATATCTACAGGATGAACTACAAGACACGTACGAGAAGCGTCGATAATAGACATCTACATCTGCAAAATACCCTGCAAACCACCTCAAGGGTGTGTGGCAGGGGGTTAGTAGTCACCAACATGCATTTCACTATGCACCGCAGACGAATCGATGCGGACCAATATTCTCATAATAGTGAAATGATACATATATCATTTTTACCGCGGGGTTAGCAATACAGAGCATTCAAACATAACCATATCGCCCTACCCTTTCCTAGTAGGCATAGGCAAAACGTATTACTTCTCGGTGATAGGCCGGCAAAGCTGACATTGCTTAGATGATTTCCCCCACACTATCCTATCCTTGCATACCTGTTTTGCTTCAGTTACACTCATGCGCTTCTCCATGCGCGCCCTTATGTTCTTAAGACTCCCACTATATTACAGAACAATTATTGAAATAAACAACAGGTGCGGGAAATAGCAATACTAGAAAAAACGATCCCTCCATTTAAGTATCGCCCATCTCGGCACTTAACAAGTACCTGCCAGAAATGTGCCGTTTAGAATATCAATGGTGTTAGTCAAAAATGTCACATTGAGAAAAATGATGATTAAAGTAGAATATATAATAAATTAAAATCTGAATACTGTCGTTAAGTGAAAAAAACGCAGAAGTTAAGACTCACATCACTCATGCAGGATACAGAATACGTACAGGCATAGGAATGCCTCTGCGCACCTAAATGGAAGTTGGCCACAAACTGACTTACAATACTTTTGCTCTCGATGGCTCAAATATCGATAACTGACGAATCCTCGCGCACAATTGAGCATCGTCCATCTAAACACCCTTTACGAAAGAGTGATACGATTTGAAAAAAAATTTTTAAAAACTCCGGCCCCCTTTCCTTCGCCCACAACCTTCACTCTCTTCCCATAACCTCTCAGGGGAAACTCTCCTCCATGATAATGAGTCCCTTCCTTTCCATCTCTCACATGACGCTCACAAACTACGAGACCCACATCCCACTTACTCTATATAGTCACGCTGTCATCCGTATGCATACATATGCCATCTCTCCCTTCTCTATTCTCACCACTATGCACACTCTCTATAATATCAGTTATACACACTCTCTATAATGGCAGTTACGCTGCACAACGCTCAAAAACTAAGAAATCAATGCGTACTGCATTGCGAAATTTCAAGAAAAAAGTACTTGGTGAATTACTCGAAGAAAATCCGAAATCTTTTTGGTCATATGCGAGAGAGCTTCAGGGAAAATCTTCAACCGTAGATTCGTTATTTGATAAAGATGGCAAACTTGTCACCGATAATATTGACAAAGCTAACACGTTAAATTCCCACTTCGAAAGTGTATACACTACAGACGATACTCCATGTTATTTCGACATTTCATTCACTGAGGAACCGATGAAAAAAATCACTATTCAATGTGATGGGATAACTAAACAGCTACAGTCGATAAAAAATAGTAAATCTCCGGGTCCGGAGGGAATACCCGCGCGTGTCCTCAAGGAATTAGCGCCACAGATCGCACCGTTCTTAGACATAATATTCAAGAAGTCATTGTCTGAAGGAAAGATACCAATAGACTGGAAAATTGCAAACGTTACACCGATATTCAAAAAGGGAAACAGACATGACCCAGGGAACTATCGACCAATTTCATTAACGTCTATTATAGGCAAGATACTCGAACATATCGTCGTTAGCAATATCATGACGTTCCTGGACAGTCGTAACTTCCTTCATGGCAGTCAGCACGGCTTTCGGAAAGGTAGATCATGTGAAACACAACTCGCGCTCTTTCTTCATGACGTTCTCAAATCTGGTGAATCGAAAACACAAGTGGACGCATTATTCCTAGATTTTAAGAAAGCTTTCGACACGGTACCTCACAACAAACTTTTATACAAATTACAGTCATGCGGCCTAAACGAAACAGTAGTAAACTGGATACGCGACTTTCTGAGTGATCGTAAGCAAAAAGTAGTTCTTGACGGAATTAGCTCTGATGCAGTTAAAGTGACATCAGGTGTCCCACAAGGAAGCGTAATCGGCCCCCTTTTGTTCATTATATACATAAATGATCTATGCTCTCGAATTAGCAGTAAAATACGTTTATTTGCTGACGACGCTGTCATCTATCGCGAAATTAATGATCACTCTGACTTTGAAATTCTATCATCGGATTTAAACAACGTTCATGTGTGGAGCCAAGAGTGGGGACTCGAACTTAATCTGAGCAAATGTGCGGCGGTACATTTCTTGCGGAGGTCGTCCAACTATCCCCGTGTATATGCTGTGGATGGCGTTAAGATAAAGGCCACAGATGAAGTTAAGTATTTGGGAGTTACGATAACCTCAAACCTATCGTGGGGAACACATATAAGAAATATTTGTGGCAGAGCTCTGAAGAAGCTAGGATTCGTCAAGCGTATTGTGGGAAGATTCTCAGATGAAAAAGTAAAAGAGAGGTGCTATTTCGCACTCGTCCGGCCACACCTTGAATATGCAGCAAGCATATGGGATCAGGTGCAGAAAGATTTAATTCGGGAACTTAATAAAATACAAAGGAAAGCTGCGCGATTCGTCAAAAACTGCTACGGGCGTACAGACAGCGTTACGCAGATGTTAAACGAATTAGGCTGGGAGCCGCTAGAGACTCGGAGGCTGCGCGCTAGGCTTAGATTACTTGAGCAATTGAGAATAGATATCTTTCAGAGCGACACGGAGAACATCATATTAGAACCCCACTATATTTCCAGGTCCGACAGAAACGATAAATTAAGAGAGATATTTTGCCGAACGGATAGGTATGGGAATTCGTTTTTCCCCCGAACAATAAGGGACTTTAATAAATGCAAGGCGTAATTTCATAGAGCGTTTCCTTTTTATATGTAAACGGCTGGTGTCCTAACACCCCCCGCCACACGCCTATTGAGGCGGCTTGCGGGGTAGTATGTAGATGTAGATGTAGATGAATATTGTACCGTTAAAAAGAGTTCTTCCTGGATTTGCGGCCAAGAAATGCTTACAAAATAAGAACTTTACTTTTCTATTCAAATCGCTGGGAGATTTATCCACGGACATTCTGAAAAACGTCTTTTACTGAAAAAAGCAAGCTTGTGACCTTAATCTCGCACATCCTTTTAAAAAGACTGAAATCTTTCAGAGGGCGTAGGGTAAATGGAGACTCATACCAATGGAAGAGGTCATCACTTTTTTTCTCCGGACGAAGATTTGAAACCGTGCGCTTGCGGTCAAATTGTCCACTCCTTTTTCAATGCATACTGAGACACCTTAATATCTACGATTTGTATGCCTCCGTATAAACCTGCGCGAATACGAAGAAGAAAGCTCGCGACCTTTCACTCACATATATGTACTTTTTCAAAATTCTGAAAGGGAACTTCATCCAAGGTTTTCGGAAACATTTTCTATTATCTGCACACATGGTGAAATATTTTGACATCACCCACGCAAACGTAAAATCCTTGAAAATTTCTGTTTTAACACCCTCAAATATGCATCAGAAACTCTCAAAAACACAAAACACGTAAACATTAATTAAGGTGTATTTTGTTTAAAGTTGACATAGCATGGGGTAGACTTTAGTCGATTCATATTTAAAAGGAAAAATAGTGATATCCGCATTGCATTCACATTTTCTAAGCATCGCGAATGGTAAGGGATTTCCTCCGGCTTTTTCACACAGTGGTCAGAGCAAAACAACTTTTAACCCATAGTTGCCAAAATTGCAATTGATCATCAAAGTAAAAGACTATGGTCCAGTTTCATAAAGCTTGTTTTACGTCAACCGCAACGCAACGAAGCCTTTTCGCTACATTGGTGTTAATCCAGAATTTTGTTTAAGCATATTATATCAGACTGTCAGTTAGATGACGCGCGACTGTTTTCGATGACTGAACGTATATTCACTTCGGTTTACATACTGCGGAGATATTTTACTATAGATGAATTATTAAACCGGTTCAAAAAGTTTACACTTGTTTTACGATTAAGAACGATAGCAATCATAGAGACTAACGATTATTAGCTGTCATAAGTTAGAAGATTGGTTTGCAGCAGCTCTCCATTCCACTCTCCTCTGCGGCAACCGCTTCATTCCCACATAATTCATCAATTTGACGTCCTCCATGATTTATCTCATGCATTCCATTCTTGTTCTTCCTCTGCAATTCTTTCCCATTCATTTATTCTTTCATGACTGTTTTCCATAGACTCGCGTCCCAAAATGTGTCCAATAACTTTGCCTCTCCCTCTCTGCTCAATTTTCATCCCACTTCTTCTCTCTCCAATATTTCGAGACACTTCCAACCTCTTCTTATCTGCAGCTGTTATTTTCCGAAGATTCATAATATTTGAATAAAGATGAGAATTAACAGATTTGGTACTGTCCACTTTAAGTTACAATTAAAACACGCATTTAATTTTCATTTAATTTGATGCAAAAATTAAACGCTTCCTCGCTTGCAAAAATTAAACGCTTTCAATACTCAAAAGTCGTAGGTGGTTGGAGCAATTTTTGTTTATATACACATTTGCGAGAAACTTCGCATACGTGTTCTCATTAGCGTTATACATGGATACATGTGAGAAAATTGCACCATACCACTTCAATTTTTTTGGAAATTCAATGCCATTTTAACACGTAGGATTACGACACATGGCATATATTTCGTAATCATTCGACTACATGTGCATATATTTTCTTCTAAACTCGAAACTATACAATTCTCATGTTTATACTTAATTGTTGCTGGCAAAAATCAAGGTGTCACGCGGGGTCCAATAATTGAAAAAAAAAACATCTCAGTATAATTTCGTCTAAATTTCGAATACCGCGCCGAAAAATCTAGTCAATCTAGTCACGCTTTAATCAAGGAAAACTTCACAATATAATTCTTGTATCATTTCCATTATCGCTTTTATGGTGAGTTCCAACGCATTAAGAGATTCACTCACATGAAATGTGGTCCAAGAATTGTTTTTCAACTTCCTTGAAAAAAAATCACCTAAAGTGCACTCAATGATACACGATTACCGCTCCAGCCACCTTAATTATGAGGATCCACAATAGTAGCGCCGCTGTGACACAGAATAAAACACCGCTGAGGGCCTTGGGAACGAAGTATGTGTCCCATGAGCGTATGTGTCTGCCTGTGGGGAGGTTGCAGGGGAAGAGAGAAGGGAAGCAGCCGGGGAGAGGGGAGGGAGAGACGACAACTCCGCCGCCTAATTGAGTGAAGAGAGCGATTGGGAAGAAGAGGGAGGGGAGGTTGTGTCGGGAAGGGGAGTGAGGAATGCACGGATAGCGTTGGGGAAGTAGCATAAAGGAATGAACTCCTTCTCGAAGGACGAGACGGCTTATCGAACGTTTTCCAAAATTGACACCGAAAACGTCGTTTATCAAATCCTGAAGCACAAGCCGAGTGTCGACCTAAGTGAGTAAAAAAACGAAATGCATGGGTTTTCAACGATGAAGTTCTCTGTCAATTTTTTTAAGTTCCAAGTTTCAAGCCATCCAGGAGCAAATTTAAGAAGTAGAGGAATCTAAGAATTATCATCGAATCTAATATTAATCGAATGATCATAAAATACAAAATAAATCAATGAATACTACAGGTTCAGCAGTAAATGCCTCCGGAACTGCTTAACCATCTGAGTGTCTCGGGCCGATATATCGGGTTTGACAAAAAATATATTGTTTATGTTAATAAAACTGCAGTAATCAGGTGTATAGTTCAAGGGATGTTCAAATTGAGGAACATGAAGTATTGCCTTTTTGGTAAAATAAACATAGCTGTAGGTTGGTAGTTTCAAAAATGGCTACGCAATATTTTTTTGTTAAGTGTTACATTTTATTTAACTACTACTTACAGTAGGCGACACTTGGAGAGGTAATCACTTTATATTCCAAAATATACTTAGCATATATTTCATTTAGGAATCAAAATATACGAATCAACGATGAATAAAGATAAATGATGGTTAGTATGTATTTATCAGAGGCATTTTAAATAATTGAGATCCCATTTATTTCTATATAAAATGTACCTGGTTAATTATTTCCATAACAGAAGTTCTTATCGTGAAGAATTGCAAATTCCAAGTTTGTATCCGAGATAATTGATAACCTAATTTATAGTCCCGAAATCTCCCTGGTTTTGACGATCGGGAATATTCTAACAAATGTGAAACGTATACAGGGCATCATATCATACACACGGCATATAACCGTAAATCTAAATTGGCACCATGGATCACCGTGAAAGCTGTAAAATTTAAAGTTTGAATCCGAAATAATCGATAATCCAATTTATATGCCAGACGTCTTCCGTGGTTCGACAAGCAGATACATTCTGAACAGTGATAAACGTATACGAGACAGTATATTTGTATCACGAATTCAGTTACACTTCGATATATTCAGAGGGTTGAAAAATCTCATCGATATTCCAATTCGGAAACACGAAATCTGCCTGGAAATCGAAATTGCAGCCTTATAACAAAAGGCTTGATACTTTTGAAACTGTAAAATTCAAAGTTTGCATCCGAAATTATCGATAATCAAATTTCTATTCCAGATATCTAACTAACTGGTTTCGACAACCAGGTATATTCTGACCGGTGATAAGCGTAAAAGGGGAATGATTTTATCCATCACTAATCCAGTTACACTTTGATATATTCTTCTATCTTCGATATCTATCCAATTTATAAACCCGACATCTACCTGTAAATCGAAAATGCAACCTTGGAACAAAAGCCTCGACACCGTTTAATCCGTAAAATTCTAAGTTTGCATCCGAAATTATCGATGATCTAATTTTGATAAGCCATACCTCTAACTGGTTTCGATAGCCAGATATATTTTGACACATGATAAGCGTATATGGGGCATGATTTTTCCACCACGAGTCCAGTATCTTCAGAGGGTTCGCTGATCTCAATTTTATTATAATTCAGAAACACAACATCTACCATTGCATCGCAAACGTCGCAATGAAACAAAAAGACTTTACCTCGTGGAGAGATATATGCAGTCTCCCACGCCCACGCACAAGGGTCACCAAAACCACATGCTCGCACACCAGACACACTGAGCGCGTAACGTAATATGACCGAAGCCTCATCCCGCCTGCCCCCGTAACTTGTTAACTGACTGAGCGACGTCCTCCCCGCTTCGCATTCACAAAGGAACTCGTTTACGATGACCACTCGACAGAGCAAGAGGCACGGGAGTGTAGCGGATGCAGGGGGATGGAGTGGGGAGGAGTTGGCTTTGATTCGGGCGCAACCCCTTCCCCCCTCAATTGCGTTAGCACGCCGTTTCTTTCGCTGCCTGCTGACCTAGTCTAAATGCCGTTTTACACGATGTTAAGGTAGTTTTTGCGAGACATTTCCCTTATAGTCATAATGGAGACCTAATTCGAATTTTATACTTTAATTTTAGCGTCTGTAAGAAGTATGAAGTAAATATTGTAATATTAATGGTGAAAAAATATAGTTGTATATTCAAAGAACTGCGGAACTGGCCGCGCAGTAACGTTAACGGAGTCACCCGCTGGTGGTCACACAATTGTGTGAAATTCACAGTGAAAAAATCATTCGCCTAGACTGGGATTCGAACCCAGACCCCACGATTTCGCGCCGAGTGCTCTACTAGTTAAGCTACCCAGGCGTCATCTATCACTGAGAATTTTATGGAGGCTTTAAGGAGCGTGGACTGAGGACTTCCTTTAAGAAATAGGTCAATGCCGACGCAATGTATCACTCCAACCATCCCCAAAAATAAGTCTTTCCTTACCAACTTGTCCTCAATGACGAAGATTACCTCAGTTGTCGATCGTATTCCATAATAATTAGGCAAATATATTCGAAAACCTTAATTTCGTAGAAGAATTCGCGCGTAATCAACTCCAAATGTGTGTTCGAGAGCCAATTTTCCGCTTGCCAAAAAGTACAGAACAAAGAGGTTCATGGACCAGGGAAAAAAATTACCTCTCGGAACCGAACTTGCTCCTTCAACAATCACTGTGCATCGACAACAGATTCACTCAACTAACTTAAATCGCAGACTTTAAACAATTAAACTCCATGGCTAATATTTACTCGGTTTCCCCTTCTTCTGAGGAGATTTTCATCTCAATTTACGAGGCTTTAGGGAGTCGGAAAATTGATTATCCTTGATATGAGCCCTGAAGTCTTTTTGAAGTCCCGCAACTAATTTAACCAACGTCGTTTGCTCTGGGATGTCAAAGAGGTGTTTGTATCATGTTTTATTTGCTCCTGAATACTCTTTGCCGCCCATTTACATTGCAAGCATCACGGCGGCATCTGGGCCGAGAAATTAATTAAGCAAGCCAGTTATGAGGACGTCTTTCTCTTCCGTGTTTGAACGCGAAAAACACACCACGTATATGGCAAGCAGAATAATTGCTTTTATCTCCTGTTATTAGCTTTATAAAGGGAAAACACTTTGAGGTCGCCCATATTTAATTGACCTCGCAGAATATAATTTCGTGGATCAAGCATTTTAATGAAACAAAGTACTTACTTCAACTTCTGCCACCGTATTCTATATTTACAAGCAAACACTTTCATCTGCCGGCTACATTAAGTCCTCGGTTACAGCCCCGCTCAGGAATTTTGGTAGCAAAGGCAATAGCAGTTCAACCCCTTAAGAAACCTAAATACACGACCAAAATTGCCAATCTGAATTCGAATGGTGCTCTAGCTTTTAGACATGTAGGTGCGTCTTATGGTAAACAAGAGAAGGTCCCAATAAGAAAAATAAACATTTAAAGAATAATCTTTGAGATTTCCTTTAATTCTTTCACTATGGATATCCATCGTTTCCACGCAGTCACGCCTGATACCATCAGTTTTATTAGAAAAATAAAATGCCAATAAAGTATTGCAATTTTCCACGATTAAAAATTGAACTTTATTTCTGGATTTCCACACAAAATTCCAATTTTATTTGTAAAAACTTTATTTTATTTGTTGAATTGTACTGTTGAAATTTTACACGTTATTTTTGGAATCTTTTGAATCTGTAGAAAAATAAACTGGATAGAGAACAAATGTGTCGTTTTAATGCATTTGAGTCTGTGGAATAGAATAATGCCGATGCTAATGGTCATCTAGAACATTTTAGATGTTCGATGAAAGATAGGTTGCCTCCACGAGCCTCGTAAAATTACAATTAAACACAGACTAATATTAACTTAAATGTACCTAAGAAAGTTCTTGTTAAATAATTATTGACACCCCCACTTTTTAATTCAGGTATTGGCACAGCACTTACCATACTAGTCCCACATAACGGGACCGCGTGTTTTTCCTGGGATGAATATTTTTCTGTACACTTTGCACCTCTTTGCTCTGAGCATTGTACTGCTTTCGAAACTGCAACCGCAGTGCGGCGACGCTGATGTGAAATTTCTCCTCTCCACCGACTATTTAGTGATTGGCAAAGACGGTCTTTTGAGAGATCTTGGGAACACCTATCACTCTCACTCGTGATTCGATCGTGAGTGTAAGGTCATGAGTGATGGATCTTCCAGCTAGTGATCTGTTCAAGTTGCCTACGATCAATGATCTCTCAGGAAAGTCGTGATTGATACAAAATCGTAATAAACGCTGCTCTCGCTGGCCATTCGTGATTCCTAGTACTATACAGCCGCATGTGTGACTCACTCACTCACGTATACAAATTCCCGACCACTTCCAGACGAGCTAGGAGCCTGAAAATGTTCACCTTTCTTGAAAGAATCCATCGGAGTAAAAATCTCGAAATTATGGAAATTTTAGCCGGAAGTGACCCAACAAAATAAAAATGGAGGATTTTTGGACTTTTCGAAAAGTAGACTTTCAGTTATCGCTTCATATCTTTTGAACGATGGGTCGGATCTGAAATCGGACGAAATTTTCATAACGATGAATTGAATTTTCTTAAACATACAAAAAATTGGTGTTCTACGCTTCGTAGTTTTCTCACCAGGCACAACATTTAGTGAAGATTTTCCATTTTTTGCTGTCATTGAACTATAGCTACTAAACTATGATTCTGATTTGAAATCTATTTTTCCAGGGATTTTGATCTCATCGTGACCTACAACTTCATGCTTTTTGTTTTTTTTCTAACTCTTATAGTACTCCGGTAGCATGGTGCCAAAGTCGAATTTTGGTAACACTGTCGAATGTTTCTGAAACTTGACATGGGCATGCGCCTTGAAATTCCCTTTGCAAGTAATTAGTAAAAACCTGAACTTTACCAATAGTTGGCTGGTAACATGGCGTCAAATTCGTAAATTTGTGAAACTTGATGTTTTTCGACTGTAGCTTGGACGAAATGAGTCCGTAGCACCGACTAATCTCGTCAAAATACTTTTACCCACAAATCCGTCCAATCCGTCATCAGCATCACGCCAATCATAATCGATCAAGACGAGCATCGATTGGTGGAGAGCGCCCGATGCGGCACCGAACTCCCCCACTGCGAAGCGACCTTGCGCTTGAAATTCCGGAAGCGAGATCGCCAATGAGACTATCGATTGGCGGGAACCGCCCTCTTACGCAACGTTGCGTTGAACGCGTTCGGCCTTCTTTAAGCCGCGTTTTCACAGACCTATCTATCTCATTAAATACAATGACATCGGCAGGTGCCCATTCGCCATCTTTATAACATCACTCATCTACATCTACATACTACCCTGCGAGCCGCCGCAGAGGCGTGTGGCAGAGGGTGTTAGGACATCAGCCATGGAAAGGGTAGGAAATAGGGAAAATAAGGGGGGAGAGGACAGAGGTGAATTGTATGTTGACGTTGTCTCATGTAAGTCTCACGGTGTTTTTGTTACAGCTACTATTGGTTCGTGGAAAGAAGAATTTTTTCCACCTCTAAGTTCGGCACCTAGTGTATTTCTTATTTAATCGCCTCCAGCACACCTGATCTGAAATTTCTAAGCAACCTAAGCCTAGCGTGTAGCCTTCGAGTCTCTACCGGTTCCCAAACTGGTCCTCTCATCAGCATCATGTTACACTTTCCGTTTGCTCATATCATTAGGAAGGATTGTAGGGGCGCATTCTACTACCGATCATTATCACTGACATTCAGACGATCGATAAAGGTCTTGATTGAGTTTTGCAATCTGCTCTTTGAACAAATCCTAAAATCTTTTCCTAAACTTTCTTATTAATCGGATTGGTTTACTCTTCATACACGAGAACAGTATAAATTTTGCTTAATCCTAATAAAATAATTAGAATCTTTTCTTATTTTTTCCCACCGCATTAGCATAATCCCTCCATTTTACTATCTTGATCTTCAACATTCTACTTCCTCTAATCATCTCCGCTAACTAATTATTCCGCAATCCTCCAGTTTCTAAGACTTGAGTTCATCCCAGAGCACTTCATTTACCGCATCTTCTTCAATGTTGTACATACTTTCTAATTGTACCTTCTTCAAACTAGAA
Source organism: Pyrrhosoma nymphula (assembly GCA_963573305.1). Taxonomy (NCBI): domain Eukaryota; kingdom Metazoa; phylum Arthropoda; class Insecta; order Odonata; family Coenagrionidae; genus Pyrrhosoma; species Pyrrhosoma nymphula. Next base: position 120,371,061 of record OY754331.1, on the reverse strand, counting down.
ATTTCTCTAATACATTGTATCTTTCTCAATCTTGCTATTTATTTCCTTCGTTCTCTCCACCTTATAAGAATTTCTTCGCCAATTCCATAAACAATCAACTTAATGAGCAAACGATACGACGAGTAAACAAAAAAAATGCGCTACCAGCATTAAAATTTACAAATAATGAACAAAGCCAAAAAAAGTCTCCTTACATATTCGTTTAATTTTTTTGATCATTTTTACAAAAAAGATCCAATGTCTGACTAAGAAAACAATTTTTTCATCAGAAACATACATTTATGAAATTTTAAATTATCCACTCACTTTCATAATATTATGAAAGTGAGTGGATAATTTAAAATTTTCATAAATGTATGTTTCTGATGAAAAAATGGTTGTATTCTCAGTCAGACATAGGATCTTTTTTGTAAAACTGATCTAAAATATTGACGAATATATAAGGAGACTTTTTTTGGTTTTGTTCATCATTTGTACATTTTAATGCTGCACAAAGTAGTGTACTGTACTTATTTAATTAAAACAAAATGGTTTTGTAAGTGCAAATACATAACTATGAAGAAATTGCAGTAGAAAAATTATCATGAAGAAATGTTATTCTCAAAAAACATCCACGATTTCACTATGCCTAGAAGTTTCAAGTGAGGTAAAATATGGAAAACTCTCATTTATAAGTTGCATAACAATTTAAGATAAGCTAGAGTAACTCAACTGAAACAGAAAACAAGAGGTTAAATTGGATATTTGATTGAGGCAGGAGTGCTTTCTTTTTACACGGCCATAAATCTTCAAAGATGTCCAATTAAAACTCTCGAGAAGGTACTCTTAATATTTATTCCACCCCATCGCTTTTAAAAAGCATATCTGAAGGTCAAGTTGGATAAAAAATGCATGCTGGTGATCATGAGAATTTTTCATTACATATTGTTTCTCAAATGGGTGGATATTAATTGTTGAGCATTGAGTTTTTTGGACCGGAAAAACCGGTTCAATTACAACCGCAGGATGAATGTGGAAAAGATTCTAGTCATTAAAACTTGAAATACAAATTATCCTTAATACAATAAAAAATACCCATCATAAAAATAGCCTAACAACACTGCGATACTTTTCGTCATTCTCTGAGAAAGAGGAGACTGGTGAACTGCTAGGGTTCCCACGACAAAACACCACTTTCGACCCAAGGACATGCTATCAAAAGTTTGTGATTCAGCCTTGAAACTTTAATTCCGGGAGTCGTAGGTTAAGGGAAGGGCCCACATTATAGCGGGAAAAGGAAAAAACAGGAAATTATCTCCATGGCAACAGACACTCAAGAAAAATGAAGTCTCTATGTTTGCGCTGATTGGATCAACCAGAGCTCATACTAAACACTGACTTACCGTAACACAAATATCATCGAAATGAGAGTTATTTCACGCTCCAAATACATATACAACGTACGCCACCATACAGGACAGCAGAACTGCGACCGCGGATTTTAACTGTTCACGCGAAAATTCTCAAAGCACAAGAAAAGGGTATTGAACATAGCTTCGAATTTAGTCATTCTCACAATGCGAATGGGAATTTACACTAACTTTTTAAACCAAGGCTTAAATGAAGTTATGCGCATTACGTGTCAAAGGAAATATATTTAAAGCATAAGCTAAGAAAACTTGGCACCCAGTTCTTCCAAGCACTTTAATTGATTCACCGCTTGCCAAAGGGAAACTCATTCTTATCAAATGTCTCAAAGAGTAGCTGCTGGATAGTATCCAAAACGTATTTGATCAGTAAATATTTAATTTTTTGATTGCGTAATTACGGATGAATATTTTTATCGACTTGCAGGATGTCAAGGACAGATTGAGCAATCACCTCGACAATAGCAATAGCAGGAAGCCCGAAGTAAGCAGCAGAATAGTAGATTAACCTACTTAAGGAATATGTAGTAATTTTCTACTTGAGTTATTTAAATACGACGCGTAATTAAATTACAACGTAACAACGTCTTCTCCCTGGCTCACATGTCTCTCGTCAGACTTCGTGTCTAAAGATAACTCCGTAGCGGCGAAAAGCATTTTTTAAAACTAAATCAGGTATAAAGTTGCCACATTCTCCTTAATAATTTGCTATGTATTTCCATTAAGTTTCGCCAGAAACCGTCAATTTCATAAGCAAATGATATTTACTGGAAAATTTTAATGACTTATAGTATGCGAAATTTGATTCCAAAGTTTTTCTTAATGAAACGCGGGTAACTAAAAAAATGAGCGTAGAAACGAAATCGCTAAGAAAACAACAACTTCAATGGCAAAAGTTATGCTCAAATAATTGCTCTGTTAACTTTGTACAACTTCAAGCTAATTCTCAAATTCGCCAAAACCCGAATTACGTCAACGGTGACCCTAATACTCCCTCACCAACTTATAGGTAGTCTTCCCGTCCAAGTTTCAGCGAAAACATGAGTGTCCTACTTTACTGATTCGCGATCGAGCACGACTTGTTCGCTAAAAAATCTAACACAAGGACAAATATTCGGTCCTTTACCTGCCTCCAAAGAGAACTTGTTACACTCAGCCAGCTGACTCTGTTATTGGACTCCTCAGCTGCAGATAATGCGCACAATTTTGAAATTTCACGAAAAAATAAAAAAAACTATTAGTATTCCGGAACTTCCTACCAAACTTAAGATGCTCTACTTCACCAAAAGAGAAAAACACGAACTTCAAAAAACGTTTTCGAACTCAAGTCTTTTATCACAAACACCTCAAGCATATAGGAATATAACAATGAAAATATCACTTAGCAATAACAGACAACTATTTAAAAACCGACCGGTCTCGTAACATAGTAACATCTTCAGGTGATTTACAGATCCCCCATCCAGGGTCAACCACTGTTGCTCCAAGGACTCTCCAACCAAATGATGTACCCTCACTCCCATACCACCTCCCATCCCACCTTAAACTCCTCCCTCTTATCCCAGCTCCATGAATACTCATATACACCTTGTCAGCCTCTGTAAATTATCTAAAGACGTAACTCTGTCACGAGCCGGTTGTTTTTTGTTGTGGAACACTTCTTACGTATGTCTCGTAATCTCGCAAAAGACTAACGTCACGCGACACCCGACTCCCGGAGTTGTTGAGTCGTTGCGTAGTTACGTGAATACGAGTGCTTCAAATTAATTCACAATACTACCACTAGAGGGATAAAGTGTAATTTCACGCGAATAGTTCAAGTATATATTAATTTCATGAAATATTCATTAATGTATAAGTATAATTTTCATGTTCATATTTTCAGAAATATTAATTTAATTATTAATGCTTATTTTTGTGTATGCTCACTACTCAGTTTATAATACTGAGTACTCCTCACCGCCAGCCATATTAGTACTCGGTGTTCCACTTCAGTCGGCCGTCACGCGACTGCCACACCTATTTTTTCCCATGATTCGCCCATTCTTAGAGGGATAAAGTTTAATTTCATATGAATATTTTAAATCTATGTGTATTTCAAGTAATTATCATTATTTAAAAATATAATTTTCACATTCATATTTTCTAATATATTAATTTAACTGTTTGCTAATTTATTAATAATACAGAGTACTCCCCACTGCCAGTCCCATCCACACTCAGTACTTCTTTCGTCAAATTTGAAAGTGAAATTTTCATCTAAACCAATGAAATCATCCGATGTCCAAGGGGCGGAGGGAGAGGGAAGGGACGATATTAATGATAGAGAAAACGGCTTTACCGATTTCGTCGCTTTTGGTGCCTCTTTTTATTAGAGCATCACGTATACCTACTTGTTTGGTTATTTTTGTCATTTTCCTCGCAAAAGACAATTCGTAGGTGTTTTGTTTTGTGTTTCCCCCTATCGCCGCTGGAGGCGAGTGCTGGGCCGGTCGTCGTGTCGACGACAGTCAGCCTGGCGGTGCCGTTGCCAGGGTGTGTGTACGTTGGACGGTGTGTACAGTCGTGAGGCAGACCACTTGTTATAACTCAAAGTGGCTTAGAACTAGAGTCCACCCTGCTCATTGCAGTGATTGTGCATTGGTTGTTCGTTAATTAAAATTAAATGCTTGCTAACTGTGGGTCTCGACTTTCTTTCTTCCCGTTTTTCGATACTCCGATATAATCAAGCGACTAACAACGCGCGAATATCGGCATCACTACTTAACTGGAAAAATCCCCGAATATCCATTTTCGACCCAGATGAATTGTAAATTCAATAAATAAAGACGCCTAAAATCAATCTCATTAACCCCATGTTAAATTTTCACAGAAACCAGGTAGCTACCGCCAGCACTGTAGTAATTTAACACACGTTTACATTTTGTAAACAATAGTAACGGCCTACAGATATTAGACTAGGTGTTAATAGTGAAATAACCAACACAATACATAAATTAGTTAAAACTATACCTACTAATAAGATTTGCATGACGGTGTGTTTTGCCCTCCATTTTTTAACGAGTTATCACCTTATTGTTGCATAATGAAATAATTAAATAGAGCAGAGACGGTGAGACGGTGTCTTACACGCTATTCTGGAATGTGTGAAAAGGTTATAAAAACCTATTTTCAGAAAAATTTGCGCCATTTTGCGTCAATGTCACCATTTTTCCGTACGGACATGATATGAACTAAAAATAGTTCTTGCGCACCGAAGCCTTCACTGCTTCCCGGCACGGCATCACAATCTTTAAGGAATGATCATTTCCGGAGACTCCGCCCTTTATAGAGGGCGCGGGGCGCAAACTATATAAAAAAAACAAAAGGCTCTCTCATCTCCTTGGGATGGATTTGAAGCGCCCTACTACTTCTCGAGGAGGAAATGAGTTTCTTGAGACCGGATAGAGGTGCTGCAGCCGACGAGACAACGGAGGTGTCCTTGGTTTACCAATATCGCTAGGGCGCTAGGCTCTTGATGGAGGTGCAGATTTATCGAAAATACAGTTCATGAAGGTGGTTTGAACGTTATTTCTCCCTTGACATTATAGAGGGCGTATTTATAATTTATTTATTTATATCAGCAGCATTTAGAAGCATGAAGTAAATATTTTATATCAATGGTGCAAAAAATATTGTTTTACACGGCTAATTATCTGTAATTAACTAGCACCTTTCAGCATCTAGTAGCACCTTGAACGCAGTTCTACAGCCTAAAGTAAAAATCAAATAAAATTAATATTACGATGAACAATTCAAAGATTTATGTATGTACAAAGACAATGACGTAAATAAAGCCAAACTTGCAAAAACAATACATTCACCACGATTTAAAATGACAAGTCGATCTCCCACGATCTAAACTTTAAGGCAAAAGAAATTGACTAAACGGGTTTAATTAAATATCGTATCACAGGCAGAATTTGGATTGAATGTAACAATATTACAAGAATTTAAATTGACTCATTGATTGAAGATTTATTTTCAAAATACATTTTATTGAAACTTCGGCAAGTTTAGCGATACTTAAATCCCGTAAGCTGATTATTTAATAAATAAGTTCTTCGAATAATCAATTCCATCAGTGTCCTGGCTGATAATTTGTCTTAAAGCTTCCTGAACATCGCAGTCTTATTCACGAATAATAGAATAATATTTGAAAATCGTTATTAACACTATTTGTCACTCTCTGATTACTTATTTCCATCAGTATCCTGGCTGATTAATAATTAGCACTTTCGGTGTTATAAACGGGACAATTTTTAAAACTGCCTTTGCCCAAGAGCTTGTTCTAATTGATTTAGTTACTGCATTTTTGTATAATTTTTTATACATTGTAATAATATATGTATTTCATGGTAACATGTATTTTGAAATTATGTTCCAACGGAAGTTGTTCCCAGAACAATAAAAGTTGTTCTTATTCTATTCTAAGACCGAATTCTTTTTGCCAAATACTTTGACCGAGCACCATCGGATGAACACAGTATGCAGCAGGAGATCTCTCGGTCCAAGTGAAAGGAGACTTATAGCAGTTTCAGCGAAACATCACTTCACCTAGAATTTGATGAATTTGACTTCATTTTAAAGAATAAACTCGCATCTTTCCAATGATATCAAAACACTAACCCCTAGCCGAACTACTTAACGAGCAATTTGCCTAAAAAGGTAAGCTATTTTGCATGGGATAGATTACGGCTGCGCGCTCCAGAGGGAAAATATTGAAAAAGACGGAATTTACCACACCTAGATTTCGTCAAAAAACTAACGGTGTTTAGTTTGTATGTTTTCTCAACTATTTATAAAAATTAATCAATTATTCACTGCAGTAATTTTTACAGAATCTCCCAAAAAATCTGCTGTTTTGAAGGCTCTTAAGACGTACAGCGTGAAAACATGAGTCAAGTAAGTGACTTATGTGGATACATTTATTTAATTATGGAGAACTTTTGTCATTTTCTATATTTTTTCATCATTAATATTACAATATTTACTTCACACTTATTACAGACGCTGAAATTAAAATATAAAAAATCAAATATGGTCTCCATTGTGACTAGGGAACTATCTCGCTCAAACTACCTTAATCGCTTGAAAACTCGATAATGCCACAATCTGGTGGGTCGGAGAAGCAAGACGCAGTCAAAGGGTAAGGATGTCGAAGTCCGAGACATGAGTGCCTTATCTCTCCCGAGAGTTCTCTCCCCCCCCACTCTCTAAATCGTGTCAATAACGAGCGTCCGTTAATCGAGGTCGAGTTCGAATTTTCGAGATGCCCACACGGCCTCTCCCCTCATCCACACATTCCTCCTCCATTTATACGCGAGGCTCGCCCTCAAAGTGTAGGGATTTTCGCGTAGGACGCGTTTTAAAGGGGGGAGAGGGGTCCAAACTATAAGATTCTCCCAAATATGGAGATCGCTCTTTTCGGATCTCGCCAACACGCGCGTGCTCTGCTCCCCGACGTTGGCCGAGGAAAAAGAGCCTCCTCCCCGCGTCTCACGGTCGAATACCACGCGATGGGAGCCCCGCTGGAGATCTGCCCAGAAGGCGATCCGGAAAGGACAGCGCCCCCGCTACTCCCAGAGTGAGAGACATACGGAGTGAAAGAGTATTTTCGTCCCACGCTCCTCTTTTAAGGGTGAAGGGTCGCATTCAAAAATTTTTATACACATATATGCATTCATATAAACATTCCCAACTCCCGATGGAACCGTTTGGTGTTCTACATCTACCAAGCACATCACGAGTCGTGGAGGCGTAAGGACTCGAGGCATGAAAAGGGAGAGATTGTGATCCTTCAAGAGAAGGTGCCCGCTGAATATGAAGGGGAAGGAAAAAAATCAACACTAATTCATTGTAATAAACTATTCATATCATATTTAGTGCAAATAATCATTGAGTTAATGGATATATAGGTGTAGCAAAACTTTGACATTGTAGAAGACGTAACATTTCTGGGAGGGAGGTCATGGTCCTACCATGGCTTGGGAAAATGATGTTAACTAATCACAACATTAAAAAAATACAAGTACTTTATCATTCGAAGTCAAAAATTATTTATTGTACAGTGCTAGACATCTTTAGTTGCAAGGTATTTTTACTTTTAGGAAAAGTATATTGATTATTATTTCGCCAGGGTTTTGTTTGGTCGTGGCTACTTCACTCCGTCGACAAATCCACCGCTGCGCTTTAGCATGACTAAACTCATGCTATTATTACTGTTTTTGTTAAAGAATTTCCCTTCCTGATTAATGAGAATCAAATCAAAATTGATCGTGTAAATGTCCTAGCATAAGACGAGCGATAGTTTTATACTGTGGACACCTTATGATTGCATTCTTTAGTATAATTCAACATTGAAATTTGTCTGTGTGGAATATATATTCCGATAGAGATTATGGCAAAGTATTAAATGTATAACTAATGACAAATTCAACAATGGATTTTGTGACCGTTGCTAATGAGGGGATAGATAAGAAAATTTAAAAACTATTTACTTATTCGCATTCAAATATGGCTCCTTTTAAGAGTGAAAGGAGGTGATTACGGATGAAAATTAAAAAGCTGTGTAAGAGCGAAATTTATCGATTAATATTTACTGGTCCAAAGTGCATAGGCCTGACGCGTGATACATGAACGTATTGGTGTAGCAAAACTTGGTGGCACTCGCCCGTACAGAAAATGACGTCAGGGAGAGGAGATCATACAAGAGAGGAGGGATAAAGATCCTTATGTTCTCTTTAGAAGTCTCCAACTTAGCCCTTCGATAACTCCGCCCACTCATCAACGCTTAATTCGTTCTCAGTGACTTTAAACACTCCGCTGGCGAGTGCCACCAAGTTTCGCTATACATATACACGGAATATCGACTTAAACAATAATTAAGTATGGTCGTCATGGGGACGATGAACAAAAACGCTAAAATAAAGCGAAAAATCGTTACGTTTCAGCAAAAGTTTCGGAATTTCGATCGGAGTACAAAATTTGATTGAAGAAATAAGAATTTTTATTTTATTTCTATTGGTACATTTCCCAATAACATAAAATCACTATTTATAATTTAGTTTGACAAATAAAAAAAGATCTGCAGGTAAATGTAGATCCAGCTTCACGTGTATTCCTTGTGTGAAAGTTACTGACATACACATAAAAATCGGTGATTATTATAGTAGATGCTCGAATACGAGTTTGTTGGTTGGTTGGTGAGCACAACGATCTCAAAAATGGCTCCAACGTTTTCGAACAAACTTTAACCTAAGCTATTTTCGGGCCAAACTTTACCCTAAGCTATATTTTTTGAACTCCAAATATGAGATTTAGATGGGTTATCTCCCCTTAAAAACATCTTACATTTAAGAAAAATGATTTTTTTCAAGTTTTGAAATTTAATATGGAGTTAAATGGGTTGCCAAGGTAAATACCAAAATTATCAACTATCTCAACAAAAACTCAACCGTTTGCTTTTAAAATTTTGCAGTAAATACAAAAATAACTTTTTTCATAAAAAGTATACATACCTATCAAAAGGATAAAAGTACTATTATTGTACGTCAATATTTGTAAACTTTTGGAAAACGCAAAATAAAGATTTCGAACTTGGGGAAAACTTGCCAAAGACCCCTAAATATTCAATTTTCCCATTAATGTATGCAGTATATAATATTTTATTAGACAAAAATACCCTTTTAAGTTAATTTTTACTATTTCTGCCAACTATGATACCAATACCTCATTTGGGAAAAAATATGGACACACAATGATTGCGCTCTTAGCCATCGATATAATGCCCAGCGGAAGGCCAGCGAAAAGGGTGAAATATAACTTAATCCAGCTGTCGCCTTCAAGAGACACAGGTACCAATGAACCTGGACCGTATGCAGAACATCTTAAGATTCTAGAACGGTCTACAAGACTAAGATCGAGAGCAGAAAAAGAGTAGAGGAAGTTACGTTCGTGTACAACTAAAAGAGAAACTATTGAGCAACTCTCGGTCATCCCGATACTTATTAGTAATCTACCACCGGTTACGGCAATTTTCTTTTATAATAATGGCATCTCTTTCACCCTTTCATTCATTTATTAGAGTAATCTACCGGCTAGTGGTAGGTTATTATGAAAGTCAGAGAATATCCCACAGACCTTTACACGTGCCGTGCCCTATCTACCTCTAGTATTTATTTCTTAATCTCATGCGTAAGTCCTACCTTCCTTCATCCCGGCCATAAAGCCTATTCTCTAGGATACAAAAATATTTACATCAACAAAAGAGTTACATTCAGTCGCCCAGAAGAAAACATTCTTATAAAAGTGTTGCCTTCCCTTCTTTAATGAAGGAGGGAAGGGGATAGGGACGATTTAAGAGGTATGTACTGGCGGATTAGTGACCTGCTCCATTTCTGCAATTGCTGTAAATGGTGCGTAGGATGGAATTCTTAAACCCATCAACTCGTCTGTACATCTCTCTCATTTTGAAACCTTTAGTCAGTCCTACAGAAATTTGCTTACGAGATAAAATTATATACTCAGCGCCTATCTCTTCCAATCTGAATATTTCTAGTTACCTTAAGTGTATCCTCCTTAAATCCCTACCGGCTCTCAAACCAGCTTAGGGTTTAGGTTTGCAATTCGTAGAGGAACGTTTGCTTGAGTTAACGCGGTGGATTCCACGCATAAAGTTTATAATTTCATGCGAAACTAACTTCGTTCACCTTGAACAAAGACTTTGAAACCTGAGGAAACGTAATGAAATAGATAATTTCGTAATCTTTAAAAAGAGCTGAATAATTTAAGACAATAAGCACAAAGGAGTCAAAAAAGATAAGAATGTGAAAGCTGGTCAGATCAACACAATGCAAACACGTGAGAAGAGTTATCAATTGAGGAAATCCTCGTTTCCGGTAATCCCACAAGGAAAACTACGAGCCGCAAATGGAGAGCATATTTCTTTTTCAATTATAATAAGTTCAGCTTCCATGAATATTGTTCCATTATCGCTTTCACAACTTAAAGATGATGAAATTACGACGGTTGCAAGATCGCGATCTGACGTGCACGTTCTTCGTTGGGCGTACATACATGATACATCTCGTTTTGCTGGCAATACTTAGCATTCGTTATTTTCTCCACGCTGATTATCTTCACGTCTTCGCCCAAGTGAACTCAGATTTTGAAGCCTTAACTTGGTAGAAGATAGGTTATTATTATTAGCACCAACTTCATTACTAACCGCAGTCTTTCGCAATGGTGGATAGCGGCCAGCCTTCATGCTTAGGTAGAGGCATGTAACCCAACGTCCATAAGCTTGGTCGATGTTCCGCGATTGTCGGGATCGGATGGCGTAGTTAGGTAAAAGTAGCGATGTAAATGGTATTTTCGAGGGGTAGCCATACAAAATTTAGGATGCGTAAGTAAATAACGATTAAGATGGCGAAACTGGGAGACGAAAGAAATCAATAAACAAGTAACAATGGGAGTTATAAGGTTAGAGAAGAAAGCTATAAACGCGGAAAGACGGACGGAAAAAAACGGAATAAAAAAAGTACGACGTAGACGGAGAGAGGAAAAGTTAAAAGTGTTCCGGAGAAGGAAAATCCGGCGCATCAGGTTAAAGGTAACACATGAGAAAATTCACGGAAACGACTACGAGTTACAGAAGACTTTAGCGTTAGGAGATCCACCTTTATGGCCAGGTTTTTTAACTTCTTATTAACGTTTGCCACGCGAGTATACGCGCCATCTCACGCGAGAGTACATTCACAAACTAAAAACACCGGTTACTTTTAATGGGCATATGTTCACGAGTTCGGACAAGTTGACGTGTTTGCACAACGTAAGTTTTAGAGGTATAGGTGTAGCGAAACTTGGTGGCACTCGCTTGTGAAGATCACGACGCAAAGGAGAGGAAAGTATACATGAGATATGGGTTGAAGCGGCCGAGCCTTTTTCCAGAAGACCCTGCGGGAGTCCTTCGATACCTTTACCCGCTCATCAACGCTTGGTTTACGGTCAGTGTACTCTAATCCTCCGCTGGTGAGTGCCACCAAGTTTCGCTCTACCTATATATTTGTTCATGCATCTGCTAACAAAAATGAATGCGTCGAGTAAATAGCCCTAAAGACCTTAACACAGCATACGTTCAAACCAGGGACTGAAGGGTCACCAAGCCGGCGCATAAAAGACCTGGTACACCGCCACCTGCTCCCGCATTCATTATTTTCAAAATGTATACCTAGATAATTTCTAATGAATTAAAAATCCGTTATATCATAATATCTAAATCCTCATAGATGGGAGCCATGCCCATCGCCATCAAAAATCGATGTCCTCTCCTTGAGTAAAAAATATACTGCGGTTACACCCATTTAGACATTCCGTATAGCTCTCGCAAAAGTTCCTAGTGCGGCGTAGTGGACGATTTTGGGACGCGCGCGAAGGAGCTTTCAAAATTCGACAAAACGGGGGAGAAAATTGGTGGAGCGTAAGTTGAAAGCCCTTTCTTATAGCTAAAAACACAAGCTTTTCGAGAACTAGGATGACTCACTACTACCTGTCGTCCCGTTTCGACTCATCTCACAATGAGACCTCAAGTCCCCAGCAAGGTCATGGCAATGGGCGATTTAAACCACTTTCAGAAAACCTTCCTAATTGCTGCAAACGCAAGTGCTTCGAGAAATGGGGTGACTCACAACTACCTGCTGTCCCGTTTAGACTCGCTTTACAATGAGACCTCAAGATAAAGTCCTTAGTACATTGTGGCGATGGGTGATTTAAACCACTTGCCTTGCGCGTGTGTGCCTCGTGCCTTTCTTCACGAAGTTTTGACTCTCCCGCCTTTCTCTCGTTGCCTCCCTCTCTACCCCTGCGTCCTTTCCATAAACCCCCCTCCACTTCTACCACCCCTCCTCGCCGCACAGGTGTACGCCAGAAACTTTTGGGAGAACTATATAATAAAAAAATTACTGACTTTTCATCGCGCATCTTTTCATACCACCCATTTGCAATTCCGCCCTTATCGGAATCGGGAGACAAAAGAAAATGAAAGCTCTAAATTCTCACGTGTCCTTTTTGCTTTCTTCACGCACCCCACGTATTCGACCATTAATTTTCCTTTTCCGTCAGGTTTACCTCATCCACGTTCCCTCCCACCTTATGCCCTTTTATTCATCGCCCCAATCCGGTCACGAGCGAGTGATTTGCAATCTCCTTTTTGCTTCTCCTTCTGAAAAAAATACGAGAGGGATAGTATAAATGGGAGGAGGAGGAAGCGAATGAGATTTTGACGAAAATGGGCGGATGGTTTGGGAGCGCGGTGCGCAGCTTATCTCCCAGCGGTGAGTGACTCACTCGAGGTCAGCCCTAAACTCTCTCGAGAAAGGGTTCTCCCACCCACCTTTAACTAACCCCCCCCCCCCCCTAAATATGGATGGACAAAATACACCGGTAATAGGTACCCATGTGATGATGACTGAGACCCTGAGAGAAGTTTCCTCATGGCTGCTCAGCTGCTAGATATGGACCGTGTGGTGCCTAATACCTTCCGAAATGTAGACTCAAAAGCCAATAACTGTGAAGAAATTGTCTTTGAAAAAACTTTTCGCGAAAAAATGGCAAAAATGGGAAGAGCTATTGCGCGGCGATTAAAAATTGGAGCAAATGTAATTTGAGCAAATTTTTCACAATATATTTTATGAAATGTAATTTGTACTCTGATAAGAGGCACTATTAAATTTATATAAAATCCGTTAACTACATAAAGCCGTAAGTTTTGATCACACCTTTTCACCTGATTGCATTTTATCTGTTACTATATTTTCAGTTTATTAAATGTAATACATTTATTTTATACAAATTAAAAATACCATAAGTTGTTATCGAGAGCAATAAATCAATAAAATTTCGTAAAAAATTATGCAACAAATGGTGCATAGACCATTGATTCAGGCAACAGGAAAACATTTTATGTACCAACTCCTGAAATTACGCTGCAATCATCTTGCTCTAATGCTGTCCTCCGTGTGAAGTTAGTAATTATTTTTCATAACATCTATACCAAAAATTACACAAAATATTTGAACACAGTAAAATCATCTACAATTAGAGGAGGGACGATGTCTTTAAGATGTCAAGTCATTAGGGACATTAGAAAATGGCAGGACCAAATATTACTCAAAGGGTGAAGGGTCAGGCTAGGTTGATGACATGAGAAAAAATGCGTGGATGGACAATATTACATACTCGAACACCGCAATACATTCTACTATTCTGAGGAGTTGATAACAATCCAGTACTACTTTAAATTAAAACACTGGTTTACTACGAAGTTGATTTGATAAATCTATGCATTATAAACATGCCGTACTTATACAAAGGTCCCTCGTGTTCACCCTCAAGTGTTTCAAAAGAAATTCAAAAATAAATAAAAGGTTTGTCCTTCAACAGAGAGTGTTGCAACGCGGCACGACGTTATATTTTTTTACATCCTCGGGACCCTTCGCTGACATATTGTTCGATTGGGAGTTCACGCGCCGAAATTTATTCAAAATTCTGCCCCGGTAGTGTATACGTCAGGTGGCCTTTTCCCACGGACGTTAGAAATTCCGATGACGAAAAGCATGTCCATATACGGTCCCCCGAACGGAATTCAAATAGTCGACCTTGGTCGAAGGAGGGACTTGATCTTGAGGTCACGAACGCCACGAGTTGACATAAGGTCGTCGTTTGTCTTGAGGAAAATGACCCAACCGTACACAAAAGAGTATTGAACGCTATACCAAGCATTATTGCAGATAAAATAACTAAGAACTTGAATAAAATTATGCATAAAATTAAATTATATATTATTATCCGGTATAACATTGAATTGTGTTTTTCCATAATCTTCTATCTCGGTTTTTAACTTTGTTTAAATTAATCATTCGAAATAGCGTACATTTAGGTAGAGATATTCTGAAAATACAGTACGAAATAAATAATTAACACTGTATTATTAATTTTAAACATTTAATACTCCATGAAAATGAATATCTTCTCGAAAAATTGGAATCATTCATATAGGAGCAAACAAATGGTCGGTCAAACTAGCAGGATATATACACTAAAATCAAAAAGGATAAAAATACGACTAAAAATTGTACTGCTCTACATTAAGGAAAAAGTACCTACTTGGAAACCTGAAATTTAAAATTATTCCTAAAAACATGGTTTCATGCCCATTACTGCTCCGCTGATTGGTTGAAAACACCCAAATTAGCCACTGAAGTTCCGGAAAATAATTTCCAAACACATGAAGCTTATAATGGTTAAATTGATCTCAGTACAGGTTGTTGCAATAGCCCAAACTGAGCACGACACCAGAGACTACGGATGCATATTGCCGTTGATTACGTATAATGAATGTCTCTTGCGAGCAGACGCGCGATAAATTTTGCTTCTCACACAAACCGTCGGTCCAGTCCCCCTAACGACTGAATTTCCATTTCGGTTCAGCGCTACAGCCATTCCCCTCAAAGAGTGCTGCGTGGGAACTTTGAGCCGGAAGGATCACTAGCAATTTACACGTTGAAATCACAGCTCTCTGACGTCCATCGCCGGGGCAAATTATCCCCTAAACTCATGCATAATACGCCGCATTAACACCCGCTCCCACACATCACGGACAGACAGAGAAACATGAAGAGACAAAGTGCCCACGCCGACCGTCGGGGTCCACCCACCAATACCCAAAAACATCCACGGGGTCCAAGGGGTCTCCCTTAAGGGAGACACGGGACGGTATTAGAAAAGCCCGTCCGGAGGATTTGTCATTTCCATACGTAGCCGACGGCCTTGGCATGGAAATTTCGAACGACCGCGCGCCTTTGACCGACACCCATCTCGGCCCCTCCTGCCCTCCACCCCAGAGATTTCCACCTAAGGACCTTCGCCTAAATCTGAGCGAAGAGAGATCATATCCCCATTATCACTACATATACAGAACGACCTACGTGAAATGATGGAGAAGATTATTAAGTTGGGATTAAGGAAAATAGCATATCAGTTGTACAACTTTAGGTTCTATCTTCCTTCAAGCATTAAAATAATTGTGTATGAGTAATGCTCTGGTATCTAGTACACTAGGATATATTGTTGTACTTGGGGGGAAATTAGCCGATGAAAGGGTTAACTCAAGATCAAAAGAGAATTCTAAGACTGACTAACGACCTAACCTAAGATGCATAAGAACTACAGGAGCTTTGTGTTAAGGATAACATATTACCTGAAGACAAATTACGAACATACAGAACGAGCTGATAACTAGTTTTCTAGTGATCACAAAATTTCTTTTACATAAAGACGTCAACACCAGATACCCACGTAAATTTGCGGTTCATAAATATTTTGAAAACAGGGGTAAAAGAAAGTTTCATTTATTTGGGCCCATACTATTTACATCATAAATCACCTCAGGAGTTATGTCATTTAAATGGAATGAAGCATGTAAAAGCAAAATCCAAATCCTGGTTTATTATTAGGGCATTTCATGCTGAATCCTTGATGGGAATCTTAATTTCTCTTACAACAAACTTAGAACCTCCGGACATGACCTCATATAATTGACAGGATTAGCTTTGTGGAGAGCACTGCTGCCTAACTTACATTTCGTGCGCTCACGTCCAGGCCACTTGGGTAACCATTTAAAGTACAAAGCTAAATTAAAGTAAGTTACCTCGGGGAATAATAATTGCACATTGGAAAACTCCCATATTAGCAATAAAAATACTGTACAGCACGATGTTGACTTTCCTGCTACTATCGGCAACGTAGCACCTCCGAACTCATGGAAATTTACACAATAAACGATTCTACATTGGAGCCAATACTATCAACCATGGTACCACATCACTGAACTCAATACAATGGAATGACGATACCCCCTCCCCGAGTGAAGCCAAAATATTGCGCATCCGGCCAACTTACGAAGGACCTCGGAGCATTGCGTTCCATAAGAATGCATGGGAAATTCATACAACTTTGAACATTTTTTTCTTGGATCATATAATTCGGATTGAATTGAAATTTGGATGATCAGTCACTGGGAGTTTTAAATACAGTTTAAGCACGTCAAAAAGCACTATGCTCACATCCGATTTTCCCACTTTTTCCCATTTAAAATACATGGTCCGAGGGGCTTCCCAACATGGCCGATCTGGCTTCAGCTGTTCCTATGCGCGATACACGGCGATCGTCATTCCATTGTATTGAGTTCAGTGTACCACAGATACAAGGTAGGCCGTTGCGCATTGCAAACGATTCGATATATCGTTTGGGTCGAACGCTGTGACGAAGTTTGGATTACATCAGGCGCTAGCTAGATACGGAGTGCATCGTGTATGTGATACTTGAGTGGTATTGTATAGAAAAGCAAAGCGAGAGAAGAGAAATTTTTTTACACATCCCATTGATACATCTAGATGGGCGAAGCGGGTCCAGGTTTGCCGGAGATGAGATAACTTTAATGTTTAAATGGTAACTTTCATTTGTGAATACATTGTGTTGCTAGCTTTATTTCCGCTGTAAACAAGATTGTATTCTCAAACTACACATTTACAAATTATAACCGATGAAATATGTAATACTTAAACCTAGGTAAAATACATAAGGATGCAAATGTCTACATGACTCCCTTCTGTCGTTGCTAAACTAACTACATTATTGGAGCTTCCATCCACTACTCCAATGTTAATAATGCAGTCGTCTGCAGCTCATGTCATCCGGATGACGTCATGGGCAGAAAACACTCATTTCGGTCACGGGAACGTCCTACCTTGTATTATTTGCAGTACCATGTTGTCAACTAAATGTTGAACGACCAATTGACACGAATCGTTCGAAACCTTCTGGAATTCGGGTCCATAAATTCCTTTGATAGAAAGACTTGCTATGCTCCGATGAACGGATGAACTCGCTTCACCACCATTCCTCCCTTCCGCCCACAGTCTAGTCGGGAAGTGGGTCGGCGAAAACAATCTCTGCGTCCCATCGCCCATTACGGTCAACAAAAGAAGGGGGGAGGGGTTTTACTTTCCTCCACACGAGGGCGGCCTCAAGGCGGTGGCCAAGGTCACCACCGATCCTCATTTTCAATATCAAGAGAGGAGGCCCACCTCTAAAGAGAAAGAGGGAAAGGAAATCGAAACAAGGCAGAGAGAAGCGGACGGGCGATCCTAACTTATAGGGACACTGCGACGGCCAAACTTAAGAGTTTAGATTTGACAGAGGCAGGCTTCTCTTCCTAGAAGTTTATTATATAAACATTCACGATTTATGATAGTACTTAGTACTTTTCTACAAAATTTTAAAATTTTGTAGAAAATAACTAAGTATTATCATTAGTCATGAGTACTAATTAAAAAACTTTACTGCGAAAGGTTAACTACATCGGTACTCACATCACTTACTCTTCAAGAATTCTTACGTTTCACGCAACAGAGACAAATTTCATAAGGATTGGAAGGCTAATTAAAATAATTTAATTACATACAACAGGAAGGAATTTCTTTCAATGGTAAGTAAATCATTGGAGTTATCAATCGCTTGGTGTCAAGTATGCACATATAATGAGGGCTCAGTGTAAAAAGTAGGTTCCGTCCATTTTGTCATTTCTAATCTAACGACTGTTTCGGGTGGTGTAGTTCTAGAGTCGTGTACTTTTTAGAGAAAGAGAGAACCAAGTCCAAAGTTCGAATATTTAAATCTTCATGGCAGCGGTTCCCGAGAGCACCGAATACTATAGGGATGGGAAAAATAAAATACTACTGGGTAATACTTTTTCTATTTCGGTAATACCGGGTACTATTAAAAATCGGTATGTTTCCCGAAAGTGAGCGCCCGTAGTCAGGTATATCTTCCCACGAGAAGAAACTGGGACGACATAAGAGCGTTCGTCTGTTTCTCCGAGTGAGAGATGCCTCAGCTGGCCTCAGGTACTGAACGTAAACACACGCCGAACTCCCGATAGATCGCCAGGTGACGAACACCATAAGACCAGAGATTTAAAAGCCTGCCTCCTGGAACGATTCCCAACTCCTTTCAAAAAGCGTTTCCTTCGGTTTCTCTTCTAAATTCGTCTCACGAGCTGTCTAGGCCAGGGACGCTAACGTCGAACGACTTCACGAAAAAAATATATCCACATTCTCCCTACTCGAAACTCACAACTCTGCCCTCACACACGCCTGCCCCATTCAGCCAACCAAGCCACCACATTTAACTCACCCGAAAAATGCATTCAACTTCACGCGCCGGTAATTCTGGAATCCCACCTTACCAAAAAATCTTCCCAACTCAACTCTTCTCCATCGTTCTTTCAATTATCCTCAAGGGTTCCTACTCGCGTGAGGGGAGGGAGATATAAAACAAAGAAAAAAGATGAGCATCGCGCAGCGAAAGGAAGCCGGAAGAGAACGAGTAGGTTCTCCTATGGTATTTTCGAGGTAGACCCACACACATACACTCGGTATAAACACGTGAAGAAAGCGGACCGCTGAGACCGCTCTGACGTATTCTTTTGTCTGTCAGATGGCAACAGAGGATAAAGGAATTCGATTGTTGGGGTCGGAAAAATGATTCAGTGTCTTGCTTGTTTGTTTTTTTCCGAGAAGCATGTTGGGAATCAAATCAACGGGCAACCATTATGGGTGGCAGGGTAGCGCTGACAAAAAATCTCTTCAGTAAGGAAATAGTTACCAAATGGTTCATTCTTTGATTCATGGAATTATTCCCTTATAAAAAATGAGAATGTGCGAATCCGCGTTAATATACTGTGCTATAGGATTAAAATAGTCACAAGAAATAAGAATTATTAATTCTCTATGTTATATATTTCTATTTTCATTGACCCAACGTGGTACCATTGAAAAACTTCGAAATGCATTTGATTATTTATAATTAATCATATTTATATATTTATAATTACATGGAAAAACTATACATAATTGTTGCAGAGTATTTCCATCGGATTACGTATTTTTTAGCAAAGTTATTCTTACTCCTCGTCCAATCCTATTTGTTATAACACATGCGAACGTCAAGCGGGCAATGGGATTAGGGATCAAATTCAACGTACTGTACCGGATGTTTTTCAACCAGTATTTTCCAACTCGCACATATTTTGTTACTTCCGCTCCTCAATTCGCAAGTTGAATCACAAGGAAATTTTCTCACACATCCATAAAAACATCACTGGTAACAATAAGAAACTATTGAAGTGCAAACTTCTATAGGCGCACCTCGCACAGAAAATTCTGCAGGCGGTAAATCGGATTCTAGGCGACACGCTTTTTTTCTGCGTTACGCTTAGCATACCGCATGTAAACTCATGAGAACGCTCTCTCTTTAACAGAGTTAGATGGCGTACTGGTTAGAGTCGTCATCCCACGTACCGAAGGTCCCAGAATCGATTCCTAGTGGTGGAGTTATATTATATTTATCAGAATATCGCCATGGAATACACTTCTTCGGTGAGGTCTTAAGCACACCAATTATTTTTCTTTGTATGACGATGTGAAAAACATAAATTAATTTAATTTCATCAAATATGAATGTGAAAAGTTCCGAGAAGGTGCGAAAAAGAGACAATCTCGTATTAATTGATGAAATATTTCCCGTTTTAATTTTTTTCAATCTTGAAAATGCTCCGACTATAAACTCATTTCCATTTCGCCTTCTACAATGTTTGTAATTCCAAAGAGTAATTGGGGATACTGGCATGTTGTAATGCTACTTTCATTTTTCTATGAAAGTTCTGACGAAAGAGATTCGAGCATAGAAAACAAATGGCAACCTTTGTACAATTAAGAAATTCCCAATTCACCTTCCACAATCACAGTAATTAATAATAGTCATTTATGAATCAAACATCAAATTCTATAGAGCGTTCCACATGTAGTTGACAGTATGGGCGTTATGGAGAACACTGTTGCTACACCTATGCTATTCACCTCTAGGCAACCATTTATAACACCACGCTAAATTTAGGTATGTTACTTTATGGAATAGTATTATCAAATTGGAAGACTTCCAGATAAACAGTTGCACTGCGATAATTTTCCCGCTATTATTGGCATCATCGCACCTCCGGCCTCGTGGAGGTCACAAAGGGAACGAATATCATGCAAGTGAGTTTGGCAACAGAGTTCTCCATAAATTTTATATTGACAAATAAATGAAAGCCCTCTATTAATTCCTTTTCCTATAAATTTCCATATGAAAAGGATTCGTGATTCGAAAACAAATAGAAAACCTTTTCAAAAAGCAAAGGAGAAAATGAAACTCGATACACTGCATCTGGGAGACACTCAGGGAAGATACAAAGAGACCTAGCAACGTGATCCACAAAGGAGAAAGAGAGTTTGATATCCGGTAAAAAATACTTCCATCTCGGGTACGACCGCCAACCCCTCACTTGATCACCTTTGACCTTTCAACGGTTTACTGCGCCCAAGTTCTCGGTACTCACGAGTTTTATCCATCGTTAAAGGGTTCGAAAGTTCGCTATACAATTAAAGAAAGGTAATGAGAAATTAAAGACATCTTTTTTAATCGCTCGACGAGGGTTGAAAGCTAAACAAAAAATCGAATCCCGACGACTGAAGTTCAACTGAAAGTCATTATCTGCTAAGTATTGAAGAGGTAATAGCAATATAAGCGAAGGAATTCATCAAGGTCATCAAGCATGAAAGAACCTGCAACACAAGGAACGCAACTGAATTGCATTCTCATTTCATCGCATCAGGAAATGTTTTAGAATTCAATTAAATTGAAGAACATATCCATCAACGTCCCAAGTCAAAGATGAAAAGTGGCACGTTTTGCTGCACCTCCAAGGACTACAACAAGAGTACCAGTTCTCAATGCTACCGGCTTAACAGTTAAGGTCACGATAAATTACAAGCACGGACTTAGAATAATATAGAATAGAATACACTACGGCTAGTAACATATATTTGAAAAAGTTATCCAGGAAGTTGTCGCTCTATCTTGCATAGTTCATTCATTTCGTGATCTACCACATATTTATCAGGTTTTGGGACAGCCCCTCCCATAATTTACACCATACACAATAACGCCAAACTCGCCTGATACAGACGATAGTACCACTACTAAAACAATGTAGTACGCTTCCGTGACCGTAATGAGTCCGTTCTGCGCATGACGTCATCCGGTAGGGGACGTTCAAGTAATACGTAAGACGATTTATGCCATTTTTGACCCCCCCTCCCCCTATGTAACACAATGTAAGATTTTCTCAACCCACCTCCCTCCCTCTCAGTCTTACGTAGGTAGTTATAAATTTTTTTATGGGTGCGTCGACGACTGAGGTCATTTGCATCACGCAGTCTATATTATGTACTAAAAATAAAAATTGGAATTATCGGTGATAAAATTTAGAAAGAAAAATAAACGACACTATATTAAATCCTGTTTAGAAGGTCAGTTACTTTAAAAAAGTATATAGCGCTGCTTAGATGATCAGGGTCGTTTCCAAAAACTTGTTCTAGGTCTCCCCTGATACCCAGCTTTTCGCGAATAGTCCGGAATTTGTCACACTCCGTCAGGAGGTGTCGAACACTGTCAGTCTTACGTAATACGTTAGATATTTATATCTACCCTTCGTTAAATGCTCGCTTTCTGCAGTTTCATCTTTCCATACACACCATCGTACTGCTTTGAGCACTGGATATCGTATAATTATGCAGTGTTGGAGTACCAAATTCATTGGGCATGGGCTAGCCAGCTAGCTAGCCAGTCAGGCGACTAAATAGGAGCAGTGGTGTAGCGGTGAGATTACGGAAAATACGCAATGAACGAGCGGATTCTCCATGTCACTGCTACATTACATTCGGAAACGATACCATGTTTCAAGACTGACAAAAATCTTACGTAAATTGGTTCCAGACCCCCTGCCCCCCTACATAAGACAATGTAAGATAATCCCAACCCCCCACCCCCAAATACGTCTTACGTAACACTTGAATGGCCCCTAGACACGAGCAACGGACGACTCGAGAATTAGTATTCAGGAATAATGGATGAAAGCTCCGATAATTTTGTCTCTTTTAGCAACGACAGAATTAAGTATGTAGGTATTTGAATCCTTAAGTACTGATGTACAATAAATTTCATCGGTTACAATTAGTAAATGTGTACTTTGAGAATACAATACTGTTTACAGTGGAAATAACCCTGGCAACATTTTATTTACACATTAAAGTTTATAGCTGGTAAGTCATCAAACATCAGACAGTTGGTAAGTTGACGCAAGCGCTATTGATGGAAGAACACATTGGCATCGGTTTTCAAACTGAGAAAATATCAAACCAGAGATCATTAAACTAGGTCAATTTCACATCCTAAGCTCAGTTTAAGTAAATTTTTAATGCCTCCTCAAATTTTGAGGAAACCGGGACTAGCCACGGTAGTAACCTTTACGGAGTCACCCGCAAGTGCACATAAGTGCGATATTCCACAGGAGAAAAATCATTCGCCGAATGATTTTTCTCCTGTGGAATATCGCGCCTCCTCAAATATTATTTTGTAGCTAATGAGACGGATAAAATGTCAATTACGGCAAAGCGCAAGATTGATGGTTACGAGAAAAATCCAGATCACACGAATTTCAAAACGAAGAAGAGGATTGATTGTTTTTTTTGTCTCCCACTACATCTTTAGGGCAACAATAAGGGACAAAATATAGGAACCGAGGATAACAAATGATCTGTCAGAAAAAGAAGCGATGAGATCACGAGATAGAACGAAAACTAGTGCACACCATGGACAGAGGAAAGGGGGAGAGAGCTCAAAGAGAGAAAGGAGTATTGGCCGAACATCAAGGCGGGAAAAATTGATTCCAATTAACATGGTGTGAAATCGGTCGATACGAATTTGAATAATAGTATGCGCCAAACGAAATGGTGTAACAATTCATTCTTCCGAGGCAACAAAAGAAAATAGATTGAGTACATAATACACCTATTCTCACAGCATTTTCCTCACCGAACATAATTTCTAGATTCGGCTCCATTTCGTGGCTGTCGTACAAACATTCCGGCAACATAGCCTTGCGGCAGCTCACAGTATAAATTAATTTATTTTCCCTCGCAGGAAATCAAGGGTGTTTACGAAGAGGAAGCAATAATTACGGTAGATAGGCAATCAAGACTACAGGAATCTTTATGCAGTCGCAAAACACATTAAAACAAATAATTTCCGTAACATTTGTGACGGTATATTGTAACGGTTTTATGTAATTAATCGTTAACGTGACTGTGAAAAGCTGTCATAATATTTATTGTATCGATTATGGAACTAATTGTAATGCTTTTGTTTTCTGCTGTATTGGGTCATAGCTAAGAGCGAATAAGCGTTAGTTAGTGTTTTCCAAGATTTTATTTATTACTGCAAATTGTTTTGGTTCTTAGAGTACATGCGTCCTCGAGCAAGGAATTCGTTTTCTTCTTCTTCTTAAACATTGGTGGCATACTTGCAGTGTGTAGTGCACGTTTGATAAAATCTCATCCCCGGACAGGTATTTCCAGGTTTTTGCTAAACAAATTAATAGTCATAGTTTCATTCACTTTCCTAGGGCATAGTGTGGTGCATGTTAGTGATAAGTCACCCCCTTCCACACACCCTAGAGGTGGCTAGCAAGGTATTAAGCTGATGTAGATGAATCTTATACAAAACACTATAGCACTGAATAGCAAATGAGTTAGTCATCTCCAAGCATTCCCAAACAGGACGGGACCATTTCGCCACGTGGTTCTCATTTGACTAAAGACGCCAATTACGTATCCATGGCAGCGCCTTGTTTACGCGCGCCCAAATTGACAGGATGTCCCGAGACGGTGCCCAACAAATATACAAGAGGAGAGCAGGGGAATGGGAGGGAGAGGAGAATTGAGATTTACAACGTGTCGCGCCCGAACCAGCGTCCATTCATTTGTCCTAATTAACGACGGCCATTTGAAATTTAAGCCTCACATGAATAATAAAGAGTGCCAACAGCTCCACATAAAAATCAACACTTGAGGGGACATTAAAAAAAACATTTTCGTCTCACAAGGAGCAATTCTAACATACTTATCATTACATCACACGAATTCTTGAACATTCACCCCCGTAACTTTCGCGATGCACCCTTTCCTCTCATATCCCTCCGTTCTCGGCATGGAAAAATCGACAAATCATGTTCTTCTCATATATCGATGGCTAGTAGCATAATCATTGTACCTATATCCATATTTTTGCCCAAATGAGGCATTGGTATTAATGTAGGCAGAACTAATGAAAATTAGCTTTAAAGTGTTATTTTTGTCTAATAAAATAGTATACAATGCATCAATTTATGGGACTATTGAGCATTTAGGAGTCTTTGGAAAGTTTTACTCCAAGTTCGAAGTCTCCTTTTTGCGTTTTCCAAAAGTTTACAAAAGTGGAAGGACATAAAATGATTGTGCTTTTAGCCATCGATGTGTCCATTATTGTAGGATCCGACCCACATTCTTTCATCACCCACACCCAACCCTTCACATGCACTGTGACATTAAACACACTCCTCAAGGAAATGCCGAGGATACCGGGAAAAACAAACACCGCCACTGCAGATTCAGAACGGGCGCCCGATTCTCATTTTTCTCCCTTCTCCTAACACAGCACCTCTCTCTACCGAGAGATTTTTCCCACACGGCTCTCACCTAAATCCCTCTCCCCTGTTTCCATTACTACAGTTAGGCCTGACGCTGGAAACATTTGGTTATGGGAACGCTGGTTAGAGCCAACTGTGGTTGAACTTCTAAACACGGTTGGCTGACCCTAGTTAGCCGGTAACGTGGGTCAGAAATCGTAATGGGGACGCTATCGAGCGTTCCACAATTGGATGACAGAATGGGCTCTTCTTTAGATAGGTTTCCCGTGTGAATTTCAGTAAGACCGGAGGTGCAATGTTGCCAATAGCAGCGGGAAAATGAACATAGTGATATGCAGTATACTAACAGCAAATCTAGGGGTTTTCCAATATGCAAATATTATTCGGTAACTTGAACTTGAACGCGGTATTGGAAATGGTTGTCTACGTGACCTAGAGGTAAGCAATCGGAGTTGAAGTTTGGCTATAGCGTTCTCCATACGGCCCATACTGTCAACTAAATGTGGAACGCTCAATAGTTCTGCATGTATCAACAAGTGACGAACGTATTCCACACGTGGACTGTGCTGAGATTCCGCTACGGAAGTTTCGAATGGAAAGTTACACAATCCCGCAGGCCCCACATTAGGTCGTTAGTTACGTGGGTCACTCACTACTCCCCTCCTGGAACGCAGGCCGGTTACCCAGCATTCTCTAACCTCCGTCAGAAAGATCGTAGTGGAAACGGGGCAGTACCCTCTTCTCATCCCTTTGTGGTGGAGGGGGCGAAAATGGACCGTGCGACATGGACTGCTCGCATCGTAAAAAAGAGCACGCGAAAATATTTATTAAAAAAAAAACAAAGCAGGAGCGGTTCGCGCCCCCCCCCCCCCCCAATCCCCCCTCTCCTCTTCTATATAGTCGACTGGCCGGGTAAGCCTGGAGATCCCCGTCTGCAATGCGGAGGAGAGTCTGGGAGGAGAAGAGGGGTGTGAGAGAGAAATTCTTTAAGAAGAAGAAGAGAGGGGCGGATAGGGGTTGAAAGTGAACGTGCGGGGGAGGAGGACGGTGGCGCTGGTGGCGTGGCGTTGGGTGGAAATATCTTCCAGACGTGAGCGCGCGATATCCGGCTGGGAGATCCTGTAACACTGACCGAAGGAAAAGCCGTTGTGCGGCAGAACGGTCTGGAACGTTTCGAGCAACATCAAGTCTCCTAAGAATTGTGTGTGTACAACATGTGTGTGTGCGTACAACGCTTGAAAATGGGACTAATGTCTACATCTAGATAATAGCGCAGTTGCAATATACTGATTTGGTTTAGAAAGAAATGGACAGTATAGGAAATGCGAAACTTGGTGGTACTCACCAGTGGAGGATTAGAGGACACTGACCTTACACCAAACGTTGATGAGAGGGCAAGATTATCAAAGAAATAAATAAAGTTGTCTTCGGGCAGATGTGGCGGAATTGATCCATTAGAATGAAATTACTTAGCAGTTTTCCACTTTTTTATATTAGATAATGGTTTATGCGACCGGTTTCGATGTATTACATGATTATCAAGCACGGTTATTATACCAAACAAAAATCATTTATTTATAATAACCGTGATTCACAATTATGTAATACATCGAAACCGGTCGCATAAACCAATATCTAATACAAAAAAGTGGAAAACTGCTAAGTAATTTCATTCTAAGATTATCGAAGGATTTTGGCTCGATCCTCTTGAAAAAGGCTTGGCCGCTTCATCCCACATCTCATGAATGCTTTAATCTCCTTCGCGTTATGCTCTTCACAAGCGAGAGCCACCAAGTTTCGCTACAACTATCAACAATTTTTTTCACGCTCGTATTATTTAAACTAAGGTCACCGTCCTGGATTCTTCGGTCACGTGATTCCCCTACCCAAACGGCATTGGGCGTGTTTTCTGATTGGCTGCATTTCTAATCAGTCAACTGCGCTATTATCTTGTACCGGGTATACATACTACCACACGAGCCGCCGCAGGGGCGTATGGCAAGGGGTGTTGGGACACCAGCCATGTAAAGAGGAAAGAATAAGGAAAAAAAGGGGGATAGGGCAAAGGTGAATCCCATATTTCCTGTGCCAGTGTCGCCCTCTGCTTTTGCTATAGTCACTAATGGATCGCGGAAAGAAGGAATTTTCGTACCTTTCATTTCGAAATCATATCTCTCTTATTTTATCGCTTTCATCAGTTCTAGAGATGTAGCGCGGGGTCAAAGTAATATCCTCCGTCCAATACTGGAACTCGCCAGGTCTGAATTTTTCGAGTAATCTAAGCGTAGAGTGTACCACCCAAGGCCGAGGATGGAATAAATTAAGAAAATTGTGAGGGACATTTAAATGAAGATCTGTGAAAAAATGAAACTGTCAGCTGAGAGATAATTGGAGTGGGGAGACCAATGCTGATGCTGATGAAGGATATTCGAGAATAATAATGGCCAAATAGCGTGAGTAATAACTCGGAAGTAGGAAGATCTCTAGCCGCGACACTAACCCGATCTCCGCAATATCATGTTCATTTCGAGGGAATGCTGACATTTATATCTTTCAAATCTTTTAAGCTCCTAAACCGTGACTAAATCAAAGAAGCACATAGATTTTTGATCATCCGACCATTACAACTTGGGTTTGAATCGGCTAGCTGAGTTTTTGGGAAGGAGACTGGGGAACTGAAATCACTGGAGCTAATAAGAATGTGTTCGTTCGTAGGCCCATTTGAGTTTTAAAGAGAGTGTGGAGCAAACCTGGGTGAAGTCAGAACTGAGCGTGGGGAGGAAGGGGGAAGCGTTTTAGCGTCTCCCTCCCTTTCCAAAAATTTTTTTCGAACTTCAAAACATTCCTTGCAAAAATGCTGAAATTCGTAATTTTCAACTCAGAATTGACGTTTTCCGTTTAATTTTTCGTGTCGTATCAAATGAGGGTGCCCTCTGCACCCCATTTTTTATACACTTTGGTGTACTTCGTAACATATTAAGGGGGGGGGGCAATGTACACTTCTCTTGACGTCCGCTATGATGAGGCCGTAGTTACCGCCCAATACTTTCAGTGGCGTAGCCAGGTTTTGGGTCTAGGGGGCGCAGAAAATGTTAAGGGGGCGCCGACTCATAAATTAACCAGTTTACTTAACTTTAACAATTTTGGTGATGAAATAGGTGGATGGTTTTGTACAAAATATGACAATTGACAACGTATTATACAGATATATTTGTACGTATTTGGGACTTAAGAGTGGAAAAATTCACAGACTTAGGGGCGCCAGAACACGGGGCGGGGGGCATTCGCCCCCCCCCCCTGCCCCCCCCCCTCGCCACGCTACTGAATACATTCCAATTGTTCATGGCAGAACCCCTTGAGATAAAA
Organism: Pyrrhosoma nymphula; assembly: GCA_963573305.1. Classification (NCBI taxonomy): domain Eukaryota; kingdom Metazoa; phylum Arthropoda; class Insecta; order Odonata; family Coenagrionidae; genus Pyrrhosoma; species Pyrrhosoma nymphula. The sequence goes on along the minus strand of OY754331.1, from coordinate 120,342,567 downwards.
ATGGTAGGAGACAACACCTTACAAAAAGTATGTTTTTCCAAAACCACTCTCGACGCACTGTGGTCGACTCACCGAATGGTTTCTCTTATCCACCCGAATTCATTTCGCTTTCCTTTCCGCACTACTGTCCCGTCAGTCCGTTCGTATGCAGGCTGTTGTTTCGCGAAGCGTGACAATTCCCATCGATTCTGGGGGGTGTCGGGGGAAATTTGGCGAAGCATGGCGTTGGGACGAAAATGTATTCATGGAAAGCATGGGACGATGACTCATGACTTATCCACCTTGTTCCCAACCCTCAGGGCACACACCGTCTACCTCTTGCCTATTAAGCTTTATCCTTCTCATCAGTTAATTTATATACCTACCATCCTTATTTTTTGGACAATTTTCGCAGGACTGATGAGGTCTAGAGAAATTTTGGACTACTAAGGCTTAACGAAGAAATCCACGTTTAAATGAAGAAATCATTCACTGTGCTCGTTTTCGCACAATTATTTTATTCGCGAGGTCTCATGGTTAAGACATAATTACCAAGAAATGCTTATCAATTAGCAAAATTATCTTGTATGATGTGAATACTACCCTGAGAAACGGTTAAAAAATAGGAAATTCTCGCAGAACTAAAGAGAAATAAGGTATTTCTAGATTACTCAAGCCTACCTATGCGGAAGTGATCCATGTTCAAGCACAAAAATCCTACTTAGTGTCCGCTTTCGCGGAACACAGTCATTTTGTTAGCTTTGTTTCTAGGTTAGCACGTAATTATTAAAGACATTCTTATCAAATGCAGGAAAAAAATTATCTTGTAAGATGTGAATTATTCCCTGAGAAACGGAAAGTAATTGGTTGAAAACTACCGAAAATAAAAAGAATGGGGGGTAGTATTCCAAGTTCACGTGAAGAAGTCCTGCTTTGTGTCCATGTTGGCGAAATATTTAGTCATTTTAGTAGCCATATTTCCAAGTAAACACCTCAGTATCAAGATATTCTCGTCAATTAGCAAAATTACCTTGAAGGATGCGAAGTCTGCCGTGAGAAACGGCGAAGAATGGGTTGATGATATGTTGCAAAGAAAACACTTTCTTCCAGGCCAGAAATGGAACCACGAACGATGGGTCTACAGGGCAAATGAGCACGTAACCATGTAACTCATGACTCATATTCCTCATAACGGTTCTTGAGAAGTTAAATAAACCAAGAGTGTTTGTAAATACCACAAAAAATCTGAAAATATATTGACTGCTAAGTGGTCGAGACGGTGGGTAAGACGGTCCAGAGGGTCATTTCTCCGGTGAAAGTACCATACCGATTTGGTTTTTTTTTGGCAATTCAATATTTCTTCAACACGTAGCCTTTTGGCATATGACATATGCATCATAATAATTCGATTACATTTGGACAGATTTTCTTCTAAACGCGTAATAATACATTTCATATTAGTTGCTAATAAATATCAAGGTGTCACGCCGAATACAATATTCGAACAAAACATATTTTAATATAAATTCGTCTAAATGTCGAATAACGTGCCGAATACTCTAGTCACCACATGCTTTAATTAGGGAAAAAATTATAATATAATTTTTGCATCATTTCCATAACTGCCTGTCGGGTGGTTTCCAACGAATAAACAGACAGGAACACTTTAGCAAAATGTGGTCCAAAGAAGTTTTTCCTACTTAATTTCCGAAAAATTATTAAACTGAGCACTAAATGACCCACAATTACTGCTGCAGCCACTTTAAAATACTTCGAAGATATCTGAGATAAGAGGCCGTATGACAAAAAGTATTCCAATAATAATGAAAATCTGACAAAACGAAAGTGAAGAGAATGACGAGTTTGTGCTAAACAAACTACTTCCGAAAGAGCTGTAGCATTATAACATTTTGTATTCATTATTTCTACATATATTCTCTGAGATAATTTAAGGGAGTTTTTCGTCAAATTTAAAGATATTTCTCAAGGCTTACCCACACTGATCTTCAGAGACAGTGCAGTCTTTTAACTGTTCAAGATTCTAACTGGTAAGCATTACTCCATTTCAACGTAGCTGCAATGAATATCCCCCGAAGATCTCCGCAATTCACTGAATCAACAACGCGCACAATAACAATTTTGTTATGGCCTACAGCTATTTGAAAGTAATCTAGGTTAACTTCGCCGTGTCGAATCTTAGAAGCACATAGATAAACACACTTCCATCCAGGGACTTACAGCTATGAAACATCTCCCCAGGTGACCTACTTTTGAAAAATGGAAAATTCATTATTAATGTCATTTTGAAAAACGAATGCAGTAACGGACTACAACGTCTCAGTCATGCATCGCTGCCGCGAGTTAAACTCTTGAGTGCAAATAATGTTTCCGCTCTTTCGTTGAAGATCTCCAAAATGGTTAACACGAGAATATCCGAGACAGTATCTCCCGTTTAATCACCCGCTTAGGAGCTCAAGGATGTGAGAAATTGGCATAGAAGGTTTCAAGAATCGATCAAGAATGGGTCACGCGTTTTGAAGTGAAAGGGGTAAGGGTTCTTATTCCAGTCCAGACAGACAAATTTTAACAGTAAATTTCTTACAATCATCCATTCTATCCGGGCGACTCCGCTCACACGAGAAGGATATTTATTTACGAGGGATGCATTATTTATAAGGAATAGTGAATCACTTTCCTACTAAAGAGATTTAATACACTTTCCGTGAAAATGCTCATGGTACTCGAACAATTCTTAGATAAAAATTATCTCGAAGAGGTTTTGCGTTGGGACTTCTTACATCAAAGTAAGTATAATCCGATCGTAATTTTAAACTAAATTGTTCCTCAATAATGAATAATATTATCGGATGCTAAGACGGAAACTGTGACGGTCAGTCCTGGTAAAGTCCCACAGTAAAATAAATCTGTACAAAGTGTTTAATCCATGAACACACGTGATTAAAAGTTTATTCCTTCTCGTGGTCCGAGACACAAAATTCACAAATAAGGGTACTCAATGCCACTGTATGCATGCAAGCGTGGTACCCTCCTAAAAATACCTACATCCTACAGTGATTCTATGTATCCTCTATTCCTCTACATCCTACAGTGATTCCACTAGATGCATCTACAGCATTGTGTTGCATGTTCATTTACGTATCACTCTCCCAGTTGGTTGGACTATGTCCCAGTCTCCCAGTTGTCTGTCTCCCAGTCTGGTTGGACTATGTACTGTTCTCCTGACTGCTTTTCGGCCTGCGCCTAGCGGCCGGGGGAGCGTGTGAGGTTCTTATTTCTGCTGGGACGAGTGCTGCATTCCTGGTGTGGAATCACCCCGTGCCACACACCCTAATGGTGGCTTGCACGGTACTTCGTAGATGTAGATGTAAGTAGTACTCAGAAGAAGACGCCTTAATTAATTTCTTTCCGCACTCAGCGGGATATCAAGGGAACAGAGTACGAATCTCACATGAGGCGGAAGACGTTTTCAAATGTGAGTCTCACGACCCACTCTAAATGCATTCTTCGTCAACAAGTCAAAAAAAGGGTCTCATTTTATTTATTAATTTTCTCGCTTCTTATCGGTCGAGTTCATCCATTACGTCAGAGCCGATTGCGATTTTAAAAGCGACGTCGGCCGCCAGGTAGAGCCAAGAAAGCAATTGGGTAGGAAGAAAGGGGTTGGATGGGAAACGATTAAAGAATCAAAAGAGCGACCGTACGGCAGCGTGGAGGAAGCGAGATATCACGTACGCACACGGCGAAAAGACGAGACAATGAAAGAAGGTGTTCCCGCACCCCTTGAGAGAATGAATGGCATTTGTGTGAGCCGCTTGAGTACATGGGAGGGGGATGGGGCGGGGAGGGGGGGGGAGAAAGAGGGAGATTTGAGTTGGGGCGGGAGTAAACAGGACGTCTTATCCACGCGACAAAGGACCTTCCTTATTTGGGCAAAGATAGGTACGAGAAGAGTAAGCGAGACAGGCAGGGGTCTGATGAGCGCATTGACTTAGATCATATGATTAATCCTCATATTACATAAAATGTCCAATGCCAAAGTCAGTTCAGTCTGAACCAAGAGAGATCGCGCATAAAATTTAGGCTAGTTCTATCCTCCGTGACAATAGAAACGCCGCATTGGAACACGAAAGATTTCAGAGTCTAAGACAGAAAAACGGGGATCAAATTACACTCGAGTACCTATTTCAGGGTGAAAAATTATTACCGACATTTTTCCACATTATCACTGCGAATTCATAAAATAATGTATTAATTCGAAGTCACGATCGCACTGAATTTGTGCAAAAATAATTTCTCGTTTGAGAATTCTGATATAATAACTTTCATCGTAAAGGCAGACTAATTACCAATGAAAACACAGCGCTTTAGAGAGAATATCTCAGAACCCTGGCACTGTTCTCAACAGTAAAGGAATGACGATAGTTAAAACGATTTTATTCTCGGCCTTCCTGAATATCGTCGGGCATAATTAATACATTAGAGGTTTGGCGAGCTTTTGTGATGGAAAAGCCAAAAAACCTGTCCCTAACTGTACCTTAAAAACTATTCGAGATTCATGAATATATTTTTCGACAGAAAATTTGAATTTATATAGTAAAAAGCTAGAATATTGATAAAATATTGATTAAGGGACCAAACAATCAGCATAAGATAAATAAAATCCTTAAAATAATTTAAAAATATATATTTCTACCCTAGTTTTATTCTGATTTTCACATTAACTTCAGAGCCAGGTGAACGCAACCAAAGATCTGTATGTGGCATACAGCAGCATTTATGCCACCTCGTGACTCTCGTGGGCCTGAGTTCTAGTCCCGGCCGCGGCGGGGCCGGAATCTTTTCTCCGGTACCACAATCCTATTCAGACATTTCAAATCGAAACTGATGATGGTACAGTTACAGACTAATGTTCGCAGAGTGGGAGCTATTGAGATTTTTTCCGAAGAGAAGAAATCGCCTCGCTAATTAGTCAACATTTTGGCCCAAGTTCTTATTTTTTAACATGCAGCAGACAGGTATTGGAAGACAAGTGATTAGAGTACTAGCTCATCATACTACCTAGGTCCCAGGTTCGCTCCCCGGTGATGACGAATATTTTCACTCATCCGATCCAATCCAACCCATACTTGAGTGCTTAGGGGAAAGAATCTCAAGCACAGTACTAGAGCTATTAATACGTTTCGTAAAGGTTTTATGAGCTCATTTAGTGTGTTGCAGACTTGGATCACATTTCTGGATAGTTTTCAGGAAACTTTAGTTAATATATTTACCAAGTGGGCACAATATATTCGCAGGATGCAACCAAATCAATAGGCCAAGAAATGGCTTACCGTGCAATTAGAGTAAATAAGCACTGTATGTAGAATGCATGTATATTGACGGTCCCTCTCCATTGCGATGACATCTGTAGTGTAGTGGTGCATGCTTGTGAGGCTTCGCCTCGTGACAAGCATTAGCGATTTATGCTAATGCATAATTATTCATAGTTACACTAACTCTAGGGTATAGTGTAATGCATGTTGGTGATTACTCACCCCCTGCCACATACCCCTGAGGTGGCTTGCAGGGTATTTTATAGATGTAGATGTATATTGCTCGGACCGTCGGATGGGACGTAAAACCGTAGTCACTTACGTGAATTTCAGTAATAGCACAATGAAAGTCGGCGCTGAGCTCCTCCTTAGCACCCTACCTACATATCCCATCAAACATATCCCTCTGAAGGCGACACTCTCTGCATTTACGAAATGGAAATCCTTCATGATGAGGGCACCAAAAATTCTGCAATTCCACAAAATTATATATTTGAACGACAATGGCTTCAATATGGTGCATCTTCAGGCGAATAAGCATAAAATAAAAGTCCATATATATATACGATACCAAAACATCTATATTTTATGTATATTCACCAGAAGATGATGCACGGCAACGAAACAGAGGCCGTTTAAATATATAATTTTGTGGAATTGCAGTGTTTACTTTACCCTCACCAAACACATGTTTCTTCTGGTTTGTGGCGCTGTTTCGTGAGGAATAGACATGAATTGTGCCATGTATCTTCTGTACAACAGTCAAGTTGGCATAGATGAAGTGAAAATACTTATTAAATTAAAGTTGTATTACATTTCATATTTCGCTTCATTCCTCGAAACACACTGTAGGCAAACACTGACTGACATCCATCATCCCGAGGACTGGTTTGCGCATTGGCTTTAATACTGGATTTCTATTCGAGGGACCCGGGTTCGATAACTTCAAGTTCAGCATTCCGTGCATCGCACGGGATGGGTGACTTTCGTCAATAGCAGGCGCCGGGCCTCTCTTTCTCCTCCCTTCTTACACTACCTCTTAATAAAACCAATCGTACACCTCTTTCTCCCGGTCTAAAGACGTCGCGAGTGTCGGTTCGTGTGGAACTGACTTGAATTACATTTATGTGTAAGGGTGAGCAGAGAGAGAGAAACAATGAGATAGCAGAGGAAGAGAAGGAAACACCCTTTGCGAAATAAAAATAAATTAAAGAAATAACAACAGAACACCGGATGAGAAAAAAGAAACTGCTAATTGCTATTCACCTCTTTTGCTGGCAACCCCGAAGCGGTTCGAAGACCGGTTGAGGGTCCCTTTGGAGTGTCCCGCACCCATGTTGACGTCGTTGGATCCCCTGTCGAGACTCAGATCACGGGCACGGACGACAGACGTGTGTCGGCCGAAAGGGGGAAGGAAGAAGATAGGACAAGAGGTTTCTAAAGACACTGACACCACCAACACCACACGATCACGCGGGTAAAAACACAACAACCACACACAATAAAAACACAGGCACAACTTCAAAAGAAAACGCGTTCACTATTAATGTCCTAAGGACACGTTGACAGAGCTCCTGCTTAAGCCAATGACTACAAGGGATGTGTAGAATCTGATTATGAAAACAGCGACAGAGTCATCACAACAGGTAGGTGGATCATGCTGTGGCTTCACTTTTAAGGGAGATAGGGGAGACGATGAAATACCCGGAGTATTAGAACCAAGACTTAAAAAGGGTTGAGTGATTAACACGGAGACCAAATCGACTTGGGTCGATCAGGCAGTGATATTTCACTTCCACTCAAGTGATCTTCGGGAGTATGGGTTTTTTTTTGAAGGAGTACTGGTTGAAAAAATACAAAACAAAATACGGTTAACAACACACGATCGACGTCACCGCGACATCCCTCCTTTCTCCTCTCTTATCATAGAGACGGAAGTAAACAACCGACGTGCGAAAAACTCCAGGGAAAAACTCCAGGAAGCGTACTAATACACGCTTACGAAGGCGAAGAATACTTTTTCATTTGCAAAAAGTCACCAGGCGTATTCCAACAGCAATCGCACAGCCAAAATACGTCATTTAGGATCCACAAGAGGCAAATTAAGACTTGGTAGTATTAAGATTCGGGCGAATAACACGAAAAACTACACCAAACCCTTCGGATTGGCGTTGGGTGCGCAGACGGAAGACTGTTCACACCTCTCCAGCTGGTACACTGATATCAACACGAATAAAACTTCGCATGGAACAGTCGCCAGGCGTTAGCGAGCAGTACTAGCACAACCAAAATCCGTCACGTAAGGTCCAAGGTATTGAAAATTAAAAGACTTGGCAGCATTCACATATGGGTGATTAAGGCGAAAACCTTCACTAAACCCTTTCGCTTGATGATTGGCGAGCAGGCGGAATATTGTTTATTACCTCCACAGCTGGTACACTTGAACTACCACGGAAAACAGTTTACGAAAAGTAATCAACATGCTTTCTCGCATCACGACCAAAATTCCTCGGGTGGGATACAGGACAGCCTTGGCAGCATTCACATTAGGGAAGATCAGGCGCAAAGCGGCACGTAAACCCTTTCATTGACGATGGATGACCAGATGGAAGATTGTTGACTCCTCCTCTCAGATCTCCGGGGCGATGGGCTATCGGTTGATGTCATCTCCGACCGGAAGACGACACGGATGGCCCGCTATTCGAAGTGTCTCCCCGCCCGTCTTGGAAGGCGAAGGAGACGATGATGATGATGATCTTCCCCTCCTAATTTTTCTGCTTCGACCCGCGAAGGAGGAACAGGATGGAGGAAGTCGTACCTGCGCGAATCGCAATTCCGGAGACTAGACGTCGCCTAGCCCCACGATCGTCCCAGGGGGGGCAACCCGGTGTCTACCGGAACAGGACCCAGAGTCGGCGATAATCGCAATCCGGCCGCCGTCAGGGCCGACGGCGCCTCAGGACCGGGCGCCGGAGTCCAGAAGAAGGCATTCTTCGCCCGGAGATGAGTCGCAGAAATCCACCGCCCGAACCAGATTGGTGTATTCATCCGTGAATAAATTTAAAACGCACACTACACTCTCAAACCTTGGGAAAACTCTAAAGTGTTGAAGAGGTGGAACTTGCTTTGCAATTCGGAGATGATTTTCACTGAAATCACACAGATACTCTAGTAAAATAAAGGTATTTCGTGTGGTTTACCGGTCCGCCAAGTCCGTATCACTAACAAGGAAATTTGCTGGTGTTTCACGCAAAGTATATGAACTTTCCCGTAAATGTCGCGTAGTACAGGCACTTTTCCCGATGACCCGAAGACACTGACACTCAAACTTGTGTTTCCCTAAATGCACAAATGCACCCCGGTATCTCTTGAAGACATTGCACAAGAAAAAAACAAGGGGTATATCCGAGCTGCACCGGTCCTAAAAACCTTGACAATACTTGGGAATACCTCGTTTCAGGCACAGTAAATTTTCTATGCATCAATATCACAGAGTACTGGCACATTCTCCGACGACAGTACCACAATGCAACTCAAAACTCGCGTGTTTTGCGTCCAACAGGAGTGATAAATCTTCACGTTGATTCTTGTCCGGATTCTCTTCATGCAGCATTTTCATTCATATTCCCAGGCACAGCATTCTTCTAGTCAGTCACACAGAAAAATCGTAAACGATACAAGGAGGGAAACACACGACACGAAAGCAAGGCACACGAAGGTGAGAACAACAACAACGATCAAACATTCACGTGAGAAAAAATAAACCCGTCACATATTTAGTAGGGTGTGCACATGGAGTTAGAGAATGTGGAGATGAAGTTTAAAAGGGGGGGGGCAGGAGAGCACACGTGTATCTGTGCATGTGTATATAGTAATCGTTACGAGAGGCAGGCACGTTTCGGGGAGGATCGACAGTTCGTTCTCATTCGGCACGTCCTCCGCGGACGGAGCGAAGTCGCGTTGTGTGCGGGAAGCCAAGGCTGCTTCGAGGCGAGACCGGCGAAGGGCTACCGAGCATTGGGGCGGTTTGAGGGGGAGGGGAAGGTTGCAGAGGGGTGAGAAGGGGTTGGAGGGGCGGCAGGGAGGGAAAGGGGTGGGGAGATGTGGAGGGGAAGGCGAGGAGGGGGGCGTGCCGCTCTTGACGGGGGCAGTCGATAGTACCGTCACCAACAACCGCCACGCCGCGCCGTCGAGATTCCCCAGATCTTTCCCACCCCCGGCACAAGCGAGGAGCACAAACGCACAGTGGGAGAAATTCCCAATCTAGGCGGAAAAAATATTTTTTTATATTTTAGATCACGAAATGCTTTACATCATTTTATCTGTCAATCTACATATGGAATATATCTATTTATATTGAGATACAAAATATTTGTTGATTGCAAACTTCGTTTTAACTTATAATCCATATTTTTAGGAAACTGAACGACAGGCCCAAACCTCGTTAACGTTTCACGTTAACCATACAGAGAAAAACCTGGCCTGATTCAATCTTTATGCCAGCCTAGAAATATTTTTCATTTTATTCTCTAATTTAAATCATTGGCATGAAGTTTCTAGGGAAAGTAAACTTGACATAATATTTGAGGTTCTTAAACTATTTTAAATATTTCCCATTTCGCACCGAAATCTGAGGATTCAAGTATAGCTTTTAGTTTGAATTTTCCTCTTTCATCAACGTAAGAGAATAAAACCCGATGAGTAGACCACCGAGGAGGGAATATAGAGAGAGGGCTGGTAATTATGGGATTGCGAGATATGGGTTTTCTCGAGTTTTGATGCTCATAATCGAGAGGGCAGACCGACGCTTGGGTCAGACGCTGTTATTCCCCTTTATAATACAACAAAATATGCTAATTTAACTTATTATTCCTTGATTAAACGATCGGTACACGATGGTATATAATACTATTCGATCACAATCGAACTGGCACTTGTTGGAGCTAGTTTAGACTGTGATCGAGTTGGTAAGTAATTTGCTGCCCATTAATTGAAAATACACATTCGACAGAAGTCACCAACGGCATAGTGACGGGGCAGAGACATGGCGACGGGATGGCAAGGGATTTCCACCCTAAAAAGAAGCGGAAAGCCGCCAAAATGCATCAATGAGGGGGTGCAAAAGGCGACCTCATTTAATACGACACCCCAAAGAGACGTGGCTTCGGTTATCGTGAAAGCTGGGAACTGAATTGAAAAACCATATTTCCAAGTTTTAAAATAACAATTTTTAAATTTTAAAAGGAATGTTGTAACGCCAGAAAACATTGTTTGAAGGGTGGAGGGGGGGGGGTGCCATACGCTTGCCACCCCCTCCCCAAATCTGCAACGTCGTTACGCCGCTGGTAGTCACAATCAAGTATGTCTTCTCCTTCAATCTCCACACTTCAAACTTCAATCTCCCGGAATTTCCTATCATTGGAGCGTACTTCTCCCTCAGTCAACTCTACACCATTTGGCAACCGTTGATACAAATACCGTCTTTTTAAGTGGAGCACTTCTTATGAATGGGGAGGTAATCTCGTGAAAGCCTACCGTCACGCGACTCCCAACTCCCGGACGGCTACCCGACTGCTGAGTCGTTGCGTGGTTACGTGTATACAAGTGTTTCGAATTAATGCACAGTGCTATCATTAGAGATATTAAGTGTAATTTCACATGAATATTTTAAGTCTATATGAATTTCATGTAAGTATCATCAATGTCACTTTCACATTAATATTTTCTGAAATATTAAGTCTATTATTTATGTTTATTTATATACAATACAGTGTATCCCCCACTGCCAGTCATATCTCCAATCAGCGCTCCACTTCTGTCGACCGTACCGCAACGGCCACACCATTTTTCCCCACAGGGAAGCGCTGACGGACGATATTTTTCGCCTAGCGACATCGACAGTCGGCGTCCAATTCTTGCTGTTCGCACATTACATTCGGCTCGACACACAAATTCAACGGGAAGCTTTTGCAATGTGGTCACGGATAAGGATGAACTGGCCGCTGGTTACCCTCCCCCCCCCTTACCCAACCCCTTACGGTAGACCCTTGACCGTCCACCCCGGCGCCGAATAACTCCACCGTCAGAAAGGGGGCGTGGTTGAATTCCTTTCTCCGCAGCAGCAACAGAGGACTCAAGACGGCAGGCGAGAGGAGATTCGCGTTCTGCCCCTCAACAAGTAAGTGGGCCCTCTTTCTTTTGTCTGGAACGACGGGAAAATATCCATTCAAAAAGGGTTGTCCTCAAGCAACGCACGGGACTTTGCGGGGAGGACGGCAGAACCGCATCATTACCTTTCACTCACAAGGGAGAAGAGGTGACTTACAGGAGGGGTCTTACACAAGTTTCATCACTCATTATCTTCACTACTCCATTTAAAAAGCGGGAGGCTAAATAAACTACGTTTTCATCAAGCCTAAACTCGACAGAAAATTTACTGTAGTCGCACTGAACTTATTTGATCCAGATACCACTGGAAGATAAATAAATCCTAAGAACTCAACTCGGATTCCCATAACTACCTAACCTGTTTCAAGACGCATACACTATTTTTCAAATGGCGAAGAAGTGTGGGATACCAAAAACGTCTTTTTTAAGCACTAATTACAGAATTGCAATTAATATTAAAACTAAAGGCATCAGTAATGACAAAGGGTTAGTAGTATAACCGAAATAAACACGTGTGGAATACTAAAATGTTTTTCGCCAGAACACTTAAACTACAGTCTTATTTTCGGGTAGAAAAAAGATCCGAACATTATTATATTATACTGTGGGAGAAATGAAGGGTACTATAGCCTGGCCTTGAGGGAAAGATTACGAAAAAATTGCGTCACAAAAAGGTCCAATAGACAAGAGGCATGTACACTGTAGTATTCCATTAAAATACCTATTTTATGCTTCTTGCCTCTCATGCACCTCCTATTTCTCCTATCTAGCCCTCGTCTCTTTAAAAGCGAACTCCATCATTCCATAGAGCTAACAACCTTTGATAACTTCGCCACGGTGGTTCTGTACGTCTCCTTTTAAATGATTTTCAGGGAAAAAATACCTTGGCGTAATGGTTCAAGTCGACCTGATCCCCAATTTTCGTGTAGCTCGCTCGCAGAAAGAAAGCAACGTCAAAGAATTTGAATATGAAGTTCTTCAGGAGAGAAACTTGATGAGTATAAATGGGGATTGCGAAGCTCCCTGGAGTGCTGTGTAGGTAATTATTATGCCTTTTTATGCAGTCAAATTTCCCATGCCAAGGCCAGCTCATGGCCAGGAAAACAAATCTATTTATTTAGGCAAGTTACATCTACTGTGACACTCCGAAATACAAGATTTTAAGACGAAGGATTCTTGTTAGAAAAACAACGAACATGTATAATTTTGAGTGGAAAATAATGACTAACGTTTTTGCAAGAACAAGATATTTATTCGCAGTCATGTTCGGACTGAATTTTACCAAAAATATCGTTGTTCATTTCAAATACAGAAATAATATATTTCATAGTAAAATCAGACTAATTATACATGATAACACAGCCCTTAAAAGTGGAGATCTATGAACCACGATACTATGTCCTCATCATTAAAGGAATGCCGATGGTAAATATATTTTTTTTCTAGTCCTTCAATATCGTGGGTCATAATCAATATCAATTAATCTAAGACAATTTTGACTAGACAGATTATCGTCCCAAGATTAAATAAACCACAAACCCCCACTAATTTCAAGAGCATCCGGCAATAATGCTGGAATTAACACCATTAAATCAACGCTTGAACTCCGTGAAGGACGCACTTATTGCGTTGTAATACTCCATTGCTGGCTATTATCATCATTGGTTGGCACAGGTTAGATAATGATTTTAGCAGATCTCCGAGCTATCTTGCTCTTAGCCAACGTCTACATTCCTTCGCAGCTCCATCTATTAGCGCCTTTCATAACTTGTTTCTCGCAACTCTCTCCTCAGTCATTTGCTGTTGTTCCTTTCATTACCTTCTTGGTCTTTTTCAAAACATAATGCCTCAGAATGTGCAAAATAATTGTCTTTTCCTGCCAAACTGTATCTCGTAGTAGAATTCTCGGCTGAGTAACTCTTGAAATGGCTTTAATAAATTACATGTTCATTTATTCTATTCCATTGGGTCTCCGTTTAATTTTCCCCATTCTTCACCAACACAACAATTTAATAATTCATAAATCTTTGTCTCCCTGTAGCATCAAGATTTCACGCGAATTTTCCCTGGATCTCGTACATTACTGTGACTTAAGTTCGTCGTTTGATTATAAATATCGCCATCGATAGCAGAAAAAATGTGCTAGTCTCCATAAAAAATTCACGGTCTTGGTCAATATACCTATCCTTGGTTTTTATTTAAACCTAATGCCTCAGGATGGACCTAATAGTTGTCTAATTCTGCCAATCGATGTCTCTGATAGACCTCTTAAATCAGTAGATCTAAATAGTCATTATTAACAACCTTTTCATTAACCGTTTAATAACGTTGTCACAGGACTGATGCAGTGAAACTTACACTTGGATGACCAAAGAATAAATATTTGCAATTTAACTCGGATAAATGTTTTATGCGACCGATTACGATGTTTTTTTACATAATTGCAGACTTGACGATGACGTAAAACATCGAGACCGGTCGCATTAAACATATAAACATCCGTGGAAAGTCGTAAAGAGTTATTCTTTTGTTATACATTGACCCTTTCGGCACTATCTTTTTTCAGAGTAACCTCTCAGTATTTCCGAGGGGATCATACAAATAAAACGTGAACATTCAGGATATAGCCATTTATTATGTTGTAAATTTGGAAAACATCATTCTGTTGTTCACTTTTACCGTTTTAATTTGATAATCGTAAGCAATATTCTACTTTTGTCCGTCACAGTAACAACAAAAACAAATGTTAATTACACCAGTCTGCATTTTTAAAATTTTTGTCAGGTGATTTATTAAAAATAGGTGTTCTTGAATCAATTTTTTATGCTGATTACAAAAATGACTTCCAATTTTTTCTATCACGTCAGGATTTTACACAAAATAAGAATTATGGTTTCAAGATTTTAACAACAGTAAGTACAGTTATATTAACATTACTTTACGCAAAGACAATTTTTGTAACAAAAATGAATTCAGGATGAATAACACTTTCAAGGTCACACAATATTAGCAGTGGTTGTACCAACCTAATTGTAAGACTTATTAGCTTGTGCCAACCTAGACTCATTAGCTTGTATTAAGAAATACCCCTCGCACAATAATTACCAACTGACACATAAAATGCACTTATCAATAAATCTTAAAGTTAAATTGGATCTTTTCTGAAAAAAATGTACATAATAGAAGAAAACTAAGAACAATTCTGAAATCAGCATATCAGAGTTAGCTATTATAACTTACTACTTTTCAGTCATCTGACATCATGCAAACTAGTGTTATTTATGAATGTATCATTAATGCCCCACGCAAGAGTCAATTTATCACTCAATGGTAATAAGAGGGTTGATTATATATTTGTTTGTCCCAATTAATTCTTCGTCAAGGCAAAATTTACATCAGTCATATGTTAGTATCCAAGAAGCTGCAAGATTTTAAGTAAATTACCCCTGGAACTCGTACATTTATTTCTGTGGCTAAAGTTTGATTCCTGTCTCCATCGATGGCTAAAAAGAGAGAGAACTATAAAAAAAAACTCGACCTAATTTTTCACGCTTAATGATCGCCATTGTATTTTCTTCGGGAAGAAGCTTTTAAAACTTTCACAGAAATATGCTCCAGTGAACTCCAGTTCTATGACTTCCCCAAGCTCCTCCGCCCTCTTCCGAAACGATGGGATTAATATTTCTCGTTATGACCCTCTGCAAACTGCGGAAGCGCTGAGGAATAAATACTTCACCGGGGCGAGTATGAGTGGCGTTTAAATTTTAAAAACGACGCCCGTAGCCAACGCTCGCGAAAACGAACAGAGTGGGGCTTTGGCACCCTTTTTCTTTTGTACTTTCCCCATGCGGCAGAATAGTTCTTCATCGATATTTCCGCGATTTTGTTTTTGATTCACCCAATGCTTTCAAAGCGATCAATTCCTCGTGCGACTCGGAGAAGACCATAAGATGCAGTCCTCGATTACATTGTCTTAAATTATTCTCATTAAAAAATATTTATTTTTATTGATAGAAGTTATATACCAAGAAAAAAGGGTATTCCCATTAAGAAGAACGAGTAAGAGTGAGTCAGAGAATGAGGGAATACGGGCTAAAGAGAAAAAGAAAGAGAAAATGTGAAGGAAATTGTGTACGCCCAACCCACTGATGGCTTCCATGAATATAAATAGAATAAAAAGAAGTAGTTATTATTCGCCCACTTCGGTCGGTTCGGTCGTTAAGTTTACAACAGTAAAAATCGTCAGAATTCGCCAAAAACGTCGAGCTCTCCTCAAAAAGTTTTTCGCATCACGTCAGCCAATTAAAAAAATTCGAGTTGAAAGCACAAATTTGTCCGACTGCTAATGATTAACGGAATAGCAATTTATTCTGAGCATGACTTCCTCACCCCAAGACAAGTGATACGAGTATTTCCTGGGGAGGACTACCGTTTGCTACTGGTGGAATGATTTAACTACCGTTAAATCATTCCACCAGTTCCACTTAAAAGTATTTTCTTTATCTATCAGTGCGTTTTAGATCTTCACTATTGCAGAATACTTTTTTAGAAGAAATGAATTCTCCTTATCGTCATTCCAGCGTACAATGCTTACGCTGCCACTATATTTTAAATTGACTGGCAAACTGACGAGTCAGGAAGCAGCTAATTCAACAATCGAGTTTGATTCCCGGTCCGGACGTTAGATCAGATAAAAATATAGGGTTAAGAGAGTTTAAACGATATCCTTGTCCAATCGATGATAGCAGAAACAAAGAAATGTTGTAGGAGGGGTATCCGTGTTCTAACTCGAACGAAATATCGTATATTTCCTCGGAAAATCAAGACAAAATATGTGTATATATGACTAGAGCCATTTCCTTTAACTAATTACTATTCTAAATATACAGCAACAAACTACTCAGCAAGCCGCCGCAAGGGCGAGTTGCAGGGGTTTTTAGGACACCATCCATTGTGAAGCTGGACTACGTAGTTGTCCATGACGTCCCCGCGGAGAGGAGGACTACACGAACTCATGAGTCCACTCCAGACGAGGGCATCAAAACTACAAACGCAAAGAAAACCAACCATTCCTTCAGGAAACCCATTTCGAAAGGAGAGTACACTTCCCTGACAGACTTCAAGTTGGCTTTCGGGCTTTCCCGGAGAAGATGTTTCTCAGGGATTTCTCGAGTTTCACATTGAGTACTACGGTCCATGTAGGCCGACGATTCGATACTCGACTCGAGTATCGAAACGTCGGCCAACATGGACCATATTACTTGGTTTAAAACCCGAGAAATCCCTGAGATTCAAGCTGGCTATTCGCGACTCCGTCGTTTGCGGGGGAGTGATCACATATTTTTGGTAGTTGTAGAATGATGATTTATTTTTTGTAACTCATGCCTAACGTAAAATGGAAAAAAGCATGAATAATAACAAGAAGACACGTGGCTACCAACGGGGATTGTTGGGCTGTTTGAAGGAGAATAAAATGGACCGCCATGTTGAAAGCGACACGTTTTTTGTGAGCGTATTACCCGACACCACAATGTAAAGGGGAGGGAATAGAATTAAGGAATTGGAAGAGGGAGATGATAAAAGTGAACTGCATGCTAACGGAGTGTTATAGCATCACGCTCAATTCTTGTTATAATCACTAGTGTTACCTGAGAAGAAGTAAATTTTGTGCCTAGTATTTGTTCAGCAGTGCATTTTGTCACTTCTATCAGTCTGAGTTATAGCGCTGGATTAAAATAATATCCTCCGAGTAGTCCTAAAACTCAGATGGTCTTAATTAAAAATAAATTAGCCTAACGCGTATCATACGAGTCTCTAGAGACTTCCAGCCAAGTCTTTCTCAAGAGAAAAAGATAAGGGAATCACTGGCATAATTAACAGGACAGAAAACAGGCAAAGGATATGAATTTACAAAAATCATTTTCACGAAATTTTTCATCACAAGACGAAATCGCAAAAGAGGATCTTCAGATTTACTTCACTCGGGCGGTAGTGTTTGGGCTCCCAAGAATAGGGAACCATGGTCATGCGACGCAGCTTCACGCTTTTATTTATCAAAGCCTCATTCATTATGGGCTCGTTTTAAAGTCTCATTGTTGTTAACTTTCCATCCCCTCGCAGATACGACTCGAGAGCGAAAAAAAAGAAAGTCTCGCTCCTTGCATCCTCACGTATTCGCAAACTGACAAACATTTCTCCAACGCCTCCCGACCTCTTCGCTTCACACATTTCCAACGCTAAACATAAGAAAATCCTCCTCCTTCACCTGCCGCAGCACAGCACACGACGCGACGCGTCGGTTCCGTGACTCCGCGTCCTCGATAACTAACTACTTGAAGACGCTCTCGCATCCCTCCGGGCGAGACGAGACAGGTCCCTCCCGAAAACCTTGAGTTTATTGTTTCAATCAAGCTCTATCCCAGACGCGCGCTGGATTAAACTGATTACTGAGCAACATTAGGATGAATTCACATCGCACTTTCGAGGGCGTGAATGATTTGCAGACACAAATCTATGAACGAAAAAAACTAAAATACCAGTGGTTGGTTCCTTAAATATTTTTACTATACATTCATTTAGATTCTCATTCTCTCGACCTTGGCCTTCAAGGGACCACGTAAAAAAACCCAATAAAATCATTTTCGTTTTTTATTTCCCACTTATTCTTTTACTTTCCAATAACATTTCATCCTTTCGCTTTGAATTCTCCTCTTCTCTTCCGACCAGGTGTAATTTCATTATTCTCCTTCTTCTGGAAACCCTAGAAGTTCCCTATCAATTTTCTAAATTTAGTTTTATCCTGCATTACGTCTTCCGTCACCCCCATCTCCTCCATGTCTTTCTTTATCCTTTATACCCACTGGTCGTCATTCTTATTTTTATAAACATGAATGATAAATTAATTAGAAAGTATATAGGCATACATTATAAATTATATAGTAATTTATAATTAGTACACAAGTAAAGGAGGCTAGGGCCAGAATATTCTAATTGTAAGCAACAGTCACACCGATACTGACCTGTGTGGCAAAGACAAGACCGGAGACAAAACTAAAAGACTGTTAAGAAGAGAAGGGCAACGAATGGGTAGACAGGTGGAAGCAGGAAATGAACGGTCACATTGAATGGAAGGCGGAAGATAAGTTAAGTATGCCTCCAAGATAAGCTTCCAAGTGGAATAAGAAGTATGGTTGGACCAAGGACAAGATGGTGGGACAATGCAATGGAATGCAATAATCTGAGCATGTACTGAAGGAAACAGGCGCAAGCTTTGGGAGACAGTGGGAATAAGAAGAAGATATTAATTTGTTGGTAGGACAGGAAACTGGCTATCACTGATCTATCTCAAACATAAACATTTAGTGGATAGCTGATCACTGATAAACAATAAAAATTACGCAAGACAGTCTAAAGTGCAAAAATATGAAGCACCTTGGATCGATAAAGTACCTTTTTGCTCCAAGGTTTAATTACCTACACCAAAATTTTATTTAATACGGCACCTAAATGAAGTCATTCAATGTTTTTCCGACAACCATAGCGCAAAAAATCCCCTAAAAGCGTTAGGCTAAAAAATTTAAATATTTTTTGGGTCAACTGAGGTACTTAAGGAACAGTTATGTATAAAACGCTTCCTCAAAATTCTATAACTCGGTATTCCCATAACAACTGCGCTGAATTAAATGCTTTTCTCACCGAAGAAATAGTTTATAATAATGGGGTAAAAATCCCCATTTACTTGTTTTTCGCGCCTCTTACTGAATTCAATGAGACGCTGGGTCCATGACCTCCATTCTAAGTCTCAGCTCATCATGAAGCCCTCAAATATAGATATATTAAATTATAACAGACACAAAAATTATTTTTGATAAAACAACAATCAATTGCTCATTTCCAAAGTTTGTATCCAAATGGCTTCGAATTAAATACTTCTATTTTATACTTCATCCACTCCCAATTCCCGTACTCATCGACGCAAAAGAACCTTTTTATCCCGTCGGTATACGTGCTATTTTCAATCTCAAGTGTCCCCTTTTCATTACGATCAGGACACGAGAAAAGGTTTCCTTCCGCACGATCACCCAGCTCCGAAAGAAGTGATAGAAATGACAAATGAATTCCTCGTGCAGTTAAATCCTTGGGGAAAGGTCGAAGACGACACGACTGGAGCCAGGTGTTATCTTTACTAAGCAAGCGATTCTCTAAGCAAGTCGAATCGAAATGATTTATCGAAATCAGAAACGAGCCACGTGGGTCTGCTCCATCGATTTAAGAGGAGGTGACAAATGAAGGCTTAGGGAACTATAGCACAAGGTAAATTTGAATCCATTAAAATGCGCATTCCGCCATATTGCATGGATAAATCACGCATTCAATACGCCGATAACAGATAAGTGTGTAAAAGAATCGTCACGGTACCATACCGATCAGGATAATATCTAAACGTGCGTGAAATTTTATGAGTAAAACACTTAAAATTCTCAAAAAAACTACCGTTTTTATAACGGAAGTAGAAAACAATGGCATGATTGTTGCGTATTTCGACTGGATGTTTTTCATCCAGACTAAATTATGCACTTTGTTTTTTTCTACAGTTTTAATTTAGCGGTACAACACGTTTCGCCGATCTACGGCATCATCAGGTACAATTTTTAAGATTGTTTGTTTATTGACCGTTGTTAAGTTGTCGTTAAACGCGTTGTACCGCTAATTAAAACTTTATAAAAATACACAAGTGTATAATTTAGTATTGATACTAATAATTTCTACAAAGTAAAGCCTAAAACCATAGAGTGTACGGTTGTTTTTTTCACAAAATCAGGCTAAAGTTTCGTATGCCAATAAGCCAAGTATTTCAGTCAAACTCATAACCAAAGCTGCACGTCCCATTTTAAAAATGGCTTCTGCGAGAGTGTAAAAAAGCTATCGAAGGAATTGTTTCTTTCCAGCCAAAAAAAAGACTGAGAAGCTATTAAAAGGCCAATGAAAACGAAACCGTATCGCATTTATGGGGAAATTTTCCATCGGCCGACCTTTTAACATAATTAAACTTTCTTTCCAGTCAACTTTATTGCGGTTCTCAGGTTGAATTAAATATTTTACTACCAATATCTTGAACCGTGGGATTTGTGTCAGAAGCCAGGGAAAGAAAAGAAATCTCAAAAAGGGGATATAAGACGAAAGAAAAAGTTTGATGGCACAAACAGGAAGAATGATGATAATTGAGAACGGAGAAGGAAGAGAATAATCCAAATCTTAGATTGTGAATTACCACCTAAGAATAGGAAGTACAGATCAACTCAATCTTAAGACTGGAAAGATTGATGATACAATGGGAGTTTAATATTTAACACGACGCTCTGTACAACCTTTTCAAGTTCAATCCGCAATCAAAACGCTTATAGAACAAAAACATTTTCTTATCCTGGGATTAAAATTTCGCTAAGCCATTCGCCAATCAAAATATTTAACGGCTGTTCTAAGAGTATGAGTCTACATTCTTCAAGCGATCTTTCCCGAAGCATTCTCTGCGTCTTCTCTAGGCAACTTCATACCTCGTCCATTATGTACTACTTCTAGAGGGTGATCAGTTGCTAGGTTATTTGGGGTAGGCGACTGAAAACTGAGATCATTTGCAACATTAGGGAAGGAGGTATGTTGGCAAGGGAAGGATGGCTAAGGTAATGGATGTAGGATTGAGAGAAACCCATATTCCAAGGGGTCCACAGTTTAACGTCCCAGCCGAAGGACGGAGTACAGTACTTAAAAGCGCTTCCCTCAAAGCAGCAAAGTAGAGCTTCACCGAAAGATCTCTGCCATCGGGTTCAAACCAGGACCCTTCGGAATTCGAAGCCAGTACTATACCAACCACTCCAACCGCATCATCGTGCAATTCCAGTAGGAATAGTATTTGGTGCATGGTGCTCCGACAGCAGATGCCATTAAGTACCTAGCAATATTTTCTACAGCACTGACATTCTCCTCATAAATTTTAAACGGTTGGAACCTTGAGTGCGTTGTCTTAGAAGATTTAAATAAATTAGCACGACTGGCTTTAAAAGCTTATTTTAGAGATTTAATTCGTGAATAAATCGCTTAATGCGACCCATGCAACTCAACGAGAGTGGTAGGGTATTTTTGGTGATATCATTTTAATCATAGAGCTTACTGCACGCCTCCCGTCTTTGGATGAGAATGGTCTTATTCGAAGAAGACCGAAACTGTAACGCTTCGGAGGCGTAATTAAAAGAATGAGGAGTAGTCCATAACTGGAAATACCCCAGAAAATGGGGGGAGTGCTAAATAATTAGGTCAATCAACGAAATATATGTATGGCTTCATTATCTTTTAAACGCGAAAAAAACGAAGAATGCAATGCCTAAAGAGATCGAATAATGGAATGACTCAGACGCAGGACGTGAAGTAGTTCCCAAGGAAACTCATCTCCTCCCCAAGACGCACCAATTCGCCTCGACGGTCGCACGTACACCACCCATAAAATGCGTGCAATGATGCAGTCGCCAGGGCAACGAGGGGATGCGAGGGGGGTCGCTAGAGACTGAGGAACGGGGTTGAAGTGAAGTTATCGATCCCATGTACCCCAGCATGCACACTTCTAACAAGAAGAGGAGGGCAGAGTCCGCACAGCAGACGTATTATGATGAAACTTGGCGGTTGCGTAGTAAAATAGCACGGTAAAAAAAAGGTTGCCACGACCAGGAAAAGAAATTAGAAACATTTTGAGTTCATCATTTGTCGTACAATCCTAAGATTGGTTGGCTGCAGCCCTCCATCCTTTCCTGTCTAATGCTAGTTCCCTAATTCCCTGTTAGTTCTTCTTAGGCACTTTCATCTTTATTTGGCCTTTATGGTTATCCAATCGCCTCCCTATAGGGACTCCCTCCATTTTTCATTAAATTATATTCTTCAAAAACACACTGTGCCTCAGGGTGTGCCCAATCCATCCGTTTCTTTTTTTCTGTATATATTGTGTTCCATATGGTCCTTTCCCCTTCTACTCTTCTGATTACTAATTCATTTTGAGGTATCCAGAAATTTTTCACGATTAAAATAATGCTTGGTTCAAATCCATTACAATTTATCAAAACCGACCCATTTTTCGGCAACTAGGTGCCATTTTCAAGGTGAGCTCCCGAAAACTAGTTAGCTTTAAATGAACTAGTGAGGATTTGAACCAATTTTATTTCAGTCATAAATGTTAAGAACTTCCACCAAGTCACGCGTCAAACGATTTCGTTTACCCAGAGTTAGACGCTAAACGTATATAACTGACGGGTATGATTCAAACACCCTCACACGAAAAAAGTTTCAAGCGGATATTAATGAAACATACTCGGCCGTTACATCTAAATAGTACTCTGGGAGCCGCAGCATGGGCGTGTGGCAGGGGGTGTCAAGACACCAGCCGCGTAAAGGCGTAAAGAAGAATGTTATAGGTAGACGAGAAGATGATGTGTATTTCGGCATTGTTTTTAGTGGATCTCAGTTTGAATAATGGTCACTTATTGTGCGTGGTAAGAACGAATTATTGTGCACATCTATTCGGCAATGTATGTAGCGGCGGCGGCATTAATGGCATAAATGAAGAATGAACAATTTTTCATTAGAATTGCCTTGTTCACAAAAGTATTACCATGGTCGTAGACGGCCGATGGGTTATGAAATAATAGAATTTATACTCCGCAAAATAAAAAATTATATTACGATATCCTTTAATCCATCCAGTACCTACCTCTGCTATATCTATACCTGTTGGCGAGAATAAGTTTTTAATATGACCACACAGCTGTTACTCTTATACAAGATAACGTAATCGGCATTATTTCAGAAACTATTGTATGTCTACGCTCAAGGGGTATGCATATAAATATTTGTGATCAGGATTCTCAGAGGAATAAAAGCCAACATTTTCCAGAAGCATCCTGACATAAACGGCACCCAGGTAATTAATGAGTAGGTAGTTAGGGCGCATGGCTGATTCTGACGTACTCGTAAGTTTTTGAAATAGTGCTGATTCAAGTTTGAATCACAGTACAAAGCAAAGAAATGACTTAGGGCGCAATTCGTGTTTCTTCTTGAGAGCCGACCTAAAGGGTGAAGTGACTCAGGCCGTATTTTACCGGTAGCACAATCAGAGGTCACATCACGAGATGTACCTAATTGTTTATATCATTGTGCCCTGATTCATCGTAGTTGGTTTTTTGTACTCGATTGGGATTCAATGAGTAGGTAGTAATTCATAAATTCGATTCTGTTTCGAAAAATGCCTCATAATTGCGATTTGAAATCGATAAATATCGCATAAGTTCGATATAATTTATAATTTCAATTCCGATTCGATATATAGGTACTTCATATATTCCATTCAGTTTCCATAAATATTCCGTTTATTCGATTCGATATACCCCACGAATTCCATTTTAAATCGATTAACACTTCATTAATTCAGTTCAGAGTCGATAAATAATGCTTAAATATGATTCGGTTCGATAAATATTCATAAAAATGATTCGTATTTGATAGATACCCGCCAATTTCGATTTTTATTCTTTATATATACAGCATAAATTAGATTCGGATTCCGTTAATACTCCAGAAATTCAATTTTAAGGGTGAAAACGATGTTCTCTACTTCTCCACCGTTGACCTAGTAGCTTTCCCAGTCGGTTCTCCTCTTTAAGCTTTACGGCGACGCGTTCAACTTCATGCGCCAACCTCCACGTCCCACCCTTCCGTGGCCCCCAGACGACGCGCTAGGGTTAAGGGGATGGCGGAAGGCGGGTTTATGACGTAGGGCACTGCCGCCCGCAGTTACACTCCGGAAAGAGGCTGCCACACGCTGGGGAATATAGGTACAGACTGTCTCTTCATAGCAGAGCTGCATAAAACATGCACGGCCGGCCCATAACACCAAGGAGGAGAGCTTAATCGTAATCAAGGAGATGCAACTACGTATTCCGTGTGATCGTAAAGGCAAACTCGGCCAAGCGGCCGACTTTAATATCAACATTTAAGATATATGAAAACTCTATAAGCTGCCACAAGAGCGTGTGGCAGAGGGTACCGGGACGCCAGTCTTAAATCAAGGCATTGGGAGTAGAGTGATGTGAGCTTGACATGTCTTAGTGAAATTTCTAAAAATTAAGTTCCCCTCCTAAGATGTTGAAATTGTCGTAGTGGAAGTTAAAATACATTAGGTAACTAACGTTGCACAATTTTTCGGGAGGTAAAAATACAGGAACCTTTCAATCATCAGTTTTCACAGTTGGAATTGCAAAAGTTTATGAATAAAATTTATATAAACATTCATAAAACTCTTGTGACAAAGTGTTTCCTGCTTGTGTATGACAGCATGTGTTGTGACAGCATGAATTTCTCATTCATAATTCATAAAACGTCTTTATTCTCATTACATCACGGACCGGACATTACCTTACGCCGAAATACAGCAGAAGGGCTCAATTACAATATAAAATATTTTTTTATCCAAGAAAAAGCATTTTGAAACCATTTACATACGCGTAGGAACTCTCATTGGTGATAAATTTCCCATAAAATTTCGTTTTTTAGGACAAAGTTTAGCAGTCATAAGCTACGCAAATGAGCAACGAGATAAGGTAGCGTAGAAATAGGCAGAGAAAAAAGGAGTTCAAAAACACAAGAAAATCAATGAAAAAAATGGCCGATTCGGCAGATCTCTTGTCGCCATATGGCAGAGATGAAACCACGTCCGTGGGCCACGTGATAAAGCCATGTGCCGTATTTGGGGAATCGAGTTCACAAATTATTACAAAAAAAATAATGAAAGGTGGTTAAATCCTTGGCGACTATTAACTTTAAAAAATACCATCCGCTATTATCAATGAAAAGCAATTGCCTCGTAACCTATGAAACAATAACCTCCACCATCTTCCGCCAAAATGATGAAGATGGGAATTGCAATTATCCTCTGGTAAAATAGAGTTATTTCTACCTAGGATTCGATGAACCACATCATCATTAGACCTGATGATGATATTTTTATATATATATTTTTATATCAATGATATATATCATTGACACCTGGGTCGCAATTAATCTATTTTACTAATAAAAATTGAATTTTCTGTCTTCAAAATGTTGAAATTCCACCACGTAACGCCATATACTTTTCTTTTTGTATCTTTCACCAAGTTAATGTTCCTGCACCGCGACTGTGAGAGAGAACAAAAATTGAGAAAACCCAATTTTATTTTTCAATTTTACATAAAAATATTCTGCTTTTAATGTCAAAACCTCTGATCTTCGAAAGGTACTACTGAGACACAAAATATGCAGAACAGTAAAAAAATAAGAAAGTACTTCTAGTGAATACAATACGATGTTAGAAGAGGCGACTGCATCATCATTTATTCCGCAACTTTAATGAGTCAATATCTTCCTAGAAGTAACCAACAATACAAGGTATAATCACAGTCTATACAGTCGCGTCATGCCATGTAATTTTCCCTATACAGACTTGCAGCGCGCCGATGCAAGCGCCTCTAGTGGTGAACGTGTATAACTACTTTCATTACGGTGTAAATGAAGATAACTTTTGCTCTTTTTCGGCAACATTTGCATTGCCTTCTAAACATTTTATTTTTGCGGGTAATGCTTTATGTTAACGGCTTTTCCATCCTTTTGAAATTATCATAATCTCGATCAGAGCACCGATGTCACACAATCGTTCGCGGAATAAATGGTCCGTTCAATGGTTAGACATTTCAAAGAAGGAGCAAAACTTTCTTCAATTTTTGAAATATGTACAGAGTAGTTTGTTACCCCAGTCTAGCACTTAAGGCTTATGACATAACGTACGTCTGTTCTGACTTTTTAAGTGGCATAAAGACAAAATAGGAAGCACATGTACAGGTATTTATTGAGGTCACTATTACATTTTTGTATTTGCTGTGAGGAATGAAAACACAACATTTAATTCAAATCAGTAACCTGTATTATTTACCTTTAAGTATTTTTTATACATTCGATTTTTGTAGCTGGAGAGACCCTGATTTTTTAATTTCAAACATAAAATAAATGCATGTCCTTACAAAGATTATATTGAGCAAATGTTTCACGTGAGCTGCATATTTCTGGAAGGGGCATTTTGTTTGATTCGCAAATCACATTCCCATAAGACGCCCTATTTGTTTTAATTAACAACGCAATGAGTATT
This sequence comes from Pyrrhosoma nymphula, assembly GCA_963573305.1. Classification (NCBI taxonomy): domain Eukaryota; kingdom Metazoa; phylum Arthropoda; class Insecta; order Odonata; family Coenagrionidae; genus Pyrrhosoma; species Pyrrhosoma nymphula. The sequence continues at coordinate 120,315,870 of OY754331.1, read as the reverse complement.
ACTCATCAATGATGATGAACATTCCTCGAAAAAAAATTCAGTTCCTCACTGCACAATATAAGACTGAGGAAATTTCACTACTTTGAAAGTTTTTAAAATATGTTAATAAAGTTTTTCCTCGGATATTTTCATGAGGAAGTACCTACATTCACAATAATTAAGTGATATCAGTTTTTTTCATAAAATAGCCCAAAAACATATATCATTCACAAGAAATCATGTTATGACCACACTTCTTTCAAGCTATCAAGGCTTGCTTCCTGGCTATCGAATACTTCACTGCCGCCGGAAGAATTAGGCTTCAGAAACGATTTAAAAACCAAAGATTGACATAGGAGTAGCCTTGTAGCGGACAACAAAGAAAAATTCTCCAAAAAGTCTTGTTTCATTTTTCTTGTTTCTTGACATCTTTCTAAGGGGCTTTGGTTCTCAGCTCTTTCCAAATATTTTCCAGGGTTGATATTTAGAAGCCAAACTTCAACAAATTTTACCTTTTATGGATTTATTATCATTTACTTTATGGTCAATTAACCTGATTGACCCCAGCCAATTTTTCATTGCCTCGGGGGCTTCAATGTGTTCATATTCATCTGTGGTAGTAACTATAAGTGTCGCAGCTGAAATAATCCCGTGGGAGTTGAAAATATTGGATAAATCATCTACGTTTTTCCACATTTTAGTGTTGCCAGTGACTGACCAGGCATTAATCCACAAGAAATAAGAGTGCTTATGGCTGATACTGTAGAATGACGTAGTATATGTGGTGAACTGGCCTTCAATTTGGCTTAGTTAGCAGGGGGAGTTACTGCTTTTTAAAACTATGGGCAAGTCTGACTGTATTCATAGAATCCAGGGAGAACTATTCACAAATGACCTCCAATGAGATCAACACTCTAATTCGACTTTTTAATAGATGTAAACAATCATATTAAAATAGGTCATTTCTGTAACTATTCAGCAAATGAGGATTGTTTTAAAAATAGTATAATTTCCTGCATAAAAATCTAAGATAAATCAGTTGATATTTTCATTGACTTACGCATCAGAACAAAGTTTGAACCCTGGTCAGTCACACATGTCTTCACGGTAAAAGCTGGTTTAGAAAGTATTTCATGAGTAGTTTTGAAAAACTTTTGAAAACATTTGTATTTTAGAAACTGGCAGGAGAAATAGATACCCTATAGGCTTCCTTAAATTATAAAACAATCCCTTTATCATTAGCAGTAGAGCTGGACTTGTTATGTTACTTCTTCTGAATAAACCCAAGTCCTCTAAGCCACAGACATAATCTACACTATTATTGTACAACAAATGCCTCACAACTGCTATTTTATCAATGCTCAAACTAACCAACCTTTGGTCCTATTCCAAGTTCTTTGCCTTCTCTTTAAAAAGCATAAACACTCTTAGATCAAGGCCACTTTTGGTATTTATTCCCTCAACTTACTGTTGCTACATACAAATAGAGGATAGATTAAAATGTTCGGAAAAAATGTGTAACCTTAAGGCACAGTCTAAACTAATACAAGAAATAAGATCAGGTTTAACTTTGTGGAATTCCATTTTATAACAATAAATAAGCACCTGATGATGATGCACATGCATTGAAATCCGGTTTGTGCATAATTGTATTGACCAAAATTGTGGATTGTAAAAGTTTTATTTATTGTTATACACAGTCTATACTATTTGTTTAGACTGTGCTTAAGGACTGCGATACAGGAGACTCAGTGAAAAACATTTGGTATCACTGAACTTATGAGATCCATGACCACGAAATATATTCCCTATTAATTTCCAGGCAAAATGTTTTAAAACAGTTTTTGGCTATATCTTGCACTTCCGCAATATATCTTCCATCTTTAGTTACCCTGACCATCTCCTACCTACCACCAGTACATCTCAATCTACTCTTAATTCGAAGAACTGTTATGTTATTCCTCAAACAAGAAATCTAATCTCTTACTCTCTTTAGTGAGTTCTTAATTTCCTGGTTTCGAACTATAGACATACAAATAAAAATTACTCACTCATTGGATGATCCTGTTGTAACTGTATATCAGAGAAAAATGTGCCATGATTGGCAGAAACTGGGTGAAAAGAAACATGTTAGTAACGCTAAAAAAAACTATAGAAGGATACTTTCTTTATATATAAGAGGAGATTGGTATCTAGAGTTTTTCCTCGGGAAGACTGTCTTTCTGGCAGGTAACTTCCATTGAAAGCTTATTAGAGACGGATTATTGGGTATATCAAATATTATGAGGACAGCGGTTAGCACCAATCTCTTTTTATCAACTGGCTGTCTTCAAAATGCCCCTAACAGAGCAAATAATTTTGTGCACAAGTAAGCGGCATTTTTCCCGTTTCAATCTTTTCTGCGGCAATGGGTGACCCATCGTATGCACGAGTAATGATCATAATAAATTACATTAGCGTGTTAAAATAAAAGAATTAGAGAGCGCTCACGTTTTGTGAGCTTCAAAAATATCAATAGCACCGACCAACCTGTAATGATACTTAGGGAATCGGAAAAAATAACACTCCTGAATTCCATTACCGATTTCTGCTGCAGTATAATTTAATAAAATTCAAATGTGAAAACACTGTACGCAGTCGCAGCACACAGTCTCAATCAAAGCCGGTATGACATCCAATGTACGGTATTGTATCGCGAGATTGAAATAGGATGAGTTTGAACGGTTGTTTCTAGTACGCTTGAACTGCGTTTTAATCTCACTGTTGCCTTTTAACGCAATATAATCCTAAAAGGGGAGACATTATAAAATATTATCTACAAAAGGAATAATACCATTACATCACGAAGAAGAAAATAGGTTCTAGTTCCAGTGCGCGCAAGTGTATGTAATCACCCCACATTACGGTAGTTATACACGTTCGCCGCTTGGGGCGCTACTAACAGCTAGCTGCAAGAATTGTGTCCGTCTTGTCGCGACTGTATAGACTGTGGTATAATCCTACCAGTTTATATTAAATTTTCACGGCATGTATTTATCCCTAGATTGAAGGCAAGCAACTTCAGAGTGAATAGTTCAATCAGGTGAACTACTGTTAAGTGAACTGCTATCTAAAGCGAACAATAATGCCCATTACTAACCTAACTACATGGGGTTATTAATTGCAATCTTTTATTGGTAGCGGGAGATTAGATCGTTCGCAGAGATATTGTTTCCTATGATCAAACTGGTTCTCTCACTTGATGCTAAATTGCTTCCAGTTCCTTGAACACCTTCTGTTCAGCCAGCTTTCTCTCAGTGACAGATCCTGTTCTCTTTATCAATCAATGACACGTAATTCCTCCATCCAAAAGTCTTCAAAAATTACCGGAGGATTTTTCAGAATTTTTAATCTACTTAACAAACCACCAAAGCGTACAATAAATGTACTTCCAAGTCTATATTTAAATGTGATAAAAACTACTGTTTAATAACATTTGAATGAGACATTCATTGGATATGGTACGACTTGAGGTCTTAAAGTGCAATCTTTTCCTTGCGGAGACGTGAAATACGCAGAAAATTACGTCTAACGGCAGCTTTCTCATTCCAAATCTTTTTTGTCACATTCTTCACAGCAAAATGATAAGCAAGATGTTTTTTTCTCTCCACAATACCACGAAAAAAACATCACGCATACCTTATCAACTTTATCTATATATTAAACCCTTTGATTTGTGCCAATGACATCAAAACTCGCGAACACCCTTTATTTTATTTTTTTAAAAAGCTTGTCCCGGCACACCAATGATATTAGATAAGCTTCCCGGAGATTCGCTCCACAACCATAGCCAGCCTAATCCTGTGAAGCATCCTTATCGTCCTCAACCACTCCTCGTACCTAGAGTGCATGCATGGTAGGAAAACTCTTTCAAACGTAAACAGCGATGCGTATGTAAATTTAGAGAAATGTAAGACGGCAGCGCGCGGTTATTCAAGCCCAATATTTATGAATCCGCGCCCTTATTCAAAGGTTTTCAACAAGAAAAATGCATTCAAAGTTAGGAACATTATCAGCAATGTTGCCAACAATGATCTCCAAAGTCATTTTTCTCAACGTGTCTTTGGCGATCTATTAAACAAATCAAATGAATGAATGCACAAGATGAAGAAAAAAAACACAAAAATTGCTAATGGAGTAAATTCTCTCAGTAGTCGGTCGTCTGGCTTAATAACCAATTTGAAAGCCCAGGTTCGTATTCCGGCAGTCGGGGAGATCATATTTCCTTTCAATAGAAACCCGGACCCTAATATCGCGGCATGTGGAGAGCACTTCAAATGCAGTACTCCGTCCGTCGGATGGGACGTTAAGCTGTGTGAACACATTGACACCCCATTGTCCAGAGTAGGCTAAAGCCGACGCCGGGTCCATCACCATCCTTCCTTAATTCCTCACAAAATTCTTTCCTTACCAAACTAACTATCACAAATTACATTAGTTGCCGGTCGCCTCCCCAAATAACCGACCAGTCTCGTAAAATGACTGCTTCCACCGGTAAGTTGGTAGTAGTGATATCATCCAGATCACACACCATCACTACCAGATCACCCCATCTCTGATCTTCAGTATCCCTCCCAAAAGCCATTCACATTCATCATTCCGTTTATTCTTCCGTGCCCTGTCCGGTCTACCATCGAACGTAACAGTGTAACTAGCAGACACGCATTCACGCCGCTCCGTTGAAACTCTGTGCTGCCACATACTGAAATCGCAACGAACAACTGTAAAGCAAGCAGCGAATCCTAAACGAAAGAAATTAGAAAATTCCACATCCATTTAAAACTTTCTAAATGGTAGGATTGAATAAGGATTTGCAATTTTCCAGAAATAAAAACATAAAACTACGAGTACTAACTAGGTTAAGAGCTGACCTAAATATGATGTAATGACAGACACCTAGGCAGTAGTTAAAGTTTTATCTACTAACTTGTGGAAAATTGTAAATCTTTATTCCATCATTAAGTTGAGATTCCACACATTATTGCCTGAATCTTCTGAATTTCGAAATGGTTTTGAAAGCAAGTGAATTTCCTCTTGATAATTCATCAAAATAAATCTTTTAACTTTCTCCATTTCTCTTGCCTTAATTGACAATCGTGCATCATCTATTTCGGTTTTTAGCCCCTGTGACGCCATCGCTTACCACGGTAAGTAGGCAGCATTAGGATATACTATTACGACGTTTACGAACGCGCAATCACGCGACGTTTAGTTCTAACCATGGTACTTGGGCGATGGTCGCTTCAGTGAACGGGACATCGGAAAAACACATCCACTCCCCCATGGCAACCCAACCTCCCTTCCCCTTCTAATCCGACCCTTTCGGTATCCGGAACACTTAAAAAAAAGGCGCCCGTTTATATGACGACGGCGCGTCCCCTTCATTTGTCCTCAGACACGTGCGTACGCGAGATCAGGGCCGCTCCGGAGATTAAGGGGCCGTTCGATTTGAAGAGGTGCGAAGGGAGGGGAGATTGGGAGAGAGAGAGGGAGAGATAGATAGGTGGAGATGAGAAAAAATAGTATCAAAGAGGGAACGAGGCACACAAACGACGGCGAGGAAAGGTGAGGAGACGGAAGAGGCTCGTGAGGCGGAGGTGGACAGGGGAGATAACATTCAATAAGGGTCACGATACTCGTGAAGATGGACGAGGGAAATCTTCAACGACATCACAAAACACATTCCACTTTTGCTGTCGACAGCAGCAAGTTGATTCAGATGCAATACCTATGATGTGGAAAACGAAAAGGGACCTCTTGCCGGCAGAACAAAATATTGAGAACAGACGAAACAAGTTTTCAGGGTCGAAAAATCGATTTTCGATTTTGTTTCGATTATTCTTGTCTAACTATCCTATTACAAGCAAATTTCGATTGTAAAGTCATCTCTGATTGATAAAACGTCCAAAAATAAAAAATAAGCGACTGATGTCAGGTCGGAGAAAAGGGGCCTCTTTGTCATCATGAAGAAATAACATGGATGATCCCTTCCCTTATTCCTTTTGCGTCCCTTATTTTCATTTAGGCATAGCCTCCTTATTTTCTAAGATGTTAATAAGATTTTGGCATCAAATTATTCAGTAACTCAACACTGTTTGAGAAAATAACAATGACTCAAATCAAAAATTAAGAAAAAGAAGTCCCTTTTCGTTTTCTGCATCATATATTGCCAAATTGAGAATATGGGAGCCTTCCAATCAATGTGTTGAGGTTGACGCAGATCCGAACACATCAGCGCATACGAACGACGTTGAATGAAATGATGTGCGCTGGCAAAACGTTTGATAACCTGCCGGTGGGTAGCACTCCTTATGTTCAAAATAGTCACAGACAAATGTTTCGCGTATAGTTATCGAATTTGTTCAAAAGTTCATTTCAAAAAGATAAGTTTTTGACCACACAGCAATTAAATACTATAAACTATCCATACATGACGCCTTTGTTGATAATCAGCTAAAAAGCAACAATTCAGGATGCCATTATCGAAGTTCTTTTGTTGTTTAGCGCACATCAGCTTTGCTCCCGATTTGTTTTGATGTGCGCTGCTTAGTTTGCAGGGTCTGAAACGAATGGAAAGTACGTGTACTATTGTGTTGCGGAGTGAACAGCGCACTAGAGCGAATGGAAAGTGCCCCAAGTGCCATTTCACACAGGCCGACGTGTTTTTCTCACATGTGTGCCACCTCACCTGACATTAGCTCTAAACTTTAAGAAGAGGTGAAACGCTTTAACTGTGTTGCCCATAATTTCCACATTTTATGAGATCAATGGAATTCGTGGAGCTTAAAAACGTAAATCTTATAAAAGGGTTTCCAAGCTGGCAAATGACTGGGTGAGGGAACAAAGATTCGTACTTGGCGTAGGCATTGTTACATTTTTGTCTCGAAAAATACCTACACGAAGCTGGTTGCATAAAGGGGACAAATGCCCCAACGTCACTAATAAAATGTCTTAAAATGTATTGAAAAAAATACATATACATACAAATAAATAAATACATATAACCCTAATAAATATAACCCTTTTGGAAAGATGCTTTCTTTATTTGGGGCCAAAAGTTTTCAATAGCTTACCACAGAGTATCAAAGTCAGTTGTAGCATCAATACTTTCCAAAAGCAGGAGAAACTCTGGCTATTTACTAGCGGAAATATGATTAGGGATCTATTTTAGAGATTGTTTGCTATCAATATCCTGTTTTTTACTTTTGTGTATTTATTTCTATTCCTTTTTTTATGTATATTATTTTTCTGTTTTCTGGAGTTTCTCTTTCCAACTGGAGACATTTTGTAAAATGTAGTAAAAAAAACTTGTGCTTGTATTACTATGATATTTTGAAGGTGACTCTACCAACAGGCAAGAGCAATAAATATATTTATTTATTTTTATATACTGTGGAAACAGCCACTGATTGTGAAATAATGGATGCGTAAACCTTCTATGACATATCCTTTGGTGATTTACTAACCACAAACGAAGGGACTGAGAGCAGGGTTCGGAGAACGCAGAAATCTGGAGTGGAGCAGACCCTAGAATCTTTCTTTCCTCCGCTGGTGTGTAGGTATTATCGATTCAAAACGCATAGCCTGGTCACCGCAGTGATTCACTGGAGTGCCCCAGTGACCCCGAGCAGAACCACTCGGTGAAATTGGATTTGAAAAAAAATAACCGGAATTCATTCTCACAGTATCACGTCGGTCGTCACACGGATGTGGAGACGGAAAAATGACACCAGTCAGAACTTAAACCTGACGCAGACAATTCTCATGGAATCGGACCAGATGATCGGAACTGGACTTCGAGTGAATACATTTTTTCTACCGACCTATCTACGACTGATGCTGTACAAAGCTGCTGGGTGAAAAAACAATTACGACGGAAGAAACGTTTGATTTTCAGCGTTCAACTTTTTTTTCAAAAATATTCAGTACGAACGAATTTTGCCATTGATGAAAAATTCCTGGACCAAATGTACAGTATTAATTATCTTGGGTAGGATATATTTCTTATAACAGACCAAGATGTCTAAAATAAGCATGATAAATTCAAATACATCCGTGGGACAGTTCATAGAGTCCTAAAAAAATAAACAAGAGAAGAAACTAAATGTAAGTTTTCTAAAGCGATGGCAGTTCTGAAAAGTCAGCTCCGTTATAAGACGTGGGTTCTCTCAAAGAGATAAAGAAAGAAAATCACATCATCTGAAATGAAATAAAGGCTGCACATTAAAAGATAGTACCTATAATAAACGAAATCAAAAGAGAAAATTTCAACATTTAATTTAGAGGAAAGATTCACAGACTACCAAGCCAAATGTTGCAACCATTTAGGAAGAATGCATCAGAACTGTCTCCTCTGAATCTCCTTAGAATATAACCCTAGTGGTCATCGCAATGTAGGTCGACCCAGGCTAAGATAGTTTCAGGAACATACTGTGAGGCCTGACTCAATAAGTTAAGAAGAGGAACTTTCTAAGAAAATAAAAAGTCTTCACGGGAGTGGGTGTAATCTCAATTCGACAAGAAAGATATTTCAATTTGCGTTTTAAGATTCAGTAGGATGCATTGCTGCAGTACAAGTGGATTGAATTTCATCCACATAGACATAAGGCATAATTATCACATATCGACGGAGACTCGTATCGTCTTCAGTCCTTCTGTAATATGTGCTACATTGTGTTATAATTTTTTCAGGCACCTATAACGCATTGCATTTCAATGCGGATGGCTGTATTGTACTCTCTACACTCATTGTACGCGTGTTTTTGTTTCAACATATTTTGTTGTACGATATAAATTTTATCTATGTCCTAAAAGGTCCATTATTATCAGTCACGCAAATATTTTTGGAGACAATGTGGCGGGAATGAAGAAGAGATATAGACGAACTAATCCTAACTGACAACGACTACTATAATTATTCCTAAATTGACATATTCTTGAAGATGCTGCAGTGTAGCGAAACTAGTAGAAATAATTAATCTAAAGCAATGGATTATCAAGTTTCAATTACAATATTCATCCCAGAGAAGCACAAAATATAATACGTTTAACTTAAGACCGTTGATTTATAGATTTACAGTAATACTTAACGTCCCCATTCTGATATTAAATGACTTTTTATGTTTCTGCAACCTTTCTTTGGAGTAAATTACGTCTATTTTGCCTTTTACTAAACAAACTCACTACTACCTTAGTTTTCCGCTTTTTCCTGGAAATTAAAAGGTTTGAGGTAAATTACGTCTATTTCGCCTTTTATTAAACAAACCTGCTGCTTTTAACCAATGGCACTAAGAACTGAAATCTATCACAGCAAAAATTGTGAGGATATGTGCCAATTTATTCACCAGTCACATGGTGAATATAGTCATATTCATGAATTTAAGCCTTATTCCGTCGTTTAAATCATAATATTAACCTATATTTCGACTTGGGAAAGCTCATACGGCGTATAAACACAGCGAATAGTTGACTGAAATCCCCCACAGTAACACGTTTCTCCTTAAGTTGAGAAAACTTCATCGTTCTCGCTAGGATAGGATCTATTCCACGCCAGAAATGTCATATTTTTTAAAAATAAAAACCTTAAAAAATAAAAACTCGTATTTTTCTGAAACCAGCCATATTTGCCGGAGCAAAGGCGTCAGTTAAGATATCGTTATGAGGATTCCAAGAATGATTTCCTTTGGAGTGAGGAGTGAGGTTCAAAAAAAGGGAATTTCGCACGAGTCCAGGACTTGAAACCAACTGTCGTTTTTTCACATTTCCTGTCGTTTCAATGAATAAATTTCCGTTTCATCGCAGATTCGCAACTTATCCACGTGACGGATAGAACAGTCGCAGACCAAAGGGTGCAGGTAAATACGGTGGACTTCCTATCCTGCAGCAGACAGAATGGGAAACTAGACATCAGACGCAGGAGAGTAAAGAAGAAATAGGTCATATGGAATAACTCCACGCAGGAAAAGAACAACACGAAATGAGAGCTGAGGAAGATAGGTCGCCTCTCATAAAAAACTGGATGGAGGAGGAAAAATAAAATCAGGAACTTAAGGAGGCATGACCTAGAAGGAACATGACTGTTTTTTCTCTGTCTGTGTCATGGATATCACCATTGGTCAAGTATGGTGAGAGAAAAATATCTTTAATATACCAGCTCGAAAAACCATTACTTCCTTAGTTGGCCACATTTGCCGGAAAATTTAAAGTTGTGTGGGGATATAATCTACATCTACAGAATACCCTGCAAGCCACCTCAAGGGTGTGTGGCAGGGGGTGAGTAGTCACCAATATGCATTACACCATACACTAAAGTTAATGTATCTACGACTAATGATTCATAAGCATTAATCGCTAATACTTGTGACGAGGCGAAGCCTCACAAGCATGCACTTCACTATAGATATGCTAACAATGTTATAGGAACCGTAAGTATTAATGTATATTGCAACTATAAAACATAAACGGACAGAGATTCAAGAGTTATAGCGAAAACATACACGGCATACTGTACGTATAACAATACCCTGCGAGTCGTCTTTAAATGCTAACGATCAGAATTTATGTAGAAACTTAACAGGTACCTGTAGAAACACGGATTTAAATCTATGAGATAACGAAATATTGAAGTAAAATACTTTGGACATTTTTTATAACGCCTGGTAACGTTAACCGCAAGATAACAAGTTTTTTTGCTAACTTGACGTTAGCTGAGAGTTCAGTTTTTCGAAATTGGCTCTCGGCTAGTTTACGTAAGCGTCATCTTTGGGAGAACGTATTTATCACCGATTTTCATAACGGCAAAAATATTTAGCCAAAGATTATAAGGGCCTGAGGTAATAACTTTCACCGGTTAAAATAAAGATTTCCAAAGGCATTTTCGTTCTCTTTGGATGTTTCCTGTTGCACCAATTACCAGGTTACTAAAATTATTAAGAATTAATTTTGCCAATTTATATTTCCACATGCCTATATACCATGCCAACCTCACGAAACACGGTCAAATCTCATGGTTTAAAACCTAAAAAAACTTACGATGTGATATTTTTGTAAACTTTCATTCACACTGCCTTACCCTTACAAACGCCTTTTTGCCTTTGTCGCATCCATGCTCTCTTCTGTTCCTGAGGCCCTTAATGTTCCTCCACCTATCTTCTTCTACTCATCATCAGCAGACATCAATCCGAAGATTGGTTTGCAGCAGCCTTCCATTCCAATTCTCCTATCCGTACGACACTTCATTTATATTAAATTACACATCATTGTATGTACTTTTCCACATGATACATGTCCTGTGGATAAATGCAACTGCGTGTGATTTAATGAGGATTCTTTCCACTATATAAAGTCTGTATTTGTTGAGCTCAGAGTTTCATTCCTACATAATTATTCACTTTCACGTCCCATAAACCCTGATTTCCTCATTCCTCCCTTGAATGTGAAACCCTTAACTCATTTCCACGTTCACCCATTTCTCGTGTGACATGGTGCTGTCCATTAACCATTAACCATTACCATCAACTGTTTCTTTTTACACCCTTGGCTCTTCCAAATCACAAATCATGCACGCGTGAGAATTAGGTAGGTACCTACCTACTCGTGAAGTTCGCCTTCAGGACTGGAGCGTTTTTAGCACATCAAAGACCGTACATTTTTTTTAAACTTACCCCAGTGACCGAGCATTTTTTCCATTCATTACAGTAATCTACCGGTTAAAGGTACGTTATGATGAAAGCCAATGAAAATCCAACAAACTCTTACACGTGTAGTGCCCTGTCTACCTTTAGTATTTCTTTCTTCATCTCAGTGTAAGTCCTACCTGTCTTCATCTCGTCCATAAAAACTCTTCTCCTTCTTCCCCTTCCTCGCGTACCCTACATCCTAACCCTTTATCACGGCCTTCAGCAACCCATCGCATTATTACCGCTTTCAGCCACCTAACCTGCCTCCCCATAATCTCAGAATTTTTCTCTGTCAGAAGTTTCCTCTCCTCACCAACCATGTCAGGTATTTTAAAAAATAGTGACTATTTGAAAATGAAAATAAATGCAATAAAAAACGTTAAATTAGAAAAAATAAATGCGAAAAAAATCGAGAGTTTAATACATTGATTTCCAATGTAAACACCTAAATAGACGAAGTAGTTAAAGAGTCCGTCCCATGACAATAGCGCAGTTGAATCATACCTACTGATTTTGCTGATAAAGAAATGAAAAGTAAACAATTTTTTCACGATAGTATGATTTAAACAAAGGCCACCGTAACTGATTCTTCGGTCACGTGATTTCCTTCCCCAAACGTTATTGGACGTGCTTACTGATTGACTGCATTTATATCTGTCGACTGCGCTATAATCTTGGACGAACTCTAAAATAGATCACAGCAGGTGGGCTCCAAGGAAGAGGCGTAGAAAACGCGAGTTACCTCGTGATTAATCCGTAAAAGATGGCGCGAAAAATCCGGGTAACCTCGCGATCCGTCCGCAACGTGTTAATCAGGCTGCAAGAGACTCCGTGCGCCCTGAGAAGGAAAATATTCAAGCCACGGAATCCCTTTGGGTAATTTCGAAACCTTTCCCCCGCCCCATCAACACCCTTCCTCCTTCCTTAACCCCCTCGTTCTCGCCACCCAACCTCGTCCCCCACTCCCCCCAACGTCTTCACGATGTTCTCCTCCCCTACCTAACCACCACCCACTTCAGACCCTGGGGAACCTACCGAGCGAGGATGAGCCTCGCTTATTCGCCAGCTCTTCTTCTTCTTCGTCTTTTGCCCTCTCAAAGGCTGCAAAGGGGTAGAAAAGAAGGGTAGAAGCTGGAGGAAAGGCTCGTGGTGTCACACACGAGAGCCGACGCTTCCAGGCTACAAAACCCTAGCGACTCTATTCACGACACGTTTGCAAAAAAATGGGAAAGAGAGGCCTTCTTAAAAATTGAACCCTTTATTCTCGTGCTTAAATTGGGAAAATCCATGATTACTCAATCAGTAAGTTAACATCGTAATGTTCAAAATTCATCTATTAGTTGTGAAAAGGTGTCACCTTTCCGATGAAACCGATCCATAACAAATAAATATTTTATGAAGTATAAAAAGCTATTATACTGATTCAGACTTCTTGAAATTGACGCAATCGGTTTCAAGTACGTGAAAATTCTTCTTGAATGGTATTAAACATCAACGAATTATTTCCACAGAAATTTTGATTCAGTACATCCTGTGAGTATTATAGAATGTAATATTACCATTCAAGAGTCTTTCTTTTAAGGACTCAGCAGTGTAATAACTGTACGTATAGGAGTCTCCTAATATGCAAATATAACACCCCCATCCCGCCACACACCCTTGAGGTGGGTTGCAGGGTATTTTGTAGATGTATAAATATAATATACATACAAAAGTAACTTCATTTAATATAGCGCGGCGTTGGAAATGGCTTCCTAAGTGGCATTGAGATGAGCGTTCTCCACCGTTTTAAGTTCCATACTGTCAACTATAATTGGAACGCTCTATAATCACCAAACCAACTCGAACTCCATTTAAAAAATAGAAATATGGGTAGAATCATAAGACGAGAGGGAGAGAGGAAAGCACATGATAAAGGAGGCAAGCGTGGGAGGATAGTGGGAGAAGAAGACACAAAATCGATATATAGAACGGAGTAAAAGGGAAAAGAAAAAAGAGATAGTTGTATAACTCGCCAGATTTTCTTATTAAAGTGGAATCGCGGGAACTTGATTCACGGGACAAATGTTTTAAAGACTCTCGCCGCATGGGGAAGCAAAGAAACCCACACCCACCAGGTGATAATCCTAATGAAACATCGAATAAGAACTTTTCTGAGACCATTCTTGTCGTGGAACTTGCAACCGTCCAACGACAAAATGTATCCTCTTTTCAAATTTCAGAAAGAAGCTACCCATACCTATTCACGCCAATAGCATTATGTAATTCTGCAATACTTTTTCCATAAAGCGAATTAAAATCGCATGTGGATAGCAGCAAAAAAGAAAGTGCAAAATATAATAATTATTTTTCAACGTGAAGCGTTGGGTTATCTTTGCTTAAAATTTTCACAACATTCCAATATATCTGAATAATAAATTTAAAATAGCATGACGACTTTTAATCATCTCAGTAAGGTGGTAAAAGGTAACAAATATATATTTCGATTGATATAGAGGAAATGCACCGATGAGATTTAACAAGCTAGTGCTAATGGGCTAAAGTTGACCTTTTGTGTACCATGAAAATACTCAGATGTGCTAGAAAATTGCGTTGCCGTTATTTTATTTACAACAGCTTAAGCATGCTTCATGTGCATGGATTTTTTAAGGGACATGAAAAGGTTATACTACCTATCACCAGTTACCACATATTACGCGACGACTCAAAACATTTACGGTTAGTTTTATTTTGGAAACCGTTGATTGATTCAAGAAGCTGTTATCTTCTTCGTAAGAGTAGATGAATAATTTTATATTTAGGCTATCGGTGGCGGCATTATCTCGAGCGATAAGAATAGCGATGCGATGATACTCTGCACGGAAGAATGACCTCGATTTTCAATTCACGTCAGTTTAATGTACACGTCACATGACTCGAGGATAAGCAATGAATTCGGTGACTCACGCCCACTCACAATCAGCCAAATTGAACTGAGTCACATGCTCAAATTAACTGGACACGCAAAAACCTGACGTGCGTTTTGTTCGATATTTCTTGAAGAGAAAGCTTAATTTAATCACGAAAATTTTGCAGCACAAGGAGGAAACGATTGTCGTTCATGCTGATTCACTGCCGGCGAAGAGAACCATCGTAAAATGATCGACGAAAGCCAAACTGTATAAATAAATATTATTTAGATGATTCCTCTTCATGACCTCTTACTCTTATATAAATAATTGTATTTATTTTCTTCTGGAGATATAGGTCCCATAATTAATAAATTATTTTATTCCTCCTTTTCCAGCGTTTCCTATTTATGCATGCTTCTTCAGGGCTCAGAGAAAGTTCATTCTGAATTATACTGCATAATATTTGTTTATAATTGTGTTGTATTTACACAATAAAATTCAGAAGGAACTCTCTCAGTGCCCTGAAGTGAAATGCATAAACATGCGAAATTCATATTAATGCGAAAACAAAAGAGAAGTAACATAATTTATCAATTAATGAACCTTTATATCCAGAAGATATAAAACAAAAATTATATCTAAATATGCAAAGAAATAACAATTGTTTAGCTATTTCAAATGATCCATTACCGTATTTCGATCGGTGAAAAACATGAGCACCAGAGGCCAGCTAGCACTTTGCTAATAAGAATCATGATCTCTGTTTATCCGTTCATAAAAGTATGTTTTCACTATATGGACATACTAGCGCTTTGATGGAAAATAATACTGTTGATATTAGGAAGGAAACAGCGAGGTAAGAAATCTTATCATAGATTTTGAACATAAAAATCCCGTTAAGAACAAGTATGAAAGCAACTCGATTATTCCTTACTTTAATTTTGAAAGATGGAACACAACGGTTAGAATGACGAGAAAAGAAGGGTTAGACAAGAAAAAGATGGTTGATTGTAGCGAAAGAGACTTTTTTTAAAGGCGATAAATCGTGAAGATTTCTCATATTCAAACCATGTAAATCTTTTTAGTTTTTATTTCAATAACAGTCCTGACAGGAAGAACCTGTTAGGAGGGCATTAGTAAAGCATATTAGCATCTGCCAGGAAATAAAAAATACTAACCATAGGAACTGCCAGAAAATTAAAAATCCAAATTGAATGGATATCGAAGCACGAACCTAGGGCTTGCCAGTCCAATGCGCATATCACTATTCAACGCAGGAATAATAATTTTCGGGGAAATTTTCGGAGGATTTAAGGGATTAACATTTTCACATCTACCTACCTATTTCATCATCGTAATTCGGCAGCATGTAAAACATCATGATAGCATATCCAGGTTTATGTGCCTAATCAGGCTTCTTTGACTAAGTCTACCCCAGAACCCACGACTGACGTGATTCGTATTATGTACACTAACTATCTTACGTTTTTCAAAATCTCTTTCCAGGTAAGCTCGTTAGGAAACTGTCCGTTTGAAATTGACAGCGATCTGAAATGGGGTGCTCTGAACTGAGCTTACTTGCTGTGCGTGTGGTTTGAGTATTCACGTGTTTTTTTCGTTTCGCACGGGAGGTTTCCGGAAGAGGACGCTGTTTCCGTTGAGAGAGAGAGGCAGAGAGGCAGATAGAGGGTCATCGAAAGGCCGGAATCGCCAAAAGCACTTTGACACGCGCAGCGGTGCGTATTCCCGGGAGAAAAATAAATCTTCCTGCTCGCCCACTTTAGCCGGTTCACGCTCGTGTTCCATGCTTCTCTCTCGTCCCCTCACTCTCAGGGTAGCCTCCCTATACCCCCGCACCACACGAGTGCAGGCAGGGTCGCTGGCCATCTCACCGAGCCATGATGAATCATAATTTGAGTGCTAAAAGCATTCGTCGATAAACTCGTCGATGGCACACACCATTCGAGTGTCATTGAAAGGCATATGAGAGCCGGATTCGGTAAAACCGTAATTGTGATGTAACAAGCAGTGGTTCCCAAGGGACTATTACAAATGAATCATTTAAAGATACCTGCGATATAATTCCTCATTTCTCATCGGGCATATGTCGTCCATTTTCGCCTCACGCTAAGCGAGCAACCATTTTGGATACTATATGTCAACGTTTTTTAAGTGGAAATCTTCTACTGGATGGGGAATATCTCGAAAACCTAGCGTCATGCGACAATTGACTCCGGGAGTTGTTGAGTCGTTGCGTGGTTACGTGTATCTATACAAGCGCTTCGAATTAATTCACAATACTATCACTAGAAAGATATAGTGTAATTTCACATGAATGTCTTAAGTCTCAGTGTATTCAGGTAATTATCATTAATTTATAACTATAATTTTCATATTCATATTTTCAAAAATATTAAACAAATTATTTATGTTTACTTATATTTAATACTGTTTACAAAGTCCTCAATTTAAGAATAAACAATTACAGATGATTCAATTGTAACAGAGTTCATTTTCCCAAATCTGCCAGCCAAGTGGTACGCATTACGTAAAGCTCTTACTTCAGTACGATTCGAAAGTCACTTGAAATTGTCAACAGAACACTTCAGAAAGGGTTGTTGATGGGAAATGAGTGATGATAATTAGACAGAAGAACTTCCGTTTTTCATTCCGAAGCTCACGGAAAAAACACCGTAGCCTATATAACAGACAGATATGATTCGGCGCAGTACAAAATTGAAATTATGGTAATGATGAACCGAAAACTGGCAGAATGTGAAAAATTTGAAAGAAAAAGACTCGGATTTTGAAAGTTCTAAAAGGAATGATCAATAATAGACATCAATAAAACAAAAGTGGGATAAAGAATGAGAGAGATTTGGAAATAACTAGAGAAAGCGAATCAGAGCGGGGGATAGATGGATGGCTTGCAATCAGACCGTAATTCAGGCGGGAGAAAATTTGTGGCTGCCTATTCCAGGCTCTCCCCCACTGCGACCCCTGTGATCGGGGTTTCGGAAAAGTCATTACCCCGGCCATAATCTAAGTTCCTAGTTCTGGAGAGCAATCAGCTCAAGGAAATGGGCTTCCGACCTCGAGTCGGGTCAGTAGATTTTTCTTCCATCAGCCGGTTAGCCCCTCCGGTACTGCATTTAATCCACGGGCCGTAAGACGAAAGTTAAGTTTCGAATGAGAAATTGTGGGCATCCAACGGCCTTCCAAAATCACGCCTGTCGATTTACGAAACTTTCGTCCCATCGACAAAATCCAAAGTAGAATGATCAATAGAACCTAGTAGCCATGCAAAAAAAAAACATTTCGAGAGGAAAATACTTCGAAATACCACTTCGTATACATTTTAAAATACGTACTCAGGGTGATACCAGTTACTGACATGGGATTCAACATAATAACTGGAATTTCTAAAAGACATTGCCCTAAAGCTGGGATGAATTGACGAAGAAATAAAACACGTTTATTTCTTTGACAAATTTCAGATATCACTGCACCACCAGATGGCGGAGATATCTCAAGCTTCACAGTTATAGATTGACTCATTGGAGGAAGAAGGAGAGATGGAGGAGGAAGATGGAGAGATATAAGAGAAGAAGAATGATCTGATGCTTTCCCGACGTATGATGTTAGTGAAGTATTTTCAGGTTCTCCACCGGGTCACACTCAGCACTTCTGCCGACGTTTCGATGTACCAGTCATCAGGGCATCTAAAGGAAATGACATGATGACAGGGTTAACAGACCTGATGACGGTAGACGACTCGTCCTCGGAACGTCGGCAGAAATGCAGAGTTTAATCCGGTGGAGGACCCGAATAGACTTCAGATAAGAGAACAGTTTGGGAGGAGGGAGAATAAATTGAATTGGGAGGTAACGGTGCAACGATGAGAGTGATTTGTACTCCATGGGCGAGATTACAGATCTTTATGACTTAATCGTAATTTTGTAACAGCTTTGATGAATAACAAAAAATGAGTTTGATGCGTTTCAAACTACGCCTGTTCTTTATGAAAGCACCGTTCTCGTATTTAAGGAGTGAATCACAGAGAAATGTGACAGAACAGTTCGCAACAATGGACGCTCGCGCTTTGGATATCAATTGCGACTACGCGAAGGGGAAGATCGAAGACCTCGCCTCGGTTAACATGAGAAAGTTTTGAGTGAGGGCTAGTTTCGGTGAAATTCGCGAATCCAAATGTTTTAAACATTATTTGATAAGCACGGAAGATAAGATACACCTGAACATCTTTCGAAGTTTTGCATAAAGGAACACTTGATATTTCCACCCGATTGTTTATCAGGTCAACCGCGGTTTTTTAACGTTAAATAGTCATTTTCAAGACTCAT
Organism: Pyrrhosoma nymphula; assembly: GCA_963573305.1. Taxonomy (NCBI): domain Eukaryota; kingdom Metazoa; phylum Arthropoda; class Insecta; order Odonata; family Coenagrionidae; genus Pyrrhosoma; species Pyrrhosoma nymphula. The sequence continues at coordinate 120,296,922 of OY754331.1, read as the reverse complement.
ATTTTAAGACTTTAACGTTGAAGCCGTTGTCGACCTAATAAACAATCGTGCGGAAATACATATTGTTCTTTTTTGTTTTCAAAATTATAATCACGCTGGGTTAGTTTCATAGTGATTTTAATTTTTTTCATCTTTAGTTCTTTTACTAAGCCGGCGCCGACTTATAGAGCGTGAGATATTTCTGCTCTGATTCTAATATTTGCAAACTGAGGTCCGTTAATTGGTGATTTCAAGGAACCTTTTATCACTTGGAATATATTTTATTATGATTCAGCTTTCACTCTTAGACCTATATTCATCTTAAACTGTCTAAAACGAAGTAAGAATGTGCATCGGATTTAGCTAATTTTGGGAGATTTTCATGGCATAGCAGGAATGAGAGCGGATGAATTTTTACTTTTTGATTCAATCAATACATCCTACATATTCAGACGGCTGTGCTATTTTCCCTAAATGATAGTCAGGCAGTTAAGTATCAAATAAAATAAAAATATTTCTACCACACGCACATATTACCATCAGCCAATATTCACTCTTGAACAGGAATGACCCAGTTTTATTCAAATACTCCTTGAATAATGAAAATAAATTGTTTTAACAATTGCCACAAACTTATGAGAGTAGGTAAATACTGCTTGTAGACGAGAATAAAATTCAAATGTTTACGTCTTCATATCACTACTTATGTACTAATCCTTTCCGCTGCATTATAATAATCGAATGAAATAAGATCTTAACATTTTCTTCGTTGAAATATCAGTAAAACAAACTAAGCTCCATTAGCTATGGCTTATGCTTCCGCTACAGTAGAAGGACAGAGAGTTATAAAGGGAAAGGAAGATATGATACGTGGCTGGGCAGACGGCGCGAGGGCAAGGTCATATGAAGGGATGACTTAACTTCCGCCTGCATGACCCCAGGGTTCGTCCTGAAGTCCGATATCCATCACTAGCCCCTCTCTCTCTCTCGGCATGAATGCCATTAAAAATTATATTACCACGAACCCTTTCACCGAGGAAATGATTTAAAACTTACTTAAGAGTCACTTTGGGGACACAAGGGGCACATAAAACACACGGGAGTCTACTAAAATGAAATCAATATCGGAAAGGCAAAGGTTGAACTCCATATACAAAAGATAACGTTGCGTGACCAGATATTTGAATCACTCTCTTCGATTTTCCTGTTCTCAAGGCGTTTCTCCCGATGAATTTATTTAGTGAAGAATCTCAAAGACTCTTCCGACACAACTTAAATCAGCGTAAATTGGCCTAAAGCTAATGTTTTACAACTAAACAGCGGCTTGACCACAGGTAACTCAACTTGGAGAATGCTCGAGTTGAACGCAGCTCAACTTTATCTTAATTTAAAAAATATTACTAACACATTAATTAGTGGCCTCTTTTTAATACGGATGAGTCCCGTTGATCCGAAATAATACAGACGGAGGCCTTGACGGATTGCGAGATTTTCAAATTAATCAAAATTCATAGGCATATTGCTAGGAAGCAGTGAGATTTTTAGAAGATTTTAAGAGTGGGGGAAACGGTACCTAGCTAGGCAACGGCGACGTTTACGCATCTGCAAATCATAACAAAGGTGTTCAGTGGAGGGTTGAGTCACCAAACACTCTATTGCTATCTCCACAGGACAGATAAAGATTAAAATTAAAAGAAGCGAGCACTATTCTATTTACTGTGCGTTTCATAAATTACATACATTAAGTTTTTTTTCAAAAATGGTTGGCAATAAATTTCCCAATTTGGTTTAATAGAAATTTTTCCCATTCTGGCCTAAATCTAATTCGGATTATATGGATTTTTGGATTAGCACGGTTCTGTTTACCGGGGCTCATCTGTATTTCCACGTGCTATTAGTTGCGGACGGAATGATCTATTCAAGAAACGATAAATGAATTTTAATCATTTAAGTTCCTGCTAAACCTTCTCCTCTTTCTCTGACAAAGTCAAAATGCCTCCAATACAACACTTTCATTCTTTATCGTTCTCTCCATATTTATTAATGCCCACGTTTTAAAAGATGCCGTCAATATTTTTTTTATTTTTTGACAAGGAATTGCGCAGGAAAACGAGCGGGTCGGAGCTGGCTTTGGTTCAGGAAATGCACATCCAACAGGGGCGCTTCTAAACCAAAGGGTCGAGAGACTTGAAAGAATCTCAAGAAAGGAAAAATGGAACGTCCCGTACCTCGTAATAAGCCATTTTGCACCCATCTTCGTCCGACGCCCACGAGATGTCCTTTTCTGAAAGGAGACCGCCAATAATGAGCCCACGTGAAAGCTGAACATATGTATTTCACGGACGATGCTTCCTATATCACGTGGGTCGGCCATATGAGCGTGGGAACCAATTGCGCAAGGGACAAGATTATTCCAATTGCATCACTGGAATGGGCGACCTGCCAGTTGTCTCCTCTCGCTGATCCCATTCATTTCATCGAGTGGATAATACGAATAAATTGCATAAAAATTAATGAAGTTTTCATTCCAGCAGGGTGAAAGGTAAGCAATAGCTATTTGTTGAGTAGATATAATCTCGCTTTAAAAAATGTCATAATTTCCTTGATTTTTGCAAGGAGGAAAGAGGAAAAAATGGAGCCAAACATTCCCTACACGACAGTAGACCCGGATGAATTGGCATCTATAAGCGTACGATAATAGGTGAAACGGTCAGAAACGAATAGAAATTTTGAATGCCTACCCATAGTAAACTCCCATCATGATCGCTAAACTACTTAATTTTAATTATCTTAATACTGGCTCGTTATTCCCCGACAAGAAGAGAAAACCAGCACTTAAATCTACAACTCACATGCTGAGAACGAAACTAAACGAAAGAGTGAAGAACACAGAAATCATAGAAGTATGCTCAAGCGAAACAGAATCCGTCTGTTTTAAAAGTAAATATGTATTTTCCATGAGTATAGAACAAAATTAATTATAAAAGTATCAATAATGTATGTATGAACAATTTAAACAAGCAATACAGCTTCTCCGCATGCGCCATAAGTCGAAACGGCGTGTTGGATCGTATCAAAACGGATCAAAAATAACAAAAGTTCCGAGACTATTCAGAAACCAATCCTGAGTAGTTACGCAGAATTGAGTTCAAGTTCCAGTACTGGAATCATTTTCATGTAGAAAGGTCCTAATTAAGCATGGCTATTACCACCATTATCAACCACTAGTTGAAACGGCAGCTGAAATAGGCTAAAAGTTTGGCAAAATAGCCATAACGTAATGAATAAACTAAATAATTAAATATAAATCAATGTGGTTTAGTAATTGATATATAATTTTTGAAATAACTTAAAAATCTCTTGTACTGTACGTTAGAATTACTTAAAATTCAACGTTTTTCAAATGATGCGTGTATTTTGAAAAATACCTAAGCCCGTGCCATGTGTCAGTTACTGTAGAATATATATGCATATCTCTGTAAAGTTTTACGTAAATGGGAGCTCGCATGCCATCTATTGGCGCACATCTAAATCACTACGCCAAGCAACTGAATCATACTTACGTACGCATACCCTTTTATATAGTTGATTGTTCAATTCCCAAACTTTTCCCGCACAAGGAACCGAAGATGGCCCAAATACTACAAGCATCATTTTTCCAGCTCTGTTAACCGATTAGGTTCCACTTTACAACGACACGTTAAAAAGATACCACACGAGTAGCGAGAGCCGTTCGGATGCGAGATGGAGAGGAAGAGGGGATGAAAAAGGATGTGTCCATTCACTATAACTCAAATGGGAACCTACCAATTCTCTCTCCTTACTTCCCTTCTAAAGGACACTTAAACATATTCCACCGATCCGGTGGCAACAGTGTTGCCAACTCAGATAAAATGCAAGAAGAATTAAAATACCATAGTTAACCCCAGCGGTAATATTTATTGTTGAAACTCAACTTCCACAAAGTCAAGCCTACAACCGTTTCCTTTGTCAGATAATATGATTCAGTCGATAACAACAAGAAAATGGATTATCTTGATGGAAATGCACTAAATGTATATTTTAAACTGAAATGATGAAATTTATCTTGAACTCAGCAGCAGCCAGCAATGGACAAACATTAATACAAAAAATGTTTTTCTTTTAAAAAATCGCGAAAAACCAGTTTTAAAAGATATTTTTGTCCACACTTCACCAACATATAACAACAAACTGTAAAGTGTATCTTAAACTCCTTTGAAAATTTTTAAGATTCTAGAAAAGTGCAAATTTCAATGAAACACTCCTTCGTTGTATCGAAGAGTCAAGGCCTCAACAGAAGAACAAAAAATCAGCATTATGTCAAAAGTAACAGTATTGTGGTGCCATCAGTTTTTGAACAAAAGCAAATGCTTAAAGACTTGTGTAATCTTCCAATATTCATTTGTCCTGAATAATTGTTAGATTTGTCGACAGGGGACAAAATTCATATTTTTCTGCCAAACTCGAGTAAAAGTCGCTAGATATAACGACTATAACACTAGATTGACAACACTGGAAGCCAGCAGTGGTAGTGTTAGCCGGCGGGAGAAGGGAAATGAAGGAATGATTTGGAAGGACTTTCTTTGATATGCAAGCTGCCCACGACTGTTAAAAGGGCCGAAGACTTTTATTCCCCCTCTTTAATCATCAACCCCAACTTTCCACCCATACACAGCCGTGACAAATTATCTCTCCGTAACAGTCGATTTGCATTGCGGGCGGGTGATTATTCTAGTTGTCGCGCTGGGGCGCTGCCGTAGGCGGATAATCTCCCCCTCTTGCACGAGATACCCATCTCTGCACAGAGGGAGGGACCGCCAAAGCCTCTATTCCAGTCTTTTGGTCGTTTAGGAATTTACCGATTAATGCCCACGTTGTCCACGAATGGTCACCAACTTCCGGCGTCAAAACCTTGAGGTGGTTGAAGCGTACATATTTACGTGAAGCTTTGCATTATCATTGGTGATATCTACAGATAAAAGTGAAAAAAAAATCATTTTACCGACTTCGCTTTTTAGCAAGGCAATGCTATTTTAACACGTAGCCTTACGGCACATGACATATATCTCGCAATAGTTCAATTGCATGTGTACAGATGTTCTTCTAAACGCTAAACAATCCTTTCCTTATCATTGTAATTGATTCAAACAAATATTAAGGTGTCACGCCCAGTCGAACATTCGAAAACCACATATTTCAATATAATGCCGTCCAAATTTCGAATACCACGCCGAAAAATCTGGTCATGACATGCTTTAATTAAGGGAAAATGTTAAAATATAATCCTTATATCATTCTCATCACTCTCTGTATGGTGAGCTAAAATTATGAACTTAAATGAATTGTGTTCTATGAATATTTTTTCGCCTTGAAAAAAATATTTAAAACGTGCACTCAATGACCCACAATTACCACTCCAGCCACCTTAAGGCCAAGTCCACGATTGGTCCCCGTTCAACTTCAACCGTTAAAATCCTATTACTAATCTTGAAAATCGATTGAAACCACGATTGAAGTTGAAAAAGCCCGCTCTTCGGGCGGTTCCTTTTGATTTCTTTACTCAACCAATATATTCACATCTCCAATGTTTTCCGCAAAATCTTAGAACAGACAATTTATACCGTACGCAATTGTGATCGTTGACACAATTTAAGACGCGAAAACGGTTTCTCTACCTTTAACAAGATAATTCAACCAGCAGATTTGCAGATGTCGCCGTCTTCGTTCGCCAAGTTCACCCTCGTCACTTTCTTCAAATGACTATTTTTTTAAGTAGATCGTTGACAAAATTCGCTTAGGTGACTAAAAACAACGCCAGAAGAATCAAAGTAGCACCACAGATATTGTGGGCGCTCATCTGAGAATGGATTGGGGGGAACTGCGGTTGAAACTAAGAGCAATCTCGGACTAAGTATCGGTAGTTAGAGCAAGACATCAACTAATCTAACAGTTAGAGCGAGATATCAACTCAATTTTTACCAGTGTTTCTCATCAGGGGCCATTGAAGAATTAAGTAAATCGTTTTAAGGAGAGACTCTTCATACACTGTCTTACATTGTTTGGGGGCCAGAGATCATCTTACCTATGATTTTATCTATGTACTCGTGAGATCATATTTTTATATTTCTTTAATCGTCGGACATAAAAAAGGTATATTTTTAGTGCTACAAACAGTAGTTTCCCAAATGGCAATGTTTCGTAAATCGCAGGTATATATCCAGTCAAACAAACACTGGTTGTTACTGGCTCAAGGTTAAAGGTTTATAGCGGGCGTCTCGACGGATTATTATAGTGTTTAATCCCTCCTGCAAGAGACCAAATAATCCATCCTTATATTATCACGTTGTGAGAGCCAACAACATCCCACCTTCCGTATTCTCATGATCTCCTGAACGAGAATTATTTCAGTAAATGGCGCAAAATAACGTTCACTGAAAGGTCTATGAACAAACGTCCAAAAATCTATAATAATAATAAAAAGAAAGTAGCGGACTCCTCTCCCCATCGGCTTTAAACTGCGCTATGGTTCTGAAACGAAAGGAAAGCATGTGTATAGTTCTATTGCGCAGTGAGCACCGCACTAAAAGCAATTGAAAGCGCCATTAATTATTGGAGAAAAAGGGGCGGATAGGAGAATCGAGAAGGTTTGGCGTTAAAATGTCTCCGCTACTTGAGAAGGGTTTTTTTTAAGGGTCGTGCGTGCTTCGAAAGGAGGCAACGGGGCGAGGTGGCGCAAGGAGAGGAAGAGAAAGCAATAAAAAAATAAGAAGTGAGAGACAGGAGAAGAAAGGACGGCAAACGAAGGGAAAGAGGGAGCGCAAAAAAGGGAGAACGTCAGGATATGGAAAAGGAATTCGTGACGGGGGTGAGGAAGGCAGGGGAGTCAAAGAAGATGAATCAAAAAGGGGAAGAGGGAACAGGAAAGAGGATGAGGACCAAATCGACGCCAGGGAGGTCTACTTAAAGGACTCATCCCCACACCCTAACTGTGACTAAGATTCCAAAAACATTCTCCCTCTCCTTCCCCATTCCAGCCTTTTGAAAGTCTTAGCCAACCATGTGGCACAGAGAAGCTTCCTGTGAGCAACTGTGGCGGAACGATGAGACATGAATTTATTTCGTGCGAAATATTTTAGAAACCACTGAGGTGTGTGCGCTGTACACTGAGTGGGTTTAGTGTACACTGTACACTAAACCCACGACCAGGGTTACAATACTCTTAACACAGCAGTCCCCAAACCTTATTGTCATGGGACCCACCCTAAAGTTTTAAACATTTTTCGTGACCCACCATGTGTGTGTGTGTGTATATATATGTATGCATGCATAAAAAATAGTTTGAGATTATCATCCATCAGAGACCTTTTTTTTTAAGAACGCGAGTCGTTTCTTCAGTTCGAATAATTTCGTAGAACTTCTTTGGCTTGACGTCAATATAAGTCGATAATATTTTTATTTGTTCTAATAAAAACTATACACCTAAAATAGTATAGGTGGTTCCACCGTAAAATGACTTAAATTTCATTTTATTCATATTCTCTCTACTTATAAAAAAAACTTGTCCTCTATCTGATATGAACAACAAAATAATACCTTTCCACGCTATTTTATTCTATAATTGAGCTTGAAATTACATTGTGTTCAATGGGGGAATGAGAGAAACACGGGGAAAATAATATTTTTCCATAAACTATAAATTCCATTTTCGCAGAAAACTATTTATATGAAGGAAATAATCCAGAGAAATTGAATAAAAATAAAATATAGGCGTCTTACCACCTTATTTTTTTAGTTATTAGGAATTTATTGCCGTAATTGAAGTCAAACTACGGTAATTCGTAGGAAATAACGCGCTGCTTTCGGCTGCTATGGCTGGAAAAAGTGCTCCTTTAAAACACATTCGTGGAATAATCTGCATTTTTTCTACTTTACTTTTAGTTTTCTGTAGGTAACGCATTTCATAAGCGAAAGCAGGATTTTTTGGACTAAATATAAAAATTGTGGAATTTAGTATTTGTTTTGACTCACACAGTCGCGGCGGAACTTCCTTAAATGAGTAACAAGGCGAAATCAGTTTCTCAATAAATCGAGGAAAAGTAAAATTTACTTAAATGCAAAAATTAGGGCTTGATACATTACATAGACAATTTTCCGTCAAAACCACGAAACACCGGAATGTCGCTCATGAAAAGATAAAATACAGTCGAGATGCGAGAATTTACATTATTTTCTTATTAAATCCTCAGGACAATATAAAAAAGAAGGCTCTGGGTGAGAAATGAAGTTAAATTTAGACGAATCCCTTGGGTTAACGAAGTAAATTTCAGATAAACCTCCAGGAGAATGCGATTAAGAGACTCTCGGTCGCGGAGTGAGCTGTGACGGAAAGAAGAAGAACAAATGAAGAGGAAAGGAAAGGCGAAAGATTGGGAAGGAGATGAGAGAAGCATGGCAAAGGACTAAGGGTAGGGATAGGTAGAGGTTGGTGGAAGAACATAAAGGGGTGGCTAGCTAAGGATGCTGGGAGGAAATGGAGGGAGGTAGAACCTTCTTTCACGCCTGTTTGGAGATGAGGGATGATAGCTGAGGTCCACGAGAGGGGAGGAGACAAGACTTTCGAGGGGAGATGTTGGAAGGGGGTTGAGAAAGAAGCATGCTATGGGGAATGTTGGCAATGGCGGAGAGAAGAAAATATTCGGAGAGTTGTAGGAAGAAAGGAATGACTAACACACACGACGCGGAAAAAAGGGTTTCCGAATAAAACTTCCAGCTGAAATGCGAAAAATGCGTCCCTCGCTCCGTTTAACTTAAATTATAACCACGCCCTCTAGGCGGTACCCTAGGAATTTAGGACGAAGTGGGACAAAAAACCCTACATCCCATCCTTAGACAGTACGCAGCTTCGTAGGAATTACCACGAGAAATCGGGTGTAGCTTTTGCCATCCCCTATATCCATGTACTGTATTTGAACTGAAGTAAAAGACTCATCGCAAAAAGTGCTCACTCATTTCACAAACCAAGTCATGGACTATCATTTTCAGTTTCAGAAAAAGAGTCATTTTCAAGCAAACACGAATATGGGTGAAGTTAAAAAATTATTTGCGAGGGCAACTCAACTATTTTTCTCCAGTAGACTCTAGGGAACACGACCCTCCCTGGTTAAGCTACTCAGATGATGGCTAAGAGAGATTTCCAAACAAAATGTTGACGTTAGCGCAGATCGTAATACATCAGCGCACACTAGCGACGATGAATGGATGGATGTGCGAAGGTATAACGTTCCGAATCCTGCCGGCAGGCAGGGTTCTGTAGGTAAACAATAGTCACGTCCGAATTTTTTGCAAATAGCTATCAAATTAGAAACAAAATACGTATTTAAAAACGTGATCTCTTCAACACTTTTCTTTTTTAAAAACTTTCCATTATCAATACTTGACGCCTTTGATGAAAATATGTGCTTTCGATTTAGTATGTCGATAGCTGGCTATTGTCGACAGCGATTGGCGGTTGCCAGGCGACCAAATGAAATGAAACAACTCAAAGCGGCTATTCACGCATTCCGTCTCGAGTAAATATAAGCAGTAGCACGGTAGCCGTGAGGAACGCGCATGTAGTTAGTTCTCAAACTGTTTTGCTCACCTATTATTGTTAGGGGACAGCCACCGATAGCCAGCGAGAGCCGGCTATTTTGGTAAATCAGAATCACCATGACGTGGCGATCGCCGTAAATGGAAAGTACCCAATCAACACATCAGCAACAATAGCGGACGCGATAATCAAAGTTCTTATGTTGTCTAGCGCACATCAACTCTTCTGCCGATCGGCTTTTAATTGCGCAGTGTGTAGTGCGCAGGGTCTGAAACGAATGGCAAGCAACTGCGCTGTTGACTAACGAAGTGATTAGGTTAATAGAGCAAATGGAAAGCTCCATTAGAACATTATTCCTGAAGTCTTTATATGGGAGAACTCGTAATATCGACAGTAAATAGTACAACAACGAGATTGCTACGTCACATCATCATCAACGGTTCCAGATTTTTCAACGCAACAATAGCCATTATTTTGAGACTGTGACGTCAAAATTTCCTCATTGTTGGAAGACGAAAATATTCGAGTCCGCTCTGAATGAGGAGGAACTTGAAGGGATCCAAGGAAGTCGATCGGAAAACTCAATGAAGGAGGAGCTGGCTGTAAGAAGTCTTACTTAGGAGTCCCACGAGGAGCGTGCCGGGAAGGAATGCGTTACCACGGAAACGGAACACGGGGAGGAGGTGGGGGGGCGTGACTGAGATGGACGACCCGTAATTGCGACAGGCGTCGGCAGGGGGCAGGCGGGGACGGAAAAGGTTATGGCAGGGACAAGGGGGAAGTAAAGAAGAGAAAAATTTTCCCCCACCGGATAAAAAAAAACACAAGTCCTCCGTCGGCGCCTTTACGATGCCAAAGCGAAGTGCGAGAAATGCCATCTATTAGACGGTGACGAGGCGATGATTTTTTTAAAGAAAAAATAAACAAAATAAAACCAAACTTACGATAACACACGCGCGCTGGAAATATAACGGTGAGAAGAAAATAAGTCTCATCACCAGCGCCATCTCCGAAAACGATTGAGAGAAAAAAAAAGACGAACGACAACCGCGGCTCACACGTGCTCCCCCTTCTCATTGGATCCCACCGAAGATGACGCACTTCCCCAAAAGCAACAAAACCGACGCATGGGTACACCGGAAGCGATGGAAGAGGAGTTATGCGTTTCCGACACGAAATGAATAAGGAAAGAATTTCACCACTTCCTTCAACAAAATTTTACGACCTTTCTCTTCCTCACCGGCTAGTGAGAGGAAAGGATACTTGAAAGGTTAATTCGTACGATATTCAGATGCGTTTCCTAATCAATTCACTCCAGGTTAGTAACGCACTTTTTTCGACGCCTACATTCATCCAGTGCATGGATTTTCCCATGTGGGAGAGAGTGACTGAGAGGCGAGGAATGTTTTCGCCTTTCCAAAGAGAATTCGATACAAGAAAGGAGCGTCTTTGAGAAACTTGGTCCACCGATCAAACTCGTCAGTAGCGACTTGAGATTCGCTTTGTTTCCGCTTCCTGCGCGAAATTAGGGCAGGTTCTGAGAGCCAGGCAAAGAGAAAAAAAGAAAGCTTTCGTTCAGACAAAAGGGTTGGCCGTCACAACGTGGGAATCGGGTGAAAGATTGAAATATATAGCTGGCTAATACCCAGGGTCTGGGTTCGAATCCTAAAAAGAGATTTTGAATGGATCCCGATCCCGACTTAGACGACATGAAGAGAGCAGTTTAATTTGGCTGGAGTGGTAATAGTGGGTCATTAAGTGCAATTTAAATACTTTAAAAATTAAGTAAAAAATAACTCGGACAAAACTTAAAGTGCATCTGTTTATGTGGTGGAACTCACCATGCAAGCAACGAAATAAATTAGAAAAGAATTATATTTTACATTTCGGCCATTAGTATAGCATGTTTGAGTGGCGTCGCCAATTCTGGGAAGAGGGTTTCTTCCAACGTGTTAAATTTTGTACACCATACAGTGTAAATGTTAACATTACGATGTAACTCCCTTCCAATGGGCAGTAATCGTCCCTGCCCTTGGCCTGGAGAAAATTGGGAAATTTGAATATCAACTCCCGATTTACTACGCTGAAGACCAGGCTCAGGCTCAAGGGGATGCTGTTCGTCCAGCAGAACTCCGGTACGGAATTCACGGCGATAATCATTAACACAAATAACGAGGCCGTGTTAAGTTGCCTGCGAAAAGGCTCAGGCCTTACGTTTAACGACGATTTATATGTAAATTTTTTATAAGAAAATAATTATGGATCAGACGCGTGTGGCGTCCTGGAGGTTCGTCCCTACAGAAGTCAATCTTGCCGACCGTCCATCGAGGACTATACTCCCGTAATGTACCTATGCCTTGGCCGGTCTTGGGCATATATACTAAGGTGTACGGGACCGACCGGTTGAGTTGAGGGTTGACTTCTGTCTGGGACGAGCGCCCAGTCTCTCCAGTTCAAGTCAGAGAGATAATTTATACCATTAAGCAACGGTGAAATAAGGGTAGGGCTAACACAGCAAACTAAAAAAAATATAATCGTTTCGATAATATCGCCAAACAATTATTTCGTTTAAATATTAATTTCCCTGTCAAGTAAATGGTATTTGCGTGGTCCTTTGATGGAAATTTACATGTTGACCCAACAGTACCATTTGCAGACCATGGGAGAATCAATATCGCAGCAGACAACAGGTACATTTTTTCAAATTGGAGCAAATTCGCACAGAATTCTACATAAATGAAAAAAACACCATAACCCCCTCTCGTTGAACGAGCGAGTCCAAACCATCATTTGTCACGTACTATCCTTCGAAGTGTCAGTACTTATATGTAATATATATATATAATGAAATACCCCACCACAAGACAGGGCCAACTTTTTCGGGAGGGCAATAAATACTTCGGGAAAACATCTTACTTCCTAGACGATGATAGCCGAAAAACTTTCCCAATTCATTTTCCATATCATACGCTGAGTAATTGGTTGCGTACAACTTCTTTCATCCCTCGGCAAGTTCTGATAACAAGAATTTATTCCCTACGAAGCATTTTGAGGAATATCCCCACCACTTCCTCCAAAATCAGCTCCATGCATTCAAGAAGAGAGGAACCATTGCAATTTCTATCATTTACCGACGGCACACTGCTAGATTTGTCTGGTTTGCTATCTTCAAAAGGAGATAAGGAGAGACACTTTTCCAAAAGTATTTTGATATAATCGCGTTTAAGATGTTTAATTCCGCAACATGGGGGTCGTAAGATAAGAATGTTTTTTTCCACCCAAAATGGTGCAATTTATCATCCGATGTTATAAATGCTACCTGCTAATTCCGACGCAATCTCAAGACGGCACATTTACGGTTAAAGGTTATAAAAAAAACGTTCAATTGTACTTATCATTTTCTTCTACTGAGCAACCACCTACAGAGGATAATTAATCATTCAAAACACCAGGAAATACCCGCAGTATTTTGGAAAACGGATGGTAAATTATTTAGTAAAACATTTATTTTCTCTTCTTTGCAAACTGGTCAAATTCAAATACACGTGAGCTAGCGATAACATATATGCATGCCAGCATGTTGAAAACTGGAATATATAAGGCAGAAAAATATATTTATAATAATATCATTGATGTATAATAATATAATCTCTACTGAATTATTGTTTTGTATGTTTTTTACTTGCCTCAATGTCATGTACCATGATCAAACGAAACTAATAATAAAAAAAATTAAAGGTCATATGTCCCCTAAAAAATTTTTGTATTTGTGACACTTTCGCCGGGGGAGATAATTTAATGCTGATTTTAGCTTTAACGTGGTGTGAAAATAAAATATAAATATTTAAAAAAATTATGTTAAAAGATAAACAAACATACATGAACTAAGCAGATAGGAATATTCATGAATGGAGGGAATAATTACTAGACTAACCATTCAGATTACCTATTAACACAAAGATTAATCATAGTATAACTCAAGATGAGGTGGTAACTGACGGCACACATAAGAGTCTTAATGTCGGCAGGAAAGACCGAGAAAAATCAGGTGATATCACAACGGGAAATAAAAAAGTTACTTGAGAAAACGGGAATGGAAAAAAGTGGAGCACTAGCACGAAGCCGAGAGCAAGTTGTAACGTTAGCTGCGTGGAGAATTCCCGAGAGCGATATCCAACCCAACAACTAAGTACCAGGGATGTCGCTTTTGGTCGCATGTCTGGCGTGAATGCAAAAGCTGTACGTGTGGAGTAGTATATATAAAATGCTGGGCAACGTTATTCGTACAAGATAAAATACTGAGTTGTCCAAAACGTTTATTTTTTAACTCGGCAAGCGTTTGAGTGAATGTAGCGTTTCGTCGCTCCGACGATTTTGCTGTGAGAGTAAATTAAGATTTTCGAAGAACCATGCGTGTGTGAGTTCATCAAATTTTGTTTTATAAATTGGATGTTTGCAATTTTTTTAAATAAAAGGTTACACGGAAGAATTTATGAGCCAGTCACACTGTCATGAGTGCTATCAGCGGTTCAAAGCGGACAGAAAATATATTTCCCGGTTTCCCCGGCGAATAGAATTGATGCAGTTTTCATAGATTTCTCACCAGGTTGGAATATTAAGAACCAACGTTTCAACTCAGCCCCTAAATCATCAGGGTTAAGTCTGACAGATCGATGAAATCCACCGCTATACATAGCATTTAATCCATTGTAGCTCGGTCAACTCCTTCCCCTTACACCTGAGTAAAATAAACCATAAAAAATAGAAGTTAAAGAAAATGAAAGCCCATTACATTTTTTCAGCTCCTTGAACAACTTTCAGGAGCCATTTCGCGAATAATTCGTCCGTTGGTTATTGACAGAAGGATGTCATCTTGATTTGATCCGAAAAGGAACGAGAGACCACACCCCCGAGGCGTCTTCCCATCTCTCCCCCCCCCCCCCCCCCTTATCCACTTTCGGTGGATGACGTCATGCGAACAAATGAAAGGGGACCTGCGCGCCCCGATCTATACTTCTCCTCTCCGCCAAATGGTCCAGGATTCTTTCTCCCTCTTTGCCATAGGACTCAACTGGAAACCCAATGACGTCACCTACCGTCTTGCCAAAGTGTAAACGCCGGTTCACATTGAACGTAACATAAGGATATGGAATAAGAAATTTAAGAGTTGGGCGCTTACGCTGCAGTGTGGAGTCGGTCACCATGTACCGTAATGAAATAATGTAACGTAGTAAAGATGGTTCATGTTCATCTTTTATGTTTCCTATGCCGTTAAGCAATCCTATCACGACGAAGCGCAAGGCTTTTAAGTCGGCCAATCACGAGCAATTGTTGCTCGTGCTCCGTCGATGAAGTGAATTTCTGTGTTTACATAGCAACCACAGCAAAATGGAAATAGAATCCAATTATTGAATTGATAAGCAGAAATGCTATCTGTAAAATAAAAAGTCTTTCACTATTTAATTGCTCAATTGTTAACAACGCTTACCTACGTAACAGAGCAGGGAACTCCTCATTGGATAGCAATAAAAGGAGCTTTCCTATTGGTTGAACTTAGTTGACACTCGGCAAGTTGAACGATCTTGATTTGCTAACAATATGTTAAGTCCTTACGTCATGTTCTACGTTCAACGTGAGCAAGCATCAAGCTCCCTTAGTAAGTTACAGCGTTAAAGGATTATCAACGACTGATTCGGCTAATGGAGAAGTTCGTGAGTCTCTAAGGTAGCATTTAACTAGAGCTGAGCGATAAATCGATATATAACCTGCCATTTGATACACACAGGAGATGTCGAATTGCAAAAGTGATCGTCCGGGCTACGAAATGGATCGTTTTGTGATGCAGTGACAAATCATTCCATATGCGATGTAATGATTTGTAATGCGATGTTCGAAACTTTTGAGAAACACCACTCAAATAGAGGCAGGCATCATGTAGCGATATGCGATACAATGAGATGTGAGCTGCAAAACGATATACCTAAGATTCAACTCGAAATTTACATAATATCATTCGATACGCGATTCATTGTAACGCGATGCGATGGCGATGTAAAGTTCATACTGAATTGCGATTTTGAAATTTGAAAATCATACAACCCTGCCTGTATTGACCTCAACACATTGGGGATTGAAAGGTTTAAGGTCAAAGAACACAGCGTAAGAAGTGAGCGATATCTCAATCAACTTACTTAAAACGTATCGCTTCACTGCGAGGGTTTCCAACACGATAGTTACCATGACGACAAATGTCGATGATACGGGCGGGACGAATCATGATTGACACTCGTAACCGCGTTACATCAAACCCCTCCGATGATCAATGATCTCTTGCTCATCAATCAAAGCTTTACTAATTTTTCATCTTATTAATCTAATTAATCATCCATATTCATCAATTTCAGGGTTTTTCATAAGCATTTTGACCCCCACCCCCCCCCCGACGTTTTTCTCAGCGACTAATATGTATATTGGATAGAGGTAGGCAAACAATAGTTAATTCAGGGAAATGATCGTCGATCAATCATTGATTTAAGCTTTCGCCACTGAAGCTTGAACCTAGAAGATTTTATTTTCGTAACCCGATTAAGAAAGGAATACTCAGATTTTACATGGAATAGAAAATCAATTTGAATAAAAATTTAAGACACGCACATTTTACTTATTTGGGCGATTTATTTCCACGGCAACCAAAACGATAACTGATTAATATAATAAAAGATATTTTCTTTCGATTGAAGACCAAGTTCAAGATTTTCAATCTCCCTAAAAACAAAACGGCCAGGTTATTCAAAAAAAGTTATAACGCAGATAACGCAAGACATATTAAAAATTACCATTATTTTCGAAATCAAATAGTACTAAGACCGCTTGGTTTTCATAAAAGTACCAGTTAAATTAATTGTGTACGCGAGGACACAAAACTGAACTTTGTGGCAGCATATATGTGGAACAGCTTCAGGACGCGCCCTTGATAGAACTACATTTATTCTATGATTTCAGGCTTGACTTTGAGGAAATCCACAGTTAACCTAAGTGATACCTACAATGTATTTTTTCACCAGCAGTTTTAGGAACCTTAAGTTCCAACGCGCCGGCGTCATCATCAGGTACCGTAAGTCTCTGTCCTATTTTTAGGCCTCTTCTGATCCCCGGAACTTAAAACAAATGTCCATTTTGCACCCTTTTTCGTTAAGTGCGATATGTTTTACGGAATGATTATGCAGTGAATCGAAACCATGGTCGTATTAAATATTATCTCGTGGAAAATTGCCATTTCTGTGCTTCATTAAGATTACTTAAGGAAAGTTTCACATAAACCAGTACATAGTCAAAAATCTCTCCAACCACCTACAAGTTCATTACTAATTGACATGGAGTCATTTGTGACAATGAAAGAAAGATAATAATACACATAGCTCTGGCGTCTTCCTTCTTGGAAAACTATTTGCACTTCTTTCTTTAACTGCCTACCGACCGAAACATTAATTACATTCTAATCCACTAGGGTGGAACCATTCAAGCAAATGTAAGCCAGTTAAAAAAACGATTATTTCACCATGAATGAGATTAATCATTAACCCAAAAATACACAAAGTCATCGAGCCAGAAATTATACCAGACTTAAAAAAATAACAGCCTTTCTAATCTCAAAAACACATTGCAGGGAGATGTTTCATATTAGAGTTTCTACTTCAAAAGTGTTTCCATGCGAGAACGAACGAGTGCCGTGAATTTTCACCAGTTTCTTTAATATATTTACGCATTGACGGTGAAAAAAAGAAAGCTTAAGGCGAGACTGGAATCCCGTCAGCACGTTTACTCAAGGATTTTCACCTGTAATCACGCTCAAGAACATTAAGAGAGACCACCGGTGAATTTTTAGCAAGCACCATTAAAAGAGGGAAGGAGCGCATAGTCTGAGACTCAGAGTGGTAGAGATTAGTACTAAAAGTCATCACGCAACGCTTACACCAGTTATTCCTGTGAAGCCTGCAAAGACGAGCCCCAAAAATAAGGTTGTTTGAGCGAGATATCATTTCGCATAAAATTCAATGAATTTTGCCTCATAATATAAAGAAATATATCTCACCCTTTCAAATATACCAAAGTACCAGCCATTTACTATTATACTTTTTGAGATATTTGCCAAAAATATTTCCATGGGAAATGGTATGGGCATGCACTCCAGAGAGATTTCGTTTCAAACATGAGAAAGTTCTATAGCATGTATCTCGTCAGTAATTTGACTGTGAGTAGTTCGTTTTCTTTCTCAACTACCTCTTTGTAAAATAATAACTGTATTATTAATCGTAATGCTTTTAACGTAATCGCAAAAAAACCTTCGGTTGCGAAGGAATTTACAACGAGTGGGGTGAAAAAAACGAGTCAATTTAAATACTTATGCATGATTTTTTTTAATTACTGAGAATTTCAGTCACATAAAACAATATTTATGCGTCATTAATATTACAATATTTAGTTCTTACTACTGACAGCTGATGAACTTTCAAAAAAATCGAATATGGTCTCTATTATGACTAGGGAATGATCTCGCTCTTTTACCACCTTAAAGATTCATCCACATCTACATCTACAAAATACTCTTACGATTCTTACAGCCCGGATCGCGGAAAAATCTGCGGGCCTTGAAATACGTTCCAGCTTAGAAAACATAAAATAATTCACGTCGCAGGGTTAAATTTTCTACCCACGCGGGACTCGAACCCCTCGAGCTTAGAAGGCGAGGCCAGCAAGTTGTCAATAAACAAAAACACGACATAAATATCTGAATCTTAGAGCCGAGAAAGTTTTATTTTTTTTTGGCGAATGAGTCTTCTCGTGAAGAAAAACGCCGACAGGGACTCTTACTGAGCTCATGCCGTGGCGGATGGGATTCTAAAATCCGAGGCGAGGAATCCCGCTTGCCTTCTTCCTTCTTGTGCCGTGGAGGCGGCCGCCGCCCGCGCGGGGGAAGGCGTCCTCCTCCTCCTCGCCCCTCCTACAGTATGCACGAGGGAGGCAGGTGCGCGGAGGAAGGGTGGAAGATGGGAGGAGGATAACGAGAGGAGGATCCTACTCATTCTACTCGCACTACTCCATTGCCAACCCATCCGCTCCCACACCCCCAACTGTGCTCCACCCACCCAACCCCCTTCCTCCCCCACCCCCCACGGTCTCTCTCGCAAGTGGAGCGAGGAAGCAGCAGAGGGAAGGAAGGAAGGATGCAGCCGAGCGAGAAGAATGTGGTCTCCACAGAACACAACCCGAACCATACACTGGGGACGACGGAGAGCAAAGATATGCAGTGAATGCACACTCACAACTAATTATTACTTTCATTATGGGAACTCTGTACCGGTAACAGTAGGTTTTCGTTAACAATCCCTCCTTTCCTTTTCTTATAAGGAACTTCTCAAAAAGGCAATGAAAAATATTTATTGAAGCGGAACACTTCTTATGGGTTGAGGGTAATCTCGCGAAAGCCTAGAGTCACGTGACACCCGACTCCTGTACGGATCGACTGTTGAGTCGTTGCGTGGTTACGTATATACCAGGGCTTCGAATTAATTCGCAATACTATCACTAGAGGGATATAGCGTAATGTCATATGAATATTTTTAAGTATTTTAGTATTGTGTGTAATTATTAGATATTAATACATGAATATAATTTTCATATTAATACTTTCAGATATATAAATTTAATTTATTATGCTTATTTACACATAATACTCTAAAATCTCTACGGACAGTCATATTCATACTCAGTGTTACACTTTTGTCGTCCGTCCCGTTTCGACGTTTCGACAGCAAGGTCAATTTCAGGTGTAGGAGCCGCTCCAAATTCGGGGGTCTCATTCAAAGGTTGTTTCTATTCTCAACTCAGCAAACGCATCTCCCCTAAATTTCACTGCCTTGTCCTTATTTTTCCAAGCCAACGACAACAAAGGGAGTGAAATGAAAAGGCTTTACCACCAATGACGTCCTTCATAGGGATAAACACTTTGGAATGCTTTTGCGCTTGAAAAGATTTGACTCATTCATCGACAAATATTACTTTTACTGTACGCATTCTGTTATTATGTATTCATTTATTTTATTATTTAAATGCATGTTACAGTCATGTTAACAGCTTTAAATGAAAAATTTCCCAAAAACAATATGAATTACAATTTTTTTTCCTTTAAAAAATAGCCAATGAAGTCCTGCTAAGCCTTTCCAGGCTTGTCAGCAGGTGCTCTTTTTTATATGTCTCTCTATTTTTATATATTCAAACAGGCAAACGCAGAATAAATTTAAAAGTTGTGTTTTTGTAAAATATAAAACGCGTTAAGTATGTATGCATAAACAAACAGTGTGAATTAACAAAATAGCTTCTGCAAATGCGCCAATCAGAATTCGAATTCGAGTGTTGGATGGGTGTGTATGAAAGGGTTCATCGGAGACTTTCGGTATACATTTTTGAGCATGCTGAATTTAGGAGGGAAGAAGTAGCCATCAAAAGAATGAAAACAGGGCACTTCGCTGTTTTCATATCCTTTTATTGAAGAGAGAAACCACCAGCCCCAATAAGACACATGCGACTGTCATCACAGCCTTATTCGCTTCCTGTGGGAGTGTGACGAATATCGGGTTACAAGTAAACGGATGAACATCAAGGGAAAAGGGAAAAAGCTGCGTCTTTGATTAACGACCGGGAGGATTTCAGCCGCGTTTCAAAATTCATACGTGACTCAGGAAACAGATTCTAATCAAAGAAAGTAGGACTACGAACGACGAGACAGTACTAAGTGAAAACACTGAGCGTGGTACTCTAAGGATCGGAAACATGGACCATTGCAAAAGTAGACCAGAAAAGATTGGAGGCATTCGAAACCTGGTGTTGTAGGATGAATCTGAATATCAAATCGACGTGTAAATAAGGAATGAAGAAGTGTACAGAAGAGTAGAAGAGGATAATACCATGTGGAACACTATACATAAATGAAGAACAAGATGGATTGGTCTCACTCTGAGGCACAATGAGTTTGTGAAGAATATAATTGAAGAAAAAACAGAGAAAAAAGTCCCAAGTGGAAAGCCAAGGGATGAATAAATAGACCAAATAAAGGTAAAGAAAGCAAATAAGTAGAACCACCAGGGAGTAAAGGGAACGAGCATTAGATAGAGAAGGATGAAGGGCTCATGCAGTCAACCAATCTTAGAATTGAACGACCAATGATGATGATGTGATACAGGCGTTTTTAATAAACAACAATCCGTCATCCGCAAGCTTCAAGATTTCGTAAAGGGCCGAATGGAATGTTAAACAACTAATATTTAGTTAAAGTTTTTATGGATAGTTTCAATTCCTTTTAAATACGTGCTATGTGGGCACGACCATATTCGTCCAAAGCACCCACAAAACTAAACCCTACTACAACTACTGAAATGAGTTTGATTTTCAATACCGAAGTTAGTGTCGTGTGAAACTGACTTAATACTTCGCCCAATAGTGCCACGTTTTTACTGAAACGCCATCCCTGAATCACCTTACAGTCTCGTGAGAGCGTCGTTTTTTTATTTTTTTAACGTAGGTACTCTTCTCGTTTCCATACTTCGCCAGAAAGTGCAAGCCACTCGTCAAAGCACTCCCAGGGTTCGTACCCTAGGTCTGAAAATTGCAGGCGTCATCCATTCGTAGTTTTGTAAGAGCTCACGCCGAGGTCTGCGGCAAATGAGCCAGCCCAGAGTCGTTAAAAAATATATACTCGATCGATGCCTTCGCCTGCGCTTCGTCGGAATACACCGTTGATTACAAAGTCTGTCTCTCGTGACATTTAATAGCCTTATCTCAGTAATCTGAAAGGGGTGGTTAGCAGTGAGGGTGCTAGAATGTAGTCACTGAACTTCTCGCCAATGTAACCTCGTTAAAGGTGCGTCACGATGTAGTATTTGTCAACTCAACGAGAAATCGGGGGCAGTGAAGGTCGTGCGTTCATCCTTTGTATATACCTACTGTCTGTGTCCTATCAGGAACATATCGTTTTGTTCAATATTCTGGATCTATATTTCAAGACAATAAGCTGAAGTTCGTCGCGCGTATCTGTTCAACAATCAATATCCAATGGTATTCTTTCGAAACCCATTGATGGATTGTTGCAAATATTCAAAACTGCTTTATTAGAACAGAACCTTCATTTAGGAAACATTCGACCCTGTGCAACCACGACAATATCAATTAATCAACATATATATCAACAAGAAAATATCAAAAAGTATGAAATCAAAGTCTCAACAAACTTTAGTGTTTAAAAATTTAAATTATTCCATTGTAAAGGAATAAAATTTTATGGAAGACTGGAAAATTACGCTGCAGGTTGGTATTTTGAAATATTACTGCCAAATCGTAGTATTCTCAGAAGGATTTCATTTTATTGAAAAAAAACACTCGGAATATATGAAGGGTTCTACTGGAAATAGATTAAACTAAGAGAGTTTTTTAGCTTAAAGGATCTCGATGATTTCTAAAACGGGTTGTAAAAAGTGTAATCGTGAAAGTGCTGACCACGCAAAGGCTTGGAAAGGTTTTTTTTTCCAATTAACAGCTTTTGGATATACGTACATATTTTTCCTGTCTGATAGACTTCCTGCATGGTGGGGTTAAAAAAATGCAGAACTTTGATTGGTTCGTAAAGTTTGACCTGGGTAGAGGCAGGAGTTTGGTTCTCGGAAAGAGAAAAGGTCAACCTTTAGACTTGCGCGAAGGTCGTCTTAAAACGATGGCCACGGGGTTCTGAACCTGTGTATCCATGCATTATTATCGCGAACCAATTCTATGTAGTCACTATTTGTATGCTCCAACTCTACCCGATATCATTAATTCAGTCACGTGTCGTTTTATGGAAATTTTTTGGAATGACTAATAAGGGAAAAAAGCTTCCACCGCTGTAAAATGCGGGTGCTTAGTGGGGATTATACTCTTTGACATTGTACAACCTCTTTGCTTGTTTCTTTCTATCTAAATTTCGTCTTGACCGCGAGAAAGCAATATGCGTAGCGTAATTATTTGTAATTATTGTTGTTTACTTACGCGTTTTCAATCGAGCACGGCCGAGTCTCTTGACATGGCCGTTATTCTTGCTCCAAAGGGTGGGTTTGCTGTTGTCACGTTACGCATATTCCGTTGTCTACGGTTAACTTGCAGTGTGACCTGAGTGGTTGAAATTGTAGTTGAAATAGGATGAAATAGTGCTTGAAAATGAATAGTGGTTGAAATAATACGCGTTAAACTTGCCGGAACAACTCTTTGGCAGAAGTAAGGAGGGCCATAATTGCCTTGGGATGCTTGTTTTAATGCACATTCAAGCAGGTTTCTTAATCATGATTCTCTTGGCGAAAATATTAATATGAAATCTGTTGGTATCCTTCTCTGATAACTTCACGTTTCATTCATTAGATGTGAAATCAATTCGCGATATAAATATTCCTCAACATGGAAACTCGTGGTAGTTTACAGGAAAGGCCATAGGTAGAAAAACATTTACTACTAATCCTCTCAGAAATCTATCTCAGAGAAATATGCCAATAATAGTGTCCGCCGAGCCCTGCAAGTGCTCAGTGATTTGGTTACGACGTTTTACTGCACGTAAAGCGATTAATTACCGATCAAACTTATTAATTTTCCATCCTTATTTTTTCAAGTTGACTGTGTCATCATGGGGTATATGGGGTGGCGGTATGTCGCTATGAAAAGAAAGATGTGTCGTTTGAAGGACCTGTGCTGGCCGCAATCTATATTTAAGTGGTAAGAGCTAGCGAATGAATAAATTACCGCATACGAAATAATAAGCTTGCTTGATACGGGTTGCTGATAAAAAATAAAGTTTGATATCAAGGGCGCGAAAGGATATGATTTCGTGAAAGATGATACATTCAATGAGAAGAGAAAAAAGTGTAACCCGGAGTGAAGACTGGTGAAATGTTTTACCAACAATGTTCACTTCGAAGTGGACCGTTGCGCTTTTATTTTATAGTTCCCCAACTTCGCTATTCGAGCAAAGAACGTGATCTTGAATTTGACTCAGTTCAGAGGCGTAGGTGTTTTGGATGGATGGGAAAACGTGAGTATTTTGGAGATGAAGGCGAACGAGTTAAGTGTTTAGTTGAGTGTGGAAATTTTGAAGGGGAAATTCTAGGTGACGGGAAAGGCGGAAAGATGAGTTATTGAAACGTGGTGGGTTGTTAAAGGTTATTTTAATAAAGGGGGACTTCAAAAGGCCAACATTGGTCTACGAAAATAAAAGTTTATTTATTTGTTTAAAAGTGAAAAGGGAACTCGTTGAAAAGAGTGACGAAATTTTAGGCCTGAGTAAATGAACGTTTATGGGATGCAAAGGTAGACGCGGTATACATACAGGGTACATGAGGAGATAACATCTATAGCGTAGTAGTATTTGTAATCCTACTTTTACATTCACCGATCAATTTAACGGTAGCTTCCCTTGTCCAAGAGCACGTTTTGAAAGTAATGGTAAACTCATATCACCAAAACATTACATATCTATATCCTGTGGGACATTTCAGAAACACAGAGGCAGAATTTGAAATAAAATTGAACCATTAAGAAACTAATAAAATTTGGTTGTACCCTTTTAAAATATAAATCTGCACCACGTTTCATGACACTTTTCCTAAAATGAATTACAAAGGATATCCCAAGAAATGTTAGTAATTTCAGGTTTCCACAAAGCTCAGAGCGCGTAAACTTCGACAAATCCTCTTGTAATGACTAACAATAAGTTGTTTATTAAGTTTTAGTTAGACAGAATTCAGTGAAAGAGACTTAACCTAGCAATACGTATGTATTACCACAGTTTCTTCTAAAACAATAAATAATCGAAAAAAAGTGTAGTGGAAGCTGATGATTGGTTATCCTAAGGAGATATGATAGAACGGAATCATTTTACAGCAAAAAAAAACCTTATCACATCCGCATTTCCAAAATGATGGTTTGCACAAATGACTGGGGAATATCTAGCAGCATTCAAGCGTAGAGTATCGCCAGGAAGAGGACGATTTGTATCAAATTTCTTTTTCCATTCTCCATGATTTGGTTAAGATTAGCTATATCCTTGTTTTATCCTCGAAAAAAATACCTACAATAAATCTTTAGCGGATATATTTATCCACATTCTGGAATATCTTCATATTAAGATTCTTTGTTTGAACGATGATTCTTGGACATTACGCATAAAGCATTTTCTTCATTCCGTAACGAATAAATACTCGACGAAAATGCATTCCTTTCGCGTGACACACAAAAAATTCACGAGTCCGAGCTCGACGAAAGCTGCAAAGTTGGTCACATCGTTCTGTTTTCATTTGTATATTTATTTAATTTTGTTTCTTCCAGGGAGTGAATTCGCACCTCAGCGGAACAGAATCCTTTCCGCAGCCAGCAACGACCAAAAAATAAAATAAATGATTCGCCATCAAAACAGGGCGCAGACCAGTGACGCCTCTATCGGAGTGGACTGAAAAAAAAGAGAGAGAGAAAAACTAGCGAGAAGCGAATCTATTCGAAAGGTATAAAACAATCGATTGGCGGCGACACTTGGCAAATGACAGGCTACGTCCGCGGTGCGGCGGTCGCCAGGGACAATGGTTTTTGGCATTTTTTTGGCTGCACGAAATTTTTTACCTCTTTCTTTTCAAATCATGTGGAAGCGATTTTTATCCGAAGCGATGTGTAGAAGAGAACAGAAACGATATGGGATATCTAAAACAGAGATATTTTCGCGTAGCTCCGAGCGAAATAATTCATGTATACCTACACTACCTGCAAGCGAGGATTTACGGGTAGGAAACTTAAGTTTTATTCCTTTGAGTATAATCCTCTAGATGCATTAGGTACCTATATTAAAGACTTACAACATTTCCAAGTGACCTTTTTGTGAATCAAAATTCAGAACACAACAAGTACACTATGAGTATTAAACTTTCATGCAGGAAAGTGATAGTTTTCTTACGCTAACTGTAATTTAGAGATTTTCCGTGAAGCAACAATGTTGCCACATTTCTCAGCTGCCAAAGGACACGAAAAAGTCTAACTTTCAGTGTAAGATAAAGCTACAGTTTTCCTTTTCTATCAACCGTTCTCGAATGTTTTAAGAGCATCAATAATGGAACTTTTCGATCGACACGTATCTATGATACGGCGTACATCTTTGCCAAATTCCTCCATTTAACGTCCACTGGCTTGAGGACCCAAACACTGCGAATAGTATAAATGTGACAAAAATATATACTACACCACACTACACTTAGTGCCGGATACAGAGTATACTTACGGCATTAGTTGCAGAAAGAGTCACATTTACAATGCAGAATTGTCCGTATGACCTCTAAGCCATCTATCTCTAGCCACATGCCGCCACAACAACTATCAAGTTGATAATACTTGTGGCAGCAGGTAGATGACTCTGTATGACCTTGACTCTGGATGAAACTACAGAAATAAAGCAGGCACTGTGAAACAGGATATTGTGAATTGATAGTGCATATAAAGCCTGCCCAAGCTAGGAAATATTATGCAAAGCTTGTGTCTACAGCACGTCAAGCGGAGGCATTATCCGAATTTTAATCAGAGACAATAAGGCCAGCAGCTGGATGCGCCGTTTACTGGACTGCAGTAACAAAAAGCAGTTTTGCAAAACATAGTCATCTCTTCGTTAGTCACGCCATTCATGAACGTGAATTCGCGGTTACAACTGATTTATGCGGCAGGCACAACAATGCGATGCCGACTTCTTACATCCTGTGGCAAACAGGGGGGAAAGGATTTGAACGGCTAAAAAGATTCATGGAGGACTCCCCACTTGAAATCTCAAATTGGATGATGGCCCTTAAAAGGTCCTCGGCTCCCCAAAGCCAAGTGCACCCCATCGCTAAGCAACAGATTCATTGACCAAAGCGGACCCACTACTTCGCTCGGACAACACCCCCAATTTCCCTCGCAGAAAGGACATGCACCGGCGGATTCATTGAAGGAAATTAGGGGGGGGGGGGGGAGAACGAAAGGGTAATTACCATACCCTGCTCACACGGAATTACTGGACGCTCAAAAATGATTAGCCCTTTCAATTCCGGCCTTGAAGCTGAGTTCGTAGAATTTTTAATTCGTATTTCGTCTATCTCCCCGTGATAAGTAAAACACTCCATCGCCATTATCACCTTCCCCGCACATATTCTTTCAATTCTTTCATTGGATACGATTTGCCTGGACAATAAATAATGGTTCAAGTTTTAAATACCAGCAGAAACCCAAAAAAATAGGGAATAATATACAATAAACAGTTTCATAAAAATAATAACTGTTATGAAACAATTTTATTCGCATATCTGGTCTCACACATTGCAAGTGCAATGAAGCCATTAACAACCATACCCATATTTGAGTTGCCCAAATATTTTATCTCACCGACGACAGCAAAACAGATTTCATTTAAAAACATGCGTTTCTTGTTTGTTCACAATCGCATCAGTTTCAGAGAACTTTCCCATATCACTATGCCCAGCAAAAATAAAAAATAGCGGGACGATACTAGCATAGATTAATTGAAGTGAACACATGGAACAATACGGTACAAAAGCAGATGAAAATATTGAAGCCATCAAAATGAGTAACAGGTCATTCTGAATGAATAGGTCTTGTAGTTTATACACCGAATACATACGTATTAGTGGATCAATTCTCGCGGTAATAGTAGCTTTATCTATTAAAATGCAAAATAGAAATTGGTTCCAAAAACGTACCGCGTTAATTATAAATTTCATGGTCAACTTTCAGGCAGTATCAATGTTTGGTACATTTTTCGCAAAGAAACATGTTTCACTTTAACAGTTCCACTCTTTATTAATCAATAATATTTGAATAGTTACAGGAAAAGAAACTCAAAGAACTACTAGAATATCGTTAAAGAAGGCAGTAGTTTGACGACAAAGAATTCCTGCAAGCTGTAAATAATACCACTACCTGAGAAAGAATATGATAGAAGTTGTCCAAATTCATAAGTCTTCACCAAGAGCACATTATTTATTAACCAAGAACATGGAATAATGAAGTCTACAGATATAAAGTCAAAGGCCAAATATATAAAATTAGGAAGTCACACGAGAGACATCATACATGTAGGTAATTGTACTGTCCACCAAATTACAGCTGTAAAGAAACAATAAGCCGAATTAGCTTAAAAAACACTCTAATGACCGTCGAAGTCGTATGAAACTAAAAATTAACCAAAATGCGAGAAAATAAGTGACCAGGGGTATTAGGCGATTGCAGTAACGAAACAATTGATGTTTTATGACGCAAAATTACACACAATACTCTTTGATTACGCAAAATGTCCGAAAAGGTCGTTGAACTGAGTTTATTGAAGCAATAGGGACCTGGGAAGTTATGGCACGCACTAACCTTGAGTTGAAAATAATGCTGTCTCTCCCAAAAAAATTAAAAATAAAGGATGACGATATAAATATTTAGAAAATCAAAATTAATTTGGAATGGAAAAATTCGAGGAAACTTCCATGTACCATACGATTGGTGCGTGGTCAGACGCAATTAATGGAAAGTAAACAAGTACCCTTTGTTTCGAAAAAGGATTTTCTATCAAATAATTCAACTTGTTGGAGTACGAGGTTTATAGCTTTTGATAGCTGAAATCAAAGGTGTGTTGGACACAAAGATGATCTAGCTCATCTACTCAAGCAAATTTAGTACCAAAACTATATCTGGGTGGAAGAAAATTACATTTTCCTAACTATTGTGATTAATGAGACAATGGGTAAAACTTGTGAAAAAAGCAAGATTACAGTGCTTTAAGTGACACTCACAGGTGTAAATTTACGGAAATATTACATGCTTGGAAGGAAAATAAAACAAAAAGCACTGCAATTGCCACTAATTATTCAATTATTGACAACACCATAAGCATGGCACAACTAATACAAAGTAGGTGGAAGTAGGTAAGTGGAAATCCTCCAGAAAAACTTAGCCTATGCTTAATGGACGACGAGATTCCACACAAAGACTGCACATAAATTTCACATCAAAACTAAGGCATCAGAGCAAAAATAAACCAATTTGTCGCTCACATAACCCGAATTACAAATGTAGGGTACATAACACAACTGTTTTAAAATAATATTTAAGTAAATACTTCTGATAACTACCTTAATTTATCGGGAAATACAACCACCGAATTTTCACATCAAAAAGTAATTACTTTAAACAACGGCGAATCACAAGTCTGTGGCCGTTCAAAAGTGAGCCTCCGCGCCTGCGAAATAGTTCCGTCGTATTGTGTAATGAATCCTGTTTCAAACTGCGTTAAGGAGAGTATCAAGCTAGTTTTTAATTTAAATCAGTTGAAAGACATTTTTGAAAGTTAATATCAACATAGCTTTTAATAAAATACTTATTTAATATATGAACCAGGCAGAATATTTCACCGGATGTTTTGCAATACTATCGCTGAATCGAAATGCTACCTACAGGCAAAATAGAAGCCAGTCTATTTTCCTTGCAAGTGCGAACCGCGGTCGATTAGTTCCGCTATCGACCCCTGCTGCCATGGAAGTACGTGCTTACACATCGAAGTGCCACTTGCAAGCGACTTGCAAGGCTACTGTGATGGAAGCAACTTCCATGTGTAAATCCGCCTTTACACATCCAAGTTCACCTTCCAAGTGGACTCTTATATGAGTCAACTCCTGTGTGTAATCGCAGCTTGACACACCATTCGACCCAATCGATATATCGAATCGCTTACGATGCGCTACGTCTTACCTTGTACTTATAGTTTCATGACCATGGTTATCACCAATGATCAGGCGTACCTTATCATGTTTATTTGCAACGAAACGACTGCGTTGCTTAGCAACCAAAGCAACAATGAGCAACTACAGTCGTGAAGTTTAGTTAAGCTTCGACCTAATAACATATATGAACGGTAGCATTAATACAATGAATTCTGATTATGTGTTATTGATTTTTATCATCCTGTTATTAGTTATTTTTTTTTGCTAAGAATGTTTGCAGTTTCAGCACACTATGACGGTAGCGACGGGAGGAAGTGGGTTAATCGTTCCACAGCTCGAATTAAGAACGAATTTTTGAACTCGATTTTGCCCCTCGCGTAGAGTAAAATGTCCATTTTCGTTTTATGCTTCACCCTCTGGTTGGCTATGGAAAGAGAAGATCTCCCGCAAAGGAGATGGTAATCACAAGACTTTCAAAATGCAAAATTCAGCGGCAACCAAAGTAGACTAACGACGAAAGGGCATTCACGACCGGAAAAAATCGATCAAGAACTTTCCGAGCTGTAACGTTCAAAGCCTAGGTCGGGGAACCATGCGTTAAGTTCTTTTTCTTTTCTTCAAACGAAAGTTGAGGCCATTTATGCGTAAAATGCGTCCTCTTTTCAAACAGCAAAAATTGCGACCCAGTCATCGAGGCCCGAAAACCTAGATTAGTACTTTAGCCATGATTATAGTGGAGGCGAAACTTGGTGGCAGTCGTATAGGCGAAGTGTGACGTCATTGAGGGGAAGGCTCACGTGGAAGGGGTCGGCTAAGAAACGGAAGACGACGTTTACCACGGTAGGAAAGACTGCCAACACAACAGTAATTGACTTGAAATGGCGGGTAAGTTTCAGCATTGCGTATCACGACAACATTACAACCTACACAAAACTGGAGCAAAATATGCTGATATTGTTCGCAACCCATCGGAGACCATTGTGTTGAGAACCATAGAGAGATAGAAAGTTGATTTGAATAGCAGATTGAACATTCTTAAGTTGGCAACGAAGGTCTACAACTTCGGGAACCCTGGTAGTCAAACACGGAAATCATCATTCTCCCCCGCATGGAGCTTGTTCGCCGAGATTTGATTACACCACCAGGAAGCGTAACTTCCACCACGTTTCGCTACCGCTATACCTTGGATGAAATTCAAATGTAATTCAAAGATAATTCAAAGAAATATAAATTGAAAGGGAGACCTCCGCTCAGAAGTTTCATGAATATGCAAAATCAAGCTCGTATGAAATTGACTCCCATAGAAAGGGACTTCTACACAACCTCCACCATGTTTCGTGGCCACTATATTATATTTTTTTTAATTATGTGCACTCACAGGTATCAACCCACAATCTAAAAAAAATGACACAAATAGATTTTATAACGTCCGATACAAGTATAACCTGGTATAAAAGTACATTTTTGTAGGTGGTTTCTAAAATATTAAATTTATTGCCTTAATAATAAAAAGATGTAAATGAGGTAAAAAATAGCAAATGGTTAGGAGTGGCTTCTATCGTAAATTTTTTTGTTTTTTTTTCTTTTCTGATTTTGTGATTAAGTAGTACTAGTAAGTAATACTGCCAAAATATAAACAGTGTACACTAAATAATGATGGTGGCTCAATTCAGATCATAAACCTTGGAACCCATCTATGGCTTCCGCAGAGTAATATTTTAATTATATGTACGTAATGTAATAAGAGGTGAAAGTAAATAAATTATTATATTATGCGTAATTATTTTAATTACTATCACCAGTAACTTCACGCAGTTGAAGTGGGCAACCAAAAAAAGAGGAATTTAACAGCTACACGAAGTACGAAAATAAATCCGACGACGCGACGTCACAATTCTCGTGCACCGCGACTTTGCACCAACAATTAATCTCTCGCACCAGCGTGCTCCATAAATACCTACGCATCCTTCAGTCTGCTTGAAACACGTGCCATCCACATACATGAGCCAATCACGACATACTTCCTCACGTCTGTGACGTCAGCGTGATCGGCCAAGTATTGCGTCGACTCCATATGCACACGCTTAAGTGAGATAATTTGAAAATGCCTAGATTGCTATTACTGGTCTTATTAACCGCACGCGTCTAAATGGCTTTGTTCGAGAGATTATAAACGTCCATTGTGAAGCATTGAAGGTTAAAGCAACATCGATTGGACAGAGAACTATTAAGAGGAATAATGCTATCAATGAAAGGAAAAATTTGTTATATTCCACCAATTTATTTTCAGGTACAACTAGTTTCGACGCAGCGGCGTCATCTTCAGGTACGATATTTAGGAATAATGCTACTTACGGTATTTTAATGCTCTTCACACACAGCTTTCATTAAAAAATATGTCAAAATAATTTTTACACAATAACGACAAAGGATTGAGAATGTTATCACCTTCAGATAATTTCCACAGGATATTCAACGCTCAAAAATCGAATGTACGTGTGAAATATTAATTATTTTAAACTTGACTGTTCTTGGCTTTACTTCGTAGACGTTTGGACAGCTAGTATTTATAGTAAAAATAAAATACTCTGTACTTTTTAACAGTTTTACGAAAGAGAAAATTACACTATGCTTATAAAAAGCGATTATTAAACATGAACTAAACTGAGCTAACATGACATGAACTAACAAGCATGAATTAAACTGAGACAAGAATAATTACTTCAATTCATCTTTAAAAATTGAAGATGTGACAAAAGCATTTCTGCCACGCTGCCTTCAAAGACCATTACCTAACAAACTACGCCACCTAGAAGATACACGTCGAACTACACATTGGGCATTTCATTCCTCACTGAAAGTAGTTGGCCGGTAAGTCTTACGTATCTGTCCAGTCTTTGCTGAATTGTAACTTTAACTAATTTATAACTTTAACTGTGATTATTTTAAAGAGAAAATACAGTTTTTCCAGTATAAAAAAAATTAATGGGTACAAGTTTTCGTAAATATACAGAAATAATTACAGAGACGAACTGTGATATTTTATGAGGGTATATACAATATATCCTGGCCATAATATCTTTCAAATAACGATTTTGAGGAGAAAATGCAACGGCAAAGACAATTTTCTTATCAGGATCCAATCTATTAGACAGTTAGGTTGTCCATTCGACGTACTTCGAGAACTAACAAATTGAAATCTTTCCGGAAAAGTGAAAATCTTCGTATTTTATAAATAACTATCAGGTAACCCGTCTTTTGTACGGGCCTCTGCAATTTTGTTTAACGATGGCGGATGGTGGTTTGTGATAGCCTAAAACCTTCTCACAGATAACGACAACAAAACTTTCACCGGTTTTCCCGTGAAAAACGTGCAAATTTACATGGAAATCAGTCAATTAGTTCACACGTAATGAGGTAACTTAGAAAACAATGTTTTGGGGCCTCAGGGCTTATCAGATCCCACCCTAACTTCCAACCCCTAACATCATATTATGCCTACATTGGTTTGGTACGCATCAAAAACAGTGTGAAAAATTCTAGTCTAGGGATACTTTACGGCCAACAATGAGGCCCACTTTGGGACCCATGAGGCCTTTTTATACAGTCTATTGCCGTCCCAGGGCACTCAAATACTCTAGTGCAAAATTTCAAAATAATCCGTCAACCGGTTTTCCCATGAAAAGCGGACAGATAGCGTAACAAACAGAAAAAGTGCTATTATTTTATTACTATAGAAGATAAAAATAAGTATTGAGTAGTAGTTGAGAGCCTTGTGGTACCCCGAGTCTCCGGTGGTATGGGGTCACAATCGTGCGCCCGTACCAAGTCACGCGTTCCAACAATATCCGCGGCGACTGAGCTACGAGACCGAACGAGATTTGAGACAATATCCCGAAAGGGGAAGATGGAAGGAACCCTCCCTTGAAGTCAACGTTCTAGTCGAGATTTCTGACCTTTAGGCCGCACGCCATCAAGCGAAGACGCTGGAAAGAGAGGTCACGACCTCCCAAGGCGTCGTGCTCGCGAAGCCACTGCTCTATTACATTATGACCGGGCGAGCATGAATGGGTGAAGTTCTGGATGGCATACGTCACCGTCACGACAACTCAGAATCTAAACATTATGGTGCAAATTTCACGAGTATAGGTCAAATAATTTTTTATTTTTAAACTTTTGCCGACGTTTCGGATGTTTATTCATCCATCTTCTGGGCTATAAACAATGATGTATGATGATAAATGATTGACAGTTCTGTTTTGGTTACATAATTGTAAATTTACAGACATTAAATATAAAAAATACATAGACATTCAAGATAGTTACATTTAAAGTTTGGTGCTGTTTTTATTTATTTACAATTTTAATTTGGTTGCTTGGATATATTTCTTTGTTGAAAAGTTATGTGTCATTTATTAAATTATGTTAAACTTTGCTTAGATAATTAATGTCTGTTCTTTTATTGCAACTTTTTTTATAGCCCAGAACATGGATGAATAAATATCCGAAACGTATGCAAAAGTTTAAAAATAAAAAATTATTTGACCTATACTCATCAAATGTTCACCATATAAAAAAAGAGGTCGAGAATAAATACCATTTGAATATAAACATTATTTGATTGGTATGAGGTCCGCTTATTGCGAAGATTATGTTCTTTGGACCGGAGGAAATGGAACACGGGCAGCCGTGGAAATTTTTCAACAACGTTCATTTGAAATGCCTGCTTACTTTTGATTAAAATTTGTGACAGATTATTTGATAATAAGATATTTTTTCGTAAAATCTCTTCATTGACTTAACATCTACAAACCCTGAGAAGGATACATGAAACAAAAGATGGGTCATTCCATGTCAAGTGGTCTAAATTTTGGAGCATCTCGGATTTTGATGAGATTCTGTGTATTAAGTTCCAAATGTCTCAAGCACCATTATTTAAATGTTTAGAACCACCGGTGGAATGCTTTCCGAGGTATAGCCGTTTGTGTAACCCCACGTCACGACCACGTGCAAGATGACTGTGAAATTTTGACAATTTTGAGACAAAATATCAGCACAGATTTTATTTAAAAACAAATTATATTTCTCTATTTGGACAACTGTCTGTGCTCTATTTATTTAATTAAAAATCATGAAAAAATTAACTTATTGCAACCAGAGTAGATAAATTGAAGCGAAATCGCTCGAAAAAATTAGTTGTAAAAAATTCAAATTTTAGCACGCTATAACTCCATCAATAATTATTTAATGTGAATTAAATTCCAACTACAATATTTCAATAGAGGTTAGTTTGTCATTACACAGTTTCAACCCCCTTGCTTAGTCCGTTAGTTGGCAAATCACATCTGAATTTGACGACTATTTTAAAAAGGTCAAAAATAAGTTATTTTCTAGCCGTTTTAATGAAAAACTATATTTTAGAAATGCCTTCAAATTTACTTCATTAGAAAGAGGGTGCTCTAAAGCTCATAGAAAAAGAAATTTATTAACTAACACGGGAACAACATGGCGGTGCAAGGAGGTCTGTTGGTGAGGTACCAGCCATAGAGTTATTAAGGTACTATATACTCTAAGGTACCAGCAGCCTGCATCAGCATCTCACAACGGTGATCTCCTGTAACTACACGCGCGGGGTATGACGTAAGCGATCCTACGAGCGCTGTTTTCGCAAAAACGCCGAAACAGTGCAATTTGGAAGCCGTCGCCAAGTTAACGGCATAAATGTCAACATGAAATATCGGAAATAATACAGCAGTAAACAACTTGCAACGTGGCCACTTTGTTGACGTAATATGTAACAAACGGATGTACTTTCGATTTTGAATTTTTCCAATGAAAGATCTGCGCAGCACCTTGCACTGAGAAAGAATTATTTTCTGCAAAGTCCATAAACACTTATAATTCAGTTTCTGTTAATCCTGCATTCGCTTTGATGCTTCGAATTAAAATGGTGTCCTGCCAACTAGACTTTCCAGCGAGTTTTTCGATGAAGTAGTCCTCTTCCACTCTTATTATGGAAATGAACGAAATAATCCGAGAAAGTATATTAATATGCATGCGCAATTTTCACAGTTTATCACAAATATTTACCTGCTACTTTCTAATCTCTCAGATCAAGTCCGTTTACACGGAGAATGTGGGTAAATTCTCCTCTCTATACGGCACTATATAGCGGAGGCTACCAGTCGGGGGTAAAAACATTGAACATGATGCATGGGATGCAAAAATCCTTTTCCATTTGATACTAAAAGCGCATGTAGCATATATCAGGAACAAAAAAGCAATTATTAAAATATTGGCAATGTAAATGTAGAGGTAAAAGTTTGAATTTCCCTTTTAATATATATGTTAATATAAATTTCCCTTTCCCTATAATACGATTTAGAGATATTAATATATATTTTTAAACAGAGACTATTACCTTCATAAATGTTTTGAGGACGTCCACAGACATTCAAAATTCCATTTCCGGGGAAAAAAGGCTCCAACGATGAATTAACCCATTGATACACTATCCATCACTAACAGAATGAGAGAAATACTCCACCCATTTTTCCAAGCGGTCTAACCTTTTAACTTCAGCACGATCGGGATATTTATTGGTAATCTGGCTCGGTAGTATCCGGCACGCCACTTTTTAACTTGCAGATTCCGTGACACGTAAAAGGCTTAGAACCTCTTGGTTATTACATTTTCCGACGAGAGAGAATATCTTAGACTTGGGGGAAATCGTAGGTATCAGTCGTGATTAACATCGTCTTTGGCAACAGAGAGTGAACCGGATACGGTACGAGGGCAGTGCATGGCGAAGACGAACGTGACTACAAAAAGACGCAAGGTCAGTCTGTCTAGGAAAAGCAAAAACCGATTAACGATATAATTGAGCTGCATAAATTTCAACCTTATTTGCATTATAATAAAAAGACAACGATGTAACGCATGCACTGGAAAACGGGCATACGCTGGAAAACGGGATTATTCATTTGCAAAAGTTTCCAACGATATCAAGTTGAACAATTACAGTAAAGTGATAAGAATCATTCCAGGCATGTCGTGCTTTTTTGACACGACTTTTACATTTAAAAAAACATTCAATCTGGTAACGCACCTCGATAAAATTATTCTCTACGCCATATTTTTGATTCAAGTAAGAGCTAAGAATGTTATTTGATAAATACAGGTATCGGCAAACAAGCGATAAACTCAAATGAGTGACAAACACCTATAATAATTTTAAAAATAAATAGAGAAATTTTTCACTCCCCCCACCAAAGTAATAGTATTAAGACAACGTAAGAAAAACTCACCCCCCATCCCTCCCCCAAAACGTCTTGAAGTAATGCTTGAATGGCCCCATGACAAAAAAAACGCAAAACCTCGTGAGTTCAGAGCTCGTGTGTGAGTCCGAAAAACAATCATTTTTAGTTTCCGTTCCCTCTTTGAGATTCAGGTAAAGTATATTTCTCCAGGCTTTAACATTAAGCTTTAAAAAATAAATTTAATACACTTCTAGATGGAACTTAAAAGAAAATACAAATTGTAACGGAAGGATACGGAGCGTGAAATCGGAAGTTAATGAGCAAATACTGTTTTACCATGATTAATTTCCATCACCTACTTCGAACATCATAATTTATCCGTCACGTAATCACCTCCAAAGACGAGCTATTTCTCGTCATCGTGGCAAACTGCTCCACGCGGCATAGTGATGAAGAGTTTGACATCTTTATTTCTAAATATTTCCGCAAAATTACAGCCGCATGCATGGTACAGAGCCAGCATGTGGATAGGTAGACAGATGGTACTCACGGGAGGATGTCGAATTCTTTGCCGCCGCGCCACGACTCAGGCTGACGTCACTCATCGAGCTGTGGATCGAAGGGTTCAGGGAGTCGCCGACTTCCCCCGACGGCGCTGCCGCATTGGCCCCGCAGGTGGCGTCGCGTAGCGACGACATGTCCATAGCTCTTGCCCGAGCTCTCCTCCTGGAAGAAGGGGAAGGGAAAGGAGGGGAGGAAAGTAGGGGAAGAGGGGGAATGGAGGGGAGGGGATTTTTAGTCAATGAAGAGTGAGTCATCTCCACGGACGGGAGGAGATGAAAGGACCTGGGAAAACGTGGTCTCCCTTTGTTTTCTTAACGGAACCATCGTTTTCCACCACACTCGGAAAACAGAAATAAACAGTCTTACTAAAGTCATTTGTATCGAAAATTCAATGCGTCATTCACCTTTATAATCAAAATACATAATTTAAATAGCCACCTCGTAAAATGACCTCAAATGACCCCAAAATTCATTTTCTGGTAACTGACGGGAAAAAAAGATCCCTTGCTCGATATGAGCAGCAACAGTTATGTCTTGAAATTACATGTTATGTTTTGCGAGAATTGGTGAAAGATGGTGGGGAGGGGAGGAAACAGAGT
The DNA here is from genome assembly GCA_963573305.1 of Pyrrhosoma nymphula. Classification (NCBI taxonomy): domain Eukaryota; kingdom Metazoa; phylum Arthropoda; class Insecta; order Odonata; family Coenagrionidae; genus Pyrrhosoma; species Pyrrhosoma nymphula. The sequence goes on along the minus strand of OY754331.1, from coordinate 120,259,106 downwards.
ATTTTTATATCTAGTGCGAATGCCGTTTTCGTGAATAACTATATATGCATGAGAAGCAATGTCTCCCAGTGAATTGAATGGCGATCAAATCTATATGCCTGACCAACTCATTTATTTTAATTTTTTATTAAATTTATGCAATAATTGAAGTAAGAATGCTTTAATCAGGGTTACAACAGACCATATGCTATGAAATCCAGGACTTTTCCAGATTTTCCCAGACAAAATTTTTCATTTTTACAAGGGAAAAGTTTTCCATCCTTGGAGTGTAATTTAAATAAGTCGTGAGAATAGGAGCAAAACACATTAACGAACGTACTGCGAGGAAATAACGTTATTCCATAAAAAGAGCACCACTAATATCGCTCTGGGAGAAAATCGACTTCCTCTCTGAAGGCATACTATTCTTGGTTCTCGGCCACGACTAATTTGAATTTTAAAAGTCAATTTCCAGGCTAATTTCAGATTTCCTATGACTTTTCCAGGTTTTCTAGCCTCATATTTAATTTCCATGACTTTTCCAGATTTTCCCGGATTTCCAGGCCAGTAGTTTCCCTGTTGGCATATTTTTTAATAAAACGAATCATCCAATAAAATGTACCCATCATAATTTACGAACTGATTGGCTCCCTTAATATCCAAAGAAGATTGTCTACGCCTCATAAATTACTCTCAAGTATCCTTTTTCTTATATAGCAGCTATAAATGTCTCCCTCTTAAGTGCGATCATTACCACTTATTTTCCAATTGCTTAAAGAACTTAATTACACTGTGAAAGAATATATGAGTCAAACCAAGCAAAGACGTCAACATATTCAAATGAGGGGATAAGAACTAGTAAAAATATGGAAGTATTATGGCAGATTGCTTTCATATTGACATTGCAGCCTTCATACTATTTTTACAAAATGTATCAATGAAGGATGTCTAATTAAGACCAATTTCCATTTAATCAAACCCCTTTTGTTTCTCCACTGACCATATTCAATCATAATCAAAGAACAACTGGATTATAAATTGTATGTTTTTGATTGAACTGGCAATAATTCAGTTTGGCAAAAATTCTTAATAAGATTTGGATTTTTAACGGAGTGGAAATTTTCACTTGAACGCTGCGAACGATATTATGCTATATTTGTACCCCAATTCGAATCAGGCATAACAAATTGCCGATTTAAATACCTGACACTTCGAAGAAGTGGATAATAGCCGAATGAATTGATTGATCCACCGCAAGTAAGATTACAATCATGCTGAAATCATTAACACTGCATCTGACATGAATAATTGACCTTCCATGACTCAGCTTACCCCTAAGAGGGGACACTGTGAAGGATATAAATTCGCAGGGTTCATCCATAATACATAAATGTGCAAGGGGAATTGCCACTGATGCGATGCCGCAGAGGCCATGGCACGATACCATTGGTCCATTGCTGTGAGTCAGAACATCTTGCCCTGACACCACTTCCCCCTCCCACGGAAGAGACAGATCAGATCCCCCCATTCACTCAGTCATTTGATGCGTCAGCCTTCCTTGAACAAATATGCTTCTTCTTCTTGTAAAGCAGAAAATAATTTAAAGAGGAAACTATTTCCACGATGTTCATTAATGTTGAGATCAAGAATGATGTCAGTCAAACGTGTTACTCTTTGGACTATGAGGATTAAAGTGAAATACATGAAAAAAATTAAACAAAGTGCTGCTGCTCTCTAGAGGATAACCACATAGGTAGACTCACACAACGCCTTCGCAAAACACAGTGCGGTTAAAGGAATGCTTCTGTATGCCTGACTAAAATACGTTTCAAAAAATTTACACCACATCTGCTCATATATCATGGCTCACATATTTTCTGCAGTAAAGGCATCAGGAAAAGGCATCACCGTGGACCGTGGCCTATTATCATGGAAGATCATTGAAAGTTACAGAGATTTAACCACATTTTTATCAAATATTCAATTATTTCGCAATTTCTCGCAAGTTTTATCGCTTCATTCCTAGTAAGAAAGAAAGATAAATATTTTTCTTCCGTTCAACAAATTGGTCTTGAACACCACGCTTACAATTTTATTCTCCTGTCATATCACAACCAGCCTACGCCAAGAATTCTTAATCGAATAAATACCGACATGTAGAAAAAAAGTACAAATAGTTCTCATAAGACCGATTACAGGCTTGTAAAATTCGTGAAAGACATGTGAAAAGCAGCCGTCATGAGTTCACAAGATGAAGCGCTCAACAGCCCATTAATATTTACTAACATAAGAATTGCCGCAGGAAAATCATCGCTGGTACATTTTATCATCGGCATTAACATTTCCGCCAAAACTATGAAGGAAATTCAGTTTTGAAAGATTAGAAATAAGTTCCACGCGATAGTCGCCAGGTGGATGTTGTCGGTAGAAAACATTCACGACGCTTCCCCGTACAAGAGCGCCAAATGCCCCTCTACGGCTGGCAACCAACCGAACTCCCTGCCCGATTCTACTCCATCGGATTGAAGCGGCAGAAGTCAGAACTAACTGCCGGAGAGGAACACCGGAATGCGCGGGCTTTTGAGACATGAGATCGTCTGCGAAGTTTGAGCGAGATTTTTCCCTAGTCATATTAGAGACCATATTCAAATTTTATTTTTGAATTTAAGTAATTGCAGGAAGCATGAAGTAAATATGATATCATTAATGCCGCAAAACGTTTTTTAAATGACTGAAATTCTAAGCAATTAACTAAATATACAAGTATACGGTTGTAACTTGAATCATTTTTTTACGCCGAACGCTCAAAACGCCTTCATAACAGAAAATTGAGTTTTGCGATTATTTATCAATTAATGCGGTAATTGTTATAATCTTAAAATTAGTATAGAAAGTATATGAACTACATACGTAAATTATTGACGAGAACTTTGCGTTATAAATTCCTCATTTTTTTAAAGTAAAGTCTCTGGAGTGCATACTCGCGACATTGCTCATGGAATGCGGCAGTTATTTCATTTGGCAATTATCTCGATAATTATAGTGTTAAGCGGCTGATATTTTGTTATCATTTTCAGGATGAGATATTAGTCTTTATAAATAGACCAAACGCATCGATTTTCACACGAAGCAGCCTTTTCGATACTCCACTCCAACTACCTCAAGAATTACTAAAGAATATGCAAGAATATTATCACTGATAAAAAAACAACATAAATTGAGCCAATAGCTACGATAACACACAGGAATATTGAAGCCGTTAAAAGGCGCAATCGGTCATATTAAATGGATCAGTCAAATTTAAATGCAATTAATACTTTGAAAACTTGAGGAATTAGCAGCGGAATTGTCATGGTAACGCTATTATTTATTCAGAAAAATGCAAAAGTGAAATGTTTTTAAAAAGCACTAAATTATCTATTAAAGTTATAGACAAAATACGCGCGACAGCCATGTCAGTTGGATAACATTCAGTAAAAAAAGCTGGCTTCACCTTTGTGTTTCAAATCGCCATCTACTCTCCTCTAAGCCGTCCACTTCTGGGGCCTCCAAAGAGCTCAGAAATTGCACGAAGTGAAATTTTCGATGGAAATGACAATACGCCTATTTATCCAAACAGGTTAACCGTGATGCATCCAATTCCGTAGTTAACACGAACATAATCATGAAAATCATCACGATCATAGGGAAGTAATATCGAGTTTAGGTCATGACCTAAACTCTATATTACTTCCCTATATATACAGTTTTAACTCCAAGGTAACACTGTTATTGTCATGGGCTAATTAGCGTCTGATGCAACGTTTTTCGCATGGATTAATTTATACTCACCAAATCGACGACCCTTTTCAATAAAAAATACATACGTTTGATAAACTAGGAGGCTATTGAGAGAGAATGCAACGCGATCAATAAAAGGAAGGGCGTTTTCAATTTGAGCGACGATATATCAAAGGATAATAAATAAACCGAATCTTATGAAAAAATGTTTAAAGGAACTGGGGAAATCAAAGTATGTACACGATTTCAAGCAACATTTTTCATCATTGATAGGCAAGCAGCACTGCACTGATGGGTGTGTTTCTTCAGAGACTTACTATCCTTTTTATGACGTTTAAAGTTACGCTTAACAAAGCACTGCACGCGCACGGGACATTCTAGGACTAGATGAAGATGTTAAAATTGCGAATCCCTGTGCCACCATAAAATGAGACGTGTACCGGGAACGGACTACATGAGCTAAATTTACAATAATTTGCTTATTTTTAACAATTATTCGTGAATACGTTGCTAAAATAAAGAGGAAATACAATTTTTACATAGGCCTTTCAAAGGGGTCAAAAAACTGCAATTTAAGTTACAGCGATGGAAAAAACCCTGAAGTCCGTATCACGCGTTAATTGATGGTACTCATGACGCTATACACCAGCCTGTATTTGGTACAAAGTAGGTACGATCGAAACCGTCCATAGAGATTTTTCCCGATCATTGAAATTTATCACGCGCCAAGCATTGCAACGTCCTGGATACTGAAAATAGCACGGTTTGCGAGTCGTAGGGAATTTGACTAGAAGAAAGATACTAGAACCAGATGAGAGTAAATAATCAAGAGCAGGGACCGAGCCAATAATAAAATCAGGGGAACATAAAGCATACCTGCGACCTTATGTGCCAACCAGGAAGATTTGTATGGCACAGCACAAAGCTGTTGTAATGTAAGAAGTTGACTGAATTTCAAATAATCGTTCCCGTGAGTAATTATCGCACTGCCACTTCGGCAAAATATAAGATAAACGCAGCATCGCATGTGAAATCTCCTTTTTAATTTACAGTAAATTTAATTTCAAAAATCAAACAAGTCATCACCTATGTATGCCCGTCAGCCAGTAACGCTGCTAGGGGCGCTGCGATCGAGAGTTCCATTTCATTGAAAGCAAGTTTAATTTTATATATTTTTATTTATATGCCATTCGAATCATAGATCCAACTACAAAAATTCTATATCTATATTTTTAATCCAAATAGTTTGTTTTATGGTTTAAAACATTTATATAAATAAATAAATATTCTCAGATATATGTGATGGCTCATGATTGGCAAAATTGTTCCTATTAACAACATATTGACAAATTCAATGAAGCAATAGCCTACGCATTTATTAAGTGATTGCTAAATAAAGGTAATTCGAGGAGATCCTAGCCTTAATTTTCATTTAAATACATAGACAGCAGAAGTTTAACGGAGGAATCCTAAAATACATACTTCTTTTATTTATCTACTATTTAGATTTTATAAACTATATATTGGTCTATATATCTGTCAAACGATGCAATACAATAACTGATCATACATCGTCATGTTTTATGGGTTATAGTTGGTTAGAATAATATTTTGATAGTGTGTTTCACAGTTAGTGCAACCATGGTGTCAAGTTGCCCCCTGCCATTAACCACTGAGGTGGTACCAAGTATTCTTAGGTGAGTGTACAATTGCAATTATCGTGTGAATGCAATGATAATGGCTTAAGCATTATAGGTATAATATTGGCATCTGGGACCGGGAAGTCTTATTTGGAATATTCGCTACTTAACCTATTTTGTGACGATATTGTGGCGTGATCAGCGTCTATTAGACGTTCCACACTTACATGAAAGTATGGGCTTTCATGGAGATATATTCCCCGTTTAGATCTCCATAAAGCCGGAGGAGCGATTTTGCCAATAGCAGCAGGTTAATCAACATAGAGCTGTGCTGTATGATAAATGTACATATAAGAGTCTTCTAACATTCAAATATTATTCACCAAATAAACTTTCTTAATCAAATTAATCGATCGTGGCGATACTTGTGGAAATTGAAGATAGAATTCAATGTTACAAAAACACGGTACAAAATGTCACTAATTATTTTATTCCTATCGACCGGTTTCGACGATTAAAGCGTCATTTACAAGACAAAACAGATTGTAAATGAAGCTTTAGTCGTCGAAACCGGTCGACAGCAATAAAATAATTAGTGGAATTTTGTACCGTGTTTTTGTAACAATGAATTCAAACTTTCTAAAAATTGAGCGCGCTGTACGATAGGGCTGTTTATGTAACACTGAGTGGAGAACAAGGTACCTAGGTTTGGCAACATCGTTCTCCACAAGGCCTAAACTATTAACTAAATGCGGAACGCTCTATACGCTATATCGGGGGTCGGCCAACTCCCTGACCCAAAGAGCGTCAAGCTAACAAAGGTAGAATGAATGTAATTTGATACATTCATTTGATTGGTACAAGTAGCTCGCGATCGAAAGTTTGCCGACAACTTTGTACATACTATATCATAAATTTCATGGGCATAAAGGAAGATGGATCAACTTACGTCTCTCCCCTCCTGGCCCTCGTGGCGTTCGAGATGCACGGCTTCTTGGACCTCACTGTCCCGCCCTCCTCGTTCGTCGTCGAGTTTCGACTCGTGTTCGACGTGGTGCTGATGTTCTCCATCACCCGGCTCTTGACGTCACGGAGCCGGGGTCGACTGGTCCTCTGTTCCGCTTGCCCCGCCGCTATTTTGTTCATTATGGCGTCCCATCGCCCCGGGCCCCTGCTAGCCTGCCTCTTGCTCGCCGAACCCTCGCCCTCCTCCCCGCGATCCCCGCCCTCTTTCACCGGCGGAGAAGACTCGATCATCGCTTTGATCTTGGAAGTCACGTTCCTCTTGGGCATCTTGTGCTTCTTTGGCGGCGGGACGTTGACGTTGTTGCCACCGGGAGACTTCTGTTTGGTCCCGTACCCCGCTTTCTGTTGATTTTGTTGCTGCTGTTGCTGCGTCTGTTGAGGCTGCTGGTCCTGTTGCTGCTGTTGTTGTGCCTGCTGCGGTTCTTGCTCTAGTTGCTGTTGTTGTTGATCGTTCGTTCCGGTGGGTGCGTTGTTGGGTCTTGGTGTGGGGCTCAGTGGTTGCGTAGCCGTGGACAAAGTCCTGTCTGGAGAAGCGTCGCAGGACATTGACGACTGGGCTTCCTGCTGTTGATTCAAGCCTGAAAACTCATCAGCGACCTCTGCTGGAGGAGATGAAGTGTCCATCTTCTCTCCAACCTCCACCACCGTCTCTTCCATATCGACGTTCCGCATGTCGGCCAATTCCTCTTCCGAGTCTTCAGCGACCTTGTCCGCATCCAACTCAGGTAGTGAGAAAGTCGCGCCCTTCTTCGGGTCTTCTGGTAGTTCTTCCAGAGGAGACTGGGGAACGTCAGAGGACTCGGCAGCCGAAGAAGACACTCCCTGGGCTGAGGACGGTCTCGGAAGTGCATGAGAGTGGAAAGATGCCCTGAAGTCAGCGCGGCGGTCCAAATCGGAGAAGACACCGCTGGATTCCATATCTTCCGTGGTGGTGGCCGTCGACGAAGTCATAACAGCAGCGAAGCACCTCGGAGGGGCCTGTTGCTGGTGCGAAGCCCCGCCGTGGACGCCTACGCCCCCGGCGCCACCCCCGTGCTGACCCCCGCCGTACAGTGTACCGTCGATCACCTGGGCCCTGCGGTCTCCTTGGGTCATGGCCCCGTCCCTTGCAGCCTCCTCGTGGTCGGCGTCGCTCTCCGTTCCTCCCGCTCCAGTGTCGCTGTAGAAGTCAGAGTCGGTCATCGTGTCTATCTTGAGTTTCAGGACGTCCACGGGGATGCTGAAGTTTACGCCGATGCCGGGAGGGGCGGAGGACCCTGGAGAATTGTCAGCTCGGCTGGCCGGTCGGCTCCACTCTCCGTCTCCCTGGTACCCGGGATCGATGCTCGTGATGCTGGTCACGCTGGCCACGAAAAAGGGCGGCACCTGAGATGATTTGGCGGGATGTGCGACTGCTATAAGACGAAGGCGACACAGAAGAGAAACAAATTAAAGGAATATTACAACTTCTATGCACAACAAGGAAAAAATAATAACAACAACAATATGAATTGACACTTTATTCACTGTATGAATTACTAAAGCTCATGTCCAAAGGTTTTGTGAAACAAAAACATGCTGTGTTTCTTTACGTTTGCGTTTCTCAAAATATGGCACCGGAGATCTAGAGGGGTAGGCGCTTGACGGTTTAGGGATGACCGAGAAATATGGAATTATGGCAGAAGTAATTTTGTAGCAATGTCACAAATTAAATACTAGGCATTTTCTAATATTATGATTGGCAAACTTTTTAAATTTATGACCGAAGGAAGAATTTACGAGCCAAATTATAATAGTAGTAGAATTATTAAAACTACTTTATAAATGAGTGAGAAAAGTTGAATTTGTTAAATGGTTGAATTAGTGGTACTCATTTCAAAAGAATTTAGGAAAAATATCAAAATAATTGTGTAATTATTGCATAGTTATTATAATAATTGCATAATTTTCATTACTTAATAATAATTATAAAAATATGTAGCTATGAAAACAATGGTGTTATACGAGATTGTCACATCAAAAGTCGAGCATGATATTCATCTGAATTTTCAAACTTATCATGGCGGTTTCCAGTTTGATCGTTGTCACCTTAAAACAGTTGGATTATCCTTTTCTTTATGGCATAATAAGTTTTTTTTTTCAATTTAATAAACGTCCAGAACAAAATTGGGCTGAGGTACTCACCGTGGGGATGGTTGTCCGACATGCAAGGCTCTCCCATTACGTCCTTGACCTCCTCTTCATCCTCGTCCTCCATCTGGGCTTCCTCGTCTATGTCCGAGGGACCTTCCATTGCCGTGGGGGCCTCCAGACCACCACCTCCAACCTTCCCACCATCCAACTCCACGTCATCTGCCCCATCCAGGTCCCCGGGCGGGGGAGGCAGAGTCGGGGACTCCACGACAACCCCGTCCAGCCCGTCAACATCGTCCGCCGGACTCAGGGCCTCCAGTTCCTCGGGAAAGCCGCAAGAATCCTCGTCCCTTTGGGGTACGTAGCCCTTCCTGGTCTGCTGGGCTTCGGCCAGCGTCCTACCGTAATGCTCGGTAGGGAACGCCGCTAGATCGTTCGAATCGAATCGTTTCATGTCGTCCATGGAAGGCGTCCGACCGTAACCCTCCATGCAAACCGTGAAGTCGGCCATCTGCTCCGGAGTGAGGATTCCCAAACTCTCGTCCAACTCGAACGAGCTGTGCTTGCTCAGCTCCCGTCCACAGGCGCACTTCACCCCGCTGCAGAGCTGGGCCCCATAACCCTCGTCGCTACCGCCGTTCCTCTGCTGCGACGTGAACACGCAGTCGCTGCCGCAAGGGATCTGCGACGAGTTCTGCGACTGATTTTGACGGATCCCGCCGTTGGTGCTGCTGCCGCCGTTGGTGCTGCTGCCGCCGCCCGAGACGACGACGCTCGAGTTGCCGTTCTGGGTCCTCCGGCTGCCGACGCGGGTGGACAGCGGACCGGAAGCGGGCGTGGATGAGGACACGACGCCGGCCATCTCGACGATGGATCCGTCCGATATGGAGCGAGGATGCTGTGGGAAGGTAGAGATGATGCTGCCGGCGCTTCCGTTGTCGGCCGTCTTCGCGAAGGACCACTCTAGCGTCCTCTGAGCGATCGGGGAGGGGAGTGAGGACAAGCTGGGGGGCTTGATCTGCGAGGAAAAATGTTGGATTATAAAAAGTTGCGAATGAAATTATTAATCACTTCGTGAATTCCAGAATTTTTTAACTCCACATTTTTTATTTTATTTCCGTCACACATGGCATCGACACACAACGTTATTCAATAGGTCGTGACAATGTATGTCGAAACCATGAACGGCGGAAATAAAATAGTGTGGAATATACAAACTGATAAATCATTTAATGTGATTAATTTCCACCAAGTACAGCCCGAAACATTAACTCTTACGTAGTATTGACTATCATCCGACATCATGGGGAGTGAATTATTATAAACATAGTTTATATCCAGGGACAAAATGTATGAACATTGGTAACCGAACTATAAACAGATAATTATGAGAAAGTAAACATAAGTTACCAGTAGCAGAGAAAATCTAATTCAGCATATAATTTTCAACTCTTGTCAATTCTGGCAAGGTATAAGAAATAATCAATTTATAATTAAAGTGCTGCAACCAAAATACCCAGAAAATCCTGAAAACATTACTACAAAAAAGAATGTTCATTTAATTGGACAATAAGGACAATTGAATTGTCCTGGAATACTTTTAAAACAATTTGGGCGCTCTTAAAACCAAAACTAAGTCTAGTTAGATACAAAAATAATGACATCATTGGAATAGGATTAAATTTTCATTTACTGGGGTAGATTTTTTACTATGTTTGTCAAATGAAAACGCAAAAAGGGCAATAGAAAAAGGATTGTAAGTACGCAATTTGTTTACTGTTTTACATCAGACCAATCTCGTTTTATCTACCAGCACCATTAATTTGTCAATCAGGTGATTAATGAGAACTGACTCTTTGTCGGCATTCACAGTTTCAGAAAAAAAATATAATTATGCATTGTAATACAAACCAAAATCAATGAACCTAATATTGAATTGATTGATCAACATAAAGATTAGCCGACTACTCACGGTTTAAGTCTGAATTAGCCTTCATGAACTCTTAAGAGCAAAAAATAGTCAGAAAAATGAGTTATCTAATACTACTCTTAAAATCTTATCTCACATACCTCATGTAAAGTCGTTTCAATGAAATAATACAGAGCTGGAATTCTAGTGAAACTAGTTTTATCGTCATCGATAATAAATCAACAACAACAGCGGTGTAGCTCCCAAGAATGGAGATATACATATTATGATGAAGGATTAAAAGATAATAACTATATGAGAGGGCATGCTATTAACCATGAAAAATCATAAGAATTGTACAATATTCGAACCCAAATCTCAAAATTTTCGGTCAGGTGTGTTCACTATTTACAATGGCAAACAGTGAACACACATCAGGACCGGTAATTGGGAGATCCTGGCTCGAAGTTCGTTCGCAAGTTTCGGCGGCGTTTATCAGATGATATCAATATTTTTCGGGTTGCGTCCGCGTATGTTGTTTAGAAGCACAACAGTTTATTTTCAGAATAATTAGAGATGTCATTGAACACATAAAAACGCCGATGAATTACAATATAGAGTACGGATACCCCCTACACTGCGTTGGAAAATGAATATTAAGTATCCCGCGCAATCATAATGCAGCCCCAAGACAGGGCGCAGAACTGGACGATTTGGACGCCAAAACAAGCTAACCAGGCCTCTATAAGAGTGGCAAAAATCTTTCTTGACATCCTTCACCAGAGGACACCCGCAGGATAGCTGGTGAATCTGTTGTGCTTCTAAACAAAATACGCGGACCCAACCCGATTACTGCTGATATCATCCTGGCTTGAATATCGGTCAAATAAAATTATTTTTTCAAGGGGAATTTCATCCTCTTATACTTCCAGCTTATTTTTTTAAGCCTTACGCATGACTGAGTACCATATCACTTGTGCATTTCGCAGTGATATTGCTCAAATATTTTATATACTATAATAAAATTACAACGTACACTTCTCTCATTCTCCTCTCTTGGTGACTCTCTCTTCTCCCCTGACACAACCGCCGCCGGACGCAGGAGCGACGTCCCGCAGTCCGTCTGTTCGGCCGGCGGGGTCACTTCCTCCGATGACCACCGCTCCTCCGTCGACCCGCCCCCCTCGGTGACTACTTCTTCCCGAGGCGTTGACACCTCATCCTCCTCCAAGGCGACCGGAGGCGGCAAGACCGGAGACGACACCGCCTCCGAATCGTAAGCGTTGGTCCTCTGCCTCTTCACACCCGACGGAACCAAGGAAGATTGATCCGCCTGAGGTTCGATCGTCCGGTTGATCGGCAACTGAGCCGCCTCTAACCGGGAAGGCGACCTTTCCTTCTGGGACAGCTGGAGGTCGGAGATGGGGGAGAAGCCTGAGGAGGTCTTCCCCGGCAGCAGGAGGCTTACCTTCCGCAAAGGAGCCAGGACCCCGTGCTGGGGTTCGCACTGGAACAACCTGATTCCCCTGACGCTCCCGTCGTTCAGACCCTCGGGTTTGAACAGTTCGACCCCGCAGAAGATACCGCTGTCGAAGGGTATTGTCCCGAGGAAACGGAGTATCCCGGGTTTCGTACCTCCGACAAGGACTTCTCGACCCAAGTGGATCTCCGAAAGTTCTATCGGTAAAGGTCCGGGTTCAGGTATCCTGTTGGGTGCGGCCGCGGACTCCGAAGGTGTGGAGTTGGTGGACGAGGAGGAGGGGGACGTGAGCTGCCGGGCCTTCTCCGGCGGCGGGGCGTGAGAGGGCCAGTGTGCGGTCAAGCCGGCGAGGGCCGTGGGTCGAGTCCCGGCGCGGACGGGGAGTTGAGTTGTCTGCCTCACCCGAGGACCGCCCAGCGCCAATGGGATGCCGCTGCGATACACGGGTATGCGTGTGTCCGGCTGGTTCTGCGAAAATAAAAAAGAGAATGCTTGGATCAGTTACAAGTAAAGGGCTTAATGAGATAGGTGGAATCAAAATGTATAAGGCGCTACACATTTGATAGACAGTACGAGCTTCTATGAATATTCGTTTCATTTGTAAATCAACATAAGGCCGGAGGTACGATGTTGTCAATTGCAGCAGGAAAATTAAAATAGTGCCGTCCACACACTAATATCACTTCCAGGAGTCATTTAATACGCAAATACTATTCCTTCAACTTGTTTATATTGAGCGCGGAGTTGGAAATGGTTGCCTACGTAGCTCAGGGGTGAGCACACGGACCTTTAAGTTTGGCAACAGCGTTCGCCATCAGGCCCACACTGTAATTTAATGAGGAACACAATATGGATTTCTTGGGTTATATGCGCTCAAACTGCTAAGATCATATCGCATCATCTGACCTACCTACATCGTTTGACAGAGAACTGGATATCAAATCTACCAACTTTGGGAAGAATGATAGGCATAAAATAACCACGGAAGAGACGTGCCCTAATCACCTTAAGTGCTGTTTGATTTAGAGCATAAATTCATCATGAACGCAGAATAATTCGATGTTTATAGAATAAAAAGTGGAACTGCACTCGGAAAATTATAAGAATTCACTTCTTTGGACTGAAATCAGAAGTTCATTAAAGAGGATATCACAGTTAATCAAACTATACTCTTTTTCATCCTATTTTTACATCCAACATACAATATTAGACGAGCAGGAGAATTTCATTACACTAACAATGGTGGAGGAACAACTGACAAATTTTAATGGAAGATACTAATAAAATATGACTTAATATTTGAATATTCAACAATGACAATGATTTTTTGGATTGACCTCACCAGAAATGAAAATTAGACTTCACGACAGCTACGTAACTATTTACATTCACGCATGAACAATTTTGCCGAGGAAAACAACACAAACCCGTTAGTGCAGGCGCTGAAATTATTTGGTGCTCATGTACTGGAAAGGATAACTGGGCCGTAGTGAAAGACGAAACATGTCCGCAATCAATATAGAGTATCCTGATTTCAGCGACTAAAATACCCGCATCGCTCAAACCGGACAGTAATACGGAAGAGAGATTTGCGTGACGTTTATTTCTCCCAAGCAAAATTTACTGAGTGTGTTCTCTGTATAATTTTAATGGGAACCGAGAGTTTATATATGAACGACAGAAAAAACGCACAAGCGTTCGGATGTATTCGCTGGCGGTCATTTAAGTTCCCCGTGATGCAAGAAGCCTTGGGACTTGGAAGCCTATAGGGAAGTGGGAGGAGCTAGATTTTTCCCATTTAATGACTCCTTATCTCTGGGGCTACTCACAGGTTGCTCCGAGCGGTTATGTGGCATTCTAAAACTAACTTCATCGATGGTTGCCACAGAATATAATAATGACATCATCCTCCCGGTTTTAAATCTAATAAAGCAAATTAGCTCTTAAGGTTAGGTTCCTGCGAGTTTACCAACCGATTTTTCGTCCAATGACGCAAGGCTGATAGCTTAAAAATATCATTTTCAAATACTTTAAGATCAAGACACTATATTTCGAGGAAATATTGCCTTAAAAGTCAACCTGATTATCTGACTTAAGGCGACTATCATTCCCATCGATTTGCCAACAAAAGAATATTTGTTCGCTTCAATAAACTGTCGGATTGCAACCAACACCCAATAACTTCATTAAAACTGACGCTCTTACATCTGAAAGGCTGAATGAATTTTCATGAGTTGTCCTTCAATAATGTAACAACAAATCAACAGTTAACTTTGTACCCAGCAATATATTTTTTCAATGAGTGCTGGATTATTTTTTAAACAGTTCTCTAACCTGATTGTAACATGAATGAGGATCGACCGAGGCCCATTTCCTGCTCAGAATATCACACACCAATCAATGTAACGACAATAAATATTCACGCGACATCGTCGAAATATAGGGATTGCCATTTAGATGTAAACTTGGCAAAAACGTAAGAAAACTGGATCCTTCCACGAATATGAGATTTTTTAATTTGGCGCGGTCCGTAGTCAGGCGCTAGAAGGACAAGTGAGGAACAGGAGCTAGAAATCCTACCAAAAATGACGAGATATCGACGGCTCTCCCATAAAACCTTCCTCATTGACGAATCTCCTCATCACTACACCGAAGAAATTAAAGAGTTTGTAGGATTTACTGGTCTTAGCGTCGGATGATTGGAGTTCTCCAGAGAATTCCTTCCTGGACCACGCCCCCGTGCCTATGTCACAAATGAGCGATTAATCCTCCTTAAAGAGACAAAAACCAAAGATTGGAAAGCCGTAGACGGTAGGAAAGACGTAGAGTGTAAGCCGAGCATATCTATGAATGAGTGTGTGTCTAGGGAAGCAAAAATCGCAGTGCAAAAAAGTCCTCCTTCCGACTTCATTTAGTAGGGATGGGCGATTATAAAAAAAATAATCGATATTTTGTAAATCGATTAATTGCAAGCAGCCGATTAATCGCGTCCGATTAATTGCTTTTATTATAATTGGTGAATGTGGAGGAAGAGACTCATAAGAGAAGGAACATTATGAGTATTAAGACTAAGAGAGCGGGTATGAAGCAATCTAAGTTCGTAGGAGAACACGTAAGTGGTTTCCAACAATAGGGTATTATGGAGGAAATTATTAAAAGGGAGACAATTTTCTGAGGCTACTGGCAGTAATTCTTTGACTTTGCCTTCCCCGAAAGGGAACGGCGTGGTGGGTATGTATGTATGTAAGTAAATGATAAAACTTCTTCTAGTCGGTGACGAGATAAAATGGTCCTCCAAGAAAACTAAACGAAAGCCTTGAGGATAATACTCGGTGTTGAACTCGGCTCGATGCTTCAGGCTCTTTGGGTCCGAAAGGAAATTTTAATCTTTGATGTAGAGGAGCAGTAAATCGCCTTCGGTATATAGATTACAATAGCATTAATTTGGGGACAGTAATGAAGAAATTGTCGTTTTAAACTCCATGCTACGCCCATTATAGATGTGCAAGGCTCCAGTGGTGGGTGTTGGAATATACGTACAGTTGACTCCTTCCCCCGTTGAATATCATTGAAACTTGGGGTAAAAATGTTTTTTTTTCGGAAATACGTATGCATTAATAATCATCAGATTTAACTCAAAGATCCCCATTGAGTTAGAATTTGGAGATCTCAAAGGCAAGGAATACTCATCATCGCTGTCAGAAAGAAGTCTGGCGATTGCGGGGGATGAATCGAGTGGAGCGCCGATGGAAAGATAAATAAAGGTTTAGACAAATGAGAGTAGGAGATGGTAACGATAACCTTCGCGGAATGTACCGCAACGTCATCCGTCGGGCGCCAACAGCGAGATATTTATCAACCAGTAGAAATAAAAAAAACATAAGAACGAGATACTGCGCACCGAGTCCAAATGACGCCACACACACCTTCCCCTTTTAAGGGCATGGGACACGGACTTGTATATGGAATCCCGCTGAGAAAAATAAAAATAAAATGCTTCCTCTCTCACTGTAATTTATTTTTTTTAAGTTTCAAATCTCAATCATCCCTCCTTAATCTTCCCTGGCCCCATAACCAATCATACTGTGTATCACGCACTACCGCGATTCCATTAAAACGAAAAAAAAATTGGGAGATATGGGGAGTAAGGAATTTCTCTCCGCAACCGCCTCTCTTTAAGGGTCGCCTTCATCAACATCCCAAAAACAGAGCTAAGCTACAGTGTGGAGAAGGGTTTCCCTCTAACCGTTGGAGCAGGGGAAATCTTAGTAAATGGGCACCTTTATCCTTTCACTCGAACATATTAAAGACATCACTCTCCTCAAAATTATCGGGATTCCAGTTTTATTTCAAGAATTTACGAATGAAAAAGAAAAGAGGATCGCAGCGCACGAATCTTCTCGGTACTCGTGCGGACATTGGGCCCGGCTTAACATCGATTTTTTCTGCACTTGGCGTGGGTTTAAATGCGCAGAAACATGGAGCGTCATTATACGGATCTTTATAGCGAGTGTGCCCACGTTATTGTGACTGTATGACAGCTTCAATGAGTAAGAAAAATGCATTGAACGTTCTTTAAACTGCTCCTGTTCTCTACAATCACTGTTCTTTCATTTGCAGAGCGAGTCGCGGGAGCTGTGGCCGCGAACAGTTCGCAACAATGGACGTCAGCATTATGGTTAACTACGGCGAAAACGCGTCTAGGGGGGTTATTTCGTAATCTCACCATTTTAACGACTCTTTGCGGGAAGGCGGGAGATCCGTTTCGCTCTTTTGATGATCGTCTCACGATCGGCCAAGGTCCGATGGTGGGTCCATTTCACGTTCATAACGACAGGTGAGATGGAACTAATGTAATCCGGAGCCAAATGAAACGGATCAAGAGTCGAAAGAATCGGATCAAGAGTCGAAAGAGCGGATGAATCAAATTAATAGACCGGCAGTTCACCACATGAGAGTCGAAGATGGTCACGCCGCCTGGGTGGCGGAGTTGAACTACGAAAAATGACGTAATTTTCCACATTTTATGACGTATTCTCACTTAAGTGAGATTAAAAAATAACTCCCTAGGTAAGATGCATGATCGTCCTTAGTTGCTTGGGCATTTCGCAAGGAGTTTGACTTAAAGTAGAATAGGTGTTAATTTAATTTAAATTCAAATCTGCACCCATTCACTGGTACACGTTATTCTATGCTTTGACATGAACGTCAAACTAATCGCAAAGTCACTTAGTTGGCTCCTCTCCACCTCCCGAACAAGACCCACAGAGAATAAGTTTCACGTGAAAAACCCCTTCACTTACACATGCGTAAAATCGAGAAGGAAGAAGAATCCCTATAATGCTCCAAACTTTGGGGAAAAACGGGGTAGGCATTATCGCCTCTTCCAGCAAGGGCACTGACCCTTCCCTTCCCATCTCCCTACGCATACCCTGACGCGTCCTAAACCCCACCCTTTGCGCTTGCCTTCCGCGTTCTAGGGCGGCGACCAATTAAAAAAGCCAGGATTGAAACCGCGCGTGAGCTGAAAGGAGAATGAGGAGAAAATGAATTCACTTGTAGAAGAGGGGCCTCATAACATCACTCCCAACTCATATCTTCTTCCCCCTCAAACGCACGAGCCGACAACCCCATGGAATGTTTCCTACCGCCCACACTTTTCTCCAACTTGCCGGCATATCGAGCTGGATTCGTCCACAAAGACCTCCTTATTTCCATCTCCGTATTTGCTCAAAAGTGAAGGGAAAGGAATACCTTAAAAAATTCTTATTGAATTAATCCTTTTGGTGATTTTAGGCTTATGACATCTTTCAAAACCTAAGGCTGTTCACAGTCGGTAATTAAAGCTTCGTGGAAGGAAAACTTTTGATTAGCATAGTATTGCGGAATCTATTTATCTCACCGTCTCCACGCCTGCAAACATACATATCAATCAAGAAGGGAAGTATCAGGCGTGATGTGGTGGAATTTCAACGTAATGGATACAGAAATTACAACTGTCCACTAAGAAAATGGATTTGTTGCGACCCAGGTTTCGAAGTACCCTGATAACGTACTTTCGATAGTATCTGATGATGATGTAGTATACCGAAACCTGGGTCGCTATAAATCTATTATACCGGTGGGGAATTGCAATTTCTGTCATCATTATACCAATCAAGCCATTCCCTTTCCGGATAGCAAAAGTCAAAAGGTTTAGTTATTGCTGTTATGCCAGTGAAATTGGCTCTGTTTATATAAAATATTCCATATGCCCTACCCTTGCCTTGCTCTAGGCACGGTCCCCTGTTCTCAAGACTCCTAATATCCCTCCTTTCAAGGGACTCTTCCAACACATTCACCCACCAATTTCTCGGTCTACCCCATTCTCTCACACCACTAACTCTACTGTTATATAAGGTATAGCGAAACTGATAGCACTCACCAGCGAAGCATTTAAGGTCACCAAGTACGAATTAACGCAGTTTAAGCGAAAAATCACTTCACCTAGAATTTGATGAATTTGGCCTCATTTTGAAGAAAAACTCTCATCTTTCCAATAATATCAGAATATCAACCCCTCGCCAAACTAATTTTCGAGCAATTTGCCTAAAAATATAAGCTGTTTTACATGGGATAGATTATGGCTGTGCGCTCCAGAGGGAGAATATTAAGAAAATTAGGAATTTATAACACCTAGATTTCGAGAAAAACTAACGGTGTATAGTTTGCACGTTTCCTCAACTAGTTATAAAAATTAATCTACAACTCACTGAAGTAATTTTTACAGAACCGCAAACACCCTGCTTTTTTAGAAGTGTTTTCAGCCGTGTCATCATAATCCATTGATAAACCACAGTAAAATCCATTGATACAAGCTCGCTGTTGAGGGTTTGGTCGAGAGTAATTAGACGCCGTTGCCAACGTTTCGTTTTATTTATAAATCGTCATCAGGGCTAAATAGAGGAACATACCAAAATAAACACTTCATCAATGGATTCATTAGGTAAATCAAATGTATTTAAAATTAATTTTGTACAATTGACATTTTGAGTTGCCTACTGAATCCATTGATGAAGTGTTTATTATTGGTATGTTCTTCTATTTAGCCCTGATGACGATTTATAAAAATCGAAACGTTAGCAACGGCATCTAATTACTCTTGACCAAACCCTCAACAACCTGTTTTCAGCCGTTCGGCGGTAAAAAATGAGTCAAGTTAGAGACTTATGTAGCTTTATTTATTTAATTACTGATAATTTTGGTCGTATGTAACTATATCTTTGCGCCATTAATACTACAATATTTATTTCATACTTCTGACAGACGCTGAAATCAAAAAATAAAATTTGAATATGGTCTCCATTATGACTAGGGAACTATCTCGTTCAAACTACCTTAAGCGTTGATGCGCGGGAAAAGTTATCTAAGGGCTCAGTTTAAGACTTCTATAGAGAACTTAAGGATCTTCATTCCTCCTCTCTTGTATGATATCGTCTCCCTGACGTCATTTTCTGTACGAGCGAGTGCCACCAAGTATTGCTATGCCTATACATCTGTTTCACTATCTAATTCTCTTCCATTCTCTCAACACGGCCAAATCAACGAAGCACGCTTATTTAACACATGTCCAATACCGGAGCACTCAACCCTTTCTAGTGACCCACTCATTCCTAATTATACATATATCTCCTACGTTTACCACAAACACTTCCTATGTACTACATTCTCACTGCATTTAGCCTATTCTTACGCTTATCCTTACATACTCAGGTTTCACTACCATACAATGAAGTCAGGAGGGTTACCTTTGCATACAGCGACTTTCGCTTCCCTAGACTAACGTTCATGATATGCTCCATCAACGACCTGCGAATTTCCTACCGACATTCGTACGCCTTTTTAATCTCTTTACCTATCCTTCCATCTTTCGAAAACATTCGACCAAGTTACACAAAATCGTCCACTGGTTCAGTTATAACACCCTTAACCCCTTCACACAATTATTCTTTCCATTCTCCCAGTAAAAACAACTAAGTACTTCGATGCATTTACTCTTCGACCGATTCCCTCTGTTGCTTCACAGTAGTAACCCACAAGCCCCTGTTATCTCTCTGGGCTCTCACACTTTAACTTCAAAATGGCTCAGTTAAGCCGAAACCAGCGTTGATGACTTAAACAGTATTTTCGAAAGCTCTAAGTTAAATACAGCTGCTTCAAAATTGACCACGAGGTAGTTGTAGATGTTCATGATTAATTTATATAGACATAAAATAAAATTATGTAAGTGTATTAAGTCAATGAATTCTTCACGGGATTCCCACCAGGTGAGATGTTCAGCCAGAGCCGACGTTTCAATGGCTAACTCTGCCATCGTCCTCAGGACGTTGAACATCTCACCTGGAGGGAATCCCGTGAAGAATTCATTCACATCGTGCGCCAGCAAAGCACCAAGTCTTACGTGTACGAAGTCTTTCATTCATCATTTATATTATACGTTACCTTTCTAGAGCTGTGTAAAATCTTCTCTCCAGGCATGTGAACCATAGTGATTGAACATCAAGAGCGATCTGTATTTCACGTTATAGATGAAATTAATCAACTTCTACAGAATGTAAAAAAGGTAAGATAGTTTTGGTATGTCATTTACATAGAACACTTTTTAACACAAACAGGAAACTATGTCATTGAAAAATCATCACCCAATACCTACATAAACCATGCATTACTATTATGTTACAGTGAACGCAAGTGAACGCAAAATTTTAACGTTTCGTTATTTTTAAAAGACCTGGATTTTCTAGGGCGTCAAGAGTGTTAATGTTGCTTAGTGAATTAATATAACAGACGACCGCTGTCTGATTCGGTCGGTTTAGTGGTAAAATAACGTTTGAACCCCAATGCGGATAATTAAAAGTAGGGATGCTAGTTTCACTGAGTAATATTTAACGAGACATATTCCGTCGTAGGTATAATGATAGACTTATATAAATGGCTACACGAACACGGACTTTGTATGGATTGATACAGAATTCCACGCTCACGACAAGAAGAATTACGCTCTCCAATACGCTATCCGCCCCATGATTTGTGGTCTGCAACCGTGCCCAAACTACGGAGACTAATCCCCCTTAATCCTTGAGTAGTAGGAGATGTCAAAATTAGTGTTCTTATACAATCAGCGGTAGAGATAAAACGATGACCGTTCCCCTCGTACCGATTAGCGCCAATTTTTCACCCAAAGCGAATCGACCAAGAAGCAAGGACTGGTTTCCATAGTGTGAAGGGTGGAATGCATTGGATGAGCGTCGGAGGAACAAATCTTTGCTGGCAATCCCCCAAGAACATGCTCCGGCATCGCATCTGAGGACGTTTCCCCACCGCGCTATGCCCAGCTTGCTGCCTTGGACTCTGCTCTGAGATTCTTCGCAAACACTGTCCTAAAAATGCTGTTCATCGATGAAAACTAGTAATATAAATCAACCGACAAGATTTGAAAATAGACGTTTTTCCTCTCATATGGGCAATTGAAAAATAACGATAACGCTAGCACATGCGTTATGGAGAACTATGATTGCGACCCTTATCATAAACCTTAACTGCGCGTAGTCGCAATAGATATCCAAAACGCGAACGTTCATTGTTGCGAACTGTTCGCCGTTAGCAGTTGTCGCCACTCGCTCCACACATGCGAGAACAGTTATTTTATAGAACAAGTGTAGTTTGAAGACCGTTGATCGCATTTTCTTATTATTAAAGCGGTGGCAATATTACGATAACGCGATGCACTCACTATAAATAATCGTAATGACGCTCAAGGTGAGATATATTTCTCGGCTCCAAGAGACTCGTGGTTCAATCAGGAGCCCCTATTCTAGTCTAGCATGATTTGAGAATAATAGACTGTAGATGGCGTACGTTCAGCATTGTTTGACCACATACCGTGATGAGCGCTTCTACTACCAGTATGTAAAAACATTTACTGCAACGAGAATAAATATAGGTACCAATGACTTAAATGTCATTTTATTCATATTATGTCTACTTGTAGCAAAACTTGTTCCCTATATGATATGAACAACCAAATGTTACCTCTCCACGCTATTTTTCTCGCTAATTGAACTTGAAATTACAAGGTGTTCAATGGGAGAATGGAAGAAACAAGTGGAAAAATAATATTTCCCATGTATCATGAATGTCATTTTCGTGGAAAACTATTTTTATGAAGGAAAACTTCCCCGAGAATTGATTAAAAACTAAAAATATAGGCATTTTACCACCTTATTGTGTGAGTGACTAGGCATTTACTGCAATATTTGAAGTCAAAATGCGGTAATTCCATAGAAATTACGCTACAGTCGGCTCCTATGACTGGAAAAAAGTGTTCAATAGAAATATTTGCGGAATAATCTGCATATTTTATGCTTTAATTTTGTTTTTGAATAGGTAGGTAACGTATGTAAACACTGAAACCATGGGTTTTAAACCAAATAAACAAAAAGTTGGAATTTAGAATTTTTTTGACTCACACAGTCATGGTGGAACCTCCTTAAATATTTTAGTTTAAAAACATCTCACGCGCCGCCACATTGAAAGGGATGAACTATACCAAAAGTGAAGTCCTGCGGCCTTATTCAGTAAGGGCTCCACCCGATTGAGCCTCGGAAAATCCGTGTATGTGACGTGAAAGCCTCCGAAAAATCTCAGCTTTTGAATGGCCCTATTTGAAATTTTCGTGGCTTTGACGTCAAAATTTCGTCACCATCGAGACTCGGATATTCCGAGGCCATACAGAATAGCCCCTCTAGGGGCTATTCTGTACGTTCTCGGAATTTCCGAGCCTCGAAAGTGACGAAATTTTGACGTCACAGGCTCTAAAATTTCAAATAGGGCCATTCAAAAGTTTATATTTGTCGAGGGCTGTGACGTCAAATCCACGGATTTACCGAGGTTCGACCATTTCGAGTCCTTACTGAATGAGACCCCTGGTCACGGATATCGACCCCCCTCGCACAAAAGATGTTTCCGAATTCCTGGGATGCCCAAGGGAATGAGCAAGAAATCCGAAGCGTTGGAATCGACCCACTAAACCATACAGCAAATAACGAGGCATTCAAGGAATTGGAAAAATACCCTCGGAGCATCCCTTCAAGATGTCGCCGAAAGGTAAAATGGACGCATTCAATCGTGACGCTCAACGATCCTCCTCTTTTTTTTTACTTTTAAACAGAGCACTCGTGAGAGATTAAGCGACGCGTCCGTGCGGCTGACGTAATGATGGATGGAAACCTTCCGGATGATATGGCGGCGGAAAGGTTTAAGCGCATAAATATCGCAAAACATTCAATTACTAAGTCCACTGGAATCTTCACTGAGCATCGGAGATTAATAATGAACGCTTAGCTTCTAAGAGTTAAAGCGAAAGATTTAGTGACGTGTCGGAGATCATTTACGTGCGTCAGACGCAATAATGGTAAACCTTAAGGTTGGAATGGCGACTAAAATTTAAAACAAAGTATCTTTACGATGGTTGGAGCGATTTTTCTTTGTGTAAAGATTTACGTGAAACTTTGCACACGTGTTCTCATCAGTTATTTTAATAGATATGAGTGAAAAAATGCATCATACCGATTCGGTTTTTGGGAATTCAATGCTATTTTAACCCGTATCCTAATGGCAAATTGATATATTTCGTAAAAATGTGACTACATATTTACAGATCTTCTTCTAAACGAGAAATAATACATTTATTATTATTATAATTTCCACTAACAAATATCATGATGTCACATCCAATAGGTAACACATTTCCAATCCAATTTCAAGAGTCCAATATTCGAAAACAACACATTTAATATAGTTTCGTCTAAATTTCGATTACTACGCCGAAAACTCAAGTCATGACTTTATGCATGTACATGATGCTTTAAAAAAATGAAAAATATAACTCTTGCATTATTGCCATGTTGTTGATGTATGTTGTATGATGGGTACTGGCTGTATGGTGAGTTCCAACACGTAGATAGATGCACTTAATTGAAAAGTGGTCCAAGAAGTTTTGTTCGACAAAATAAAAAATTGTTGTCACAAAAAAAACCCGTGCCCTTTGCAAATTACCAGAGTATCTAATCACGTCCTCCGCGAAAACAAAACTCTTTTTCAATGAAGCGCAGAAAACAAATGAAGACAACTTAATTTAGGCGACAAAATCCAACGTGACGGGGGCAGGCCAAAACTGACGAATCAACTGTTGAATTTTCTCATTTTTTGTTCAGTTAAAAACCCTCGTTAGGCAAAATCGGCAAGATATACAAAGTGAGACAGTGTGATTTCGGAGCTCTGGTCTTACGCATCCAAAGTTCACTGACCCCGCTCGTTCATTCAAAGTGGCTGGACTCAGACGCATTATAAATTGTACCCGGCTCCACGACAGTCTAAACATGTCCACAGGATACGGAACAAGGACGGGGCATTGTACTCGTGTCCAATTCAACTCACAATCGAATGCCGTCAATTCCATTTCCTCTTTCCGATCAAAAACACTCATTTCGCAGCGGGAAAGACCCCGGAAAAGAGTTGGTCCCGGAAAAAAAGAGAGCTCCCTGAAAAGAGCAGCCTATACCCTTCCACCAAAACCCCTTGCGGCTGCCGGAGCATACCCGGTCCGAATTTTTTCTTGATCTCCTCCGTAGGAGATATGGAGGAAAAATATCTCATAAAGGCTTCTGGAAATGTACCTGGATCCTATGCGGATCCCAGCCTTCAAGAATCCAGATGATAGAATGATTGATCTTTTCTCAGGCGCGCGACCTTCTGGTCTGATGTCGAAGACGCAAGGAAAGAAAGAGAAAGGCCAGTTCTTAGAGCTAGAAAAGGAGCCGCAGTAGAGGAGATGGTGTTTACTAAGTAGAAAATGAATCGATAACTACGCCGGCATCCAAAGAAATGGAGAAGACAAACATTATATTCAACAATTACACTTCCCGTGTCCTTAAGAGCATTTGCGCTTTTCTTTCGATACTTAATATGCTTCAAATGACGAAAAAAATATTTGTTGGTTAGTTTATTGGGGAAGCGACCGGCAACTGAGGCACTTTGCGCCATGGCGGATATGTAGGTGGGTAAGGGAGAGATTATCCAACGATCTGAGGAAAGGTGGCGAGGAACCCGGGGTCATTCCGACCCTGCTCTAAACGAAAGGCGCCCAGAGGTACATAGTTTAACGTACCACCCGACAGATAGAGTACCTACTACACTTGAAATGCACTCCACAAGACACTCAAGTATAGATCGTGATTAAAATGAAAAATCTCTGCCACTGACGGGATCCGAACCTCCTCAGTGGCACAAATGACCTCGGTTGTATTTATGATTCCATAAAAACGACCCTATGTAGAAAAACTGACAAGGGCAGTATCCAATAGCCGGGCCTAAGATGCTGACGGAAGTTGGCCGGCAGATAGCCCTAGAATAATGCTTTCCAAATATTACCACTTTTTCGGGTCGTAAACTCAATAGATCATAAAAAACCGAGGTTAAATACAGTTATGGTCAATATTGAGACGTTGTACACATAGGAAGTGGTGTAGGGATAAAAGAGGTACTAGTAAGGATATATTAGTACTGGTTCCAGGTTAGAGTCCGAGAACTGGATGATATTTTTTCCATAGACCGTTTTGGAAAATAAAATCACTCGGCAAAACAACATTAAATAATTTAATGACTACCGGTTTAGAAACATAGCGTCATTTTCAGGTTGGAAATAGTAAAGATGACACTATGCGTCTAAAACCGGTAGTCATTCAAGTATTCTATGTGGTTTTACCAAGTTATTCTACTTTTCCATAATGAATCGCCAGCACCTAGTAATTAAACTGTCATTCATAGCCCGTTAATATTTGACCTAACCAACCAATAAATATTTTAAATTTGTTAATCCGAAATGCTTCAGAAAAAAACATGAGATTACTTTGCACGTCAAAAGGTTCACCTTTTACATCCGACACCGAAAATTTCCGACTTTGCTTCATTCCGGGGAATTTCAAAATGATTCACTTTTCTCTGCTCGTTGCTGCCAGAGATACGCGGGCAAAAAGATTTTCAATTGCTAGGTTAAGAGATGTAATCAAAGAGTGGCACCGCTTCTTTCTCAGCAAAGAAGGGGAAAGGGGGGGACGAAGACTTAAAACGAGAATGCCGACAAAGAAAGTGCGGGCAGGAAAGAAGATTGGTGAGGCCTACTTAACCCGAACACGCGTGGGCGATTCTCGATGAGATGAAAACATCTTAAAGGTGGCGCCCGCCTCTTGTATTTCGAGTCCTAAGGAAGGAAGTAAGGCAAGAATGAATGCAAGGAATGTTCTCGGGTCATTGCGCGACACAAAGTCGACTCTCCTCAGGAAACCTCCGATGAAGCCTCCGATGAAACCTCTGGTTAGAAGCGGGGGTTTATTTTTTTTACTTCAAACCCAAGAAGGCCCCCGCATTGCTCTGAGGGAGATTTGTGAGTCCCATGTTACAATTATTGGGCAACATGCTGTATGAAAAGTAACGGGATTACACCACCAACTTTAGGACTCCTATCCACAATGATTACAAGCCATTTGTCATTAGAAAATGTACATTTAATGCTAAATTTTCAAAGTTACTTCCGTCGTCACTAAAGTGAGTTTAGTCATGCATTTAGTAACGACATAACGAGTTCTTCTGCAGTTCCGCCAATGATCACAGGCAAAGCCCAATCTGCTCGAAGATTTTTTACTAATAACACATATGAATCATCCTTAACTCGGACACATCAATAGCGATGTGCCACCAAAAGGCGTGCAAAAAGTTAATACAGTTTTATTATGCCACCAGTAACGAGACTTGGGACAGCACATTTGCATTTCTGCATGCACCCCTCGGATGTACATCAAAAATCAATCAAGATTAATTGAAATGGGATTGCAACGGACCCGGAAGAGCGCTTACGGGAGATATGCGAATAAAACTGACGTCATATCGATCGATACATGCAAAAGTTTTGATCGACAACTTTCGATCAATAACTTTAGAAGGATAGTCTTCGATCAACAAGTACCGACCTAAAGGAAAAAATCGACGAGTAAAGATCGACATGCTTTGATCTACAACAACTTCCGTACTACCACAATTTTCGATCATCATGATACGATAAGACAAGTTTCGATCTACGAAAACCATAGATCTACGAAAAGTTTCGACTGACGACTTTCGATATACGAAGATATTCCATCGTCATTTATCAATCGGCAAGCTTCGATCGACACGCTTCGATCGACATGCTTCGATCGACACGCTTCGATCGATAAGACGCAACGCGACAACCCAGCGATGGACGACCGGCCTTAACACGACTCGTGCCTGGCGGACGATGACCACGCGTCCCACGCGCAGACCTCCTATAGAAGGAAATCATCAGAAGCGTGGAGGGCGGAGGAATAAAAGGCCGCGTTCTTTAAAACAAGTCCCACTCCGCCCCAAGCAGCAGCGAGCCTGCTCTGCTCCCCATCCCCTTCACTTTCACAGACACCAACCTCAAGCAAAGCCTCACCAAGCCGTCATCGCCGTCTACTCCCCGACACGAAGATTTACGCGTTAATAACACGCCCGACTCGACCTGCGTGAGAGGGTGATGTAGAGAGGGGTCATATCACGGGTAAATGCATCCTCGGCGTAATGATCCGTCTACTACTCCCCTGAAGGTTCCTTGGTTTGGAAGGTTTAAGACGTGGTACCTTTTAGCAGAAATAAGGAAAACGGAGGGGCATTTTACAGGGGAATAGAGGTAGTAGATATGAGGGTTAAGTAGGTAGGTAAGTAAATAATGTGCAGGGGTATCATAAAGAAGGGAAATTAATTAGATTGACTGATGACAGACCGGCTGCGGAAGAAACATATGCACTTCCACTATATGTATGATATCTATAACTCAAGGTATTGGTTCAATATGCATTGCATTAACATGCAAAAATCATTTACAAACTCAACTTTCCTCTTTTATCCACCTAAATATAAACTTTGACAGGTTTTGCCTCGATAAGGCATGTTCTGGCACATACTGAAGATTCAACAATTCTATAAACGCAGAGAGAAATTCGTTTACGAGAGGGAGTAGTGGTTTTAAGTGGGGGAAAGTAGCAGGGCGTTAAGGGTATTGCAGGGGATCACA
Organism: Pyrrhosoma nymphula; assembly: GCA_963573305.1. NCBI lineage: Eukaryota > Metazoa > Arthropoda > Insecta > Odonata > Coenagrionidae > Pyrrhosoma > Pyrrhosoma nymphula. Next base: position 120,231,009 of record OY754331.1, on the reverse strand, counting down.
ACCTTGCTCTTTGTGTAAATAAAAAAAAAGCTCCGTCTCCTTCAGTTTTCCTCATATTTCAGTTTCTCCAACCATTTACAGTGGATAAGGCTTCCGAATCTATCAGAAGATGCCTTATCGAGGTGAAACCGGTGGCCATTAATAATAAAAGTGTGGAAAAGTAGACATTTTTATTAGTAAAATAAGTACCTATTAGTCACTTCCATGAGGCCAGACAATTTACACGCACTAAAGTAAATGGTTGAGTAAATGGTATCATAATCTCTAAAGAAGCACATTTAAGTGTAATATAATGTTTGCAAGTTTATAAAATCCACGAATTCCTGTGGGACCCAAAGAGTAAGATGTACACACGCAATGAATGGCGAAATTAGGCGATTTTCATAATATCCACATTCATAGTGTACAACCATATTTCCTTATTTTAAAATAAAACCGGAGGTAATGTATCCTCATATGTATAATGTATGTACTCTTTCCCACTCAATATAACCTACTTTCATGAGTTAAGCCGCTTAAATACCACAAATTGATCCTTAGATATCGAATTATTATCGAATCATCGATCCTTTGATATCGAATATTATCGAATAGCCGCTTAAATACCACGCCTTCGATATCGAATAATAATGAATCCACGTCGCATTCGATACTAAACGAAACATCGCAAAGACAGACCCCAGAGAAAGAGAGACAGACTTCAGAAAGAGTGAGAGAGAGAGAGTGGACAGTCTCGGGAGAAATTGGATAATTTATCGCTCCCCCCCTCCCCTTAGCCTAAGTAAAGCAGGTCCCCCAGGGGGTAGGGCTGAGACCACTCGAATGCACGGATTGGACAGAGCAGGAATAGAGTCGATAATTGAAATTTACCGCGGTTGCGATGATTATGCGAGAGGGCAGACCCTAAGGGAGAAAATAGCACGCCCTGAACGTACTGATGTAAATTAAGCCGCGAATGGATTCACCCATCGTTTCGTGTTCCTAAAAAAAACAAAGAAAAACAAAAGAGAATATATGAGCGCACGAAGGAGGAGACGGAGTAATTGGAGGAACAACCTTGAAATGACGCTTCAAACGTGTCGAAAGGATAATTGCAAATTTTATGTTCCTATACTCCCTCGCAGAGAGAGGGAGACAAAAAAGCGATAAGGAGTTCACAGATCAAGAGAGATAGGCATAGGAGGCAGAAAGAGGGAAATCTGGACGTTGTGAGCCGCAAATGCACACTAAAAGATATGATTGGATGAGGATTTCCACGAGGGACGAGGTAACCAACTTAAAAAGGCGGGAACCTCATTATGACAGCCTACAATTTCACGAAATTTGAGAATGTTTTTCAGCTAAAATGAAAGTTTTCACCACATAAACTTTTGGATCATTTTACTTAGGGTATGAAATGCATACATATATATTTTTTGTTAAAAATATACATTTTTAATTAAAACAATCTATTCTCCATATCTGTCGCGTCAGCGATGGATGATTTCTGCAATGTACACGATCGCAGTAATTCAATCGACCAGTAATAAAATAAATTAATGTTTTACTTTTGTACATGTAACAACCTTGCAGATGAACTGATAAAAAATATATGTATTTGCGAACTTTTGAAAATATTTGCGACTTAGACAAATGAAGTTAGATATTTTCACGATAAAATTCTGGCATTCTGGTGCTAGAAAAATTGTGCGATTCGATTATTTTCCAAACTTTTTTTAGTTCACCAAGAGCCATCGAATGGAGAGCCATAGAATTAAAGGTTACGCTACGATTTCCGTTAGATACCAATTCCAACTTCAGTAGCATGAACCATCCATGAAAAGTAGAAAGCACTTCAGAGAAATTGCAGTAAATAGAGGTTAGAAGTATCGACGAAATGATTCGACCGCTGAAGGCGGTATTGCACGTAGAGGCGGCGAGAGTAGCGATGTCTTGACGAGTATCGCCACTTGCTGGTCATCGTTCAGCTTACACATAACGACTATTTTTTTTATTTGAAAGTTTCATTGTCCTTTTTGAAGGTTTTCATTTTACACACTCAAATTTGTAGACTTTTACATTGGGTACGGTTTTGTATAGGTTTTTTACACACGTTTCATTTTTCAAAATAATTACAATTAGGAATTCGGAAATGAGTTATAGCACTTTTTTACATTTAGAAATCTCATTACAAGGTTAAAATTGTTCGCATTATAACTTATCTTTCATTTCATATTTGCATATACCTATGTAGTTTTAAAATTTATCATACTTCATAGGTTTTTTTTAAAACATGTTTCGTATATCAAAAGTATCACAATTTAGAATTTGGAGATAAGTTATAGCAACTCATTATCTTATTAATAAGTTATTGTTCGTATTATTACTACAGTCATCTGCCATTTTCATATTTGCAGATACTTTTAAAAGTTTCAGTATTTTCATAAATTCACATAGACAAAGACGCGGACTTAATGCCACACTTTGGCCATCGCGTTTACTCAAGGCAGAATTTGGGTGAGTTTTCCTAATTCCCTAGTTTTGAACGTTATTAGGTCTCTGCTGGTTAGCTGGCCGGCGTCTTCCATCTCCAAAGAACGACTACAATTCGTATTATTTTGATATGCACAGAAATAGTTCTGCATATCTCAACCAAAAATTACCTGTACTTTGGTAAACACTCAACTGGCCGTGAAAACTTGTCATAGCGTAACTTGTCTCGCGAAATCGAGTGGAATTTGTACATAATGAAGGAATAACACGTGCAATTTTCCACAAAAAAGAAATTTACTTCCGATCCGGGTTTCAATTTGGATACATTGTTGTACATACAATGTTGATACACCTGAAGATGATGTATTAACATTGAAACCCGGGTAGGATGTACATTTTATTTTTGTGGAAAATTGCACGTGGTATTCCTTCATTTTGTCACAGTGTGTTCACTTCAGGAATCTAAATGCGAGAAAATCAGTTTAAACTGTAGTAATTGAAAAAACTAGGATCATCTACTGCGAACTATTTACGCAACAATGTTTCGTGCGACTACAAAAAACACATAGTAAAATCGGTAAAACTCAAATATTGCTAACTAGCCTATTCGTTTTCTACCCAAAATTCCAATACGAGCACAAGTACCCATTATCACGAAATGACACAAAGTAATTCCATCTAAGTATGGGGATTATAGTAAAGTAGCAAAATTCCCTTTCATCACTGGCTTAAGTTAAGAAGAGCACGAGCTATTTTCCCACGCAATATCCAGCACAGCAAAATGGTCAGCCACCCGAGGGATCCAGCTTATGAGGATCACGTCTTCCCGCCTAAGTGGCTCCGTGCGGCTCTATATTCAGGGGAGGCGCCCAAATTTAATAAAGGTTGACCCTCCCTTTGGGAAACGGTGAGACACTGAAGTTCGCCCGGGTCGCCAGGAAACCCTTAAGGTCATCCTCGCCCACGCAGGTGAATGACCTGGGGTTATGGCAAAGCACCTACGCTCCTATGCCTCTTGTAAATAGTAACAGAAGGAACATTTAGTCAGTTCATACTCTTCTTTTCTTTAACCAAAAGCAGTAAATAATCAAGGTAATATTAAATATGATAGCACTATTAATACAGAAATTCTGTGGAAAAGAGCCAAAAACTGATTATGTCCAAAATCACAACTTTACAGGGTGAACATTTTAAGTTTTGGTTGAATTATTTAAACATACTAAGTAATTTATGTAGTTGGAATATCAAAGAGGATTAGAGATGGCATTATTTATGGTAGACATATCAGCTTTAGACCATTAAAAATATCACATTAAACATAAAAAACCTAAAAATTGCATATTTTGGACAAATCAGTTTTTGGTTCTTTGTCACAGAAATATTCTACGTGGTTTGTCAAAGGGAGAAAAAGTCGCAGAGGGCAAAAGTAAGTGTACTCCTCCCGATTCAATTGTATGGTATAGTGAAACCTGGGCATTCCAGGATAAGCATAAGAGTAGTCTCTATGCAGTGCGAATGGGATACCTGAGAAGTGTTTGAGGCAAAAGTAGGGTGGATAGGGCAAGGAATGAGTGGGTGAAGAAAGAATGTGGGTTGGAGGCTCCAGTAATGGACATATATGATAAGGAGCATCCCCCGCTGGTTTGGTCATGCTGAGAGAATGGATGAGAGTCGTATAAGTATCGTACATACTCGTAGATGCACGGTAGAGGTGTGAATGGTGTGAGAGGAAGTGGTGGATCGAGAAAGCCATGGGTGAATGCGGCGGAAGATGCACTTTAAAGTAGAGACATTCGGTTCGTAAGAGTAAGAAAACAGGCATGAAGAAATCAATGGATGTGGCAGAAGCAAAGAAGGTACGCAGGGATAGGGCAGCATGGAGAAATACAATGAAACGGCGCCAATTCAGAACTAGGTTAGTACAAATAATACTACACCGGGTTAGAGTCCAAACAGAGTATACTTACGACCTACGACGACATAACATCGGGTACGAATTTTCCGCGAATCAAAACTAAAATTAAACATTCGATTAAGATTAGATACCCTCTACCATGAGGTTTATGGAAGCTGCTCAATTTACATACACTCCAGGTTGTGCATAAAAGGAAGCCGTTAAGGCCATTTAACACGAGCAAATTCATAGCGCAGTTTGATGCACAGAAATATGCGATAATGCGGGCACGGAACTGGAGCAGGGACTATCTTCCTACCTCTCGTCCATGCATTCGCGTAATCATTCTAGCAATTCTCCGCTTTACCTACGTGACGTTATTATCACTGCACATACATAAAAGCATCATATTGTGCAGCAAAATGCCTCGTATTAAACGCCCTTAATAGTTCTTGCGCGTAGAAATTTTAGAAATATAATTCGTTCAGAAGTTTCCCCCTTCTTGAGGTAACGATCAGACTACGAAGGCGAAATAGCTCTCTACATAAAAGCTTGAACGGTTGACGCATATCTTTTTTTCTCCAAGTGAGTATTGACCTTCGCAGGAGTTCGCAAGATGGTAGAAAGTTCCGGGAACAAAAGGAAAGGTACGCGAAGACAGCCTCGCAGTCGCTTTCGAGAATTCATTTATAATCGATTACCAAACGATGTATCGCGCCGGACTCCTTCCGCCATCAGTTTTAATTCGCCGCGGGGAGTGAAAGGAAGGTTTTGTTTTTAAAAGGCGACGCCCACGCCGCTGAGCGGAGAGATTTGAAGAAAACCGCACCTCATCGGTCGGTGGGCGGATGAAATGAAGACCACCACCCGCAGTGTCGCCGAGACGTCCCCGAGGCACAAAATTAAGCGAGACGACAGGTTTACTTGAAGCGGATGTTTGTCGTCCAGTTGGAAGTAATTCAGGAAACTGAGCAAAAATTGAAATGAAGGAGGTTCCACCGCAAAACGACTTAAGAGTTGTCCATGATTAAATATTATTGTTTTAATCCATACTTTTTTATTTAAACTAACCGACCCAGGTTTCAGCAGCTATGTGCCGTTATCAGACCTTGATAATGGCACATAGCTGCTGAAACCTGGGTCGGCTAGCTTAAATAAAAAAGTATGGATTAAAACAAAATATTTTTTAATCATGAATGCTTGTGACTTCCACAAAGTTAAGCCTGATACAATTTCTTATGACTTACAGTTGCTTGAGCGAGATATCATTGCAGATAGAACTGAATGAATTTGGCGTAAAAAAAACGTTTTTTATGTCTTTATAATTAATACGCTTTAAGCATTGCGTTAGTTAAATTCGTTTAATATGTTAACATATTATTCTCATTTCGTAAAATTATTATATATCATATTGTAGACCGCAAACAACATTTGGACCGCATACGACGTGAACACAAACATTTATGAGTGGGTGGGCGTTACTCGGGTGCAACGAAGATGGACATATGAAAGTGAGAAGGAATGGAAGACGAAGAAGTGGAGTGGACCTTAGGGAGTACATGAGTGGGATTGATACTGGGGGGAACGAGTACCGAATGAAATAACGACTGCACGGACTAAAGTCTCCCACGCGCCTTCTTGAACCCGTGACCCCTGAACGAGGCGGCACACACTAACAAAAACGTCTCAAGTGCGCGTCCAAAGCCCCAGCCGCTGGCAGAACGCATTTGGAGAATGGGAAGCAGTCGCACCGTGGGGAAATGGGATCTGGAAACCTAACGATAATTGTAATGACCAGCAAGCCACGCCAATCATGACCTGAGAGTATCATCAATTAACTTTACTACGAACCCGCACCGAGGACATGGAAGGCAGGCTTACAAGCAGTCCCGAAAACTCGCCCAAGCGTCTCGACCGGCGTGTAAAAGCAGGCGTCGAGCTTGAGAGACACCGAAATAATTCCACTATCGAAATAAACATATCAGGAAATCATATAATTATTTTACAATTAAACGAGTAATAACTGTATGTGTGCTTGTGAAATTCATCTCGAAAACAGCTCTAACGGTTTTGACGTCACACCATACCTGAAGGTTTAAGGTAGGTACGGAAAATTCATCGGGTTGGGACTATTCTCCGGGATAATTCGAATGTAAAAAAGGACCAAGTATGAGACCAGTAACCGATTTTCGTGGCCGAACCATGAAAATCATGATAATCAACAGGGACTTCAAGATGGAGGTTTTTATCTTACGACTACTACTAAATAGTAATAAACTTAAGATAATGGAATTTGAACTAAGTTGCGCGAGAACATTCCAATTTTTTTTCTCTAGCGTTCGATTTTCACTTACTCGTCAATAAATGTATGTACAGATAACTAAGATCAAACATATTATTTTGGCGTTTAAATTGCTCTTTCCATCTGGTTTCCACCGTTGTTATTTGCTAATTTGCGAAAAAGGATGGCACCGATATGAAGTGAGCTCTTCAGAGATAACGAGGTGCTCTTAAGAAAACGAGGTTTACAACGACGCTCCATAAATTAATTAATTCAGAACGTGTATTTATTCGTTAATTTGCCTCAGAATATAATTCATTCCGATAGGAGATCGGCCTCCTGAGTAATGACTAACAAGGAAAGTCGTTACAGAGGAGGTATTATTTATTAAGCATATTATTCGCTCTTCCACCCGAAGTGGCTGACATCTGGTGGTCAAATTCGTAGGCTTTCGAGAGGGGATACCCAGGAGCCGAGGACGTGCAAGTTGTGCATTTACAGCTACTCTAAAGGCCGTTTTGCACGATGAAAGATTTTGTACAAACGAATGTACATACGTGATATAGTATGCTTGTCTCAACGAAATTAGAGCAGGTTCTATTTCCCGCGCAGGCATTGAGACATTCGCACAAGCGTTCATACAATTTGCCGCTTTACACGATACATTTTGCCTCATGCAAGAGTTCACGGAGTTTGTACAAACAAATGTACTGTGTAAAATGACCTTAAGCCAAGTTGTTCTTGTTAGGAGGCTATATCTTCTTTCTTTTTAAAGAATTTGGTGGATTTTGAAACTGCCATCCTTAAATTATTGGGCTCCTGCGTAATTTTTGACCGCTCAAGTTGATTTATTTTCTCGGACACTTATAAATGCCGTCGATGTGAATACGGGTGTAGAGGCAATGAAGACGTTTACAAGTCTTGCAAAATATGCTCAGTTCCACAGTGCAAAAAAACAGAGCACAAAGCATCAAGGTGGGTTTGAAGAGGCAGGCTGCATCAACATTATCTGAATCAACTGAAATGGTGAGCTCGAGGTCTTCACTAACAGAATTCAATTTCAAGAATCACTGCTTTCTCTGAGCAGACCCTGTAGAGAACGAGAAAAAGAAGGCTTGTTAAAGGCGGAAAGTGGTGTATGACACGCGAAAATTAGCTACTATATACAACAAACGTGTATGGAGGCTGCAGCCTTGTCTGGTCAACATGGTCTTGCGAGGAATGACAAGAGTGAAAAAGTTATTGGTCGGCAGTCCTCCATAAATGATTTAGTCGCCGAGGAAGTTATTTACGATGATAAATTCCGTGTGAATTTTATTAGACCTCTATACCTGACTAACGAAATAAAAAAAATCTGCAGAACGGCCCAGGAAATTTGTCAAGGGTTTGCACAGCTTGTGCACAGCCAAAGAACAGTTCAGTGAACGGTTCATTTTCACCAGGGTGATATAACTACATTTACAGAGGAATGGAAGAAATTTATTCTTGCATGGAAGAGATCAGTAACTGCCAGTTTTCCATGGACGAATTAATGGCCGCAGTGACTGGGAAAAATATCATTAGGCAGAACATCCAGAGTTAAGTGTTCGATACTAACACATACCCACCTGTATCACACAAAGAAATGTACCACGATTGCACCAGCCATTACCTCTGTGCTTCGGCCGCGGACGTTCCTGTCCTCAATATTGAGTAGCCTACTACTTCACAGAAGATTTTCATCAAAAACTTAGTTAACATTCTCGCAAGTTTGGGATTTTGTTCATCTTACTACCTTAGTCCAAGATTTAGAAATTTATGATCCATGCTCAACCAGCCTTGAAAACACGATCATTCAATTAATTTGTTTTTGACAATGCTGATATTAATGTAAGTACCATTGAATACTTTCCACTCTATGGGTAGTGGTATTGTTGCAAGCGGACTAACACTTGTGAAACCCCTTTTTGTTTGCCATGATCCGCCAATGAATGTACCCCTCTGTAATTTCTTCTTCCGACGCTCACGATAGCTGTAAAAATAAGATACACAGATAGATGAACGGGATAGAGTGATGTGCGGTTTCCGTGCAAAATTTTGGAATTTTCCCAGAAATTTCCAATTGCTGTAAACTTTGACCAGTTGAAGGTAAAATATTAAATGATGTTCCACATATTACTATGAGCAGTACAATGATCACCGTACTAGCCTAGCCTAGGTATATTAACAATATACAACCCTAGAAAACGAGAAAGTGCGATGTGCTGTTTTCTTACCAGAATCCAGAATTTTCCCTTACATTTCAAATTATTGTAACTATTGACCGGTTGAAGATAACATATTACATTATGTCTCATTTTAAAGATAATTTAATTCTGTACTACTATGCTCCCGAAGACTTTGCTGTAAAAGTAAAGGCTGAGCCGCTAGAAGGAAATGTTTGTCAAAAAACGGGAGGAAATTGAGCGTTTTTCAAATATTTACAATTTTCGCTAGCGTATATCTCGATAACTATGAGGAAAATAAATAAATGTATAAGAAGATATTTTGTAGTAAATTTAAATAGCTATAATTTTTATTCCAGTAATATTTTCGCTACCACGCACCGTTTTCAAGATATGAGCAAAAAACCAAAAAAGTGACATTCTGCGCCTCCCCCTCCCTCCCGCACACCTCCTTGGTCCGGGGACTTTTAGTATGTATACCACGTTTAACATCAATAAAATCTAAACAAATCACTTAAGTTTGATCTCTGTCCTCTTCCATGTCCTCTACAACTCCTTCATTGACTGGACTAAGAGTAATTCAAGGCGACTACGTTCGTATGTCGTACTGACATCAATCCCCTTGATCCCCTCTATATCCGCCATGACACTTTTCAGTGCTGCTCTCTATCGGCCGGTTTATTTTCCATACATTTGTCGCCAGAAGGAGACACGTGTATGAGATAACGTGCGACGAACGCTGAAGGAAGTTGGTCACTTCATATAAATTCCCACAAAATAATTTGGCCCCATCATAATGGTTAATATTTCATCCTTCCCATGATACCAAAATATCTGGCAACTATCGAACTGCTTCTCGAGATATTTGTGACGAAATACGAGCCGTATTTCATTGGATATGATACCGTTAGGTGCTCCAGAGAGATTTTATTTTTTTTAATGTGGATATTCTGACGCGTAGACCGCGTCTTTAATTTAAGGATGTATATTTCATACGCATTCTTAACCTTTAACAAATTTTATTCACCACAATACATTTCACAAAAATCGCAAAAATAACTTTCGATTGCGAGGGCAGTTTCTGCGTCCTGCGGGAAACTAACAATTCAAGTTAAAAGTCCCATACATGAAACATATAATTAGCTAGTTACTGAGAATTTCAGTGGTATAAAATTAGGTCTTCGTGTCATTAATAATACTATATATATAGTTCAAGCTTTTAACCACTGCTTGAGTAAAAAATGAAATTTCTTATATGGTCTCAATTATAACCAGGGAAAAATCTCGCTGAAACTACCTCAAACGAATGTTGTAGATGGGAGTAAAAAAGAATGGACAAGGTAGTCTAGGTGGAGAGGAAGACAAAAGAGTAAGTTTTATATACGATTTAAGTTTTTCCCGGTGAATAATATTTAGAAATTCTTTTCGGGCTCTGCACCAGGTAATTGGCTTCATATTGGCCGAGTAAAATAAAATATATGTGGGGGAGACAGGCCGAACGGTTGAGACGAGGCTGAGAGAGCACCGAAGGCATTTTAGATTAGCGCAACCAAAGAAGTCGGCAGTGGCGGAGCATCAATCAAGATCACACCATCCGATGGGTAGATGCAAAAATTCTTTGCCGCTCACAACGCTACTGGGACCGTATAATCAAGGAAGCCATCGAAATCCATCCGCCTAAATCCAAAAAATTTCAATCGGGATACTGGCTTTCATCTTAGCAATACTTGGGCCCCCATAATAAATTGCATGAAAAACATAAGGAAAGAACAGAAGAGATTTCAAAAGAACATCAGCCAATCAGACGACACCTGAGCATAATTGTTGGACTCGTCAAACGGTCAATTCAGTTCAGTGTATAATCCTACACAGAGAGAGCAATCCTACACACGCCTTGAAAATGGAAAACAAGTCGTTTTCCGAAACGTCGGCCAATATGAAGCCAGTTACCTGGTGCAGAGCCCGAGAAGAATTCCTTAAGTTTTATATATTAATAAATAAATCTGTTGGTGGCGGAGATGAAAATCACTATGGAAAATCAAAGTAAGCAGCATAAGGGGGTACAAGAATTGATTGTGAGAGAACGACGTAATGAAGAGAGCGATGCATGTTGGCAGAATGTTGGGAGAACGGAAAAAAGGAGGGAAGAGGGAAGGCATTCTGGACGGCAAAAAAACACGACGTACTATAAAGTGTGAAGAGGTCAGCAGGAAAATACTGCCGATAAAAATAGTCCCAGTCGCGAGGGAAATGCAAACGTGGCACCGTGATTGTAGGAGTTGGGGCAAAAACTTTAGTAAGCCTGGCAATCAAAAGAAAGGAGACCAAATGAAGACATGAAATTGGAACGAAAACTTAGCCGTCGGAAAAGATGAATTTCCGGCGCCGAAAGACGGAACTATCATCGCATTGTTGGCAATATCATCGTTCGTAAAACTGGACCAAGTTGTGCAGAGGGCATTCGACGTAAAAATAATCCTTTCAGGCCCGGTCTAAAGGCACAGCTAAATATATGAACTCATGACTCAGCTTATTTTTCTCACCCCTTGCAGTAAAGACTAGTCGCATCAAAAATTGATCGGGGCTAAAGTTTAAGATAATATAGAGAAGATCTACAATAACTCTGAACGATTCTGATACTGTGTCTACTAATAAAGATATGATTTTTTCGCACAAAAACCGCTATTTTTGCCACCTCTTGAGCAAATGGTTGGTGTTATAAAAATCTTACAAACAAAAGATTTTGGTAGTAGTCTTAGGAAATTTAATAAATCTAAACGAATGCAAAATATTTCATATTGAGGGATTTATGGTGGTTTTTCAGTTTTTCAAACAACCTACCCCATTTCCACCCCTTGGTCCGATTTAGTCCTTTCAGCAACTTGGCCGAGATTTTCAACCATCACATTTTATGTATCAGTCGGGATATTATAAGTTTATGCTTAAACTCTTGAGTTGGTGATGGTTTTGGTGTCCACTGACCAATCTAGCGGACCAGGCTGGACGACTGGTTGCCGAACTGTTGTTTCCTTACTTATAGAACTCATCACAGCAAACGCTAGTGATTAAAGGTTGTTTCGCGTTCCGTTTTCTACCCCTTAGCCTAATCATGACTCTGGGGCCGGAATTTTCCTATTCCCTTACCCTTTTTACCCATCCCTTATTCCTTCCTATTCCCCGCAGCCTTCCGTTCCCCGGTCATGAGCTCACGCTCGAATACCGGGTGGAGGGTGGTGCCCCGCGTGGAAGGCCCACTTATCCACTGTCCACTGACCATTAAACGAATAACTATGTAGGCATTTTCCTAAAGTCGCGCCATGGTAACGACTACCTACAATAGGAAAGTCTTTCTTCGAAATCTACCCAAAAAGAAATCCGCGCCCGAAAACCGATAAAACGCAGAGAGGTCGCTCTTATTCGCGAGGTCCCATTGGGGAGAAAATCACCTTCCTTCACCCGCCATTTAAGTTCCCGTCTCAATCGAATCGCCCATCGGCCACTTCACGCCCCATTCAACCCGTCATTTGATGACAATTGAATTCCCCCTTCCAAGCACACACGCACAATCGATACTTCTCATCGACCCATTCCAGGCTGAATTTCGCAAACAATCGAATCACAACTCCCAAAAAAACGAGGCCGGTATGCCACCAGCCCGGCGCCAGGGGATAGAAAGTCGTTGGGACACGGCGAATTCTTTGTTTTTTATTATGCATGCGTTTGTCTCAATATCTTAACCTTCATTACCGTTTTAAGGTACTTGGAACCGTAATCGTGGGTCATTGTGTGGACATTTGAATAACCTTTCAAGTAAGTCGAAAAAAAATCTCCTATGACCAAATAACATTCAAGTACATCTGCTTATGCGATGGAACTCACCACACTGGCAGTAATGAAAATGAAACAAAAAATATATTTTCAACTTTTTTCCTTAAGAGAAGAATGTAATTACTTGGGTTTTGGGCGCGGAATTGAAAATTTAGGGGAAAATTATATCAAAATACGTTTTTTGACTCGGCACGACGCGTTTATATTCGTTAGAAACTATTATAATAATATAAAACATTAATCACGTTTGGAAGAAAATCTGTACCCATGTAATCGAATCGTTTCGAAATTCATGTCATGTGCCATAAGGCTTCGTGTTAAAAAGGCATTGAATTTCCAAGAAACCAACTAGGTAACATGCAGTTTTTTTCACATTATCTAAGATATTACTAATAAAGACACGTTAACATGGTTTCACGCAAATCTGGACGTAAAAAAAATCGCATCAACCACCCTAACTTTGTTGGGAGAGAAACGCCTGATGAAGTAACAAGTGCACCGTCGAGAGCAAGAATGATGTATGTAAAAGTGTCCCTAGTTGGAAAATGAATGTACAATAAATAAATAATTAACCACCACAGTGGAGCTATCTAGTGGAAAAACACTGAAGCCAGACTAACTAACACCACTCATTCACAAAACTGAATACAGGTAGGAGGAATGATCCCGCGCACAGAACTAAGATATGGCCAGAAATTGACTTACACCACATATGCTCACAACTGCCCAAATATTACTGATGGCTACAGCTGAGGAATAGGCCAAATAAAACTCAGAGCTAACGCAGAAAAGTTAAAAAATACCTAATCTTACAAAACTTATATAAATTTAAGATTACAACTGTTTAAAAAAACAGCAACGGCAGGCGAAGAGCAGCTTTACGAAAAAAGGTAATTTTAAGCAAAAATTTAAATAATTTCAACTCAATTTTATGGAGCCGACGTGATATCCTGGAGCTTCGGCTAACAGACAAATAGCAAGTATTGGGACGATCGCCAGGCTGTTAAGATCCAAAAGCTATATATTCGTTCACCAATAAAGCTTGCAGAAAAGCGGTCTGTATTATGAAGTGCATATTACGTTTCAGCAGTTAAAATAGGTAGATGAAATGTATATAAGAGTTTTATTAAATCTTTAAACAATCAATGAAGCGTATGTATAAATATAACTTTTTCAAAACAAAAGAGCGTAATTTAGTACATTAACTAAGTTTTTAGCGTACTTCGAGGGTCAAGTTCATTGCGCACTTACTGCCTGCCACTGGCTGTGGACAAGGGCAACAGTACTCGCGAAATCATAGGAGGACCAGCCCAACGAATCCGAGCCGCGCCGAACCTTCGACACTTAACTTCAGCGAGCAACCGAGAACCGGTGTTCCCATCGTAAGACGTCTTTGCCAAGTGACAGAAGGCGGCTTAACACAAGGAAGTCACTTCAATGACACGAGCATTGCAAGTCGCTTGCAAGGGGTACTCTGACGTGTTAGCACGGACTTCCATGACAGTTGGGGTCGATAACGGTAGTAATTGATAGCAGCAGTTCGCACTTGCAAGGAAAATAGGATGGCTCCGATTTTAACTGCGAGTAACATTTTGATTCTGCGTTATAATTGCATCGCATCCGGTGAAATACTGATTACGTTACTGGTAGCGGAGATTAAAAATGAAGACAACGAATAAAATTGCCGGAGGATGACTCCTTGCTGCATTTGTTAATATTCATTTGTACCTTGGCATGTTTCTAACGTTAAAGAGAACACAAAGACAAGACAATGATTATTCTAGTATTGAATAAGAATAATTACAAACAACTATCACACTTGATATGCTTTGCGGACGCAAATATAAACGTAATCTAATTTTCACAAATTTATAAGATAAAGAAATGACCTTCGGACTCGAACGGTGCGATATAGAAACGCATAGATTGCCGAAATTAGGCGATTTCAAAAATTTCCGTATTCATTGTCTACTTTTGTAATTCATTTCTTAGGAGACAAATAGGGAGTAACGAGTAACCAGAACTATGCCTGTAAGTATCGATATAAATCGAAACATCGCTACACTCGATATTTCCATAGAGGTCAACTCAATATGCAAAGCCGCCTTAACGTTATATGTAGAGTCGATCACTCAAAATTGCACAATTAACTCACCCATGCAGAACGAATACCAGACTTCGGGGTAAACATTGGCATTATCGAGACCCTCACGAAGGAAAAAACGCAACCAAGTTAAAAAAAAACGGTAACATGAGCATCGTTAGCGGGCGGTTGAGGGCCAACCGTAGTTTTTCTTGGATCTCAGCCAGGAGCCGGCGTAATTAATTAGAGTAACAGCCACCCTCCAGTCGATCGCCTAAAAAAAAAGATTATACACCTCGCCTCCACTCAAGAAACGTTTCACGTCAATCAAACATTTAACAGCTTTCCAAGGTCGAGGAAGTCATATGGGTTGAATGGGATGGGTGTGGGGGTCATATGGATCGAATGCGGCGCATGACATCACGCTGCAAGGTGACGTCACTGAGCCGTGTGAGATATTAATGGGAGGAGAAGTAAAGGAGCGGACGAAGATGAAGAGTGATGGTGGAGAAAATATTGTTACGAGAGAAAAAAAATATAAAAAAACTCCCACCAAGGAAGGAGAGAGAGAGGGACAACCCACTCACTTGCCGTTCGGTCTGTTCGCCTTGTTGAAACTAACCCGGAACGATGTTCGTCACACATGATTGGCATGGGCGGAAATTGCCACGGCTCAAGAGATCCTAACACACTAATTTCCCAGCCATTTAAAGGACCAGTTTCAACAAATCCAAAGCCGAAACCCAATTGGAACATCAATAGATCAGCAACCAACCATTCATTATCGCCAGTTAGAATGATCCTTTTGGAAGGAAGGAAAGAAGGCTATCTGGAAATAGGTGCACGAATTCGCTAGACATTGATTTGGCGAGCCAAAATTTCAACCCCTAATTTCGCCAACAGAGTAAAGAGCCGGCGAGTATATTGCGGAACTTTTCGATGGTTCAGTATCGAGTGACATGATACGGTATCCATTGTTGCCACATTTCTAACCTAATGTAAAACTATCGATTGGGAAATTACGGACAACGCAACCAAAACAGACCTATCCAGTAGGGAAAATAGAGAGCAAACATGTTTCTACGGAAATACATTTCTTGAAAAACATTTAAACAGGTTTGAGCCATGCGATTGCATCGATTGTGATCTTTTCATCTACATCTACGTACTACCCCGCAAGCCGCCTCAATAGGCGTGTGGCGGGGGGTGTTAGGACACCAGCCGTTTACATATAAAAAGGAAACGCTCTAATGAAATTACGCCTTGCATTTATTAAAGTCCCTTATTGATCGGGGGAAAAACGAATTCCCATACCTATCCGTTCGGCAAAATATCTCTCTTAATTTATCGTACTGTCGGACCTGGTTCTAATATGATGTTCTCCGTGTCGCTGTTAAAGATATCTATTCTCAATTGCTCAAGTAATCTAAGCCTAGCGCGCAGTCTCTAGCGGCTCCCAGCCTAATTCGTTTGACATCAGCTTAACGCTGTCTGTACGCCCGTAGCAGTTTTTGACGAATCGCGCAGCTTTCCTTTGTATTTTATTAAGTTCCCGAATTAAGTCTTTCTGCACCGGATCCTATATGCTTGCTGCATATTCAAGGTGTGGCCGGACGAGTGCGAAATAGCACCTCTCTTTTACTTTTTCATCTGAAAATCTTCCCACTTTTATATAATACTACAATGTTTTGATTTCACATATCTTTCCCATTCGCCTCGGTTGTCGGCATCGGTTGAGGACAAATGTTGTCCGTACTTTTATAATCAAGAGCTTCAACCTCACCGGCCTCGGCTCGAGGAGCTTGTCACTGATCACGGTACACATGTACTAACATCATACGCAATATCACACGACAAATTATGTTCACCTGAGAGCCATAACTACTGCTCAAGCATTATCGGAAGAAAAACTCTAAAATTCCCCAGTAAATCACATCTAGGTACAACCCTCGATAGATTCTCGCTTCGGCTACAGCCAAAGATGAGGATAGATCGGAGGAGTTTTAAGTGCGGATTTGAAGAATAAAGAAATACGGCGTAAATAAAAACAAACTAGGAAGTAGTCATCGTTGTAGGGGAGAATTAGAATCTTTGAATGAAATTAGATGAGGTCTGAGTAGGTGGGCGGTTTACATAATTAGATAAAATTCGACGTATCAGGCCGTCAACACGCCTTTAAAAAGGTACCTATGTATAGGAGAGATTTTCTCTCGGCAAAAAAGATACCACATTCTAACCTTATTTTAAAACTTAGTATCCGTAGAGAGCAGGAAGTAAATGTGGCAGTATTAATAGAGAAAAAACTTCGTTTTGGAAGGCTGAACTTTTCAGTTATCAACCAAATATTCGAGGCTTTTAATTTAGTCATTTGTTCCACGCTGTACACTGAAAACGAAAACCAAACTGAAAGTTTTTTTTTGCGATTTAATGAAAAAAAAGCCTCACAACTACTCTCAAACAACCTGAAAGATACCAACCACGCCTATTTATTTCAACACCAAACATCCACAGCACTCGAACCTGCAACCCTATGCCTTAAGTATTCATTTTACAATCGTTCTTCATTAAAAAAATTAAAATTCGTACACGGTCAAAATACAAATAGTAAATAAAGCGAACTCTAAACTACATCATGATTTCGTGATTAAATAAAGCAGTTTTTATAATAATACGCGCGTTATGGGTTAATGCGAACAACCATTATTACTAGAGAATAACGCACATATGCTAGTTTTGGAATTGCATAGTATACAGCCAACGCTTAAATAGGATTTAGAGAAGTAGCCAAGGATAGATGAAATCCATCTTGCCAGAAGAAGACCTACAATGACCCTGGGATAACTCCCTCGTTCTTCCCCATACACTCCTACAAGCACGACTGCCGTAAGACGGATTTGGGATCCTGGTCCACCGCGTCGAGCCCGAAATGTTTCTATGCTTGGGGTGCAGTAGGAATCCTTTCAATTCATCTCTGTCACAGACTAAGGACCCAAGAAAACCAGGAATCAGAAGTTCAAGAGTTGGACGTCGTCATTCTCACGGAACAAGACACTGAAAAGCATTCACCTTACTTTAGCTCTAGCCCGTTACTCCTTAGTCACGATGAGACACTATTTAGAGTGTGGTCACCTATTCAACATTAAGTTTGGATTGGCCCCCGTGAAGGGCACGTATAAGATGTTAACCGTTTTGCTGCGAAGTTCTTATACGAATCCGAATGAATATTTTCATCCGCTGACTGCGGAATTTGACTTCACCCTATATGTTTAAAAAACATATACCAGCGTACCTATATATGGAGTACCTACATCATCCGTGGTATTGTATCTATAGTAATTGATATACGACCATGCAACAACGGTTTACATTTAATGTTGCCATCTACCTATTGAGCAGCGTAAATTTTAATTATTTTAAGCAAAATAAATAGCGAGCACCTTTTTGAGGATATTTGACACACATTATGAAAATAATCCGAAATCTGTTTACGCAGCGAAAGGCCTAAAGGAGGAAATTTGAGAGACAAACTAGGTAAAAAATAAATGAAATTGTTCGATACGGTAAATGCAAAAAAATAGTCCTTATACTACCAGGCGTAATAGTATCCTAGTGCCGATGAAAAAGTACTTACATGAGGGATTAGGCAGATATGTTGGCTAGATTACTGGCTTCCCATCCAATTGGCCTTCGTTTAAATTCTGGGTCTAGAGGGGATTTATCCCATCGGAATCCCAATCCCTAATTGGACAGCCATTTGGATACGCAATCCGTCATTCGCAAGGAAAATTCATATATTGGGCCCCTTGGCACTCTTTGAAGCCGAGATTCTATCAACTCTTCCTCCATTCCACAAAATTGACCTTCTCTTACCAATATACTCACCTATTTTCAAATACCTAACCGACCAAGGGAGTACTACATAGATTAATGAATACAGATTAATATCAAATACAGATCAAAATTTAATGAATTATTTCTAACGTAAGGTCCCTTTAGAAGTGATTAGGTTTCGGAGAAGGATCGAGTCCAGAAGGTAAAGAAAGACTCATCGAAAGTGTATCATAGTTACTTGTGTAGAACTCCCCCCACAGTAATTTATAAAGCTCGAACGCCCAATGACTTACGCGTTCACTATAAATGACAATCGTCTGAAGCATGGCCTCGATATGTTATACACCGAAACGCGTAGTTCCCCGAGGCCTGATATGGATGGGAAATACTTGAAGACGTCCGCTAATGAAACATATCTTGAGGAAACGGGCAAATGTCTTATAGCTCCACTGATCCGCTAAGTGAAAAACGGTGCCCATATTATTCCATGCAAATGCGATCTATTATACATATTTTTTATAATTTATTTATGAGGACGCGAAGGTCCAATGCATCATGAACTGTCTACGCAGTGACCTTGACTACTTCTCGAGCAAATCCGTCCAGAGATACACATACACACATATATTCATATCTCATTTCCTCGTACGGAATGATAAAATGCGTCGCAAATCGAACTTCTTATTTTTTAACCTCGCCGCCTAAGGGTGGGATAAATGCGACTCCACTTCGAACCGAAAAAGGACGCGGTTGCCATAACAGCGACGACGGGCCTCTCTCTTTAAAAAGATAAGTGAAGGGTGAGACGCGATTCACCGCCAAGAGATGTGATCGCTCACGGCCTTGGCATTGAGCACCCAACACCCTTTAAAAAGTCCATATGTACCGCATGATGAAAAATGAGTGATTTTTTGCGTATCTTAGGAAGGAAGAGTCCTTTAATTGACTCCAATATGGGGGCTATTCTGTGCGTTCTCGGAATTTCCGAGCCTCGAAAGTGACGAAATGTTGACGTCACAGCCTCTAAAATTTCAAACAGGGCCATTCGAAAGTTGAGATATTTCGGGGGCAGTGTCGTCACATCCACGGATTTTCCGAGGTTCGACCGTGTTGATTCGTTACTGATTAAGGCTCCTGTCTTCATGCAAAACATTTTCCGAATGATCACGTCCGAAATTACACGAGTTTGCTCGGCAGAAAGTAATGCCATAGAAGAAAATGATGTTTCTTCAACAAGAAACAGAAAGGAATGTATTTTAATTTTCAATTGAATAATACTCCACAAAAGATGGCTAACCAGCCATTTTAGTCTTCACGCTTGAAGCGAAATACTGAAAACTTAATCGATGCAATGCATTAGTAAGAGTACTACGACGCTGTAGTCGAGTTTTGGCACAATCAAAAAGACTTTCATTGATATTTTTTTTATTTTTTAACCAATAATAACTTAAAGAAACCGTAATTTTTCTATTCGTTTTCGAATAAATTTTGAACATAAATAAAAAATAGTCGTCCCGGTAGGCGGTTATGAGAAGTCCTCACCCTCCAACCCTATAGTTCCGAGTTCTGTTTGGGTGGATTTTTCAGCATCCAGGACATGCTTTTTTGTGAATGTCGAATACTTTTTGTCATTTAAGACCAATTTAAAGGCCAAAGAGGCGGTTTTCGGGTTCATGATAAATTAATAAAATATATCCCTCATTTGTATGTATATCTAATGGCGATTATAGTTCACTGTAATCGTTAAAATTATGTCACATACCTATTTGAAGCTGTTCTAATAAGGAGTCCTCATTTTCCCAGGTTTTTAATTAATACATTTGGAGTATCTATATCATCATATTGATAGACTTATCTGGATTTTAAGTAACAATATGTTATAATTTGAAAAAAAAATGTGGGCCAGCGATTTCCCACTTCTTTTAGATTGTCCCTATCGAAATAAGGTATTTTCCTCGGAAGCTCAATTCCCTTAATTATTATGAGCCCAAAATTCGGAACCAGTGCAGAATGTAAGCCTTTTTACGATACTTATGTCATCATTCAACATCGCCTAAAAGCCACCAGACACAGTATCCCTTTCCTCAGCAGTTCCCAACCAAGGGTGCGCGCTGGATGGTTTTCAAGAGTACATAAGCGAAAAGATTTGAAAAAACGGCGTAAGTGTGACAAGCATGTGTATACACTGTGAGAAATCTGATAAAATGAATACAAAAATGTTAGCAAATAAGTAATATTCTACATACATACTCCCACATTCTGTAAATAACAAAAAATTAAAATAAGAATTTTATAAAAAGGACAAAAAGGAAGCATTTGGCGGGCTTGAACGACATTATGACCTGAATTGAGCTACCAACACAGCAATTATTGCACTGCCATTAAATAGGTAACCATTCATTGAAGTAAAATAATACAGTTTAGTTCTAACAGAATATGCTTAAAATATCCATTCAATACTTAGCTGAAAAAAGGGCATTTTTTGACTATTTTTACATTATTTCTTCAGGATTCACACTCTTATTTTTTCATGGTGTACCTACATTCTAATGATTCTGGCGCCACAAACTAGTGCTAACATTGGTAACTGAAAGTTGAATAAAAATTTGGGAACCACTTCATTGGAGATTACACTCATCCGAGTTATTAAAGCACTGATATAGAAATGCGTTATTACTCCAGTCAGTATTTCAAAGGATGCAACTCCAGAAAAAATATTAACACGGAAGTAAAAGAAAGGGATTTCTCGCATAGTGAACACAGGACGCTATCCAGCCTCCCATTAACGACGCCCATGGTTCGTTCTCCATCTCCTTTTCGAGCCGGGGCACACAAGACAGACCACCCTCGCGCCGGCAGGCGAACAGGGGAACGCTTGTCTCACGCACGAACGTGTACGTGCGTTCGCTGGTGAGTAAATATATGTGCTATAGCGTGCTTTGACGTGCGGCAGAGAGAGATATGGAGAGAAAGAAGGACCGCCAACGACCGGTCGACATTTCATCACTCGCGATACGCGGATTGATAAAAATTATACATTGCACGTGGATAGTGGGCAAGGAAAAATTGCACCAGAAGGAAGGATAGCGCCAGAAGAAAGGATAGCGCCGGAAGAAAGGATAGCACCGGAAGAAAGGATAGCGCCTCGCCGACCTTTCGAGAAACACGCTCATTCGAATAGGGAGAACGCAGAAAATTCCAACTCCTGTGGAAAAACATTAACGGCATACCTTACACGCGGAATCCGAATTTACGTGTTAACCTATGAAGGCGATCGCAAGAGCGTGTGGCAGGGTTTGCAATGTTCCTTGGATTGAACATGTGCGGGCGGATACCATTCGGAGAAAAAATATCGCCGGGTGAAAAGATAGCGCCCTGCCTACTTTTTTCCTTATTTGACATTCGAGCGATGCACTCCATCAATAATAATCAAACGAAATGCAAAACCTTCTCCTAGGTGAAATATATTGACCGCAAACAAATTTGCAAGAATAGTTAAAAGCTGGCACCCATGAAGATCAAGCGTCTCTTTTTTAATATTAGCGGTAACAAAACAAATTAGGCTTTAGCACAAAATCAAATAGTTTCAAAATTGTTATTTACATCACGTGTAATTATATTTCTGTTATAAAATTTGTCTCAGCTAATTTATATTTTTTGTAAATTTTAACTGTGATTTTTTTGTTTCCAATGAACAGACAATGCCAAAGTCCTTTATTCATTTTCTGGTTTATAGTAGAAAGCAGTAATTTGTAAAAATGGATAAATAATTATTAATTTTTACACTAAATTCGCCTGGGCTCTTAAAAAACTACATATTAACCTAAATATTAGTAAATTTTCATCATTAACCACAACAATAGGTATGGAGTTTACTTATTGAAAAGAATCACATTCATTCGGTAGTCTGAGAGCTCTGATTGCATTACATCAATTTCTTTAAAACATTACCGTAATAAGAAATTCCATATCTAAGGAGGAGTAAAAGCAGCGGACATCAGTCTAGTATCCGTATCAGAGAAACGATGACATTCATCCTTGAAAATCTTCGGCTGTGAATAAATCAAAGTTGCTTCTTTGTTTTTTTTAATGATTTAATCATAACGTAGACAAAGGTTGGTAAATAAAAGACTGCTTGTCGACGTATACTTGATAAAATACAATTTAGGAGGCAGTCTAAGATGCCTATTTAATACTGAAAATAAAAAAAAATAATGCGGGGTTGTCTATTTTAATTTTAACGGAGCAACTGATACTTTCACAGAAAAAAACAAATTTTCCACTTTAAAATAAATGAAAACGACGGGAGGAATCGGGAAAACAAATCACAGTACGTGAAGGATTGAAAAAATAAAGCAAGTCTTTGAATGGTCAACACCTACAGTTAACGATGAATCCTTTAATAGCAAACACCAAGGTTTCCAAATCATAACGAGATGTCAACTCATTCAGAGCAAGAATTCGGCCAATAAATTCGGGATACCCTAGTATTTCTATCTTCTAAATCTTCTCAACGAGGAAACTGAATTTAACGCAGTGAAATGCACCTTAAAGCTCGTTTATTTCTACATTATATGATGTGCATTTAAAATTATTTTTCGTCTTAGCTGCTCGTTTACGAAATTTTGTTTGCAAAAAGTCACGGTTTATGGCACGTAAAACTTTGATTGGCCATTGTTCGAGCCCTTGATAATGTTACTGTTCAACCCATTAACTTGTGATTTTTAAGCAAGAAAACCATGTGCATTCTTCTCAGGTTGCTAGGATCGATTTGTTTGAACTACAAAAATTGCACAAGTTGTTATAAAAAGTGTAAAACTCTGCTAATTTCGAATCGAATGGATTGATGGAAACTTGAGTTTACCATTGTGTCCACTAGAATACCAGAGTTACGGATAATTAGTTAACGGACGAAAATAGTTAAATATTACCAGTATTGTCAATATTAACAATTTGTACATTGTAAGGGATAACTATGTGTAATTTCTCCATGATGGAAGATGACAAAAACTGATGAAACCCGGGTCGTGAATAAAAACACTTACAGTGAAATTCGCAATTTTGTTCCTCTCCATCACTGTCAATGTTGATTTTTATCTGTACTAACTTTTGGCGTACCGTACCACCAGTAGTCAGCGTCTTACTTGAGCGATAAAGGGGACTTCATGAAGTTCCGTCATTGACAATAAACACGAGGGTGGGAAGAGCAACTGGCTGCTGTTTAGGGGTTGGGTGCGCAGGTCTTCGTGCGAGGAATGCAACGCTGGCACGTTGGAAGCGATAAAAGCGAGAGGCAAGCGGTTGGGAGACCGAAAAAACCTCAAGAAGAGAGCACTCCCACATCCCGCCTTCGCGTGCCCAGAAGTCACGCGAGCCAGAGGGAGACCACAAGATCTCCACGGGGAGGGGATGATGACAACAATGCCTGTTGGTTCGACCGCGTGGCATTACGTGGTCAGAAAGGGTTTAAAATGCAAAGAGCGAGAGTTGAAAGAGGAGTCACACAGTTACCAAGCAGCCTCTTCGAAAACATTACAATTGATGAATACGCCGGAAGGAATCGGGAAATCCCCAGAAAACTACATAAAATGCAGCCGTCTTTGTGCAGAACGCCTGATTCGAATCGAGACGTTGCATATTACATTTTTTGCATTCCCGTAATCAAGATCATGTTTCGATTCAATTCCATAGACTGATCAAGAAGATGGACTCACTAAGTTCTTGGCAAGTCGCGGAAAATCTTTCAGCTCATTTGCCGAAATCAAATCGAGAGGTTCAAAAATTATATTTTTTTCAAATCCGGAATAAAGAAAACTCTAAAAAACAATTTCATCGATTAATCATGGAGAGGAACTCTAAAAATTCTAAGAAAGTCACAAAACATCCTGCCGTTCTTTAGTCCAAATCGAGTCGTGACGATAAAAATGACATTATTCGTGATATTTTGAGCCTTCCTTTCATTTATACTCGAGCAAAATTGTCTTGAATGACTTGTTCGACGGTTTCTGGCTGAATTTCGTGGGAATTCATCAATGAAGAAAAGTACTGAAGAAAAGTACTAAAAAGAAAAATCATTACTGAAGAAAAGTACTAAAACTAAAAACTACTCAACTAAAGAAAAATCATCACTGAAGAAAAGTACTAAATGTACATTTCCACCCAAAATTATTTTCGTTAAAACTACTTTCGGTGTGGCTGAGGAACCTGATGATGAGGTCAATGCGTCGAAACTAGTTTTACCATAATAAATGTTGGTGGAAATATAGATAGTGAAAAAAATGGTATTTTTGTGATATCTTTATTCTTCCTGTTATTTCAACTTCTGAAAAATTATATATAAAGGCATAAATAAAATAAATTACTGGTACAAAGCGCACCAGATTAGTTACAGTACCGAATCTAAGAAATGGAAGCACACTTTTTGGAGAAAAGATACCTTTAATTTCTTCGGACTTGGGAGAAAGATACATATAATCCGCGTGCGATTACCTAAACTGAGATAACACGCACGTCTATTATTTACATTCGTTTAATTAAATACGAGTAACTGTAATACTTTATGTAAAAACTTCAATTTACCCAGAGAGGAAATAAAAGATAGGCAAGAAGCACAGAATGTCCTACAGACATGTTTAAAAATACGACGAAGTACTACGACGACCGCATTATATTTGCATTCAATAAAGATTTAGCTTTAATAAAAGTTATTAACCATTGCTGTATGGAAATTACAAGCGGAGATATAAGTGATAATATGATTTAAGGCACGGATTTTTGCTAAAAATGCGAAAAAATTAAAATATGCATAATTCACTCAAAAATTTTTTTTCACAAAACGGTTTGAGGGTATTCAGTTTGAGTCAATATTGTACCCATACACCAATTTTTATCAAAATCTGAGACCCTAAGGGACAAACGTTTGTTGAATTGAGGTGGAATGACCCATATAGAAATACGTTACGATCACTTGGTTATGGCCCCTATTTCTTAATTTTTTTAATAGTTTCTAAAATGATTAAAATGTTATATTTTTCACTCTCGAAAACTGAAAATGACCAACGGTTAATGATCAGTAAGTCATTATAACAAATCATATTCCTGGAAAATTCTTCTGCTATTTTTGTTAGAGCATTTTGATGAGAAAATATTTGCCAATGACTGAAATTTTATCGCTAACCACATGCCAAATGAGGGAACCAATTACGAGTTAATATCCAAATTCCAGTAGAAATAAATACCACTACAGTTTCGGCGTAATTTGTTCAAACACGTTGAAATTACTTGAACAATAAATCAATTGGTTCGCGCCTCTCGGCTTCGGTCCTAATTTACAATTTCCTTTTTCAGGGAGAAAATGGCCACCAATAAAAATTATGGAACACATCCACTACGGAAAACAAATTCTGGCAACGCCGACGAAATTCAGTCCAGTCCGATTTGGAAAACGGATCACGGAGGAAATGAAAAGAAAGAAACATAACATTTCGGAACGATGACCCCAAGAGCGTTCCAAACACGCAGTCAATCATCGGCTTTTTCGGACGAGATGAGTTCGACCGCGGCGCCAAGCCCAGCGGGGGGAGTTCCCTTGGAGTGAGGTGCGCATCAAAAGAGGGGAATGGGTGAACGGAAAACACGTCAGAAATAAACCACACCGAAATACATGCGACCCATTTTTTAAAAATTCGTTCGGTAAAAAAAAAAGACGCGAACTGGTGAGTCGGCAGAGGGAGCGAGTCCGTAATGTTTTCGTTTCGCGGCTTCCCTCCACAAACATTATGGAGGTTCCACCGCGACTGTGTGAGTCAAAACAAATATAAAATTCCACATTTTTTAAATTTTGTACAAAAAATCCTGCTTTCGCTGATGAAATGGGTTACCTATAGAAAACCAAAAGTAAGGTACAAACTATGCAGATTATTTCTCAAATATATTTTTAATAAACACTTATTTCCAGCCATAGGAGCCGACTGCAGCGTCATTTCTAACGAATTACCGCATTTTGACCTCAATTACGGCATTAATTCCCGAATAACTAAAACAATAAGGCGGTAAGATGCCTACATTTTATTTTTATTCACTTTCTCTGGATTATTTCTTTCTTACACAATTTTTTTCGTGGAACTGTCATCAATATTTTATGGAAAAATACTATTTTTCCCCGTGCTTCTCTCATTCTCCTATTGAATACCATGACATTTCATGTTCAACTAGAGAATAAAATAGCGTGGAAAGGTAACATTTTGTTGCCCATATCAGATAGAGGCCAAGTATTTCTACAAGCAGGCACAATATGAGTAAAATTAAATTTTAGTGATTTTACGGTGGATTAAGTGATTTACCTTCAGGAAATCGTACGGAAAGTAAAGGGGAGAGGGATTGAAATATGTTTTCGTTCATAAGGGTGGTTTTGTTGAGGTTAAGTAACTGTTATTATTTATTTTTATTATTTTACTTTATTATTTATGCAACTTGAAATAATTCAACATAACCTAAATAAAAACCCCCATTATGAACTAAAAACGTATTTCAATCCCACTCCTATTCACTTTTCACGCTATTCCTTCAATAGAAGCCTCCCCCACTTAAGTCTTTTCTCTTTTCATACCATCCCTACCCCTCCCCATGAATACTTCCAACCGTAACTGTCTCCTCTCCTACAACCCCTCGCTCAAAATGCATGAAAATATTCGTTGTTAATAACTCGAACCGTTGCCTGGTAATGATGTAAATAAATTGAAACCGGTCGAATCATAAACTGATTTTAAAAAAATACTGGGAAACTGCAAGAATTCTTTCATTCAAAATGCAATGTAGGTAAACCTGAGAAATTTTGACTGTTTTAAAAATAAACCTACGGGAAGCTAAGCTTCTGGATTTAAAAAAATATAAAAAAACACAAAAAGACGATAAAAATGATTCATACACATCGTTAAAAATACGTTAATGATCAAATTCTAATTCCACGGCTAACTTCCGTAAGCATATAAGCACGGGAGAGGCAATAAAAGCAAACGAAGAAGAAGAGCTTAGTACCTAGAAAGTTTGATTAAAATACAGGACCGGTAGTTCTCATTGTAAAAAGACAAACAGAAGAATCTATAAGAACAACTAATGGATATTATTAATGAGAAAATCACTCCCTTCTTAAACTCACTTCAAGACATGTGCGTATTTCCGTTGGGGACAAATGGGTCCAGTTCCCCCACCCTCCGTATAAGCAAATTTGTTAAGGATACCAAAATACCAAAATTAATGTTTTTAAAAATTAACAAGCAAAATGTCTATAAATACTTCCAAAAGAGCTAGAGAATACAGTTTTGTAGCTATAAAATTCAAATATTTTCCGGACTCCATAAGGCTGGGCCCCGACCATGTCAAAAATATTGGGCCCCCCCCTCCCCCCCTTAGAGCCAAATTCTAGATACACCACTGCTGCAAGAGCCACACAGTAGCAAGGGATGTCATTGATATATGAATGACTGTTCAGGTGAATAGAGCTAAAAATAATTGAGCGCCGGTCAATTCGAAGTTCAACATCGTAGATTTTCGCTCATGCATCCACATTACAAATCTTTACTACGCCATTGTAACTCGAATTTAAAGTTGATTCTCACATGGCTAATCGATTAGGAACTAAAATCGACTGTTCCCCGTAAGTAACCTAGATCCCGTGCAGGAAATTTTCTCGGGTTTCCCTCCGGTTTAATGGTGCCATGTTCGCCAACGATTCGATGCCAGACTCAGGCATCGTCATCTGGGGCAGATGGGTGTCGAGGTGAATGTTGGTTAGCTTTATCTATTCTCCCCATCCTTGTCAGGTGTTTCATGATCGTTGGTGCAGAGGAGTCAGTTTGGATTGTTTCCCGCCTTATTGTGAAATTCTCGTATCTTGCGTTATGTGGCCAAGACGGTTTTCAAGGAGTTTGCTCAAGGAGAAGCCTGAATCTCGGTTGCGAACGTATTCCTCCATGAGAATCTCCACGTGCTCCTTGACCAGATCAGCACCAGATCTTACTTCAACCCAGTACCAACTAGCGCATTAGGAGAATGTATTTTGAGAAATCACCTACTTGGTTGTGTAATGAAATTCGAACGGGTCATCTCCTCCCCGCTTCCGCTTTTAACACGTCAAACCTTCTTCCTCGACTCGGGAGAACCCCCCATCAGCCGGTAAGTGAGGAAACGGCAAACTCCCCGGCACCCCACTGACCCTTACCCTCTCTCCCCACCAATCAAGATCCTTCCCTGGGACTATTTATAAGATTCCGGACGAGCATCTCCACTCAAAACACGCATCTTCATCTTTTTTTCCCCGACTTCCTCTATCTTAAATTTCCACCGCCCACATTTTCCTTCTGATTACTACTGACTGATGACCGTGTTGACGAGCAAGAATACAGCTTTCTGTTATTCCACACACTTTTATATATTCCACCGATAGATGGGGTTCGGGTTGGCGTGGCTTTCGTTAGGGTGGGATTACGACCGACGTGTCCTGACGTGAAGAAAAGAAAAATTTATAAAACAAACAGAAACTTAACTAAAATTACAGTCACGCAACCCCCGCCCTTAAAAACTTTCCAGTCCAGGGAGTAACAATTGTTAAAAAGGAAATTTAAAGTCTTATAAAAAAATAAGACTGTAACACAAAGCGGAAGCGGACGTTTACCTTTAGTTTTCGGTCGTATTCCCATCAATGAGGGAAGTGTATTACGACCGACGGGAATATCAGCGCCAATTTTTTACTTATTTTCCAAACAGAGTGAAAACTGTTGCGAAGAAGCTGTTTATCTTCCTCATTTGCCATCGTAATATAAATAATCCGAAAAAATACTGACAAATATGTTCAAGAATGTTAGTAATGTTTCGTCGTAGGGTGAAAAAATCAAGATGGACACTCTGGAAATAAACATTAGTATATATTGAGTATAAAAAGCACTCCTCTGATTGGCTACCGTTGACTTAGCCGCCACCGAATTTGACACGGTTTGCTAATCGTCCGTTGACCGCGGCGTCAACGTCTGGCCATCGTAATAGGTTTGACTTTGCCAATCAAAATATAACCCTTTGAAAACCCTGAGTGGAGTTAGGATGCATTAAGGGATGACGGAAAAGGGAAACATTGTTCCTTCATAAAGGGGATTTCGACTACTACATATCGACCCTTTGGGCTCAAAAGGACGACGAGAAATAGGATTACAAAGGGAAAGCAAGAAATCCCCGTTTTCCTTTCACTAATATAAAGAACCCTTTTCCCGAAACCTAAACGGGGGCTTACAATCTAGAATCCTTCGTGAATGAGAACAAAGGAGTAGTCTCAGAAAAGGGGGTCTTTCGAAAGACACTTTGGTAAAATGCGATTTACTGGATTCTGAGGATTCGAAATATTTTTAAGTTCCATGATAACTTTCGCAGATGATGTACTGAATTAGAGCCGAGCCGAGGAAAGCTTTATAAGACGAAACATGCATTCGAATGGGCATTTACCGAGCTTCCGGATCATATTGAGATTATTTTTGAGAGTCCTTTCGTCTCAGGTCAGCAATTCAAAGTGCACCGACCTTTCTGTCGCTGAAAAAAACGCTGTAAAATAGGTATATATTTGACCAAAAAAGGTAAACAGTTTCTGGCTTTTTTTGGTGGTATTTTTCCATCACGGAGAAAATTAAAAATAAATTTGCGAATTCCACTTCTAAAATTTCATTGACACGACCCGGGTTTCGACATTTCGAGTCATTTCTGTGTTACCTGAAGATGACACTTAAAGTGTCGACACCAGAGTCGTGTCAATATAATCTTAAAATTCATTTTTCATTTTCTCCGAAATATTTAACTAAATTTCTCTCCGTGTATCGCTTTCACTCGTAATCACGAAACCCTGGGAAAAGAAGGTTTTCTTTCCTTTCAAATTATTTTTCCCGTTGAGCATACGGGAGGGTACATCTGAAGTATGATTCCGTTCCCTGTCGATATTTGGCTGGAAGAAAAATGTGACTTCTCAGTTGGACTGATTAGGAATATAGTTTGCTCAATCCGCAGACAATATCCCACAGGCATGTATAACGATATCATTAACCACATCTTTTCCATTGAATTATTAGTATATAATCACATAAAAGAGATATATCTCGCCGGTATGTATATTAGTACTACTAACCACATCTTTTCGAATGAATTAGATCCAAATCCAGTTTCCGAATCAGCATATTATGATCATATCACGTGATATCAAATCTTAAAGTAAAGTAGACAATGTCCGTAAAATGTAACACAGATATATTATATTCGTGCTGTAAGTAGTAGTCCGTACATTAGTAAACATGAAAATCCTATGCTCCTATTGATAATTATTATTCATTACATGGTAACAATAAGTATCGTTAGTATATTCATTTTTGGAACGCGTTGACCACTGTTTCATCAGGTGTAATAAAAATGAATAAATATAGTCCATTGTTCAGGCAGTTGCGATGATATCTCATCCGAAAGTTCTCAAACTCAGCGAAAATTCATTCACTCTGCGGTGTTTCATTTACAACGCCCACGCTATAGTACGTAACGATCTCGACGTGGGGGAAAGCGCAACAATCTCCTTGTTAAACCATTGTTGTGGTTACCGTATCAGTAAGCCAAACAACAACCCACTTCACACTCGCTCTCGGAAAAAACGGGCCATGACACGTCCGGAACTAAAATTACTTTAATAACGAGACCGAATCCTTGCGAAGACGAGGAGTGAAGTAAAGAAGCGTTGCACATGAACTAATAAGAAAAGGTATTTTGCAAGCACGAAAAAATAAAACGCAACAGGGAGCGTGCTCTACTGGAGGCAACAGACAAACACTTGCATATACAGGTCTGAAATTACACGTCAAAAATGACACACGATCAATGCGACACTGTGTACATACACGCCACCAGGATTATTTCTATCGATGGGGATTTAGACGCCCAATTCGTCGGCCTCGGTAGCGGCGGGGTAGCGTCCTCGCCTGCTAACCCAAAGGTCGCGGGTTCGAATCCCGCCTGGGGAGGATTTTCCACTTCCCAGGACGTGGTTGTTTGTGCTTGTCCGTTGTTAATTGTTAAAATACCCCGATGTAAAGGCCAATATGTGCTGATTTCGGTGGTAATGAAATAAATAAATAAATAAATTGCACAGTTAGGAAGAGACAGGCCTCGTACGCTCACCGTTAGCACAGTGTATATACTGGTAGGCTACATCCTACATTAAGGTAGATTATCCCAGGCAAGTTTATTGCGCAAGTTACTTGCAGCAAGCGACTTTAGATGTAAATTGGAGGTGTAAAAGGCTCTTCAAGTCCGTTGCAGTTCTTCCACAAGTTTCGGAAAGTCGCTTGCAGAAGCGTATTGTTGCCAGTGTAAACAGCAACCGATCACGTTCTGCACAATCTCGTGAAAAATTTCTCGTCTGAGTAAAATCCTCCGCAAGCACTTACAGAAGAAACTTGTGGAAGTAACTTGACAGGGTAAGTCCACTACATTATATGTAGCTATTTTTGCGCACATCCGCCATACTTTTAGTCAGTTCCTCCGCGGTGTAATACTATAATATCACTGCTGTGTGCCGAGTAATCTTTGACGAATTGTGCCAGTTAGAAATTTTGAATTTATTTTAAATCGACGTATAATTTAGTTGCCTGAGTTTTGTTCACAAGAGAGGGAAATATGAATGAAATATTTTAAAAAAAATTCAACAGTTCAAACCGAAGCACTAATTCAAACACTAAGTGTATGCCCTTGAACTTCATTAGGAATCCATACGTTTTTGGCTTATACTAAAAAACATGAAAATGAGACACCCTTCACACTCTGCTTCTGAATAATCTTTCCTAAAAAGGTCATTTCCTTTCGTTGCTCGCCGCTACTTAACTATATCGATTGGCCAACATGGTTCTTGGTTAGAACATGGCGGATTGCGCAAAGACTTATTACAGCGATTGTCGCTCTTGTCCTCCGTCTGAATGTTATCTGTGCTGTTTCTGAGTAGTCAATTTCCCTTAAAAGTTAGCTAAGAGTCACACATTACGACAAAAAATTGTGCAATTTACGTATTAAAAATAAATAGTCTTCCGCAAACTGTTAAAAAAAATTGTGGATTTTTTATATTAAAAGTTGAAAGTTATCAGGATCAAAAGTTACAGAATACCAAGCGCTCAAAACAGTCGCGATTTGATTTTTACCCGCCAATCCCGTGACATCTTTCTAATAAAATTAATAAAAGTGCTCCGAACGCGACAATGTAAAAAGTAATGTGCTTAAATAAACTTCAAACCAAACAAGCTTTCAGATGCACTTTACTGCATTTAATTCGGTTTCCTCGCTTTGAAGATACAGGATCTAAAAGTTAGGAGAATGTGGTGTCTTTTTTAACAGACGTCAGCCAAGGGAGAGAGCCAGGAATAAGCTCACCGTTCGTTCGTCGCGTGCCTCGATTCCTTGTTCAACGGAGAGGGAAAGGGCAGGCACGAAAAAAAACGAGGAATAAAAAATGGTGAGTATGCAAAAAAGTGGCGATGATAGGGGGTCAATGAACCTGCACCCACAGGGCCATAGCGCGTACGTTATAAATGGGTACTTAAGTGAGCGCGAAATAATTTGGTATCGGAGGTCGATCGTAAAATTACGGGCAGAACTGTATTTGAAGTAAAAAAAAACGTTCTCGTTTTTCACGCTTCAACAGTTCTCGCATTTAAGTTCTTAAGAAACCGTACTTCTATATGAACTTCAACGAAGGCCACATATATTTTGCAAGAGTGGGTTTACACTGGCAAGTTGCTTCTGCAAGTTTCTTCTGCAAGAACTTGCACGTGATAACACTCAGACAAAAAAAGTTTCAGGAGTTGGTAGAGAGACAAATTGGTCGCTGTTTACGTTGACAGCAATACGCTTCTACAAACGACTTACCGAAACTTTTAAAAGCTTAGCAGCGGACTTGTATAGGCGTTTGTTTACACGTGCAATTTTCGTAAAAAGTCGCTACCTGCAAGTAACTTGCGCAATAAACTTGCTAGTGTAAACCCACGTCAACCAAGGCCTGAATTTACATTGCCTGGTAAACGAGTCTTTACCTTTTCATGATGATGACGGAGAGTTTCGTTTTTTTATTTATTTATTTATTTATTTAATGCAGTCCAAAAACAGCACAAGGCCAATTACAGAGGACTAATAATGAAAAAGAAAACAATTAACAAGCAGTAAATAAAATGTAGACAACAATGAACAAAACAATATTCAACAGTATTATCAGATAACAAACAAAATGGTAGTATTCATAGGGTTGAGAGAGGAGTAGAGGGAAAATTACGATGGAGATGGTGCGAGATAGATGAGGGATGAAAAAAAGGATCAAAATCGGGATTAAATTTTGAAAGGGAGTTAATGTAAGAAGGGAGTCTGAATAGAAAAGAACGTTCAGAGACAGAAAGAAGGCGTGGGGGGTGAAACAGTGAAAAAGGTCACTCAACCTCGTCGTGCGCGAAGGAACACGAAGCGGGAAATGGGAAAGAAGGTCAGATGATCTGTATTTGCCATTAATAATTTTTATGAAGAGTCTCCTGTCATTGAGGAGACGGCGATCAGCTAGAGTCGCAATACCAAGAGAGGAACTAATCATATTGAGGGAAAAGTTGAGGAAAGGCTTGTGGCGGTAGCGGACAACAGACAGGAAAAAATTTAACGGGCGTTTGTATGTATACAGAATACTAGGAGTATTCCGAACTGCATAGTGAGCATGATCCAATGCAATAATATAATAAGAGTAAAAGAGGTAGGTATGCAAAAAAAGGGCATTACGGAGGAAATAATTAAAAGATCGATCAAAGGAAAGTTTTCCCAGGCTTAACAGCAATAACAAAAACTCTTTGAAAATGTCTACCCCGAAAGAAAATAGCGTGATGGGTGTGTATGCACTCTCCGCCATAGTAATTGAAAACTTATTTATCAAAGCAAAACCAGGTTGATGCAAAAAAGACGAAGTTATCAGGAGTAGATGCAGTCACTGTCCTACACTGTGGTCCATCCAAGATAATAGCGCAGTTGACAGAAATGTAGCCAATCAGTGAACACGTCCAATGCCGTTTGGGGAAGGGAATCACGTGGCCGAAGAACCCATTACGGTGGCCTTTGTTTAAACCACACGACAGGGAAAATGTTGTGTATTTTTTATTTATTTCTAAGAAAATCTGTTTAATTCAACTCTGCTATTATCTTAAACGGGTCATAATCATATGTGTTGAAAATTGGCAGACAACTTTCATTCAAGGAAGAACAAAATAAGTATAATGAAACGCAAACTATATTCCACTTCTTTTAATACCTCACAAGCCTTGAATGCCAATTTTTTTTACTCAAATAATTCGCATTTACGGCGACCTATATATGCATTCCATTGGGATGACTAAGAGAAACCGCTGAATTCACAGCAACGATGACTGAAAAAAGGTTGACTGACTGACTGTTGACATTGTTAAACCCACAACATAATGAGATAAAATGACCTCTTTTTACAAGGTAGAGTCCAAAAAAAAGAGACAAATTATGTAAAATCAACAGCAAAAATAAATGTTAGGAACCTCTGCCGCGCCACGATTTGGACCGAAATCCATTTTCGTAGTCATAGAAACCCACTCATGGAAAGAGCAAACCCCAGTCTACATCTGTCACGTATTCCTAACAATTGCCGTGTTACCAGCCCTAATCTCTCATCTTTACATATACTGTACATACATTGTGGTGGTGACAACAAAATAATACATATACACGTCATCCTTATCGTTGCATTTGTATGTAACAAATCCATCCTAAAGAAGTCGATTGAACTTAAATAAAAGACTAACGCAAAGCGTTCTAAAACTATTTAAGTTCCTCGTATATGGGAGAGCCCTCTTTAAGGATGGAGTCGTGGAAGGAGCTTAAGATAGCACGGCACACGAGAAAAATAACTACAGAACTCCTCCTTGAGAGAAAAAAAGCCTGTCAACGTTACGTCATCCTCAGATGGCGTCCTACATTTCACCGTCTTTTGTTTCCCCCCTCTCCCGCCCCCGCTCCCTTCTGTCCACAAACACGCGGGAACTGAGCAAGTGTGCCTCACCCGACGAGGAAAATTAGGAACGTATTGATTTTATATATTACGCCATTTGGGGCGGCAAAGTTAACCGATAATAAACCATTCGTTTCACAACGAACGAGAAACTAATCATTCACACACTAAAACATACATGACGATATTATTAGTTTATATGATCTGTCATATCGGTTCTTTCACTGAGGCAGAATAGCAGTAAACGTTGAACTTATGCCACCCATTTACCATCCTAATTATATATTCATAGAATTTCAACGGTAAAGATCCACAGTAAATGTTTAGATAGTATTAGAAAAAGTCATCGATTCCGTCATCAATCTGAAGAAAGGTTTGCTGAAGCTCTACACTCCACTCTCCTATCCCCTATCGTCTATTCCTTCATTGATTTTCATTTTAGCGTTCATCATAATGTATCGTTGGCTCATTCATTTCTCCTTCCAGCGTTGTCTTCAAGAGGCTATTGTGCCATAAATAGTCCAATATCTTAGGTCTCTGTTTTTCTGAATTTTCATTTGCACCCTTAGTGAAAGACCAAAATAACACTTCCTAAAAGGATAAAAAAAGTTCAGCGTTGCCAGCTCTGCCAATATGTACATGCAAGTCTAGGACTGCATTAAAATTAGTTTTCTAGTTGAAGGACTTAACTAAATTAAACTATTTAGAGGAGAGAGAAATTCATATTCGGGCAATACGATGAGTACCTTTATTAAAGAGACGTGATAAGTATTCCATATAAATCCTTTCATTCCACATCAAGGCAAACTTTAGTACGGAAAAATAATTACCTCTATCATTCCAGACGATGATATTCATATTTTAATACTCTGCATCGACAGAGGTAACTTTACACACCTAATTAAAAGAATACATGGATATTATAAACCTAAATTTGAATTGTTAAAACAGCTGGATTTTAAAATGTATGCTGAAAAATAGAGTAAAATTCGATAAATTTATTTTGATATTCGATGGAATATCGAAGACTTCAAATTTAAGAAACCACATCCCACAAAACAGCAGAAGTGTGATATACCCAATAAAAATGTAGTTTGCTACGAATTTTTTTGAGAGCAGAAGTGAATTTCAGAGTAATGCAGCCTTTTTGCTGCTCAATATCAGAAGGAAGCATCCGTTTAATGTGAAGTTAGAAGATATAACAGCCTGCAGGACAGCCGCGGAAATATTGAAAAAAAAAACTGCTTCAGGCTTGAATTGGTGGAAGTCGTCGATGTTTCTGATGAATAAAACACTTTGTAATCTTTCACAGATTCATTTATATGACACGACACGTTTCATCCAACTGACATAATCATGTGCACAATTTAACGTGATATTACAGTGTTTTATTTATGATGAATATTTGACCGTGGCAGGCATCACTTCGTGGAAGTTACTAATATATAAAAGTGGAAAAACTTGGTACTTTTCTACAATATTTTTGAAGTTATATTTCTTTGCGCCCGTTGGAGACTTTTGGGATGAGATGTTGGTCGAGAAACCGCGTCACGCTCTTTTTTGGGTGAGAAAAATCCACAATTGTACGTTTTTGTATGGTTTTTTGTACGTTCGAACTTTGAAAAGAAGTTTTGTTTAAAATAACAATATATCGAAGAGAAATATATTGAATAATAGAGAAAAAATGTCTTTTATTTCATTTATATATCCTGTCTGCCTGTGTGTGTGAGCGGGTGTGTGCGACCGGCCAAAGAAGTATAACTTCCACCGTCTGGTCCGACGCAGACCACGTTTTAGTGTACAACGCGTTTCCACGCTTTCCAATAACCTTTATAACGAATTATTATTTCCGCGGCCCTCACCACTCCTTTCCGATAAAATTAACCTTTCCCGCCTCACGTGCTCTTTTCTTTCTTCCTTTCCTTAGCCTTAATCAACGTGTTTTTTTTCCTTCCTTATCTCTGCCCGAATATTTGTTCCCCCCCCCCTCCTTCCCCGTAACTACAACAACAATTAACTTAAATAACAAAATTCTGTACCTAACGATGCCGTAAAGCGGTGAAACTAGGAGAGTGACCAAACTGTGAGCCCCGGTCCCTAATTCGGGCCCCCGGTATATTGGCTCTGCACGGTGCTGCAACTTAGAAGTCAGAGCTTGAACTATTAGTTAAGTAGCTTTCAACTGCGTAGAGGTGTTGTACACTACTCTACCGCCTAACCTGTATGCAGTATTTAACGTTCTCCGGAAACGCCTTTGTTCACTTTTTTGCACTGATTTACTTGAGTTATTGTGAAGCTGGTTATGTAATGGTGAGTACTTCTTATTATATATCATAACATTCCTTTTGAAATAAGCTATCTATTGATATGGTCAGGACATAGCTATCTTTAAAAATTTAACTTTAATCAAGCATTTAATTTTATACCGACGGGTGTCTTAATTCGGGCCCCCATTATGGTTCCAAAATCGGGACCCCCCTTAATACATGTGTTTTAGCATAAAAAGGAAGGGACATTAACAAAAGTTAGATTTATTCGCTTGGTGTTGCAGGTCTTAAATCAGAAATGGGCAAGGGTAACCCCAAAATAAAAAATTGGGATCCTATGATAATATGGCTAAAGTTTTATATAATTAAAGTTAAATATTTTTTATAAGTTCTTTTTTTTACCCCAAACACCTTTATTCATACATCGACAGTAAATAAGTATTACCATATCTACTTTAATAAGTTGTTTTCAGTAATATAGACAATTTTAGGGGGGGAGGGCGATTTAGGAACCTCTTTTCTAAAAGTTCAGATTTGACTTTTTTTATATAAACTAATTTTGGAAAATTAATATTTTATAAAAATACATTATAGCATCAGAACCTTATGAAGAACTTATCAAAGTATTTAAAAAAAATAATTTGGAGCATTTAACCAACTATCACTTGGCTGCATAGCAAAAAATAAAATGGGGGCCCAAATTTGGCTCCTTTCCTCTACTGTTCATGAATATTGTTAACAAGATGATCCGACGCGGCGGGAAATCCAGAAACCGAAGGTACCAATCTCCAACTAAGCCCCGTAGAAACCTACATCACAATCCATAAAAGGAAGACAAAAAACTCGATTCTCTCATATTGAAAAAAAAATCTCCATCCCCTCGTAAGCTCTCACCTGACTCCATGCGGGATCGTAGGGAGAAGGTAAGTAGCTTCTCCAAGGCATGCGCACTTTCTCCTGCTCACTGAAGGCGGGAGTCACGAATCACCGTATCACGGGAGATTAATCAATTCTGCTGAACAGTTAAATGATTCCACCACGGGAAAATCACTCCGTAACGAGCATTGCCTGCTCACACGCAAAGTATGGAATCCTAGCAACATTAACTCGACGCAAGTCAACAATCTTCAATACTCTAACAAAAACTTACGTCTCATAAACGTGACTTCGAACGCACTTTCGTCAAATTTTCTCGCTGATTAAACTCGTGCGAGCATCGTTTGATGCGTAATTCGTTCACCACAAACGAGATGGCGTTACGACTCACACCTTCGCAATTGCACCAACCCAACCGCGCACCGAGCTTGTGAATATTTATACGGCAACGCCGCCTACCGAGAACAAAAAATTAAAGGTTCCCACCGCAATGGATCCACGTAATTACAGGCGTGCGCCATATCGCAACTCTTTTTATTTTTTCGCTGTTAAACCTTCGCAACGGACTTCTTTCCGATGCGTTGCGGAATAATCCCAGAGCGTCACGTAAACATGGACACAATGGAGCGGAATTTGAATACGCAGCCAGGGAGGTCTCTTGTTTACACTACCGTGTCGGTTAGTGACGAAAGTTCTCCCTTGGGAATATGCACTGTGGGGGTAGGAAACAACAACAATAAGGCTCTTAATTAAATTTCACACTGGGGAATATGTTACGCTATTAGTAGTTCTGAAAACAAGTATACAGAGACCGAACAATGGTTCTACGGCAAAACGTAAAACAGAAGCATATTCAGTCCACAAAATTTGAGCGAATAACATGCCTACTATTTTAGTATCCGTGAGCGACATGGCAATGATGCATGAATAATGCCGAAGCCAGTTTATGAAATGAATCGATATGTCAGCATAGCAGCATAAAAGGGAAATGACGGAGCATATTCACTGATAGGGCTACCGTGTGATATTTTCAACATGAAAATGTTTAAATGTCCCAATGTCAAAAGATAACTTCTTAGAGAGTCTCATCGCGGTGATTTCTACTATCACTGTTGCACTATGCAGTTGTGCTGAAAGGCGACTGACACTTTGGTAAAGAAAGTTTGAAGAAAGGGTTGAAGGTAAAGGACAAATTCGAATATTAAAAAAATCTTTAAAAAAGAACATTTTTCCTTTTATTTCAGCCATGATCTTCTAAAAGGTCATTTCCACAAAAAATTTAAATGACTTCTAAGAGGAACGATTGAATGAATCATAGGATGGTAAAGCAGATAATTGCCAGAATCAGTGCGCAAATGCGCAAACCAGGGATAGGAAAATTGCACCTATTCCAATTCCGTGCCCGCGCTCTCGCAATTTCTGCGCGTCAAACTTCGATATAGAATGTCTCGTGTAAAAGAGGCCTTAAAAATTACGAGATACAAAAAAATGCCCAAGAGAAAAGTAAAAAAAGGAGGGAGGAAGTAATTAAAAATATAAATAAATAAAAATAGACAATAAGAACAAAGACACAGGATTGGCAGAGACGTTTCCTCGCGAAAAGTCACGAATAAATACGGAAGAACGCAAGCATTCACTAGTTCTGAAAAGGTCCGAGGCTCTGAAAAGGGCCGGAGATCTAAGAAGGACCGAGTCGTGACGCAGGGAAAAGAAAGATACACAAAACGTCACCTGCCTTATACTCCTCGAAGAACAATTGTAAGGATCACGGGAGGACGCTCGCGACGACGATAACAATACGAAGACTACTCTCTTTTCCAGAAGACGTTCCCCTTTGGTACGACTACAGACGACAATAAGGCAAGGAGGAGGAATCATTAATAATAAGAAGCGGAACGCCATGTAATTCACGCGGACGTTTGCAAAAAAAGAAGTAATCAGTGCAGCCAACCCACCCTCGACACGGTCCAAGAACCCCACTTTCATCTCTAAAAAGACCCTTGATTCCGAGCAAGGGTGCATGGATTAAAGAGGGGAGCGTGCTCAACTGCAAAGAGTGCTACCATAGTTGTGTGTTTGAACAAGATCATGAAACATATTTGCAACACTGAATATAAAAATCTTCATTAAAGTTAAATTGATCAACATATTTCTGATAATTTCACCTTTTTGACAGAATTTTAAGATACTGATTTTCAAACAGACTTTTCAACGCTAATAAAAATAATGTTTTGATAAATAAGGCAGTACAAAGTGTACTTCATTCCTACGTAACGAATATCTCTGATAATTATAGCAGCGCTAAACTGAAAAATGCTTTAATATTTGTTGATGAAGGAGATTGCAGCTTACCACTGAATGGTACGTATTTTTAAACTATAAACAAAATCAATAATGTAGATGCTTAACACATTTTTCAAGCAATGAAAATTACGTATAAAACAGAAAATAGTTAAGGAGTTATATCTCATCGAAGAGAAAATCGTCTACTTCTGTCTTCGTCAGCATGAAGCACTCTCACTTTATCGGCCTTTAAAACCGTAATGGTAACATTTATAACAGTTTCAAATGCTTATTTGTTATACCAAAATTAAAGACCCTGCCGACATTCAGACGACCGCCGCAAAGGTTTGATAAATTCCTACGTGAAAACTCACTGATAATAAAACATCTAAAAAATATTTTTTTATAGAATGAATGAAAAAATAAGCACTTGGTTATAATTCCACACTTTATTGGAAAGAGCACGACCTAGGTTTCGGCATATCATGCCATCATCAGGTCGTGATCATCATCATTAGGCCTGATGATGGCATGATATGCCGAAACCTAGGTCGTGTTGTTTCAAATAAAGTGTGGAATCATAACCATGTGCTCGTTTCTTCATTCAATATGAAGGAGATCCACCGAGTAACGCCAGAGACAGTGTTCTATATTTTTATAGAATGACTAGATGGGCCTGAACATTGTTTGACATCGAATTTTCCTCTCAAAAAACTAAGCACCACTGCATGGGTTCGTAAGGTTGAAGAGAGGAAAATCTGTTTTAGTAAAAATTGTTGAAACTAAAATAAATAAATAGTTGAAACATATTTGATGGTTTTAACTATAAGTATTTAATAAATGTTAACAACAATCAGATGGCTCCAGCAATGATCTCAGAGCGCAAGGTGCAAAGAAAAACCGGCGGCCCCTGCAAGGTTTGCAAGGCTTCAAGGAGGGAGGAAAAAAGAGTAGACGAAACCCCCTTATCGTCGCCTTCATACCGACGCGACGATGTCTGCCGAATGCGACGATTCCCCCTTGCCCCCCTCCTCATCTCCTTCTTCCCCGTCCCAACCCTCGCTCATCTTCCGAATCCTGTCTCCGCCAGTTCCGCTTTCCATAAATCTCCTACCGCCCTTCACGCCCTGTCGACCCCCCCTCGCCCCGTCAGCCAAACACATCCCCTAGGGGTCCTCCACCCCCGTTTCCTTCCCTCTGTACCCTACCTCCTTGATCCTGAAAGAGGATCAATTTTTCCAATCCATTGCCAGAGGAAGGGGGATCTAGCTGGTGCGGAGTTTCAGTTCTCATCTACATACTACCCCGCAAGCCGCCTCAATAGGCGTGTGGCGGGGGGTGTTAGGACACCAGCCGTTGACATAAGGAAACGCTCTATGAAATTACGCCTAGCATTTATTAAAGTCCCTTATTGTTCGGGGGAAAAACAAATTCCCATACCTATCCGTTCGGCAAAATATCTCTCTTAATTTATCGTTTCTATCGGACCTGGAAATATAGTGGGGTTCTAATATGATGTTCTCCGTGTCGCTCTTGAAGATATCTATTCTCAATTGCTCAAGCAATCTAAGCCTAGCTCGCAGCCTCCGAGTCTCTAGCGGCTCCCAGCCTAATTCGTTTAACATCTGTGTAACGCTGTCTGTACGCCCGTAGCAGTTTTTGACGAATCGCGCAGCTTTCCTTTGTATTTTATTAAGTTCCCGGATTAAGTCTTTCTGCACCGGATCCCATATGCTCGCTGTATATTCAAGGTGTGGCCGGACGAGTGCGAAATAGCACCTCTCTTTTACTTTTTCATCTGAAAATCTTCCCACAATACGCTTGACGAACCCTAGCTTCTTCAGAGCTCTGCCACAAATATTTCTTATATGTGTTCCCCACGATAGGTTCGAGGTTATCGTAACTCCCAGATACTTAACTTCATCTGTCGCCTTTATCTTAACGCCATCCACAGCATATACATGGGGATTGTTGGACGACCTCCGCAAGAAATGTACCGCCGTACATTTGCTCAGATTAAGTTCGAGTCCCCACTCTTGGCTCAACACATGAACGTTGTTTAAAGCCAATGATAGAATTTCAAAGTCAGAGTTCTGTGGAGTCCTGATCAATGTAATTCACGAATGTATGAAATGAGCGTAAATCGTTCGTTTGGCCATGCTGAGAGAATTGATGAGAGTCGAATATTAAAACAGATTTATGACAAGAGATGAAAGGGTAAGGCGAAAACCACTTGGATGAATGTGGTGGAAGATACTCTTAGGAGAAGGAATATCAGGAGTCTTTAGAATAGGAGAGCGTGTATGAAGCAAAAAAAGGAAACCATGATTGCATCAGACGCGAGAGAGATATTCAACGGCAGTGCATTATGAATGCAACTATTAAAAGGAACCTAGTTTCTGAGGCCCGAGAGAGATAACTAGTTTCATCGACTGTGTATCCCGAAAGGTAATAGCGTGATGGGTA
This sequence comes from Pyrrhosoma nymphula, assembly GCA_963573305.1. Lineage (NCBI taxonomy): Eukaryota > Metazoa > Arthropoda > Insecta > Odonata > Coenagrionidae > Pyrrhosoma > Pyrrhosoma nymphula. The sequence continues at coordinate 120,187,456 of OY754331.1, read as the reverse complement.
AGTATATGGATTTTTGCGCTGTGTAGAAAAATGGTTCAATAGATGGGAAGGAGAACAAACTAAGAAATACTAGGCAGGCATGAGTTGTAGAAAAGTGGTTCCACCGGTATACGACATAAATGGCATTTTATTCATATTCTGGAAACGAAGAAACAATGTTCCCTTATCTTGTATAAACAAAAAAATGTAATACTTTCCACGCTAGTTTTCTCGCAAGTTATACTTGAAATACACGGTGTTAAATAACACAATTGGAAGAAAAACGGGAAAAAACAGTATTTTCTATCATCATATATATTATTTTAGAAAGGTCTTTTTCTGTCATTCCGTATATGCTCCGTTAATACTGCACCTACAGTGATAAATGAGGTATCATTTTAAACGTTGAATCACCGGATTTTGACGAAAAATACAATCTCAATCTCAAATGTCACTATTTACCCATTAATTTGACTTAAAAGTTTCGATTTTTCCATGTCAATTACTTGCTCGAGGTATATCGACTCCACACATTTTTTTGTATTCTAAACTTCAAAAAAAGGTTTAAAATGAAAATATTACGAAATGCACATAGTCATTGTACATGGGGGAATGGTCATCTGGTAATTCAATGCAATCAAAACGTTTTTATTTCATATTTATATGATATTCGCTTACAAAAATAGTTTGTAAACATTTATGAACATAACTTGCTCATGCATATATCCCGTTCAATGTTATAGAACTATACAATGGAAAGAGGACAAACTTCTCGAGGCAGGCCTCGAGGCAGACCAAGAGGACGGGGAAGACCTCTTGAACCTGTCACTGAACACAGACGAAGGGTTGGCCAGCATGACCGGGTTGGGAGAAACAGGGAAAATCAGCGCAGACACAGGCAAAGAGTTCTTGATAGCTTACGAATTACACAGTTTCCTTAACATACTTATTCCCTGATAGCGTGAAAGTGCGAAATTTTCGCACGGGTTACCTAGTCTAATGTAAATACCATTTTCACGGAAAACTGTTTTACATGAAGCGATAACTTCCGGGAAATCGATTGAAATCGGAAATCGAGTCGGCTCCTATGGCACAAAAAAGTGTTCATTTAAAATATACTAGCGGAATAATCTGCATATTGTGTACCTTTATTTCGGTTTCCAACAACTAACGCATGTCATCAGAGAGAGCAGGATTATTCAAAACCAATTGAACAAAAAGATGGATTTTAGTATTTGTTTTGACTCACAGTCGCGGTGGAACCCCCATAATAAATGTAGAAATGTTGGTAAGATCCGAAGCAAAGTATAGACAAGGATAAATAGGTCAGACTCAATGAAGAGGGGATCTATGCTGAAGGCAGAGATAAATGTGAGGCAACAGCGGCTTCAATACGGAAGCGTGGAGATGAAACGTTCCATCAACATCCACCCAAACTGGTAGAATACTATCATAATAACAGACTTCATACGTAAAACATCTAACGCAAAGTTTCTATTCCTGTTTAAAACGCGTACTAAACAACGATGGGTAAACATAAACACGGTACATTCGAGGGAGATAGCACTTTTAGACTCTTAAAAGCTTTCAAGTGCTGCGGAAGCTTCTCTACCTTCAATTTCTCAAATATTTTCCACCCCGGATCGGATCTCTTGTCTGGAGCCTGGGGCCGCGATTTTCCGCGGCCAGAGAGCGAGATTTCTCCCGAACGGCTTTCGCCGAACACGTACACTTTCGCCTTCGGTCAAACCAATCCGAAGTTGTTTCGAGATCCACAATTCGATACGGGAGCAGTCGAAGAAGAAATATTGCGGCTTCCGCCCACTTCATGCATTCCTAAGATCTTTCCGCCACACGAACTCCAAGCCGAATCACAAACGCTCCTTGAGACAACACAACATTTTCGCCCTCGGGAGGAATCCGAAATTGAGATTTATGCGCATGGAAATAAAACAAAAAAACCTCCACCCACTTCAGGAATTCTGTGCACATGAAAGTGGCAGAGGAATCTTTTTTACCGCGTCGAGACATCGAATACCAGATCAACGATGGCAAAATTTCTTCTCCTTCTGGAGATAAGTGAGTTGCCTGATTTTACCTGGAAATGTCCTTATGTTGGGAGTAATATTGCCAGTCTGTCTTTTCATCTTTTTGGTGGTCTTCCTATCGGTCTCCTGCCGTGTGGGGTGTTACCTCTTCCACTGTGGGGGAGTCTGTCTTAAGTCATTCTTCCGACGTGCACATCCCTGTATCTTCTCCGCTCTCCTGTCCATCTGGCGACGTCGTTTATGTTTGTCTACTGGCTTAACCCAATGCTTCTTTTTCCATCCAAAAGTGTGTTGCCCGTCATAATTCTTATCGTCCACATTTCTGTTGTTCTCAATTATATTTTCAAATATTTAATTTTTATTTCCAAAATTTAATTGCATAAGCTAGTGTGAATGAAGCAAATGACCAAGTTCAGGTTATCCAATCAGCAACGGAACTGCGGTCAATGATATCTAATTTAGGTCCGATTCATAATTTCTGGCCGTCGTTAGCCGCAAGATGGTGTAGCCACTTTGCTAATTTGCTTTTGACTTTAGAGCTCGGGTTTAGCATATTCCATCAGAGCGTCGGTTGACGTGAGCAGCGTTGTCGATGAAAGATACCATTAACTTCGGTTTCCATTACGGGAATATATTTAACCAGAGATAATATTACCTGACCATATTGGTACAGTGTGGCATTTCGATCCACCAGAGATAGAAGGACGTAATGAGTAATAGTCAGCAAGCCAAAGTAGTAGATGCCAGCATACCAACAGTGCGACTGATATGGGATTATGTTCAGTCAAAGGAAGATGATGTGTTCCGCTGCTGCATAAATGCCGGAGTGCAGAACTTGAGGTTCTCTCCACATGACCCACAAGAAGGAATCAGCATTCAATTGAGAAAAATTCTCTGCGTCACAGCCGGGATCTTGAGATGAGAAGATATATCTCCATCCAGCACGTCAACCTGAAGTCCAAAAATTACAGTCACTCACCTCCATCGACGGTGAGCATCGACGGTCGTGGAAAGCTTCGAGCATGTATTGACTAGAGGACGCGTTCGTTATCCAAGCAATATATAGTTTGTGAAGCAAGCTGTTACACGTGACGTCAGACATGGTGATATATTAAAGTGCTTGCACGCAGAAGCCCGGTGACCACTATTTTTCAATTAACACCTCAAGCTTGTGCTTTCGCGTCAAAATCAATCATAATTAATCGCTAATGGCGCCTTTTCCGTCAGGAATCATTTTGTATGAACTACCGATTTTGTTTAAAATCTCAGACGCCCATCAATAACGACATAGACATGATTTTCTTTAATTACATAGGCGCTTCTTTAGCATGGGCTTTCAAGACATGATCGGCAGCCTTACCGTCTCTGACGTCACACGCCTGGGGGGATCTCACAATCAGAAGACAACTTTCCCCGCCGACTGTGCCTACATTGTATACACACGCTCGAAGACGGAATGACAAAACAAAGGAGTAGCGAAACTTCTGAAGGAATGTAGGAGGAATAAGACAGAGAAGAGGTGGAGTTTGATTTGCGAACAGCCCCGGAGGGAAAGGCGTGCGAAATGGAAAACCGGAGGAGAAAGATAATAATTTAGGCGCTTGGAGAAGTTTCGTGGGGGTTGCAATGGCGAGAGAGGAGCGAGTGGTTGACAGAGGGTAACCAAGGGAGAGAGACAGACAGACAAAAGAGCAACGAGCGCACGATGAAAAATGATTTTTCACCACGAGGCCCTTGTTACACCAACACAACCAACTTCCGACCAACCCATCCCTTAAACCAGAGCAAAAAAAATGATAATGAAGATTCCCTTCCACGCACTCAAAAGAGGCGAGGCGCCCTAGAGTAAACTGTAAACAGCGACGGGGGTGACAAGCGCGTAAACAACCACGTAACCATGACGACCCGCGATAAAAATTACTCATCTTCCTTCCGCGCAAACATAAATTCTGAGACAACTTCTTAAAGCAAGAATAAAGTTTGTTCCCCACGCGCCGATCACGTTTGAGAGGAATTCGACTGATGCTTTAATGGCCGTTCCGCGGCTACTCATCGAGTCAAAACAAACATTGAATTCCTCATTTTGTTTTATATTCTGCCGAAATCCTCTCGGTCTTCACACCGCATTATTGTCTTCATGATGGACGACGTTTCGATGGAAGACTTTCCTATCATCTTCATGGCTACGGAAATCAGGATGATGGGTAAGTTTCCCATCGAAACGTCGGTCATTATCAAAGCGTTAACCCGGTGGGAATCTCCGGAAGGAGGTTTCAGAATAATTCCCCGGGATAGCATGAAATATTTATAACATAACTAACAGTACCGAAGAGGAATTGATTGAGCCCGTAGGTGCCAGAGAGGAAAAGTAATGTTTTGATACATCGAAGGTAGTTACATACACACACACACATACATACCCATCACGCCATTCTCTTCCGGGGAACGAAAAGTCAAAAGAACTTTCAATTAGTTATTGCTGTGAGATATACGAAACTGGCTCTCTTTTGATAATCTTCTCAATAATGCCCTATCCTACCAAACTTATTTCGCTTCTGCATACTCATGCATTCCTTAATAAACGATCTCCAATTCTGAAAGACTCCTAATATTCTTTAGAGTCTCTTCCTCCACGTTCACCCATGACTTTCGCAGTCCACCACTTCCTTTCACACCATTCACTCTACTACCGTATAATCTGTTTCATTATTCGATTCTCCCCCCATTCTCTCAACATGGCCAAACCAACAAAGTACACTCCTTTCATTTAAGTCCATTACTGGAGCATCCAACCCACATTCTTTCATAACCCACTTATTCCAAACCCTATCCATCATATTTTTCTCGCAAACACTTTTCAGGTACCACATTCCCACTGCATTTAGCCTTCTCTTATGCTGATCCTGACATACACAGTTTTTGCTGAAGTCGGAAGGATGACACTTATGTACACTGCGGCTTTTGCTTACCTAGACAAACACAATTCCTAGATTGCTCCGCATACACCCTGCGGTTATCCTATCCTTGGTTTTTGTCTCTTTTAGGAGGATTAATCGCTCATGAGCTACCAACAGAATTCATTGTTGGAAACCACTTACGGTTCTCTTACGCTCTTAGATAGCTTCATAAACGGTCTCCCATTCTTAAGACTCCTAATATTCCTACTCTTTAGAGACTCTTCCTCCACATTCACACATGACTTTCGCTGTCTACCTCTTCCTTTCACACCATTCACTCTACAATCATATGTCTGTTTCGTAATTCGACTCTCTCTCATTCTCTCGACATGGCCAAACCAACGAATCAAACTCCTTTCTTATATGCCCATTACTGGGATATCCAACCCACATTTTTTCATCACCCACCCATTCCTAACCCCGTCCATCCTACTTTTCCCGCATACACGTCTCAGGTACCCCGAATCCTACGGCAATCACCCTACTCTTATGCTCATCCTAACATACCCAGGTTGACTACCACATCGAAGTAGTCAACGGGAGAAATTGGAAGACGTTTGGAAATTTTGACTTCAAAATCCCGCTGACAGGCAGAGAGGATGCTGCACGCAAATACTGGGAAACATCGCTGGATAAGAAAGCACGTGGGAGGGAGATATTTACTTAATTAACTCAAGTGTATTCGGAAGAGTAACAGTCTGCTCTGTTGGATAATGGCCGTCGCTTTATTCCTGGACGTTCATCATGAACCCAGAAAGATGTCAAATATTTGTTGTTAAAATATAAAAAGGTTACTTTTAAATAAAATTCACAGCTTCAGGCTCTACTTTGTAGAATCTTTTAATATTCATTACAATAAATGTTTGTACTTTTTAACACTTTTTATTTTTTAAACACACTACCTACGCGTTTCACCAATTTTATGGCATAAAATTGGTGAAACTTTAGTGAGCTAAATGAATAAAAGGGTAGAAAAGTACAAAACTTTATTGTAATGAATGTTACTTCTAAAGATAAATTGTACGGAAAAAAAGAATAATTCCAATCACCTTCTTACACACGTATATAAATATTTTGCCACACCTTAGGCTGTTTCAAACATTTCCAGATTTCTGCGTGGGAAATTATCGACAGCCTAAAAAACCCAACACCCCTACGGAGTGTTTCCCTTGGGCTTGGCCCATGTGGGATGAATGAGAAAATAACACGTCAAATACTCAAGGTCGGATCCTTATATCGTGGTGCGAAAGACAAAAAGAAGGCGCGCTCACAGGAAAAACAAGAGAAGGAGATCTCTCGAGAAGCACCAATGAGGCAACAGGAATCCACCAGGAAGCTGGAGGGGGTGCATAAACTATTCCAAATATATCCTCAAGGGATGAACTGGCAAACTTGATTTGAAGCAAATTTAGCGATGAATCGCAGCGATAAAATTCGAGGCGTATTTATGAGTTAAGAACGATAAATTTAAAAATAAAAACTTTCACACCCCTTACATGAATGAGATATACCAAACATATATATGTACAAATTTTTAATTTGTAAAAAAAGTGCACAAACGTGAAATACGAAATAAATATTAGGAATGATAAAAATTATGCGAATTTCACAATAGATAGTTTATTCACGGCCCGGGTTTCAACACAATATGTCATCTTCAGCTGAAAATACCCGGTGTGTTGAAACCCGGGTCGTGAATAAACTATCTTTTGTGAAATTCGCATAATTTTTATCATTCCTAACATGGAAAAATTTCACGTAATACACCCTGAAACCGCAAGTTTTCACGAAATAAATACATTCTTCTAATTTTTATTTGTACTTGGTAAAAAAAATGAGGTATCGAAATTCATTAGCCTAATATAACCATTTCGTTTTCAACCATAACACAACATGATTTTTGTTTTCATGCTTGATATTCGTAAAATAGTGTCAGTTTTAATTTTGAGTGATTTCATCACCTCATTTTAGCAGTATAATTAACAATCCAACTGAATATCCAAACCCTAGAAACGGCCCCAACATATCTACCGAAAGGTCTCCCTTAAATTGTTCCAATCCAATTACTCCCTCCAATGTTCACGCAACTTCCTCAGAAAATTGCAACTAACGATTTATTATCGAGCGCGATGCGTTGACGGTCTCCACAGAACACGATATCTCTCTTACGGTGGTTGGAGACATTTTTATTTATGTACAACTTTGCGTGAAACTTTGCATGCATGTGTTATCATTAGTGATATCTATGGATTAAAAATATTGCACCATACAGTTTTGTGTTTTGGGAAATTTAACGCTATTTTAACGCGTAGCCTTATGGCGCATGATATATATTTCGTGAAAAGTCGAATACATATGTACAGATTTTCTTGTAAACGCGAAATAATACATTTCTTAATATTATTATTGTTTTAAACAAATATCAAAGTGTCACGCCGAGGCCAACATTCGGAAAAAAAGTTTCAATATAATTTCGTCTAAATTTCAAATACCGCGCCGAAAAAATGTCTAATGTCTGTAAATCTCAAGTCATAACATGCTTTTTATAAGGAAATTTTAAAAATATAATTCTTTAATCAGTTCCTTTACTGCTTGCATGGTGCGCTCAAACGCATAAAAAGATGCACCGAAATGAAATATGGGCCAAATATTTTTTCTTCGACATGCTAAAAAAAAATTTTAAAATTGTGCACTATCCTGTGACCCACGATTACCACTCAAGCCACCTTAAGTACAGAAGAAGTACAACCCTTATGCTCTAGGAAGGCCACAAGCACTCTCGCAGAGCTTTCACGAGAGGGAAAAAATCCCCCGCCTCACCCGTCACAACAGAGTGGACCCGCCCACCGTTGAAAAGAGAAGTTTTGAATGAAAGACGGTCCAGAGAATCGGGAGAAAAAGAGAGGTATGAAGAGAAGAAGAGATTGCATACGGGGGGGGGGGAGAGAGGGAGTGACCGAACCATCGACCCTCCCCTCCACCGACCACCCCAGCACGCTCCAGGAGCACAGCACCCCAACTCCATAGGGAACCAAGCTTTAGAAAGTTGCTGCGGACATTCTTACCATTAGTGATATTCTTGGTCTTTCTTTCCATTCGCCCTGGTGCGCTCCTGCGTTTCGCTACACAAAAGCGTACTTGCTTTCCATTCGTTTCAGACCCTGTGCACTGTACACTGCACCATTAAAAACAAAATTGTGGCAGAGTTGATATGCGCTTAACAACAAAAGAACTTCGATAGCCGCATCATCCGTGATTGTTTTTTTCGCAATTTTGTTTCAGTAAAAGCGTAAATAATGGATAAAACGAATGGTTTAAAGTAGTTAATCACTCTGCTGTAATAAGGTATTAATTTTACTTTTGAATATAATTTTGAAAGTATCCAATTCCTTTCCTCAAAACCATCAGCCGTGACTATTTTGAATCTAAAGAATGCAAACCTGCCGGCAGGTACCTGAACGTTTCGCCGGAGCACATTGTTACGTTCATAGTCGTTCGCGTGAGGTGAAGTCCGGCGATGTGTTCCGATCTGCGCTAACCTCAACACATTGAATGCATCATACTATTTTGGCATTTAAAGGATGGTAAAATGACAATTTTTTAGGAATTCCTAGAGTTCAACTACCTACGTAATAACCAGGATTTTTGCGATAAATCCAATTCTGCTATTCGTTCAGTGCCCAAAAAAGAAGTGAAAGATTTAATTCGCGCTGCGTTGTGCCAGATATAAGTTAAGTGGGATAAGCTATTCCGTATAAGCTTTTATAGCACAGACGAGAGAAAATCATAATGGACAGTGAGCAAGGCAGTCGATAGTCAATACAACCTCCAATCATGAAATATATACGGAACATAAATAAATAGATATTTATTGCTTATTATATACACCTTGAGGATAAACAAACATGAATTATATCATATGACCTCTTTGTAGATTTAAAGGAATTCTCGTGGGGAGCTTCATGACACAAGTGCTAAAGAGTAAAAGAGAAATTCACAGTAAATTAATATAAAATACATAAATTCATAAAAAATTGGATTTATCAAGATTTTGCCAGTGAATAAATTTAAAAATTGTTGAAAAAAATTTGTTAGATGCTAAAAAAAATTGCACACTTAAAAAAAGTCATTCCTTAACTTGTCTTTAAGAATGTGAACACATTTTGATAATTACATATATACCCATGTATGCACAGTGTATCATAACAGCATCCCTCATAGCCTTGGGATGAACATCACGCCGTGGACCGAACGTTCAACCACGCGGTCGGGTGAGAAGTAGGGAGGGAGAGAGAGAGAGAGAGAGAGAGAGAGAGAGAGAGAGAGAGAGAGAGAGAGAGAGAGAGAGAGAGAGAGAGAGAGAGAGAGAGAGAGAGAGAGAAATCGTCGCAGTTAAGAAAGAGCAAGGAGGCAGGGGCGGACTCGACGGGGGGGCATCGATCGTAAAATCGATATTCATGCAACCAGCGGCAACACAAGCGACTCCTCTCCTCGCTTGACGAATCGACCCGCTAGGGGGGGACATAGGACTTCGCACGCTGGGATGGGGGGAACGGGTGGGCGGCTGCTGCAGGAGATAGACTCGGCCGTGTCACGGGGGAGTTGCCGCTTAGGGTGGAGAGGAGAGACGTATTTACAACAGATCGCGGATTTTTTAGGTGGTGAGGGGGAAAGGGGAGGAGTGCGAAGGGGTTAATGGCGGGGGGTGGTGGCTTAACGGGGAAGGACATCGATTATGCGTTTGGTTACGATGGAGAGGTTTTGGTAAAAGATGAATACTGAAAAATGGGAAGAGTAGAGTCAAACGGAGATAGGAGAGTAAAATGGAGAAATGATAGTCAAATGGAGAAATGATAGTCAAATGGAGGTGAATTCCAAGAAATCCGTAATACACTCAGGCCCGTAGCTATAGTGCCAGGCTAACCCTAACGTTTAAATGACTTTTCCTTCTCGTAAATGTGTTTCTAACTCAATGAGTTGGGGTTTTGCCCAGAAAGTCCGATGGAATACATGAGCATTTAAGGTGGGAGAACGTATTAGGAGAATGGGTTTAGTGGTAAGGACATCAGATGCAGAATTGGCCTCGCTAAAGAAGCATTTTCGAAGAGAAGGGAATTGATGAGCGAGGGTCTGAGAAAAAACGTAAAGAAAAAGCTGGTGAAAACTCTAACATGGAGCGTGGCGCTGTATGGGTCGGAAACTTAGTCATTGCGAAGCGAGGATTTACGTAGACTTGAGGCGCTTGAGATGTGGGTTTGGAGAAGGATGGAGAGGGTGAGCTGGTTTGCGAGAAAGACGAACGAGGAGGTATTGGATATGGTTGGAGAGGAGAGGAAGCTTGCGGCAGAGGGGCGGAGAAGGCAGAGGAGATGGATGGAGGAGTTTTTTAGAGGAGAGGGCATGTTGAAAAGAGTGATAGAGGGGAGAACAAGCGTAGAAGAAGAAGGAAGAGGATAGGAATTCTGGACGAAATTAGAGGAGATAGAAGATATGAAGAATTTAAGAGGGATCTAATGGCGGGACATCCTCAGGATGGAAAGCGAGACAGTGTCTATGAAATTGGGATGCAGAATTGGGACTGTCCAAGAACCTACCAATCAGTTGGTAGAATACTTGAATTAAGTCATGCCGGGAAAATACTTAACGATACATACTAAAAAAACACTTATCGGAACTCTAGAGGATAGAGTCGAATGGGGAAGCGATACACAAATTCGGCCAAATGGTCAAATGGAGTCGAGGGGAGTTGAATGCAAGATTCGAACGTATTGATGAAAAAAATGTCGGGATAGGGAACTTCGAAGCGAGCGGTCGCAATTGTAAGGCGACATGGCCACTGCGCGCACGAGGGGTCCACACATTCCCGTTTCGCTTTTCCTTTCTCCCTCCACTTCTCGAACCCCGCAAGGTGCATTTCCCTCGACAATGGATTACCCTCAATAGGGAGGGGAGACCCTTGATGGTCGAGCGTGGTGGAGCACTCGATGAGGGTTTTGTCAGCCGGGAAAAAAAATCCAGAGGGAAAGAGCCCCTTTTCCGCGTGGGTAAGGGTCGACAATCGAGTTGAAGGCTGGGCATGAATCACGTTCCATTTCCTTACTCGTATGACGGAGTAGGTTTCCGTGAGGTGCATTTTGTCCCCTAACTCGAATACTATGTGCCGTAATCAACATGTTCCCGGATTTTGTATGAGGAAATGGTATTGATGAGAATTTTTCCAATCGACACATACGGTGATCAATAGTGGTTACCTTACTTTCATTCCATGGACCATGAACGGTTAAAACTGCGGCATTTTCATTGGGAATTTAAGCACACATACAGATACGTATTTACTACAAATACAACGTTTATAAATTTGAAAATGTAAATGTTTAATTCATTCATACACAATATAAACTATAGATGGCGTATTCATGCACGAAGGTGATGACTTACCAATTACAACAAATGATACAATAAACACTGATATCGCACGGAAGTTTTCCACTAATGTTAAATTTTAAGTTATATTATTCCAGAAATATTTGCGGTTGGAGTACGCTTATATAAATTACCAAGGTACCGTGCGGTACTAACGCTACAATTTTATTCACAATTCCAAAATATTTGCCCTATTTACTTTATAACTGATGCACTCCACATTGGCAACATATACGATTACCTTCTGTCTCAAATTTGCTTATGCCATCGCGTTATTGAGTACACTATAATATATACGTAATATATAGTTTCACGCTAAATTTAGGACATCTCTTTGTTGCAAACAAAAACAATAGGGATGCAGGGGTGACAGAAGACCTGATGATGACGAACAAGTTGTTCATCGAAACGTCGGCAGATATGAAGCCTATAACCTGGCGGAATACCCATGAAACATTTATGCACCAGATTCACCGGGAAAATCTTATAGCATTTAAAACAATAGGGATGTTGTAATATACATAGAATACATTAATAATTCTTAATCGCCACATTTTTCCACAGAAAGGCATTTAATTTCTATAGGGCAGTAGCTGAAAGCTTAATTGAAGCGTTTCACAAGATACTTCATACAGCACAAGTTTGAGGATACTCGCCAGAATGATAGCTTTCCAGTGCCGTGTGATATAACATGCTGACTAACAAACATAAACGCAATCATAATGGCTAAGCTACTTGATTTCATATTTGAAGCGGTACTAGTTTGCCACTAGCTTCCAGTAGGACCTAGTAGCCTTCGAAAAATCACGTTAGCTTTCACAGACGCTGTGCTATTTTCACTTTCTGAAATATTTTCACCTTTCGGCTGTCAGTAACTTTCAGGCTATGAAATGAACAATAAATAAAAAATTGTCCCAACTTGCTTAGATCGTCTACTGATTGGTTGGACACTCAGTGAATTTAATACTATAGAAGACATACGCAAAGTTATGAATTAAGATACCGCTTCCCCGCCAGTACTAGTTCGTGTGAAATCTTCTCAACTCAAACGCTCAAAGCATACTGGATTCAGTCCTCAATAGCTAACGCCGGCTACAAAGCCTTGTAGTGGATCATGTATCGTGTGATGCTGGCTTCAGCCTCTTCCTCAGTTAAAATCAAACCAACTTATCAAATGTAGAGTTAGTTAAATACTTAGGTGTGACCCTTACTCAGGACGTGTCTTGGGCGAAACACGTCCGGGAAATCTGTGGACAGGCTAGGTGCAAATTGGGATTTATTAAAAGAATATTAGGAAAATGCGACGACAAGGTTGAAGAGCGATGTTATTTTTCACTCGTGAGACCTCACTTGGAGTACGCCGCTAGCATATGGGACCCTTACGAAGTAGGACTAATCACTGAAATAGATCGAATACAACGGAGAGCAGCAAGATTTGTGAACAGTTGTTACGATAAACTTAGCATTGTTACCGAATTGTTGAAGGAATGAGGGTGGGAATCTCTAACTGATCGAAGGGAGAAATACAGGTTAAATATTTTGTGCAAGTTCGGAGCAGACAGTTTTTTGCTGGACGTTCTACATATATTGCTAGAGCCAACGTACTACGGTAGAAGCGATCACAGGAATAACATAAAGGAAATTGACTGCAAAACCGATAGATTTAAAATGCCATTTTTCCCACGCACAATAAGGGATCAAAATAGTTGCGCAAGATCAACCATATGAAACTCCCACCCTGATCAGGTACAGTAGAATTTTCACTTGTGCCTAATAACACAACAATATTACTAACACTTCACACCGCTCGATATGTCTGGCATTATTTTATTTTGTTCTCTGCATGAAGTAGCATCTCGTAGCACTCATGAATTAACAGTATTGGTAATGTTAACCGCTAGATGTGTGTATAGCATTGTTCTGCATGTTTGCATGTTCATTTACGTATCACTCTCCCAGCTTCTGGTTGGACTGCACACTCTTCTCCTGACAGCTTTTTGGCCAGCGCCTAGTGGCCGGGGGAGCGTGCGAGGTTCTGATTTATGCTGGGACGAGTCCTGCATGCCTGGTGTGGAATTACCCCGTGCCACACACCCTAGCGGTGGCTTGCACGGTACCTCGTAGATGTAGATGTAAAATAAATTTAATAAAACATTAATAGGAAAGATAACCTTCAAGTGATTTTCCTTTTCCCAGAAGTCAAGCACTTATATGACGATAAGTTACGGAGTTAATGATGAAAATACAGAATTACACGTTATACCGTGAAAAAATTGCAGATAATTAACTACAGTTCAATACAATAAGGTATTTCCGGAGAATGACGAGCCAATAAAATAATTATTGAGGGAAGATGGATCCAGAATTAGTAAAAGGAGCTTCACTCCCCATTTCATATAATTGACCTTCAAGTCAATCAATGACTTCGGTAGGCTGTCATGCATGCCACTAAATTATGAGTTTTTTTGTACGATTTAGTCCCAGGAAACCGTTATTAATTGAATTTTTCAAATATTAAGCAGATAACGGAACCTGACACTATCAAAGAGCCGTAAATGCTAATTATACTCTGCCAATCACAATCGTTTACCATTATATTTTTTTATATGCAATATTCTTATTTATATGCAACGTAACAAAATAATACCTTGCCATTCATTCATAGTCCCCGACTTCAAAATATAACCTTGAGACTTGGGGACTGAGTTAAATACCTACTGCTGTAGTAATGTCCACAGAGTGCAATCCTGCAACAATTTATTGCTCAAGGTAGTTTGGGCGTGATATAAAAATGGAACAAGGTTTCTAATAATTACGGCAAGGGAAAACTCGCTCAGATCACATTTACTGCTGTGCATTCTTAACTTAGGATTTTTCCCAGGTGCGATGGCTACACTTCCGTTTTATGATTGAAAAAATTCAACACGGACGATGCGGCACAGTATGTTGCTTTGACGATTTGTGGTGAACACATAATTAAAACGCATGTCAGTATTTGCCGAAGGGAAAAAGGAAATGTGGCTCATATTGATACTATTTCACACGGTAAGTCAAAAGCAGAGAAGAGCTAGAACTATCTTCCGCAGTTAATTAATTGAACGGAATCACTTAAGCTCCAAATATTATGAGAAACTAATCACTTAAAAAGGAGTAGTTAAAAATTTTCTTCGGCCCCATTATTTTATGTTTGCAGGAAAAGAGCCCAAGATAATCGCTCGAAATCATATTTCTTTTGCAAAGGAACACTCATCACCATAAAGCTATCAGCATAAATTCAAATAACATTCGATAAGGGCAGGGCGGAAGAATGCAGGGAAATCTACATAAGAACACCGCGGAAACTTACAAAAGAAATTCCTGCAGGATCGGTAAATTTACTCCGTTGTTTTGGGCTAAATTAATAACTGAAGAACATCAGAGCATGAATCGAAGTTTTTTAACAAATTTTAAGGCACAAGACGCACATTTGTTATGCTGTTTTTCGTCAAAGCGGTGAAAATAATGTCAGCAGTCTGAGAAATATGAACACCCACGTATATTTGAATTTTTCTCACACCAACTGCTATGAGTTGAAACGGGTGATTTATGAACCACAGTGAACGAACGAACTGGAGCACGCATTTTCCCACAACCTTTTACTGCTCCTCAATAAAGTGAATAGGGCGCCCATATCGTGGTTAACTAACTCTACCGAACGAGCAAATGAGCAGTCATAACTTTCTTTCATTCAATTGGTCGAGCATACGTCGACATGAAAGTTGGTGATGAAGAACGGGAGATTATCTCGCTTAATGGCAAGACACTAACTTGACGATACTTACACCGCGCGGACTTCAGGTTTATGCACCGCATAAACGTGAAAACACGATAACCCCATTGGCCCCGAAGACATGGAGATCGGGTTCGTAAGAGAGATCGCTTACATACCCACTCCGTCTGTTGCTGAAACTTTTCGAATTACTCCTTTGCTTCTGTCTAAAGCTGGACCACGCTAAGTGCTAATCATTCAAAATTCCTTTAATGATATTTTGAGCAGGTGATCATCAAATTAAAATACGAAAACCTTAAGCTCCTCATCGAAAATGCTATTCCAAGAACTCCATTTCTACCACATGGATCGTTGATGATTCCAGGAATACATCTGGCAAATATCAATCGAGCAATGAGGGAATTAATGCTTTTATGACAAAGGAAAAGGAAATAATCACTGATTTAAAGTACGTATATTCCCATGAATTATTGAAGATATTTTTCGTAAATGTAGGAAAATGTAGGTGGTTCGACCCTAAAATGGCTTAAACGTCATATTCATATTTTAGCAGGTTTTGGAAAAACTATACCTCTTTTTTCTAGGAAATACAATATGACACCTTTTCAAGCTATATTTTTCGCATATTCAACTTGAAATATCACGGTGTTAAATGCGAGAATGGGTGGAAAGAGGTAAAATAGATTTTTTTTATCTCACACAAATGTTACTAAGCGATAATATCTTCCTAAGAAGCGGATTCGCTCGGTGAAATGAATGGCTATGAAATGCAACAACATTACTTACATTAATACCATAATTTACATTTTTTAATAGCTAAGGCATCCATTCAGGCAATAAAAGAATTTTTGAACAATAAAAGAAAGGGTATGATTCTGTATTTGTTTTACCTCATACCATTTAGTAATTCGTATGTACCTATACACATGAATTCTTGCTGTTTACAGACTGATGGCAGAAAAAATCACATCTTATATTTCTCATACTGGGTAATTAAATAAACAGTATCAATGTAAGTTTTTCACATTATTTCTTTGCTTATATACTTTGAAAAATATCATCACATTTAATTTTCTTAGAATTCAGGATTATGAACAGTAACTAAATTTTTCTTTTCAAGTGTTTCTGTCAAGAACTGGACCGCGGAACACTGTCTAAGTGCAAATCATTCAAAATTTATTCAATGATATTTATACACAGGCGATCATAAAATTAAAATACGACGACCTGAAACTCATTCTATTCAAGAACACGACTCCAGATAATTTTAAATTCGTAACTTACTGACGCTAAAACATACTCAATTTTTAAGTTTTACCGTGACAAAAATCAACCGGATGCCATTCCGTGAGAGTATTTTTCAAGCAAATAAAAATGTACGCTAATAATATCGCAGGAAGAATAGAAAAAGGAAAAGAAAGTCAATCGCCTCGAGCAATGAAAAAGGTTGGCAAAAAATGTGCTAAAGATGTCTTCGCGAAAATAAATTAATGGTGGGGAATAAGTGACCCCAATCGGTCAGTCACGGATCCTCACGAAAGAGTACACTCGCAAGATGGGGGGAAATTGCTAAGGAGTTATTGACCCTCGTCCGATTTCTCTCATCCTCACGGATTAACAGACGTATAAAAAATCAGCCCCCCCCACAGGTTAACTCCTTGAAAGGAGGCATGAGAAATAAGTGGCTCAAACTTCCATTGCAACCTCACATTAATTTTTCCCTTTTGGAGGAAGACAAGAGATAACGTGATGGGGGCGTGGGACTAGTAAAAGGAAGTAAGAATCGAAAGTCCAAGAAATGAAGGAAAATATAAATGGAAACACAAAAGAAGCACCTACCCAAAGTTCAAAGGGGAAGTTAAAGGTAAATTTTACGTAGGGGAGAAAGAAGAAGAGGTACGATTGGGGAGAGGCATGTTCAACGAAGAAAACTAAAGAAAACCACCCTTCGTGGGTTTATTTTTTGACATCGCTTTTTTAAGTAAAATGTCTTATGACTTAGGAACACGGACATCCGAGATAACAATGAAATTATTTTAAAATCGCGTATGCTTTGATCATCATTACATAAAAAACACGACAGTCACCTCTTTAAAAAAAAAATGCGAGTTTTGGGAAAAACATTGAAAAAAATTAGCTGAAAAAAGTTTTGGGGCAGTTTGTGGCAGCTTTTTATATTTTTCTACCAGTAAATTGTATAAAATATGGTCTAAAATAAATTTTATGCACTAAATACAAAACTATAACATTTTTATAATAGAAAGCAATTTTTAGTCAGTGTTTATTATAATTATGTGGTTAAAAGTTAACTGTAAATAATATTTAATAGGAAGCATAACCTTCTCCTCTACCATAGGTTATTCAATTATTCTTGTTCACCTTATAATTTTATTTTAAGAAACCGAATCGGTTATATGAAATAATTTGTACAGTTATCCAAAGTTGTCAACGACAGTATAGAGACAGCGGCAACTTCGATAGAAGTTCACTTTTGACGAGGAATTTGCACAGGTTAAAGTCTTCTCGCCTCTCCTACGTTACATTTAAACAGTAACACTACCGGTTTACCCAAAACTGATATTTCAAATGCCATGAACAGAAACCTTTTGTAGTTTTTTTCCCAGCCTCACAACAATTAGCCCCATTGTGGCGGATGGGTGCGGAGGTACCAACTTCTGGCGACGATAAAACGAAATTGTAATTGCACAAAAAAATTTACGACTCGAAATGTATAACAGATAACCGAATTGAGCATATGTAATTCAATGGGGGTCTTTGAGTGAAGAGAGAAATAACTGCAATTAATGAAAAAAGGGCAATTTCCACAAGCATGACATTTATTGCACGACCGGTTTCGCTTTTTTCAGTTTTAGACAGCATCTCCAGTGCAACAAATGTCATACTTGTGGAAATTGCTCTTTTTTCATTAATTGCAGTTATGTTCTGCTTCCACTCCAACACGTTTGAAACCTCAGATTATGTTAAGAGAGAAATGACTGGCTATATTGGAATTGATAACGTAAGATAGAAGAAGGCTGCGAAAATTGTTCGTAAAAAATCACTAGTCACCGACAGCGTGAAACTAGTTAAGGTCGACGTGAAATCGTTTCTTCGCGATATCTGGCGAGGGAAAACTAACAGGAAACCCCGTTAATACGAAAGAGAAAAAAGAAGGAAAGACGTAGGAGACATTAAAATTGGAAGGAAAAAAATTAATGGTGAACGTGGTGATAATCTCCTTCTCACAAGTCTTCCATTTCTTCATCACCTGGCTCAGAGATATCATGGATTTAAAGAAAAAATAAGGTGTCTCCGATTGCCAGAGAACGGAAATAAAAAAGATTCACAAGTGAGAATTTACTCCCCATTTTTTTACGTTAAGACCGCAACTGGGAGGACGCAACTATGAAATGACTTCTGGCGAAATCTGCCCCTTTCTGATTCTCACAAAAAAATCAAACGTCCATTGGTGCGAACTGCCCGATGGGCAATTTACGAGCGGTTTAAGAAAAAACGGCGCCAAGCGGCTTTCTGACTCCGAAAAAAAAAACGAAACCGTTGGATGGTGAACATTTAATACAGAATAATATTTTTTTTTAAGAGAGTTCACTTAAATACCCCATTTAATTATTTCACACTCCAAACGTAAAATTTATCTCATAACACCGCTCTTTTGGGACAATAAAACACCAAATATAATCAACTAAACGCATCTACGATTTAGAAAACTTTCAGTATTGAACCTCTAAGTCGTTATAAATGTCATTATCTGAAAAATTTGGGTCATAATCGAATTAGAAAAAAATAACTTATAATTACAAACTTTGATGTCACATCGAGAAAAATTATGACACTAGAGGTAAATTCTTTCATTGTTATTCATTGCTATTTAAATTTTAACAGCCCTTTAATGAGTTCTCAGCGCGGAATTAACATATAATATTTTGGCCAGCTGAATACGTATTACTATGGTGATTAACCGCTGCAGGCATAGGTCTTCGAGAAGTAGGATGACTGCTAGCTCTGTTACTAAATTACGATTTCGGCCTTAATATTTAAAATATATATCCTACGTGAGATCATGTTTCACGCAATCATTTTTAAATTAAGAAGGATGAATTGTATGAAAAAACATGGTAATTAATGATAATGCTAACAACTTGATAAAGGTTTATTTAAAATTTACTTTCCCCAGCAAAACAGTAAAATTTAATCGGAACAATGGCATATTGAAATAATTGATTATAAAAACTGAAACTATAAAACCTAAAAACGATTAAACTTCTAAGTGTCTTGTCGTCTTATTTCTGGCTGATGTAAAATATGGGAATAAAATGAGGAAACTAGCCGAGACCAATTTTTATAGATGACTCCAGTAGAATTTAAACTTGCAGTTTCCTTTCTCTAACTTCAGCAACGGGAAAAGTTTCCTCGGGTTATATTAGACTCAATTCTCCGTTCTCCAAGGAATCGCTCAACCAAAATTACGGAGAAACTACTTCTAAATACGGAGGAACGCCATCAATTGTCCAGTTTTCCGCAGAGAGGCACAAAACACCCACATTCGACCAATGCTTTTCGCTTTCCTTCTCCAAGTCGCGTTAGATGTAACGATTCCGTCATGAATGAGACCGTGACACTGAAGGCTTTTTTGTTATTATGAGCGCGTCCAATACTCCCCTCCATGTACACCCCTAAAGCACAAACTTCCCCTTTTGCTACGTGACGTACTAGCCGAAAGGACCCTGACATTTCTCCACCCTCTCCCCAGTCGGCGCTGTTATCACATTTTCTCCCCAATCCCTCGCTCTCTGACGTTCATTAGAGTCAGCTCACAACCGTCTCACAAGCTCGTTATGCGCAATGCAACTACCCCTTCGAGGGGTTTGCAAACACATACATATTTATGTATTTTTATTTATGTACACACAAACAAAGAGCTGGCCGAAGCAGTGTTTCGAATTCACTTCAAAAAAATAAAATTGCATACGCCAATTGAAAAGGGAGAACCAGTAGACGCCATGTTTGTCAACAATCGCTGTATGTATTGATACAAGACCGTGCCGACAGCTCGGGGGGGAAAACAGAAAAGGGAGATTTGAGCTGCAGGCGGAATATATAAATATTATATCTGAAAAGAGGATGGACTGCATGATCGAATTAACTTCAAGGCTGTGGAAGCAAGAGATAAGGGTTAAAATGAGCTGAGTGGCTATACTAGGAAATACGGGGTAGAAAATTCAATGTTACCAGTGATCAAGAAAGTCTGAAGACGTAAGGCTTTTGGATTGCATGTTTGTAATGGAATGGATAAGGCAATCAGTAGAGAAGTGGAGATAAGTATGTATTATTTACCATGAGGAAAGGAAGGGCTTTTGGCAGTATCTGAAAACAGTTCATGCCCACCTGATGATGTTGTACCACAATTAAAAGTAGAGTGATATAATTACACAGAGAGAAAATATTTCGCTCTAACCGGGGATCGAACCAAGATCCCCCAATATCGCGCCGATTTCGCACTTACGTGCACTTGCGGAGGATTCTGTAAACATAATACCGTCGCTAGTCTCGATATCCTCAAAATTGGTAACGAAACTAAGATAATGAATGAAAACATTTACGTGGAGACACTTAAGTAATTTATTGTTTATTAACATGGAAGAGTTCCATTGGGACACGCCATAAACAACTTAGTTTATATAAGAAGAGAACGGAACTTATTAACGAGGGCATTATATAGCTGGAGACATGAGTCAAATAATTTTAATAAAATTTCAGTCGTGAGAAAATGTAACAGTCATCTGGACCAAACAAAGGATGACGCCAACAGGAGTTTTTACTCTTCTCTTCTACCATACCCCTAATAACTCTACCTCAACTAGTGACCTACCTATCTAGCAAGGCAAATGACCTCGGTCAAGGTCCAGGTCGCTCCCCGTAATTTGAACCATTCCTTATTATCATATCAGTCTTTGAGTCCCGAAATTACGGTTAACCGAAGCCCACTTTTCTTCCCTGCTCCATCCTTAATCCCTTACTTCCATGCAGTTCTCATTGACCAGACCCCTCATCGTTTGTCCCAGGGAAGCCATGCGCTTTTTAAAAAATTGCTGCCAGCGTACAGAGAGTGTAACATGCTGAATGGAAGGATTAGGTTGGAAGAAGCAAAATACTCGGGAGGCTAAGACGCTAGACTGAGATTACTGCAAAACTTCAGATCAGGCGATTTTTAGTACGACAGAGAGATTATTATTTTAACTGCGTAATTTATCTCCAAAACTGACAGAAGCGACAAAGAAAGAAAGATAGAATGAGGAACTGATGGGTACAAAAATTCTTTCTTTCCACACATCTTTGGTGACAAAACAATAACAAAAAATGAGAAAGACACTAAGATACTCCGTGAACATAAAATTTACTCTCGGCATTATCCGTGTTTCTATTCCTTTTCCCCCATTCCTTCACTTTATCGTGGCTGGTGTCCTAACATCTCATGCCATACGCCCCAGCAGTAGCTAGCAGGGTAGTATGTAGGTTTAAAGCAAAATAAAAATAGCACGGCATACCCTGACAGTTCGTAATCGTTCGAGAGTAATCGTATTTTTCTTTGAGTGACATCGCGGCAAAGGAACAATTTTTTCGATACAATATAGCAGGCGCGAATCCCGGAAGTAAAGGCAAACGGAGGGTGAATTCAATGTGTCTTCTTTCATATCTCAAATTGCCCATCAATCATTATGCTAAAGCTGAAAGCAGTCTGCTTACCTTACTCATTCCTCCAAATGGGTTAAATAATTGATTGCACTTCCGTGTTCCACTCAAAAATTCGGGGAACACGGATACTGGAATCTCTTGCCAACGGAAAATGCTCAAGTAGCAGAAAGTAACACAGAAAAAATGTTGGAGGGGAAAAAATTATTTTTTAATCAGAGATTCTCTAGGGAGAATGTGACCTTGCGAGTCCTTCAAAACTGGTCTCTCCATCCCATAGGGCAAGGAAGGGCACGGCCTTGCAGTTGCCACACACAACAACGAGGTAAACAAAGGAGTCAATTGCAAACAAAGGGGTGCATACTGAACGCTAAAGGATATACGATAACGTTTTGGATGACGAAACATCCCGACATGACGTCAACTCATCACGCTTGAGGGGTAAAAATTGCAGACAGACCTCACCAGATGATTGACAGAATTATTTTTTTCAAACAGAGCGTTTAATTATTGCACGAAACACTGTCCTGTCACACTGCTGGAATCTTTGAAGATAAGGATGAACTCTCATTCCATTCACAGATGAAACAAGACGGGAACGCGATCCACTTTTTCTCATGGAAGAACCTACTCCGCGAATCTTCATATAAATAATACCGGTTATGATTTTAATTATTTATTGTTCTCAATTCCAGTTAGCATTTGCAATTATCACAGTACAAACGTACATTTGTACGTTGATTTCCACTTTTCGGCAAGATACAATACTTATTATGAACTGCCAAAATAATTCATTTTTACGTTCAAAATTACGCATTTATTACGTAACTAACAGAAATACCCGTTGATTCTCAACGCGAGAAATATAAGTAAAGGCCGTTTTACACGGTACATTTGTTTGTACAAACTCTTCCGGGAACTCTTGCATGAGGCGAAATGTATCGTGTAAAGCGGCAAATTGTATGAACGCTTGTGCGAATGTCTCAATGCCTGCACGGGAAATAGAACCTGTTCTAATTTCGTTGAGACAAACGTACAATCTCACGTACATTCGTTTGTACGGTTTGTACAAAATCTTTCATCGTGTAAAGCGGACTTAAGAAATGCTATAGTAGTTCTATTCATATGGAAGAGAATTTGACTTCTCATTTCTCATATTAGTTATTTTTTTTACTAATAAGGAGACTTTGCCAAAATGATGTCAAGAACCAAGATGAGACCTTTTTTATGTGATAGTAGACTATTAGATAGGAATACGGTTGACGGGTTCTGGCTCCATTCACCCGGGTTCGATAGAAAAATGCATTAGAAAAACTACAGAAGTCTCCCACGCGCGATATAATCAGTAACTCTATCCACCGGTTAACATAACCCCTTGGACCAGGGGTGAAGCGTAGGCAGACTTCTGTAGTTTTTCTAATGAATTTTTCTCTCGAACCCGGGCGAATGGAACCAGAACCCGTCAACCGAATTCCTATCCAATAGTCTACTATCACATTAAAAAGGTCTCATCTTGGTTCTTGACATCATTTTGGCGAAGTCTCCTTGTAAGTGGAAATTGACCGTTTTTCCCTTATTGATGCATTTTATTAAATGTTTCACTGAAATTGTTTATTTTTAAAACAATAAAACTAAAAAAGTATTCAAGTTTCGCGAGGGCGACGTGGGAAAGATCGCCATAAACTTTAAACATATTTTCCCCTAAGTGAGTTTGAGCGAGATTTTTTTTCAGTACCATAGAGACCATACGCATTTCTTCATACACACTCTCCTATTCTTAAAGATTCCTGGTATTCCTCCTCTTAAGTGTCCCTTCCACCACATTCTCTAATCATTAAATCCGTCTCCATTTTTCATAGGCTCTCAGATTCTTCCGTGACCTGTCCTAGAGCAGGACATTTATGCGTGACGGCCTATTCTTCATATTCTTTATCCTATATTCGACAGAAACCTTCCACCTTTATCCTAGCGCAAACAACGTGGGTTTATTGACCTCAGGAAAAATCCATTTACCCGTCGTACCTCAAAGAAGCCGTCTAGTAGTCAATATCCAACGCTCGCTCACTTCATGCACGCGAACCATTTCTTATATTTATTCCAAACAAATAAGGCAATAACATGTGCCGAAAAAAAAAAGATTTTTCCGATCTATCAAATATGCCAGTCAATTTTGCACTCAATCCTTTAAAAAATCTAACTCTGGATGTCCTAACATTTCAACTTTGGAGATGCAAAGAAATATTACAGAAATATTGAGTGACTGGAACATGTACAAATTTTGCAGTGAGGATAACATTTTAACACATGAAAACAGAATAAGAATTTTTATCAAAGACAAGTAGTGACTAACTTAGTTTCAAAGAAATATTTTATGATAAAAACGAAGGGAACTCTGGGTTGAAAATAACGCATAAGTTAAGGCACGATTGATTCGAATTGCAAAACATTTGAACGAATATGTGAGATAGCTTCAGAAAGTAGGATCGAAAAGTGACAGGCATCATTTACTCTATGTATGATATTGATATAATAAAATAATATACTTTCTTCATATTAAATCTAAAAATTGGTATCTTTCCACTCTACCTCCACCAAAAACTTAAGCTAGAAATGGTATAGTTTTACGGGGAAGGATTGGCGTGGCAAAACTCTTTACAGTTGGACAAAATTACACCGTTTTTTTAATACTTTCATAAGGCGGTATTTCTTGAAGAGATTAAATGGTGATTCTATAAAGACACCAAAGCACCATTTTTCTTTAGTTGTTTGCAATGTTCTGCAATCTTAGCGGTGGTGCATAATAAATCAATAATAAGGTTAGAATAGAAACTGCAGTATGCTCTTCGAGCAGTCAACCCTTCCGGCAGAATAGCTTGTCCAAGTTAGTGCCCCATTTAGGAAGGTTCCGTATTTTCCAAGGCTCGATCATTTGGAATTTGCAACCTTGAAAATATCAAAAAATGCCATTTGAAAATCGCAATTAGTCGACGCTGTAACATCACGTACACGATATTGTCGTAGTCGAGTCGTTTCTGAATAAGGCCCTTGACTGTCGCATTGTATTACGTGTGCAAAATAACGTGATGAATTGCAAACTTATGAGAACCCTAAGAGAAGACACCTTCAAAAACCTTGGAAAAATAGGGGAACACAAAGATGAGATTGGATAAGGTTTGAATCTAGAGAAATATACGGCAGTTTGCTTAATCCTTACTGGCAAAACCTAACCTGATTTGCCTTAGGGAGAGAACTTCGAAATTATATTGGTGGAGAACCCTCAGAAACAAGATGCAATTCATGGTAAGAGAGCCCTCAGGCATTTAAAGGGTACAAGTAAGATGGCTATTCGTTACCTACCATCCTTCTGGACAGTGAGGTGATACGTTATAGTTGATTGCCTAATGTGATTATGATCATGCGGGTTTTGCGTATAACCCGTGTAAGAGAATCACAATAGGTAAGAAAAAGGCACAGAAGAAGGTTTTGTGAATTTATAACGGAAATATTGAGGGAAAGCACAGCAGGTTTTGTTATCTTTTTTGAAAATGGATCAGTGTCTGGGTGCAAGAGAAAACAGAGGGTACACTGAGAAAATACGTATTGTATAATAACTCAAGAAATTCCAAAATCTAACTGCAACATTAAGGGATCCTTACCGCGTTCACAGGCCCAGCATAGTCGACATGGCAGAGCGCAGGGAACCAATGCTTATCAGACCACGTTGCCCCAGACCATGACTTCGCGCGCAGGGTACAGACGGGGAATGAAGATTATCCAATGCTCCGCAAGTTTCTAAGCTCAGATTCATGAGGGCAAAGCAGGAGAGGGAGGGGGGAAGGGGATTGATGAACGATGAAATGAGGAGAAGCGCGAGGGGGGTTGGAAGGACCTTTGAGGCACACGTACATAAAGCTATGCCTTCTTTATTGGACAAAAAAAATCGCCCAGTTTCTCAACAGATGGCGTAATGGTTGCTTTGCAGAAGTGATAACGTGCACCAATTTCATTTTAGGAGGGAAGTAAATATTAAACAGTTTTCTGCATATATTTTTCATAACATAAAATAATAACATACTCGAGCCATCCTATTTGAAAATGAGGAACTAAACATACATTAGAATGAAAACTTAATTTAAAAAATTTCTCGAAACATTACGGTAACTTATATACATATAAATGTGCATCGGCGGATTTCAAATAAAACTTTCAAACTATTAGGAAAACCTATGAAAATTAATGGAATGATGCATGACTTGCTGACAATTTATATACCTATTGCTCTATACGTTGTTACAGCAGATATCTATCGTTATCTATGTAAATTACCTTCTGGTCTGAAAAAGTATAGAATACTTCAGAAAAAGTAAGACTATACCTGAACACGAACGATAAAATAATTACAGAAGTAGCGATACATGGTGACAGTTGCGCAGAAGACCCATTTGAACAGAAGAGTCCATTCCATTAAACAAGCTCCGCGCGGGGGAGTTAGGCAGTCTCCGCCTTTAACCACTAGGGTTACCAATATCGCAAACCTTAACGACCAACCTCAAAAAACTCAATCTGTATTTCAAATCAATTGCCTTTCTTTGGTTCTTATTTACAATTGTTTACATGAGCTTCTCCGATGAGTTCCAAACAATCTAAGCGTATTTTGATGAGCATTTGTTTAGATCGTTCACGATTTCGTGCGACCCGCTGCTGACAATTCCTCGCCCTCTAAGGTTAAATGCAATTATGTTGGTAGCATCGGCAACCATGAGGTATAATCTCCCTTCCGCTCCTTAACCGACCACTTCCTCGTGCGACTTCCCCTTCGTGACGTCACTCTTCTCACAAGCGACTGCCACCAAGTTTCGCTACCACTGCATACGAAGATGTGAAAAAATTAGCAATGAATGGGAAAGGAAGGACGATTGTAATTTTAAAAAATAGCACTTTAGATTTAAAAAAAAATATCCTTAGCATCAAAGCACTCAAAAACATCTTGGTCTCGTAACGGTTGACGACGCTAATTCCTTCCTAAACTCAGAACATACGAATGAACATAATAATTCTTGAAGAGAACATTCCCCTTCACTTCCTCCAGATTCATATCCGGGTTTCGGTCCATTTTTTCCCCCGAAAACTCCTCTTCTTTTTCACCGGCGTCGAGCCGACTTAGCGTGAATCTCCTCATTCAAAGCCCTCGGGCGATACCAAAACACACGCATGCCCTGACTGAGTTTGTGGAGGAGACGTCCCCTATTTCTTGGAAAAGAAGAGAGAGAAAATTCGCAGACAGTCAAAGAGGAGGTAGTCTGAGGGGGCAAAGAAAGAAGACAGGAAGACGAGCGAAAGAGGCGCCAGGCGGAAGGATGAGGAACCAAAAAGCACGCGAGCCGAAATGAAAACGCGATCGAAGCCCTGGAGGGATATTCGTTAACTTTACGTTCGACTGACATCGGGTGGAATAATCTCCATAGTTGCCACGTTTACACGCTAAACAGAGACAGTTTAATTGCTGAATGCGTTAAGGTGCGAAATTTGGCGAAAAAAGCATTGCATTTCTTTAGACTCGAAAGGAACGGTTGGAAATGCCATCGAATCGAGGCCAGGATAGACTTTGTAACAACAAGAGCTTTTTTACCCAATTCCATAGGCTCACACACACTTTTACGTGAAATGTTTACTAAATAAATCATTAATACGTAGATATTCACGAGAAAGACTTTCGGTAGAGGAGGAGAAAACGAGATTGGAAATCTGTATTAAGATTACATTAATAAAACTGAACACACAACTGACACTGACAGGATAGCTAGAAAAAAGGCTGATGCATTTGAATAACCGAGGTTAGTCTAACCTTTCCGTAAGTACTGGTTTTAAAAAATCGTTCAAGAAAATAGTTCTATTATCATTAAATACCTAAGTACATACTTAAAATAACAAAAAAGTGTTAAAGCTATGCTACGAATATTTTTACCGAAAGTTACAAGTTCTTAGATATACACGTGGAAGAGTTTCGGAAGCGGAGGATGACCGAGATTGGAAATCCAAAGATCACGATTTTAAAAAATGAACACTCACTTGACACTGACATGACGAGTCGAGAAAAGGCGAATTTACAAGAAGAGCCCAAATATCCTCCCCTTTCATCCAAAGCCCTTTAGGTTAGTGGACACGTAATTAAATGGTAAAAAAAACAACTCCATCTGTTGGACTAATTATACGGGACAAAGCAAAACTCACTCAAAGGAAAGAAACATCAAGGAATGAAACTTATTGACTTTTTTTGCTTCTGTAGCTCCCTCTGGGAATCAAGACCACTCGGGAGAAGTGAAAAAAAATTGATTCCTGAGCAAAGGAAATGAGAGCAACTACGAAATTCAGACATGCATTTTATGGTTAAATTCAACAGGCAGGAATTAATGGACGCTGATGTTAACATTGAGGCTCGGTTTTATAATTTCTAGTTAGCGTTAACCGTAAGATGACGAAGCCTTTTCGTTGACATATGATTTTAACAGAGAGTTCGGGTTTTGTGTATTACATCAGACTGTCCATTAGTTGACGTGATCGTAATTGACGGGAGAACGTACTAACTTTGGTTTACGTACCGATTAAGTATTTTACGAAAACATTATAAACCAAGGCCTGAGGAGATCTAGGGCTGATGAGGCTGGAAAGGTTATTGTTTATAAACATATATTTATAACCTTTCTCGCCTCACCAGCCCTTGAGTGGAGTTAATACTGGCCCCAGCCTTTCTCAACCTTCCCCGAAATTTTGTATTTTCTACTCCCCCCCGTAACTACAACAACAATAATCCACTAATCGGGAAATAAACAAACATATTCTGTAACTGACGACGCCGCAAATCGGTGAAACCAGTCGTGCTAATAAAAGATTGTAGACAAATACTAAATATTTTGCTTAATTATGAATACGGACGTACAGAACTTCTACGTGGTGAAGCCTGTAAAAGCAAAATTATTTGTCAAGTTGCAGAACTTCTACGCAATTAAGTCTGCAACGGTAAAGTTTCATGATGATTTATACTCACAACCAGTGGCAATCTAGGGAAGAACTGCACATCTATGACACTCACCTGGAATAGAAACGAATGAAAACAATTAATTATTGAGAACATGCATACGAGGACTCAACAGAGATATACTCTTAAGATGCTGATAGAGACTACCAACCGAATAAAACACTACCGCATGTATGGATTTGAAAACCCGTCTTCACATATACCCTAGCTCCAATTACCAATATAAATAAGATAATCGTGTAGAGTAACTCAAATTGCCGTCAAGAGTTGAGTTTCAAGTAATGTTTTCAAGGGCTTTATGCTTGACTAGGAGGGGGCACCCGTTGAATTTAAACGGTAAGAAAAAAAATAAAATTGATGCATAGGATTGAAAGAATCCTTGCAATGTGACGTTTTAAATTCAATCACGTTCACCGTTAAGTCTATTTAAATAATTTTATTACAATTACCTTTTTTCACAATATTTAATCTCGCTATTTATACAAATTTAAAAGATTAATCGTCAGTAAATATTTACGTTGCATCTAAATAATTTCGGTTGCTACAACAATAGCTCCGACGCTTATAAACTATTAGGCAACGTTATAATAAAGACTGAGTCAATATCATTCTCAATATTTTCTTCGCCTCTTTGTTATTTATTCATTATTTATAATTGATTTAGATAGGTGCAACAATTTATTTATTCCATAGTAAATGTAAATACACGGAATCTCGACTTCAACAATCAGCATGGTCGTTATGGGGACGATTTATAAAAAAACGCTAAAAAACTTTGCTAAAAAATACGACACAATTTTTTAAAGTTCTCGCAATTTCGAATGGAAAACCACATTTGATAAAAAAATAAGAATTTATATTTATTTAGTGGTATCTCACCCAATTTCGTATGACCATTATTTATAGAAAACTTTTGCAAAAGAAAAAAGGTCTGCAACGAAACAAAAAATCAGCTTTACGAGTATTTCTTATGGAAGTTACTGACAAATACATAAATATATATACACGACGGTGATTATATTGTGATAGATACTCTCCACCTGCAATATAGCTGAATGTCTTTCTCATATCAAGATAATATAATAATCCGAGTTCACATGGATCCGGAACGGGTGCGGAACGCGGAAATGCATCTAGCCAATCACACTTCGCCATTCCGCAATATTCTTGCTTGGTGTTTGGCTAGATATTTTTCTGCGTTGCACAGTCCACTCCCGTTCCGGATCCATGTGAACTCGACTTTAGAACCTATTCTGGTATTCAATTATTGCGGTGAACAATGAAATGGCTTTCGATTGTGATAAAAAAGACACGAGATTCAGGTTCCCGTCAAAAAGTAACCTCACGTGTTGTCTCATTCCTCTTCAAGGGCCATTTTACTGTTCTCTCAATTTTTTAACCCTTGTGTTCCAACACCTCGAGCCGTACATCAATGCGGTGGCACTCAGAATGCATAAACGTATTAATAAAAATGTTAATGTAGAAAACTAAAAATAATTTATGAGTTCCAAGAGATGTAGAAAAAGTTCGGGTCCCGAAAAGCAATTAGCCATACAAATCTAGGGGTCTAAAATTTGACAGGCTGTTATAAAAAACCTCTATGCATCACTATATTCGACCTAATATCTCCAATTTTATGCCGTTTCACACGGCGAATAATCATTCGAATGATCATGCGCACGACGTTCATACATCGTGTAAAACAGAAAATTCCAAACGTAAATAATAATGCGCATGATCATTCACGCAAAATTAGAACGTTCTAATTTTGATCACATGATACAAGCGCACGACGTCCATATTGGTGGTTTTGGTTAATTAAACCACCGAAATTCAATGGGAATAAGATTACTTTGTAATTAAATGTGGGAATGTCGGCTCATTTCGATGATTAGATTCATTCAATTTGGTTCATGTCACTTATTCTTTTTTTCAAATAAACCAAATGATATACGAGGAGGAAGTTTTCAAATGATATGCGAAGATGATATTTATGTTACCCTAGCCAACAAAAATTATCCCAGAAGGGACTAAAACCACGCAATCTATCCCACGAATTCTATTCTTCCTCTCTATCCAGGGTCTTGTCCATACATTACGTCTCCTAACTTCCTGCGACATTATTGTGACTGCCACCAAAATAATGGACACTGTGGCACCGGTCGCTAAAATTGCATCCTTCCGGTGCATCACTAGCAGCTTGACTTCCCTCGAATTAAGGTAAATTTACGACGCTACAAACTGTGATACCGCAAACATGCAGTATCAGACGATGCAAATAATCTATCCTTACCTTCGGTAACCAAGAGCTATGATCAAAAACAGCTGCGTCGGTCGGAAATTTTCGGTGAATCGATATGAATTATCAATAGGCATACCACTGTGCATCCAATCAGCGCATGAAAAACTCACGGAATTTCACTCATCGTGTAAAACAGACTCAATGCCAGGTCATCATTAAAATTCATTCGCGAATTAATGCTTGAATGATCACTCGCATGATCATTGGACGTCTAAAAGGGCCTTTAAAAAATTGGAAACAAGAAGAAAAAAACGCGAAAACGTTTTTACCGGTGGGCGTCGACACCTGCGGACGTAATCAACGTGCCTTGCCTTGGTTGTATTTCGCAGCGTGAGATAAGGAGAGGACAGGTACACGGTAAGAAATAGAATGAGTAGCCGTGAACTTGGGCAAAAAGGAGGGTCGGATCTCGTAAGAAACTCCTCATTACTGCGCGAGGTGGGCGAAGGAATTCATTCCATCGTGGCGGAAAGAAATGAGAAATAAGAAACGGCGAGCAGCAAGGGCAATCGAGTCTGGAATGACGCTCATTCGTTCACGAGAACGAATATGAGGGCCATTCAAAGTTCCGCGTCGCTATAAAACAAAATTCATTCCTCTGCAATGGGAAGGCTTCGGGAAAAAGACCTTGAAAAAGAATACACAATAGCTCAGCCAGTCAGTCTCCCATCCTCACAACGAAATGACACCCACGCCGACATTATCGTATGCACATTTTTTTCCATTCTAGCAACCCACGTAACGTATGAAAATATACCTCCATTCCCACGCAAGGCAATCCTTTTACAAAAGATAGGAGATCGACACTTACTCATCACCATGTACCACCAATTCGTACCCTTCAGACAAGAGAAGTGCAATAACGGGTGCGTAAAACGATGTCTTTACAGCTCTGAAGAGACAATTTAGGCCACTCAGCAGGAAACTAATTCATTAATCCGATGTGAGTAATGACTGAGAAGTGAATTACGTCACACTGTGTCAAACTATGAGCAAAATTTTACTGGCGCAGCAATGATGTAACAAATGACTCCCAAGTGCGCAATACGGTATATGCCCAAACATCACCGAAGAAAATTAAAATATTCGTGAGCAAGTATGCCTTTAAATAGAATTTCCGTTCAGTATGCGACAAATAGAATTCTACATCTACATCTACATATTACCCTGCGAGCCACCTCTAGGGTGTTTGGCAGGGGGTGACAAGTCACCAAAATGCAGCATGCAAGCGGACCGCCACATGCACACCGCACGGTCATGAATATTAAGGATAACTAAAAACCATCATACAGCATGCAAGAGAATCCCCACATGCACGCCACACATGTACGATGACACATAATATTCTACTTGCTACTTAAGAGGGCAATCTCCCTATGAAGCTAGAACATGCAAAACATGCTGTTAGAATCACCATAAAACTCCGCAAACATGCTTTGTTTTGTTAAAACAAAGTGTTATCTCATATATCTCAAAACAATTGTGTTATCTCATAAAATGAACGAGAAGGTAATAGCATGAGCACAGCTACATAACTTTCAAAATGGGATACCCACGTACCGCTACAAAAATGTATCACCGCTCAAAGAAAGTGACGATACAAAATATTCCCTCTCATGAGCATATAAGACTATCGTACCATCAGCCGAGTGAAATAATAAGGCAATCTCCAGCAACACAGTGTCAACACAGTAATAGACAAGATATATAACAATATTCCATTTTTTACTTTGTAAATAACACTAAAATAAGTGGATCGGAAACTGTGTGAATGAAAATATACAACAATGTACCTACGCATAGCTTTCGCAGAAAATTGTATTCGGTACCTTCTATCGGTTTCAACGCATAGGCATCATCATACGCTGATGGGGATGACGCCTATTCGTTGAAGCCGGTTGTGCCAAATAAAAACTTCATTGAAAATTATGCGCTGCTGAATACAATCAGTTATGATAAATTTTCACATAGTTGAAGCCGTTTTCATAAATTTCAGCAAACTGTGCATTCGCTTTGAACCTACCGCGTCTAAAGAATTTAGAGTACAAGAGCATCATTATCAAAATCTCTCAAATATCCCGATAGAAAAATTTGAATTGGTACCGAATTGAGTACGTCTTTAGCTATCAATACCTTCTGCTTCTCCTAAATTCGTCCTATTTTGTATCCTATTACTCTTCCACGCTTAACCTAAGTATTCTCCACAATATCACCCTTTTTTAACATGCCTTCTCCTCTCAACATGTCTTTTATCAAGCTGTTCAACCTTCTCTGAAAGCACTACGCCAGTATCCTTTCTTCCCCCACCATCTATTGCACTGCTATGTTTGACATACTAGACCATACTCAGCTTACTCCTCCTTTGTACTATCTGATCCTAGGTGAGAACTGTTTTTAGGGGAGGTGAGTGCTCCAAGGTGTTAGACCTTAGGTGGGGACGACCTTTTAAGTGATGGGAGTCACGTTAAAAAGCACTGAGGAAGGTAATAGGAAACTACCAAAGCTAATTCCCCCTTGACATTGGATAGTCCTGATACACAACCTAAATAACCTCAGAGTTCAACAAAACCGGAGGAATGTTTCTGAGGTTAAACCATTTGTAATTTAGCGGGATTCGCACGCTCTCAGAATTGAGAGGGTACACATTATCCACTGTTTCAATACCCTGCTAATCAGGTTACTGTCTCGGTTCTTTTACACAACTGTAGGTCTGATTTTAAGGTTGTTTGAGCAACATTTCTCCCTAGTCATGAACGAGATCACATCAGCATTTCATTTCAAATGCACACTGTTGTAAAGCAAGAAGTAAATATGGTAATATTAATTACGCAAAAACTTTGTTTAATATAGCTGAACCGATCATTAATTAGCAAAATATTCATATTTAAGTCTTCAAATTGACTAATATTTTCACGTCGCATGCTGAACATGCCTTTTCAGCTGAAGGTTTTTATTGCGATTATAGAAAAAATAAAAATGCGATATATTGATAAGAATGCTGAAAAAAGAGACAAACATACCTAAAAACAAATAGAAAAATCGGAAATGAAATTCCTACGATCAGTAAAAGGCTGTACAAAAGCAGAGAGATGGAGGAGTAAGACATAAAAAGAAGAGCTTGGCACTCAATAAATTGCCAAAAAAAATGAAGAACACAAAGCGAAATGGAAAGAACGTGTAATACGGATGCCAAGAGAGAGAATTTCAAAGAAAACCATAGAACATAAGCCATGAGGAAATAGAATAATCCGTAGACGAAGGACCAGATGATGAAAGTGAAGCAGGAACTGGCATTCGTATAGCACTGGTATTCGTGGATGGCAGAAGATGAGGGAGAAAAGTAATACGGTGAGTAATGAAATTAGTCTTAAAAGTAATACGGTGAGTAATGAAATTAGTCTTAAAAATAATGGAGAAATATACAAACTTCCCACCTACCACTACCATATGAACTACCCACCACTACTCCTGATGCGATCAGAACTTCCGCATTACCTAAATTATATCTCCGGACCGCGTAGCCGAGCTATATCCCGAGATAAAACGGCTTTTATTTTTTGCCAATACCTCAAAAATTAGTGTGATGGGTAGCTAATATCCTAGTACATTTCGAAAGATAGGATGTTTTTCTTTAACCCCTTCAGTCCTTTCGCTCTCTGTCTCCAAAACGATTTGCATGACTGCAAAAGGGACCTTTTTGGGTGGAAATAAGATAAGGATTGAACAAAAATATTGAAATAAAAAAAGAAACGCGCAGTGTAGAGAATACGATACAACCCAACGCATAAAAATTCTATGCGTAATGGACGCCCAAAAAAGTAGTAATGCAATGCGGCGTATATGTTACACATGGACTGAAGAAGATGCAATAAGGTCAAAATCACTGAATTTTGCGAAAATATATACATCTCGTTCAAACTGCCTGCAATGCGCAGCGGTATCGTACACGAAAAAAAAATATTTCCGCGGAACAAAGGATACGAAATTCTCCCGCTGTGAGATTCTTCGGTGGAAACAGACTTAAGGAGGTGGTGGAGTCGGTCTCCTCCATTCCCCAAGGGAGTAGACATACATTAATAAATGTGCTGCCCACCTCATCTAACTCGTCCTTAACTGCTCCCGAATCCAATAAAAAAAGACGACATCGCCACTCTTGAGGCCAGGAAACACCTGTCACTCGTCTCGCACACCTACTCCCATTTGAGCGCGGTCTCATCAATCAAATCTTATCGCCTTCGTCCACTCAGACGACACGACGAGTCATAGAAAAAAAGGGAAATGAACGAAAGTAGATAACGTGCGTGAGCGTCGTATTCATATATTAAAACACGCACAAAAACATGCACATGAGGTATTGCGCATTACACTGCTTTTACGCATTAACATGGCGACCCTGAAATGAGATCGATGAAAGTTTTTGCGCAGATGAATCTCTTCTACATAACCAAGGAGTTAATTCCAGGAGGAAATTACTCATCGAGGTAATATGTTAATAAATGAAATTTCCTTGCACATCTAAAAACAGTGTTTTATTCGTGAACACCCTAATATATACATAATATTAATTTGGCAAAGTATGAATGCGTATGCAAATAAAATGTGCGGGAATGTAGGAAAAAATGTAGGAATGTTAAATGGGCCCGGCAGGTGTGATGGGTCGAGTGCTGGCTTCCCATCCTGAGGGACTGAGTTCGCAATCCCGCAGAAGCGGAGATATTGGTAGTAATCGATCTTGGAGGGCACTCTAAGATCAAGAACTCCGTCCGTAAGATGGATGTTAGTTAAATCGTGGATTCCTAAGCAATTCCTTTTTACTATTATGACTATTATTCAAATTTGGTGAACATCTATATTAAATTAATATAAAAACTCGTAAGTTATTCCATCAAATGTATCATATCAAAAAATATGCTACTGCAGATATTTTAATAAAGTTTAATTATGCTCTGGTTGAATCGTTGGTAAGATATGGTTTAACAGTATGGGGCAACACTACTAACATGCATAAAGAACTTACATTAACTTTCAAAATTGAATATTAATATCAGTATGTAGATTTAAATATAAGTTAATAGATGATGTGGATATACCTGATATTTATTTAGTGAACCAGGACAAATGTGTATTACTGTAATGTTGATTGGCTCTTTGAATACATACTTATGACCGAAAATTAATACAATAAAAATACAAGGTTAAAAAAGACATGAAACATCCTATGAAATGACATATTGAATTGTTTGAAATTCCTAAGACATGCACAAATATAGTGATAGATGGCTAGAGGTAACTACGACTTTGCTAGAGGTAACTACGACTTAACTTCTCAACTTTGTAAATGTTGACATACCTAATATACAATATATTTCAGACTTAAAAAGAAAAAGTAAAAGCTTATTGTAAGAAAATCAATGAAAAAATGTACAGGGTTAGTCGAAATCGATTTTCGATTTAAGCTTAATTTTGAAATACAACGATTTTCTACTCCTTTAAGCGTAAGTAAAAGAAATCACAGCATCAACCACCGAACCCAGTTGAAACGATTAATTCTTCACGACTTCTATTTCCTCGTTTCCTTAAAAATTTCATTTTCTCTCCTTTCCGGCTATAATTCTTCACTCCCTAGGCTCCCAGCATGGGATTCTTGAACCCTCGGCTAGGGCGTGGAAAAAGAAGAAATGGGAAAGTATGGGGAAATGTTGAAAAATTAACGAAGTATAGTCTCACCTCGTGGCGCAACGCAACGTTTCACCGAGACCAGATTCGAAGACACGAATAATACCGTGAAAAACTCAAATGTTTTCCCGACTTCCGAAAACAGATATACAGAATGAGTAAAACATTCATAAGAGCGTAAAGTTTTCCAGAGCTCTCCATTTTCCACTTCTCTTGGTTAAATATGAATCTGTTCCAACGTTCAAAGGAAATGGTGATAACTTTTCTAGTTGTTCTTTTAGCAGGCTTCTCAAAGCTGTACCTACTTTCTTCACAAAACCTAAAGAATATAATAACGGATATTTC
Organism: Pyrrhosoma nymphula; assembly: GCA_963573305.1. Taxonomy (NCBI): domain Eukaryota; kingdom Metazoa; phylum Arthropoda; class Insecta; order Odonata; family Coenagrionidae; genus Pyrrhosoma; species Pyrrhosoma nymphula. The sequence continues at coordinate 120,150,210 of OY754331.1, read as the reverse complement.
TTGGTTTTCGAAGGTGCAAATAACCCTCACGCGTACCAATTAAGAATTAAGTTAAACTATAAAACAGTATGCGACGAAATAGGCTTAAATTGACAAGCTTATTATTTTCAGTATAACAACGTGGAAAATACATCTACTTCTCATTATTTGTTGTCCACCACGTACAGGTCTTGTTTTACGGTGTAATACCATATAATCTAATAATTCTAACACTTGACGATCTCAGCAAATATTATTTTGGTGTTCGCTGATGATACTTAATTTAGCTCCAAATTTATGAATTCTCTATTACTTTACCCTTGATGTATAAATTTTATACAATGAACACTTACAGAAGAATTAAAATAACTTTGTTAACTCCACTTGTATTTATTATCACGACTCGGGTTTCAACAATGTAAGTGGTGTCACTGTTAACACTGTACGTTATTTTAATTCTTCCGTAATGGATAAATTCCACCAAATTACGCCTACAACCGTTTCCTATGTAATGAACATTTATTGACAATGTAAATGTAAATGATCGTCTGATATTTTGGTAAACACAAATTTATTAATATGAATGCTAATAAAATGCTGGAGTGGAATAAATCTTTTTCTTCTTCTTATATATATGAGACATGAGACCTCAATATTTTACCAGGCACAAGAGTCTCACCTAATCCTCGAAGCAAAAAGGTATAAAACGAAAACTTTTCGTTTCCTCGAGGGAAAGCATTTGTTTCAGTCGATTCTGAATTTATCTTGAACATAAACAAACGAACAATTATGTACGCTTCGATTTGACACGATTATTATTGAAATAACTACCACTATTTTTGAGACAGGCTTCAAGCTCGAGGGAAACGAATTATTAAACGGATAATTATGGTAGTCGGTGGATTGAGAGGGTGTGCCGGAAATGTGTGGGCGGGCAGAACGGTCCTTTTTAAGGACAGAACACGAAGATGTAACTCTCCAACACCGAAAATATTTCACTCCCCTAGGCGCCCAAGGGTCCACAAGGTAATTGTTTCTCAAAAAACGAAATCCGACCTGTTTTTCCTATTTCGAGCAGCCAGGGAGGAAAGTAACAATTGCCGCTCGTAGAGGAACTTGAGACCATTAGTCACCAATATTGGAGGCAGAGGAGACCGGACCCTTCTCCGACCACAAGCACTGAGATAAATTGCCAAAATAGAGAATGGTAGGAAAAAAAAGTTAAAAGAAAGGCCTTACTTTCCTTCCGAAATCTCAGAAAACAAAAAAACTTGGGAACTACCCCAAACCTCGTCCTTCATGGTGTTGAATGGGGTTGATGAGGGTAGTGTACTGTACGTCATGATTATCCATTGCGCTTAATTCACATTTTACCATTAGAAACGTAAAATCAATAAAATTACAACAATAGAAAAGTTGTTTGATAGGTTATACGAGGAGGCGACCGACAACTGAGGTGATATGCATCATTAAGAGCAGGTGGGTAGGTTGGTGAGGGAGAGACTGCTCAGAATACGAAGAGTGTCGGGAAACCTATCGTCGGCATTAACCTGCTCCAATAAAGGTTGTCTTAGCAAGAGTTTTCCCTAGTCATAATAGAAACAGTATTCATTTTTTTTTAATTTAAGCAACTGTAAGAAGCATGAAATAAATATTGTAACATTAATTACACAAATATTTGTTTTAAATTACTGAAATTATCGGTTATTAACTAAATATGCATGTACATAAGGTGTTAATTGACTCATTTTTTCACGCCGTACACTGAAAACGCATTAAAAAACATACGCTTTTTGTGCGATTCTGTAAAAATTACTGTGGTGAGTAATTGATTTATTTTAATAAATAGTTGAGAAATCATACAAACTTCACACTGTTAAATTTCTGTCGAGAATTATGCGGTAAAAATGCATCATTTTTAAAATAAAGTTTCACTGGTGTGCTAATCCGTACCATTTCCCAAGGAAAATTGCTGTTCTTTTTGGCAAATATTTAGAAAATTATAAAGAGAAGTGGCTGATATATTATTATTGGAGAGATTAGATCTATTTATTAATGATTCGATCAAATTTATTGAATTTTATGTGAAGTGATTTATGTGAAGTATGCTTACACTACATCATAACGAAATGCACCATGGAGACCACAGTTTGTCCCATTTGATATACGAAGTATTGCACTGGAAGTTCCTTCAACAAGACACCCATGCAGGCATCCATTTTCTACTTAAAAGTAGCCACAGATAGAAAATTTAGATTGAGAGCCACCTGGCCACAATATAAACCCTATCCCCAATACTTAAGTACTAGAGTAGAAACCAACAGGTGCCAGTGATACAATACCAAGACCAATTTGGCAACCAAAACATCCTGAATAAAAAACGAATCAGATCGCAATACTAATTGGCGAAGATAGGCACGATAACGGTAACATTGGCTACACCCAGGCATCCAAGCATAGATACGCGACCCAAACTAAATGATAACCTGAGGAGCTTCCGTTTCACACGGTGAAAAGATTCCGTGATTTTTCTGTGCTAAAAGGATGGACGAGGTGGTACGCCTATCGCCAGTAAGTATCGATTCGCGTGAGATTTCCGGCCGTTGCAGCCGTTTTTACAATCGAGATTCTCTATTTACATCGTCCAATAGTGCCTAACTTCGAGAGGCCTAATCTTTCAAATTTTCCCCATTCCGTAATACTCGATAATTTTCTGACCGCGGACGTAAATTTGGATTTAAATGTAAAAAAAGTGGGGGATTACAAAAAGCATTCCAAAACCATCGTACTCAGGTGGAATTTCGGAGGTTCGATTAATCGAAACAATGAAAGTCGTGCGCTTGTACCTATCATGTGATCGTTCACGGGATAATACCATCAAAAAAATGGGACGTGTTCAAATGTCGCTCGGATGACGCGCATGACTTTTCACGCGTGTAATTTTCCGTTTCAGACAATTCACAAGCGTCAAGCGCATGATCATTCGAATGATGATTCGCAAAATTATTCGCTGAGTTAAACTAGCCATTACGGTAGACCACTGGTTCTTATTACAGCTAAAGAGCTTCTAGACATGACTGAACAGAAATCCCCCCAGGGCTTTTATCCCGTCTAGATCGATCTAGACCGCTAAGCTCTAACCGACGGCGTTTATACCTCCCTGAAGACTACCTCATCTCAACGCTGTCGGATTAATGAATGAATGAAAGGCTCTACGCTTCCGTCTTCTCCGGCTGAAGCGCAATCGGCCGGGAGATGAAGAGTGAAATCACTACGCAATCCGAACGAGTTGATCTCCCGTGAAAGTAGAATGGCTAGACGTCTCGGCGCAAGCGTTTAAGAGAGTTTCAACAAGATGATTGATAGCCGCTGACGACGAGAAGGTGAGATAAAAAGGGAGAGCTTAAGCGTGTAATACGATCGGCCAATTACACTGAAGAGCTCAAGATGGGATCGATATGGATTAAAACATTCATAATCCCATCAGTGAAAAAGTAGAGAGAAAGTTTTGATTAAAAACGCTGTCAAGTCCAATAAAAAATCCATAAATTATATCCCCTACTCCGGTGGCCCGATTTTATCATCTCTGGCTAACGTTAATCGAAAGATTAACCTTAGCCTTTCCATTATATTGATGCTAATCGAGAGTTTGGCCTTTGTAAATTACATCGGATTGTCTATATGTCGACGTGTCACTTTCGAAATGGAGAACATATTAACTTTGGTTATCATACCGAGAAATATTTAACCGGGGTTAAAAGACAGGATCTAATAAGACTATGCTCTAATTAGTACAGGATCTGCATATAGTAGCTTGGTTTACATTCTAGAAGTCAAAATTATCTCAGACTTTCCTGACTATCGTAAAGTGTTTTTAAATCTTATTTCCCGGAAGTTTTACCCACAAGAGTCTTTAATGTGTCATCAGTAGACAGAAATTATCAGGAAAGATGAAATTGTAATGCACTTTATCTTTCATTACGTACATTACTTGACTAATATCTATCAGCAGCCTTTTGCTGCCGTAATAATTTGCTATCTCCGTGACCTCAGATCAATTTTTATTATAAATTCTCCGACTATTTCATTACCAGGGACAACCTATAATTAGAATACCCTAGGACCATTTTCGATCAATTTTGTCACAAGCCTTGGCAATTAATTCATAATCCACTCCTTATCATAATAATTCTTCTCCATCTAAATCAAAATGTAAAGAAAAGACTCGCGATGAGTCTAATATGGAGTGTATCGCGTTGTATGGAACAGAAACACGATCCCAGTGGAAAGAGGTAGAGAATAGGGTGCAGGCGTTTGAGTGGTTGGTGTGGAGGAAAATGAAGAAAGTGCGATGGAAGGAAAGGAAGACTAACGAGGAAGTGCTCGGCATGATGGATGAGGAGATGAAAATTCTGGTCGGAAGACTGAGGAAGTATTGAGGTACGAAGGTTTGCTGGAGGCCGCAATAGAGAGGAGGATGATACCAGGGAAGGGAGAGAAAGAGAATATACTTTATGGAGGGTGTGAAGAGAGAGAGGCAGCACCTATACTGAGACGAAGAATGAAATAGTGTATGGAGAAGGATCTCCAGCTCTGAAAGAATAGTAAAAATATTCCCACTTCCATATAAAACAGCCTTTACCAGTGGAGCAACACTAGTAAAAATATAATTTCATTGACATAATTGAACGCATAAAACAAAATTTTGATAACCAATTGGACAGATAGAATCACCAACGAAGAAGTCCAACGAAGAATTGGAGAAAAGAGGTTTATAGGATGAAAACTTAATGAAGCGGATACCAACTAATTGGGCACATTCTTCAACAAAAGAGACTTGAAAACAAAAACGGAAGAACTGATAGATGGGAAGAATGACAGAGGAAAACCAAGAATGGAATCTATCGGGCAGATTATGAAGGACGTACAAGTGAAGAACTACGCATGAATGAAGCTGTTGGCGGAGAGGAGAGTGGATTGGAGAGCTGCAGCAAACCAATCTTCGGATTGATGATTGCTGATGATGAGGAGAATGTAAATGAATATGGATTTTTTCAACATGAATACCTTTGGTTTTTCAGTGTGGGTACCAATGAAATCATCGCTAGGTAGGGAAAAGAATTACGGAACGGAATCATAAGCGTTTAACTATCTAACCAATCTTTTACTATAAGGTGGACCTAACCAATGCATATGGTCCGAGGATTTATCTCTAAGACCACATAGTCTAGGGAATATTTCCTTTTAAATGAGATGAATATTATCAAGATAATTTTGACGAATTAAAGATACATGCGAAATCCATTGATTAACACCCACGGAGCCATGTTTTCACTGATATTTAACGAGCAAAAAGGATTCTTAAAACTACCAAATGGCCCTGATTTACCAGTTTTTCCCACCATCATTGATCTGCTACGCTGGTAAATACACAGGTTTTACACGCGCGCAATAATTTGTAATTAAAATAAATCTGATAAGGAATTTTCTTTTCGCGTTTGAAATGGAAACGAAGGAAAATGGGAAGGAAGAAAACATGATCCTTGGTTAGCAGCAGACGTTCAGATTCATTTGGCCTATTCCACACTTGCAGCGTTTGATTCAAAGAAAAATTACGAAAGAATTTATTTCCACTTTCCAAGGAGATTAATAGCACGATTTTGAGATAAAACTGGAATATCCCCTCTTAAAAACCCGTTACAAGTTGGATTCATTACACGTTACCTAGCAACGGATATGACATCATACGAGAGGTAATAGCTTGAAATCCGAGAATCTTAAAGCAATCCTCCCCACATGCAAAGATTCCTACTCCAAGTACTTTGAAAATGAATTAACGAGGTGGATTTTTTTAATTGGAGTCACCGTTTTTCCAATTACACGCGCAAAAGTAACGAACGCCCGATCGGTTTCGTAATTAAAAATTCCGCCGGCAGAGGGGAGGTTGGTGGGACCCTTCACTTCGCTTGTTTTCCCTTGCGGATGTGTTTACGTTTTCCGACGTGTAAAATCCAACGGCAAGGAAGAGGAACGTCGAAGGCATATCTCTAACAAACTTGGAACCACGCAGCCGGAATGTTATGTTAAACTTTCGCTTTCCCTAAGTTTAATTTTTTTCATTTCAACTTAACTTTCATTGTTCTACTGTCTTAAGTATTTATTAAGCCTTATTAGCACTTAATTCTTGCTGCTGTATTCAAAATCTATGATTTGTCGCCAATTTCAAGCGTCAAACATAGGTTTCCCAAAGCTATTCTTCCTAAGCCGTCCGCGATTGAAGTTGGAAATGCCTAATATAATCTTAGAATGTAGCCTTCGAGTTTCCAGCGGCTTCCTACCTAATCCTTCCAATCTGATGCGTTACCCTCCCTGTTCGCAAATAGCGATTATTAAAGAAGCGCGCGGTTTTCCTTTGTATTTTGTTTACTTCGCGAATTTAATCTTTCTGTACAGTGTCGCAAACGCTTGCGGCGTAGGTACTCTAGATGTTGTCTATTTATAGCGAAGAAGATTATCTATTGCACTTTTTCATTCGATAACTTTCCCACTATTCACTAAGTCCTTTTCTCCTCAATGCAGCGCCGTAGATATTCCATGCGTGTTTTCCCAGGGGCGAATGTTATGGTGTTTCCCGGGTATTTGATTTCATTTGATACATTTACATTAAAAACCCCTTCTTAAGGTGGCTGGAGCGGTAACCGTGGGTGATTGAGTGCAATTTTTTTTAACTTTTCAAGAAGGTCAAAAAAAAAAAATACTGTGACCACGTTTATTTAAGTAAATCTGCTTATGCGGTAGAGATCCCCTCACATGCAGTAATCCAAATGATACAATAATTACAATTTTGTCCAAATTAAAGACTTGAGTTTTCGACGCGGTAGTCGGAACTTAGGTGAAAATTATATTTAAGTAGGTATGTCTTTTTCGAATCTTTGACTCGGCGTGGCGCCTTGCTATTTTTTTATCAACCATTAAAATGATATGAAATGTATTATTTCGCGTTTAGAAGAAAATCTGCACATATGTAATCTAATTATTACGAAATGTTATATATGCCATAAGGTTGCACGTCAAAATAGGATTAAATTTAAAAAACCAAATCGATAAAATGCAATTTATTTCACTTTTATCTATAGATATCGCAAACGAGAACACGTATGGAAAGTTTCACGCCATTAAAGCATGTTATGAATAAAGTTTTTGGCGCAGTATTCGATATTACCTCCGCCACCTATCCTTAAATAGCCCAAGTGCCTCAGTTTTCGGTCTCCTCTCTTCTCCCTAGTAATCAAACAACATAGCAACCGGAACACCCGAGCGAAAACTGAAAAGTGCGTATACGTCTAGACTTCCCCCTCCCCTCCCCCACCCCGCCCCCTTCTACCAAACGGGAAGCTAAGGAAATAATGGAACGGAAGGTTTAAAAACACGTGCGTCTCTAAGAAAAAAAATAACAAAAAAGAAGCAACGCACGCACATGCGTGGGGGTTGCAGTGAAACCAAACCGCAGAAACCAGTTCCGTCCATTTTAAGGTCTTCCGTCACGGGGGTGTGGGCACCTATTAGGTTTCCGAACCTCACGTACGTAGCGCCTGGCCTATGCATCTGAAAGCGGTGGATGCCAGAAGAAATCTAGATATTTTAAGAAGAAAGAGGAGTGAAATATCTTATTTTTTCCCCATAGAACGCAGAACTCTTTGCAGTTGATCCCACGTGTATTACGCTCAGGAATGTTTTGGCAGCACTTGAAAGTTCTTGCTCAGTTGGAGAAGAAAAGCAATAAAAATGCAGGCTAAGGTAATCCCAATTTTAACTTGAAAGAAGGAGGCTATAAATTGGAGAATGTGGAACGGTCGAAACCTGTGGGAACCTTTTCCTCTAAACAGAAGTGGATCAAGAGTGAGGGCATGATAGTGAGAATCGTTATTTCCTGTTAGACAAAAATAGAATGAGTAACGTAAAAAATTGCATTTTTAAAAATAGCAATGAATCATGCTTATCGAATACGATTTGAACAAGTATAGAATGAGTTTGACAGCAATAACGTGAGCTAACGATAAAATGGACATTGGAAACACTTGGGATTTCAGAAAAGAGAAACTCTATTTGAGTTAAGACGTAAACAAAACATCGACAAAAGGCACTAACTTCTCAAAATCTTAAACAAAATTCTTTACGAAATATCCATATGACACGCAAAAATGCACTTACCCAAGGTAATCTCAAAAGATCCGTCAAAAAATTCCATTCATGCCAATGAGAAATGGACTTCCCTACGTGTACAAACATAAGGAGTGTTTCATGAGGAATCTGCGTAACTTCTGGAGATAATAGGGAATTTGATTTAAAGCTTTCGTTGTGTAAAGGACATGAGGCCAAAAACTCCTTAGTTATGAAACAACTCAACGGAATGCAAACTATTATGGCAACACAAACAGCACATTCTTTCAGTCGCCTTGAAAACGCAGAATTACGGTGACCGACCCAGCGTTTCCATCGCTACTGCAAAATTTGTTGGATAAAATTTTCACGTTGCCATTGCTCCGTTGTCAAGGAGTCGATACCCCATGTCAATTGCACAAAACAATTCATGAAATCAAATACTCTATTACCCACAGAAGTTACGTTGATTCCACCATGTTGCTTCTTTTAGTTATTTATTTGCTTGCCTTTGCATAGAATGTAGGAGTGGACACATTAGCGGATAAAAATCAAGAATATCTACCTTATGTTGAAAATTTAAGGTATGTTACTCCTGAAAATTATATTATTTACTTGTAAGTATTCATTTTCCTCGTTATTACCACTTTGTTGCTGGGAATTTGGATTATTTTAATTTAAATAAATTAATAAATACATATGAATAATGGATTTTTAATAAGTAAATGCATGCCGATTCCAAGTGAGTTAACGATGGAAAACAAGGTTATATTGCAAAATTAGTGCGTCAGCTCGTAAGCGTTAAGGTGAATCGGGGGGAACAAAGATGGCGGACCGGCCACGCCAACGTTTACAGTTTAAAGCAATGGCCACTATAGCAAGCGCTCCCTCTGTCTCCCTCAGTGGCAATATTTGTGAAGTAAACTTTGCTCTAGTTTATTGTTATTTATGAGTGGTTGCTAAGTTTTAGAAAATAACCAAACCTGGAAAATATTTTAGGAAAAACCTTCTGCATCCTCAACGGTATTCCTACGCTACTGATCTCAATAGTAAGTTCTGCGGAATATTTCACCTCTGCTGCGGCAACTGCGACAGATTTATAGGTTTCTCCGAGGCGCATAAACAATAACTCAGCGCCCGGGTCGTGAGTACCTACCTAACTGTAGCGAACTAAGACTTTTCTCTTCTTCGCTCCCTTGAGATGGTTTTAGCGCCTTTCCCAGCAGCTGGAAAATACTCGTTCGGAGCTGGAGGTGCTGTGCGCGGACGGATATCGTTCGCCCGCTCGCGGCCAAGTGTGAAGGACACCTTGCTCCCTCACACAAAACATTTAAAACGAGATCTGTCACGGAGTTACCACAGCTCAGGTTGAGACGCATATTGTGCAACCGGTGGAACGTCTTTCGGGGTTGCTATAGACCACAGATTATGAAATTCCAACATTTATCCCAGTTTCACGGCAAAAGTTTTAATTTTTCCCACCTTTGGAGTGTATTTTTAAAGACAGCGCAAGAATACTAGCATCACACGTTAACGCATGTACTTTGAGGGAATACTTTTTTCCAACAAAGAGAGCACTGCCACTATCGCTCTCGGGGAATAATCGGCTTCCTTTGTTAAGGAAGGTTTAACCTCCATTATTCTTATTATACAGCATTATCCTTAGTTCTCGGCCTCCACTAGGGCCACGATTTACCCCTGCATAATTATAGGAGAAGCAAGTATTCCATCTCCCTCAGCATGAGTTTCAACAATATGACTGTTTTGACAGTTTACTTTCAGGGCATAATTACTTGATAAACACTAAATAAAAGCTCATATGCCTCACTCAGGCAAGGTACTAAAAATCCTAAGTCCATACACCAACACATAGTGTATAAAAAAGTATTACTCACTTAATGAAAAAAACATAAGTATGTTGACTTTGAATTTCGAGACTAATTTCTCATCTTCCATTTCTTTTCCAGGTTTTCCAGGCCCGTTTTCAATTTCTCTGACTTATTCAGGTGTTCCAAGTGTTCCAGGCCGATAGCAACCCTGGTCTTTGACCGAAGAAAGTCCGACCAAACACAATATTCTTTGAAACTGGACAGAAAAAGATGTCCTTAAAGTGGTTCCACCGTAAAACGGCTTAAGTATCATTTGAATAATGTTCAAGCTAATTATAGAAATACGTGTCATCTTTTTTATATGAACAACCAAATCCTACTTGGAGCTATTTTTTCACCTAGTGAACTAAAAATTACATGGTGCTCAATGGGTAAAACATGGGGGGGAAAAAGAATTTTACACGTAATGTAAATGCATTTTCGCGAAAAAAAAACTTTCATGAAAAGCAAAACCTTTTAGGGAACTGAATTAAAATAAAATACAAGCACTATGACATTATTTCTGTTATTACAAAATTTTTTCCCTAGTTGAAGTTGCTAAAATGTGTAAGAAAACTTGACAACCACGCATCTCAGGTCAGACATACCCACTCATTTCACAAGAAATAGAGATGACCTAGATACCTACACCTATATTACGTAGGTTGATGAAGACAAAAGATATTGTCAATGAAATCATTTAATACACTTCCAACTGAAGACAAAATAAAAAAAAATTAAATGATATTAAAAATACGACGCTAGAATGAATAATATTTAAACTTCTCTACGCATTGGAGGAAAAAATGACTTAAAACTCCAACTGTCTCTTAGTTGACTAATCTATTAATCTGTATGTATGCCTATAATGTAAATACATTACCACAATAGAATTGCATTATGTAATGTTTGTTTTGAGATCTATTCCAAAGTAAATTTGGCTAATGATCAATAAATAATGCCATGTAATTCTTCGTAGGATTAGGAAAACAAATACATACCAATCACGTCATTTCCTCTCGAGGTAGGTTATGTCAAATAACATAATTACTACTGCAAGGCCTAGAAAAGTGGCTCCCTTGCCATCATTTTTATTCGTAATGCCTTATTCTTTCACGCCTCTTACGCTTCAGTTAAACTCGCGCATTGCTATATACACGCCCTCCTATTTGTAAGATCCTAACGTTACTCTTGTTAAGTGTCTCTTCCACAAAATTAACTCACGACTTTCACGGTCAGTCCCTTCATGTCACATCACGGAAAAACACAATTTCTGCAGGGAAACACAATGAATGGCACTTCCGTTGAGAAATTAGTGAATGGGAAAATTACGCGCAAAATTTAAAAGAGATGAAGTACTTATGAATTCTCAATTCTCACGTATTTTCTACACTGGAACCGGCTGCGGTGAAGTCGGAAGAAAACGAGATGTAGGTAAGAATATTGACTCGGTTTCAAACTCCCGAGAGACGCAGAAGTACACCTCGAAAGGGTGCTCGCGTGAGAAGCTTTAATAGGTTCCGGCGCTCAACAATGGCTCGGGGAAGTCACGACTTGAGACCTAAATAGTTCGCGCCTTCCGAGGAAAGAAAAAGAAAAGAAGAAAGTGCACGTGCGTGGGGGAGAGATGAGGAAGAGGATGGACTGAGTCTAGTGATGCCGGCGTGGGATGAGGATAAGATGAGGGGAATGTCGGGAGAAAACGAGTTTTCTCACTAGCCTCCTTTACTTCTTCCACTCCCCTACCACGGCTCCTCCTTCCTTCAAGAGAGTAATCCGCACACGAAAGACTCCGTGGTAGCAGAATCCAGACTTCCCCATCGCTTGCACACCGTAAAACGTTAGACAAGCGCCGGGATAAAAACGCCTCCAGCTTATACACACCGCAGAATCCACGCCCAGGGTGGAGTGGCTCCCTCTTGTTCGAAACGAGGGCTTACGGAGAGATATCCCATATACCAACTAACTCGAGGCAGAGTGGGATATATCGTCGGTCTGCCGGTCGCGAAGAAAAGGGAATCATTCTAACAATGGACACTGTTTGGGGGCGAAGAACAGAATGAAAAAAATGAAGCACCTTAATCTGATGTTTCAGGATAGATGGAGTGGAAACGGGACATAACTGCAATTAATGAAAAAAGAGAGCAATTTCCACAAGTATGACATTTATTGCACGACCGGTTTCGCTTTTTACAGCATCTTCAGGTACATATATCAAGTGTGCTCAAATATAAGCTTGAGCACACTTGATATATGCACCTGAAGATGCTGTAAAAAGCGAAACCGGTCGTGCAATAAATGTCATACTTGTGGAAATTGCTCTTTTTTCATTAATTGCAGTTATGAAGCACCTTATCTTAATAAATACTATTAAGCTTTTCACGAACCAAATCGTTGTTCATCTCCAAATTGCGTAAAATCTGAGATAAACGTTGTTGGAAGTTAGGGGAATCGACTTTTTAAAATATTTTACAGCGCTATGATTTCACATCTCGGTGAATGCGGTTGAGTCTTCATTGTAGTCTATGTTTATCGCAAGATACTTTCATTATGTTTTAAGTATTCTCCGCTAGATTGTGTAAAAGAGAATACATTAAGTACGTATTCGAATTAACTTGATACGGCACAAACTATAAAGCTCTAAGAGAATACAGACAAATGTTATTCTTAAGCTTTCTAAAGCTTTCACAGTTAACCGTTTCATAAAATTACAGCCGACCCTGTTCTAATAAGTTTGTGGTCTATACTTATTTTTCACCACTTCGACAATTGCCGATTTACTTATAAAAATCGGTCCAAAGAAGGATTCGTTTATCACGAATGCAAATTGTTACGTCTAAATCACAGGCTCCATTAAATTAGATCAATTATATATAATAGACCATAGAATTTAAGCCGTTGCGACGTCAACTCATGAGCTAGGGTTCCGTAAATTACATCAATCAATCGGTTTTTTGACACGAGCGTAATGAATAAGATACATTCAAAACTGGTTGACGAACCGAGAAACCGAACATTAGGATACTTGGCCTTAGAGAATTAAGTTTTGAGACTACATTTTTAAAGAGATTTTGAAAGAATGTTCACATCAGGCACGGTAAGCGATTTATTGCATAAAAAATGCGGTTTCCGGCGTGATTCGGTGGAAATCTTTGATATTAAACATAATGAAATCATTTGTCTATTTCCACACTGTTTTATTTCAACCGACCATGGTTTCGGCACGTAGTGTCATTTTCAAGGAAAAATTGAAAATGAAAATGGCACTACGTGCCGAAACCATGGTCGGTTGAAATAAAAGTGTGGAAATAGACAAGTGATTTCATTAGATTTATTGGATAACCTAGGCATACACTGCATAAGCTAAGCTACAATATGCTTGTCCTCTGGGATCTAGAGACTGAAAGTCAGGAAACTACAAGAAAATCTAGATGAGAACCACCAATGGCGTGTAAGGATCGAAACCTAAATATTTATGGTAGGTATCGAACAACAAGATACTCAGTATCGATTTTTCTACACTATCGACCAGACGTCTCAAGTTCCTACGCGTTTCTAGCTTTCACTAACTTTCTCGAAAGCTGCTGATCGAAAAACATCCTCATTTCTCAAATTGCCCTCGGGCATGTCGGAAGTAAAGCGACAAAGGATCAAGTTGAAATCTCACACCGAAATAATACCGTTATCAATTGGCGCTCTGTTACTTAACGATAAGCTAATGAACGGCAATTACCGATCATTTTTCGAGAGAGAGAGCATGACTTCTTATTTCCCGCAGAACAACTTATTTTAATTATTACTCACGTCTTTCATCAAATCTGAAAATTTTAACAGTAATTTAGCTTGGCGCCTAAAATCATTCCGAGCTTAGGCCTCTGTTCGATCAGATGCGACAAAAAAGCCAGAGCATTCCATTAGTTCCCCATACGGAATTGCCTAGTTAATGTTTCATTCGAGCACAACATATGAGGAGGTAAAAATCACGCCTAGGATTGAAAGGCATAATGAAAATGCCAAGGATAAATGTTTCTTTCCAAACTGGTAAAATATTCCAGACGATGGATAAAATGGCAAATCCGAAGATTAACTGACTCTCTCAAAGTCTTAAACAACCAAATTTAATTCATTTACGCCCCATGATATTTCTCCCATCAATTGCAACGCGAATATTGCCTTTTTTATTTTTTTACCGTCATAGCGACAGCTCGTGAAGGCCTCCTTCGCGGAATATTACAACCGTGCCCAGTTTTTTTTGTGATGACATTATTCTAACGTTATAGTTTACTTATACAGGAGTTGGATCATGGTTTCTATTTCTGGTAGTATCTATTGTTATCCAAAACGCAAACAGTTCTAAAAAGGACAACGCTCACACTTACTTACCTATAAACGCTCTCCCTCAATTAACAGTATTGATTATAAGCATCTGAAAACATTATAAGAATTATGATAACGATTTCGCTGTCATGAGCGCAGTTGACAAAATAGCGATAACGCGATCGCATGCGTTACGGAGAACCGTATTCGCGCCCCAGGTATCTCATTTAATAACCAACCTAAATGCCTGGCTTTTTTAAGTCTGACCAACCAGAGGTTTTGGTGTAGGAAGGGTGAAGAGATTGTCAGTTGTACTCCCCTCGAGGTACGACAGTTCTGAATTCCTATAAAATGCCTCAGCTGCCACAGGATATCCAACCAAAGACCACGAGGTGGAAAGCCATTCTCCAAGCCGTCACACCGAACCAATTACTAAACTAATTTTGCTCCCTGCACTCTGCCCAGCTACTTCTAATGAAAGGTCCTGTTTTATAAAGTCTGGTTTTATGTTAACCGCAAGATAACGCTGCCTATTCCTTAACTTGATGTCAAAATGAGAGTTTGGATTTGGTATACGTGTTAGATCATACTGTCGGTTATTTTACACGAGCATTATCAATGGGAGAACGCATTCACTTCGATAAACGTCCCAAGAAAATATTCTACCAGAGATTATAAAACCGAGCCTAAGTCAGTCAAGTAAATGATTAGGGAAGTGATTCATATAACTGTCAAGCATCAACTAATACGGAGGTTAGAACTACACTGCCTCGACAACTCCTAATGCTTCATCGAAACAATCACGATTATTCTGGAACATTTGACGTCATTATTTCGTCATCTTCGAGGCTCGACAATACCCGAATAAGCCGCGAGAACCTCTCCCATCCACCTTCACCAGCAAAGTTCCACGAATACCTACGCAGGTTCACGGTCTAGCTGGAATAGGTATGCACGTGGAGGGATATGACGGAATGCGTTCGGCTTCGACCACCGAGGCGTGGGAATGTCTGTGTAAAGTGTATAGTGTGTGTACATATACACACACACGTATATAAGCGTGTATATATTCCGAGGGAGAAAGAATAAGACGTTTTTCCCTTTCTTTCTCTCGCTCTGTCAGCCAGAAGAGGCAGAGCGCATCCTTTCCCTCCCTCTCTCCATCTCCAGCCTCCTGCACCATCATCGTCATCTCGGTTGCCCCAGCAACGCAGCATCCTCGCGTCCCTTCATCCTCCTGTCCGCAAAAATCCTTCAAACGAAGCGTGGAAAGCGCCCTCACACAAAAACCCCGCACCTGCTTAAACCTACCCCGTGCATGGAGGAGTATTTCCACCCCATGCTCCCTTCTGCTATACTACGCCACCCCACTATCTCAAATTCGGAGTTTCCTTTTCTTCCAAACTCGAATACAGAAAAAAATATATTAGAGTTCCCGTTATCCTCCTCCAAAAAATACTCCTCTGTTTTTTTTACCTTCGTACATTCAATTCGTGCTTAAAGGTTATGGGATGCTTAGCGAAGGAGTTCATATTTAAGCTAGATCAGGGGCGTGATTATTGATCTTTGTAGCGAATGCACTCGCGCAATCGTAGCTTAGCTACAGCTTTGATGAACGAGAAAAATGCAATGAATATTCTTCAAATACGTTTGTTCTTTAAATCACTGCTCTCGCATTTGCAGAGCGATTCGTAGTAACTGTGACTGCGAACAGTTAGCAGCAAAAAACGTTCACGCCTCTGGGTTATCAATACAAAACACGTAAGAAAGATTCTTGATCATGCCATACGTGTGTACAAACATATTCTTCCTTATTAGACTTAAGAACATAAAAAATAAACAGTAATAAATTATACAGTTTATTTGTTTTACATCTATATATATAATAGGAGGCGTAGTGGCCGATTGGTTACAGGGTTGATCTCCTGACCGAAGTTCTGGGGTTCAAAGCTAGATGATGTCTTATGGGGCAGCTCCGGCTAAACCATCGCTGGATGAATTTCCGGATAAATCATAGGTAGCACAAGGGTAGGAACTGTCCTCTTTCTTACCCCGAAGAGTGAAAGTCATACATCCGTAAGGGCAATACTTTGTGGGTAATGCACTTGTTTATTAAATTGACCTCAGGGTTAGATACTTGTTTCTGGAGTACCTGACACCAGATTTATATAATATGAAAAATAACAGTTCGGTACGCAAATCATCAACCAAATTTTTAATTCACAGGCATAAAATACGTAGCCACTAAATCAGTGAATAGCAATGGCACTTTTCATTAACCCCCAATCCTGAAACTACCATTAAAGCAGGGAGTTGGGGCTCTTCAAGGACCACTGATCGAGATAATGTGGCCAAGTTACGCCAACAACTAGAACAACCTCACTGACTACAATATACATATACTCTTTTGATAACTGTTTACAATCTTCACCATCTATTAGATGGACTACTTAATAGCAGATATAACTCAATATTTAGGGCTCATTCCCTATGAAAGAATTAAAGATCATACAACAGTCAGTTAAACAGGGAATAAACGGCAAGTAGTAAGTCCCAGTATTATAAAATGTTCAAAATTTTCACCTAATCGACCATATTAAACTAGCCATGAGCTTGAAATTTTTCATACGTAAAACAAAAATACTTTACAACAACATATGACAGTTACGATCAACGAAAGTATAATGTGCAAACTAATAATATTATTTACCTATCAGAACCCTTATTTTAAAAAATGTGGTCCATGTGATTCGACTAAACACTCAACTGCTAAAACCATGATCTTTCCATAGAGAACGGAGAGATTTTAATTAAAAGCAGTAGTTAAGTTTGTTTCCTTAATGCCATCGACTCCTTTGTAGAAGGCCCGACCACTGCGTTCCTTTATACACTGAAGGTAAATGGAGCTCTATATAGAATAGCGCCGCCAACAACTACCGCAGAGAAAAGCAAAAGAACTCCTGACGCTTAATTAAGGTTTCGATAGGACAAAAGGCGTTCAAAGGTATCCGATTAAATATTTCGTAAACACTTCTCTCACACGCCGCTCGACTCAACTGAGCATAAAGCTTAAAAATACCGCTGTAAAATCAAATGGTGCAGCGTTTAGGTCCATCTATCGGAAGGAGAAGATAGGTAGCTCGTTATAATTAGACGCCGTCAAAATTAAATCTCGTCCGCAAGCGAACGGAAAACAATTGAGCCTCAAAATCAAACCCGCAATAACCACCTGCTTCAGGCTTGGCTTTAGAGAGACGTAACAAAAAACGAACGCTTTCACCGCGCTTAACGGTAGAGACCCATTTAAAATGAGACTCCCGAGGCTTAAAAAAAATAATAAAAAAGAGGACTCTGAAGGAGCAGGTTAAAAAAAGGTTGGCATTGAGCACGTCTAATGATAAAGGATTTTTAATTGAACGTTTTAAATGCAGAAATGTCCAGGGGGAGTGTGAGCCTTTTCCTGAAAAAGGAACATTTCACTATCTTCGATGAAGCGGCACCTTGAAATCAACTTCCGACGTAGGCTGTAACCTTACACGTGACACTTCATTTATTTAAGATGTTCGCGTCTTATCATCAAAATCGTGTCCAAATACAACGAGTCGTTTTCAGGCTAATTAATTTATTCTTATACCGATTTCTTTATACCAGTTCTCATTTCGATGCATTAAATATACGACTACCTTAATAATAAAATTATACAATGACCAATAAAGAAATTTTTACTTGGCCCCATACCTTTGAAAAGGCAAAAATAGTTTAAAGTTACACGACCAGATAATGCAAGATCAGGATGCTCAGTTAAATGGTTTATTAACTGCATCTTAATGTCTAAACTGTCTTTACAAATTGAGCGCACAGTGTACCAACACGTTATTTACGAATATTAAAATGTTATTCCTTTAAATTCCTTTTTGATGCTTCATAGTACGGGAGGGCGGAATTATCATTACCAATTGCTTGTCGGGAGGTATAATTGTAAGGGACTACTTCACGGCTGTTCATGTGCATAAGATATCCTTGCGACATCGCCACAGAAGACGTAATCTCGCATTGACACGGACACTCAAGTAGGCTGATGCGTTACTATCTGCGCTTACTTCAACAATTTAAACTTAAGGTTGTTCCACCCTAAAAAGAAAGAAATTTCATGTCATTCAAACTTATACTTAAGAAAAACGTGTCATCCATATGATGTGAGCAGTAAAATGTTGCCATTCAACCTTATTTTCTCGGAAATAGAACTTAAAATTACATGGTGTTAAATGCGAAAATGGGAAAAATACGGGAAAAATAAAAGTTTTCAATATAGGTAATATAAATGTCATTTTTACGGAAAAGTGTTTAGAAGAAGCGGTAATTCCCCGGAAATTGATTAAAAATAAAACAAATACATCTTACTGCCTTATTTTTTTTAGTTATTAGCAAATTACTACGACAATTGAAGTCAAAATATGGCGATTCCATAGAAACGGCGCAGCAGGCGGCGCGGCGACTGTGGCCACAAAAAAGTGTTCATTAAAAATATATTCGCGGAAAAATCAGGATATTTTTTACCTCCATTCATGTTGTCAATAGCTAACGCATTCCATCAGCGAAAACAGGATTTTATAAATAAATTAAACAAAAAGTTGGACTTCAGTATTTTTTACTCTCACACAGTCGCGAAGGAATCTCCTTAAAGCGGCCCAAGGTTAACATGAACGCCCATAAGCCCCTGCCTCCTCTAGCACTGCCCCCATCCCAAACCAACGGCGCGAAAGGAAAGTCTATCAGCAGAGGATGTTCAAAGCACGTGACCTCCAGAATGAGAGAGACAGAGACACACACGACATTAAAAAATATTCGACCTTTCCCCGTCCCATTCATACAATAGACGCTCGTCTCTCTTGGAGGATAAACGACAGAAAGATAAGTCGGAGGAGAAAATCTTTCGTTCTTCAAGTTCCCGAGATCACACAACCTTTCTCTCTTCATCACTTCTTCTTCTTGCCCGTCGATACTTACGCAATGCGGTATTTGTTTCTGCGATGGACCTGGAGGTCATAAACGACAGGACAGGAGGTTCGATGGCAGTGCCCACGGGCATAATCAAAGCAGTGGCCGCACCTTCGAATCCTAGTTTACTGCTCGCTCCAAACACACAAATATTAACAAAACTCCATTAAAGGGAATGCATGATGTCACAACGAAGGTAAAGTTTTGGACAGCTATGCTAAATGCTTACTACACCAGAGAGAAAGGAATAAACACCTTTATCTGCCTTCAAAAGTAAAGTTTTCATCTAATTTACAAAACATTTTCAACTTTTATTAAGTTGATATTATCGTTACAGATTAAAAATTTCACAGCATATTAGAATTGTGCTAATACCACAAAATATAGTTTTCTAAATTATTTAGCTTAAGCCCGTTCCACACGATGATCTTGATCCAGCACAATACTGCTACTTGCTAGCCGGTACTTGATACGTAGGACGGAACCCAGTATGATAGAAACCGTGACAGATGATTTCACACGATAATTGAACTTGTGCTTGCGATGAAGCGATACGTCGCTTACTGTTAAAAAAATGGAAAATTTCCATGAAAAAAGGAGACTTTTGGTTGCTGCATTAATAGCAGGGATTGTCGCGACATTTTCACCGCACATTTTTACCGCCAAAGAGTGCGTAACACCCGCGATAAAGTGAGTCACTGATTAAAAAAAGAGTGAAGATCGCACTGCGACTGTAAAAGCTAACGTGATCGGTCAACGGCTACTAGGTCCTACTGAGAGCTAGCAGCAAACTAGTACCGCATCAATTACGAATCAAGTAGCCCAGCGAGTATAATAGATATCATGCTTGTTAGCCAGCATGCTGGTTCTATATCACACGGTACTGGAAAGCTATCATGCTAGCGAGTATCTTCGACCTTGTGCTAGATCAAGTATCGTGTGAAACGGGGTTTAGATTCATTATATTTGAAGATTCGCAATTAAACTTTTTTGTCGAAATATGAATACTTCAGACTAAGTCATAAACGTTAAAAGTTAAAAGCAAGTTAAAAGTTTCATCATAAGTCTTCAAGACTTATGATGAAAACTTTTCATTGTCGATTTTAATTTACAGTTCTTGTTTTTTTTTAAATTCTAAATTACAGTTTTTCCTAATTATGAATACAATTACCGATATATTACGAGAATACTACAGTTAAATAAAAAATTTGTTTCAGGACACGGAATATTTTTCAGTTATAAATGGTGTCCAATGCAAACGTAACTATGACTCAATAATTTTTCGGTGCTTTGTCTTACTTTTGTAGCGCCTGAAACTTGTGCTCGGTTAATTGAAGTATTTAAACCCTTCGGTCCCAGAACTCCAAGGCTAGTGCTAGCTTTAGAACACACCAATATAATAAAACTACATTAAAAAGAATTCATATCGTGACAAAAATATGCAAAATGTAAACTCTTCTGGGGAGCAAAGAAAAGATAGTGAAGGAAAGTTTTTTGGTTGTTTCTTCAGGTTAGAGGCCCCATGCCTGCCGACGTTTCGAAGAACGACTCGCTCTTCATCATCAGAGCATATAAATAAGGGCCCTAATGACGAAGAGCGAGTCTTTATTCGAATCATCGGCAGATATGGAATCCCCTAGATCGGTGCAACATCCTAAGAACTTTCATTCACGATGTTCGCCGGGAAAACATCAGATCACATTAATCAAAATTATTTTCCTTTCTGCCAAAATACAGTATTCCTCCATTTATACGCCATAATTAACCATAATTATTAATAATGTTTGTCGATGAATATCTGTTACTAATACCATTATTGTATTAGTAACAGATATTCATCGACAAACATTATAATGGAATACTACAAAGTTAATTATGAACTAGTGAATTTCATAATTATTAAGTTAATATTTACGTACTGTATCGCAAATTACACTGGATGTTAAATCAGTCCTAATATCCTAAAATACACTATTTGAATCACTTAGCGTACCTTCGTAATTTCTGTAGATACGCTACTTCACTTTTTTATGTGATTATAGGTTTTGATGACTTTCATTGGCAATGTTTTTTCACCTAAATTAAATAAAGTTTTCACCAAATATATATTCCAGATTATAAGTCTAAATCAAATTATTATTTACTGTTATATTATTTATAAGTTTATTATCAAATTCAATTTACTGTTAAAATTGCTCAATTTCCCCCACTTTTTACACAGAACATAATATTTTAAGTTTTATTAGTTAAATTAAAAATTGATTTTTTGTACAGAGGAGACTTTTTCTTTTTCCGTCAGCAGGAAAATGTGATTTATGCGATTGTAATTTATTCTTCCATTAATGTTTTGGGGTATTTTCCGTAGACTTGTCGGGGCCGTAACTTGTGATTGATTCATTGGAGTATTAAAACATATCTGTCCTAGTGCTTACGTCTACTTAGCACACACTAACCCACTGATCAACTAAGGCCAGGCTTTACATAAACACATCATCATAACTCTGAAGTGTTGATTCACTGTAACCCTTCATTTTTCTCAGCTCACAGCAGATTCGGCTAATTCAGATCCTAGTAGTTATTCTTTCTTATTTCAATTTTTATTTTGTCCAATGTATCTATTGGCCTTAATCTTTCTCTTGAGATTCTCATTCCCATTCTTCCTTCAACTATCACCTAGTAATATATTTACCGGGGAGCCAAGGTCACCTGTGATCTCACCGTTTGGTAGGAGGAAAGACGTGTTATCGGGAAGGAACACAGGTATGCGTGGACAGCTGGACCAGACGATGACTCCCAGACCAGATCAACCAGATTCCGAAACTGAGTCACCAGAACATTTCCTCTAAGAGGTATAGAGAATAAGAAAGCTAAGGTGAAATGTAGAGGGAGCATTTCGAAGTTGGCAGCTAAAGAAGAGGTAAAACACGTATGGAAAACGTTTGTCCTTAACTGTTGCCGACAACTGAGGCCAATGGGGAAAATATGAGGCATTAAAACACAGTAATATTATATAAAACATCACAATTGATTGGCATCACATGACTCAAACTTATGCTTGCCTTAAATGCTTGACGATAATTTTTTTCCGTAGAAACATATTTACTATCTTCTCCATGTACTGGATAGGTGTTTTGTTTGCGCTGTCCGTACTTTCCTAATCTAGAGCTTTATTGACAACGAAGGTTCACGACCTCGGGAAAACTAGAAGTCAAACGCAGAGGCTGCGTTACTCCTCCGCGTGGAGCCAGTTCGTAGTGAATAGACTCTTCCACTGAAAATGACCTAATCCGCCCATGCCACCAAGTTTCGCCGCCGCTATATTCATGCCATCACTCCGATGCAATCCAAAATAAAATAATTAAACATGTGCCGTAAATCAATTGAAATTCCGTGTGGGGAGCAGGTGGTCTGATCACGTTGGTTGGTCGGTCGCAATGGCCGGGAAACGCGATGTGTCGGTGTATGAAATGTCGTTGAAGCAGCTGAGATCAAACTTGCGACCTTGATACCCGTGAGGAGTCGCCTTGACCCGCACTCTAAGAAACACAGAAAAAAGGACTTAACTTCCTTGTCTCATAAACACTTTGACGCCCAAGCCCGGGTCGCAGTGAAGATCAAAAGTGAAAGAGAAAGTTTATTCAATATTCCCCAAAATTTTACAACTTCTCCATTCAACCCTCAAGTGACTACATTTCCCATCTTAATTCGGTTATAAGGCGAAGGAAGGCATCGCATTGACTTCTGCGTGGGTTCACTCTCAAGGGAACAATTATTCTTAAGGGATTATCGCGGTTGATTTAATTCGATTTCATGTTATTTGGTAAGGGTGGGGTGAAGAAGACCTTCTCACGGTCACATGTCATGTGATCTATTTTATTTTTAACCAGGGTACCACCTCAAGATGTGGGCGCAGAAAAAGATCACTTAAGGGAGAAAACTACGTACATAAAGTAGATTATTTAACGTAAGAATCCGTTTCAGGCCTGACTACGAGGAATTATTTCATTTTTCTGGGCAAAGAGGAACAAATAATACGGTGTTCCAAATTAAACTATTTGGAAAAATGTGGGATGTATTTTTTATACATTTGGTTTTATGGAGAATCATGATCCGGGAAAATGGGTAACTTTGTTTTAACCTATAATGTTGCAACTAGTGTTCAAAATAATAAAAACATGGGTAGTATCTGTGACTCATGCCATTTGCCTGACTGTAAGTCATAGAATCTAAATGTTTTCTCAGTTGGAAGAAGAACCAAGTAAGGATTCTCGTGGCTAAGATACATATTACAATGTGAACTTAACTCCCTCACTCTAGCAATGAGTGCTTTACACGTCTCATAACACATTCTAACATGTAAATTGTCTTAAAAGTTAATTATTCAACAGTGTTTGAAGTTGGAGATTAAAAACTTACAAACACATTAAATATTTTATGGAAATGCAAATATAACACTGGTAAAAATATGAAAAAAGTATTTGTAACTGTTCAATGTCTTGATACTAAGTCACATTATCATCATAATATCATTTTGAGATACACAAATGTTTAAGAAATAAATTAGCAAAGGCCGTTACTCTATGTTGTTACAAAATGTTACTCTAAGACTTTAAGAAAGAAAACGTGGGAAAATGGAGTTTGACAATTAGTAAGTATGCACTCTCTATAAAGCTGTGCAATGCGATGAGCCATAATCGGCACCAGCTTCAAGAAGATCTTTAGGTTGCGTCACGTAAGAGACACCATAAACAGCCATGAGGGCCAACTAAATCTATTGGCTTACACTTTCACACAATCAAGGGGTGGCTCACGGAGAGCCAGGGGAGTGTCCCAAAGATGTCACCCGGTCCGAAATGTCGCTCGCCTCCACGAATTGTTCAAAAGGCTCGCATTCATTCACCTCCCATTATATATATTTTCTTTTTTCGAAGTCCTCCTGGCCGGACTATTAAAGGCTCGGCCCGGGAAAAAGAAGGAGAGGACCCCGGACGAAGGTGTTGGACGTGGGCGACTAAGGAGCGGGTCCCGGGACGGGAAAAAAATACATACGCATCCCAACTCTCCCGCCATGGAATGATTAACGGAGATTTCCGACTTTCTAACGTGAGCCACGCCCCTTTCTAAGTCCTGCCCGCCCGACTGGACCCACGAAGAGTTAGTTTTTATTTATCTTTGAAACGATATATGATGTGAGATAAATTTAAAAAATAATGTCATCTAAAGAGGCACCCCCATCCACGTGTTTGCTCGCATGATTCGCGTGTTTAAAACATACAGAATACAAAACGACGCACAGTGGGCTGAAATCGAAAAAAGCTGGCCAAAATTCAAAAAGTGATTTTTTCAAGCCAGGATACTGAAACTTTGCATCAGTATATTCTCAAAAGACATGTGCATGCGATGACGCAAAGCATTTTCCTTAGTACTCTACAATTAAAAATTTACATGAGGTCAAAGTTGCACAAATTTCGCAAAAATGGCCTACACTCAATTTTCTCACGAAATCTTCAAAATCAAGCCCTTGCTCAACCTTTATGGATACATAATTGGAATCGAAAGTGATGCAGTTAGATAGAAGAGTTTTTATGTTTTTTTTAGATTAGTCTACTTACTTTTTTGTCATTATTTACCAAAGATATTAAACAAAGTGGCGGACCCACATTTTTGGTCATTTTTAAAATATATGTAGAGAAATAGTTATTTGCATCGCCGAGCATCGCGGAGTAACTTATATGGGGAAACTCTACAACGCTTCCACAGTGCGAATCCGATGATTTATGCTGCGACCATTTGAGACGCCGAATTTCACATCAGTTTTTCGATCGCGCAGTCTAGTCTGGTCCAACCCGCCTGCAACCTGCCAAGTAAGGTGGTGAGGCAAGTGTGTGGAATGGATCGTAGTCGCATCCACTTCGCTATGGAGATTTTCGAGATAAAAACATTGAAAAGAGCCTCCATGCATTATATTTTGGAGAAATCGCGGAAAAATTACGCATTTTGTCACATGGGGTAAAGATTTAAGAGGTACTGAAAGACTGCTTTCTTCGGGTGCACCGCGGGCGTTTCTCTTTTTAGCAACTTGACATCGCCTACTGACAAATACGTACACTTTTAAGGAAGCAAATTGCTCGAAAAGTAGTTTGGCTAGGGATTAGTATTTTGATATCATTAGAAAGATAAGTTTTTTCTTTAAAATTAGATCAAATTCATCAAATTATAGGTGAAGTTATACCTCGCTCAAACTACCTTCAATAATTAATCCTAATTAGGTCCTAATATTATTTAGATTTTCTATAAAATCCTTTAAACGGCCACTAAATGCCCCACGATTACCGCTCCAGACAAGTAATTAAATTAAAACTCCCTTAATTATTAATCAGTAAACTCTTCATCAATTTCCTTTATGTACGTCTCAGTTGATTACTGGGCTACTTCTGTTTCTTACCGTTTTTTTCCCCCACGATTCTAACGTCACGTCTAACTCGGCAGCGTTTGGAACTATAATTTACAATCGTATGAAGGTACGTTTGTTACAAGGAATTCTTTTTCTGTTGAAATGATTTTCGTGTCTGACATCGAGCGGAGGGATACAGCTCATCCGATCGTCAGCTGTTGTGTACTCACGCCTGGAATGTCTAATTGTGAAGGACTATTTTACGTCTGTTCATGTATGTAAACGTATACTTGCGATATCACCGAAGCACACACGTCCCTAAGTCACTAAGTTAATGTGTGATCAGGCATTTCGTTGAAAAATACATAAGTTTCCTCGAATTCTATCTTCATTTTACCCGATGCTTCGAGACCACCCTTACTCTAACCTGTTCAAAAACTGTTTTCCCACCCACGGTGGCACATTATGATGGTCGGGATGCACGTTGGTAGTGTGAACGAGGCGATAGAAAGCCTCCACGGCCCACGTGGTAGACGGACAGCGGTGTGAAATACTATGGGTGGAGGTAGCGCCTTTTGTCTCAAGCGAAATAACCCACTTTCAATAGAAAAAGAAACAACGAAAGAGGTAAAACGCATTTGTGCCGTGTAGTTTAGTTTCCTCGCTTTGCACTCAACGAATACGGCCACAGAGTAGAATTAACAGAGACGCCAAGAGCAACAAAGGCTGTAATCATGTTTTGCGCAATTCACCATGTTCTTAGTAAGTGCCATCGCGGCCAGTCAATGAAGTTCAGTAAATGTGGCGAACAATGACAGAAAATGACTATCTAAAACGAAGAGATTACCTAAATAAGTAATATTAAGTAACCTCTTATTTAAAGTATATCTTCGAGTATAATTCGATTCGAGTATAAGTCAGATTTTTAAGTATAGGTTAAGTCGATTTTTTCGGACCGAGAAAATCGACCAAAATACGTGACTCGAGTATAAGTCGAGGAGAAAAAATTGCTGAATCTACCGGTTTCACGATGGTTATGTAATTATTGTACAATACAATTGGCCTTGTGGAATGGATTAGTATCATAAAGCAGGAAAGGTCCTAATACAAAACTTACACAAACTACATGATGATGACATAACGTGCCAAAACAATGGTCGGCTGGTCAATAAAAGTGTGGCAGCGTTTTTTTCTTTTTCCTCTTTTAAAGAAGGCGTAAATTTGCCCGTATACCAGCCATAATAACACAAACGTATATATATCATACAGCCTACCGCGGACGACGTGAAGTGAAAACCTCAGAAAATACGAGAACGCCTTGAGGAAACCTCGGCTCAATACTTGGTTGCGTAAATGTGAAAGCAAGAGTCTTTTCATTGCAAACTAATTAACCCGATCATTCAACTCGCTTTGCATGTAATAAGGGTTAAATTAATGCTAATGAGCAGCTTCGAGAAGCGGCAGAGCAAATTAAAAAAAAAGAGGGTACAAGATTTTCGTTCTACTGAGATTTTCGAAAGCTTAAACTATCTTTTATAAAAACGAACCGAGTGATACAAGAAATACAACATCATGTTCAGATAAAGTTACGCCATCGAGGCTTATGCGCTTCTTATATTCTCTCAGCGCCTACGAGATAGAGAGAAACTGCCTGAATGCTAATTAATCAGTTAATCACCGGGCAGTTATGACGCCGATTCTACCAGCATCTATTGCGCAAAGCCTATTAACCGCGTAAGATAAGGTATCCATCGAAAGCTAAGATGCATTAGTTAATCTAATCAATTCTTTAAATACAAAAATATATCAGTAAAAAGTGGAAAATAAACCAATCAAGCAATTCACGATGACTGACGGAACTATCTTCCGACTCCAAAATATATACATGTTAATATTAACTATACATTTTGCTTTTCCTCTGAGAATAAAATTAACCGATTTAGAACTTCGTTCACAGAGGGTAAACGATGCAAGATCCTTCGGGAAAACAGAATATAAAAAATCTAACCCAAATTAACTAGTAAGTTATTTACTAGTATTTTTCCTCTAATATTACTGTCATTGAATTGCCTTAAATAAAAAAATTGCATCCTACCAGTCCTCTAGTATGAACAGTCATCACACGATCAATACATACAACATTTCCTGAGAGTAAAAAGAGTCGTTTAAGGCGTGATCTGGTGGAACATTTTAATTAAAGAAAATTGACAATATTCCACAATGTAAACTTTAATGCGACCTATTTCGATGCACTGCATCATCATCAGGAGATGATGACGTAGTCGGTGATGGTGATGATGACGCAGGCACCTGATGATGATACAGTGAATCGCAAACGGTCGAATTAAAGTTTATATTGTGGGAAAGAGCCAATTTTCTTTAATTAATAATAATAATAGTAAGGGAGTTTTAGAATCACTTTTAGAAGGCTATTTCTTTCCGGTTAAATAAAATAATATTTTGACGTCAGGTAACATTTAAGTAATCAATAATGTCCACTGAGCGTCAATCTATTCATCTTTACATTCAGCTTTTGAATGTTTCATTCATATAGCACTTGGATGACGGAGTTACACATGGTGTCGTGGGAGACATAATTATTGCATGATTACTTTGATCAAGGGTTCCCAAACAATTTCAATGAGCTTCAAACTATTATCCACCCAGTTTACTGCAATCCTACATAACTTTCAAAAGATAGGAGAATAGGATAGCATATTGATTGTTAATCTATAAGTGTGTACAACGAACGAATTGGATAGTCAATTAATTGATTGTTAAACTACAGAGTTTATAACGAACGAATAAATATAGCATGCAAATGATATGATCAATATATATTTACAAAAATTCTGAATACGTGCAGAATGGTTACAATAAGGCTTCCATAAAGTCTTCTGAATACTCACAAAAATATGTTAAATGCTAACATTCGATAGCAGCAATCATAACAGGATGGCTCTAGTTATCTACATTCCTTCGTCCCCAGAGCCCGAACCAAATCCTAAGGCTATAAAGTTTCAACCCCAAGGAGGACCCTTGTTCAAGGGAATCTGAGTGAAATTTACCTTTTTCTCACGAGGACACGGGAGGAACAACGCGACACATCCGACGGAGAAAGGGACAAAAGGAGTCGGACGGTCGGAAAAAGAAATGACATAAACATGGGCGTGGTCGCCCGTCTGGCGATGAGGAAAACCAGGGAGGGTTCATTGTCATCCACGTCGTCTGCACGCGGAGATTTAAAGGTACTAAGGAAGGAGGAGGGCGAAGGAGAAGGAAGAGGACGCGAGGATACGAGGACGCGAGTACGAGCAAGAGAGAGAGAGATTCATGTATATATAAAGCGAGTGGGAATAAAATCGGAGAAATGGGAGGACGAAAATCAACGTGTAAAATTTCAAAGATTGTTTAAATATTTTCACCGGGATTTAGTCCTAATACTGACGAATCGTAGCATGGCGAGTTCGATTATTTCCCGAATGAGACTTTCACGATCTAGGGAACCGATTTTTGCGTTAGTATTTGATTAAATGATGCATCGCTTTGCATCTTCCACATCTCTCTGTTCTGACCGACCGTGGTCACGATAAATATTTACACTATCAAAACACATAAAATTGTCATGTGTCCTTTTATACTTCAGCCCCAAGAGGTGGAGCGGGAAGGGCATTTAGAATACGATTCAATTCGAATCAAATTTTTGCTGTGATTGGACGTTTTCCAGCGATTGTCTAGGCAATTATTTACAAGCAAATCTCAGATGAATGTGCAAGCCTAGTAACAAAAATAACATTTGTACTCTGAATATATTTTCACTATTTTAATTACAATGATTCCTTCAGGCTATTACAACGACATCTTATTTCTGGTTTAATTCCAGAAAAATAAATTTTCAGACATATAGTTTAGTAAGAAAGTCTAAGAGAGTGAATGAGGAACTAAAAATTGGAGAGACAAAGAAATGCCCGCGTTCTCCATTGATTCCATCCAATATACCGTGGAATGTTATCATTAAAGTAATCGTGGAATGGTATAAATGAAACGAATTACAGCCAAGCTATAACATTAAACACTATGATTCATACTCACTATGCCCGAGATTATTAATGGATGTTCCGTACATCTATGAAACTCACCTGAAAAGAGAAAATAAAAAACTATTACACATTGAATGAAGCCATATAATACTCTATTTAGAATTAAAATATAAAAAAGTGTGTATATATACATTTTTTTCATAGGTTATCATTCCGAGGTTGAAGACGCCATTCTACGATGCACATACGATGTAAACAGCAGAGGAGCCAACATAAACACACAAAAAACGACGAAACACACTTACATTACAAATTTTCGAAACTTAGTTACGTCTAAAAAGGGAGGACTCAGGCGAGATGTTGTGGAATATGAACATAAAAAGAACTTGGAAGATGCAATGTGGAAAATTGCATCTTCTAAGTTCTTATTATTAGTTACGTCTTCTCTTCAGACGATGAGAAGAGACGTACAAGATTAATATGAACACAAAGACATAATAAAATAGATAAAATATGTTAAGCGAAAATGATAGTTAATTTTCCCTCATGTAGACAAGATCAGAGTTAATCCAAGGACTATGCGTCAGTTTTTAAAAATATCAATCATTTTAGCGGTAAACAAGTATTATTTTGGAAACATAAATTACACTCATCATGAGTTTAGCCTTCCACAAACAAAAAATATTCCAATTCCCTTTCATCAATACATTTAAAACAAAACAAGTGATCAATATGTGTAATGAATCCGATTTACCCACGATGTCGGGGTCCCCCGGGGGAAAAAAAGGCCACAAAACTTTTCATTGTTTTAATACGCAGGTTCCACTAACGGACTGTTTTCACCTCATCGGCATTGACACAAACATATTTCCACTGACCCAACAACCATGAAATCATTTTTCTTGCAAACTTAACATTGAATCCAGTCACCAGCATTCTTACTTCTTAAGATCCGGTTATGGTGTCTGGCAAAAACTGAAAATTTCTTCTTCATCAGCATCGGAGGAGTCAAATAAAGAGCCGACCATGCCGCCTTTGAATTTCCTTCCTAGCCGGCTCCTCTTTCTTTTCTCTTGTCTACTAACATTTTTACACAATTCACTGGATTTTCTTCCACGGAGATCAGACTTTTAGGAGTCGTTATCTAAGAGAGTAGCCACTTTTTTCTGTATTACTCGCTGGAGTTAATTTTTTTTGGCAATGGTAATACGTATAACAACAGAATATCGGTGTCCGCTTTAGGGCATGAGAACGATCAACGTCACAGGATGTGACGGAAATGGACGTTAACTTTCAGTTTTCTGTCGTCTTCCCGGCAAGGCTGAGTGCATTACGATTGACGGGAGAATCACCGCCAGTTTTCTACCGTTTTTTGCGTGCGGAGTTCTAAGCAGTTGCAAAGGAGCAGTTTCTTTCCATATTTAACTGTCAAAATATAAATTATACACAAAAGTACTCATAAGTATTGCTTTAAAAAGAATAATTGTTTTCATTATAAAATTTAAAAAAGTAATACAGATGATCTGGAATACAATTTTGTAAATATTGATAAACAAAAGTGTTCCCTTCCCGACATCATTACATGGCAGCGAAACCTGGGTATGTCATCATAAGGATAATAGTAGGTTAAATGCACTGGGAATTGGGGTACCTGAGAAGTGTTTGCAGTGAAATCAATAGGGATTGAGTTCAAATAATAAGTTTTTCATGAAAGAATATGGAATGGATGCTCCGGTAATGGATATACAATATGAGTGTTTCGTTGGTTTGACCATGCTGAGAGAATGGAAGAGATTCGAATAACGAAACAGATATACGATAGTAGAGTGAATGGTGAGAGAGGAAGAGATAGACCTCGAAAGCCATGGTTGATTGCTGTAAAAGAGGCTCTAAAGAGGAGGAATATTATGTGCCTTACGAATAGGACAGCGGTTATCAAGTGCATGAGTGTAAGAGAAGCGAAAGTGGTTTGCAAGGGTATGAAATACAATTTTGTTAATATGTATTGATAAACAAAAGTGTCCTCTTCCCGACGTTATTACATGGCAGCAAAACCTGGGTATGTCATCATGAGCATAATAGTTATTCTTACAGCATTATTGAAGAAATTATCAAAAGAGAGCCAGTTTTCTAGAGCTAACGACAACACGTAGATTCTTTGAATTTGCCTACCTCGAAAGGGAATGGCGCGATAGGTACGTACTTGCACCTATTCGTGTACGAGACATAAAAAAACCCTCCGCTGATTGGCTGCAGTTGACGCAGCGTGACAAACAATTGAGACTTTTCGCTCAACGTCGACGGTGCAGTTATCGCCCTGCCAAAGTAATATAGGTTTTCCAACACATCACCATCACCAAGCTTCGCTGACGCCACCGTCCGTTTCCGTCACGACGCGACGCCAGGTGACGTCGATCGTAATCCATGCTCTTAACGCGGAATAGGACCACGAGTAGAGCAAAAAAATACGGAATCGAAAACTGAGAAAATAGGGCGGTATCCGGAATGAATCATTTTACTGTTATTTTGATAGCTTGAGCGAATTACCATTTCACATACAATTCGACGAATTTTGCGTCATTATAAAGAACTAGATATTATCTTTACTGCGGTAAAAAATATCGGCCGCTTTCAATTATCCTTTTCGAGATATTTACCAAAAATAAGTAATTAGCCATTGGCAATGGTATACAGTGTACTTCAGAGAGAATTTATTTGAAAAATAAGGAATTTCTAACGCATAGATTTCAGCAGAAATTCAAGTGTGTAGTTTGTATAAATTCTCTACTCTTTTTAAAAAAATCAATTACTAACCGCAGTAACTTATACGGCACAGCAAAAAATCTTCGGTTGCTCAGGCGTTTTCAGCGTACGGCGCCGGTGTGAAAAAAATGAGTTTAAAATTTAAAAGACATGCATATGTACATTTAGTTATTAATTGAGAATATTAGTGATTTAAAACAAAGTTTTGCGTCATTAATGTTATCATATTTAATTCACGCTTCTCATAAACGCTAAGATTTAAAATAAAATTTGAATATGGTATCTATTGTGCGATATTCCACAGAGGAAAAATCATTTGCCTTGACCGGGATTCGGACCCGGATCCCTCGATTTCCCGCCGAGTGCTTAAACCAGTTAAGCTACCGAGGTGTCCTTCTCCCCTGTGGATAATTTGGTGGCTTTATAGGAGCATGGTGGTCAGAACTACTAGACATACGATGCCATTAGCAGTCCAAATCGTGCGCTAAGCGCCACAGTCCGCGAGGATAAATCCGTACCTTATCGTACGAATATCGCACTTATGTGCACTTGCGGGTGACTCCGTAAAGGTAACTACCGTGGCTAGTCCCGGTATCCTCAAAATGGTATCTATTATTACTTTCGAAAAAGCTCAGAACTACCTTGAATCGAATCTATCCTCCACGTATTCGCGAGGGGTTTCATCGGATGCCGCAAGACGTCATATGTTTCCGTCCCGTTCCCTAATCCCGCACAAGCTCCTTCATCTCATCCTTGAATTCCCCTGGAATTTCCAGCACACCTCGAGGTTCGAGCATGAAAACAACTCGTTTATTCCGAACTCATCCCACACAATGCAGCTTTGCGTCGTCCCTCTTCCGCCCCGTACCGACTGGCTCACCCACGCAACAAAAAAAACTTTGAAAAGGTAAATAGGGCGACGGCGGACGACTTAACGGTGAATGCGAGGCAGATGGGATAAGGGTGGAATTAAGAGGATCAGGCACAATATTACCCACATCGAGACATGATTGGAGTCAATTTCTCCTTTTCTCCAAGAGTGTAGCGGATATGGGATGAGAAAAAGAAAAGCTAAGAATAAGGAAAACGCGATTTCACCGCGATCAACTCAATATAAGGTTAGGTGAGCCGGATTCGACACATACCTCTGTAGTCATCTCACCTCATTTTCCAATTTCCGATGTCACAGAGTATACATATAAAGTCAAGCCAAATAGGGTGCGCTAATTTTATGAAATGATTGTTTCGCGCATGCACCATACCGTTAGTCATTTCCTTAAGGTGGGTTTACACTGGCAAGTTTATTGCGCTAGTTACTTTTAGCAAGCGACTTTTGACGTAAATTCTACGCGAAATCGGCTCTGCTAGTGGGCTTGCAGAACATTTAAAAGTTTCGGCAAGTCTGTTACAGAACTGTATCACTGCCAGTGTAAATAGCAAACAATCGTGTCTAAACTTACTTAAGAAAAATGTTTCGTCAGAATAAAACTTCCTGCAAGCTCTTGAAGTAGGAACTTGCGGAAGTCACTTGCCAATGTAAACCCTCCCTTTGGTTATAATCAATCATTGTTACACACTCATAGTCATTGATATTTGACGAAATCTATGTTTGGGAGAGGTTAAAAAAGAACAATTGGGTAAATCGTTCGTTAAAATCTAACCAAAAGCAATGACCAACGGGCAAGAAGATACTAGAAAATAAACCCACTATTTTAAAAGGAAATGCATTATTTTTTTGTTTATGTCTAGTTTGCGTGAGGGAAATATGAAGAAAATACTGCAAAAGTATTTCATCAGTTCATACCACAACACCGATACCAACGCCAAGCGTATTTTCTTTGCTAAACTTTTACTGGAGTGCATAAAGTTTGTATTAGACTTAAAAAAATTAAAATTAAACACGATGTCTACGTTGGATTTATCTTGTGAGAAACCTTGTCTCTGTAAAAAGTCATTTTCTCTCACTGCTCTCCAATACTAAACTATATATCTATACTGGCCGAGATGAAACTGGCTAAGAACATGACGGAATTCGCAAAAAAATATTAAATTTCCTGTTGCTTTCGACTTCTCACAATCTGTTTTTACTCTGTACCAATGTGCGGAATTAGTTATACACCAAAATCATAAAAAAATTAAAAACAAATATTTTATACCGTTTCAATGTTATTTCTTTAACATCCATTATAAAATGATATTGGGGAAAATATTTCTCTGTAATTAAATTTTGGTCCATATAGGATTAAGAAAGTTATTTTTATTTATTATTTTTCGTTTTTTTTGAGTTCCCGGATGTCTGACAAAGATTCTAACCACGCTCTTCTGAGAAAATTATTCGTCCGCCAAAGTATGTACGGCTCGTTCTACAGTGCGAAATTATAGTCACTCGACGGAATATTTGTTCTTAAGAAGAGCCAAACCCAGCCTAACATGTGCATGTTATTTTGTCAATTTCCTCCCGATCGTTACCAGAGTTAAAGTAGGGATGAACGTCACCATCAAACTGAGTGCCCGAGCCTCGGTACAGTCGAGTCTCGACTATTCGAGGCCCTATGAATCGAGGTTCTGTATTGTCCGAGGTACAGATCCATATGTTGCAGATGTACCATGCCAGTTTAGCTCTAATGCAGACGACGGTAAGAATTTGGCAATCACTTCAAAACGCAAATAAAAAACGATTCACCAAAAGATTTCATTCCAACAGTGTCAAAAATTAAATACGTTAGTAAATAAATTAATATGTTCAAGAATCACTCATAATTTGATTTCATTATTTATTTTTTTAAACCACGAACAGTTTAACGATAGATGATTAAAAACCGAATAATACCAAATATAATCCTAATAACAAAATTAAAACAGGTACCAAATATAATAAGAAGTATCGTCACAAAATACTTGTAAAATATACTACTAGTTAAATGACGTTAAGGGTCATTTATTCTAAGCAGTGGTATATGTCTTTTTTATCTTTAGTAAGTTGTTTTGGATTGCTAACTCGAAGTAAAACTCAAAATTGCGAATTTGTAGAGCTCTGGGGATGTAAAATAAATTGTGTGATACGTCGACAAAAAGAGTAAATAACAACCATTGTTTGAATCACAAACCAAGACCAACCATAATCTCCTGACAAGATAACTATCATTAAATACAAGAGATCGAGGGAAACTTAAATCTAAAAATACAATACGGCAAAGCATTGAAATATCTCATTTTCGTCGCAATGTTTTCTCACTCGTAAGCCTTCCGTATTAAACGACTTTTTGATTACCCGAAGAGACCACATTCTACATTACCTTGGACAAACGAGACTTCACTGTATTTTATTAATGCATTCTGATATATATTCGGCAGGATAGCCTAAAATCTTTAAGTTGAGTATTTCTTCGAGGGATTCGAACTCGGTCCAACGTCGGTGGCTCAAATATCATGGGGTTGCATTT
This sequence comes from Pyrrhosoma nymphula, assembly GCA_963573305.1. Lineage (NCBI taxonomy): Eukaryota > Metazoa > Arthropoda > Insecta > Odonata > Coenagrionidae > Pyrrhosoma > Pyrrhosoma nymphula. The sequence goes on along the minus strand of OY754331.1, from coordinate 120,114,248 downwards.
CCTGATAGTGTAAAAATAGTTGTATCTCAATAATATTCTTCCGCTTTCACTATGAGATTTTTTATAGACTACCCACTAGACATGTCCAATTTCACGGGAAAAATAGCTCAGTAGGTTTCCCATAGCCTTCCTCAGCAGCGCTTCTAACGTGACACCGTCACTTGAAAGGTCACCCCCGCTGGGGTCAAACGCCTTTGGGAAACGGCATCGCTGAATATAAGATAGAACAAAGGAGAAGGTAAGCTGAGCATCAATTGAAGTCAAAACGAGGAAGTGTCACTGAGTTGTTGAAGAAGACGAGGAAATTGGTGTAAGAGATTTGGTGAAGACAACAGTAGTGGATGGAGGATGTACTGAGAGATGAGGTCATGTTGAAGAGGCCGATGGAGGGGAGAACACTTGGAAAGTACTGAAGAGGAAGCAAGAGGTAAGAAATTTCGGACGGCACAAGAAGAAGAGGCAGAAAATATGTGGAATTTAAGAGAGAATTAATGGAGGATTCAAAGATATTTATGCGTAATAACGTAAATAATATTTATGCGTAGGCAGATAACAAAGATGACGCGTAGGCTCAGTAAACATAGCGACATTCCTGGTGGTGATTTGGAATCGACGAGAACTAATAAACACTGGTACACTAGATGCCCACTTAAATCGTGAGCATAGGAGAAAAATTACGACAAGTAAGTAGTTGCTCTCTTCCTCCGCCATATTATCAAAACCACTAAAAATACGGCAACAACGCAAGAAATTTCTGCCCAAAAGGAATGTAATATTGCGAATCCTGAAGAGAAATTTTGGCGTAAAAAAATCAATTTTTCTAGTGATGTGCCTTAGATCCCCAAGCGGCACGGATTGACGACCTTAAACAGAATAAAATATGTGTTTTCCCATCAAAGTAAATAATTCGGCAACTGGAACAATTCAATTTTCCGATTTTCGAAAGATGAAACAACCCCGATTCCATATTTCCACTGCTCCATATTTACTCGGATTTTATAAGCTCTTCAGGAGATTCGTTTCCTGTGAACATCTCCGTAAGGCCAGAGGTACGATGTTGCCAATAGCAGAGTGAAAAATAACATATATTGCTACGCAGTATTCTAACAGCACATCAAGAACTCTTCCAGTATCCAAATAGCATTCCCAAAAGCAACTTACTTCAATTTATCGCGATGTTGGACACGGTTTCCCCCGTAGCTTAGGGGTGAGCACACGTAGATTAAGTTTGGCAAGTGTTTTCCATGAGACCCATACTGTCAACTAAATGTGGAACGCTCTATAGTGACAAAACCTTTTAAAGGCTTTTGTGTGTTAGGCATACTGTAAAACATCGAGATGCGGTTCGCGGAAGATCCCGCTGCCCTTGTGGCTAAAGGGTCGCATACTGTTTTCCGCAGTCGGTCATGAACCCGAGTTGAACCTAACGCAGAAAGAGGACCTCTCTTTTGTTTTCTGAAACAATGAGACGAACTCCTACGCCTCACTCAACATGTGCTTCCTTCTCCCTCTCCCGCCCCCACGAGTAACTCAAGACGCCAACTTCCGAGGCCATAGGTAGGAAGTATACGCATTGAGCCTCAGTCAGAGGGAGTCGCTCCCAATTTACAAAAGGACTCGTCCTCTTGTCCCGTCAAGTCCTTTTACTCTTCTTGGAGTGTCGCCTTGAGAAAATTGTGCTCTCCTGTCCCTTTCACGAAGATGGAATGCACGGACATAAGTGTTTGACAATTATACTGCTCGTTAAACTCATATTGTTCCTTCCTTTCGCTACAGGCGCCTTCCTAACGTTCAATTAATTACACCTACCAAAAGTACTCCCTTCACGGGCACGCATAGACAGTGCGGGTGATTTAGTCGTTGTTCATTAACAAGAAGATGGTGCCCGCTGAAAATCAACAGGAAGAAGGAAATGATTAAAACAAAGTGGAGAGAGTTAACAGGGGTCACCTGTGATAAAGAGAATGCCTATACAACTCAAGGGTAAAGTGTATAAAAACATGATAAGGTCAGTTATGCCATATGGAGCGGAGTGCTGAGCCATTAAAACGCGTAACGTATAGAAAATACACGCACATGAAACGAAAAAGCTGGGGTAGATGTGTAGCACAACGACGCTAGGTAAATTTCGGGATGAGTGCATGACAGTGAGTGTAAAAGTTGCACCAAAAAATAAAACAGAGTAGACTTCGACGGTTTGGACATGTCGAACGGCGAAATTCAGAGGAATACATTGGAAAGAAGGAGTGGGAAGTTTGCAGCTCCCAGGAAAAAGAGATAGAGGGAAACACAGTAAAATATGGAGGGATTATGTGAAAGAAAAAACATGGAGGAGTGTGGTGTGACCCCAACGGATACCCTAGATAGAAGCCAATGGAGGAGATTGACTGCCATAGCCGACCCTAAACACTACGTATAAAGGATATGAAGAAGAAGAAGGAAAGAATTAAAAAATTTGCTAGGATTTAAAGAATCCTCCTAATGTGACATTAAAAATGCATATATGTACTATGTACCAGTTTTTAACCACACATGGAGAAGTTTGGGGTAAAAAAACCACAAACAAAATCTCGCTGTAATTCTGACATATTGTTAATTTAACCGGAGTAATAAGTGCCCCGGGCTTAAGTTCCCATTGAAATCCAATGCTGCGGTTGCCAGGTAATTAAAAATTTCCATTGTTGAAATAGTGCAAATATCTACAGTAAACTTTTGGAGCACATAACTCAAACTTTACGTAAAAGCATATCGTTAGCAAAAATAGAAGGCAAAAATTAAAAACTAAATTTCTTCCGTCATTCAATGCTGAAAATTCCAAGGTCAAATGATAAGAAGATATCATGAAAGCAAGGAATTTAAATGTAAAAGCATAGAAGAAGCCTCAGAAATTTACCCAATCAGAAAGACCCGAGGGTCCTTTCTAGGGCTTTTTGGACTTTTCTAATATAGACCATTAATCCTTCAAGGTCCTAAGAAACATTTGTACCTCAGTGTTCACTAATATTATTATGAATAATGAATTACTTATTCTAAATCAACTCTTCACTTGCAGTATAATTGCTTATATTTACATTAGTTTTCCATTTGCTTTTGAGTGCCGCCAAAAATATTGGCTTGACAAAAAAATGCTAGATGGGAGGAATAATTTCACCAGTCAAAAACTCGCTACATACCATGGCTAAATACCAACAGGATATCACAAAAATACGCCAACTTTCAAAAGGGAAAAAAACGCAATTTACCTATTCCTGAGTCCCATCACCAGCAACTTGTTGGCTCTTCTGCCTGGCACGCTTATCCAGGTGGAAGAGCCAACATGGTCTAAAAACGGCGTAGACCACATGACCTCAGTCAGATGTTCCTAATATATACATCGGAAGACATTTCTGACAGTTAAAAGCGACTCAGAACACTAAAACCTCAGACTGCCATATTGAATTGCTAATAGATTGCACTGTTAGTAATTGAGAATGGCTGTGGCTGTTACTAATTGAGAGCCACAGTCACTCTTAATTACTAACGACACGAAACGATGCAAATTCACTTGTATGGTCGTATTTTCAAGAGCAAGCAAAGATTTAACGAATGTTTTGATTTGAATTGACAAGATATTTTCCAAAATCACTTTTCCTATAAAAAAACTGCTATGATTTTATTTAAAAAGAGCAATCTGCGATATGAAAAAAGTTTGCTATTTTTCAATATTCATCATTTTCACCAAGTCAAGCCATTTTCATTCCAACAATTTAATTAGTGAGGCTATAACTCGCGTGGTTATGCCTTCTTGATTAATATTCCCCTTATCAAACATTCCAATAGTATATAACTACTACTACGGTAGTAGATATGCATTGTGTATGACTTAGGAATATTGCTTTATAATAACAGTTTCCGAAAAAATGTGAATTAACAAGTACTTCTACACTGAAAATTCTAATTTAAAATAATCATTGATTCTTTATAAAATGGATGATTAGTGGAATTATAGCAAACGTAAAAAACCTTTACGATATAGGGAAGAAGAAAAAAAGAATAATGAAGTTTTATATAAACTAGGTTTACCAAACCAAAAACCAGTACAGTATTGAAAGACGCGCTTTTCCAGCAGTGAGGAGTCGGGAGATGAAACCATATACCTTCCTCCAGAATCAGAAACTAAGAAACAAGAGGGATCGGAAAGGTTGAACCTCTTTCAGAAATCTGGAGAACAGAGAAGATATTAATTCTAATAGTAATCCCTCCTCGAAAACTTAGCGAATTCACACGGCGAAACCTGAATCTGACTGTTGTCAAAAGTATGCAGTTAATTCTCAGCGGTATTTCATCACAGAAAAGTGAGATAAGAGAGAAAGTGAGAAATATGCATTTAACTTAACGCAATGAGTCAAAATTGTGACAGAAAAGATTCTCAATTACACATGTTAATAGCGCGAAAACTATCCCTGCGCCACGTCAGGGGGGTTATTTTGTAATCTCACTTACGTGAGAATACGTCATAAAATGTGGAAAATTTCGTCATTTCTCGTAGTTCAACTCCGCCAACCAGGCGGCATGACCATCTTTGGCTGTCAAGCGGTAAACTGCCGGTCTATATATTTGATTCATCCGCTCTTTCGACTCTTGATCCGTATCTTTCGACTCTTGATCCGTTTCATTTGGCTCCGCATTTCATTAGTTCCATCTCACCTGTCGTTAGGAACGTGAAATGGACCACCATCGGACCTTGGCCGATCGTGAGCCGATCATTAAGAGAGCGAAACGGATCTCCCTCCTTCCCGCAAAGAGTCATTAAAAATGTGAGATTACAAAATAAGCCCCCAGGCGTCAACAGAAGGATTTTTCAACAGTCCTTAATTTCACCCGATTGCAAAAAAAAATTCTTGCGAAAAAAAAATTAAAAATTAAAATCACGTTCGCTGGATTCAATCATTAGGATGTCTATCAGGTGCATCGAATTAAGCCATCGACTTACGCAACTGGCCGGATGAGTGTTAATCAGGAAAGGAATGAACGGATGATGTTACCGAAAAATCACCGAGGCGGACAATAATGGCCTTCACACACAAAAAAAGAGATCCCTTTCATCAAGGAAGGAATCAATTCTTTTAAACGCGAGCCTCGTACGCGTCTCGCTTCGCGCAGGAAGAAGAATCGAGCGGCTAATGTGAGAGCGATAATAATTTTTGAGGAGGGCCTGAGAAAACGTATTTCCCTCATTAAACTCAAAACAAATTACGCAATTAATTAAAAGCATTGAGCGATACGTATACAACAAGAATTTAAACATAAAATTACGTAACACTTGAGCGTAGGAAAAAAAGTGACGGTGGTATTATCGCGCTGAGTGGCGAATTCTCCGTAATTTTCTCGCTTAATCATTGGGTCCCGTCGGTTAGCAGAGGTTTTGATGGTTTGGCTTCCGTTTTTTCATCCGTGACATTAAGCACTTGAACTGTAATTGTTAAAAGTTCTAATTACAAGACACTTACGTAAGGATAGGAGTGCTTGGCAGTGAGAGTTTTCCACCATCACCGTGACTAGAAAACGGGTCATCCGCATGGGAAGCCAATATTCCTAGCATCGCGGTTACACGATCCGCGAAGAAGATTAACAGACGAGCAAGGAGTCCATTACTGAACTTATTTGGGGAAAGATTTATCGATCGATGTGACGTCCATTGTTTGACAAGGTGGCCTTTTACTCAGGGTGGATACGCGACGATGAAATTTGATACATATCGATCTATAAGTTCCCATATTTAACGGAAAAAACTAAATGCAGTCACCGGGGAGGAAGGTTACGAATTGGATGCAGGCGTTTAAGATGAGGGTGTGTACGGGGGTGGAGTAATTGCGGTGGACGGTGTGGAAGACGAACGAGGAAGTGCTTGATACGGTGGGTGAGGAGAGGAAACTACTGGAGTAGATTAGTGGGAAGCAGAGTAGGTGTTTGGAAGAGGTAATGAGGAGCGAGGGGATGCTGAAGGCCATGTGATGGGAGGGGAGAATGTTGGGCAAGTTGGGAATCGGAAAATAGAGAGTAAGAATAGGCTTCATGGATGGGCAGAAGTAGGAAGTACGCTGAGATGCACAGAGAAATAATTGTGAGGAAGGCTGAGGTTTTGAGATGGAAAAGCATGACGGTCAATCAAAACCGATTGGTTTGGACACCTGGGAGAGGTGATAGAAAACTGGTATTATTCGGACCATTAAGGATAGACGAGCAGATTGTTAAGGGAAGGATTACCTTTGGGTAATGGAGGAAGGGAGGGAAAAATGTAGGAATTTCTTCTATTTGAAGAGAGCAATAGAGTGAGGATTAAAATCAGAGAAGGTACAGCCCATCAAAATTCAAAATTACTGGTGAAATAATACTAACACGGTTTATGTAAAACAATAATGGGTGGATAAAAAAGATGTTCAATTTTCAAAAAATAAATAAAACTTTAGTTAAGACATAGGTTTAGTTAAGACATAGGCATAAAAATTCACAGGATTATCATCTAACACATTGAAACCTAGGTCGTAATTATTATTTATACGTGGAAAACTGTGTTCCTTTTATTATCCATCCATTTGATTTACATTCCACGAAATATCGCCTGAATCTTCTGACTTGAAAATTAAGATTCAATAGTAAAAGAATGTTGAAAAGAAAGTAGACACAATAGAGTTCTTCTGGCCTGACAAAGATTGCAAGTATTCTGCGAGGCTCTTTTATTTCACGGGCAAGAACTTTCGCAACCAGCCCACGCGATGACCGCCAATCGGCCGGCAGCGATGAAGATGATGACCTAACCAGCGACGGTGGGCGTCGTCGACGGAATAAGGAAATGGGACGCCCTCGGAAGAGGACGCTCTACGTGGGCGTCAACAATAAGTGCAAGAAGAACAACGGCACATACAACCATTGAAAGAAATCGAGTCGCAATACCTTTCCCCCAAAATCAACAATCACAGGTTTGTTCCAAACAACTCGGGTGTTGTAGTGTTCACATAAAGGTACCGAGAATACAGCGATGTCCATCGCCGTGCTTACGTGAACATCCAGTTCTCTATCATCAGGATAATAGCGATATGGCCTTAGTTTCAAATATTGATGAAAATGTATTCTTAATCAAACGATCACGTTAACTGATACGTTAAGTAGCATATATAAAATAAAATATAGTGTATAATACAAAAATATATCTAGAATATACTACAAAAATATGTAGTTATTCATTACATGATCGATAAAAGATACAGGTACTCGGAAAAGTAATGTCTTCCATAAACTCCATATGCGTTTAAAATGTTAATCATGTAATGAAGCATTGTATAGTTAACAATTGAAATATCAAAAAAGTCTTAAAATGGATAACTAAAACGTAAAAAAATAACTTATATCCCTGATGCTCATGAACCATCTTCTGATAAACTTATGAGTGGCTCAAAAGTACTCCAATATTATCTTTAAAATGGTCGAATAAAGTCATTTTTATTATAAACTTCAAGATTTTTAAAATAAACTTTCGGTCATTAACCTCATGAACCCGAATCGATCCCTCTTTTTATGTTGCATTGACCCTGTGAGCCAGTTTAAGGACTCCTTCCTGCCTTCAATACTCCTCAATTTTCATAAGAATCAGGAATATGTGCCTACGTGTGTGCCTATAGTGACATGCGCATGGCCCGGCAAGCCAAAATTGCCAGCGTTACGTGGTTTCATTCCGGGTCCAGATTGCTTCACAGACATTTTCCACGTACTCTCCTCTATTCCGTGTTTCCAGATTAAAGACAATGAATGAAAAAGAGGAGAGTTAGTGTAAAGACCGATCAATTCGATATTTTTAGGCTTACCTTTGCGAAAATACATTATGACTGAAAGAATAATAATTTGTAATTTTCGCAAAGGTTTCATTACAGTACGACCGGTTTCATCGCCTAGGCGACATTTTCAAGCCCAATGCAGATACAGAGTCCCAGTTATGGATACATATTCTGTACCGGACTTGAAAATGTACCTGAGGGTGTCTCCAATGCGATGAAACCGGTCATCTTGAAATAAAACCTTAGCAAAATTTACAAAGTTATTTAACTAGTAAGTTTTGCTATTCTTTTTTCAGTGAAAGACCGATCACTAAACCATTTATAACCTCTTAGATTAAAACACCTGATTGTTTTATCAGTTTTAAATAGTTCTTAAGATTAACAATATTGACAGGGATTTATTAATATTACAATCAGAAAAAAACAAATTTCAGAAATGAGTAAATGTAACACTTCTCTATGAAAAACAAGCTTTTTATTACACAACACGGACTTTGAGTCATAAAGCAGGATAACGAAACTCCTTTGCGAAGGGAAATGTCTAAGTAGACAAAACCAACGACGAGAAACCAGCAATACGTATTACGGGCAATCTAGAATAAAAAAGAGGCTAACCTACAGGGGATTCCAACCATATCCATTATCCTCAACAAAATTCACCCTAATTTTACATCGAACAACAGTTTTAAAGAGAAAAGCTACGTATACGATGGTTCACATCATTCTTTTTTCCAGCAAAAAAATAATATTTCTAAAGATAACCATACGCGGCGATATTCCTCTTATTATTACTATTCGGTAAAAGAAACATGCACAGAATATTATGCGCATCGAGGTTGGTCACTGGAGTATTACTCTTGAAAAAAGAGATGAATAAATGTATACATTAACGAAAACATACCAGCCCACAAAACACGAAAAGTCCGCGCGTTTCCATTTACAGAAAGAGAGGGATAGGGCCTTCGTTAACACCATTAACAGTAAGACGAATATACTTCGAAATAAAAGTATTAAAAGCGAGAGAGAAGAAAGAAAGACAACCATGCATTGTGATCGGTGAAAAATAAGACGTTTGAAAAATCCATCGTTCTTCGCTTTCCTAAAGTTTTCGCAAATTCGATTGGAAATATCGAACGCTATTCTGGCGTAACGCTAGAGGACGTTTCTTCCTAAAATTTCGGCGGACATTCAAAATCTATCAAAAATTAATATATAAAAAATACTTTTATTTAAACCACGGTTATATTGAATCTCATTAGAGCGTTGACTCGGGTCACAAAGTGTCGGCTGGGTAGCACTCTTATTTATATTAATTGTACAACGGTTCTTTGAAATTTAAATTATTAGCTTTCCTTCTCACTATAATTGCTAAAAAATGATGGAAGCAATTAATTTCAACAGCGCTGACTGCGAGTAGACAATGTGTTGCGATTTGCGTCCTGTTAGGATAAAGAAATATATAAAATGTAAGCCATTTGATTTGAGTAGATTAACTTACTAATTAGTGCATTTAATGACTGATTCATGTATTGTCTTCGAGATTAAGGGAGTGTGCCAAATTTCAGCTCGATTGAACATTGGAAAGTGGGTTACATTTCGATTTCAAGATTCCATCCAGACAAACAACAAACAGGACAAGCTAAAATAAGCGTGGTAAAAACGATCACCATTCTACCTAGCATACAGAGAGGTAGATTTTGGGCGTTCTCTGCGGAAATTTAACAAACTTTCGCGTTGATCCTGAATGAAAAAAAATTAAACCAAATTTTAGCAAACTCTTGTTTCTCATTTTTCCCCCACTTTACTGGTGAAACAGAAGCTTAGAAGCTAAGGAGCACTTCATCAAATACATGTGAGCAAAAAGTTATTTAAATTAGAATGAAGCTTTGTCGATGGCAGCCAGAGAAAAAAGATAGAATGAAATAAAACAGTGGAGCATCAGAAGAATGATGGAGATCATATGGATAGACAGATTCACGCAAGAAGAAGTTCTGCGATTAATTGTAAAGAAGATATTTTTTTTTAAATAAAGGGCTACGAAGTCGACTTAAAATGATAGGTCCGAGAATAAAAGGAGACCAATTCACTGAACACATTCCGGTATATTTATGAAAAACTCTTAAAAAAAAAGAAATACAAGAAGAAATGAATGGGAAGTGTCACCAAGGATGATAACGAATAGAATACATTAGGGAGGATTAAAGGAAGACTTTTGAAGGAATTCTACGATAAGATGAAAGGATAGTTGAGTTGTGAGCAGTTAAATGCCATCTTAGAATTTTTGGCGTCGAACATTATTTTCTACCCGCTTCATGGAGACCAAAATCCTCTCGTATGTTTCCTACTAACTTAGCAGTGTCTCAATCTACCTCTTCTCCATCCTCAGTAAATGAAATCCTACTCCATTTTTATACTCTTTTCTCGGTGCACATCTGATAGCGTTCGAAATACGCCAATTCATTTACGTCCAAAAAGACTGATGGAATAAAAGAAAACGGATTTACCTGGTTATAATTTCGTTACAGGTACTAATTTCATATAAATGACTAACGGACGGCTAAAAGATTGGTAGTTTGAGCGATGTTTGGCTATTCACAGATTCGCGTGAAACTCTGCATACGTGTTCTCATCAGTGATATCTATTGATAAAATGAAAAAAATACATTATACCGATTATGTTGCTTGGCAATTCAATGCTATTTTAACGCGTAGCCTTATCGCACATGGCATATAATTCGTAATAATTCGATTACACATGTACAGATTTTCTTCTAAATGCGAAATAACACATTTATCAAGAAAATAATTGTTGCTAATGAATATTAAGGTGTCAATCCCAGTCCAATATTCGAAAAAAAAAGAATTTTAAAATATATTTTCGTCTTAATTTCGAATACTTAGACAAAAATTCTAGTCATTACATGCTTTATTTAGGGGGAAAAAATTAATATATAATTATGTTAATCTGGACGGGATGAAGAGATGTAGGGCTTATGCTGAGATGAAGAAAGAAATTACTAGAGGTAGAAAGGGCACGGCACGTGTAAGAGTTCGTTGGATATTCTCTGACTTTCATCACAACCTACCTCTAACCGGTAGATTACTGTAATGAAATGAAATGAATCATTTTCATTACTACCTGTATGGTGAGTTCCAACGCAGACGGAATAGATTGCAATGGAATTAAATGTGGTCCTATAATATTTTTTCGAATTAATTAATACAATATTAAAATTTGCACTTAATGACCCATGATTACCGCTCCAGCCACCTTAAACTCATGAAAAAATGTTTGAGAGACTCGTAGAGCGAGTTTATGCCAGCACGTGCATGGAGTAGTGAACGCGGTCAAACAATAGATTTAAAATCATTAACAACAATAAGAACCGTTCAAAATGGGCTTGGTTGACACACATCCCGGTTTCCAACCCATTTGACCAAGTCCATTACAGAACCTAACGAACGTACTACGCCAGACTTTCGAATGGTTAGCAATTCGCCATCCGCTGCTCAAATACGACCGGAGCTCCGGGCAGTACACGGCAGTAGACAGTCTTTCTACAGGTCCCGCCACAGCCGCTTAAGGTATTCAAATCGACGACGATGCAATAAAGGTCATGAAACTCGACGTGTACGATCATTAAACTGGGAGTGCACGCGCGGTTTAACGGCCATGTCACGCTCAGTTATCGGCAATAGGTTCAGCTATCGATCGCAAAAATCAGGAGGAAGATACCAAGGGATAGGGTGAATAGCAATAAACTATTTCAGAATACGACCGACAATTGGAATGCTATCAAAGGAAAACTCAACACTGCAAAAAACGGATGACGACGAAGGGAGAACTGGTCCAGCAATGAAAGCTAGTTTTACTCGAGAGATTTGCTAAATGATAGGTACGTATACCCGCCACTAGAAGATTCTCTTCAAAAATCGCCATAATTTCATGTAGTTATCTTATTTCTGAGCAGTAATTGTGGAACTTTGCAAAATACTGCGGTGGTTTCATATTGTATATGATGTTGCCACATTTATAGCGTGATCGATGACAATCCCCTCGAACTTAGTTCAGTGAGGTGTGAAACAAGGCAACAACGGACCTAGAGTCACTCGATTACAAACGATCAAAACTTCGTAATATGCACACAGAAGCCAAGTCTCTAGTAAGCATTCCGAGCCTTTGCATGAGAAAATGATGTTGCCACAAGTGTACCCTGATCAATGAAAAAGCTCCTCGATCCTAGGTCTGTGAGGCGTGAAATATGGCAACAATGGATCTGGTATAACTCAATACCGAACGATCAAAAAGTTTCGTAAAGGGCACAGAGATGCCAAGTTTCTAGAAAGCCCTCCTTCAAGTACCTTTGCGACAACTTATCTCGTTTTCCTCTCAAATTCGACTAAATCACTTTTTCCCCCCGAGGCCAGCGAAATATTGATCTCCGAAATGTCACAAGATGCGCCAGAACCGATGAGCAAGTAACCAAAGGGTACACGTATAGATTTCTTGAGAGCGCCCATGAACACGGAATTTCTCAACATGCGGATTAACTTACACTTACGTCAGTGTATTCGCCGATTGAGTGCTGCGGTGGCATTTCTTTTTAGGTATTCTCGTTTACACAACAGTTTAAGCCTGAGCATGCGCTCAAAAGCAGACGAGAAACCAAATAAATGCCGTTAGAACCGCATGGCTATGCGAGGTAAAGCGGAGAATATCACCATTCTGATACAATGCTGAAGATAAATAAGCAGCCTTGCCTTTTTAAAAGTTTCAAGCACCAGATGAAGTTTGTCATTCTTTTTCTATGCTTTTTATTTCAAGAAAATCATATGTAATTCATGCGAAAACCTAAAAAACTGCATTTCCAAATAATATTTCGGTAAAAATAAAACTTGAACTTGAGACTTAGCTCAGGATGTAATGCCCAGTTACACGATGCTTGCTTCAGGGCTGATAAACGAACTGACTTCAGTGTACGCTTAAAATTACACCGTATGTAAAGGTGGGTTTACACTAGCCAGTTTACGGCGCAATTTACTAGCAGCAAGCATTTTCGACGTAAATTAAAGGTGTTAAGGGCACTGAAAGTCCGCTTGCAGAACTTGTATGAGTAACGAAAAATTTGCTTGTAGAAGCGTCTTGTTGTCAGTTTAACCTGCAACCAATCTGGCTCTGCACTAACTTGCGAAAAGTATTTCGTCAGAGTAAAATCTCCCGCAAGCAGAAGTAACTTGCGAAAAAAATCTCTCAGTGCGAAGTCCACTTAAAGTGTGCCGTCTCATCCCATGAAAGGATCGAATTCGATAATCAGTTTCTACTGAAAACAGAAATAAGTAGGATATAAATCGTCCATCATATTCTTCGATCCAAAGACCAATCACAGACAAGAATGCGAGTTGAGGGTTTCAATAGAACACCGGTGATCCAACTGGAATATATTAAAATAATATTTGGAGAAATTGTACGCACCACAATTGAAAAAATGTGATCTTGAGACTAGCAGAACTGGCTTACCGACAACAATGCAAACGATAAAGTACACATGATAAAATATTAAGGTGGTTTGAGCGAGATGGTTCCCTAGTCATAATGGAGACCATATTAAAATTTTATTTTTTGATTTCAGCAACTGTAAGGAGTATGAAATAAATATTGTAATATTAATGGCGCAAAGTCATAGTTAAATGTGACCAAAATTCTCAGTAATTAAATACATAAGGTTATATAAGTCTCTAATTTGACTCATTTTTTCCCGCCGTACGGCTGAAAACCCTTCAAAACAGCAGGTTTTTTTTTAGATTCTGTTCAAATTACTGAGGTGAGTAAAAGATATTTTATATATAGTTGAGAAAACATAAAATCTACACACAGTTAGTTTTTTGACGAAATCTAGGTGCTAGAAGTTCCTAATTTGATTAATATTCTCCCTCTGGAGCGCACAGCCATAATCTATCCCATGTTAAACAGCTTATATTTTTAAAGAAAGAAATTGAAATACTTTGCTTTTTTCTACAAATATATTTTTAGGCAAATTGCTCGAAAAGTAGTTCGGCAAGGGGTTGATATTTTGATATCATTGGAAAGATGAGTTTTTTTTTCAAGAAAATGAGGCCAAATTCATCAAATTCTACGTGAAGTGATTTTTCGCTCAAACTACCTTAAGGCCATATTTATTTAGATTGCGTGGTTCAGGAAATGCCCGGACAGCGCCACTGCGCAGAGAAATTATGATTGCGTGTAGGCACAGCCTCAGGCTTCGAATTATATTAAAGTTCCGAAACTGATTCACGTTCCGAATTTGGTTCCGAGTTTTCGCTCATTTCAGTGCCAAGCTAAGGGCCGGTTGCACAATGTCTGGTTATGGCCTTATTTACGGTTCGAGTCACGGTTTAAAAAAAAATAAATGTGTGATGGTGACTCTAGCCGAGACTGTAGGGCCGTAAGCACACCTTGTGCAACCGGCAATAAATGTTATGCGAAATAGCGTTCATAGGAAAAAATAAACAAAATTCTGGGAAGTAATGTCAAAAAAATGTAACTTTGGCGGAAAAAAACTACGAAATTCTACCACGAAAACAATGTTTTAAAAATAAGTGCCCTCGCCCTACTTTTTTGAGTTACACATAAGCAATATCACTGTAACTATAGGATGAAATAATAGTAAATTTCACAGAAAAGACGCTGCAGTGAGATAACATGGCTAATTTAAAAATTTATTCGCCATTTAAGCTGTGAATTTAGCACCAGACTTTTGCTTCACAGTAGATTAGGGATTTTATCAGTGAAAGCAGTATTTTAATAAACGACACAAACGAATAAGCTGGGATTTCTCATTGTTTTAGGCCCATAATGTCGTGAGGGAATATCCCGAAGAATGACTCATGGTTCGGACATCTCTTTAAACTCAAGAGCGCATCAGCTTCTATCTCTTCCCCTCCGCCAATTTTCTTTACCCCACCCAGAAGGTCTCAATCCATGCACTGCCATCCTCCTCCAGAGAAGAAGGCTTACAAGAGGGTTAATCCCTTTGGGAAAAAAATAAACGAACCCAACAGTCTGGGATTCGTGCTCTCTCACATCATTGACCTACACAAGAAATACCAACTCGCTACACCAAAATACGCCTCACGTTTGTTTATTTCTTTTAAATTTCAATCACTTACATAGCTTGCTCTCAATTAATTTCATAAAATAAATTTTTTACTCACAGCAGAACCTACTTCCTATGGCATTGAAAATAATAACCTATAATATGAAGTCTTATGAGGCGTGAAACAAACATGTCGAGTAAAAGCCTCGAATATGCATAACTACGACCGAAGATCTTCAGTCATAAAAAACAAAGTTATTTTGTTGCTAATATTCCCGATTAGAATAATACCTTCGGCATATTTTCCGCGTAGATGATTGATATAAACTAACGTTTACCCTATTAATCAATCTTTGAAGAAGCCTCTGGCATTGGACGTGGAAAATACCCTGAAAGTATTATTTCAATCAATGGGGTTGTTTACCATTTTTTATTGCCGAATCTGATACAGTTTATTTAATAAAAAGACACGTAGTTTTCCGTTTTTCGATCCGTCACCTAGTTCTCGAGTTATAAGCGACGAAAAACTGACGTTCTTAACCCTTTCGCTGGAATGGGCGTGCTGAGACTTCTTACGTAATCCCTTCGTCCAATCACAACTGAGACTGCACAGCTCCTTCGCCCAATCAAAATTTGTGCTGTGTAGGCAGACCTCCCCTCCCAAACTCCACCCCCACTCCACTCCGCAAAACAGCCAATGAGGGGAGGTGGATGACGTAGAAGGTCTCAGCGCAGCTCATTCGATGGGCGTCACCTTTTGCGTATTATAATTTTCAATTTAAGAGTGAATGGCTACGGTTAGAAGATTGATTATTTCACTAAAATTCATTTCTGGTGCCATCTAAAGATTTAGTGAATAAAATAGCAATTTCAGTTCCGCGTAAACGCTCCCATTACATGTTCCGCGAAAGTTTAAATCAGTTACTAATATTCCAGTTTTATCATAGTTGTTCTTACAGTAGCATTAATTTGAAATAAAATTTGGATATTGTCTTTAATGACTACATAAAAATCTTGCTCTAACTAATATAGAGTCCGTCCAAGATAATACGGCATTTCAGCATTCAAACCTTTGACAAATAGGGTACCTGCGTGCAAAGGCCTTTCGGTGAGGTAGACATGACGTAGTCGTGACGCCATCATGAATGAGTAGCAGCCGAAGCGATTTTATATATATGTTTTTTGATATCATGTTATTTGATGGTATTCGATGTTAAACTTCAATTATTTCATGATCAAACGTCTAGAAACTAGCTTATGAAATCTTGTACGGAAATTAGTTCAGACGAGATAATATACCTGTTCCACCATTGTGTACTATATATGATAACATTGAATCAACATCCTCATGGCGGCAAAAATACCCCCATTTTACCAATACATTAGTAAAAAGTATTTAAAATACCATGAATCAACTAAATATTCTCATTTGGCTCAGAAATTAATGAAAAATAAACAATTTTTTCACGATCGTACGATTTAAACAAAGGCCACCATCTTGGATTCTTCGATCACGTGATTCGCTTCCCCAGACGGCATTGAACGAGTTTACTGATTGGCGGCATTTCTAACTGTCAAACGCACTATTATCTTGGACGGACTATGGACACTAAAACATAATAAAATTAACCGTCGACGAGCTTGCTTGGTGGAACTTTTCCATGCTTGGAAAGAAATAAACTTAAGCACCAAAACATAAGCCGAAGACGATGCGCAAAAGGAATAGATCAAATGCAGTCAGGAAGGGCAAAAGAAGCATCTCACGAATTCAAAAAGACGCCCTCAACGGATGGCGTTAACCAGGGAGGGGAGAGGACCGAAGCAATGCGCGGAAATATAAAAAAAGGAAGGAAGAGACTATATGGAGGAGGTAAAGAGTTCAGCGAAGGGAAATAAATGTTCCCACTGCTCCGCGGGTGAATGTTATGTGCAGGGGGAGGGATAGGTAGGTTGGCTTAATAGAGGGCAGGAGGAGGAAGATGGTGTGAGGGGGGGAGAGGGGTTTGATCAACTCACTTTCGTTCACTTCGATGGGAGAGGGGAAAGAGAGAGAGAGAGAAGGAAGGAGATGCTAAAAACCTGATTCCATCCAGGTTCGCTCCTCCAGTCAAGGTTAAGAAGTCCGGCCGGCGGTCTCACTCGCGTGCCCCCAGAGTCCCAGTCTCGTGTTCATCACACGGCCGGTGAATCCGTAGTTAAGGGTCGATTCTATTATAATCATCACTTCGTGACGTAATCAAGATAAATTCAATCCACGGTTGCCACATTTACACAGCACCGGGTGATGCATTTCCATCGCCTAACGTGTTGTTCCATATTATCCCGTAATGATATATATCGAGTGGAATTCAGTCCACGGTTGCCACATTTGCACAGCACCGGATGAAGTATTCCGATTGCCCGAGGTGTTGAGATGCGAAATTCGGCAACGTGGCAATCGAAAAAGTTATAACGAAAACAGTTACGAAGAGCAATTACGAAACGAACGATAACGAAAAAGTTATAATGAAAACAGTTACGGTATCTCAGTCAAAATCATAGAGTACGTCACGCGTTTGAAGCATTGAATGACGTCTGGAATAAGCAGATCAAAATTGGGAGATTATGGACGCACAATATGTTGAATGAATACCATGACGGTGTGTATTTTCCGTAAAGGAAGAAGGGCAGAAATCACAACCCTAGGAATGATTTAGGACCCTTGTAAGAGTTAAAACTTCATTCACAAGTCCCAACAACGAACTAATGAGTTCACTTCTTAATGCGTATTTTCACTCCGGTAGTGTAGCGGGTTCATGGTTTAGCTACTCACTGGGGGGTCATGAAGGTTCATCTGGACACGGACAACCCTACGACATCCAATATAAATAACAACCAAGACACCATAATTTCCGGAGAATCCTCAAGCGACAAAATAAAAAGAACTGACCCACTCATTACACTGCAAATTTTATGTTCACGTGCTGTAGCAATTGGTCTCAGCTTAAAGTCCCATGTTCATACATGTAAGTCAAAAAGGGAACTTCGAAGTGACAGAAACTGTTACTGATGTCTCACAAAAACGCCCCAAAAGCTGATTGGTAATTTCAAAACCAGAAATTTCTGAGGACACTCAGGCGACAAAGATAACGTATGCCCTCGCTACTAAGGAAATTTGCAGTTCACACGCTGCGTAAGGGGTAAAAAAATCCATGTCCTAAAGCAAAGAAAACACCTCCGATCCAGTAGACTACGGCTTAGGCGTCACGTTTGTCACTTTCGGTAACGGTTCTTCAATGAGGACTCGGTGACTGTTGACACCAAAGAAAAAATGACGTCAATATCTTAACAAATAAAAAATATTGCTTACCGAAAATGGGGATTGGACGAAGCTGATGACGTCAAAACTCCGTCATTGTCGAGGATCGAGGAATTCACGTCGTCCTTGCAAAAAATAAGTCCCTGGGACACACGCAATATACATATACATCGATGGTTCAACAATGCGTCCACGCGAAGTTTGTCACAATCGAGAAGGATTATTCGACGGGAACACAAATCATTGTTGATCCTGGACAACACATCATCACATACTCCTTGACAAATCAAGACTATTGTTACCGAATCAGGGATTGTACGAGGATAACGACGTCATAACGCCATTGTCTTTGATACTAGACTATTTCCGAGTTATTACAGAGCAAGCATATGTGCACACACGTAGCATATATAAACATCGTCGCGGAAACCATTCACTCGCGTACAACAATGACGACCATGATCCCAGCTTTCGGTAGACATTCACACGATCCAGAATGCTGCAACGGAATGAGAGGAAGATCCTGGACGAAGATTCCCAGCTCTGCGAGAACTCCCACGGATCGTGGGCACGGCTAAGATCAAACTGCTCTTTCACAAACGCTCCTCCTCTGACTGACTTTACTCCACAAGCCCTGAAGACGAAGCCCTTCAAGAGAAAAGGTCCCTTTCCATTGCTCCACTCTCCGCTATATATCTTCCCACATTGCACTCCTTGCTAGACGAGAGGGATCTCGGACGAAAGGAAGATCGCTTTACAAGGAGAAACTTCCTTCCTCACTCACCTACTGCCAACCTTTATGACTAACAAGACTAACAAAATAAAGGGTGAGGGGGTGGAAAAAGAAGGATTTTTATTAAGTGCAGCGCGAAAGGGTGGCGCTAAGAAACACTTTCAACGTCCGCAATCTTAAGAATGTGTGACGTAACAGATGCCAAAAGGATAGCGGTATTAAAAGAAATAAATGAAAAGAGAAGGCTTGGCATGTCTTTGTTGGAGAACAAAAGGGTTATATCGATGGGTCAGATCGATATCGATGGGTCGATGGATCGATATCAGGTCAGGGGGCTTTTCCGAATTCTCACGTCACTGATGTTACAAAGAAAGGAAGATTTGTATTGTGAAGGGAGTCCATAGGAAGATAATGATCAATCATGATGTTCCAGCAAAGAAAAATGATAATTTGTATTCAATTTTACGATTCGATTCTATTACTTATGATTATGTTATGAATTTCGAGAAGAGAAGAAACATATTTCTCTGTCTAATGTATAAATGTATTTAAAAATAAGATGATAATAAGTTAATACTCATAGAGAATCGGATGTTAATGAAATATAGGTACCAATCCATCTTATCTCTTGAGTAATTGGCAAATAACTACAGAAACGGAAATCAAAATGCGTTAGTTCAATAGAAATGGTGCTGCACTCGGCTAACATGGCTGTAAAAGCGTTAGTTAAAAATACAATCGCCGAATAATTTAAATAATTTATATCTTAAACATAATTCGTGATAGCTAATTTTATTAGTCTCCAGCGAAGGCAATATTTTTTCAAACAGTACAAGCTAAGAGGTGGAATTTCCTATTCGTTTTGACTCAATCAGCCGCGACGGTGGGAATCTCCTTAACCTCGGGAAGATTCTAATCAATCATGATGTTCAACCAAAGGAAAAGTGATCCTTTGTTAACCCATAATGCAGTTCACTATTCTGCGGATATATTTTTTTTCCTCAGATCGGATATCCGTTGTGCAAGAATCCGTACCTAAGCGAGAGTCCACTTCAATCAAATTGATTTCAATCCATCAAACAGAGAGACAGAATATCACGTCAGAAGCAATCCCGCGCAAGCCACGAATACTCATTATAGCAAAATGAAACCACTGAACTATTCGAAAATTCATTTACAATTCAGCAAAACAATATTTCCACAACTTCAATAATTTAAGTTAGCAAATTTTAGATTATGCAGTTATCATGAAAATGCCAAAAAAAGCAATGGCTTGCACTAATATTTTTTAAGTTAAACCTGTTTCAGTTGTACTTAAGATGACAATACAATTTTTTAGTTGGGTGGTACGAGTAAGTACGCCGATTCATCACATCAAAATAAGCCTATTAAAGGCTTAACGGCGCGCCGTAACGTTGAAACTAGTTGTACCAATAAAATACTCTGTGTATTTAAACACAGTTGACCTTGTCATTATTTTTTAGCAAAAAACTGTCTGTTGGTAAGAAAAGGGTTTATTCCAGAATTCTGCCATTCATTTACGCGTAAAATACTAGATGGGCGACAATGACGAAAAGAGTGGAGATAAGAGAGTAGGTGTAAAGTTCAGTCACCATTCAGGAAAAACATCTATTTAGAAGTATGAAACGACAATCAAAAAACCAAACAAGTTATAAAGAAGTAAATGGATGCAGGTTACTAAGGCTAACACACTCATTTGTTACAGTAGGTGATTAGTGAAACTTTGTGAGGGATTCCACGGAGAAAGATTAGTAAGCTATAGCGTGTAAACGGGTAGAGGATAGAATTGAGACGAAGACGCGACAGAGGGCAAGTATACACTACAAACATGCGACGCGAGACACTGACGAGTGAAGAGCAGGGATGTTGTTGTTTTGTGTGAGTCGATTGGGGAGTGAGTGTTGGGGCGGGAGGGGGAACGTTGGGGAATGTGTAGGAGGGGAAGATGGGGGTGAATAGCAGGGGGAGGAGACTTCCGCCCCTGGGTGGGCGGGTTGGTGGAGGATGGAAGAGAGGGCGACAGTCGACTGTAAGGGTTAAAGGGAGCGTGAAGAGCGTAGAAACTTGACTTATGAAGTTAAGGGATAGCAAAAGGATAAGGGAAAAGATAAAGAAGTTGAGAGAGCACACACAAAAAAAACGTAAGGTAGTTTGAGCGAGATAGTTCCCTAGTCATAATGGAGACTACATTAGAATTTTATGTTTTAATTTCAGCATCAATTAACAATTAAGAAGTAAATATTGTAACATAAATGGCGCAAAAAATAGTCATATACGACAGAATTCTCAGTAATTAAATAAATATATCGACTTAAGTCTCCAACTTCACTAATTTTTTCACGCCGTACGGCTAAAAAGCCTTCTTCACAGTAGGTTTGTTTTGCGATTCTGTTACAATTAACTGCGGTGAGTAATATATTATTTTTATAAATAGTTGAGAAAACATACAAACCATACACAGCTAGTTTTTGTCGAAATATAGGTGTTATAATTATTATATAACTAATTTTCTAATTATTCTCCCTCTGGAGCGCATAGCCGTAATCTATCCCATGTAAAACAGTTTATGTTTTTAGAAAAATTGCTCGAAAAGTAGTTCGGCTAGGGGTTAACATTTTGATATCATAGGAAAGATGGGAGTTGTTTCTTTAAAATTAGGTTAACTTCATCAAATTCTTGGTGAAGTGATTTTTCGCTCAAACTACCTTACCTCGGCATGGATTGCTTCGATCTCTCTTCAAATGCTTACCTCAAATAGAGAGAAATGTTTTCAGCCAATCACTATCCAGTTCATGAATCGAACATCCTATCGATTCACACATTTCGAGCATTGTATCGGCTAAAATCTCAGTTAATTCGTAGACAAACGACCCTCCACACAAGTGTAGAAATTTGACTGTTCACGTTTCGCAAAGCAGAAGACTCGTTCCCAAAAATATCTTTTTATGCAAATATACCAATAGCATACACGAGAAAGACAGGGGTATCAAGTTTCCTTTCTTGTATTATCGTTTCATCTTTCGTTTCTACGACCTATAGCGTGAGGATATAGACTGCGGCAGTCGATTCCTCCACGGTTATCGATACTGCTGTAGCTCTTATTATTGGTAGCATCGGTGAGAATGTTAATGCAATAGTCATCTTGAAGAATTAAACGGTTTGCTCAAGAAATTTCAATGCCAAAGTATCGTCGCGATAAGGTAACTTTCACCGCGTTTGGTGCTTGAAAACTACGCAACATGAAGCGTAGGATTATGGACCTCGGAGTTAAAAGAGTGAGGCAAAGAAGATGTGAGCAGACTTGCAAGGAGAACGGGAGAGATAAAAATATGAGGAGAAAGAAAGATAAACACGAAAATAAAGCAATAAAAGAAGAGACTGCAGAGCATATTGAGCACTATAAAGAATCCCCACGTTGTCACAAACGGAATTTAAAATAAACATACAGCAATCAATACGTTCCCAATTTTTATGCGTTAAAGTCACCATGAGGCCTTAAGCAGCAATATTCGGACAAATTGAACAATTATTGCCGTCTGCGAAGCAGTATTATCAGCGATTAAAGACGAATGAAAGATATTGTGAGCAGAATATACCAAGCGAAAAAGGGATTCCACCAGAAGAGGAGTATGCTCACAGCTAGTAACACAAACCTATAAGTGATGAAGCTCAAAATTAAAGTACACGTAAACCATTATATGGCAGTGAAGTCTGGACAACAAAAGCCGCAAGGCAAAAGAGATTAGAGGCAATGGAGATGATGAGAGAAGAATGATAAAGAATAATCAACAAAGAAGTCATACGTAGAATTGTTTTTTTTTAAGATTTACGGAAAACCTTTGAGGAGAAGAATAAAAAAAGACAAAATTATTGGAAATATTTTGCGACATAACAGCTTCTTAAAAAATAAATACTGGAAGGAGCAACGAATGGAAAGAATTATCGAGGGAGACCAAGGATGGAATACATCGAGTAAATCATTAGGGCCGTTAATATGAAGAAATATAAAGGTTAGTTGATAGGAAGGAGAGTAAAGTGGAGAACTGCAGCTAACTTAAATCTTCAGATCGATGACTACCGATTAAAATTTATTTTTTTGCAAATGTCAACGTAACCTTTCGCTGATGTAAATGGATCGATACTGTTCTTGCCACACCGCCAAGTGAAATAAACATTACCAAAAGGATATTTTAGGAATATGTTCCGGAGCACTTCGGATGATTGCGAATCGATCTGCGTCGCACGATAAAGGTCTAAACCATATATTTTAAATTTCCATGCCATAAAAAAAACAGGTTAGTCCTCCAATATTGAGTTTTGCACATGGATCCCGAATGCCTAGAGGAAAGATAAGATGAGGAACGAAGAAATCTATACAGCACCAGGAGACGAAAGGCCCATTTTATATTGTGTGCGACGTTACAGTGAGAAATCAGTAGGTCAAAAGACTCTTCAAGATATGCTGAGTTTTTTAGGCGCAAGGTAGACGTAAAAATGTCACGGAAAAATATAGGATAAAGATTAAGAATTAAAGATACAGGTTAAACTAAGATGGGTGATCGAAAAGAGAACTAGTAGGATTTTATCTAGAAGAACCCACGACATAAAGGACTTCACTTAACCGAATTTTAAAATCGCTAAATACAGCGCACAGAATAGCGATAGCCAGTATTTTGGAATTTAAATTAAAGATCAATCTAAATTTTAAATAAAACAAAGGAATTTTCAAAGAAGAGCGTCCACTCGTACCTCGGACAACACGAACGTGTTTACGAAATTTAAACTCTCCCTGTCAACGGTCACGTGGATGAGCGAAATGCATGATGGTTAAGTAACATTTACTATTATTTGGCCTCATTATTAGCCTGGCACGGAGTCAAAATTCCTTGGCTTTTATTGACAATTTGTATTGATCTATAATTTAAATTCACTTTTCAATTGCTCTCTTCCTGAAAAGTCTGTTGGAATTATGAGGAAACGACAGATGTCACTAGCGTGCCTCAACAAGTAACAGAATAGCACTACCAGGGCTTCATTCAGCAAAGACATGCCTTCGACAATTATAAGGACGTAGCGTCAAAGCCTCGGACAGCCTCAAAAGTTAAAAACGGCATAATTCGAACATTTTCCAGAATGTGACGTCAAAATTCCATCCTAGTCAAGACTCGAACATTCCACCTGAATAAGGCAACTGGGTCCAGAATCCTCTTTATTTATTTTATTTATTTATTTATTTAATTTTAGTTCACCCAACATGAAACACAATAACAGGGTAAACTATTTTCACAGTTAATCATAATAACATAAATAATACAAAAGAACTAAATGCAATAATAAACAAATAATTAACAAAAGTCTAGGCTGGCTGAACTTTTTATTCAAAATTCTGAACAAATTTATAATGTCGATAACATCGACGATATCTGTCCGCGAAACATTTCCTTAGTTAGATTTATATTTAACTCATTTGAAAGTGTGTTGAATGAGATACATAACCTATTAATAGGTGCATTCATACAATAATTTGTGTTCAAACTTCTTATGTAGATGTCCTTTTTAGCCTTACTTTTTTTGGGACTAAAAAGTTCAATTTCCCAACCAATTCAATACAATTCCCTTTATTAATTACATCATGTAGAAAGAGTAAATCATTTAGACGACATACAAGTAGGTATTGATCGGAAATGTTACTGAGAGAACTTCCACCCATTCCGTTGGATCTCGCCCGACCTCATGAAAATAGAACCAAACATTTTTACCTCCCCATCGATGATTTTAATTTGTTCAGCTCGGATGACGCCAGCAGTGCCCTCAGCCAGGAATACTAAATAACCTAGCCGTAAACACGAAAGATAACAACCATTAAATGGAGGTAAGTAGCGGTAAGAATATACGTTAAGGATCATCTCGCATGTATGACTTGAGTGGTAAAGGGGGGAAGGTTTAACGAACATTCGAATTGCAAAGAACTTCATCCCCATTGGTTACGAATTCCAGCGTAAAACTCTCGCTCTTCCCCCGTCTAAGGGTTCCCATCTACACCGCATATAATGAGGCGAGGCAGAACGGATTTCATCGATGCTTCGCTTTGCTTGTGCAAAAAAAATAAAATATAACCCGGCATTCAGCTCGCAGTGAGCAGAAATAAGTGCACTCATAACGGCGTAATTATTCATGGCCGGGTCTTTTCGAATCGATCTAACATCAGAGCCAACGGGTTGAAAGGAGCGTAATTTTCCCTACCTCGCTAACATATCGCGGAGCTGAGTTACAATATTTATATTCCTTCTACTGCGCGGAATATTTCAAACTGAGAAAAACATTTCATCGCGTAAATTCATGTAAACATCATGTTTTCCATAGTTACGTGCATCAAAATGAGCATTATAGGTATATAGTAGAGGCAGTGAGAATCACTATTATTATTCTCAACCTAGACGATCTCACGAAAGTAGTTCAATAGCCTTTGATCCAATTTTGCACATTTATGTTACACAAGAAAATGGAAGAGATACACCTATACTCGAGCACGACTTGAAACGAATATCATCATCATCATTGGTGCTTCTGTCTGCAGACAGGTTTCAACGGTAGTGTTGTCTCCACAGCATTCTGTCCTGGGCCTCTCTCTTCATCTCCGCATAACTCCTTCCTTCTTTTATAATCTTCAGCATTCCGTACCTCCTCATTCCACTTCCTCTCGTCCCTTCTATTTTCCCTTCAATTATTATTTTCTTTAGGCAGTTATTCCTTAAAATATGTCCTATCCATTTTGCCTTTCTCTTTTTAATTTCTCTCAGTATACTTCTTTCTTCTCCAATCCTCCTTAGCACTTTATTCGTGATATTATCTTTCCATCCAATCTTCTCCATTCTTCGCCATAGCCACATTTCAAAGCTTTCTAAGTACTTAGCTTCTCTCTTCTTCAACGTCCACGTTTCGCATCCATACAACACAATGCTCCATATAAAGCATTTTGCAAATATTTTCCTAATATCCATCTTGATGTTCCTTGCTGTCACCAGTTCCTTAATCTTGCTAAATGCTACTTTTCCTTGCCCAATTCTGCTTTTAATTTCTTCAGTACAGTTGCCACTCTGTGTAACTATACTTCCCAGGTACTTGAAAGAACTTACTTGTTTTAATTTTTCTTCTTCCAGCCATATATTTAAGGGCCCTTCTATAAGGGCAAGCCACCTACAGATATATGGGGCTAATTCCAATAATATCGCTTACCTACGCAGCTTACAATAATGAAATGAATAGGTAAGTGGAAAATCGACTTAAAACAATAAATGAAACAGCAAGCCACACTTACAGATACCTGGGGCTGATAATAACATCCTAATGCATGCGAAATAATTTGTATTTTTTCACCCTTCTAGTTTTTTGACTAGTTCTATGTCCCATCGGACGCAATAAATGATAAAATCTCTACCACTGCCAGCATTATACTAAGAGGCAGTGAGCACAACTATCATTACTCTCAACTTAGACGACCTTAATAAATGCTATAAATAGCCCTTTATTCAATTTTGTAGCATTAAGTTACTCAATAAAAAGAAAGAAGATAGCGCACACGCAAGTAATGAAGTGGAAAAGAGACTTAAAACGATAATGTAACACCAAGCCACCTAAAGATATATGGGGCTGATTCCAATAATATCGCTTACCTACGCAGCTTACGATAATGAATTACTACGACACGCATACAAAAGGTGCATTCCAATGCAGACATAAATCATATTACGTCTTGTATTGATTGCAATACCTAACATTGTTAATGTCCTGACGTGATTGGCGGCCGGTATTTGAACACGCGACACGAGTTTATTTGTTCTTACAACATTCGTGAATAAATCAAAACACTAAATGGCGACCTGTGGCCATGCAGTGACCTGGGAAGAAATTACGAAGCAACTACTAAGTTCAACTTATAGGAACGCACATTTGTAGAGACAGTAGCAGGTAAATAATAGAAATTTACCCGTTAACATCCACATTACAAACTCCACAGGAATTCGTCAGTATTTCTGACAGCGAAACCTTCTACTTGGTCTTAAGTTTTTCATGGAAATACGAAAGAAAAAAACTAGTAAAATTTTACCTTGGAGAAAATATGGCGAGGAATGGATAGGTGCGATGTTTTTTTAGCAATAGCTTACCTTCGAGAACCGTAGAAGTCATAAACTTTCATTCATAAAATCATTACCATTATTATTTAGATTCAGCCGTAAGAGCTCACTTCAATGTAAATGGCTTCCCTCTCCGGTAGGCGCGGGTTCAAAATACGGGAGTGGCGGAAATTTAATCATTTATTGCGTCCGTTGGGTCATATATACATGACATAGAACTAGTCAACAAACCATTAGGGTCATGAGTACAAATTATGTTTCATTCATTACAGAATATTGCCTACAATCTTCAACATATTCATCAACAGAATACAAAGGAGTCTCCAGATAAAATATTTTAGTTTACTTAAATAATTTAAGCAATTTATTTCCACAAGATAGTTTAATAACCCAATTGCGGCTTTAGCGCAAGTGTCAATACCAAGACTACTGCTACATTACCACATTGTATAGATACTGTCGCTCTTGCGAATTGTGAATGGCTTTCTTTGTTAATGCATCAATAGTCAACAGTTTCATTTAGTACTTATTAGGGTACCGTGTAGTCGAAGTCAGTGATAAATACGTGTCGAACCCCATGCCACATACCCTTGAGGTGGCTTGCAGGGTATTATGTAGATGTAACATAGACATATTAGAAACACATTCGAATTTTCCTCTCTTCCCTCTTCCTATTTCTTTTCCCAATCTCACAAAAAAACATTCTGTGACCTTAGAGACCCCACTGGTTATTTTGGCGTATTGAAAACTGCACACTTTCCTAGAATATGTTACCATCGCAAAAAAACTAACAGGTAGGCGAAATACAGCTACGTTTGACACGGATACAGCGGCGAAATTGGAACTAACGGACCCGGATTTAACAAATTAACTTTTCTAAACCGACCTCCAGACCGATGATTCATATGAGAGCGGATATTTCGTCGCTACCTATACGATGCTGAACACGACACCTGGTGTAGAGGAATTCGAAGATGTAGGTGAAGAAGAAATATAATTTTGAGAAGTGAGGAAAAAAAATCTCCTCACACCTAATACAGCGGAAAGGGGAGATTGAAGAGGAAACTTGGCCGTTGGCATGGAGATTTTATGGTCCAGCACGATGAGAGAACGAGAAAGAAGATTAATCAATGATAGAAACGCCAACGATGGGAAAAAGAGGACTAAAGAAAGATCTGATGCTTTCCTGGCGTATGCTGGTTGTGAAGTCCACTAGGGATCTCCACAAAGTCAGTTTAATCATCGCAAATGGCGCAAATTACCATAGCTACCGGTCGCATCCCCCAGCAACTATTACCAATTCAACCAAGAAAACTTGAAGGTTGAGCAAATACACATGACTCGCAGTTGTGCAATTTTGATGACAAAATATTGCTTAATTCAATGCAAAAATAGTCAGAAACTCAAAAGTAAATTTACCTAACTCTAAATGTTACAAGTAACCCTCAAAGACTATCATGTGGTGTAAGGCATTGAATTCTCGCCTGCTACCGACACTCGAATTCAAGGAAAAAATCTTCCTAACGTCTGAAAACGAGAAAATGTTACACTGTACGACGAGCCTATAATTAACATGTCCCAATACATGTAAATGGAGGGATGGGGCAGGGGGATAAAGAAGATAACTCGCCACCGGAAGTGAAGACATTTAGGGGGGATTTTATAACCGTACGGGAACACAAAAAAATTGCCCGTTATTGATTTTGGCCGTCGAATATCTCAAATTTGAAATTCATCATATTCAAAAAGGAACATAAAAACAGACAAAAGTTGATGTGATGAAAACTCTAAGGATAATGATTAAGTAGATCGCCTTAGATAGGCTTTATCTTGAATGGGAATCGAGAATTCTAGAGACGGTTAAAAAACTTTTTAATATCTGAAATCGGGATAAGCTAATCATGGTTTTCTCCCTTGGACACTTATTTCAGAACTCTTTCCCATTTTCAAATGTTTCTGAAATATTTATAAATTCAGAATCCTTTTCTTTTAATTATAGCTTCGAATTCACTCCAGTTCAAAATGGCTGCCTTAATACATTTTATCACTAAGGAAAAAAAGGTCTCTTAACGTGTTTACTATGATTGGGCTTCCATGGTGCCACAGATAATGACCGGAAATGTTGAAATCAACTTCATGGGCTGATACACGAAAAATAGGCGAATCACCAAGATTCAAACATGACAGAAGATTATTTTTTTTAATTATTCGATACGAATTATAAAAAAAAACTTCTAAAACGTCTTGACTCGAATTCCGATTGAAAATTATAAGGTTCGATTAGGTTCGAATTAGAATGTTCTGAACGTTAACAACACTAAATAAAAAAGGACAAAAGAAAGTAGACAGATTCATAAAAAAGCATAAAACACCTAGTGCAGAATGGACGTCATGAATATTAAAAAGTCTAAAATGAAATACACAATAATTTACCAACAAAAGAGAAAAATCTTTAGACACGAATTTTTACGCGTGTAGTACATCCGAAGAAAATAAGCATAACCAAAAGGTTTTCATACTGAAGTCACTGTAGTTACTTACAACCCTAATCATACTGAAAAACGAAAATACAATTATCAACATAAATTGATTATCAAACAGTTATACCGCTGATTTTTTGGACAGTCCATTTCTAAATTTCGCCTAATGGTGTCTTTTTTTCCAAGACATAATTACTTATCTTTCCCATCATTAAGTTTTTCCGAGGCTATTCATACCTTCTAACTCCCCTCAGGCATTCTAAATTCCTATCCTCTTCCTTCCTCTTCCACGTTTTAAAAAGCGTTCTCTACTCTAGAATCATTTTCAACATACCCTCCTCACATCTCCACACGTTCACTTTTTCTGCCTTCTACGAGGGTAAACTTAGTAAGTAAAATTGAATAACGTTTAAAGTGGGTACACAAACTCTTTATTCAAACACAGTTCGTGATCATTGCATTATTAAGCAACAAAACGCGTAACTCTAAACTACTCCATCAAAATATATTATTTGTGGTCTCCTAACTTTCCTATAAACAGCCAAATCAATTAACGTATTGTTAAGAAAAATATTTGTACTATGTTTCATTTGGAGTGTGGTGCTTTATGGAGCAGAAATATGGACCGTCAGCCGGAAAGAGGAGAGGGATTTGAAATGTGGTTATGGCGAAGTATGGAAAGGATTAAATGGAGTGATAAAGTGAGAAATGAGGAAGTGCTGGAAAGAATAAATGAGAAAAGAAACATTATGAGAACAGTAAGAAAGAGGAAAGTGAACTGGATAGGATACATCCTGAGAAAATACTGCCTTTAAAAAAGAATATTGGAAAGAAAGAATTAGGGAAAGAGAGGGAGAGAAACAAGAAGATATAACACGATGACGGACATGATAATGGACCGGAGTTACGAAGAACTGAGGTAGGGAGCACAGGAAAAATCAGGCCTGACGGAGGACAGATCCACCAAAGAAGAACTTTCCTGATCAACATGTATAACCAAATAACGAATACCATACGAGGGGAAATATAGTCACAAATATTTTGCTCAGGCTTTATCGAATTGGCGATTGATCATTTTTAGAGTTTTTGTGCTATTTCCCCGAGTTTTGACAAAACTCTAACTCGAAATAAAGTCCTTTTCTCTCTTTCATTGAAACAACCATGCAGAACATGCAACATTCAATGGACCCTTAAACATGAGAACCTAGTATTATGTGATATAAAGGCCACACTCCTTCACATATATCCTTCACACAGTAGTATGATTGAATGATCTTCCGTCAGGAATTCAGTGATTTTTTAGCAGACATTAATAAGTTTCCCCGAGTTATTTAAGGCTTCATAATCTACTGACATGGACCTGATTTACAGGGTCTGTTGTCACCTCCATAATGGCAAGCATAGAACCATACGCTAGCGTTATATAGAAGGAATACGAGGGCTTATTACGAAAGTACGGGAACGACAGATGTAGAGTGCTGTTGTTGTTGCCATTTTGTAGGAACCGGAATTCAACGACAAGCTCCTCGAGCCTAAATCGGTAAGGTTTTGGAATGTGACACCATTGGACTTCACATAAGTCGATCACTTCCAGAAAAGAGACAGAAAAGTTTTGTAATAGACAACCTGGTTCCCCATTTAGGAAAGTCTCGGAATATTCGAGCCAATGACTGAATTTTGACATCACATTCTAGAACATTTCAATTAATGCTAAATTAAAGTCGAGATTTTTCTAGGCTGTTAAATCTGCGATATTTCCGAGGTTGAGTATTTCCAGGGGGAAAAGTTTGCAACTTTTTTCGCCCGCAGGCAAAAGGTTAATAGTCTCCCTAGCAACCTAAATCTGCATTGGCTATTCTATAAGCCTAATTTTCGACAACATAGCCACCACCGCTGGGCTCACCTCACAGTTTCATAATTTGTTTTGAACAATTTATTTTGATATTATTATAGTTTTCTCATTGTGGTAATGTGTGCCTTAAGTGAGAGGGCGGCCGTAAAATATTTCGCGAATCTCGAGCGAAAACTATCGACGCTAGACCGAAAAGTCAGTGTGCACCTAATCCGCATTTGTACCTTCATTTTTATCAACCGTCGACTATTTAAGAATCTGCACAAGCTCTTGTTCGTAAAATAAGGGTCTCTAGTCGCTTAATTTATTGTAATCGATAAAATATCAATATATATTGAGAAAAATTAGGCTTATAGGCTCGCCGACTATGATGAATGTCGCAGGTAAGACAACCAAACGCTTGTCGATGGGCGACAAAGTTACAGAATTGCCCCCTTGAATAACACCCCAGATCGGGATAAGGGGATAGAAAATAGGGAGCTGGAATCTAGAATAGGGTGTAGAGTGAGTAAGCGAGAGTTTTTCGGGGCACGTGAAAACACGACGGAGGATGGGGGAATGGGTTGAATCGATAATTTCGAACTAGCCGCCTCTGAGACCGCCGCCATTACCCCTCCTTCGTCTGTCTACTCCCCTGCCCTCCCTTTACTGACACTACAACAAGCCTGGGGCGTCCTAGATCCGACGCGGGTGAGAAGAGCACTCAGGATAGTTTGAGAAAAGGGAGGGAGAGTGACGAAGGGTGATAGGGAGGATACAGAAAAAATATGGAGGGAGAGAGAGGTCGCTGAACCTGCGAATGCGAGCGAGATAGGTGGCGTCGTCGAATAGAGCGGAAAAGGGGGGAATTAAAAGAAAAGAAAATATTAAAATAAAAACTGAGCATCGTAGGCCGTGGGGGAGGGGAGTGAGGTTCCGACGCACGCCAAAGAAGTAAGGTGGAAGATAAATAGAACACCACCCACCGGGGAACATTTGTTCCTGTCCAATATCCACGGAACATGCGTATGGAATTACATACCAGTCCCAGCACCCAATCCAACATGCTTAACTTAATTATTTCACTGATCAACAATAGGATTTATGACAGAAAACAGGTAAGTCAATAGATTATAAAAAATATAAATAATAAAATGCACATACTCGAAACCACTTGGATAAGAAAAAGAGAAGGTAGTGAACGCTGATTAATACTTATTGTCTCAGCTCTACATTACAAACAATCAACAGACAAAGTTGGACGTTTTAAACAAAAAGTTGATGGCGCATCAATGGAAACAAGATATTCAAGAACATTCTTACCTATGTTTAGCACATTGAACATTTGAATTCTGTTGGATTGGCATATGCATATATATTTTTCAACATTTGAGCTGGTCAAAATTGTTTGACAAAAGTAATCATTATGTTAATCCAGTGCATTCACTCCGGAAAGTAAACAAAATAAAAGAGTACAAAATGCAAATCAGCCAACACTCAAATGATAAATTCCCCAAATAATCATGGAAATGAAAAATGTTAACGTGCTAAGGAATGCGAGGCCCCGAACAATGAGCTTCATAACTTCTGGTCCACGCCTTTGCGTAAATTCAGAAACTGACTGAAGAATTGAAATTATTTCTCATGATGGCATTACTTCAACACCACTGTGTACTTTCATTTCGAGCGTATAAGCTTACTACTCGGATGAATTATTTTGACGTAAACACGAATAAATCTTTGCATAATAATAGGCTTCTTCTGCTTTTGTATCGCAATGAATTAAAGTAATAATACGGAAGACTCTGATTAATAATCAGGCTCTCCCTACCATTACCTACTTTCAGCGCACAAAAGAATCAAATTCACATGAATTTATTCACTACGGGGGAACACGGAGTGAGACTAATTAAGCATTCAACGATTCATTCCTGGATTTATTAATATTCTCATTTTGCTGAAGACAAATGCTAAAGGACATGGAGGAGAATTCATCCCGGATTGCACACTGGGCCAGGTCCCTGTCCACGTTTCGACACGCGACTCGCGAGTCATCTTAAGGAGCTCTTGATGCCTTTCGGCGGAGATAGGCTTGACTACTTACCAGTTTCTCGGGAGGTCTGGCTCTTATTTCATCACTATTCTATTACCTACGAGCATTTGCTTTAGCTTTCAAACAGTTTTTCGTGAAAAAAGCATTAATAATGGATAGAGAAATTGCCGCATGCCTAGTATGTGAACTCGCAGTTCATGGGTTAGTACCTACTATCACTTTTATTTATTTATGAACATAATTTGTCAGCCATTTGTCATAGAGTTTTTGGTTCCCTAGTGACATTTATAAAAAAAGGAACGTAGTTACAAGAGACGTATTGGAGAAGGGTGGTTGCGAGCCAATAGTCCTAGATTTAAGAAAAGAATAAAGAAATTGAGACTAATTTTCACAAAAAAAATATTTTGTGCCACTGATAGATACTTAGAATTTATTACTGGACGATGTCAAAATTTTATTTTTATCCACATTTCACCAATACGCAAAAACATCAAAATTCCTGGCACAGAACTACTATTTAATTGTTACAATAGCACTATACCAACACTAAACATGGAAGGAAAAAACATCGAGCTTCAAGTCAATCACCAGTTTATATAGTGCGTTCCACGCATAGTTAACAGTATGGGCTCTAATGGAAATTCGTTTCCTGTGTAAGTCTTCATAAGGTCGGAGATGTGATGTCGCCAATAGCGTCCGAAAAATTATCATTGTGCTTTGCAACATACTAACTGCACATCTAGGAGTATTACACTATGCAAATGCTATTCCCTAAGGCATTCAAAAGGTGTTGGAAATTGCTGCCTACGAGCCCAATAGGCCCAAGTTTGGCAACTAATCATACGGGAGCCTAAGCTTGGCAACATCGATCTCCATATGGCCCATCCTCTCAACTTAATTTGGAACGCTCTATAGCACACTCTTGGATATTGCAAATATTGACGCTAGAAGTGAACCACCCTTTCGCTTTCAAGAATCTTCCTCAACTCCTAATTCTTTCCGACTCATAACTTTTCTCATCAATTTCACGAGAGTAGTACGCTTTTTATCGAATCTCGCTCTAAGTTTTAGCTCCGATTCTCCCAGTGGGCCGGCCGGAATGGAGGTATGCCAAAACTCCTAAACTTTCGCGGAGACGAAAAAAAAGGATTTATAAGAAGACTCTGGTCGTGTCCTGTCCCACAGCATCAGTCACAATTGGATGAGCGAAACTAAATCTGCCGCATAAAGTTTTCCTTTCCTATATATCCCACGCGATGGAAATCTTTAACCGGTATCTCCAGATGTCACACTCCAGCTTCCAAAATTATCCGAGACTCAAGAAATGACGACTAACGAGCTTATGAATGGAGTGAAGGAATCTCAGTCTCTAAAAGACCCATCGCATCCAATAGCGTTCAGAGTGCGGTGCGCAGGTATGTATGAACGGGTATATTCAGGTAGTTGTAGGTAAGTAGTGTTTTTTCCTGAGGTGTGTTGACTACTTCCTTTTTTCACCTCCATTGTATAGTTCCATGAACAAGAATGATGAGTATATGCTTCAAAAGGAATTTTTAACACAAAAAGGTAAAAGCTATTTAAACATTATGATAAGGGTATTCACATAAGTTTTAACAATACCTGATTCTTTCCATGGTTTCAAGCTCAACTTTGTGGAAGTTGAATTTCACAAATGAAAAAGTAACTTGGTTTCCTTCCAGAAATTTATTTTCCTGGTACGACAGCTTTCGACACAGCAGTTTCCTGGTACGACATGTTTGTAACTGATGATGACACCGCTGTGTTGAAACATGTCGTACCAGGAAAATAAATCTGTGGAAGGAAACCAAGTTACTTTTTCATTTGTGATACCTGATTCTCTTAAAAAATAAACAACACCCTGCATTTTACCTAAGTGGTCCCCATACGCTAAGGTCACCTATGATTCGATATTTCGTAAGCAAGACACAGAGTTTCACGCAATCCGTGAGGGTGTGCCTTATACTAAGGATATAGCCAAATAGGTCATACAGCAGTGGTGGTGCAACGAAGCGAATTATTCCAGGTAATTGAATGATCATAGACTTAAGGCACCAACCATCTAAGTTTTGGAGTTATTAGCGCATAACAACAGGAACTGAAGAAAGAAAGCGTAAGTTCAATGGAAATGGCGCAGTAGTCGGCTATTATGCCTGGAAATATTTTGTATTTCAAAATATCGTCGCCAAATAGTCAGCTTGGCATTTAAATTATGTTTTACTATAATAATAACGCATATCACCATCGAAAGCAGTATTATTCTTAAAGACTATAAACAAAAAGATGGAATTCTGTACCTGTCATCACTCACGCAGTCGCGGTTGAACCTCATTAATGGCGTTCCTTTTCGAATGTATAATTTCTCTTAAACTCAGGAGAACAAGTCACTTCCTTCACTAATTGGACATACGTGGATTCTGGCAAGGGTTCACCTGAAGTCTCGGGGTCAAACCAGAAGCGGCAGCAGGTAAACCATGACAGAAATCCAGGTAGAATTACCGAGGTGAAAATAACAAAAGAAATAAGAGATCCGCATTAGCAACGCATTCACGCGAAATCGCGTACCCATTCGCGGTGGAACCGCAATTTTCCGGAGCGCAGAAAAATAAGGAAACAAGAGAAACGCGATATTGCGCGAGGGGGGCAAGAGGTGAAGGAGAGCGAGAAAGACTCACCGGAACGGATTCGAGGAGAGAGGATAATCTTGCACGGGAGGAGCTGAAGGTCAAGGAGAGGAGAGGAATAAATAGAATATTTATTTCCTTGTGATGCTCTGGGCATCACCGATGCAGTCAATGCTATATAGGACGTTCCGCATTTAGTTGACAGCATTGGTTCTCATAGAAGTTCGTTTTATGAGTAAATTTCAATAAAACCGGTGGTAGGACGTAGCCAATAGCAGCAGGAAAACTGACATAGTCTTCTTCACTTTACTAATTGCTAACCTAGGAGCCTTTAGATATGAAGACATTATTCCCGAAAGTAACTTCTTTAAATTCAGCGCGAAATTCTAAAAAGTTGCCTACGTGGCCAGGGGGTGAGCATAAGTAGCTCAAGTTTGGCAACAGCGCTCTCCATTAACACCCCTACTGGCAACTAAATGTGGTACACTGTATATGAACAATCAAATTGGGACCAACAAAATGGTTATATACAATATGACGATGAATAACTATATCGATAATACAAAGCTATGGATAAAAATATATTCAAATCTGTTTACCGGGTGGAAATTGATAAGTTGAAAATTTTAATGCTGCATTGCGTAGTCACAGTAGAGATCAAATAAACGGAAGAAAATAGATACATAAGAACAAAAGAGTAAATCTACAGAAACGGTTAAGCCCGCGAGCCGTCACAAGTGCGTGTGGCACTGTGTGGTATCGGACGACAACACTTGGTATTTTGACTTTTTTGTTGATTTTACAACATTGTTTGCGTTTATTTGTGGTATGAATGACTCCGAGAAGTTCTCTCTTTTATGACTTCCTCATGATAAATGATACAAATATTTATAAACTGTGTTATATTTCCCTAAACATTTTCTCCAATAGTATTCCTTAAGTACTATGATACTATGGTAAGCCTCAACCATTTGTATTTCTATTTATTTTCCGTTCTTTCCTAATCAGTATCTTATATCAATTAATAACTTTGTCATAGCAAAAGTTTTAAAATATTATTTAATATTTGTCCTATGGACCAGAGATTCCAATTAGATAAGGACGGTAAGATAAGATATTTTTATTTCCATAAAATATAGAAGTGAAGAGTTATTTCTCCTTCTACCTTACTCCCTCTTACTCTCTCTCCCTAGCTTCGCCCGCATAGAAGACTCCTTTGCATTTTAAATGAGCTTCTTCTGCCAGGACCGCCTCCTTGATATAAAAGGAGAAAGGCCCGTGAAAGCCTTGGAAAATATGCCGACCTCCATCCCGCCCTCTCTCTCAAACTCTTCCACCCATCCTTCCTTTATCCACACCCCTCTCATTCTTCTTTCCTTTCTTTTCTTTTATTCCACTTTCCAAATTACCCTCTAGCAGCGGAGCAGTTCGAGAGAGATGAAGCGGTCGGACAGAGGAGGCAAATAAATAAATTATATAAAAAACACACGTGGGGAGCCCAACGGCGAATTTCAGCGAGGCTTCGGGGTTAAAGGAAGGAATTGAGATTTGGTGAAACGAAATATAAAAAGAGAAGAAATAAATGATGAAAGACGGATGAGGAATCAACCTCAAAACATCCACAAGAGGTTGACCGAACTAGCGAGCCGTAAAATACGCTTGTTCTTTTTTTTAATTTCCTTAATTAAACAAAATTGACTCAGGATCGGCTCGGTGAGGCGGTTAGTACGCTGGATTCCCACCCTGAGGGCCCAGGTTCGAACCACAGGTAGTGGCGAGGATTTTTCAACGTTCCCTAATTGAGGTGCAATGTGGACAACTCTTTTAAGTTTAGTAATCCATCCATCGGATGGGATCTTCAACTGCGTACTTCTATGCGCCTTTATTTATAAGAGTAGGTCAATGCCAACGCCGGGTTTCTCTCCACCATACCTTCATTTTCCAAGTAGCACTAACCGCACCTGGATAGAAATAGTCAGGGAATATTTTCCCCTTCACAAAAGAAAATGTGAAAGAAGACGCATGACTATGAGAAACCTGGTTCACCGATCAATCCGAGCGTCATGTAAAGATAAAAACGAAAGCCTTAAGGTAGCTGGAGCGATAATCGCGGGCCATTGAGTGTACATTTAAACAACTTTTTAAGTAAGTCGTAAAAAAAAGTCTTGGACCACGTTTCATTTGAGTGCATATTTTCATGCGTCGGAACTCAACATGCATGCAGTAATGGAAGCGATGCAAGAATCACATTTTACATTTATTTCCTAAATTAAAGCATGTTATGACTAGAGCAATCGGCGCGATATTAGAAATTAAGACGAAATTACATTGACATACAATGAGTTTTTATTTGGAATATTGGAGTCCGAGTGACACCTTGATATTTGTTAGCAACAATTACAGCAATAAGAAATGCATTATATGACGTTTAGAAGAAAATATGTACATATTTAATCGAATCAATACGAAATATACATATATCATGTGCCATTATGCAACATCTTAAAATGGCATGGAAGTGCCAAAAAACCAAATCGGTACGATGCAATTAATTTCACTTTTATCTATCTATCTATATATATATATATATATATATATATATATATATATATATATATATATATATATATATCAATCACTAATGAAAACACGTATGCAAATTTTTGCGACAATCTTTACATACAAACATCGCGCAATCCACCTTTAATTCAGACAAAATGGTTCACTATAAGGATGTGGGAATCGGGTTAATATGTTACGTGCAATGGAGAACTGTTTTGTAATACCCAGGGCCCGGGTTGTAATCCCGGCACAGATTTCAAGTGGAATGCCGATCCCTACTTGGATATTACGAGGAGAGCATTTCAGGCGAAATACCTCCGTCCATTGGATGGGAAAAAACTATTCATCCCTTGACGCCTAGGATAGTAGGTTCTTCCGTATCTGACTACACTCCTATCTAACAATCCTCAATAGCTCAAATGACTTCAATAGTCAGTCGCCTCCCCAAGCAACCAACAATCCAACAAAGGAATCCACAAAACCATCCAAAAGAGATGGACCCGACTCAGTCGGAGCTGTTAAATTCTTTTCTATCTTTAAAAGGTTATCAACGTTTCGGTATCCGAGCTACAATGACCAAAACGGGATTTAGCGACGCCATTTCGAGAAGAGATACTCCCATGTGGCGTGGAGTGATCCAGAATCGCCCGAGAACGCCATAAAAATCATCTCAAGGTCTCCCACCGAAAAGTTTTGGAGATCCTTTTTTTTTAAGTTGAAACACTGATTATATTTCCGTAACGAAACCGAGGTTGGACGTCGATTCCTCGACCGAGATGCCCTCATCCAGCAAGGAAGTCTCTGTTTTCAGTACAGGACAGGGTGAATAAACATTTTATGTACGATTCCATGAGGGTAAATACACTGAGAGAATGAGGGAATAAACTCCTAGGGATATGCGAAACATTCCGATTCCAATCTGAAAATATGCTCTAATATGCTTAAGGGTCTCAGGTGTAATATTGTATAACCTCGTTTAGAAAACATAAAAATCTCATATTATAGTGTTGACGTTTATTAAAACAGTCCAAACAAAAGTTTCGACAAATAAATTGTTATCATCATGATTTCTTGATTATGAAACTTGAGTCTCCAATACCTAGGATGCGTTTAATAAACATGTAGCTTATACAAAGAGGTTTTTATAAATACTCACTGATGCTTTTCGTTCGCAATGGTATAAATAGGACTTCATATAACATATTTGATAAGATAAAGTGGCAAAAAAGGTCTTTAGAGTGGCCATGCACGAAAATATAAGGACTTAAGAATATTAGAACTATTTTATTATAAGGGGGCAATCATATCCATACTTGGGGCCAAAGTTATTTCGTTCGCTACCAAATGAAGTGTAAAGGGCAGAAACAGAAATAAAATTTGTTAAAACAGTTTATAAATGCCAGAACGATTCATAAGAACGTCGAATTTCACTTAAAAGTTCTGTAAAAATGTTTCCACTATAGCCTTGTAAAACACAAGCTTCTGCCTCGTAAAGTTAACCCCAATGGTGACCCGAAAACAGGTGTCCCTCTGGGGCACCCATTACAACAAATTTACTTATATAATTTTTTATAAAATTGTAAACATTAAATTGAAATAAAAGTTATAATTATTGGAACCGCTGGCTGGCAATTGAGGAAAACGTCCAACAACTAAGGTCATAAGCACCACAAGATTCATCTACGACACCTACGAGGTACATGTCCCAACATGACAAAAGACTCCAATCGGGACTCCACTTAAAAAATCTCCGCCACTGCCAACATTAGAATCCGGACTCTCAGGAGAGGGATTCCAGAGCTTACACCAAATCTCTTCACGGCCTCGCAGAACTTCACTAAGACCGGAATTTTTCAATCACTTGCAAATGACGATGATCAATAAAGGAATCAGATCAATCACGTCGATTCGACAGCGTTCTTCCAGAGCAGCATCATTTTCTCCCACCATCTCCGGCAGTGGATACATCATTTTTTTCCAAACACTTAAAACGATGAGGACGTGGATCGAAAAGAAACTTCCCTCCCTCAAGAGAAGAGATGACAAGAAAGGGGAGGCAGCCACTAATGAATACACTTAGAAGATCATTACCGTCCACAAACCCTATTCTTTATGAAGCACGAGCGAAGATCTTCCTCTCCTTTTAAGGACCTCATCAGTCACGGACGCCAACACGGAGCAGTAGAAGGCAAACAATTGCCAGCGATATCAATTATCTGCTTCTTCAACTTTTCTATCGGCCGATGGTTTTGCTGTTGGATGCTGGAATCAAAGATCTTAATCATATTCCGTCAAAGAAACCCGAATCATGACACGAAACCCGACACCGCGATTCACGCCGTAGTCCTTTCGAGATGACTAACTCCTCTATACGAGATTGAGCATAAAGGTAGTAAAACTTGGTGGCACTCGCCTGAGAAGCGATTGAAGTTAGGGAGGGAAAAGTTTACCAGAGAGATGGAACCAAGGGGATGAAGGTCCCTCCAGAGTCCCTGTGGGAACTATTCGGTACAGAGAGAGTGGATTTCCATTGTATTCTATTTATTCAGAAGGTCAAGATATAAACAGCATTCCCCTCCCTATTTATCTTCCACTGAGCAGTAGTAGGAAAATGGTGAGAGAGGAACGTTTGTACAAAAAAAAGAAAAAGAAAACTTCCTCCAATTCCTATTCATTCCTCAGGTTTTCACTTTATCTTCCCTTTTTTTTAACGGGATGTGTTATAAAAACTCGCCGCAAACAAGCCGCGTTCCTTTCGATAATGTCCCCTTTTAGAGGCAAAAACCCACCGACGGTACTCAAGAGAGTGAATAAAAAAAACGGATACCCTGAGAATGCCTCCGTTGATGGCCGTAATGGGGTGGTAGGGTGGGTATGAGGGTTTAAAAGGATAAGGGAGGAGTGGACAATAAATAAATACTTTCCAGAGGCAAGCTCAGAGGGTGAAGAGGGGAGAGAAATGAGATTCGAGAAGATCAGTCCCGCTGATTCATTTATCTCTTGAGATAGAGTGAGAGAGAGGCTGGATAACGCAGTGATGCGGAACCTTTGGGCGGGTAAGGAAATTATATGGACCCAAAGAAAACGTCGTCAAGTAGGTATCTTATAGTTTCATTTTTCAGAGATAAAAAATAAACCAAGATAGGGAATTACCACAAACGAGTTGTAAGAGACTGTTCTAGTCCTAGCATTGTGGAAACAAGTTATCTAAACTAATTTATAAAAATGGATTGGTGTTTGTCTGGGTCTGTGATTATGTTTGTTACTCTTCTTCTTGAAAAATACAGAACCGATTGAAGTGAACTTCGGCATGATGAATGTGGAGGAAGGTAAGAGAAGGAACTTTAGGAGTATTTTTACAACATAGTATGTGAATGGAGAAAAGTAGGGTGTAACTGAAGAAAAAGAGATATGTAAGGGCATGGCAGGTTGGTGGAAATCATTAAAAGCAGAGCCTTTTACAGGCCTAACACAAAATGAAGTTTTTTTACTTCGCCTCTCCCACATTTTTGAAGTGGAACACTTCTTATGAATGGGGGAGGGGGGTAATCACGCGAAATTCTAGCGTCACGCGCCAGCCGAATCCCGCATGGATCAACTGTTGAGTCGTTGCGTGGTTACGTACACACAACCGCTTCAAATCAATTCACCATACTATCACTGGAGGGATATAGTGTACTTTCATATGAATATTTTAAGTCTATTGTGTATTACATGAAAATTATCATTAATGTACAAACATAATTTTCATATTCATATTTTCAGAAACAGTAATTTAATTATTTATGCTTATTTACACATAATTAATGGGTACTCCCCACTGCCGGTCACATCCATAATCAAGTGTTTCACCTCTGTCGGCCGTCCCGCGACATCCAGACTTTTTTTATATCATCATCAAACTCATTCCTAACTCTATCCCTCCTGCTTTCACCCTATCCCTCCAACTTCTCCGGTAGGTACGCCTTCACACCCATCACACAGTGGGGCTTTAGATAGGGGGGAACCCATCTCTTCCACCACATTCCCCCATTAATTTCTCGATATACTCCTTCCTCCCACAACATTCACTCCCCTAATGATTAAAAAGTTTCACTATTCATCCATCCATTCCACAGATGCATACTTTTTTCACATACTACCGAAGCATCCAAATCACATTCATTCCTCCTCCACACATTCCTAACCCTATCCCTTCTGCTTTTACCGCACATGCTTCTCAGATACCCATTGCGTTTCGCCCAAACTTATACGTATCCAAAACGCTATCTACGCTCAGTATTATGTTTTACATCATCAGCTTATGTTTATTTATTCATGAACGTTACCCTGGCCTACACAAGATTCGCCACCATAAAATAAAAGTGGGTAGAAGTAAACGAAACGAGGAAAGTTAAGGGAAAGATAGCCCAAGCAGAAACCTTTAATCAACGAAAATGCGTAAGATGCGAAAGCAGACTCTACAGTTGAGTGATCAAAAAATAATTCAAAAGCCGGGAGGAGATGGAAGTAGATTGCAGGTGTATCTGAAACGAGGAGGTAACGAAGAGGAAATGCTTGAGAGAGAGAGAGGATTAAGGAGGACTGAGTCGAGACGAAAAGATACATGAGAAGGTCTCGTTCCATCTATATGCGAATGAGTTCGGGAGAGTTCCACGGATTTGGAGTTGAGAAAAAAATGAATAAACCTGCGTTTTGAAAGTTAGATTAAA
The DNA here is from genome assembly GCA_963573305.1 of Pyrrhosoma nymphula. Classification (NCBI taxonomy): domain Eukaryota; kingdom Metazoa; phylum Arthropoda; class Insecta; order Odonata; family Coenagrionidae; genus Pyrrhosoma; species Pyrrhosoma nymphula. Next base: position 120,070,876 of record OY754331.1, on the reverse strand, counting down.
TGTAACTTCAAGTGCTCCCGTCTCCGGTACGCTCCACAATGCTACATATCTCACAACATTACATAAAAAGCGAGCATCTCATCAACCGGAAGGCTTGCTGGGAGACAACTGTCGAAGCAACTGAAATTTACTACAGTTACCTTAACGTATCTACCTATCAACATTCTACTCTGCAATCTGCCGCAGAGGCATGTGACAGGGTGTGTTAGGACACTAGCCATTAGTTGTGATACCAAAAGAACACAACAGTTTCATTGCAATTGTCTCGCAACCGGCACAGTTTCAACATGAAACAGTTCCGCGAAACACCCTGTTGCGGACAACAGCTAGGGGAAAACCAAACAAGAGGAGATCTGTTATAACATGGCTGGCAGTTCTGTATTCTATGTAATAAGAAACCTTTCACTCAAATACAGTACCGATTTCATTTGGATCCATGAAAGATAGGTACTTCAAGGTTCTAATTCCATCTGCAACGATGGGCGGACATGTGATGGCTGAATAAACAAGCAAACGCCTGCAACATATTAAAATCCAACAAATTGTAGCTTATAGCCGCAAAGCAGCCACACGTGCAGTGCAACTGGAACATAATAGAAGACGAAACAGTCAGCTTCAGCTATCAGTTCCCATTGCACAGCACAGAATGCAACGGCGCGGCTGCGGCACAATCACGAAAATAATCTGCAGTTTGCAACAGTTATTTGAATTTTTTTTGCTCCACGACGATTCTGGTGGTCCTTATGCCCCTGAAATCCCGATAAGCCATTAGCTTATCTTCAGGTTTTTCAGGGGCCGAACCACCAGAACTTGACAAACACCCACGCCTTGGGCAAGTGAAGTCTATTTTGATGGAGGATGATTCAACACGTTCATTGGTGGCACTTTGATGGTCAGCATCAAGAATGCACATCGTTAAATGGTGATCAGAGAGACCCAAGTCCAAAACTTCACATACTGCATTCATTCTATCTTTAGATCTATAATAAATAAATAAATAAACAAATAAAAATATATATAAAATTTAGATCTATAATATATATAAAGAGTAAGATGTAGCAATAGCAAACCATTCAGCGTGTTTCACATCAGATGAGGGCCCATACAATTTTTCGCTACGAATATAATACAAATTTTTCACCAAAGAATGGGTAATTTTCCAATTCAGACCCCACGTGCACTAATTCTCAAAGCAAAAACAACATTTTTATGAGCGTTCTAGTCTGAATAACTAAAGATAGACCGGTCGAAATCTAGGGAAACGAGTTTTGAAATGAAAGAATATAGAATGGACCAGATTAGGGGAAAAAAGGCAGTGTGTGAAACGATGGAGACTCTCTGAACATTAACCTCTCTATGAGACTCAAGATTTTAATTTATCCGCCAATAAAACTTTTTATGGCACAAAGTTTTAATGGCTCAGTTCCTCCTTTTCAAGTATTTGGCTCTCAGCAGCTTGTTCGGCTACAGGCCACCCAACTACGATTTTATTTCCATCCATTAAGATAATTGAGAACGGGACACTCAAATGGAAGCAGTGCGCACATGATACCGCGTCAGGACTACCGAAATAAATCCTGTGCGAATGTCCCTTCACTCAACCCTTTTCATGATCACGTGAATGTAGGTATTATTGTGCCTATCCTTTAGGTTTGAAAATCTGGTTGGCAACGATTTTTGATAAAGAAGACCACTGTGACATCACCGTACACCCCAGAAAATACTGGTTTTTCCAAAACAGTCACCTTACACTATTTAAGTTTGCATGTCAAAATAATGATTGTAAATAAATTCTTCAGCATGTTTTCATTATCGTTGGTCGTTCAATCCTAAGATTGGATGACTGCAGCACTCCATCCTACCCTATCCAATTATTGCTCCCCTACTCCCTGGTAGTTCTTTTTTTGCACTTTCCTCTTTAGTTGATATATGTAATCATCTTTTGGCCTTCCTCTTGGGAATTTTCCCTCAGTTTTTTCCTTCAATTATATCCTTAACCAAGCCACTGTGCCTTCTTTTCTGTATAGTGTTCCATTGGGTCATTTCCTCTTCTGTGAACTTCTTAATTTCTCATTTTATCCTGCCATTTTATCTTCATTATCCTCGTCCAACACCATGTTTTGAATGCTTCTAATCTGTTCTAGTTTGCTTTTCCAATGGTCCATGTTTCCGATCCATAAAGTGCCACGCTCCACACGAATGTTTTCACTTTGTGTTTACTCGTTCGTAGTCCTTTCGTCTTTGAACACAGTAGTTGCCTTTTCACCTTGGACGCTTATTTAGCTCAGACTATTCTACGCTTGATGTGAATTGTACTTCTTCCGTCCCACGTGATAGTTCTTCCGAGATAGGTGAAATAATCCACTCGCTCTAATTTCTCTCCTCTTATCCTGACTTCTGCATTCAGCTTCTCTCTACCGTATAATAGGACGTTGGCCTTCTTGTAATTTATTTTCATGTTACATTCTTGAAGAACTTGGTCCATTATGTTCAGTGATATTTGAAGATCAACACAATTTCCTTCTATGGCTGCGATATAGTCTACGAAGCGGAGTATGTTCATTACTTCTCCGTTAGTCTTAATTCCGTCCATTCCCATTTCTTGAGCTTCTCAAAGTGCCTCCTCCAAGTATATGTTTAACTGTGCTGGTGAGAGGTTGCATCCTTGTCTAACACCTTCGCTAATTTTTGCTTTTATTTTTCTTCCGTCTCTCATTCGCATTGTGGCGACTTGCTTCTTGTATAGTTGATAGATTATTCTACTGTCGTTGTAATCCATTCCGAGTTTTTCCAACAGCCCGAACATCTTGTTTCATTGAACTATGTCGAAAACTTTCTCCAAGTCTACTAATACCACCACATACAGTGGCTTATTCACATGTATCGTTTTCTTCGCCATTAACCTCAGGCAAAGTATGCTCTCCTAGGTTCCTCTTTTATTCCTAACATAAGCATATTTTTACACGCCAAAATTACAATGCTAATGTTTCTAAGATTATGACTCCCGAAGAAAATACTAGTCAGCTGGAGATTTTAACGAGTTTCAGGTTAAAGTTGACATTGCAGAGGTATCTCCGCGCAGTATTTTTTAGATCTACGACCTATATTTTTTTCTGCAGCGAGTAAATTCGCCCACGTCATCCGCCTCAAATTTCTATGCTGCTTCCACATATTTTCACCATTTTTCCATGTAATTATTTGGGTGTTGTACTAATTTTGCTGTTACTCAAAAACCTATTAAAGGGACGACATTCCAACTGAAGTCCTTACATTTTGACGAAGAGTTGGACAGAAGAAGGAACTATTTTAGACTAAAATCTCTTCCCAGCAAAACAATCACTAGGTACAATAAGAGATGAGTCTACATTCTGACGAAGAATAAAAAAATACCGAGACTGACAACGGATTTGTGGAAATCTACAAAGCGTTCTGATCAACCACGATTAATGCTTAAGTCAAGTGAGAGAGAGGATTCAAATGGATTTGAACCCTGGACTATCAGATCCGAACTCGAGCATACCACCCAATCGGCTTCCTTCGCCACTGTTACCATTGACGCGGTCCACTGATCACTTGGGGGCCAGCTTTGAATTTGAAGAAAAGGCACCCATGAATGCACCTGAACAGAGAAGCATAGAAGGTTGCAACGTATTTTTCCATTCCATTTCACAATGTTCCTCGCCCGCTTAACACCGGGAAACGAGGGGGTCATGACGGATTCTTTTCCACGCTCTCTATGTATTTGCATATCTGGAAAAAATATCGCACTTGTTGAACCGGGCTCCGGTAAAGAAATTGTTGATCCCTTTTCCTTTCTACATCTACATACGTACACCCTGCGAGCTACCGCAGGGGCATACGACATGGGAAGTTACGATACCAGTCGTATCAAGGGGAGATGACAAAGTTGAATTGTATGTTAACGATCTTTCTCATTTTGGTGTCATACTCTTTTTGTTACAGTCACAAATTTTGCGTGGAAAGAAGGGATTTTAGTACAATTCAGTTTGGCAGTGTATCTCTCATATTTTGTTGTTTCGCAGGTTATGGAGAAATAGTGAGGGGTTAAAATTATGTCTTCCATGTCACAATAAAACTTGACTTATTTGTATATTTGAAGTAATCTTAGCCGAACTAGTAGCCTCCGACTCTCTTCAGCGGATCCTAGCCTAGTCTTCTCATCCGATGTATCACACACACACTGTACGCTCTTTCAACGAAGCGTGCGGCTTTCCTTTGTATTTTATTCATTTCTATGTCCAGTTATAAACAGTCTACATTTCCCTATTTCCACTCTGCCGAGTAGTAGGAAATATCGCACCAGTTACCCCGGAGATTTGCGAAGAAACAATGGATGCCTCATCCTTTCGTGCGATGCGGTCGCCAGAAGGAAAGGGAGACTTCTCGAAATGTTCATTCTTCCAAAGGTGGAAAGGGGATGCACAGTCCATGAAGCTCTCTGACCGGATGTTCTTTCGTGACCGACTCCTCGCGTGCGGAAAACTAACCAGCGCTGCTAAGTAACTCATTCCCAGTCTTTAATAAGCATTCACCCCCAAAGTTTGACCATGCTCACGAATGTCTTATGAAGGAAGCGTGAACGAAAAAAAAGATAAATACACACGTATATGAGATATGAGTACCTACTATGTACCCTGATTTTTTTCTTCCATGGATAACTTTTGGAGAAAAAATCTCAAGTTACACGCGGGTCGCTTGTTGAATTACAGAACAAGGCGACCCAAGCTCATTTTTCGTGGTTATTTCGCTAACTACTCCATAAACATTTGCGTTTTTGTTTTTAAATACGTCCAGCGCATCTCACCCAATAAAAACAGAAAAACTAAAATGGCACAGGCACAAGATTGGTCATGAACACTTTAAAAAAATTGAGAGCGTTCTTAAGTGTTCATTAAGTAATTAAATTTGTAGTCATCCGCTTCTTTGTCGGCGAATATGTCAAGCGACTCATGGCGTAAGAAAAATGAACATGGTACCGGTACCCAAGCTGCACCAAAAATTCAGCAGCTCAGGAGTAAACTTGGAGACGAACATAACTGAATTACCAATTATCAATATACAATCGATCAGTAAATGATAACGACACATTTTACGCCCATATTTGGCGCACAAACAAATAGGTATTCAAAAATAATATTGGATAAAAATTATTTCTTTTTATCCACGGTAGTATTAAATAAAACAATATCCGCGCCGCATTTTCCGTCCAAAGGCTTCTTTCGATAGTTTAGAATGGAGTTCAAATATTACCAGGCTATTTATTACATAAAATTCACACATTCACCCAGTAAAATTGGACCGCTTCCCACCCTTAAGCCATCTGCGGTTGGCCACTAAATGTAAGTGATTCCTGGTGATCATCAAGGAGCAACGCTTGGATTTCAGCCGGTGGTTTCCCATGGCTTTCCCCAGATTTTGATAATGGGATCCTCCGGTTCGAAGCCGAGCGCTCAAAACCAATAGGCTACCACGCAGCTTCCAGTACTTATATTGATTTTTAATTCCCGTCGGAAAAATACCACCATGCCTATATCAAGTACTGACCTAGAGCCTAGAACCCTTCTCTCCGAGCTTCCCAATCGGAATGAGGAGCCTGGCTCCACGTGTCGAACTGGTACAGACGTACATACATACATCCCAGGAGAATAAACAAAGTAAGTGTAGGAAGGAGCTGCCGATATGGTTAACGATGCGAAACGTGGCAAGTTTAACTGCGCTCTCTGACTAAGATACTGGTGAACCAAAGCGTAAATAATGCTTCGCATCGATTGGCAGTCATTAATATCATTCTACATTACCATGGGATAAAATTTATGCTTAAATCATGTTATTTATTCATATTATAATCACACAGACTGACAAACGTGCCATTCGTCACACAATAACTCATTCATCAAGCCATGAAGTTGAATACAAAGAATAATGTATATAAATATACATATATGTGTGTGTTCAATTGAGGAAAATTCATACGTGGTGAAAAAATATCTAATAAGGCGTTATAGGCGTGACGAGTATAAACATAGTGACACAAACAAAAGAAACTCACACGAACGGTTTAATTTTCGACGACGCTGTCGTCTTCTTCTGAACTGGAGAGAGTACTGGATGAAGAGGTCATCATTCTTCATCCAGTACTCTCTCCAATATATATGTAAACCTTTGCATATTCCATTTTATGTGGAACATAAAAAGTTTTTTCTTTAACAATGTCTAGTTAATTTCCACAAAGAAAATTCCAAGCCATTCAAATTCGAATATTTTACCTCTCTAAGGTATTCATAAGCATTAAACACAAACTCTCAGGCCAATTAAGTTATGAGACAATATTTTTTAAACCAACCTTGTCATTCAATGTTTCCCAAACGCACACCTACTGAACGAAGGTTATCGATTAAAAGATCACGTAACTCTATCGAAACAATTGTGTTGCTTGTGCTATTGGTCATAAAGGCACTTTTTAGACGATGCTTACTTAAGCGCTGAAAATCAAACTGAATTCATTATGCTTACCATCGTACCGTGTAAAAGGGTGTTATCATATCCGATGGAAGAATAGAATTCGATTATCAGAACTTAAAACAGAACAGAAGCACGATAATTATTTTCCAATCGATTCTTGCATCCATCGACCAATCACAGGCAAGTGGGTGAGTAGAGTGTTTCGAGAGAATATCGGTGGTGGAGCTGGAATCTACCAAAATTATTTGTACAAATAGAAATTGGTAGAAAATTACTAAGTACTACTATAATAATCACCGATGTGTAAGTCAGTAACTTTGACACAAAAAACACACGTTCATATGAATCTTCATTTGGCTGCAGACCTCTTTTTATTTGCAAAATAAAATTAGAAATAGTGGGTTTCTGTAATTGTGAAAGGTAACAATAAGAAGAAAAAAAATAAAGATTCTTATTCCTGCAATCGAATTTTGTACTCCGGTCGAAATTCCGAAATGTGTGCTAATAAGTAATGACTTTTCGCATTACTTAAGTGTTTTGAGTCTTCCCCATAACGACCATACTTATTGTTTAAGCCGAGATTCCGTTTATATCCATTAACTCAATGATTCTTTGCACTAAATAAAATATGGATAGTTTATTACAATGTATCAGTGTTGATGTTTTTCCGTCCAGTTGATGTTCAACGGGCACATTCTCTAGTTTAATTAATTATGAATACTCGTGGAATAGTGGAAGTGGCTTACTTAAGCTTTTGAGAATATTTTGCACACAATATAGCACATGCGATAAAACAATAAAGGCAGAGTTTAGTTAGTTTTCATTGTTCAGCAAATGTCCGGACAGCGGCACTGCGCACTGAAATTAGCATCGTGAAAATACAAACTCCTACTTAGGCATCGCATTCGATTTAAGTAACGACATTAATTGGGTATTTTCCAAAATTTTAAATTTAAGTTTACGGATCTTTATATGTTACTTAAACTCGAACAAGCTTGCGGAGTGAAAGTAGTTTTAAAATTGATTCAATATTAATTGAGATATTTAAGATTAAAATAGTCGAAATTTCAAATTTTTTTACGCCGCTGCGAAACGAAATCTGATTGGCTTGACGTCATTTTCGCTGAGCGATAGACGGATGTGAGGGAGAAAGTGAGTAACTGTAGAAGATCTACCGTATATTTAAAGATTTTTCATTGAAAACAAAGACTATGTCGTGCAATGGTTTTATTAAAACCACATAAGATAATTTACCCTAAGTGGATATATTTATGGTAGGCCTTAAAATAAAGAAGGACGAGCGATTTAATGCTGCGGAAATTCGTTGAGCTTAAGTCCATAACATTTAAGCATAAAGTTTGCTTTTAAAATCGTCATTACTGTTTTATATCATTTTTGATACATATGATTATGTATTTGGTGTATGAACTTTATTAACTGTTTTTCCAATACACTCATAATCATTATGATACTTCTTTCTTTATCGAAGTCCATATCTGTCCATGCAACAGTAAAAAAACAGTATCTTAGTAACATATCAACATAACACAGTACTCGCCAAATGTTTGTGCTGCCAATACTCGACACACCTAAAACGTTAATTTTTTATTTGCTAATTAGTGATTGTTTGTAGAGGAGGTTTCTAGAAGTGGCTTATCTGCTGTATAAATGCCTAAAAATAGATTCTCATCTCCTAAATGTCTATTCAAAGTTTAATTTAAGTGTTGTTATATTATAAAGCTTCTCGTGAGAGTTATGGTGATAATGCTATAGGATACGTCCAAGTAAAGAGAGATGGACCACTGTGCACAGTCATTGCAAGAATATGTCCAGAACACAAAGTGCGGAGTAAAGTATACATTTTTACGGGTGGACATTGAGGAATCCAAGGAAGAAATTTCAATCATTCAATGTCGTGATTGCGTGAATAAATTTCTTGTTCGGTGTGTTTTAACCGATGTGTTCGGCATATCTAGAAACGCGAACACGTCAGAAACTAATTTCGCCGCATTTGTTACCACTGTAAACATAAGGAAACGCCTGGGTCTAAATGTAAACAGCGAAAATGACGTCACAGGCCATTCGGTTGTTTTCGGAGTGTGCTCGGGAGTATTCGTAACCTTCTACTTTCTTTAGCTTTTAAAACCGAAATTCATACAATTTGATAAGAAAAATTTTAGCCAATGCAATAAGTTCAAGTAACTGAATCAGAATATCGATAGTTTGAAATACGTGGAAAATACCCAATTCTGAGTTTTCACCGCTGATTTCAGTAATGATTTCAATGCTAACCCAAGTCACGTACAAAGTATCCTTAAGACTCACAAACCTCCATCGTCAAGCATTCAAAAGGAAGGAAGTCCCGCAGCGCTGAACACTGAAACACTTCACTGCAACTTACCTGCAAAGGAAAGAAAATTGACATGAGATGGAGAAAAAGTTTCATAGAGATACAGGTATGGCAATCAAATGCTATGATGATGAATCACATATTTTGAATTCGCATGAATGAGGCAATATCACAAAGGCAAAGAGATGTGGTCTAACATGCAACATCGAGCTTTCCCCAACGATTCGGTCATGATAGACGTGGACAACTTGAGACCCGGTTTTATAACCTCTAGTTAAATACTTTCCCGGTATAAAAACTGGAGTTATTACGTTTTCCCGTCGATAAAGCTCACGTTAACTAACCCACTGATTGATAGAGTATACTAAACCAAAACTCTCAGCTATCATCTAGTTAACATGCAGTCACTATAAAACCGGCACGTAAGAGACAGGAGGAAAGAGTTAATATCGCTGTACGGTGAAAGAACTTGGCCAGTGCGGAAAGGAGATGTACGGAAACTAATGGTTTTCTTTTTAAGGTTTTTCTAAAAAAAAAGAATCCGATATTTCTTATAATAATCTTTTATACTTATAGCAAAGGCATATTTTCAATTGTTTTTGTTTTACAATTTTGGTAACTTTTTCAATGTCATTGTATTGATTTAATTTTGTTTTTTACTTATAAATATGTTAAATGCAATGATATAATTTTACTTCAATGGGTTAAAGGTTCGAGGTTTGTAACATGCCGCTTTTTATGAAAATAATTGATTTTTCTAACAAGCCATGCGACTTAGAGGGAACTAGAATGTACACATGCAATAAAGACGTTATTATTTATTTAAACAATTGTAAATACTATACTAAAGAGAAAAATAAATGAGGAAAAAGTAAGACATGGAACGGGCGGAAGTAAGGCCGAAAGGAGAAATAACAAAGGTAGCTGCGATGACGCATTGAGGGGTAACGACATGCTTAAGTGAATGATATAGAGGGGAGAATGTACGGGTAGGATGAGAGAGGGAGAGGAAGGATAGGAAATTTAGACGGTGTGGAGGCAAAAGATAAAAAAGGAATTTAAGTTTGTTGGAGCGGTTCTTGTTTGCGTACAGATTTGCGTGAAATTTTGCATACGTGTTCTTAGTTGTGATATCTACAAATAAAATATCATACCAATTTGGTTTTTTGGCAATTCAATGCTATTTTAACTCGTAGTCTTACGACACATAGCATATATTTCGTAATAATGCGATTAAATCTGCACATATTTTCTTCAAAACGCGAAACAATACATTTATAATAATAATTATTACTATAATTGTTGCTAAAAAAAATATCAAGGTGTCACGCCGAGTACAATATTCGAATAAAAAACATATTTCAAAATAAAATTCCTCCACATTTCGAAAACCATGCCGAAAACTCTAGTAATAGCATGTTTTAATTAAGGAAAAAATTTAAAATATAATTCTTACATTTTGTCCATCACTGCATGTGTGGTGAGTTCCAACGCATAAAAAAATGCACTTAAATGTGGTCCAAAAGTTTTTTTTTCGACTTGAAAAATTATTAAAAATATGCACTTAATGACCCACGAGAACGGCTCCAGCCACCTTAGTAGGCATTCAACGTTGGAAACATATTTTTAGTAAAATAAAAAAAACAGTAAGAATGAGCATACCGCCGGGACTAAACATTTATTTGGACCTGCCATAGAATGTTTGCATGAATGAGGGATTGATTTAAAAAAAATATATATGGTAAATGAAGTTTCCATAGTATTACATTTGAGTTATCAGCACATATATCTGTCTACTTAATTACATAATAACCATTTATTGAGCAATGTTTTCCCAACCATATTTGTTCAGCCGCCAAAACGTCCAGCCATTGGTTCGTTGCTTTATGATGTATGTCCGTATATTCAGGCGGCTGAGACCTCAGCGTGTTCCGGAAGCTAAAGTGGAAATATATTCATTCTAACGACTGTACTGATCCAAATTCGGGAATAATTATGAGTACAAGTATCGTATCGTAATGGTATAATGTTAATCGTATAATGGTAACTGGGGTAATTGAGTCTTGATCCTTCTATACACCACTGGTTGTCGAAATAATTACCGGATAATAATCTTGACGGAATGTGGATCGTTTTGGACGAGCAATTAAGAGATCAATTGTCACGCAGTATTTCTCCAGCATTTTCTACCAATATTTTAGGGCTTAGGCAAAATGACTAAAGCTTTAACAAACGCATTTGTAAGTATGCATGCATTGTTGAATAAATAGGCGGCATTTCAGGCCTATGTTCACATCGAACCAGTGCTAAGGAAACCGTTTGGAAGTTTTTATTTTGAAGTGCGACTGTAAACTATAACAGCTTAACTGCGAGACGTTGTTAAACGTTGTTGTTAAACGCTGTTATTGACGTTGTTGTTGACTTTAAACCAATAAAAACAACGAGTTGTACTGACAACTTGTTATATTTATTACAGCGCACTTCATGTGACAGACACAACGCATTTCATGACTGAATGTGTGAAGTGACCTTAGCCGTCGAAGCACGTTCAACGAAAATACTACTATAACCAACAAGCATGGAAATTAAATGAGAAAAGTAGAGTTGATCAAGGAATATTTGTAGATTTTACAGGATTCCACTGATGTCTCGCTATGTCGACTATTCGAATAAAACAGCCGTCACCTAAATAAGAAACTGACATGGTTTCTTTTTCCTAACATTAAGAAGTTTCGAAAATTTAGCCAGAAAATATCAAAACAAATGTAAAAAATGCAACAAAAAACTACTGTTCAACAACAAGCCCTCGGTTACTTAACTGGCAAAAACAACTCGACGAAATATTGAGCGTTCTAGGTTTGAATCCCGGTCAAGGTGGATGATTTCTCCTCTGGAATATCGCACTACTTTCGCAATGTTTAATTTACAATCGCCAACAATCCCGCTCCGAGTATTTAAGTACGATTGAAAAAGTGATGGCGTGCGTGTAATGGCGAGTAAAAAGGATGGCTTAAATTTATATTAAACTTCCCAAGCAGCAATCATGGATATCCCCTCCCTGTTCACGTTATAACTTCGTGATTAACGCACGTGTCTACCCAACACTGGCGTGCATCACGTCTGACGCAAGCATTACGCTGACAATTTGTAACTGCATCGCAATCGGTCGCTACGTCGAATGGTAAGTAATGGGAGACTGTACGATAAAGAGAGCACATCTATTCAACCACACCGACCCGTGTATCTCCATTACGGCCAATCCTAAACGTATTTCATCCAATCAAGAGTACCTACCTTAATCGGAAGATTGATAGATCGCAGCCCTACATTTCAGCCAACCCGACGCTTCTTTCCACACGCGCGTGGAAAGTCACATAAAGTCCTTTTAAACGTCTCTCTCCATTTCATTTTTAAACTTTCCATTTGGACCAATGCTGTGGACTCCCTCGTGGAACCTAAAAATTTTCATCTTTTATAATAATAATCGATGTGTACGCATATATATGTCAGTAACTTTCACACAAGACATACACGTGAATCTGAATCTGCATTTGGCTGCAGACCTTTTCTTGTTTGCAAAATTAAATTATAAATAGTGGTTTTCTATTATTGGAAAAGGTATCTACCATTAGAAATAAGATAAAATAAAACTTCTCATTCCTTCATTCAAATTTTGTACTTCGGTCGAAATTCCGAAATATTTGCTAAAACGTAACGATTTTTCGTAATATTTTAGCGTTTTTGAGTCATCGTCCCCATAACGACCATACTTATTGTTTAAAGAGGTTCCGCCGCGACTGTGTGAGTCAAAACAAATACTAAATTTCACATTTTTTATATTTTGTCCGAAAAAATTCTGCTTTCACTGATGAAATGCGTTACCTACAGAAACCAAAAAGTAAGGAACAAAATTTGCAGATTATTCCACGAATGTATTTTAAATAAGCACTTTTTTCCAGCCATAGGAGCCGACTGCAGCGCCAAATCCTACGAATTACAGCATTTTGACAAGAATTATGGCAGTAATTCCCTAATAACTAAAAAGAATAAGGGGGTTAGATGCCTATATTACATTTTTATTCAAATTCTCTGGATTATTTCCTTCTTATAAATAGTTTTCCGTAAAAATGGCATTTATATTTTATGGAAAAATACTATTTTTCCCCGTATTTCTCTCATACTCCCATTGAACACCATGTAATTTCAAGTTCAATTGTAGCATAAAATAGCGTGGAAAGATATTATTTTGTTGTTCAAATCAGATACAGGACATCGTTTTCTACAAGTAGACAGAATATTAATAAAATGAAATTTAAGGTAGTTTGAGTGAAATATCACTTCACCAAGAATTTGATGAATTTGGCCTCATTTAAAAGAAAAAACTCATCTTTCCAATGATATCAAAATATCTACCCCTTGCCGAACTACTTTTCGAGCAATTTACCTAAAAATACAAGCTGTTTAACATGGAATAGATTATGGCTGTGCGCTCCAGAGGGAGAATATTGAAACAATTAGTAATTTATAACACCTAGATTTCGTCAAAAAACTAACGGTGCGTAGTTTAAATGTTTTCTCAACTATATCTAAATCAATCCATTTATCACCATAGTAATTTTAACGTAATCGCAAAAAAAACCTGCTGTTTTGAAGGGTTTTCGGCCGTACGGCGGGAAAAAATGAGTCAAGTTAGAGACTAACGTAGCTTTATTTATTTCATTACTGATAATTTTGTTCATATATAACAATATCTTTCCGCCATTAATATTACAATATTTATTTCATACTGCTTACAGTCGCTGAAATAAAAAAATAAAATTTGAATATGGTCTCCATTATGACTAGGGAAATATCTCGCTCAAACCACCTTAAGTCATTTTACGGTGGAACCACCTTAATTCGAGATTCCGTGTATATCCACTAACTCAATGATTCTTTGCACTAAATAAGATATGAATGGTTTATTACAATCAATGTAAATGACAATATTCTTCCCTTTGATATTCAACGGGCACCTTCTCCGGAAAGTAACATTAACCCAGTGAAGAAAGTGAAACCAATTAATTGGACACACTGCAACACAACAGCCACATGAAAACAATAATGGAAAGAGAAATGAATGAGAAGAATTAAATGGGAAAGCCAACAATGGAATACATCAGGAAAATTATGAAAGACGACAAAATGAATGATTACATAGAAATGAAGCTGTTGGTTCAGAGGTGAGTAGATTGGAGAACTTCAGCAAGCCTGTTTTGGACTGATCATGATGGACGTTTAAAGGCGTCCTTTTGTTCAATAACAGCATAATAAAATGAAAAAAAAAACTACTGATATTACGGAATTATCAGGCACAGGCTATTCTGGCTCTGGCACAGGCTGTTTTCGAAGATAAAAATCACTCGCGAAATCGCTTGAACTAAATAATAAGTTCCTTAGGAGTTCCTGAATTTATATACGTCGATTCCCTCAACATTCTCCCTACGCCTATTAATCTCTACACGATATACCACCTAGCAGCATACCAACAATGGAAATAACCGCACAGAATCCGAGTCGATGAATTTATTTTGAATATTCGTGGTTTAATGAAAATTAAGTAACGATATTTTCTTTACGTGCACTTTATCATTATAGCTGCCATCATGATTTCCCATAACTTTCTTCCCTCTTACCAGCAATCTAACATTTCTCTCTACAAAGATCTCTTGTTTGTATCTCTTCCGAAATTAAAGCTCCTTTTCCTCTGGTGTCTTTCCTCTTCCACTATCAAGACCAGAATTCCTGTTTGTCTTGTCGTCTTGCCAACCCTATTTTCTCCACCGCGTCTCCTGTCCACATCTCCAGGGCCTCCCAACTTTAGCCATTCTTTTTCTAAATCTAATGCGGGAAAAGATTCCACGATCTACATCGTGACCTTCACCGCATCTGTCCTAACCTTCAAACTTGAAACAGGAATACAATCTACAACTGGTGATCATCTACTAAAAAATCTACATTTAGCCATCACAACGATAATCAATTACTCATCTTACCACGCCAAATTCCGTCTAAAACAAGATAATCTAACAAATATAAAACTTTGTGGAATCTTTCTATAATTAAAAGAAGAACAAGAATTTGTGTTTTCCAAAGGTTTATTTTACTAGGCACGACCTTCATCGACTGTCGCGCCATCATCAGGCACAATATTGTACCTGATGATGGGGTAACAGTAGTTACCGGTCGTTCCTAGCAAAATAAATCTTAGGAAAACACACAAAGATGTGTTCTTCTTTTAATTATAGTCTAAAAACATTCCTACGACAGTTAACTTCCAAACTCCTCTAAATTCATATCAAACTGCTTGAAAATAGCTACCTAACTCAAGCCTTTTATTTCCTCGTGAATAATGACTTTACGTGTTTTACTTATCCAAATTCGAAAGCGTTGACACGTCCTGGTGAATAACTTAAGCCAACACCGTGAGTTGGACCGTGAGTTGGCTAAAAAATTCACGGCGAAAGGTTTCCTTTGAACCGCTTTACCAACATGCAAATGACTAAGCATCACTTTCAGACCAACGCACGAGCCAAAGTTCAATGGAACCCCTTCGCACGTAAAAGAAAAATAAGGCGGGAAGGACTCACCGAAAGCCAGTCGTGGACAATACTAATTTAAAAAAAGAGTAAGTAGGCGCGCGAAGCCAAGTGAAGGAGAATAAAGAGTTAGGATACGGAAGGACGAATGACCATCATAATGTAGAAGACACGGGAGGGCTGAATAGAGTTTTCCCGAGGGTGAAGGGTTCAACCAACAAAAATAATAATTTTCCCTATTTTTTTGTTTTAAAAATGTTATTTAATAGAAAAAACAATCCTTTTCTCCCCCGACACCAGAATAAAAACATAAAACAAAACACGAAAAGCAGCGAGTTCCCTACACTCCTGACTGTTTTTTTTCTTTATTTATTTTACCACAAGAATTCAATTCTTTATTTTTTTTCACTACAAAAAAACTTTTTTCCCCAATTTTTCCGACACTTGGGGTGGGGAACAAAAACAAAACGACGCTCGGGAGATATTCTTCTCCGCCTTCAAGAGTTTGCGGTTCAAGATGGCCCATTTGACGCCGTACTTGAAAAAGAAATTACAGGAGAGCAACGAGAACGTGCTCATGCGTAATATCGAGGGAAAGGAGAAGATAAGAAAGATAGCATGAAGATGGAAAAGGGACGCCATGAGAGACAAAGAAAGAGGTAGAATCAGTAATTCTGTCTTGGAACAATAATCCGTAAATGATACCTTTAGTGATGTGTTTCAGCACCTCGTTTATAGGGGAAAATGTAATATTTGTGTCGTGTCCAAGAGTGATGTCTTACAGATTGTAAAATAAGTTATCAGTCACTCATCTCATATAAAGTGAGCATTTTCCGGATCCCATTTATTGTAATAAGCTCAATACAATGCTTGATTTAAAAAAATTAGGGTGGTACTTCGGGACTTAAAGTGACCTAGGCTTCGAGGTTGAGTCAGTCCTTAATCAAGATATGCATTCAACGAAGTGGTTGCCAATAGAAGCAAGTAGTTTGTAAGGAAATATTTCAATGCAGTGAAATGATTTAACGGATATGAAACGCTCAATTTCAGCTCTTTCTCCTCATGATAAAATTTACTCCCGAGGTTTGCCACTGTTTTTATAAATTATGCACATCATTAATACTTATTCTATGATATAGGTCTCACAGAATATGTTGCAGTAATTCGTGTTTGGGCTTCCTGAGGCAGAATAAGGGTGGGATTACGATGGAGGATTCCTACGTAACCTTAGCGGTCAGTGGTGTTCAGTTTTCAGTTGTCTTCCTGTCAAGGAGGAGTGTATTACAATTTACGGGGGTATCGACGACAATGTTATATGTTTTTCCAAACGGAGTAGCAAACAGTTGCGAACTGTATTGTTTATTTTCATATTTAAAAACAAAAAAATAAAGATCCCGCAACCAATTCTAAAAAATAATGCTTCAAGAAGGTTAATTACGTTTCATTGTAAAGTTAAAAAGTAAAATGGACAATCTAAAACTGACATTTCGTAAATATTGAGAAAAAAAGCTCTCCTCTGATTGGCTACCGGGAAAGTCGCATGAAAGAAAAGGTAACACTTTGACAAGATTGGCTCATTGTCCGTTGTTGGCACCGTCAACGTCCGGACAATCGTAATATAGGTTCCACTACATCACGATCACCAAGCTCCGCGAACGCCACCGTCCGTCTCCGTCACGTCAGGAAACGTCGATCGTAATCCCACCCTAACACTCGATCAACATGCTATCAGAAATAACTTTCAGCGTCTTTCTTCTATTATTAGCATATTTTATACAAATAATTTAAGAGTGTAAGCGCAATAGCTTCACACATGCCTTTTGAAGGGATATTCATTCTATTTAATATCCTTTCAGCGTCTTTCTTCTATTATTAGAATAGTTTATAAAAATATTTAAAGTGTGTAAGCGCAATAGCTTCACACATGCCTTGTGCTTCACACATGCCTTCATTCTATGTAATATCCTACAAAGTGAAGCTACCGGTCTGCCAAAACAAAGCCTGCTCACCCTGACGCAGTAAAGCCAGCACAAGCTTCCTTACGCATAACAAGATCAATCCTTTCCGGTCAATTCTCTTCCACACTCACACGCTACATATTAAATACACATATATAAAGCATTATATTAATTTCGTTTACCCTGAATTATTATAAATTATTTGTTGCAGTGCAGGTAGCTATTAAAATTAATTAAGAGCATGGCTGCTGATATTTTTTGTGATGGTTGACTTTAAGCACGTGGATAGAATAAATATTTGAAATTTAAATTTATTAATTACATTCGAAGTAACTTAGTTGTTTTATTTACTATCTATTTAAGCGGGCAGACTATGCTAATTCCTCCGGTTTATAATTATTTCACGTAGAGCAGAAAATCACTACCCGCTTGCATTTACATAATATCCAGCGAGCAGCCGCAGGGGATTTTGACAACTGGCAGGGGGTGTACGGGATTCAGCCACGAAAAACGGGAGGGAATAGGGATAAGGAGTTAGAAGCGAGAGAGTACGAAATGGGATTGTATGTTAACGAAGTGTTTAAGGCCAGATTTTATAATCTCTCTATAAATATTATCCCGCAAAAACAACCAGACATTAAATATCCGACGGTATTAACTCACGGTACGTAGAAAGAATATATAATATAAAAGTATAATTTATTTCACTCCAAGAAATACACTCATGTTTACAAAAAGAAAGAGTGAAATTAGGCACCCAAGGAGAAATTATTTCTTATTTTGGTGTTATGCCATTCCTTGCGTACGTGAGTTGTGCGGCAGCTTATGTTCATAAGAATAATGACCAAATTTTCTGATTTTATTATTTAAAAAACTGTGCTCTAAAATTACAAAAATATAGAATAGTTGAATTGAATTTAACATACAAGTAAATGCAAATTTATCAATTACAAAAAGTAGGCATAGGAAAACTACAAACACAAACTACTACTAGTATCCGGCAAAAACGATACCATCTTCCCTTGAAATCAGGCAATTTCATTTTTGAGAGAGGAGTAATGAGACGGTATTATTTAATGGCCAAGTAGCCTAAATAACTTGAACTTAAGGAAAGCAACACAAAAAAATTGTGTATTACCTTCACGAACAAATAATTGTGAATGGGTTTGGATGAAATAATTGTAAGATTTTTAGGAAATGAAAATGTTCTTCATCAGATTCGGATGAAGCAGTTGATATTGACACAGTGGCACCTAAAACTTTTCATAACACTTAACCCATGTCAACATTAAAAACATCAATTATTAATAGCGTAAGCATGATATGAATTTTTTTTTACTCCAAGATAAGTTTTCAAACGCATAGGGACAAATTTCTAACAATCTGCACCAACCTCGTGAATGGATAGTCACGGTTTCATCAAATCGAGATCTGAGTAATGCAAGGAAAAACTGGAAATCACGAATTTCACTCTTGCATCACGATATGCACAAGGGGATGGAAGTGAAATGTAACTGGAGAAGAAAAATACAGCCGTTCCAGGGAGCCACTTTCGAGAAAAAAAACAGTTAAGTAAGAACGGAAATGCAATTTCATGCTTCAGGGATTGAGATGGTTCAACGGATATCCCAGCACACTCCCTTGAGGAGACGCATACGGAGAAGATTCCCGCACCAAGAAATCTACCGCGTGGTAAGAACTTCTTCGTTATCAGTAATCTTCAGATTGGCTCACTGCAACAACCCTTCCTCAATTTTCTCTCTGATGCACTATATATAAACGGTAGCTTCTTTTAAAATGTTTAATTGCCGGCAAGAAAACGTTGGTTTTTTTATACTAAAATTGCTAACTAGGTTGGTATACATATAAAAGCGTATCAGGCTGGAATTTGTGGAAATAATTGATGTCCATTTCAAATAAAACAAAGTTGGTAAATTTCCACACAGTATATTATCAACCACAAAATACAACACCGACCAAGGTTTCGGCAAGGTTGATAATGGCATTTCGTGCCGAAACCTTGGTCGGTGTTGTATTTTGTGGTTGATAATATACTGTGTGGAAATTTACCAACTTTGTTTTATTTGAAATGGATAGGTTGGTATAATTCAAGTATTCGGCGATAGAATTTTGAAGAATAGGTAGATCTTCTTCCACTAGGTTAACACATTTCTTCCACTAGGTTAACACATTCGATGTCTGTAATTTTTGTAAAACAAAATATTGATGATTATAAAAGTATTAATGAAATGAAATTTCATTAAAATAAAATTTTGATTTTAAAATTTTGACAAAATTCAATTGTAATAAAATTACATTTTAATACAATAAAATTTTGATAAAATTAAATTTTATGAAATAAAATTTTAATAAAATATTTTTTTAATAATAGTATGCACTCACAAATAGGGGTGTCGAAGACGGTTCCCATAGAGTAAGTTTTCAATGGTGTTTTACAGAATGTCTGAGCCAATATTTTAAAACTGCACGATTCCACTACGCCTTGTTAGTCCCTTAGTTCTATTTCAGGACGTGATTCAACGCCATTTTGATCTCATTTGGAGCCAGAATCAATACACTAATCGAGTGGTGAGAATATGAATAATATGAGAGATGATGGCACCCTTCGCTGACAATAAATTACAATTCAAATTTCCCTTATTTATAAATAATAATAATGCGACATTATCTGGGCGAGACTGAGACTGTGACAGTCTCTTTTTCCATCTAACCCTTCGTCAAATGCTTCTATGGAACAATTACAATTTGACTATTAAAATTATAGAAAAAGTACAAAAAATTACCATCAAAAGTTTATAATGAAGAAACAGGAATATAAACAATTTTATTCCGGATATAAATAAATACTACTATATTTATAAATATATACATAATAAACTTATTCTGGAAATATATACCACAAAGGTTAAAAAAATTATAGGAAGCTGCTTTATAGATGGTTAATATTTACTGTTATGTTTTCAGTGAGTTATCAAGATGTTGATAGTTAATAAACAGGTTATGCGGGATATACGAAGCAATTACAAAAGAACGGGCTTGGGAGGAAATAAATCAAAGAATAGACTCACCCTGCTACATAGGAAGAAATGACCACAGGTACAAAATTAAATGTAGAAAGCAGAAAACTGATATCTTGAAGCAATCCTTCTTAAATAGAGGTATAAAGGAGTGGAATGAGTTACCTGAAGTAATTTTTGACATCTTTCCTGCTAACGTTCAAATTTTTAGAAATGAGTGTTCCTCGATTCTGTTTATTTGGAAGTGTTTTGAAAATTTCATGTGTATTTTCTTATGCTTATGTTAATGTCACCAGCAGGCGATTGCCTACTTGTAACGTTTTGTAATTATATTAAATATTATAAACTATCAAGTCAAAGCTAACGTTTCGACAGCATCTGCGGACACATTCAGGCATACACATAACGTTTAGGTAATTTACAAACGTTTAATAACATCAGATAATGTATAAACGTATGTTATTTAAGGTATGCACACGCTAACTTACGTCCCTTAAACTTTATATGTAGCCCTGAATACGTCTGCAAATAAAAGCGAAACGTTGGCTATGATTTAATACTTTTATTGATTTCCAACGTCTCGATAATAACTATACGGAAAATATTGATTAACAAGTGGTCTAGAGCACTCATTATCACTTTACATTCATACTCATTATTCCACCCGGTTGAAAGTTGATATCCAAGATGTATTCCTTTGATAAAAAAGGTCATTGTTATAGGTGCATGCATCAGAAGGACACATGAATACCATTACTTACACCAGGTTACTTTTCTCGGTACATTTTCGGCGATAAGACATGACCATCATCTCAATAAAAGTTCACTTAAGCAAAATGATTTAGGACAAGCACTGCACAATACAAAATGTGTCTTCAAAGCTATCAAAACATAATTATAAACAATAAAAAGTAATTGTATACTGCTAATACATTTTATAATCCGGGCAATACGTTATTCACTAGTTCCCGAACAAAAATAATGATGAACAATGACATGCATCGACATATTAATTGAAACACCTAACTTTACTATCAAACATAGATCGTTCCTAACGTGCATTAAACGGGCAAATACGAGTATTACGTAAAATACTCAATTAAAGTAAAAATCAAGACTGATAAATATAAATTGCCTACTAAAAATCAATTACTCATGGCTAAACGATAAGAAAATGGCAAATTTGCGCTAAAAAAACAATTTCCTGATTTTCGCCTTTGAATATGTATTTACAAACAACTGAATAGGTTGCGGCGCACAACCAAAAACAATAGTTAAATAAGCGAGTAAGTGCTCCCGTAAGCGTGACTCCCTTCACTTTGTCCTAAAACATTTGGAAAGCACCATACATATATCTTCAATTAATATGCGGTGAAATATTAGTAATCTGTATAATAACTAAAGTATCATTTCCAGTAAATGATAGAAATCTTTCCTGAATGGACTTGGAGGCATCATCATGACTCGTTAAAGAGAGACCAACTGGTGTACGCACACGTATTCGAAGTAAAATTGCACAGCTCAGGCGTCATTTTCAAATTATAATAGTCCGAAAGAAGATTGGGGATGACATTTCGACTTATTGTACAGAGTTTTGCGAACGAGTGTAGACGGTAGTTGAATAAACAGCACTCAAACATTAGGCACCCTTTTTCCAAATGGGTCCAGCCTCCTCTTTCCTGCACCTACTTCCTAATTGTCCCAATGCCACCGACAAAAAACTTCTTACATTTACTTATGAGTGCGCGGTTGGTGACAAGGCGCTACTCCACAACCAAAGAGTCCACCACAACAGTACCACTATTTAAAGAGCGCCCCGGAAGGTGCTAAACGAATGACCAACTTCTCTTCAACAGTCAATCCCTGGTAATGAGAAAAGTAAACTTAAAAACCTTCCAAAAGATACAAACGGTCACGATCTCCTAAGACTCAACCATGTGGGCCTATTTAAGCTATATGTACGTTATCTCGATAATTTATTAATTTTGGAACTCTATATCGGCCAGGCAATACCTAATGGCGGAAATAGATGGAAATTAATGTAAAAATGACCCAGTATAAAGGCATAATAAGTTGGGGATGAAAATACTATGTATCTTGGAATAAAATCAAGCAATTTTTCAGTTATTTTTGTTGAACAAACAGAAAAAATTATTCTCTACACCCTAATTTCAGCGTAATTCCACATCTACGAATAGTTTTACCCAAAAATATCACCTGAAGTTAGCACTGACTTGAGCACAAGTTAGAGTGTAGAGCAGGCATTTCATTTGAGCATAAATCATGCACCTACAGAGAAAAAAAATGACATAATAGGTGCATTTTACGAGAAAATATAATAGCAGTACAGTGATTACCTACTCGTCTTAACTTTCGAGTCAATGGCCATTCAGCACCGAACTCAATTTCCACAAAATGCGACAGTAAGAATGAGATGGCGCTTGCAGTCATCCCTTAAGTCCACGAAAACGTAACATTAAGAAAATAATTTTTCGTTTAATCTGCATTCTCAAGAACTATGCATGTGATATCAATGGGGAAACATGACTTTCTCAAAAGACATAAATAACTAGGAGTAAGTAATTTTATTTTGACTAAGCTGCAATCCCAACTCCTTTATGGCAAGGTATTAAGAGTAGCTAGCATAAGGAAAATATTTTTCTTGAATTTTTACAGCTGGATTTGTTTGACAATGTTTTCAAGGCACTCGACACGAGGTAAACAAGATAAGCGGGGTGAACTTCCTCAAGGAAAAATGCTGTCGCGGCGAATGACACGGGTGAAGGGTGACTCTATCAACGGCACGGCCACGGATGCTATATAATTATACAGTATCCTTGGGCACGGCGCTCTTGCCAAAAGATTTATGATGGTCGCGACTGTGTGAGTCAAAGCAAATACTGAATTCCACCTTTTCGTTATTTACTATTTAAAAAATACTGCTTTCACTAATGGTATGCCTTATCTTTTAGATAACAAAATTAAGGTATCAAATACATAGATTATTCCACTAATATATTTTCATTGTGCAATTTTTCCATGCACATGAACCGACTCCAGCGCCACTTCTATTAAATAACCGCATCTTGACTTCAGTTCCAGCAGTTATTCGAAAATAATTCTAAAACTAAGATAAACTTGTGCCTTAACATCATCACCATTCGATTCCCTAGAATAGTTCGATTATTATGAACAGTTATTCTCGCGAACGTCATTTATATCAGATAGAAAAATAATGTTCATCCCCACGTTTATTCCTCTCTTGGAATTTAAAACGATGTAATTTCAATTCAAGCTCAATTTGAAAAGAAAAAAGAGCGTTAAAAAGGTAGGATTTTGTTTTTTTAATCGAATCAAGGATACGCATGTTTTTTAAATATTCAGGATGTGAATTCAATGACATATGTCATTTTATGGTGGAACCACCACTCCTAAAAATTTCAAAAAAAACAAGGAAGAAACGGGTGCAAAAATCAACAACGGAAGATGGCTATCCGCTAATTATTTGCATAAAGCACAAAATACTCCCGGAACCAGCAAACAACCGTTTTAGAAGGCGTCTGGAAAAAAATCGCTATCTTTAACAAGCCAAGATGGCAATCTTCTTCTCACATTTTGGACGTGGAGACTGTAACGGGAGATTTTTATGGGGTTACCGTCTTCCACAAAGTGGAAAACTATTTAAGTTTCCGTCTCCATGTGCAAGTAAAACATTTCGCGAAACATATCTTCCTCGAGTAAATTCTTCACGGGCTTTCAACCGGGTCAGAAGTTCAGGTACGGACGTTTCGATGATCAGCCCTCTCATCGTCTTCAAGGGGATTAACGATGAAGACGATGACAGAGTTAGTCATCGAAACGTCTCGTCGGTAAAAAAAAACCCCTCGCCTCGCGTCGCCAGCCAGGAAAGAGTATATACATCCGGAGGTACGGGGACGACCTAAGTCATCAGGGTGACGAGGAACACAAATACAACTGAACTAGAGGTACTTCCGGGGTATACATTAATGAAATGTATACTTCATTCAACCTCTAATCGGTTATAAACACGATAGAGCAAAATAAATCCGATAGAAACACCACAGATGAAATTACAACATAAACGCTCCCCGGATAAAAATAGCATGGGAAGCGCCTAGCGGTAACGTATGGTATCAGAGAAATGTCAATCCTTGTAACTTCCCAATGAATGAACCTGCAATAAAAAATTTTGATCAAGTCGAAAGCTACATGAATTAAGGTGTAATCCTACGTGAAAACATGTTGTAGAAAATGTCAATACTGGATAAATAAAATAAAAATGGGAAGGTCTGAAAGAAAAAAAAATTTTAGGCGATCCGTAAAAATTCTGCCATTAGAAACATCTGAATTGGCATTAAATAAGGGCAAATAAATGCGAAACTTTCGAAATCATAAGCTGTAGTGTATGTATTTTCATTTAAAGTTAAAACAAATCCAGTAAAATATTCAGGAGTATAAGTACTTAATTTGAATAATATACTACCGGGTGGTACCATACGGTACCGCTAGGCGTTAACGAGTTAAAATTTAATGTGGAAAAACAAAGTTTAATATTTGTATTCAAAATGAATAGTAAGCTCCATAACGTTACACCGGAAACCACCAACTTTAATCTTGGATTAATCTTTCATTAAAATAAAGTATGGATGATTTCTTCATGGATTCGCCCGAAGAAAATTTACAATCCGAATAAAAAATCCATCTCCATACATTTGGTAATTATTTCTGTCACATAGCCTTTCAGCAGTAGGCGAAATATTTATCCTATTTTAGCCGGTCCGCAGGTGAAAAACGCTGACCTCTTCCATCCCCAACACCAAAAGTGTCCACTTAAAAAAAATGTCTTCACTCCCTCATCTAACCCCAACCACGCCCACTTCTTCAAGTACACGCACTGGATGGATGACCTTGTCCCAGTCGCCACCTTGACCTTTCCCGCTCAAGTCAGGTTTTGACTCCAACGAAGGGAATCAAGATAGTAAAAGACGAGAGAATTACGAGCGGAAATCGCAATAACTTTTTAGATGCCATCGCCAAGATCCACATTCGCTCGTGGTTACCTTTATATGTGGATAATTTACAACCATGCCACACACAAGAGTGAAACGGAAAGCCTCAAGGGGCCGCAAACGTTCCATCTCTGTGCACAGGGGTTGATCCACTTTAAGTCTACCGTGTAACACGATAAAGGAGCGTAACACAATAAAGAAACCATTAAAAGTTGTGACGATCTTAAAGTGACTTTTTATATGACGAAAAAAAAACTGAAAACGCGAAGGTAATATTTTTATGGTTTTACAGTTTGAATTTGCGTAATGTCGGATAAATAGTTTCTGGAGCAGGGTCATCAATGTTTAAAAACGATACGGTAGCCCATGGCCGACGGTATTTCAGTCACAGAAAAAGGTTGAAAATTTCCAAGTTTTGGATTGAAAAAAAAATTGTATGGCAGGTTTTCAAGACTTTGGGCGGTTGATCCGGTGGCCAACACGATCGAAACCCACAAGGCTGCGGTTTCCTGTCCCAACTTATGCGGAGTGTATGGTGTAGTCTTACGCTTCGGTTGCTTCTTGTGGCAAGATTGGTACAAGATGAACCCACCAACGCAAGCATTGAATTCACCCAGAAGATCAAGAAGTTCTTATGGCGAATAAACTTGAAATTAAACCAATTGCAGGTTTTGTGTCTGACTCCTAGAAAAAAACGAGTCAGTGGGATATTTTTATAATTTATTATTATTTACAAGCACTTTACTAAAACACGAGTTGAAAATCCTGCTGAAACAGGCTAAAATATTGGCGATATAGCCAAAAAGTATTGAATAAAGTAAATTATTAAATAGACATTAATGTGTGGTTTTTATTTGTAATGAAAACAATTCATGTAACTATGGTAAACAATATGTAACATCTAAATGTCAGAGATTTCTTTGCATACAATATTTTTGATGAAGCAGGCGGAGCGAAGAAATTTCCCTTGTGTGTTTCATTTTTTAACTGCATACGCCCGCACCATGTGTTGGTTAGTGGAGAACGTATATGGGAGCTGGCTTGCCATTTTCCCTGTTAACTCTAGCTTCCATAATCACTACACTCGCTCAAGGAATTACATACATAGCCAACAATATTCCTGCAGCCAATGTCTAAAGGCCCATTTCCACAGTTTACAAAAAGATTCCAATAGAAATTCGCCAGTTTACTACAGTATAGAGGTCCGTTTCTCTTACCATACTTAAAAAAGCTGTCGCAAAGAGGAAATTAATGAGAATCAAAATGTGTAAAGACAAGACTAATGTTATAGGGCCACGAAAATATCATCGTTTTAAATCCAGAGTATATCTATAAGGCACCGTTCCACAATACCACAATTATAAAAGAAGATTGAATGAATCGTTTTTGAAAAAAAAACTATTCGCTATATAATCAACATCATGCAATCGGAAGGATCTATGATTGAAACCCAGAGCAGGTAAAGAATTGCCTCAACAAGAATTCCTCACACAAGTGCTACTCCTTAGCACGTGATTACCATAAATATACGGTTGCAACTAGCTCTGCATCTCTTTGAGGGAACTGGTTTATTCAAAATACCGTGCACAAATTCATAATACTGAGCATTTTGGAGCAATAGGATTGCTTTGACTGAGAATAAACTTGCAACTTGCAGTAACTTGAAATTATTACCACTCGGTAAAAAGACCTCTCATATCACACAAATTTACGGAATAAGATCGCTATTCCTTTGGAGTCGTAAAGTCAGAAGCTAATAAAAAAAACTCATGGTTTCATTCGTAAAGAACTTGTGCCACCAAGCACGTCAACAGCTATCCTTGTAATTCATGCCTTTATTATCACGCATAATTTTTTCACAGTCTGCATAATACTTAATTTTCTCGGAAGGAGTACAAAAATTTAGGTCTGCGTAGCTCCAAGAGTTAGATGTAATTCTTCTATTCTTCATACAGTTTTTTATGAGCACTGAAAATTGTGATTAAAATCGTTCATAATCATCTGAGGAATTCTCATTTACTGCCAACATGAAGTATTAAGGCCGTTGAAAGAAAAGGATTTTTTTTCGTCTCCAAGCAATTATATCCCCTCATTCCACATTAAGACAACCCGTCCCATTATTCCTCTTCCTTCAGGTATTCTGCACTGTCGACGGAAGTGTATCCGTTCTCATTCTACGTATTTTTTTAAAACATTGATACCTATTTACCTGCTAGCCAATTAATGAAACGGTAGTATGATCGCTCAAAAAAAATCCCTGCCTCAGCGATTAAGTATGGATAATTAATGGGCTTCGTGTAGGTAACCCTTTTTTGAGTTAAAATGGCCACTAATTGCCGGTCAGTTGTGTGATGACCTCCACTTTCTTGCTAGTTCTGAAATTAATTCACTCC
Source organism: Pyrrhosoma nymphula (assembly GCA_963573305.1). NCBI lineage: Eukaryota > Metazoa > Arthropoda > Insecta > Odonata > Coenagrionidae > Pyrrhosoma > Pyrrhosoma nymphula. Next base: position 120,043,046 of record OY754331.1, on the reverse strand, counting down.
CAGTACCGCTGAAGGGACGGATGCATTGTGTTTGCTCGATTTACGCGGAATTTGCAGACGGGAGACCGCTCGAATAAAGTGTGTGGTCACGGGGGAATTCCCCATTTCCGACCTTAAAGCAAGCACATAAAAAGAGACACAGACACATTAATTTCAAGAGCGCACCCTCTTTCGGCCGGGAAAGTGAATTAATCTACCGCGAGGAAAAGAACAAATGAATAACAGCTCGCGAACGGACGTTGCTAAGGGAGATCGTGGACGTTGCTATGCTGAGAGTGTCGGGTGAGAAAAGGTTGGTAAATTTTCATGAGGTAGGGCTTTGCGACGTTTGCCTTTCAACATCGCATATCGATATAAATTTTGCATCAAATTCGGCGCGATATTTCACACCGCATCGCATTTGGTTAGCTATTTCATTACAATGCATTTATCATACCAACTGATAATCGCACCAAGTACATATATTAAACTGCATCACAAATCGCATTATACGATGTAAATCGTACTACATTTCATATCGAAATGCACCACATATATCGTATTACATCACATATCGAATTGCATCGAATATTTCGCATTACATCAAATTGTATATCGTCGCATTGCGTTATATTACACGGAATATCGAATTACATGGAATATGGTACTACACTACGTATCCCATTGCACCACATTACATCGAAATTCAAATTATTGTATACACTGAAATATCATCATCGCAATGCGAAAACTCCGGCATATCGAATTCGATTCATTGCATCATCCCAGGGATAGGATCAAGGTTCCTTCTTTCGCGTTGTCGTCATCGGTATCCAAAATGCAAACACCTTTATAATGGAAACGCTCATATTTACTGTCCTAAAAATGTACCCCATCAATTAAACTTTCGTGATTTCAAGCACCTGGCAAAATTTGAAGGATGACGATCACGTTTTACACTCTCAAGAGCGCAAATGAAAAATAACGATAACGCGAGCGAACGCGTTATGGAGAACCATGATCGCGCCCCAGGGCCTTACTCAACAGGGCGAGTTATCCACTTCTTTCCATTTTCTCTCACAGTCTTATACCTGTGGAGCTCTCCAAGGAGTCTATATCCGAGTTCTGACATCATTCATTTGCCTTCTTTCCGTGTCATTTTCTTTTATTTTGCTTCCGACCCTCCTCGACCCTTTTTTTTTTTCGAGCGCGGGCCGAGTCCTTTGGAGGTGGTGGGTGGGGGTTTTTAAGGAGAAAAAGAAACAAACTGGGGGTGTGGGCATCAATCGTGCGAGAAAGGGAGAGAGAGAGAGAAAGAGAGATAAAGAAGATTCTTCCTCCACCTTCCAATGAGTCGAATGGTTAGTGGCGGTATGAAATGGAAAGGAGAAGATAAAAAGACTAGCTGCCCCCCGACGCACTGGTCGCAAGAGTGGCAAATTTTTATTACTTTTTTCTTGGCAGTGAGATGACGTAATGTTCCACAACAAACCACCGAGACAGCAGCTCCACCAACGCCATCTATGACATCGAATTTGTACCAACACATGAGTCAAGCAGCAGCACACCTTGGGCAGTCCTACATTCCGATATCATGTTGACCTCGACTTGCGATATTTCTCAGATATCGCTTTGGGATTCCGAACCGCCGGACTTTGCGATATTACGATGCAATACTGAGTAAAGTATGTTCGAATACGCTCGTTTTAAAACAATTGGCGAGCCTGACTTCTTTCATTCGATTAAAACATAAGCATTAAATTAGGTAGGTAAGGAATTATGCTATGGAGTGGGAAACTCTTTTTTATCAGTGAACAATCGGTGGTAAATATTCGCTTTCACTTCAATTTTTATCTCATATCTCGAAATCTTGTGGGAAAACTGGCTAATATTTTGGTTTTATTTCATAAAATCGTATCTTTTTCTTTATGAGGAGGCAATATTCATTGAATTTTAAGTTAGAAACCTATTTATATCTCACTCAAAGGATGTACCATCTTCTTCAAAATATCAAGCCTGTTGTCCAAATTCAGCGTGAATACAATCAATACTATTCCCCCCAGAAAACAAATACATTCGCGTTCGCTTCCTGAATTTTACGAATTTCCAAATCTTAATCGCGCTCATTACTTCTAAAGCCAGTCGCCAACCCATGGGCAGCTACATACAAGTAAGAAACTTGCTTCACTCTATCTAAAGATTGCGGGAGCGAAATTTTTAACTAATTAGCTGCTAATGTAACGATTTCGAAACTCTGGTTCTTGTGTAACTGGGATAAGTTACGAAATATCAACAGGCGCCCATGCGTGATACACGATTGGCTCATGAATTTTGATGATTTTTTCATATTTAAGTATGGTAACTGCAGATGATAAACCGGGATTAATGAATACTGAATCAGTTTCCATTTCAGATTAGTCGCTCTCACTCTTAAAACACGCCTTGGACAAATGAAACTTCGGCGATAGAAACTTGTGATAGTTTTCTTACACTAGAGTATAGCCGAAACAAGAGAGTTGCTACACTTTGAACTACAGTGGGCTTGAACGCTAAATGAATTGTATGTCTCATAGTCATACATTTTGACAAAGAAAATAAATCAATAGGGATTTCAGTACAGTGTGACAAACAGAATTTTAACAAAAATTTTAATCAGATCATATAGCTTCAAAATATTTTTGGTTAATAGAATTTGGACAGTCTTATAAATTTATAGTGCAAAGATAAAGTCAAAAAGACGATAATTAAGAACTAGCGCCCTTTTCATATTTTTATAACAACGTTTTATTTTAGTTTTATTCTAGAAAGTAGAGAGCTTTTTTGGCCTGATAGCTATTTTATCGGATTATTTTACTTTTTTTTGGAAATAAATATTCGCTGCAACGATCGGATATATTAATAGGCCCGGAGGTATCCGTGCCCTCCTTGCGAACGCCGTGTACACTAGTCAGGCGTAAAAAAGAAAATTTTAAGATGAAAAACAATTTTAAGATGAAAAACAATTTTAAGATGAAAAACAATTTTAATGTTAAAAAAATTTAACTTAAAAATTTTACGAAAATATTGTTTCAACTAAAAAAACTATCTCTTAAACTACGACAGTGTCGAAGGAAAAACCTGATTCTCCCACAGCCACTTTCCCATTCAAGGTTCACGCTTCAGGTCGCAGTTCCTCTCGGTAACAAGGACAAAAGCATAATTTGTTAGATTATTTGGCCTGTGACACGAAATCAAAATGTTTTGACAAATCTGGTCATATATGGCTAAAATGTAGGAGGACAATTTTGAACGTTGGATATCTAGAAATTTCAGAGAATCGAACCCCGATCGTTTAAACACTGTTACGCAAAATAATTGTAAATTACATGTCCTTACAACTGGACCTGGTTGTCACGGTACCGACAGCTAATCGAGAGTTTTTAAAAAGACGCGTCGGGCCCGGATAGTACTTTGTGAACCTTGCATGAGAAAGTGGCTGTGGGAGAATCAGGTTTTTCCTTCGACACTGTCGTAGTTAAGAGTTAGTATTTTTAGTTAAAACAATATTTTCGTAAATTTTTTCAGTTAAAATTTTTTATAGTCCGGGCCCGACGCTGCTTAATTTCGTTGATCGGACGAGAACCGGTGCGTTCAGCGTGGGGTGGACGTTGACGATGACAATAGAATGCCCGAGAGATGCCATTCCGCGACTTCACCAAGTTCGGCAACACACAACGAATCTTCTATACCAAGCGACGTAAAAGATTGCAAGGAAAAGAATTAATTCATTCCAAAGCAGACTGCCATGTCGCACGCAGACAACCAGATTCTTTTCAGAGAGACGTCAAGGGGTTGATATCTTATCCGTAAGGTTGGTGTTCGTAGCTACGAACTACCTATAGGTGCGTCGACAGTTGCGGTCAGGGCCGTCCCTAGGGATTGAGGGGCCCTGTGCAAACGAAAGTCGGGTCCCCCCTAACTTTGCATTGCCTTTTTGATATTGTAGCATCCTATAAGCACATTTCATGGAAAGAAGAAAATAAACCTACAAAATGGCTAATGATTTCAAGAAATTTACATATGTACTAACAATAAGTAGTAGGTCATTTCGGGAAATGGGCGGGTTTAACCGCGCCGTCTGAAAAATGCAAGCCCGTGCGGGGCCTTCATAGACGCGGGGCCCAGTGCAGCGGCACCACTAGGACCTAACCTAGGGACGGCACTGGTTGCGTTCGTACGTAGAACATCAAATATGAATATAAGACATTCTCGAATAAATAGAATTTGTCCCTATATTCCACACATTTATATTCGCAAACCCGACCGGTCTTAACGTTCTCATAGGACTACAGTTGTTTTTATGTCAGACAGACAGTAAGTAATTTTGTTGCAAGAACAAAGAAACATTTTAAATCTTTTATTGGATGTGACACAAAGTAGGTAGGTCTATGATGATCATTTATCAACTTTTTAACCATAGGTCCGATTTTATTGTAAATGTTTTACACTATTAATTGAAATAAGATGCAAAGCTGGATTTTGTAGGAAGAGAACTTTGAAATTATGTACTATTATGTCGTGTGCCAATGTTGTTGTAAGGAAATTGTTAAATGACTTAGGACAGGCAATTCACTTCACCCACCACTATAAGACGTACCTCTCCCACTTCCCATTAGGTATTTGGTAAAGTTGACCTATTGTTCGTATTAACCTCTTCCACTTAATTATTGTTTTAATGTTCACCGCCTTTGACCTAACCTCCCATACCCTTTTAAGGTTTGAAAAAATATAGATATAAATATACTCACTCATGAACTCACCATGAGGGAAAATGCAACCTCCTTCACGCGAGAGCAGTCCCTTGCAGGTTAGCCTTATCAAAAGTTTGGTTCCGAAAAAGGTTTTAGATATTATTGAGAATATCCACAGTAACTTTCAACGAATCTAATGTTGTGCCTACCTCAGAAGTAATGATTTTTTTTGTCCGAAAAACCCAATTTTTTCCACCCCTATAGCTAATGATTGGCGATATCAAAAAAAGTTTTCATACAAAAGATTTTGGCAGTAGCCTTGGAAGTATAATAAAATCAAACGAATGCAATACATTTCATAGCGATTTTTCAGTTTTTCCAAAACCTTCCCCATTTCTACCCCCTTGGTCCGATTTTCCCTATTAAAGATCTACATCGAGATATACCACCATAATATTTTATGTATCAGCCTGGAGGGAAAATGTGCAAAATTACGGCAGTTATCGTGACAATGAAACGAAAAACTATGTAGAAATTTTCCGGAATCCGCACCATTGTAACGAGACTGCAATAGGTAGTCTTCCTCCGAAACCTACCTAAAATGCGTGTTCGAAATCTTTCAAAAATAAAATAAAAAACAACAAGAGAGCAGTAGGTGCGACTACGTAGCGATACACTTTCACCTAAGCTCGATCGAAGAATAATAATATTCCGTGTGTGTCATGAGTTGATGATGATTTTAGGGATTGACCATGAAATGAAAAGAAAAACTATGTCGAAATTTTCCGGAAGTCGCACCATGGTAACGACTACAATAGGTAGCCTTTCTTTGAAATCTACATAAAACAAAAAATAGCAGATTATTTATATGAAATTGTCCTCGGAAATCATTGCCTCGGCTTAAGCTCCGTGTGAGTTACTTAAATAACATCAATTTGAAACTGATGTGAAGGATATTATTGTCACCCAAAACTATTATGGAAGGCCAGGTAGAAGGGAGATAATATGACAAATCTACTTGCGATAAGATAGGTACGTACATGATCCATTCTTTCCAAGACCGCAACATAAATACAGCGGATCGGAAGATATGTTCCTTCATGTTCTCTCTTCCTCCCAGATCACATCCTATTCTCCTACTGTCAAAGCTGATAGCCTCACATCCTCTACTGCACACCATACCGTCAACTAACTTACGTAGCATGAAGAAGGGGAAACTACCCACACACAATATGACAGTAGACATTGACACCGCCAACTAAATTCTGTCAAAATTTTTCTTTTCCATTTAAAAAGTTCACCATAGGTAGTATCGTGGATAAGTTTCATTCCGCAATACAACGAGTTAGAATCCGAACGCAAAAACTACAGCATATTCTGGTACCAGTGGTGTCTGTTGAGAGAAATCAAGGAAATAAAACAAGATTCAGCGTGGCGCGCGCACTTGTGTACCTTTGAGTGTAATGTACCTTCATCGATATTAATAGGCGAAACTACAGTCAAGGCGCTCGATCAGGTACTATAAAATCTTCCCAGAGCGGAAGGTTAAGAGTTTTTTAATCTCTTAAGCAGGGGTTCCTCATAAAAGAGAATATTCTCGTGCCTTTCCATTCCGTTTTGACTAAACGAAGATCACAAAGCAGCTCAAGTTTCCTTCTTCAAGACCAAATCTACTTGGAAGGAATATGATATTATTTGAATATAGGCTTTCCATTTGCTGAGCAATGAACACTTTGGAGTTCTATTTACGAAATGACTTAGGAAATGGAAAAGTTTTAACAAGATAATTCCGGTACAAACTTACCCGGGTACTAATCAAGTTTGGGAACATTTTACGTATGAGAGAGTAGTATCACAGTATATATGATAAATAATCTTTAATATCTACCAAAAAAAAAGATAATACCCTTTTTTTAACAAATACAGTCATTCTAAACGTGACACGCGGCAGCGGAATGTATAGCTTCGAGCGTTGGCGAGAGAGGGCGCGCCCCGCCACTTGTGTAGCATGCGCTTTCTCAGGGCCGTATCCCGGGGACTACGGGGCACAAAACGAAAATAATCTGTAAGGAGCATATCGAATTAAAAATTTTGGTTCTCGATCCCAGTGAATAGTCAGCCTGATTTACAATAACAAATAATTCATTCTCTACAGGAACTAATCGAGTAACCAATCTTAATCTATTATGTTCTATTACGATAACTCTAATTTCAAATTATTAAAATTTCTTTATTTTTTAACTAGTTGTAACCATTCGGACATACAATTCCTATGTAAATTTTTATAACACTAAGCCCTGTTATACATTAGAAAACTGAGTAATTTCGTCAGGAATTTGGGCAGTCTTTCCGGAACTAATTTGTATGTAAGTTTTTGCTACCATTAAGGACCAACCTAATTTTTCCACCCACAGTTCCTAGGTACATCAAGCCAAAACTCCGCAGTTCGATTTCCGGTCCAAGCGAACCATTTGTCACTTTCAATTTTCACGCGTTTAAAATCCGTAGTTTCCTCCCCAGTGAGGACTCAGCATGAAAAGGACAGCCAAACAAAACCGGAAAATCCGACCGCTTTCCTCTAACTTCACGCCATTTTCTGGAATGAGCGGAAAGATAGACAGGTGCCTCTTGGATCCACCAATTACGAGAATTTACTCATAAAATATAAGGAATCATCTCAGAGTTGGGACTCTGATTTGGAGAATTAACTGATCCGTTACGACGTGACAGGGACGTTATGAATGCCTATCCGTGAAGCGTTCAAAATACATTTACCCCCCCAACGGAAGGAAATGTCTGAATCACCAACACTTTGGCGAATCCTGAGAAATCTCATTTCAAGATTTAAAAAAAAACGAATTCAAACACGGAAAATGTAAATCTGGTTGATTGGCGGAACGAAAGGTTCCGCTCCTTGATGGGATTAATCAGGCGTGGGTCAGGATGTGGCGGAGGCCAATTCTCATTAACCTAATTAAGACTACCGAGCACTCTCTCTTCCTTAATTTATTTTTAACCCGTCCAGAATATGAAATGACGGCTTTAAACATTAAAATCGATGGCGACAAACATTATAATTATGATAAATTCATTATAGTACACCAGTAAAAACATTCCCCGGGACGTTAAAATAAATTTAAGTGTCTTGAAATAAATTCAAGAAACTTGAAGTTAATGAACTAATGGCTGTCCTAATCACCGATAATATGGATGATCAACAACAGCTGATCAACGTAATAGGAGAACATAGTATATCAATGGGCTTAAATATCAATACCAAAAAGACAAAATTCATGATCACCTCAAGAAACTTGAATTTCATTCAAAAACCCAACATAAATTTAACGCTATGTCCATAGAAAGAGTCGGTAAACTTAAATATCTGAGTACATGGCTTTGCGAATAATGGACATCTGACAACGAAGTAAAATGCTGAATTGAAGAAGCTCGACAGACATTCTTAAAATTTAGAAGATCGCTTTACACGTTCGAATTTTGACTTGAACCTAAGATTAAGGTCCTTAAAATGTTACGCTTGGTCGATACTTCTTCGTGGTGCAGAAGGCTGGACATTGAAAGCAAAAACTGATTATATCAGGCCCGACATCGTGGAAATTTTGGATATCCATATTGAGAAAAACCACCTTTGTTATTTCGCAAAACTTTGTGGAAATAACAAAGGTGGTTTTCCTCAACATGGATTGAAAGCAAACCTTATTAGTAGCTTTATTAGAAGCTTTAGAATTAGAAGCTTTCATTTAGATATACCGCCGAATCCTTAAGGTAGACGGTGAGAATGACACATTTGGACATTCTTGCGTATGTTGACATGGGAGTGCGAGGCATTCATCATTGTTAGGAAGAAGAAAACGGCATATCTAGAAAATATCATTCGAAATGAAAAATGCCAATTTTTGCCAAATTACCAAAATAATTGAATGAAAAATCGATGGCAGAAGGTGAGTTGGCAGAAAGAAGATGTCCTGGATGCAAAACATTAATCAATGGACGGGGCTAAATGATGTTCAATCATTGAGACACATACCGCAGATGGAAAATATGATCGTTAACACCCATTATTGGATATACATTGGAAGGAGAGGGGTTGTTAACGGCAAATTATGCTTTCTGGACGATACAAGTGCTTTAGGAACTGAAAAATTCATCGAGTTGTGGGAATCTCACGTAAAATATAATCAACTGACACAACATAAAACTAGCCAAACCAAATAAAATTTATTTCCATTATATGAAACATTAAATTTCGATGCACTGCATCGAAAATTCGACTGAATAATTCATCTCAAATCAGGGTTTCAAAAGGTTTTTTTTTTCAACGATCGCCCCTCTTAAATAGTTTTTAGACAAATATTTTCCTGAACGCCTCCATGAAATTTCAGAAAAGAAAATACTTTGCACGCACCTACTCTCTTTAACCAATTGGATCATTGTGCCTGATGCTTCTCAGCTAAAAGTTCAATGTTCAGGTGGATGATATCAGTAAATTTAATTTTAATCTCATCTCTTGATAGCGACTAGGCGAACAGTTTTGTGGGGACCCTGATTGTAATCCCATGAATCCCGTCCCCCCTAATCTTAATTTTTTCTCCCTAGGGAGCGATTTTGCCCCCTTTCAGAATCCCTGATCTAATGATACGTAAACGAACTTAGTTACTTCCAAAATTCGTTACACCGGTTTTGGCAGTTAAGCCAACTTTAGGTACAAGGTGACATCAGATTTCAACAACTATATATATGTCTGAGGGGAAATAGTAAGGTTAGGGGATGAGAAGGGAAGGGGAAGAGGGTTGAGACTGGATATATGGCCACTAGACCAATATACTAGGTCTGGTGATCCTTGGCTCTTGTTTTGAAATTGCGCCGATTGTTTGACCGATATAAAAGCATTTTACCCAGCATATTAACAGCATCCCTTTTTACTCACACCATTTCCCCTCCATCGTACAGTATAGATATAGACACTGAAAAAAACAATATGCCTCAATGTACCAGCAGTTGGCGTAAAGACCGAAACCGGCTGTGCTGATAGAGATAATTGTGGAAATAAAAGAGTTAGTTTTGCTATCATGAAGACCTTCCAACAAGTCAAACCTTCAACTTTTGAATTTATCCCTGATGTAAATTCATCGAAAAATTTGAATCAATTTATTATCAATTCATCAAAAAATTGTCAATTTACAATTTTTCAAAAGTATGTGTAGACTTTTAGCGCAGATATTATTTATAGCTAATCTCCCTAAATCTCAAGCCTGGTGGTCCGGATACTCGCACGTGTTTTTTTTAAATGAACTCCTTCGCCCACAGATAAGGGAGGACCCCGGCGTAATCGTTTTGGAGATGAAAATTGAATCTCAACCCTTTATAAACCCACAACAGTCGCCCCAATCCCATCCCATCTAGGAAGGAGAAAACATCACCCGCCAACTCCCCCTCAACCTCTCTCCTCCATTAAACTGCCGGGGCATTTGAAAGGGCATTTAGACGGCCATAAATAGTCACGCGAGATGGGGGACACAGAGGAGAGTCACAACAGCAGTCTGGGACTACACTGTGTGTACGACAGAGAATGGGGAAGATTTGAAGTAGGGAGGATACTGGCAGCAGTGGGGGAGGGAAGGCTTAGCATTAGGGAGAGATAGGGGTAAAGGAACTCCGCTCCGGTGTATCTGATTTACGGCCGCAGACCGTTATGTTTTTGTTTTCACTTCCTCACCCGCGCCACACACACACACACAGGCATGAAATTAGACCACGAGAAAAAAATGAAGCAGGATAGGGCGCGCACATGTTACCTAATTGTCACGGGGTGTTGGAATCGTATCTACTAGTAGGGTGGGGGAGGAGATGTTTATAAGAGCGGTGTGGGGAACAGACATAGTCGCTACTGTTCCCGAAGTGGGATATTTTTTCTCAACGGAATTGAATAACCTTAATTTAGAATCCTCCGCTTTCAAAACCCTTATTTCTTTCTTGCGTTCGTTCATTCTAAGTCAAGTTCCAGGATTTCAAAAAAAATTTATACATAACCTTTCCCTTCAAACTCTCACAATAAGGCAATGTTCCCGCGCTAAATTTTCGCCTGGGAAACTATCAATGGACACTAATTTACCGTACTTTACACAACGTAGAAAAATCTTTCTATCATTTCTCGCAAGCCAATGATAAAGATTAATGAGGAACACATTACCAAACAATTTGTAAGCTAACGAATTAGTAAGCAAAAGTGAATTTTTTTATAAAAATAACGAATTTACGAAACCAAATTTCATCTTATGTAATGGTATAAGCACCAAAACTATGTAAATAAATATAGGTAACATTAATTGAAAAAGACAATCAGGATAAACATTCAATGTAAAACGTACAACCAAAATCGATAATAATATCATTCTTTCCTATACAATAATTTATGCATGTATTTATGTACGTCCAAGAACTTCAATGAGAGTGTATTAAGGCCGTTTTACACGATGAAAGATTTTGTCCAAACGTATGTACGTGAGAGTGTACGTTTGTCTCAACGAAATTAGAACAGGTTCTATTTCCCGTGCAGGCATTGAGACATTCGCACAAGCTTTCATACAATTTGCCGCTTTACACGATACATTTTGCCTCATGCAAGAGTTCACGGAAGAGTTTGTACAAACAAATGTACCGTGTAAAACGGCCTTTACAGGAATATATGGGGGATTTTTGTTATGAAATTGAAAGAACTCTTAACGTAAAATCCGATTACAAAACCCATTTCATTCTCGAGTTCGTTCATTAGGAGTTAAGTGCTGGGACAAAAAAGAGGGCTAGAACCTTCTATTTCCTTTTCTCGAAAGAAGACATTGTTCCCACTTATAAGGGTAAACTGGGGAAACTATCAATGGATTCGAATAGACCGTATTGCAGACAATATAGGAAATACTTGTTTCTCTGTCTAATCATTTATGAGGTACACATTAAGGATTGTTAAGGATTCCGAGCTATTATTTCGGAGGAAGCGAGGTAGATGATACTTTATTAAGATAACATGATTACATCAACATTTTTATGAAAAAGAGTAACACAGTAAGAATAAGCATGATTAAGACCAATTCAGCGCAAATCGTATGAAACGTATTTAAACACGAAGTATGAAATTAATTACAATAAAAAATGGTTAGCGTATCACAAGAATAATATATATAATATTATTACGTCATTGCGCACACACTTTGCAACGGAAATTTCATACTCTTTTTCTAATTATCAGTCTAATTATTTTAGAAAACCTGAGAAACGATGAAGCAGCACACGTTTTTCACGTAAAATACGTACGCCAATGAATATTTGCGTAAAACATTTTCAAGGAGAATTTTTTATCTATATTAATCAAATCATAAGCGATTTTTCTTATTGACCGAAATATTCAACATCATAAATTAGAATGAGTCTTTATCCTTTCGATATCTTTCCCAATACCCAAACAGATGAGCTATCGACAGCAAAGATAAGTTACAGGCTGCTGGAGATTATGAACACAAATGAAAAGGGAGAAAATTATTAGGGTAAACACTGATTCATCACACATCGGAGTAAGGCGCTATTGCCAGGAGATATATTACTCATGGTCCGCTTCATTAATAGCAACATTATTCAATCGATTTTCATTTTTACTATTCTCAATTTGATCAAGATTTAAATCACGAATTGTCAATCAAGAATCAAGATTTGATGCGACAAAATATAACTCCAATGCCTGTTCCATAATTAGCAATTGTAACAATAGTTTATACTTTAATTATTCTTTGGATAATTAAAGTATCTTTCCATGGTCAATTAATCTGACTTCGGCATATATTTTCGGTACTCCTATTTTATACTTAGATGATTTTGCACCCATGAGAATTTTAAATGAAAAAATGAGTGTGACGAACTTAAGATGAAGGAAAGTAAGAAACATTACTCAACATACATGCGCGGATGAAGTGAGTTTGATCCATGGATTGCAGTACAAGACTGAGTACTTTCGAAGTTTCAAGCAAAGTGGGTGACATAACAAAGATGGCTGATCACAATTAATCTTCAAGATCAAAGTGGAGTTTTTCTTAATCCACTTCCAGAAAGAGACAAATACCAAGAAAGTGCACATATTAAACGACGAATTGTAACAATATTTTGGTGCAATACAGTATTTTCTACTTGTCTCAAATCACAGGTTCTTAAGACCCTCATGTATCATTATATTCTCCGGGATCGGGTACGTATGTTGACATGAACACTTCTTCGCCTCACCGAAGGCCCGGCTTCTAATTCCTAGAGTGAAGGAGATTCCAGTTAGCAAAACCAATCTCTGGAACGGTAAGTCGTGGAGAGTAGTTAAAAGACTGTACTCCGTGCGTCGGAGAGAAATAAAAGAGTGTGACCTTTTAGTACCTTTCATCAATGGTAGGGTGATAATAATGAAGTCGAATTTCCCAACCCTTCCTTAAATACCCTGAAATAATGGAAAATAATTTGATGATAAAATCCAAAATGGCACTTAAGACGTCTGTTTGGCTAATACTATAGAGAAAGTTATTAAAAAAGATAAAAATAATTTACTTCATGCTTTAATTGTGTAATAATTTTATTTGTAATTACCTATTTAAAAGTTATTTTCAGTAAAAGTATTAATTAAATTATTTGGTATATAAAGTAAACCTATTTACGCAGGCTAAATAAAACCTCACGCATTTTATGAATTGTTTTCTATTTTCATTAACTAAGTAACATTGCTAAGTAAAATTGCTACGTAGCATCACCAATAAATAGATATATGTAAAATAAAAGCAATCATAATCAATAATAAGATAATAATGAGGGAATGATTTAAGATTAAAAAAAAAAATTTATGCAAATCGGAAAATGTGAAATGTCGAACGAACGACGGCGTTCAGTCACAAATGAAATCAATTTTAGGACGAATACACGTCAATCAATAGGTGTCAGCAGTCAGTTCTCCGAAAACGGTCAAAAACCTTGATATTTTCACAACAATTTCCGCAGGCGTAAATAAAACTTGACCTTCGTGGCATGCATCTCAAACGAGAAGTTTTCGACTTGAAGCGTAATGAAATGAGGGGAAAAAATCGAGGAAACACGGGAAAGTTAAGAATTGCATACTCGGCGTGTCTGCCACAGGTTCTCCTTCGGAGTCGAACCAGACTCAAGGACGAATCGCTCATTTTAAGGAGGAGGAGGAGGAAGAAAAAAGTAAGCCTTCCAAAGGAATGTTTCTTTTAAGCGTTTATCACGCACCTCCAGAACGGGAGCGCAAAATGTATATTCCACCGCCTCGGGTGAATATGATGGTTTTCCCTCTTCCTTCCCGGACACCACTATTTTTACACGAAACGAAACGGAGGAAGGCCGAGAGGAGAAAAAGCGTGTCCGTAAGATTTAAAAGGGGCGTAGCCGGAGAGAATGGGAAATGAAATCAATTTCTGAATCTTATATTTCTATTTTAAGGCATCCTCAGAGTGAAAAAGAGAGAGAAAGGCGATTTAGAGTGGGAAGAGTTTTAATGAGAGGAGGACGTTCAACGCGTCATTTCAAAGTTCCTTCCTGATCGTTCCACAGGCCCCAAAGGTGGTTTTAACAGCATTTTATCTCCAGTCATCAAAAAGACGATTTGTGAATTTAATTATGAGACTGTAACGTCGGACCACTTGTTCGGATGAGTTCTGCAATGCCGTACGCAGCGATTTCTTTCTTTTCCTTATAATACAAAGCAACTTTCTTCCGCAGTCCACATCATATCCCATCTCACTGCCAACCCCTCTCTACTCCTCCGTCAACAAACCCCTCACAACCAAACAGACTAAAAAACATTGCAACTATTAAGAAAACAGCAATGATTTTAAAGTATGAAAAATACAATAAAATAATAAGAACAAGTCCAAAAACATGACGCCGAAGTGTCGAACGTTACAAGGTTACAACTAAGCACTTGAAAGAAGTATAAAATGCACATGGCAATATTAATAACGTGAATAAATTTGTTTTTGCGACAGAACATCTAAGTATTTAGCGAAATAAGAACGTATCATAGCGTATGTCTTAAATAATTAATTTCACGAAGAGCGCTGAAAACGCCATCATAGCGGTAGGTGTTTTTTATAAGCAGTTGTGAGAAGCACGAAAAAAATATTTATAGAATATTAATGACGCAAAAAATTATACTTTGAACTAAACTTCATAGTAATTTGCTAAATAAACATATTTCAAGCTTAAGCTTGACAAATTTACTTCACGCCGTGTGCTGAAATCCTTTAGAAGTTTATTTTGCGATTTTACTGAAAACTGATAACCCAAAGGTGGTTTTTACAGTTTCATGAAAAGTTTTACAGCGAGCAGTAATTTTTTTTAATCGTTGAAAAATATATACACTACATTCCAAATTCGAATTGCATGATGGGACGCACTTAAGCTATGGCAATAAATAGGAAAATTAAAGGTACGACTTTAAGTAACAAAATCCTTACGAATTCTTCAGTTATTCCCAATATTACAACCTTGCTATTGTGCCAGTCTGCAAGCGCAAAATCAACAAGCAACTCGTCATTGAACATAATTTAAACCGAAGTAAATTACTTAGAGCCTGCTTTAATCGTTGACAAGGCGAAGGTGTAGCGATAAGATAACTTTTTAACGAAATACGCACATTTACCCCACATTTTAACGCTGATAAAAAGAAACTACCAACACCACCATCCAAGATCTTTAAGAATGAACTACACTGATAGAAGTCTACGCAACTACAAATCCGTAACATATGTCACGACGAGAATGTTCTGTTCTTTAATCGAGATTGTGCGGCAAGACTAAAATCCTTTGCCGTCGTCACTCCAGATCTCAAAGGTATGAGCTTTTGTAACCAAAGAAATCGTGGAATACACGGTCTTGAGACCCAAGAATTCCTTTTCTGGGCAGACAGACAAACGGGCGCAGCACAGATGCACGCGAACGCCGGGCGAATGCCATGCTTGTCTCAGACGAGAAAAAACTGGTCCGAGAGACAAATATTTTCCCATCTGTGGGTCAGCGATAATTGCCCTCCTACGGTTGAACGGGGAATAATTCCGCGGTTTAGGAAAACATTGGGAAACGTTGTCAATGAAATGTATCATAGTATTATTGGTATAAAATTAGCAACAACGTGGTCGGAGACTTACAGGTAAACAGACCCATTTAATAAAGCCCAAGGCGAATAAGCTCAGTTGGTAATTTATAATTTCATGAAATACACGAAGACCTCGAGCTGTAACATACTTATTTTATTTCTAGGAGAGACTGATGGATTGTGCGGGATAAAAAGCAAATCTGGATAACAAACATAGTATTCTGAAAGACCACAAAGTGAATGAGCCTTCAAAACCAGACGCCATGATCAAAGGTATTACTTCCCTTCTCATAAAAGTAGTGTACATACACGGAAATTATTGTCTTGGCAATGACATAAAATTATGAAACCCACTGCCCAGGAGTATAATTTGTATCCGTAACACACCAAGGTTAAAAAAAACTTACGAATATCTAATAAAAATATAATACCATTAATTTTTTTTAAATATAGGGTCCTAAAGTTTCTTGTCCATTAATATTTGCAGTTAATTGTTAATTATGTATCACAACCAGTCTCTATTCTCTAAAAATATAGTCACAGACAAATGATCTTGCTTAGTTACCCAATTCTAATATTTGTATTTTAATGAATATCCTTCTATGCATTGACTTGAAAATGTTATTTGGGCTGGCTGAAACAACCTGTGAGCTTTTTTTTGTTTTATTGTTTAATGTAAAAAATGGAGATTCTTATGGAGCCCTTAGGTCTTTTATCCTGTCTTTCTGAATTTACTCTATGCCTATACCATGCGGAAGAAGTACAACGGACATCAAGCACAGAATAGCTCAAACTAAGAATGTGTTCACGATGAAAAGACAACTACTGTGCTCTAAGAAGATAGGACTACGCGCAAGGAAACAGTACGTGAAAGCATTCGAGTGGAGCGTGGTCACTCTATGGATCGGAAACTTGGGATCATAGAAATTGCAGACCGGAAAAGATTAGAAGCTTTCGAAAACTGGTGTTGGAGGAAAATGCTGACGATAAAATAGACGGATAAAGTAAGAAATGAAAAACTAAACAGAAGGGTAGAAAGGAGAGGGCCATATGGAACTCGGTACAGTTATTAAGAACCAGGTGGATTGGGCTAACTCTGAGGAACAATGACTTCGCGAAGAATATAAATGAAGGAAAAATAGAGGGAAAAGTCCCAAGAGGAAGGCCAAGGGTTAAATACAAAGACCAAATAAAGAGGAAAGTACAAAAGAAGAACTACCAGTGAGTAATGTAACTAGCTATAGATAGGAAAGGATTGAGGGCTGCAGCCAACCAATTTTAGAATTGAATGACCAATGGACTGACGGCAGTGGATTGATAGATACAAGTCCATAAATGGAAAACGCGTCATTAAGATCTTACTGGGACGGGAGAAAAGAACGACATATCTTTCATTTAAGGATCAGGTCTCCTTAAAATCAAAAAGCGGTGCACTCTCTCGGTGCTTCGTTTAATTCTCCAAAAATTCAGGCATCCCAGCCCGC
This sequence comes from Pyrrhosoma nymphula, assembly GCA_963573305.1. Classification (NCBI taxonomy): domain Eukaryota; kingdom Metazoa; phylum Arthropoda; class Insecta; order Odonata; family Coenagrionidae; genus Pyrrhosoma; species Pyrrhosoma nymphula. The sequence continues at coordinate 120,025,701 of OY754331.1, read as the reverse complement.
CTATGGAGCCGTGAACTCAACACAATGAAAGCTCAGTCTCTTCCAACCCTCCCTCCTTCCAAAAAGGACGGCCGCTTCGAGATTGTGTCAACAGAGTGCGCCTCCGAATTGGGTCGCCGTTGAATAATGAAAGTGGATCCAATCTCTCCAAAGGTTACAGAAGGAGAGGGGGGACTACTTACTTCTCCCTATCCAGTAGGTACCCAAGTACAGAAAATGAAATGAGAAGGGGGAACAATGGTTGACATTTTCGTCGCTCTGCATCGAGGGAACGCCTTTCCTCATATCCCACTTAACTCAAGAGAAACATCTCAGGATTCATACATCTTCTTACCCCGATGCATTCCAGTAAGACGACTAGCATATCTACGAAGTACTGCAGCGCATTTCAAGAAGAAGAAAGATATAACGTCAGAGACACTTCAAGCGAAAGACACAAAAGAGAAGATCACTCAAGACGTCGATATGGAGTTAGGGCCTGGTTTATAACCGCGGTAACATGTTAGTCACCGGTTTGTTATCCAAAAGGTATTAGGTTTGACTCCCACCCGGGAATTATAGTTATTAGGGTTTTGACCGAGAATAAGTTGATAGGTTCAGGCTAGATGAAGCGGCAGGCTTCCATGTGATTAAAATGCAGTGGCACTTATACGCGAAAACAAATTATTGAGCCGTACAACGCGAAGTAATTTTTAGCCGCTGGCAGCGCGTATAAAAAATCCAAAACGACCGCTTGCTTCTGTAAAGATGCTAGTCTGATAGCGAGCCATCTGAAAACAATCGCAAATTTGTCATGAAAGACCACACATTTTCCCAAATTCGACCGGCTCGTAGACGAAAATAATTTTAGGAAAAATCACCCAAGACTGTAAGAGTTAGGAGGCACAACTTGTAACCCGACATGTAACTTAAGATGATATAAACTAGGTCGTCAAAGACAGGGAGTGAGTATATAACGGAGATAACTTGAGCTGTTAGTTCGGAGAAAGAATGTTTTTTAAAAAGTCAAATCAGAGAGTGAGAAAAAAATCAGAATTGTAAACAATGGTCTGGGAAGAGAGGAAGTTATTAGAAATAGAATTATAGTTGGAAGGAAAAAAATTAATTGAATGCTAATTTACTGAATGCAGATAAGATGACGAATTAATTGCGAATGCTTTTACATAAGATAACACCTGGTACGTTAGGAAGGATGGGCGAAATATTAGGCTTTCCGGACGCCAAGAATGTGAGTGTAAGGTATTAAGAGATAGAAAAAGAAATAGGTGACGGGCAAAAAGTGTTTACACAGTTCAGCAGTGCTTTAACATCGCATCATAGCTTTCAAGGACCACACACAACCTTACCCTAAATGGTATAAGACTTGCGGCTGGGAAAAACAGCCAGCATACGATAGAATTTCTCTAGAGTACATTGCAAACGAGGAAAAAGAGATTAAAACGTTAAAGGGAGTACGTACGACCTTGGGATATGGGATATTCCGTTAACGCGAGATCACTTTGGAGAAGAAAGTGAATTCCTTTGCGGAGGAGTGCTGAGGACATCGCTCGAATTAGCTCCGAAACATTAACAAGGAATGGAAAAAAGATCTCAGTCGGCGTGATTATTCTCTGCCACAAACTGCATTAGAGATGCGGATTGCAGGTTCAGCAGATCTGCGCTTGTTTCGTGGAAATTTTATCCTTCTTCACAGCGTTGAGATAAAAATTTGCTCACTTCTATCTTTAGCTCATGTGCTATATTTTTCCTCATTCTTGGTTTGCAAATGAGGAAGCGTCAACTAGAGAAATAATTAATCAAGGAAGCTAACCAACGCTTTCTTGCTCTTCGCCTTCTTTTTTTGCCAAGTTAGATTTTTCTTCTCTCCGGTTTCCATGCGCAGTATAAAATTACGCTTTTCTGGTCTTAAGGAGGTTCCGCCGCGACTGTGTGAGTCAAAACAAATACTAAATTCCACATTTTTTATATTATGTCCAAAAAATCCAGCTTCCACAGATGAAATGCGTTACTTATAGAAAACCAAAAGTAAAGTAGAAAATATGCAGATTATTCCACGAATGTATTTTAAATTAGCACTTTTTCCAGCCATTGGAGCCGACTGCAGCGCTATTTCCTACGAATTACCGCATTTTGACTTCAATTACGGCAGCAATTCCTTAATAACTAAAATTACAAGGTGGTAAGATACCTATATTTTATTTGTATTCAATTTCTCTGGATTATTTCCTTCATATAAATAATTTTCCGCGAAAATGGCATTTATATTTTATGGAAAAATACTATTTTTCCTCGTATTTCTCTCATTCTCCCATTGAACACAATGTAATTTAAAGTTCAATTATAGAATAAAATAGCGTGGAAAGGTATTACTTTGTTTTTCATATCAGATAGAGGATAAGTTTTTTTACAAGTAGACAGAAGATGAATAAAATGACTTTAAAGTCATTTTACGGTGGAACCACCTTAAGGTAGTTAGAGCGAGATTCATCTTTATTCATAGGAAGATGACATATTCGAATTTTATTTTAATAATTTTAAGTATTGGTGAGAATTATGAAGTACACACATTGCACATACCCGTCACGACATTCCCTTTCGGGGTACGGAAAATTCAAAGAACTTAGTTACTACCGTTACATCTCAAAAATATTAAAATATCCATTATATATCCATTTTAATAATATTCAGCGTAAGGCCCTAATGCATCTATTTCGCTTCTCTTACACTCATGAATTGATACACGCTCGCCTATTCTAAAAGACTCCTAATATTCCTCCTCTTAAGAGTCTCTTCTATCACATTTGCCCATGACTTACGTGGTCTTCCTCTCCCTCTCACATCATACACTTCACTGCCTTATGTCTCCTTTCGTTATTCGATTCTCATCCAATCTCTCTACATGGCCAAACCAACGGAGCACACTCCTTTCATATACATCCATTATTGGAGAATCTAACCCACATTCTTTAATGATGCTCTCTTTCCTACCTCTACCCATCCTCCTTTGGCCGCAAACATTTCTCAGGTGCCCCATTCCCGCTGCATCTATCCTACTATTATTCTTATCCTGACATACCAAGGTTCCGCTGCCATATAACAACGTCGGGAGGGGAACACGTTCGTGAAGTATATATCGTAATATTCATGACGCAAACTCAGTAACTGCATAAATATACACACATCAGACTTCACTCACATCCATCAAAATCGAAGGCTTTTTGCGATTTTTTAATGAGTACTACGGCGAGTAATACATATGGGTGATTCTCTGAAAACGGGGTACTTTTGAAGTTGGATATTTTTTTAAATATAAAAATTCAAATTAAAATAAGACTATATATTTATCAGGTTCCATATATTAGTTATAATATGTACCAGACTGCAGCAGAGATCAAAAGTGATTATTTTCCAGTATTTTAGGAAATTTAGTTTTTGGTGTCATCGGAGTGGACCGGAGGTGACCTCAGAGTGGGCATATTTTAATTTTTAAGAGTTTGAGCTATTTCAGTAGCTTCAATGTTGACAATCAGATATATTTATACTATAAAAGTAATTGCACACAAAATCTGCCCACTAAAATGCATGTGTCTCTTTAATTAAAAAAAAAATTAAATAAAAAAAATTAAAAAAAAATTAATTTTATGTAAAATTAGTTAAAAATGGGAAAATAGTAGCCCAGTAAATTATATTTGAAAATTGTTCATACTTTTTCAACCCATAACAGGAAAATCAGTCATTGGAGTCCACTCCGTAGCTCTTGGCATCTACTCCGAAGCCAATTTTGGCTTCGGAGTGGACGCTTCGGAGTACACAAATCACACCTTCAGCCAGGCCAAGACAATGATTTTGAGGTTATGGGGTACATCTTATGCAATTGACTCATATTCCCTGAATACCATCTCATATCAAAAATGCAACACATGCAGTAACATATTTTAGATTTTACAGAAGCAACGGAGTATACAACCAATAAACATATTAACCTCAATTCAGAGTTGTTGTAGGTTATTCTTTCACTGATGGTAGTCTGCATGTCACTCATTCAGTTGCAAGAAAGATGGCTGACTTTCTTTAGGCCTACCAGTAGGAACTTAGCAGTTATACCAACTTTTGAGATTTTTCACTATTTATCTTTGGCTTCGGATTGGATGCTTAATCGTGGTTGCAAACTTTGGTTCAAAATAATTCTTCAGTTAAGAATATATGTCAAAATAACAACCAGGAGAATTAATCAAGAAGGTTTTGTAAATTAATTAATCCTACATGAAGACATTTTATTTTATTTTTTCTCTTATATATAACGCCATTTATAAGTGAAACCGTGCTAGTTGCAGGCTTCGGAGTGGACTTTCGAATCCTTTGAGACATTATTTTCAGTATACTCAAATTTATTTGTTTCTTTAACTGTTTGGGGCCATGTTACTTACATTTCATTAAACTTTATTCAATTTTGTTTTTAATTTTTAAACTAATAGTTAAGGAGATATTCCACAGTTTCATGAAAGTACCCCATTTTCAGAGAATCACCCATATATTTTTAATAATCGCCAAATCATACGATCTAAACACAGTTATAATTGTGTCGCGATCCATGCGTCAGCACCAACTCATTTTTAAATCGATCCTCTCTGGAGTGCATAGCCGTACCTTAACCCATGGAAAACTGCTTCTATCTATATATATTAATTTTGTAGCGTGTCAGTCAGCCAGTCATTCTGTATCCATTTTGTTTATTTCTCTCTCAAGTTTTGAGCTAGAGAAATGAGGTTTGGTGCATTAAATGTGGATTTTTTGTCTGTATGACGTGGTAGTAGTTTTGAATTTTTAGCAGTTGGTGGTGCAAAGAAAAATGCAAAAATACGTCTAAAAACTGCTAAACAACGATGGGTTTATTTAGGTTAGCAACGGTGAAGTAAACAAACAGTACTGATTAAATTACAATCAGTTACAAACCGTATGGGCATAAAAACGTTGTTAATTTATCTTTTTCAGGTAAATGTTGATTACACTACGACATCTGTATTACTTTATTTTCATTTCTAGCAAATGAAAGTGGGTTATTTTTTAATTTTGGTGAAGGATCTTAGCCACATGTTAAAGAAGATTTGGAACAATTTTTTTACAACACTGAAGCATATGTGATAAAGTGACTCTGGCATAATACTATAGTTTAATAGAATTTTTTCACTGGAGTGATTGCTGTAATTCCTGAAGTGTATAGTTCGTATGTAAACCACCAACCTTTTTACACTTACGCAGAAGCAGCAGTAAAGTGCGTTCGCTGTATTTTCTTTCAATTAACGAAATTAGTAAACAAGAGTCTTGAGTTAATTAGTTAGCGATTAACCTTCTATGAAATTCTTTCTCTCTGGTTTCTTTTATTTCCCTTGATACATAGCTACTTTTACGCGAATGAAGGCGAAATTCGGCGATTAGTGAAGTTATTTAGAAATTATCCGGGTGAATGTTTAAATGTATGCCACTCCAAAACAATAAGGTGCGTGTCAAATTGATGTAAAGTCAACGTTAATATAATCAATTAAGAGTTTTGATATTGCCGTTCCCTTGATTTGGTTTTATTGCATAAGATATACGATTAGCTAGCGTAAGTGAAATGAACCTCAAGAGTTTTCCATGCATTAAAGTGTTTGGGTAAATACCAAATGTCATAAACGTTTCAATATACATTTGCGTGTGCCGCTGTCTCAATATTGGTACAAACTTCACGTCGAAAGTATTACTTATACCATTACGAATGCTATATGCATGCGCGAGAAACTGACCTCGGAGATAATTCATTACCAGTATTTTTTAATGTATGTCCAATATTTTCTATGCATGTAGGTTCTTATGGATTTTCACATTTTACTAAGCAAAAATCTATCTCTGCACGTTCAACGTGTGATAGAAGGCGGAGATTTTTCATTAATTTTTTGAACAATAATCACTCAATAAGCGTAGTATACATGTTCAGAAAATGGTACTCTCCTCAGACTACTAGAGCGTGTTGTTACCAAAAGAGAAAGAAAAGGAAACTTTACAGCAAAGGCATGCAAGAAAGTAAACATTGACTCTCTGTGTGATAGAAGGCGGAATTTTTGACCTCATCTTTTTAGCTGTGACTAACCAATCGTCGGAGTGACTGTGTCTCAAAAATGGTACTCTCCTCAGTCAACTACAGTGAGCATTGCACAGAAAAATGAATATTATGACTTTTTTTACTCCAATATGTTTACTTAGGTTTCAAAAACTATTCTCAATGTTTTTCCATATTTTGGAAACATATACACTCATTTAGCCACATTTTCCACTGCTTCCTCTTCAGTAGTGCAAAAAAAGGAAAAAACCAAGTTTACCTCAAGAGCACACCCAGACAGAGACTGCCTCCAAATCAGGCATCAGGTCTGCTAGTCTATTTTTTTTTTAATTTATCACGACAAGTTGCCGATATTTTTGTGTCAATGGAAATATGCTATCATTTTCTTAACAATGGGGCCAAATTCATAGAATTTTATGCAAAGTACTACCTCTCTCAAACTTCCTCAAGGGGAGTCCCACCAGTCGTCTTCTTAAACAGACAAAAACTGTTTCCATATAGTTGCAGACTCCACTTTGAGGAACTTGATGGTGGGTAACGTAAGTAAAGCTTTGTAAGTTTCACAAGATTTTTATTTAGAACCGCCGGTTTCGTCGAATAGTCGACATCATACTGGAATTAAGTTCTTATATAGTCCCTCTTCTGTTGTGACTATTTGAGATCTGACATCCTTATGATGTCATCAGGTAGGTATCATAAAGGAAGACAAGTTCTATATAATTCCTCTACTGTTTGCGTGACTATTTGACACCTGACTTCCTGCATCTTACTTCCTGATGACATCATCAGGTAGGCATATCAACACGAATTAAGGTCTTATACAGTCCCTCTTCTGGTTTTGTGATTATTTGAGACCAGACGTTCTGTATGGTATGTCTGATGACATCAACAGGCACACCATATCTCATGCACGTAGGTATATATCACGTAGAGGAAGTCAGGTCCTATATAGTCCCTCTTCTGACTTTGTGACTACTTGAGACGATGTCCTGTATGGTGTATCTGATGATGTAGGCCATTCGATGAAACAGGTGGTTCGTTCTAAATAAAGATAGTGTGAAACTTTCTAAATTTTACAATCGTTACCAACTGTTTCCCACTTATACACACTGCTATCATTTCGTGTTGGTTTCTCTAATAAATCACCGTATATTACGAAAAATTTTCAACATTTTTTTATTAAATCAAGCAAATATCGACTTTTCATTAAAACAAGGCTAACTTTTTTTAGCATAACCTTCAATTAATATTACTCACAGGGGACTTTCTAGTCACTTGATATAAACTAAGGAGAATGACTTTCGTTAGATCTCAACGGCTGACTGAGATTAATTTTGGTCACATGCAGTCATTGTCACAGTACTTTGTGCTCCCACAAATTTCTCTACTAATATATTGTCTCACGGTCAAATGTTTTATCCAAACATTTCACTAAACGGGTTCCAGTATCGTGTGATCCGTAGAGCTTGCAGATAATGTAACTTTACTCTGTGAACTTGATCAATTTATATGCATTAATGAATTGGAATAAATGTTTTACAAATTTTTCTCCAATTTTTTTTTACATATTACCAACACGATATTCAAACTCTTTTGGTAAAAGTTTTTACTAAACATTGCACGTGAGAGACGCTGGCATTGCTTGCTTCTTTGACGATGCAAGAAATCCGTACTCGCTCCTTACCTATAAAACGAACAGACGGGCGATTTGTGAAGCGGACGTATCGATAAGTCAAGTCTTTGGCGTTCAATAAAAGCAGGGCTCCCGTCTCCTTGGCCCATTGTCTAGGTAAATTGAGGTCCACTTATTTATACATTGATGACTTGGAATTAACTTTTTAAAAATAAAGCCAAACGTTTCCTCCAAACTTAGCATGTTACCTAAACGATATTCGACCGCGTTTGGTAGCAGTTTTGATCAAACATTGCGAGCGAGGGACGTCGGCATTGCTTGCTTCTTTGACGATGCAAGAAATGTGTTCTCGCTCCTTACCTATCTACATAATAATCTGCAAGCCTCCTCAAGGGAATGTGGCATGGGGTGAGCTGTCAGCAACATGCATTACACTATATCCTATTAAAGTTAGTGTAACTACGACTATTATTGATTTACCATAATTCGTCTAACCGTCTGCGTTAATGTATCTTGCAACCACACAAATAGAAATAGACACAAGAGCCATACTGTAAACATGCACGGCGTGCTGTTAGTTCTAGGTCCCAGACAAGGATAAAAGTATTATGGAGCAATTCAACCAACTAGCTACACTATCCATCGACAAATCTATTTATAAGTCTCATTGTCAGTTGTAATGGTCTCTTATCGTTTACAGGAAAATATACATTTTAAATATGTTTGTTCTGCAGTCTAGTTCCCTACTTTTATTCTCGTGATCTGATCTCCCGTAGTATGTAGGATTTCGTAAAATGTAACTAACTTCGTCAGAAAATAAATCGGTTTCCAACTTACATAATAGATTAAGTCTAAATTTTAATCTATATTCCGAAAGCGATTCCCATCCCAATTGTTGCAGAAGGTTCGTAACACTAACGAGATTATTATATCGGCCTTTAAACGTACCTTGCCGGTCTTGTTACCAATAAGACAGGCGATTTGTGAAGCGGACAGCTCGAAAAATAAAAACAAGTCGCCGGAGCTCACTGAAAGCAGCGCTCCCGTCTCCTGGACCCATTGTCCATCGCGTTGACTCACAGATGAGGAGGATGGGTGGACTGGGGGAGGGGGTGGCGGGGGGGGAGTGCAGCCGGCACAAAGCGGTCTCGGTGCCAAGCATCGAGTAGCAAGCCGCGGGGTCATAACGCTTAAAGAGCATATGATGCGAAGGGTGCTGCACTGCACGAGCGACGTCCTTGAATCGCAGTACGCAGACAAGAGACGGAATTAAGTCCAAGAGAGAGAGAAAAGACATAACGCTCACGTTCCGGTTTCGGACATGAATAATCACAAGACTCTCAATGGCTTCGTCTTCGGGTGAACTGACTCGTCAATTACTGTCTCATCAACCCATTATTATCAAAACGCTGAATATGTTTTCCAGTATTTATGAAAGAATGATTTTTTTCATTTTTCTATTCATAAATTATAGGTTTTATTCATCGGAAAACATATAATCTAGGAAGCTACCCCTTGAATTTCTGACTCCGAAGCTGGAGCACTATTTTTCGTAATTTTATTCTACATGTTTTGTAGACCAAGACTATTTGCAGACATAAGGTTAGCAAGATACATTTACAAACTAAAATCGAGTAGATATTTAAATGCTTAAAATAGTTACTGAAAAAAACTATAAAATCACCTTTTATTTCCTTTTAACCGTTTGTATCATTCACATTCTAAAAATATATCCACAAGATTTCACGTTTACAAAAGGCATAAAGGCAATAAAAAAGTCTCATGCTTATATTTGTTGAAACTTATAATTTTCATAAGATACGAAAAAATAATATTTGTCACTATCCGCACTTTTTTTATGAAACCAACCCAGAATTCAACACGTAACCATCATTTTCAGGGTCAAAGAAAATAACAAATGGCTGCTATAATGGCAATTCTCCGTAACTTTCAATAGTTAGGCATGCAATTTTGTTACATTTTAGTTACAGTTAGACTCCTTCCTCAATTACCTCAACGCACTTCATACTAACATTTCCATCTCCATGGAGAAAAACGTCAACGGCACAATTAACTTCCTTGATTTGTCAATTACCATCACAGAAAATAGACATGAGTTCTCAATTTACAGAAAATCCACTTATACAGACCACATAATTCCTAATGATTCAGTGCACCATTTTTCTCACAAATATGCAGCCCTTCACTCGATGATCCACCGCCTCCTACACATTCCCCTTAACCCCAAAAATTTCAGTATGGAACTTATGGCAATAATTAACATAGCTGCGAGCAATGGGAACAACCCCGATCTAAAAACACAGAATACTAGGAAAAGAACAGAAAACAATAGCCATTAAAAATATTTACTCAGCTCAGCCCGCAGAACAAAAAGACTTCAAGTGGTGCTCTCTCCCATTCCTGGGAGATATCTCATATAGGATTTCCAATCGCCTGCCTACCTCACTTAAAGCAGCATTTTACCCACCCTTAACCCTTTCCAAGCTCCTAGTTAATGGTAAAGACAGACAAGAAAGACATCTCAAGTCAGGCATTTATAAACATAATTTCAATAGTTGTAAAACTTCATATGCTGGTCAGTCAGGTAGAAACTTCATGATACGCGCCAAGGAACACGTTAGGTGTCACAAAAATAAGGATCCCAGCACCCTCTTTGCTAAACATCTCTTGGAATACAACCACAAAAACGATTTTGTTCCTGAAGTTTCACACATCATCTCCATGGGATTAAAAATGGATGCTCCCGAGCAAATCGAGATGAGAAGGCACTTGGCAGATCCTAACACTGCCCTTTGTAATGAGCAATTGTTCCTGCAGTCCTCCCCACTCCTTTCCGAGAAACTAACTTTAAGAAAAATCAACTATTCAACCCACGTTCCACAGCCACACTTCTAAGCCACGGTATAACCGCCACCTCCCTCACTCAAACCAACCCCGTAACTACGACAACTTTAACAAAGATAAATAAATAAACAATCTCAAAAAATGTACCTGATGATGCCGTAGATCGGCGAAACGCGTCGTACCGCTAATTAAAACTGTAGAAAAAATACAAAGTGTATATCTCCATCGTCTCAGGCTCAACCTTGTGAAAGTTCATTTTATCGTAATTGAAAAGGAAAACTTTGTTATATTCCACCAATTTACCAAATTTAATTTTTTTAATTTTCTTTAATTTTAATTTTCTTTAATTCCACCAAAATTGGTGGAATATAACGAAGTTTTCTTTTCATTTACGACAAAGTGTATAATTTATTATGGATAATTTTTGTAGTCATTTTTCTATTTCATATCGCTCAACCCCAAAAATAGACACATCTTTGAAGAGCATTTTATACACTGGGTTGAAACACACGGTTTCCAGCCTAGTTTTACTGTAATTCAGCCTTGAAAGTGGAGATTTTAACATTGGCTCTTACGGATATTGCACAGATTACAGTAGAAAAACGTCAATTTTAACGAGAAAGCAAACAAGATTTTAATTAAAACTGTTTTTAAGGAGCGAAATGTCCTGGGAAATTGAATAAAAGTAAAATATAGGATCTTAACACATATTTCCGAAAGCGAATTACTGCCGCTTTTGAAGTCATAATGCGGTAGTTCCATACAAATGGCGCTGCAGTCGGCTGGACAAACGTGGTCCTGAAAAATATATTCATGGAATATTCTAAATATTTTGTACCTTAATTTTTGTTTTCAATAAGTAACCTATTTCATCAGCGAAGGCAGGATTTTTTAACAAAATAAATACATATGTGTAGTTTAGTATTTGTCTTGACTCACATAGTGTAGAGCCACCGCTTAGCGTTTTCATTATGTGGAGTGAAAGAAAGAAAACATCACTGCGCGAACGATAAAACACTAAGCTGATACGAGATGCGGTCCAATACGTACTCTATAACGATTTCATATCCAACCCCATCCACGTGAAGTCAACTCCTACTAGCAATGGAGGAAGTAAATTAATTGGTTGACGATAAAACCATTCACAATGCAATTTATCTCCGATCAAAACTGAGTCATTAACACACTCAAAACTTCGAATAGCCATAATTTCAGCCTGCAGTGCAGAAGGGCATTCGATTGCCTTAATTAGAATGTCAAAAAATAAAGAATCAACCCCAAGGACGCGGCAGAAAACAAATGATGATGATTCGCTACGCTTTCGCCAAAGATGGGAGCGCAAATGATCTTCCCTCGTTCGCAACACTGAAAAAATAAAGAATAGTCCATGTTGGGCAACAAAACAGCTTTCAATCCGCAGAAATAATTACCGACGAGGACATCACTTAATTACATCCACGGTGGTTCGGAAGTCTTAAAATAACATTTCGGCCGTGATACCAAATTCTGACCACCAGCGATGGAAGAAATAAGAATAAGCTTTCTCTTACGCAAACGATACGTGTAGCAGACCTGGAGAGGAGTTACACTCAGTGCCGGCCCGAGGATTTCACAAACGTGGGCAAAAGTTTATTTGGCCCACCCTATCACAAAGAATTTATTTACGGATTGTGATTTAATAAACCACCTGTTATTTTTTGTGGATACTCTTAAGGTTTCAGAACGATACTTTTAATTTTGCAATCTTACTTCCCAACAGAAACTCAATTTATAATCTATAGGTTATCTCCAAGTTTCAAGTTTAAAAGGAAAAACTATTTACAGGGATTATTTACATTATACCTTCTACATGATTTCTTTTCTTGACCTCTATTAATTAATACTTTCTTCTCTGGAGATGTAGGTCTAATTATTTATGATTTATGGTTATAACCATTTTTTGCCAATGTTTCGCATATTATGCTTCTTCAGGGCTCGGAGTTCCTTTTGTATTTCTTTTCATGTGAGACGTTGGCAAAAAGAGTAATAACCATGCATCATAAATAACTAGACCTACATCTCCAGAGAAGATAGAATTATGCCTTCTTACGTGGGTGGGAGTAACTTTTACCGTAAATTGAAGTGCAGTTTCAACTACAGTTTCTTTCAATGGGTTTGCGACAAGAACGTCAATGAAGGACATTGTTAGCCCGTAGGTGTCATTGTACTCTTTGTTGAAGCTCGTTATGAGTGCCTGTCACCTTTGTATGATATAGTAAATGAGGTCGCTTTGGATGTAAACGCACGCTGGGATTAGGTAACATTTTCCGATTTCCATACTTTCAGTCTCCAATTCACATTAATTAATAGGTCACAGATTCGCCGCACATATACGACCGGCCGCCTACGGCTTTTGCCCACGCCTTGGACTGGAACTGACTACAGTACTTTAATTAACCTCCGCCTCTAATTGTTAACGCGATGGGAAATTACTAGGGAGTTACTGGAGATAGGAAGCTATAAAAAAGGCAAAGTAGGCGAAATTTCAAGGCATGGGCATACGTAATTTTTTTTAAATTCCCTATAGTGAATGCAATCATACAAGCTAAATACAACTGAGTTTAAAACCACTAAAAGTACCCACAAAAGGACAAATATTCCCAGTGACGTATCCACGGGGGGGTCCATTGGGGTCCGGCCACCTTCTCCCCGCCGAAATTATGAATTTATTGAAAAAGAAGGGCACCAAAGGAAAAAAGTTATATTTATTTTTAAACAAAGAATGTTCATTTTATTTATTACTTAATTTGGACAACTTTTTCAATAAACATATTGGTAAAAACAAAAACTCGTGGGTAACATATTCTTTCAGAAATGTGTAGCAGCAAAAAGAATTTAAAAAAAATCGGCTGTCACACTTTTACTGCTGTTCCTCATTTACAAAATATTTCACCCCCGAAAAAAAATCCTGGCTGAGTCACTGCATATTCCCATTCATAAAACCATGAGTAACACGCATCGCTTCTCAGGGATACCTACTCACGAAGGGGTCCATATATATCTATACGGGGCAGGGACGAGTAATATATCGACACCCTAGACACCCAAAATCGACTCCCTTACTCACCTCCCATCTCACTCCCCTTTTCCCTTTAACGATGGAAGGAGTAAATCAAGCCAGTCATTCTGACATCCTCCCTTCGAATGAGAAGGAGGAACAAAAAAAAGACACATTTACTCTTTCAGAAACAAAAAAAACGGACGCCACGCCACCGAAATACGAAAATGAAATATTTTTCACGCACTATCAACCCGTATACTCGTAAATAATTTGCAAACGCATCGAAAAAAATAAATTTTCCCTTAAATAAACGCAACAGATTTAGGACAGAAAGGCGTGAAAACCCGTGAAGAAGCAGCGCCCAAGGAGAGGTGACTACACTGTGTATATATAGAGAGAAGAAGAGAACTGCTCTTTTTAAGGTAAATGAAATATAACCACTTCAGAAAAGGATTTTGCGGAAATCGCGAGGACTGATATATAAAAATACATGACGAGTTCGTTTCCGTGACACTTCTAGCGAGAATTTTCTCTTCTCCGGCTCATTAGTTTGGAGACAAAGCAGATGGACTGAAAAAGACGAAGAAATCACGAGGAAAATCAAAGTGGGAGGTCCATAGAGACACCAGAACGGCGATTTGTGACGCACGAGAAGGGAAAAAACCAATGACGTCGTGTGCAGCAAAAAAATAATCATCTTTTTAAATGGCGAAGTCATGAGATTGAAATAAACGTTTGCATGCGCTTCTAAAAATCAGATTTACTACATCCATTCCTGGAAAAATTATAGTTTTAATAGTTAAGTAATAATTAAACAGCTAAATTTATCTCGATGAGCCGTCCATGACGTCATGGCCTTCTCGACAAGCAATGAGTGAAAGGAAGAGTGCGGAGTGCGGGTGGATTCTACCGCCACCGCTTGGCACATAGGCACCCTGCCTGTTAAACAGGACTGCCTTGTACTGCCCTGTGGGGCTAGCCTTATGGGGGCTAGGTATAAAAGGGACACACACCCCGGATTTTTTGCCACGAACTCCTCGTGTGAGGACGACGGGGAGTGCGTTCAAGGGAGAGACGAGCCGACACTGCTTCCACCAGATTACCGGTTCACCACTCGCACAGGTACCGCGCACGCCTTCCCTTCCCGATCATTGTCCCTTTCCTTGGCTCGCGATTGCCCGTAATATTTATATTTGTATTAATTTAAAGAATAAACTGGTGCCTTTTTCTGAGTAATTATCTTTTTTTTTGACGTTTCTACCGACGACCCTCATCCCCACGTGTCTCATCACAGGAGTGGCTATTTAAATAGTTTCCGCCTAATATTGCGACAACATACATGGAAAAACTAAGGATTTATGCCTTTCTATGCGTCTTGTATTGTAATGTAGATAATAGGCAAAGAAATCCACATCGTCAAGGAACTGTTCTCACTATAAGGAAATGTAAACACAAGAATCACGGCGGAACTTATTTCCACCGTAGTATAGTACCTCTTCCTTCGCCACCAACAACACGGGCGTGGCCTCTTCCCAATTGCTTGGTTATAACAGTTTCACCCCGTTCAAGTCCTTTTCACATTAACTAAGTTATTAATTCGCATTCAATAATATGGTGCCAAGTAAATCATACCAAATTCCAACTGACGACTTCCACTTATTCATCTTTTGAAGAAAAATGTTTACGATTTATCTGTGTTTCATGAATTATCATTCGAGTTTCCTCTTCCTCTACTGAAATTCTTCTAAATTATAACGTAAAGTCCCGTGGAAACCTTAAAAAGTAAATTTTTCTACTCTTTTTCGTACGGTAACATTTTGCTTCATCATCTCACAGCTTTCTTTACCATCCCCGTTCAACTCAGAGACATAAGTTCCCTTCTTTACCAGCTGATATCACTAAAAGCATATCTACTTAATATAAATACGAACTCCTCCACACGTGTCACAGTCAGCGTGTAATCCTTCTTCAAGTCATTCTATCGCTTACTTGAACAGACCCTCGCATATAAATAGCACACAAAAAATACGTTAAAACGATACTACGTGTATAGACGTAAAAGTAAGACGTAGATATTAAGAGGACATTACGACAGTAAATACCCGTGTTTTCGAGTACAAACATGCTTACCTATAATCTAGAATTATATCCAAATTTAGGATAATTGCCAGTTAATATAATGGAAGTTTGGAAATAAATTTAACCTACGATTACTACAGCCAATATTAGTCGATATCACACGTCATACGCCCGTATAAATACCCAAACTGTAATTAACCTTTTTTTAATTACAAACTCGAATATCCTTTTAAGATACCACTGAAACGAGTCACGCAATATTGACCTAACTAACGATTACTTTTCCTAGACTAAAATAAAACCAACGACCATGGATGCATTTCATTAATCTCTGGAGAAACGTTTAAATATCGCGTAATGAATCACTTTAGGGACATTGCACTATCAGCGTGGACACGGGTCACCTCATACGCAGGCTATAGACGAATTATCTCACCGAAATATACTCTGAATTATGAAATTATTAGAGGTATCTCCAAATCTATAGAAAGATAATTTTTTAAGGCCAGTATCACTCCTCACCTAGCACCCGGGAACAATCAAATAAAAGAATCGGGTAGGTGTGAAGATTAAAGTAGGCACTGTACTCCCATCCTGAGGTCCCGGGATCGACTCCCGAAAGTGTTTAACAATTTTCAGCGAAATCCCGATCCCAAGTAAGGTGTAGTGCGGGGAGGCACCTCCAAAAGCAGTGCTACTTTCGTCAGGTATGAGGTTAAACATGCGTCCCTCTTTGCTTTTCGTAAATAGTAAGCCAATGCCGACACTGGGTTTCTCTACATTAGTATTTCCTAGGAATCTCGGGGCCCAATTCAGGAAGGTTAGTTACAGAATTTTCGAACTTTGGAAACGACGGAATTTTGAAGTCACAACTTCGAACCATTAATGAATAAATTTTATTTTTACATTTAAGCAACTGTGAGAGGCATGACGTTGATATATTAGAATTAATAACGGGAATTTTTTTTAATTTCATAAATTCTGAGAAATTAACTAAATGCATAAGGTTATATTCATAAGGCATTTAACTTGACTCATTATTTTCACATCCAACACTGAAGAAGCCTTTAAACCGATGATGTTTTAGCAATTATGTCAAAATTACCAAGGTAATTGATTAATTTAAAAAATAGTCAAGAAAGCATACGAACAACACACTGCTAAATTTCTGACGCGATCTATACGTTATAAATTCCTCATTTTTCAAATAAAGTCTCCCTGGAGGGCATACGCGTACCATTTCCAATGGAAAATGGCTGGTAGATTTTGGCCAATATCTCGAAAAGTACAATGCAAATGATATTTTGTGGCAAGTGATATATTTATTTATTTATTTGAAAAGTCCACAAAAACGGCACAAAGGCTAATTACATTGGTCGACATGCAAATATTTTGTCAACGTTGGACCGATGAGAGCTTTTTCTTTTTTTATGCCAAATTCATTGATGTTTATGTGAATTTATGTCTCGCTCTAACCGACTAATGGGGTATTAATCCGTCCGGTGAATTGGTCGTTGAACCGTGGACCCTTAAGCGCCTTTCATTTGATAGTAGGGTAGTATATATGCCGGGTTTTCATCCTCTCCTCCTTCGCTCTCCAAACATTTCATCCTCTACTATCCCGCTCTCTAATCATTCAAGATGCAAATAACATCAGCTGTCACAGTCACCTCCCCCAAATAACCAGTGAACGACATTGACCCATTTCCTTGACTCGACCACGGATAAGCTAAAAAACCAACGAATATGCTCACTTCTAGAGAGAAACCAAAGAATCAACCACGGCGGGACGAATTCAAATTACATCCGGCACAGAAAGGCGAGAGAGAAAAGAAAATAATAAAACGAAACACACAGGAAAAAAAACACGTGCGAATATATAAAAAGGAACCGGAACAAAAGCACCACGAAACTCGATTCACCGCTATTTCCACGCTTCCATGCCGGAGGGAGAGGTATGATAATTTTTTCGCACGGCCCAAAAAAAATAACAGAAAGAGTGCGAGCCGCTGTGCGTGTTAGAAAAAAAAACAAGCGAGGAACGAAACGCGATCTCTGTTTTACAAAAAAATATCAAAAGTAGGGAGCGAGGCGAGCGCATGAACGGAAACAGAAGAACGTCGTGTCCTGCACGGAAAACATGACGAAAATAAAAAATATATAAATGAAGAATTTGAACGATTGTTGTGGGTTTGCGAAATAATTACGTTTTTTTTGTCAGATTATTTTTTTGCCTCGTTTAAATGGCGCCAATGCATCCGATCTGCCTGCGGGACTTATTTCTGACGCACGAAAGCTTTCCTATACTTTGCCCGGAAATGAGAGAGACGGCTGTGGAAGACACGGTTGGGTGAAGGGTTAAGCTTTCAGGGCGAGGTCCCCCGCCTCCTGCTACACACGTCAGCCTCACCCTAAAACTCCACTTTCTACCTCGGCGTCCAATTCTTTCGCCGCCCATTACCCCGTCGTCCCTCTGGGCCACCGATTACATTCTCCCATCATCTTCGCTTTACATTCCCACTCGTTTTGTGCCACACATCGCTAGGCAACGTCCCCTCCCATCCTTCCTCGAAACGAAACGAGACCGCAAAAGGCATTGTCCGCTAGAACAGGCGAGGGTAATTTTCGCCCACATCAAAAATACTCAGAACTAATTCACAGCACAAGCGTTTCTAACCTGGAGAGGATAGTTTAACCAACAACCCAAAACTTATGAAGGATAAATTCGTAAAATATTTTAATGAAACTACGTTCGAAGCTGCTAGTTTTTATCTCATCTATATCTCTTTTTAAGGCTATTTTATCTAACTTGATCATAAAGATTCGTGCAATAGACATTAACAGAACAATATACTTCGCACTTTCTTAAATATAGTATCCTCTGCAAACAATATAAATACCTTAACAGCCGGAAAATACGCACAAATATTACCAAAACTTACAGAGCACGAGGAAAAAATTCGTTAGACGCAAGGTGAGACAGTAAATTACCCGTCGTCATCCGTCAAAATTTCACTCGACGCTATCCCATCCCACTCCATCGCAATCATTTACACTTCCGCCACTTAGGCCATCGTGAATCGCAGAGAAGAGATAGCGAGAGAAGGCTTCGATAGACGTGAACGGCATTGGGATGCAAGTCAGGAACGAATGAATGAATGAAATCTACCACTTGACTCAAAAGAGAGAGAAAGGAAGAGGAAGACGACAACGAGAGGTGAAACGCCTAGGGAGACTCTTCAAGGAGGTATAGTCGCCTCGAAACTTGGTGGCAGTCACCTGCACTGAGTGTGACGTCAAGAAGGCTCACGTGGAAGGGGTAGGCTAAGGAGTAGACGGGTAGAGGACAGCATGTATATCAAGCAATGATACCAACATAACTGCATTTAAGGTCGTTCCACGGAGAAAGGACATAAAATGTCATTTTATTCAATTTCTGGATACTAACAGAAAAAAATGGCCTACATCTGATTTTAACAACGAAATGTTAAATTTCCACGCTATTTTTCTCCCAAATTGAACAGGAAATTATACGGTGTTCAATGCGAGAATTGGAAAAAAAACACGGGGAAAAAAAGGATTTTTTTCATTTAACATAAATCCCATTTTCACGGAACTCTGTTTGCAAGAAGCAAAAACTCCCGGGAAGTCGATTAAAAATAAAATATATGCATATTACCACCTTATTTTTTGAGATATTAGCCAATTACAGCGATAATTCAAGTCAAAAGTGGCAATTCCACAGAAATGGCGCTGCATTCGGCGTCTATGGTTATAAAACAGTGATAATTAAAAATATATTCGTGGAATAATCTGCGCATTCTGTACCCTAATTTTGGTTTTCAATAGTTAACACATGCCATCAGGGAAGGCAGGATTTTTTAAAACCAAGTAAAAAAACATTTGGAATAAATTATTTGTTTTGACTCACACAATCGCGGTGGAACGTCCTTAACTAAGGAGAGCGGGAAAAAAGCCATTATCGCGTTTCACGGCAGTGTTTTTGCGATCCAAACTAAGGTTCATCAGGTCACGAGAGTTCCCAACCCATTGTAGAAGCCCATCCAGAGAAATTGAATGAACAGTCATGAAGAGTGCTAGAACGTTTAAGTGAATTCATTTGATTGAGCATTATAACGCTGGCAATTAAAGGTTTGCGATCTTCGTAACCCTAGGAAGTCAAAATGCGGTGACTATAATACTCACACGTTTCGCTACCACTGTCACTCAAAGTTGGAAGAGTGGAATCAATAGGAGGGGAAGAAATAGAGGGACAACGTGTTGTCTTTCCTCTCGTACACTAAACATCCAAACACTAAACATCCAAACACATTCACCTACACACTCGCGGCACCTGACTCGAATGCACGAACATGTTTACAGACAGCGCGCTCACTCGGAAACTGCGACGTTAATTATCCGACGGGTTCCTCCCGCCCGAATGTTTAATGAGCGACCTCCAACCCGGCTAAGTGTTTCCTCATCGACGCGGAGATCTCCTCTGAGGATATGGAAAAAAATGAAGGATGATGAGAGCTCCAAAAATTTTCAGCAGATTAATATGAACGTAAGCGTGAGAACTGGCCACTGGTTATCTTTTTTCAACAAAACAATTTCAACCAAATAGGAAACCCTTCGACACAGACAACAGGAGTGGAAAAAAAGAGTTCTCAACTCTACCGTACGCGTTATTTGAGTGAAACGAAACTGTCTCACACATTATGTGGATTACATTCTTGGTTTCGCAGATTTTGAATTTGATGATATTTCATCCCTTAACCACTTTTTGCAGGCATTCACTTTCTTATTTAAGAGATAAACTACTACTGGTGGCACTCAAAGAACACAACAATGTCATTGCAACTGTTTCGCAACCTAAACAGCTTCAAAACAAAACAGTTCCGTGAAACACCCTGTTACGGACAACAGCTAGAGGTGCCACGCCAAAATCAGGTGAATATAAGTAACAGAAGTCAGCTGCGCTGTCATTAATTGTACGTGGAAGGAATTCTGGGGGTGAGCAATGCAGGGGAGAGAGAAGAGTTCAAAGTGCGCCTTAACCAGTTGACTCAGGTCGGTGGGTCAGGTGGTGGAGGTTGAGGATGGGTAAAGGGATTTGGGTGAGGGGACTCTAGTGGAAAGGGTGTGGGATAGCCAACAGACGGGAGAAGGAAACTTTATTCACTGAGTATTGAGGGGTCGTTAGCGCAAAGGCCGGTTTCTCTATGTTCCAACGCATCACCTAGCACATAATTCACTTAACGCGATCGCCCGCGTTATGAAGAACCGTGATCGGGCCACTGGTAAACGAATGGAAACTTAACAATTTTAGAACAGATCGTATAAAAGCGTTTCACGCTAACTTGGTGAAAATATTCCATCTCCACCATGGTGAGAGAACAAAAACTCAGCAGTAAATCGGTAAGAGAGTGGAAATTCACAAATGAGTTGTTTTTTTATCCTACCATTATGGAGATAAGATATTTACAATAATCGCGAGAGTAATGTTTTGAAGACTCATTTCCAGATAGTAATATTTCACGATGATGATATGGCGATGGCTCAATGCCGACGCTCATTGACAGACATCGGAACAAAGATATATTCAAAGATCGAAGAGTCCTTGAACGAAGACGAAGAGTTGAGAGCGAGTATGGATGCCTGAAAGAGAAATGGGAAGGTCTCGATGAGTTTTCACACAAACAGAGGTCAAAGACTTCAGGGCGACGACGTAAGGGGGCAATAACAATTACAATAAGCCACACGAGAGATAAGAAGTGATTTTAAAAAAACGAAATTATCTCCTGACTGACATGAGTGAGTGCGGTAATGAATAAAGGACGGACGTCTTGAGTTAAGAGACTTCATACGAGGCGCCGGCGTCATCCTTAAGGCCACCATACATTGAACATAAAAAAAGAACTTATGGAGGTTCCACAGCGACTATGTGAGTCGAAACAAACACTGAATTTCACCTTTTTGCTTGTTACTATTTGAAAAAAAACTTCTTTCACTGATTGCCACACACCCTTGAGGTGGATTGCAGGGTATTTTGTAGATGTAGATTACATGCATTAACCATTAAAAAAAACAAAATAAATGGAAAAATATGCATATTAATGTGCGAATATATTTAATGGATACGTTTTCCAGCCACGGAAGTCGACTAAAGCGCAATTTCCAATGCATTAACGCATTTTTACTTTAATTGTTACAGTAATTAACTAATAACTCAAAGAATAGGATGCTAAGGTGCCCATATTTTAATTATTTTCAAATTACCACGAGTTTTCGCTGCTCATAAATATTTTTCTGCGAAAACGGGATATAAAATAGATAGGAAAATACTATTTTCCAAATATATAATACATTCTCGCATATAACGGCAGATAATTTCAAGTTCAATTAGCGAGAAAAATATCGTTAAAAGGTAATAAAAATAATAATTTGTACTTGAGTAGCCATATTACGAATTGAATGACTCTTTTGAGTTATTTCACCGTGGAACCATCTTTAGGAGAAAGACAAGTTTTCTAAAATGTTGGTTTTAGGACACAGGTGATTGAGTTATGCTTTCATGTTTATCGTGAACTAATCTTGATATCCACTGCAATACGTGAGGCGAAAACAGTTACCGAACGAAACACGACCGGTGAATGGTTGGAAGTATTCAGGAGTGAAATGCCTCAATTAAATGACGTCGTTGCGTTGCCCAGAAACGCTCGCTTGTCTAAGAATGGCATGGTTTCTTTCCCCCTCATTCCCTTATCACGCTTTCATCGATATTTTGAACATGCTGGTCACGGGGAAGGAGATTAATATCGGCGGAAGAAAGGAATGCCTCATATCTACGAAGATTCCATTCTCGAAGTACATATATACTCCACTTAACTTTTAAGGTCAAGAATTCAGTGAGAGTGGCCAATGGAGGTGGAAATGTGGTAATTCCACGCTCTGATTACTATCTCATATCACTATATTTTAAAGTCAAAATGAAGATTTAAACGCCGCTGAACATTCATTTCCATTCAGTTTTACGATCAACTATTCAAAGTGCAACTATGCAAACGACGAGTTACGGCAGTTTTACGAGCAAATATTGTAACTATTGCAAGTATACGATTAACAAAAGTTTGTGGCACTCACATGTGAAGAGCTTGACGTAAGGAACGAGGACACATACAAGAGAGGTGGGACAAGGGGGGAAATAGGGTCCTCCCAGAGGTCCACACATGAGTCCTTCGGCACCTCTGCTAGCTCATCACCGCTTCTTTTACCCTCATTGACCTCCTAACTCTCTGTAGGCGAGTTTCACGAGGTTTTGCTAAGCTTAAAGCTACTCTAAATGAGTGCTTTGGCATAAATATGTTGGTTTTTATAAATGGATACTGACTATTTTTGCGCACCATTAAGAACTTAAAACAAATTAAACGTCATTTTTGCCTAAAAGACTTTTGCCTTCAACTCCCATTGCTTATCTTATTTTTGAATTTTTCGCGCAAAGACATATTCTCTTCATTTCCTCATCTCTATATTTCCGAATAGTCATCATTCCATCAAATATTATTCGAGCTCTTCAAATCCTTTTTTTTCTTGTTTCCCCTCTTTAAATTCTACACTTAGCTTAAACCTTTGGTTTCTTATCCATCCATCTCATTTCTATTATCGTTTTCCAACTCAGCTTATTAAGATACTAAAAAAAAGGCCCATTAATTTTCCTAAGTACAGAAATGCCACATTTATAAGGTATCATTCCTGCCAACTACACAGCTGATACTCGTCCAAATTCTGTCTGAAAGCGTTAACTGATTACTTGAATTTTTTGTGCCCAACAAAGTTATTACCTTAATCTGTCAATGTATGTATGTCTCATTTCCACTCTAAGTATTCCAAAATCTCGTATTGTGCCACAAATTCATTCATAATAATAAGAAACAACCTCCAGTCTAAACCATGAGAAACGATTTAACCAACTAACATCCGGAAGACGATTTTCAACGATGAGAGATCACGCCAGGGACAACAAATACAATATATAAGTTGGAATGAAGTTACATGTCAAAAATGTCCTCATGCATGTTTTTGAGCTTTTAAGTAATGGTACATGCATATACATTTCTGATTACCTTTTTCGTCAATTTTCCATGCTCAGGATGACCTTGTTCGCGATATTTTATGCACTTGAAGCATTATAACCTTCTATTTTCCCCTCGGCGTAATAAATTTATCAATTTTCCAACTTATTGGTTCTATATTTTCGATCCTCGGAGATTCTGATTTTCCAGGGAATCGAATATCTCGAGTTTTTAAAAGAAGCATTTTTTTCAGATATTACAAGCCATGACCAACTAATACAGCGTTCTCCACGCCTCCACTAGACTTCCCAGAAACACCATACGTTTCAGTAATTCGATGCTTCCGCTGGCATCCGCCAGGGGGGATTTTTTTGCCGCTATAAGACAGAGGCAACGAAACGAGACCTACGCTATAAGAGGGGGAATTCCTTCCTTTCATATTTCCGTCGCAGTCTCTCTTGAGGTCGGATAACTCCTTTCTGTCGTCTCTTCCCCCCCCCCCTTCTTCGCCATGATGAGACTGCTGCAATGAGAGACTGCCTGGCGAAGCACAACTCAAACATCCACTGAGGCAATAAGCAAGACGTCACTCTTCGCTAGGTTTTCTCTCTCGCAAGACTCTTCCCGCGGGATGAAACGAGGGGATGGGTAAGGGAATAGCAGAGGAGGTTTTCTATCATCTGTTGTTGAACAGTCATTCCAGAAGAACAGGGAACAATCACGACCCACTGTGTTAAATGTTAATATAATAACGACTCATATATCGGCGTTTATATTAAGGGAATAAAGTAATGGAAAGCAGCACCTAGGGAATTCTTAAATCCTTTATCAACGAAAGCGAGGTTACTTAAATAGGATATTATTGAAGCTAGAAAATAGAGGGAAATATTAGAATTTACCGCGCGATTTGTTCTTATGCTTGACTTCAATGTTTTGTCCATAATTTGTACAGGGAGATATTTATGTATCTGTGATGGTTAGTTCTTGCCTGCTGTTAGGAAATCAAACGATAAGTTTTTTATTAATAAATAAATAAATACAGAAATTTCACGTCTATCAATATTATGGATTTCGACTTTAACTTGAGAAATAGTCAAGTTAATTTCGACGCCAGGTTTCTCACATTAGCTCCTCAATTCCCACAAATAATACTACCTTTGACACCGTACCCAGCCATTTTCAAAGGCGGAAATGACTTCAGTAGTCGTTCTATTAATGACTTGTATATACAAATAGCATTTGCACCAAATTCTAATACGAACACAAGTATCACGCCATATGCCAACATTTTCTCCAGATTTGTTGCATCATTAAGTGAATACTTGCCAGTTCATCAATGAATTGCTTGAGAATGTCAGTCAAAAACAAAGTATGATTTTTCAGACATATTCCACCCAATTACCCAAGGATTACCCAAAATAATGTAATTTGTATCAGATGACCTACATAGCCATCAAACCGGAAATATAAGATTATCACTGAAGAGGATAACACGGAAAACAATCTGGGTCACCCAACTACAATTATTTCGAAGAAGGTCAAAGTTACACACCCTAAATAGGTGAAAATGCATGATTAACTGTCATCACGAAGAAATGACATCCGGAGAATAATTAAAGGTGGCTATAGAGGTAATCGTGAGTGGTTGAAGGCACATTCTAACACCTTTTCAAGTAAGTCGAAAAAAATATTCTTGGACCACATTTCACTCAAAGTACACCAGTGTATACGTTGGAAATCACAATACATGCAGTAATGCATATGATGCAAGAGTTATATTTCAAATTTTCGCCATAATTAAAGGATAGTTTTGACTTGGATTTTCGGCGCGAAATTAGAAATTTATGAGAAAATCTTATCTAAATACGCTTTTCTTACTCGGCGTGATACCTTGATATTTGTTAGCAGCCATTATAATAATATGAAACTTATTTTTTCGCATTTAGGAGAACATTCGCACATAAGTAATCGAATTTTTTCACAATATACCTATGAACTGTGCCGTAAGAGTACTTGTTAAAATATCATTGAATTGCCAGGAAACCAAATTGGTAGCATGCAGTTTTTTCACTTTTATCGATAGATATTACCAATAAAGACACGTATGCAAAGTTTCGCGCAAATCTGTAGGTACATAAACAAAAATCGCTCCAGCCACCTTAAGTGGATCACATGTCATGAAATTACCATTAGTTCGGAAGGACGAACTAAGAAAGCAAAAAATAAACGCAAATAGGTTGAATACACGAGCTAATGACTTCGTAGAGCCCCCATGAGAGACAAGGGTGGAATAGTAAACGCACAACGCAGAGGAAAAAATATTAAGAACTCGAAAATCTCGATTTATATCCATATTTTTGCAGCCGAAACCATGAATTTCAAGTCTAAATAGGCGAAAGAGGTTATTCTCATTCTTTTGCTATGAGTTTGGATTTGAATAAGACACTAAAATTAAAAGTATTTGACTTCGCCATGATTTTCAACTCGACGTCAAACTCTCATGCCATGAGTTCAACTTTTTCCAGATGGCCTGCCAGGGTAGAGCGCCAGCCAACGCTAACATGACGCCATGAATGATGGTTTGACATAATCGAAGGTAAACGAACTTCCTCAGACCTCTTCTATACTTGGCCTAATGTAAAACTCAAGCATTCTGGCCTTACTTGGTGGAAACAATGGATATCCATTGCTGAAGAAGCTCAATGTTTGTTGCCAACACAGCATTGAACACAACACAAAATAATGCCGTAGATGCGTAAATGTAAAATACTGTTTTAGAGAAAGCGTTTCTTCTTTTCAATTTCATCTCACATAATAATGAAAGCACCACTAAGGCTTCTGAATAAATTAGCGCCTTGAAATGAGGTAAGAATTTCATAATTTCCAAAGATTCATTTTAATCGACGACGCGTTTCGATGCTTTACAACATCATCACCCGGTAATGCTTATCACAATACAGTTTTCTTTGAAGGAACACATGCATATATAGTTTGTCTGCGTCAGTCTATGGAAGAGTGTGATTGGAACCCTGAATTTCCACATTGACGACCATGGTTTCTACGCCTACTGCAATATCAAGATGACGACGACAGAATACTAAAAAGTACTAAAATACTAATTAATTGAGTGAAATGCGTCAATTTTACAAATTTAATCCGGAAACCTTCGCTTTTAGCTACAGCTCTATTTTGTAACTCTTTAAGGCGTCCTAGCAACATTTGTCGAAAACGACTACAGATTTAAAAAGCTATTCTAAATGTAGTATTCAATGATTTTTGACGGTGATATCTTCGCAAGAAACCGATTACTTCCAGTACCACCACTTGGAAGCGAGGATGTTAATAATGCGGAGGTGACAGACACAGATATCGCTGGTCTCTCTACAAGGTCTTGACAGCTCAGAGAATGGCAAAACTGGACTTACCTTACATAAAGGAATATAAGAAATAGAAATCTTCATGCATACGTAAGAATATATATTGAATCGAAATTAATTTCTTGAATTTCTTCAATCATAATACAGACGACTGATGTACGATAATAAGGGCACAACGTAGGTGCAAGAAAAACCGTCATCACCTCAGATACAACACGCCATACTTTGATTCCAACTTCTGATGTCAAACTAGATAGAGGAAAACGTCTTGACATTTATAGCCAGAAAACGGAGGCAGCCGTGACTCTAATGAGGCGATGAAAGAAGTTTGGTTTAATGGGCCAACGGTTAAATAGAGAAGAAGAAATAGGATTTAAAAAAATAATAAAGTCAAAATAAAACACAAAGAACTCTGTGAAGGTGTAGGGAGTGAAAAAATAATGATGTTCAAAAGCTGTTCGGAATAGGATATCATAAGGTGTTGGAAAGGGAAATCGAGTGATACTGTAAGGAAGAGAAGCAGTAAGGGCTGGTTCTCATTCTACACAAAAACAAAAGTTAGAAATACGACATAACTTATGCTCAGATCGCAATCACCATTGTCCTCAACGTCCTCAACCAATCAGGTGAGTTTCAGTAGGAAACAGAGGGTATCATTTTGACCCCGCGCTATACTGGCAAAATATGTGGTAACTATTTTTTAAAATTTAACTTCATTTAGTATAACAAAATTACAGAAATTAATAAATTATAACAGAGGAGAATAAAAATGTCTAACACATAATGCGGCTCTGCCGAAACTTGTAAGGTGTGACGGCAGGTCCCAATACCACTCAATATTTGGCTCCATACCTTATAACAGCAGATATATAGATTATTTCAAATTAATACGCTCATAACTAGATCAGTGATACAATTATGGAAGGGGAAAAATGGTACAGTAAAATTATTACTAACCTTAACTTTAGAACTGACAGAAGCGATAAAATAAGATAGATAAACTGCCGAACTGATAAGTACTTACAAAAACTTCAATTTTTCCACGTATCTTTAGTGACTATAAAAAACCCGGCGAGATACTAACATAATACACACGCTTTACGTAAAATTCACCTCTTTCCTATCTCCCTCCTTTTTTCTATTCCCTCCCCTTTCATGCAAAGAATGTAATAACCAACCAATACGGGCTCTACTACGTAAAATGCGTTACGAATGCTTTACATCGGACTCACACACTCAATTTAACCATCTAATGCCTCTATCTTCAGTTTCTTTTATGAGAACCGCCTTAAAAGTCAGAAAATGGCGACCACTTTCCTGCCCACCCTGTTCACAAAAATTAAACACCACAAAAGCGAGGTACTAAGACAATTCCGTTAACACAATTTACCTCGTCCTTTCCCTATTCCCTTCCCTTTTCACGCCAGGTGTCCTAGCACTTCCACACTCCCCTGCGGCGACCTATGGGTTATAAGCTGAGTAGAAGTCTAATGACGCGAAGAAAGAAGTCTGGTTTAATGGACCGACGATGAACTGACATAACAAAATATATCGACTCTAATAAAAGAAAAAATATGTAACTAAAGTCTCGCATGAGTGGAGGAAGAGAGAACGAACGGAAAAAAGATTAGAAATCCGTTTAAAATACGGTATCCTAAGTGGGAGCACACAAACAAGGAAAATTTGATCAATGCAATTACTTGGGTAGAATATTGGAGGAAAATGAGTTAAATAGAAAAGAAATTGAAAGGTGAATTGCACAAGCAAAGGAACCGTTCAGTAATACGAGGGAGCTAGTGACGGGGTACTTGTGTAAGAATGCAAAGAATAGGTTAGTGTAGAGTTGAGAAACGTAGCGTTGTATTATGGTGCGGAAACGTGAACTTTTGAGGATAGAGAATGAGAATAGGCTGCAAGGTGTATCCAGACGTGGGGATGGAGGAGGACAGAGACTCTGCAATGGACAGAAAGAAAGACGAAAAAGGAAGTGCTCGGTTTTGTTGGAGTGGAGATAAGGAGGAGACGAAGAAGAAGGTTGGAACAGGTGGTGAAAGACGCTGGGGGACAAGTTTTACAGGTGAGAATTTCCAATCATTGTGATCGAACAAATGATGTGGTACTAAGTCATACGCACGAGTGAAAAGATATATACCAAAGAGCGTGACATTCGCTATAAAAAAAATAATTTGACACGACCTTATCTTCTAACTGCCGGTCAGATGGGTTGCCAGTTATATCACCAAGCCACCTAAATCCAAGGCGAATTTCAGCGACAGATAAGAATACCTAGTTCGCATAAACCCTCTCTGAAATTCGCCTTGAATTATGAAGGCTCCAGGCCTGAAGTGCAACTGAATAACACTCCTGTCCGGAAATCGGGAGATATATGATCAAAACTTTGTCAAGAAAAAATGATTTTACGGTGAATTTCACCCTTTTTGCTATTTATAGAGGGGAGGATGTTGGGTAAGTGCGGAAGTAAGAGAATAGGCTTTATTTACGGGATGGAAAGAGGTAGGATGTATGCTCAGATGATGGAAGGAAGTATGCTAAGATGAAGAGAGAATTCGTGTAAGTAGATAGGGGAAATACACCTGTGAAAAAATCTAGGGTACTTTTTTCTCCCTAACACTCAAACCTACATTACCTAGTATATTACTCAAATAGCAAGCCAAGGGTGTGAGTGAGATAAAATCAACTGAGTCAGTAAGAAAGGAAAGAAATAGATGGAATGAGGTTCAACAGTCTTGTCCATCAGCTCCTTTTAGGAGTAAGACGGGAAAGGGAAGGGATTTGGGGTAAATGGGGGCGTATAAGTCATTAGAGAGGGGGGAGGGGGAACGGACGGAAATGACGGAGACATTGCTCAGGGGAGTGTGGCAAAAGATATTCCCTCCCTCTCAACGGTTTGACTCCACCGTCTTTCTTTCGTTTTTTCTTCTTCGGAAGATGAAAGGGTTTCGGAGCCGCATTAGGATCTCCCTCTTCCGACGGGTCGTGTTTGGTTTCCGTCCCTTAATTTTTTTCTCTCCTCTCGGAGTTATCCGAAAGAATACCGGTGAGCTAGTGAATGAATCATTTCCCCAGAAAAAAATGGGGTTTTCTCCTTCAATACCAAAGGAATTATGGATGGATGACCTGTTTTCTGCTGAACCTCCAGAAACTTGGGTGGAAGCATATTGGTAAGAGTACACCAAGGGACAATTATAGGTCCACTCCAGTTTCCTTAAATGTCGTTCCCTCGACGGCAAGGAAGGGGTGGCAAGTATGTTTGTGAGAAACGTTACCGCTTCGCAGGCAGGCTAGGGTAAACGTAATGCTGAACACTAAACTAAATTAATAATTTTATTTGAATTACATTAACGGTGAAAATATTCGCAAAACGTAAAACAAATGGATTACGCATTAATGGCATTGATTAACTGCATTTTGTTTGAACAATTCTATTAAATATATTGACGGATTAGATAAAATATACTTCATTATTACCTAATTTTACCACGGTGTTCAGTCGCCATCTTGAAGCCGCTATTTTGTTTTCTTTAAATGGATATTATACGATGATTTTCACGACACAAGTCCGAAAAATTACACCGATTTTGTTTGAAATGGAACGTTCTCCAGATTGTCCAAAATTCCATGCTGTTTCACAGCTCTACGCATAGAGCTGTTTTACTGAAGCTAAACCCAAATAAAACTTTTTCCTAACCATGGCAGCGCGAAGTGAAAACAAACAGGCGGCTAAGATCCGTTCCCTAGGATTTCAGAATGCGATGAACAAATTACTGATAAAGATGCGGAATTAATCAGCTCGCAGTGGAAAATTGTACGGAAACGATCCGCGGTGAAAGTAGAGAAATCGGCCTTTCATTCTGCGACAAAGCAATACGCATCGGCGATCTCACACTTCTGATAGGTGACTCACTCCTCGTATTTTGACGATAAACGGGATGCCTACATGAACACGGAACATTATTTATTAATTTATTTATTTAAAGAAATTAAGTAGTCCAAATGGAGCAATAATGCCAATTTAAAGTGCACACGAAACAAAAAAGTAAACAAGAGACGAACCACATAAAATATTAACAAGAAAGAAAACAACATAAGGAACAAAAAAGAGGTACATTGTTAATTGTTTACGGAAATATGTGTAATGGCCAAGTTGTAAAAGTATTTGGAACACAAGAGAAAAAGAAACGATGCCAACAGTGAATTCATAAGGGGGTCGAGACGGAAGAAGAGTAATCCTTTAAGGTGGTTTGAGCGAGATAGATCCCTAGTCATAGTGGAGACCATATTCAAATGTTATTCTTTGATTTCAGCGTCTGTAAGAAGTACGAAATAAATATTGTAATATTAATGGCGCAAATATATGGTTATATATGTCCAAAAATCTCGGTAATTAAATAAATAAAGCTGCATAAGTCTCTAACTTGACTCATTTTTTCCCGCCGAACGGCTGAAAACCCTTCAAACCGGCAGGTTTTTTCGCGATTCTGTAAAAGTTACTGTGGTGAGTAATAAATTATTTTTTATAAATAGTTGATAAAACATGCAATCTATACAACGTTAGTTTTTTGACGAAATATAGGTGTTATAAATTCCTATTTCCTTCAATATTCTCCCTCTGGAGCGCTCAGCCATAATCTATCCCATGTAAAACAGCTTACATTTACAGGCAAATTGCTCGAAAAGAAGTTCGGCTAGAGGTTGATATTTTTATACCATTGGAAAGATGAGGGTTGTATCTTTAAAATGAGGCCAAATTCATCAAATTCTAGGTGAAGTGATTTTTCGCTCAAACTACCTTAAATGAATGATAACATGGGGGCGGGCGTGAGGAGT
The DNA here is from genome assembly GCA_963573305.1 of Pyrrhosoma nymphula. Taxonomy (NCBI): domain Eukaryota; kingdom Metazoa; phylum Arthropoda; class Insecta; order Odonata; family Coenagrionidae; genus Pyrrhosoma; species Pyrrhosoma nymphula. The sequence continues at coordinate 119,993,687 of OY754331.1, read as the reverse complement.
ATTGAGGTTGTTCGGTTGGGACGGGAAGCCATTCTGAAACAGATAAGCGAAAGAAGTTGCCGAACAGTCGATGTTACAATAAAGGGTGCCGTAAAAGAGCTTTATAAGTCTCTAAACGTCACTTCAACACACCATCACGCTCACCTACCTACGTAGCGCAATTTCACGACGTCAAGAAGATATCGGAGAAAATGTCAAAATTGATTTTTTTTAAAGTGCCAGCTATAGTCAAAATATCCCCCTGCGTTGGAAAGTGAAAAACACCAACTTTAGCTACCGAGGAAGTTACAACGAAAGGAATTCAAATTAAGTATGTGACACACGTTGCGACGTTAGACGCTCACCTAAGCTAATGTGTCGCAATATATTTCTTCACTTCTGACTGAACAACAGCCATAGCTTGGGCTCCTTATAAACGTTCTCATCGTCTTTGAAGTAACTCCATTGAATTGACAAGAACAACGAATGAATCACTTAAGTATAACTTGGCATCGGTTGCGAAGTGAGGTAAACACATGGAAATAATCTCTGAAATTGCACAACATTCATAAAAATCAAATCAATATTCACTCTCGTTCAACAATGCCAATGATTTCTATCCACTTATTATCAGATAAATATTCAAGTAATGTCTTGAAGCTGAATTATTCAGTATAAAGAATATCATATCAACAGTAAGGAACTTTGCTATTCCACTTGAGTTATGACACGCGTGCTTTAGAGCTCACAAAATATGAAAAAAAATTTCCATCGCGCGATGGTCCAACAAAACCAATGAAATTGATTTTAACCGTAAATTAACGAAGGGAATTGATGAAGTCGAGGAGCATAGAAACCCTCCTTTCATCAACAAAGCACCCAACAGGGCTAACTATCGAAATATTTCCACAGATGTAAAAGAAAAAGATATTTTTGTTGAAAATTATTTGCCTGTTCACTTGTTTCTCTAAATCGGAAGGGGAATTACTATGAAATTTCTTCAATAATTTACAGCCAAAAAATTTCCGGTTTACTTATGGTTCGATATATCTTAGGAGTGTAACGACAATAATTTAACAGATTTACTTCATATTATTTCCGATTTACTCCTTTTTCGATAAATCGTAACAGCACCGCGACAATTCTTCAATTAAAACATCTGTTTCCTAGCATAATAACTGCGTAAATGGTCTTTTCAATACTGCCAATTTTGCATTATAATGACTTCAATATCGTCTTCGAACCATTTATGCAATTCATCGTTGTTTTTTTTTTAGAAATTAGAGTAGGTAATATAAAATTAGAACTCAATTTTCAAATTATTCGGCTGATGCATATTTTTAAATATTTATCACCATTCACCCACAGGGTGTTTTCTCGAACAATGTCATTGCATGGTTTCGTCGTTTCAGTATTCTCACGACCTGTCCGCACGTGATAATTATTGCACGAAAAGTACCAAGTGGAGGCGATACCTCAACAAAACCGAGCGATAATATGCTATTTTCGCATGTGATAATTATCACGAGCTATCGAAAGTTAACCCTCAGTCTCGTTTCGATGCCTTCGAAACAAATCCAAAAAGACGAAATCAAAGGGAAGAGAAAATGAATCATGAGCCAGAGATAACTTACACTAACCTTATACGGGATGATAGAAGAAACAAGAGAAGCGTGGCACGCGAACAAACTCACCGTTCATTCAATCGTGGTCTCCTTTCGGGCTTTTTGGCCCCAAGCAATAATGACCGCGATATTCGCCCGAAGAAATTAATAAATAAGCAAAAAGAAAAACAGAAAGACCGAAGAACTCAATTGAGGTCCTAATTTTTTTAAGACCACCCAAGGCGACGAAATGCGGTCGATCCAACTGCTTGATTCATTTCGTTTAGATTGAGAGATGGCGTGATGACTTCACAAAAATAAATATATTAAATAAATAAATACATAAAATGGGCTCACATTTCATTCCCGGCAGTTTTGACGGTGCTGACTCGGGATTCGATGCCACTTAGATAAATATCAGAGAGAAATTCGGAAATAATCGTTAAAGAGATTGATTCTTCATGATTTTAAAAAGAACAAGAAAACTTGATAGAGATAAGAATCCTCCAAATGTACCTGACCCTTGACTGGCGAAACTGCAGTCGTCATTCGAAGAAGGAGTTAAAGACACATGTCCACGCCTTTGAAAAACGATAATATGTATTTGTCCTCGTCAAATTAAATCGACACAAACAGGAACTCGCATTTCTCTGGCTAAAATGGGTACAGTTAAAAATGCAGCAGTAAGGCTCACAAACCTCCATCGCTGAGGAATTCAAATGAGAAGTTATGGCCGCAACACTGAACCCTGAAGCACTTCACAGCAACTTACCTGCAAAGGAAAAGAGATGATTGATTAGATGGGAAGAAAGATGCATTCACAGAAAATATCATCAAAACTAATCTGATATTCAAACATCATGAGCAGTTACCAAAATCCTATCCAATTCAATTCACGCTTATAGATATTTGCCTGAAAAAAGAAGCCGTTTTCCATGGGATTTGGTGCGGCTATGTTCCAATAGAGAGTTATTATTTTTTTAACCCTCCGGTGGGCGCGCCGCGGCAATTTGCCGCAAATATAAATTGCATTCCTATAGTTAAGTAAAAGGTAATTTACTAATAATAAAGGCTGATTAAAGTTGTTACAGTTGCATTTTTTATTATTTGACACTAAATGTACATTGTTTATCACCTTAGTTTATATCTCGGTCCTGTTCATCTTCGCATATGATACAAATTGTCTCTTGACGACAATGCGTCTTACATACATTTTTTTTACATCTCAGGCACACAATTTTTGTTTCATTTCGCTTTGAACCCTCTATAGGTTCAACTAGTCTTTTCACAATGTCATCAGGTTTGTTTGTTTTGAGATAAGGCCCAGGCACCTGCTTCCCGCAGTATACTTCGAAATTCAATGTGTAAAAGGTTTTGGCGTCACAGAGAGCGTAAATTTTCAGTCTGTACTTAGCCGGCTTATTAGGCGTATACTGTATGAACCCGCATCGTCCTCGAAAAGAATGCAACATCTCATCAACAGTCACAAACTCGCTGACATTGTAGCAACTCAAACAGTTATTCACGAAATTTTCTTGAAAATTACGTAGAGGTGCCAGTTTGTGTGTAGCTCTTCGCTCATCCCTAGTATCAACATTGTCGAACCTAATAGCTCTAAGAAGGAAGCGAAAACGCTTGTAACTGAACAGCCCTCGCAAAATTATCATCCCGGTGCCATCGGAATCCCACAGCTCTGCACAATTTTACTCACATGACCAAGTGCACAGGCGACTATATTGGAGTAGACGCGTCAAACTCTCTTCGATGTCACACAGCTACTGAAGCGTTCGGCGGATAATTGATCCGGATATCGGACATACTGCCTCCTATCATGAAAAACAAATACCTGGAGACACAGGCGTTAAATACAAACGGTACCAAACGGAGAGCTCAGAAACTAAAATATGCGGCAATTTGCCGCGGGCGCGCCCACCGGAGGGTTAAATGCAGTAATAATGCACGGATCGCGTCAGAGATACATAATGACGTGCAGTTCGTATGTTTCCTCAAGTATGTTTAAGAATAACTGTATTACTCGTCGTAGTTCATTTTATAAAATAGCAACAAAAAAAATAACTTCACGGTCGTGGCTAGGCGTTTTCAGCGTAAAGCGTGAAACACCTAAGTCCGATTAAAGCCTCGAAAATGATTATTAAGTCAATCAATAAGATATTTACCCATATAAAAATAGATATTCTGCAGCACTAATACTAAGTACCGTAATATTTACTTCACAGTCATTGCAACTGCTTAAATGTTTTAATGAAACTCGTTAATGTTGTTTCCATTATGGCTAGAGATAATTTTCGTTCAAATCTCGCTAAGGCGAAGATTCTAGTATTTTCCCATTTTAACCTCAGGTTAAATACACAGGTTTTCCAGAAATCAATGGCGTGTGACATGATGCAAATAAGATAAAGCCTCCAGTGTGTATATTTAGTTAATTACCTCTATCAATTTAATCATAAAACAAATGTTTTTGCGAGCTTCTCACGACTGCTTAAGGTAGTTTGAGCGAGATATCACTTTACATAAAATTCAGTGAATTTGGCCTCATCGTAAAGAAAACTTTCTCACCTTTTCAAATACACCAAAATATCAGCCATTTTCCATTGGAAAGGATACTGGTATGCACAGCACAGAGACTTGATTCCGAAAACAAGGAATTTATTACGCATTGATCTCGTCAAAATATTAACAGTGAGTAGTTTGTAGGCTTACTAACTATTTCCAAAAGTAAATCCATTACTCAACGCAGTAATTATAGCCGAAACGCAAAAACGTCTTCTGTTACGAAGGCGTTTTCACCGTATGGCATGAAAAACATGAGTCAAGTAAAAGACTTGCGTATGCATATTTAGTTAATTACTGAGAGTTTCATCCGTTAAAAAAATATTTTTTCGCGATTAATATTATAATAATATCATCAAGTTTTTTTTACAGTTCATTAAATTTATAAATAAAATTTGATTTGTCTCTATTATGACTAGGGTAAAAAATCACGCTCATATTATCTTAATACTTATCCTGTTTAAGGACTGGCAGGAGTTTTCGGGTTCTATGCCCCCCTGACTTCCTCGCGAACTAATCAAATTGAGATTGAAATGGGAACCGCTCTCTGCTCCTGAATTTTAATTAACCCTGACCTTGGTACCCTTCGACGTAATCAAGTAACTTCGAGGGACTTAACTGGCTTTTCGGGGCTCGCGGCGGATTCTAGACTGGGAGCACTTGGTCTAGAACAATCCAACCCAGAGCCACAGCGTTTGGGTGAGCTTTAAATTATGCTAACCTGCTTAAAGACGGTTAGGCAAACGTTTTGGTAACAAAGTGATCGTACGAGAGCATTTTGCATCAGCAGGCGAGCCAGGTGAGAGGACGAAATTTCCTCCTTAACCTACCGTCTGTGATAGCAGTTTAATGTGGTTTTGATTATGTACAGATTTGAGTGAAGCATGATATACGTGTTCTCATTAGAGATATCTTTAGATAAAAGTGAAAAAATTGCATCATACAGATTTGGTTTTTTCTTAATAATGGTTAATAATATGATTATATATGTATAGATTTTCTTCAAAGAGCAAAATAATATATTTCTTATTATAATAAGCGTTGGTAACAAATATAAAGGTGTCACTCCGAGTCCAATATTCGAAAAAAAATCATATTTCAATATAATTTCGTATAAATGTCTAATACAGTGCAGAAAACTCAAGACATAACATACTTCAATTTGGGGAAAAAAAAACATTTTGATATCTAATCCTCGTATCATTTCCATAGCATACCTGTACGGTGAGTAACAACGCATAAACAGATGCACTTGTATGAAATGCAGCCCAAGAATTTTTTCTACTCACTTGAAAGGTAATTAAAATGTGCACTCGATGACCCACCATTACCGCTACAGCCGCCTAAAGCCCGCCGATAACGCCTCTGCAGTTTGTAAATCCTAGCGTAACGCTTTCGAAGACCATTCAACGTGGTTACACCTTAATTTAAAAAAAATACGCACACGAACCAATGCAGTATTGCATGCACACATGTATAAATGGCCATCATCAAATAATCATCATAAATGGTCATGCTCCCTTACGGGGCAGGCGCAGTTTAAAGAGATTCTCCAACTCTCTGTCTACCGTATTAAATTAAAAAAAATAATTTTTAAATATAATTATGATAGAATAAAGATTTTTAATTAAAGATTAATCCAAACTGTCAATAAAATCAGAGTCTTTTACACTCTAACGTATGCATTTCGGTCATCCAGGTGACCATCGACTGGGAGACTTATAATCTCGTGCGCACGGTCGTGTTGGACGGTGCGTTTTGTTGTTCACATGACTACAATACATACAAGGAATAAACATTCCTTTGCTTTAATAGAAAATTTGTATTAATCATTTATTCACATTTACTTATCAATTGCTCCTCTCTTGAATTGAAGATTTTCAATTTTCCATTAAAAAATTAAACTTTGATTACAACCAAGGTTTCGAATCTATTACATCATCTTCATCACCTGAATATGATGTAATAACATCGGAACCTAGGCAATAATAAAAGTAATGTGCAAATGTCATGAGTTTAGGTCAAATAATATTTTTTTTAACTTTTGCCGACGTTTCGGACCTATCTTCTGGACTATAAACAATGATGCATGATGTTAAATGTTTGAAAATTCTTTTTTGATTACATAATGGTTAATTTACAGTCATTAAATATAAAAATACATAGACAGACATTCAAGATTGTTACCTTTAAAGTTTGGTGTTGTTTTTATTTACAATTTTAATTTGGTTGCTTGGATCCATTTATTTGTTGAAAAGTTATGTCATTTATTAATTATTATTTGTTTATAGCCCTGAAGGATATATTTATATTGATAAATAAAAATCCGAAATGTCGGCAAAAGTTTAAAAAAATATTATTTGACCTAAAAACATGACATTTGCACCATTATATAAAAAGAGGTCTTGAATAAATACCATTTGAATAATTAAAGTTGCATTTATTCATGGAATATTGCAAATATTTATGTAACCACAATCCTAAAATCCCACACATAATCACTGGGATCTTTTGAATTTGTTGGGGTCATGCTTTTCTATAATTTTTCATCTTTCTCTATTATCACATGAAAATTTGGATTCCATACATTTGAGGGATTAGAGAAACTTTGAGAAATCAAAATTCGAGAAAATATGGGCTTCTCTCCATCTAAACTTAACTACCAATGATATTTCTAAGTCAAAGTACCGTATTTATAGAATAGAAATTCATTTCAATTACAGTTTAAATTTTGGTGCATTTTACTAGAGATTATTTCTGTAAAATAACCACCGATTTTTTTGCAAGAGAAATTTCATTTTCAATTCTATACAAGGCTCTCCAATAAGAGGATATTAACGAAGCACCAAACTTCAGAATTGGACGTCGTCATATTGAGTGGATTCATTGCTGTGCATCCAAATTTATATCATCAGATAAAAAACTCTGGAATGGAATATTTGGCCAAATTTAAATTCAGTATACAGGGAGATATATTCGAAGCGTGGATTTTAGGTGCAAGCTAGTTGGATGTCGCAAACAGATTTTTTTCCGACACCTTCAACAGTCGCGTAACCTTCCCGGATGTTTCTCTCACACCCCCCATCTCCCCCTACGTCTGTCCCTGGATTATTTCCAACTTTTGAGCGTATCTTAGCTGCCATCACTTCTGGAGTCCAAAAGAGAGAACGGGCGTGTATAACAGAAGGACAGGTGGAATTTCACATATTTATGCGCGTCACAGAAACCTTTAAAAATATTTTTGGAAATAAAGGTTACGTGGGAGACTGGGAATCCAAGGTGTATCGGAAATGTTACAGGCATTTGGCCGAATAAAACACCAACTAAATATACATAAGGTAATGATTATTAAATAAAGGAACGTTAAGAGACCATAACAGCTGCCAATGAAACTTTTAACTAGGTGTAGCAAATTAGTTGATTTTCTCCAATATGCCTGTTTCTACATCTGCTACGTAGTATTTGCAAAAACCTCAAGTATTTTTCCCGTGTAACTCTTATATCCTTGTGCCTTTATGCAAATGCTAAATACATTAATATAAACAGTTTCTCTAACATGGGTAGCATACCTACATTGTAGTGCATGTTGGTGAAATATCACTCCTAAGAAGAACTTGCAAGTATTTTCTAATGAATTAATATTTGATTAACCATACCCTAATAAGGGTATGGTGTAGTGCCTGTTAGTGATAACTTACCCCCTGCCACACACCCCTGAGGTGGCTTGCAGAGTATTACGAAGATGTTCACATGGACAGGTATAAATACAGGGCATGATCGATTATATTTTCAGCTAACGATAGGAGACCTGTGTCTTTATGTGCTCTTGACTACTACTGACAATGACTCAACATCATTAGTCATTAAATCCAAGGATTAGTTGCCTGCATCCCTCCATTCCACTCTTTCCCCTTCGAACTCTTTTAAATCTCTGTAGCTCTTAAGTTTCATATCCGTTTGGTGCTTGGCTATGTGCATCTTCTAATTTCTTATTTCCTTCTAATTTCTCTTCTACCGTGTTCCTCAACAAAGTCGTGGTGGCTTGAATTGTTATTACGTGATTTTAACTCTCCCTGTCCATGGTTACCCCAGACCGATGTGCATGCATATGCGTCTAAAGTCCTTTGTTTTAATAGAAATTTTGGAATAATCATCAATTTACATTTAATTTTCCATTTCTCTCTTCTTGAATTGAAGATTTTCAATTTTCCATTTAAAAAGTAAACTTTTATTACATCCAAGGTTTAGAATCTATTAATCATCTTCATCACCTGAATATGATGTAATAACATCGCAACCTAGGTCAGAGTTAAAATTTTAGTTATTCGTAATTTTTGTAAATATTTATTTAACCGTAATGCTAACATTCCACAAATTATCGCCAGAATTTGAAAATTTTGTATGAGACACCTTTTTTTTCATCTTTCCTCATCATCGCCTGAAAGGAAGGAATCTATATAAGTATTTGAGGCAACCAGGAAATCAAAATTCGCGAAAATATAGGTTTCTCCCCAGCTAAACTTCACCAATGATACTTATAAGCCAAACAACCGTATTTAAAGAAAAGAAACTAATACGGCAACGAAAGAGATAGTGACAGTCAAAAAATTTGGTACATTTTACAATAGACTATTTCTGCAAAATAACCACCGATTTTTCGCGAGAGAAATTTCATATTCAATTCCAGCGAAGAATAGATTCCACCCATCCCGCTGGAACTTGACTTCTTGACAGTGCTCCATACCTTATACCAGACTAAACCGTATCATCTAACCACAGATCTCAATCCTAAGATTAACAGAAGAGTCTGAGGCGAGATTATTTTATAAGTTTCCCAGCCATTGCGACATTACGGGTTTTCACTCCAGACCTTAGACAAAACACTGTTTTTTAACTTGCTTCGACACGAGAAAGAAAATTATTTATTATGCTCTAATCGCACATGATTTAATAATTTTCAGCATCAAATTGATCAGGATATTCGACCAAGTAAATTCAATTTTAACCAATAAATTTATTCATCTATCTAAGGCTTCATACCGCTTTGATTATCTCCACACGTAAAGCCATTATGCCTCCTTTCAATCAGTACTGCGTTCCCTCACACGAGAAAAATATTTCACTCCACACACAGGCACTTCGAATAATCACGCGACGATAATCGAAGCGATATGTACCTACTAAGTAATGCGCATCATTGAGACTATTGATGAAATTTCTTCTTTTGCCGGCTGAACAAAAAAACAACCTCCATTGTCTCAAAGAAAGGTTTCTGTCACCCGTGTGGGATATCCTTCTAAAAATACCCTGAGTGACTGGGGATGGTCGAAAACGTCCCTGTAAACAAGACAACCGACCCCACCCACTTGAAAACGGAATGATGATGTGAATCGCCGCTTCGCTTCTCTTTTATTTTTTTCTTCACAAACGAACGGTCGCCATGGTGAGGGAGGGAAGAAGGCATAAAACACAATGGGAGGGCAGCCGGAAGCGAAGTACTTACGAATGCGATTTGAGGACATGCAGCGCGCATGCGTGGTGGGCCTCCGATTGGTGAAGAGAAAGATGGAGAGATGAGAGAAAGAGGCGAAAAAATACCATGAGCATAAAGAATAAGTGGTCGCCGCAGCAACAATACTTGAGCCCGCGATAGAGGCGATGAATAATAGATAGCGCTTCGCACGCTGGAAGAAGGGGAAGGGACAGACGACGCACAGTCACCCTTTTTCGGAGACAAAAGACGACGGCGTCGGCGAAAATTCTCGGGACGAGAGTGGAATACATATTCGGAATATTTTCGCTACGAAGGATTCTCCCCTCTTCAATCTTATCCTCGGCGATTTCTCAGGGTGCATACGGAACCACAAAAATATTTTTAATAGATAACATTAGAGCAGGAGTTTTAAACTAGCGAGGAATTTTCCGCCCAGGACGAATTTAGGGGTAAGAATTTAGGGTATTCAGGGGTAATAATATAGGGTATTTAGGGGTAAATGGGATCACTTTTAAACAAAATGAAATATTCTGTATATAATGTGAAATCTTTAAAATTGAGGTTTGTTTTAATTTATTCCGTTGCGTTCATTAAAGTTTCTACAGGTTAAAATTGATTCTCCAACGATTATACTTTGAAATGCACATTATATTCAATGAATTTTTGAGCAAGACTACATTGGGAAGTGGGAATGTTATTCTAAACTACGGTGAAAGGAGGGAATTGAGGACAAAAGGTTGAAAACCACAGCAAGGTGCTACCACTAGTGGTCAATTTCTCCGTTACTCCTTTCCCAAAGATATTAATAAATTTACATAGAATAAGAGAAAAATCCTATAGTAGTCATTACCTTTTTCAGCTCCATCTGAAGAATTAAGGGTGACATTTTTCATGATATGCGATATGAGAGTTAACCACCATGCTAGATAGTTACATAGAGTGAGCAAGGTACATTCGAAAGGTCAGACTTTGGTCAGATACTCAGAAATCCGAGGTTATTTTATAATAATTTATCATAAAACCATGAAAAACATTTTTCGACCTTATAGAGAATAGCTTAAGTTGACAATTAAGTAATAATGAAAGTCATGTTTCTTTTCGTTAGAGAGGTAAAAGTTAGGAAAACGAGCAGAGACAGTGATCAACTAGTTTTTTCGAATCTAGAATAGTCAGCAACAGTAACAGCGATATTTTGAAGTGAAATATTGGGTATTTCTTGATAAAAAATTCCTCAATAATGTTCCAACGGGCGTCTTCACTTCGAAGTTGATTCAGGTCTAGCCACGCGGGCGAAACGTGTTTATAGAAACAACGAACGCGCAAGGAAACCTGAAAATGCAGACATCTCTGCACCAACGCCGCCAATGTAAACCAGCGACTGAACATCCCGTGCCTCGGTTAAGTGACAGAAATAATGTTCATACAAATTTGAATAAACTAGGCTAACTATTGATAAAATATGCAGTCATATTGGAGTTGGTTACCTCAATTAAGCTTCTTAAACTACAAGAATAGCGACATTTTAAAGAAAATTATTTTCTAGGTACGGAATATATTAAAACGCCTCATTTAGAGAAAGAAGTAATTTTTAATGCCAATTTCATAAACTGGGCAAAGCTTGATAAAAAATGAACTCATACTGGAGCTTGCCTCAACTAGGATTTGTGATCTACAAAAACAGTGACAGTTCCAAGAAAATGACTAGGTAACTGCTGAATGAAATCTACCCAATAAGTGACAGCAATCATTTTCATTGACTTCAATCATTCACTTTCATTGACAGCAATCATTCAATGACTACACAAACTGCAGAGTAAGATGCATTCATATCGGAGCCTACACCGGGAGAATAGTATAAAAAAACCTTTCCTTTCCATGATAAGTTAAATAGCAGAGTCACGGAAGAGAGTGAAAGGGTAAGGGAGGATGATGGGGTGAGTAGGCGAGTGTGGAAGATGGACGCGAGAACAAATGCCTGGCGACATCCTTGACTCTTCCAAATTCGGCTCAGACCCTCGAGTAACATCTTTTGCCAGTCGCGATGGGAGGAACCGTTTTGGCGATGCAATCATTTCGAAAAGAATTTTTTTTCACCATCAAGGATAAGATGTGACCATTTGAAGGAGGGAATAAGAAGCAGTTCGATTTGGCCTTTCCCTTCCCGACTCATGCCCCGTAATCACCACGCCCATCTTACACCGGTTAGGCATTACACGCTGATTACTTAAAAAAAAATGGAAACGCCAGTTAGAGCCAACCGCGGTAAAACTTCAAACCACGGTCGGCTGACCCTGATTGGTGGGTTACGCAGGTTAAAAAGTCGTAGTGGGAACGCTAGTCATATGGTTCCGGTAACCAAAAGAGTTATCTACGGTCCTTTCTTGGCCTAATTTCCAGTTGTTTTGGAGACAGAGCAAGTTCCCTAACATTCTTAAACACCAGCTTACCAACACAATTACTAGTGTCTCCATCCTTTTGCTCAATGACTTTCTTTTTCATCTCTCTGTACATCGATCTTGGTTCCTAGAAGGCTGTTCGTTATGCAGGTTAGAACCTTATGAGTATGCCCTTAGGGACGCTGGTAGGTAGCCCAACATTTTCTAACCAGCGTAAGATTTACGCAGTGGAAACAAGGCATCAGAGTATTTGTATAAAAAAAAGTTGCAGCTGTTCAGAAGACCCTTTTTCAGAGGGAGATTCCAGTGCATCCTACTTCCTCATCACGGGGGAGTAAGGTAGAGCTCTCGCGAAAGCTAATGGTGTTCGCATGCACAGAAGAAGACGTTGTGGAGAGGTAAAGTTCGGTGGAAGGGGTAGGAAAAAGGGACGTAGGGGAAATCGAATACATGGCATTTGTGCCATGCAAGAGTGCATTTCAAAAAATGGAATTTGTATGACGCGAACAACACAAACGCCGCGCATCTGAACGCCATAAGCTTTCGCGAGTGCTATAGTCTCCGTGTTTAACTAACAGGGCTCCAAAGATCGAAAACTTTCATAACACACTTAGAAATGTCTGAAACTATTATTCACAACAACTTTCTAACTCTCTGTGACTCTTAATCCAATTGTTTATATGGGTTTCTTCGATGGGTTGCGAACAATATTAACATATTTTGATCCAGCTTCGTTTGGATAGCAAAAACGCGGTAGTGAAACGCGCTGCAGACACTTTCTCACCCTCTCAATTAAAGTGCAGTTTTGATGGTAACGTTGCCTATTAAGTGCTGTCCTCTCCCACCAATTTCTCTGGCGACCCATTCCACACAAGCCTTTCCCTCCTTAACCCCAAGCTTCGCGTGCGACTGCCACCAAGTTTTACAACCACCACAGAACGCTTGGGCACCTGAACTATCCCGACTCCATGCATTCCCGAGGCAAGGAAATACAAAGACGTCACTTACAATGGCGAAGAGAAACATGAGGAGAAGTAAGGCGGGCGTGGATGAGGACGACCGACGAAGGAACTTTCGCTTCCTCGGCGACCTTGTCGACCGTAAAAAAAATACTCAAAAAAGGAAAAGAGACGGAAAGAAAGAGTTGAAGATCACGGTTGCGGCTGATGGGAAAGGCCACGCGGGATACGCGGCGTTAAAAAAAAGAGAAAAAACAGAAAAGCGTCGTCAGGCGCAGCTAGTCGCACACATGCCCCGTTCACACTACTATCGTACGTACGATCGTCCTTACGATCGTAGGCGGAAATCGAAGTGAGAATGCATGTCCGGACAGTGGTAACACGTAGTTCCTAACGTTGCCACTCAACAATGGTAAGCGCTGGTATCACGAGCGGAAACCGGAAATGATGAATGACGATATTCAAAAAAGTCAATCATTATATTGAATTACATGGTGGTATTTAGATTAATAACCAAAGATAGGCGTCATTTGCTTGCAAAACCATGTCGAAAGTCTTAAAAACGCCACTGGGACGCGAGAATCCTTATTTTGTTCGCTTGCTCTTTACTTGTTTGTCACGATTCCTGGTGAGGGCAGCACTGAGTTACGATAGTAGTGTGAATGCGTGGAGGGTTGCTACGATGGTACGTACAATAGTAGTCTGAACGGGGCAACGGCGAAGTCAGAAGCACGCGTAAGACACGAAGAAAATGACGGTTCTCCTTTTTTAAGCGGAGGTCGGTATAGCAACGTCACGCGTGACGAAGAGGGCAAAGCAAGGGCACGCGTGAATGAGAGAAGGCTCGGTCGCGTCGGCGGTCAGCGAGAGAGAAGCATTTCCTGCACGAACCACGCGAAGGGGGAATGGTGCCAAAAAGGCTTTTTTTCCACGACAGCGTGCTCTGACTTCGTGAGGAACGCGTCCGCTTCAGGTAAACAAGCTCGCGTTGCTTATGGTCGCGGTGGAGCGGTAACCGTGGGTCATTGAGTGGGTCACTTGGTACTGTCCACTGATTAATTCATTGTTGGCACTAAGCGTTATAGCGACAAGGGGTCATCTTCAGATAAAACTCCTGTACCTGAAGATGGAAGCTTTTTCGTTACAACGCATTGTGCCTACAATACATTATTCAGTGTACAGTACTAAATTTATTGTTATTTCAGTTTGGGCTTAAGGAAAGGATTACTAGGTAATGCAAAAAATGATGGAGAGGGCGCCCTGACGTCTGTATTAAGCCGGTGTCCCACGGTAAATGTTTTCGTAAATTTATTCAGGAATAATTTATTAAAACTCTCAGTATAGGACTGCGCAAGCGCGTGCCGATATTTTGCGAATTTCAGGAAATGAGATAACTCTTTCAATTCTTGACGAAACAAAACGGCTAATGATTGGTTTTTCTGCGCACATGCGCCTCGACCCCCTTGCCAGAGACTACTTCGACTATTTAAGAGGAAAACGTCATTGAAGTATACCATCTTTATCACTAATTGAATGAAGGTAAAGAGGTTATAAATTATATAAATCGTACATTTGTGCAAATTTTTAAGCAATATTTCATTGTATAGCGGAAGCAGAATTATTTTGAGAAAATATCTGTTGTTAAATCACTAGATCAATAAAACATGCATTACTGTTATTAGGGAACAGCTACGTTGGTATTTCTATGAGCATATTGAGGGACATTATGTTCGTTCGTTCAATTCATTCCGTTGGCATTTCATGCTATACTTATTCCCTTGTAACAACTATACTTAGACTCGTTGAATCTTAGTAAAACTCGTCGCCATTTGTTCTTTTCGTACTGTTTGCACACTATAGAAGTCATCACAACAAAAATTCTCCTTCAGGTCGTCAGCTGATCAGCGCCAAATTCGTGAACTTTTCCTGCTCGTGTTACATCGAGGCATGCACCTTCATGAAACTGGTTTCATGAGTAAATTAACGAAACACTACCGTTGGACAAGGACTTTAGCCTACTCTTAACGACAGAGGTCCAACGTTTAACTCTCCCATTCAACATACGGAACACTGATCTTGAACTTCTCACGAGAAATAAAGGGTGAGGATTCGCTGAAAAATCTCCGACCTTAGAGTTTCCCTGGTCTACGAGATTCGAACCCGGGCCCATTGGGATTGGAAGGATGTACTACTCTAGCCGCCACACCAGCCTGAACTCATCCCCTCCCAAGCTATAACTTCCATAGTGAATTTATCCCGCATCGATTGATTGACACAAACCTATTTTTAACCCCATCCAATTTCCGCCATCCCATCAAAAATAGCATTTTTTATTAGTTTGCTAAACCTCGTTCGATTAGAAGCAACACTCTAAAATATACCCACTAAATATTACTCAACCAATCGAAAGCCAAGAGTTGCCGAAGACATTAGTGTCACTCCGAAAAAATTCATACCATGGGAGACAATGGACATCTCAAAATTCCTCCCTGGAGGAACAATGGAGCTCTCACCCCTCGGATTAAAATCCCCATGGAGAGTTTATCAGTTCTTGTCGCTCCAAACCGCCAACATCTTCCCCGGGACAATCTTCAACGCTTTCGAGGCCTGTCCGGTGATTGTGACCGCATGAGGCACTGATTGCCTCGTTCTTCGATTCCACCACGTGGTCATTAAATTACCACCAATGTTGGCAATCCCTTGTTCATAAATGAGGAACTAAAAAGTAGGTCGCATAGCCTTATGGAAACCTCAACACTAATGCCCATCAATCCACGCTCACTCATTAGGTATACGCTCTAGACTTTTACGCCGATCATAGGCTTTTACGAAAGCGCGAAGTATTACACGCAAGAACATTAGCCAACAACCTGCTTAATAGAATTTAACTTTTAACTTTCCCCGTCACAATATTTAACTGTATTTACTAGGTACATATATTATTGGTTTAAAGATATATCCACATATACCTACCAAGAACATAAAATTACATGTACTCATATGAGAAACAATACAAGAGGCAAAAATGAATGCAGTTGAATTACGAATGCAAACAATGATGTTTGAAGAAAATGGGAAAAATATTGTGCCTCTAGTTTCTATTTCCTGAATATAATATTTCATAAATAATTCGATCTATTTAGACTTAGTTCACACCCGACATGGCACACGATAGTCAAGCTTCTAAGGTGTAAGTTATTTTTAAAAATTCGTCCCAGCTTGCGAAGGTTCGGGAAGACTGGACACACATTTGAAGATAGAAAACAATGCATCTTTCTCGAAAGGGCCACATTTGGACATCAGAAACAACAGTTGATGAGATAAAAACGCCTGATAATGCGGAAATGAGTTCATGATTACATCAGGGGAGAAGGAGACAGGTCTAAATGACGAAGCGAACCATATTTTCATACGTCTGTGATAAACAGTTTATTGGTTAAAAATATAGAATTGCCACTATTCAGTTCAAATAACATTTTACAATAGTGTGGGCTTATGGTTAAAGAGGACCAAGTTCATACTTTCTGTTTCTTAACAAACAATTGATATAATGGTTTACCCAATAATTGTACTGAGCAATTGTACAGAATGGTATATATATTTTAGCGCAAGAGAAAACAAAGTCCAAAGTTTGAATATTTACCTCAGCACGGCAGCGGTTCTGGAGAGCACTTTAGTACAACTTACGGGAGAAATATGCGAAACTTAAAACGCGATTTCCTCAAAACTCAATATCGCCACACGCCGGGAAAGCCTTATCTCTTTCATAACTTCGAAGGACTTATCCCACTAACACAGAGCCCTTCATACATTTTAAATTAATTTTGATAACATTCCACTTTTCTCAAAATATGTGTTACACGACTTAACTCATACTCCATTTTCTTCTCAAAACATATTACAGCAAATTTTGACCCTGGAATTGACGGTTCAAGTCCGTCATGGTCTACTGAGGCTCGACTTTCTTCGGAGGGAAAAAACTAAGCTTCCTTGACGAGAGTCACTCCCATGTTTCACCAACACGCCTCCCTTCCAATGCTGCGAGAGCGAAAAGCACTTGATCGACGCGAATCCCATCGGAGCCCCGTGTTTGGGGAGGACAAGGACGATGTTGCGTCCCTCGAGCCGAACGGTACAAGGAGACATCGTCACCTACGTGACTTCTATTTCGGTCTGCGGAGACACGGGCACCAACGACGATCTCCTTTTATGGGGAACATCTACATCATCTACATGTTGCCCAGAGGGTGGGTAAAAGGGTGGTAGGTTACAAGCCATTCAAAAAATGTAATGATCACTCATAACCTGGAGGGTGTACTTCAATCGTTCGAGATTACTTTCTGTACGTAACTAAGGACTCAATCGAATTAACAAATCGTACATTGTCAGGGGTAACTATGTGAAATGTCTCCATGATGGAAAGTAAAAACCTTTGCCCAATTTCACTGTACGTTTTTTAATTCAAGACCCGGGTTTTAACAATTAATGTAATCTTCAGGTCACCTAAAGATGACATAAGCTGTTGAACCCCGGGTCGTGAATTAAAAAAAACAGTGAAATTCGCAAATTTTGTTCCATTGCATCACCCCTATTATTTCTGTACAGTGAGTCCTCCGTTACGTATCGAAATTAATCTGGAACGATTGGAGCCCATTCCCCTGGGCTTCGACACATCATTTCATCATCTACGGGCCGAAATTTATGTGGTGATAAATACACGTCAGATAAAGAGAATAATACATTTTAAGTTTCGTCCCGTCACCGCGTGCATCACCGTCCCAGCGGGCTGACCACCAGATGGAGGCACAATTAAAGATCTTTTATGCATTTGAAACGCTCTATTTACCTTCCTCAACCTTTCCATACTAAAAGGAGGTTTCAGCGCCACTTCGTGAGTCATAACAAATACTATACTTTGTTTATTTAGTTTAAAATATGCTACTTTCGCTCATAAGTTGCGTTAGCTACTGAAAACCAAAATTAATGTACAAAATTTGCAGATAATTCCACGAATATGATTTTAAAGAACACTTTTTTATAGCCAAAGACGCCGATTGCAGCACCATGTCTATGGAATCTCCACATTTTGACTTCGATTAGTTATCGCAGTAGTTAGCTAATGACTCAAGGAATTAAGAGGTAAGATGCATCTATTTTACTTTTAGTCCATTTCCCGGGATTTTTCGCTTCTAATAAACAAATTAATCGATTGCGGCGATACTTGGAAATTGAAGGTAGAATTCAATATGAAAAACACACAGTACAAATTTCACTATTTATTTTAATGCTGTCGACCAGTTTCGACGTCTAAAGCGTCATTTACAAGACAAAAAAAGGTTTGCCGTGTAAATGACGCTTTAGGCATCGAAACCGGTCGACAGCATTAAAATAAATAGTGGAATTTGTACTGCGTTTTTGTCATAATGAATTCTAATAAACAATTTTCCGTGAAAATGACATTTATGACACATATTTCCCTATGTCTCTCCCATTCTCCCATTTAACACCATGTAATTTCAAGTCCAATTTGCGAGAAAAATAGCGTGGAAAGGTACAATTTAGCTGCTCATATCAGATAGAGGACTTGTTTTTCTTTAAGTATCCTGATTATGAATGAAATGACATTTATGTCCACCTTAAGGGTATACCAGTTTTAACGATAAACGCCATTCAAAATATCTATTGGCTCACTAAAAACCCTTACGTCCACACACCAAAAGACAGTGCCTAAATTGTTACTCCTCTTTTATAGAAAACAATCAAATTTGAGTAAGTTCCAGGCTTATTTCACATCATCCGCGACTTTTCCAGGTTTTCTGGGTCCGTTTTCAATTTCCATGACTATTATAGGTATTACAGGTTTTTCCAGGTCTGTAGCAACACTGCCGGATTTCCACTATCAACAATTTTCGGGTTTTCTGCTGTGTAGAGATAACTTTCCTCTAAAACTCAACTTTCCATTCTGGCTATTGAGAACGATGGAGACTGAAGATATCGGTTATATTTTTATTCTCTCTATTCTGAACGACTGACCATTGTTGATTAAATTAAAAAAATAAATAAAAATGAAAATTTTGACGGTCGGAAGTTACACACATATTTGTGGAAATATTTCTTTTCCAGACACTGCTTAGGCGGTAATCGTCTTCCCTATTACTATTTGATAAAACCTTGGGTATTTCGACTCTCTCTCGAATAAACCGGGGATAATATGAAGTAGTGCTTGCCAGGACTTTAGCTTCATTAACCCTTTAACTGCGCAATTAATCTGAAAAAGAGCTCTCCACAGGCGCAAAAAAAAGTTTTTATTTTTTTTCTTTTTTTTGCGTAATTTTATCACTTATCACTTAATATTTAAAGGAAAAATTGTTTAAAAAATTTTTTTGTACATAATTACTAATACTTTTACTCTGAATGCCGTATTGCAGGAGGTGTTTTTTTACTGAAAGACGAAATACACCTTTTTCAAAATTTATTCAAATCGCCAATAGACGATGGGAGCAGTCTACTACGTCCATCGCTTATAGACGATGGGAGCAGGGTTAAGGGGGATTTTGTGCCCCGCTTCCGACATGAAATGATCGGCGGCAGCAGAAGTCTGCCACTGTCCTGTCTCTAGCGTCCTTTTGAGCCTAGTTTTAATTTGGCTTGCCATACGTAACTGAAACCACACGAACACGGAATCTTCATACATCCCTTCTGGTTGGAGAGTCTGGAGAACAATTGCATGCATCACGATGGAATGAAACCTTTTATTTTCTTCACCCTTTCCCTGGTTCCGAAAACCTGGCTTCAATGCTGGATTATCGAGAGAGAAAAGGTTTACCTCCATTATCTCCATGTCAAAGCCATTCGTCCAGAAGCATTACGTATCAAAACCATTTCACCAAGCAGCAATTGAGTTAATGTGTATTTCCAGCAAGGGAGAGGAAGGTGGAAGGGACACGCCTCAAAGTGGCAGCAAGGGGGAAGAATCAGAGGAAGTAAGAAGACGGAGCCTCCTTCAAACGCCTCTCCCTTTTCCTCATTCTCTCAAGGCAATCGTCTTTTCGAGGGGAAGAGATGGACCGAGGAGAAGAAAAACCGTTTGAGGAGGGATGAAGAGTCAAATTACGCCTGAAGGGGGGGACTGAGTGCGTGGAAGAGGCCCAGTGGTACAGAAGGATTTTAAGGGGTGGAGAGTGAGGACCGGAAGTTGGAACTTAAAAACAGCGCGGAAAAGAGTGGGAGGGGAAGCGAAGTCCTTTTTTGAATAATGAAGAGAGGAGCAATTCTATTATGTCCGCACCGTACGGTGCATTTCATGAAAGGGCCGTTAATATCGATGAATGCGCCGTAAGACGGGGAGAGTGAATGGAACTTCTAGAAGAGTCTATTTCTCAAGGATGAGACCGGTGCCTTATGAAGATAGACACAGAAGTGTCTCCGTTTCATGGGGTGAGACTGAGATTCTCAGCGTACCCTCTTCAGTTCAACCCCTGGTCCCATAACCGATCACATGATCATGTCTACATAAATAGATTTAAATATTTAAAATGCGTCTATTAAGAAAATGTTAACATGCTTGAATACCGATCACGTTATTTTCTTTAGGGGTGGGAAGAAAAAATTTGATACTTAATGATAGGCTTCTAAAGCTGAATATACTTTAATGATTTCCTCCATACCACCCTATCCTTGCATACAACTTTTGCTTCAGTTACACTCATAAATTGCTTCAATATGCGCCCCCCCCCCCTCCCGTTTAAAAAACACCTCGTTTGTGTTAGGATTGAGGTCTGCGGTTACAGAAAACCTTGTTATTGATAGCAGAAAAACGTTTTCACCACTATAACAGCGATAAAAAGTGTTAGAGAAAGGCTTGGGTGGTGGGAAAATAGGAGTCTGCGTAGGTCGACTCCAATACATCAAATCAGAGTCAAAGGCCAAAGCCAAAGTCACTTTGGCTTTGGCCTCGAAGTGAGTGAGGAGAGGGACCGAAAAAATTGGACCCCTTGCATATATTTCATCCCTAGAGACTGCTGGGAACGTGCGATGGCCGACCTTTCTCATCGATGGGACCGAACAAAACTTAAGTTGGGAGGTCGTTGAAAAAAAAACGAAAATCGCTCCAAATGGGAAAATAAAGGGGAGTGATGACAAGAGCAGATTGCAGGCTTTTTGGACGTGGGTTCGGATCAAGGATGAGCTCGGTGAGGAGGAAGACTTAACGGGGTGGAGCATGTGACGGTGACTGAAAGAGAGCTCGTGCATGGAGGACCAATTAGGATGTAATTTAGCCATTTAAGGCAGTGGATACTTAAAGATCTCAAGTACATATAAAACATAAAAACGGCATGGGATCCAAACTAAATCGCGAAAAAGACACGAAGCACACGCACGCAATGCAGGTGGTTTAAATCACCCATCGCAAATGACTTTACCAAAGACCCTATCTTGAGGTCTCATAATGAAATAAATTGAAACGGGACGGCAGATAGTTGTGAGTCATTCCACTTCTCGAAGAGCTTGTGTTGGAAGAAATTAGAAAGGTTTTCTGCAAATGACTCTACCGAAGACCCCATCTTGAGGTCTCATAGTGAAATAAATTGAAACGGGACCGCAGTTGAGTCATTCCACTTCCCAAAGAGCTTGTGCTGGCAGCAAATAGAAAGGTTTTCTGACTGACCCCCCACACATATCAACCTTCTTACCCCGTTTCGCAGGAATTATAAAAGTTCCGCAGCCCATGTCTCAAAGTCGTCCACTGCAGGAACTTTTGCGAGAGTTATTCCTCCACCAGCAGGTAACGCGGGAAGTCCAAGCTTTATAAAACTCTGTAGCTCACAACACACCGGCCCCGATCATCCACACCAACTCCCCCATACAGCCAAGTGAGTCACTCCCCGTCCATGTGGCTTTTTATTCCCTCAACTCCCTCCATCCCTCTCTCTCTCTCTCATGGCCTACCAACCGCAAAAACCACACCCCACATTGTCCGTATGTGCGAGTGTTAAGGGGGACTCCTCTTGAAGAGCGTTGACTCCGAAAGAATATGCCTTGGTCGTCCTACACGGTTTGCTTCGACGTCGAAAAAGAAGAAGGTTTTAAAGAAAATATTGCGCGTAATTAAGTCAAGCCTTTCTGGCCCAAATATTGTTTATTGCGACAGGGTTTTTTCCTCCTTATAATTAAATTATGGAATTTACCGAAAACATATATATTAACAGTTTCAAGTATTTTATAAATTTGTTTACAATTCTTGGTTTTACTCAACTCGGCATACTGGACATCGGCAAATGGGCTGAGACGACCTCAGAAGTAACTATGCACCGAGTGCTAAGAAATTTGACGCGAATTAAACGCAACGACTTAAGTAAGTTCCACTGTCTGAGACAAAACTAAAGCTGAATTTTAAATTTTCAGCTGTATTGCTTTAAAAAACTGTTTTCCTAGATGACATGTCTTAGTTATTTAAAAATAAATAAGGTACTAAATATGCAGATTTATGAGACGAATATATATATTTTTTTAAACACTATTTGCCGCCATCTGAGCCAACTACAGCGATATTTCTATTTATCTAAGGCATTTTGACGCATTTCAATTATTTCAGTGATATACTTTTGTCAAAGAAATGATGGGCAGGCAACCAACTTCATTTTCCCATTCAATCCCTACTTACACACAGTTTTTCTCGAGACATGGTTTACACTTATTATGAAGACAAACGCTATTTTTCCCCAAAGGTTCACCTATTCTCGCGTACATTAAAATGTAACGTGAAATTCAATTTGTGAAAGGGTTGACGAAAAAACCTAGTGCTGAATGGACAGCACCTTTTCGCGTTTGATCAAATTTTAACAAACGCTAGGTGCTGTTTCATGATTGGGTCGTATTTGGAAGGCAGCAATTGCTACACTGCTGTGACAATTTATCTATATAGACGATAGGTGGTTGGATTTGCTTTCCTATCTCGTTGTTTCCCTTCCGTGAGGCATACGAACGCTAAACATATAAATGAACAAAATCGCCAGGAAAAATGACCACCCAACTGCGCCCATAAATTTTATTTCACATTAATTCAATTCAATTTCAATTCGAACAAATCAAACGACATTTCCCGTAACGTAACGTGAGATTCAGGTTAAGCGTACACCAACGTTTAAATTTTCCATAATCCGGCATGTAAACAAAGAGAAGCTCAACAAATAGAACCGTATCCCTAATATAATACATGAGGAAAATCCAATGTTTTCTCCAATCCTAAAAGGTTGTTATATCACTCAAATCTTCCGAATCCTTTAATTAAAGAGCAATATGAAGGAGATGAATAGAAAAACTACGAATCAGTTAAAAATTTTCCAAACCATCAAACATCAAAACAAATATATTTCCCCGTGTATCTTCTGATGATTCTCTTAAATAAAAAATTATCAAACGTCAGTAAATTATGAAACTTCCCGGCAAAGAGTTCATCTCTTTTTTTGGCGAATATACTCTGATGGTTTCTTTGATTTAAAATTATTCTTCAAATGATTTTCAAGCTCTTCGGCACAGGTTTTAACCTCACTAAAAGGTTATCTGAGTCGGCGATTCCAACGCCCGATTAAGCAAGGGGACAGCCCTCGAGTCTTTTCGTTGTTTTCCCACCTTACAGCTCCCAGAATTATTTATTTTTTAACTTATGCCGCCCTCTCACCGTTAACGTCTCATATAACGAGTTAGGGCAAGTTTTGAAACGCGTTCACAATATTCTTCGTGATAACTGTCGAAACATCATTTAACACCGGAAGGTTGGGAGTTGGTTGCCTATCGAAAAGGCCGGCGAGCGGTCAATTGACCGCTTGGCGTTTTTTAGGGTTTGTCTTGATTTCTATGCATTTAGATGTCACTAATTTAATATGTTTGATCAATACAAGTGTTTTTCAATCTTCAGTTTGACCCTTGATGGTTTTCCAAAGTGAGTATGGTTTTGCTTGTGACGAGTTTTCCGTTTTCATGGTAGTAAATGGCGTAAGTAATAATACCTCAGTATCAATCTTTAAAAAACCTTTGCCACAGTTAAGGTACATGAAACTGGTTTACTGAACACAATGAGATTAAAAAATTTAAAACAGTGTTTTATATGAAAAAAACATATTGAATGAAGAAAGAATAATCTGCTGACAGGAGAACAAGAAACGATTCTGGAGAACAAGTCAAATTTGCGGGTAAGTGCAAAAATCGCCTTATACGGGACGGATTACGCTATCAACTTATATTTACTATCATATGTTGTCTTTCGTTGCGATAAAATAATTAAAATGAAATATATTACTATACTTTTTTTTCAGAGAGAAAACAAAAAAGAGTTGTGTACAGAAAACGGATAGACAGACAGATGGATAAACTGATGGATAGACAGATCCGGATAAGGAGTGATTGAAGATTTCAAGGATGATGCGTACCAAGACATCTCCAGCCTTAATAAAAAAGTCGATAGATATTTCTTCGATAACCAATGAGTGCGATTTGCAGCGACTTAGGGTCCTGGTCAAGAGATCAGGAGTAACATGCTTAAAGTAGAAGTTGTTGTCATTGTATGGGACTTAAGGATCTATGTCAGTAATATGATACAGTGGTTCATTCAGATCTCCATTGGTGACACTAGTAAAGTATTCATTGAACTGGTTCAGTGAAAACTCATGGATAATTAGGTCATCTTTTTGCCGCAGTAAACCAAGTCGCCGTAGTTGTCGCCACGCCGTATTTGAGTTCGTTGGTTTAGAGAATACATAGAGTAGAATTGACGCTTGGCACCACAAATGAGTGACTTTACTTTATTCCTATGTGTTTTATATTTTCTGTGAACAATGGGATCTCTCGTGCGAATGTAGGCACATCTGAGTTCGTTCCTCTCCTTGATACAGCCTTTTATTGCCTCTGTGATCCAAGGGGAAGGAGGCCGTTTACGGTAGCAGATGCGTTTCGGTGCCTGCATATTTACGCAATGCAATAGGTTAGAATTTAATGCCTCCACTTTCTGGTCAATATGACTGGAAGAAAAAAATCTGAGTCCAGTATTAAACAAGGAGATTATTCTGATATAGCGAGGTGTCAAAGTTACTCAGATTGCGTGAGATATATGTCCTTGGGAGAAGATGTTGAGTGGAGAACTTATACTTAATACAGATGAGATCATGGGCGGATAAAAACGGAACCGGATATCGAGAATAATTGTCGACCTTTTCATAATCGTCAACTATGCACAGATCTAAGAGGGTATGACTAGTAGTGGTGTGATGGGTAGGTTCAAATGGGACTAAGTGCAGATTATTGCTAAAAATAAGGTTTTTTTAAGTATGAGCTTTCGTAGGAGTCTCGGCGTACATCGATGTTTTAGTCACCAACAATGACAAGGTTATTGTAGGTTGTATAATATCTAAGCAGGGCACACTCAAAGTCACTCAATAAACAGCATTATGGTGGACGGTAGATAATACATAATAATAGATTCGATGAATTAAAACCTGTAACTTCAACAAACATAAATTCAGGCTTTGATGAGTGAAGTGGAGGTGAGGAATACAATACTCTGCCTTTCAAACTATGATTGATATAAAGTCCCACACCACCACCAACCTTCTCACATATATCTAACCTAAATAAGTCATATTCTGGAAGATGTACCATTGCATCGGGTATGGAAGGCTTTAACCAGGTTTCAGACAAACATATTATATCATACACATTGGTCGAAAATGAATTAAGAATTCATCAAAGTGGCTGAGGATAGATTGGCAGTTAACATGGCAAATATTGACAGACTTAGTTGTACTATTAAGATTCAGTGGTATTGTACCCGTTTCATGCTATGCAAGTTTATCAATATCATCGTCACTTTGGATTACAATGCGTTCACTATTATCAGTTTTTCTCGTGAAAATGTTTCCACCTCGAACGCACAGGTATTTTAATTTGTTTGCTCCTTTGAGGTTTTTAGCTTTAGCATACCGTTTACGATTAGTTTGCGTTAAAGATTCATTGACGTAGATGGGCTTATCAGGGGCTTCATTCATGTCCAGTACTTCGGTAGTGAAGTTTCGCTTGGCCATTCGAGCACTTACTATGCGGGGCGCGACACTGGATCGTATGAAGCGAACAATTATGGGTGCTGGTTTTATACCACTATTATTCGCGTGCGGTTTGGGCCGGAAACAACAATCAATTTCCATGGCAGAAATGTTAATTTCTAGGGCACGAACGATCTTACACACAACTTCTTCCACTACTTCTCCGTCGCACTTGGGAACGCCATGTATTTCAATGACATTTTTAAAGGAGTTTGGTTCAATTTCGTTCATGTACTCCTCCATCTTAGCTAATCGGACAGGACAAGTATAAGGACATTTTTGCTAGATTTCGCTTGATAGTCTTCGATAAATAGATAGATAACTCCGTCCTTATATATAGCAGTAATTAAAAGCATCTTTAGGTTTTTTCAAAAATGACGGCACTTCTCTCCTTTTCCGATTTAGCGTACCTACAAGGGTAGTTTTGCTCTTCCTAAGGTCTTTCGCAAGATTCAAGAAGGTAAAGAAATTATCAGTGTTCACGTTTCTACCCTTGATTAAGAAAGGCTGTACAAGACGTTTGACAATATTTTCGTCAACGCCTTTTGTGCTTGCCCTACCCTCATCCTTGTCTAGGTAGGGAATACCATTACCCAAGTATCTGATTTTTGCGTCGGTAGCAGTCCAACATTTAATCCCGAACTTGTCCGGTTTATTCGCTATATACCTATTGTAAAAAGGGACACCTGCATTTCGTCGGATACAGCTGCTCGTCGACGGTAATACTTTCCCCAGGTTTGTAGCATGCTAAACAATTGTCTACAAATTAATTCCAAGCTTCTGAAACCAAGCAAAATTTATCTGTTTTGCTTACGGTGAGCACGACTGTCATTGTCTAAAAAACGTAAAAAGCTCAAGATTTCTTTGAACCGATCTCTACTCATTGTCATCGAAAAACATTATTGGCCCCATTGCTAATGCCACAGATCATTTACATGGTTTGATTGAGCTACACAAACCCCACGTGCATACAAGATAGAAAGGAACGCGTCAAGTTCTTCTAGCGACGGTGACCACGACTCATCGTGCAGCACTTTACGAGCCTCCTTTTCAGTATAAAGTTTTATAAGCCTTAGCAATGGTTTAGTCAAAAGAAAAGCTTCAATCTTTCTCTAAGTGGTTCTTAGCGTAGCCGGTGGGTTCCCATGATTCTTTGAGTATATTCATTGCATTAAACCTACCAGCATAATTGCCAGGCGCAATAAGAGTCCAAACAGTGTTATCTTTGGCTGTTTCCTTACCGCAAATTTTGCCCTTCCAGGTAGCTAAGCATCATTCCACGGTTCTTCGCCAGCGTTACCAGCGAACAGTGGAGTGGGGAGAACTCTTTCAGATATTTGAAAAAATGCTAATGCGACACACCAGACGCTCAGTCATAGTGTTCAAGCACAGCGATACTCCATACAAGCGTAAAGTGATCACGGAGAAATCATTGTCTATATTCCGTAAAATTATGAGATTGAAAAGGCGTGCGTCAGTAACCGAATTAAAAAATAAAAATAAATGAGTGGGGATTAGGTCAACATGGCAGTTAAATACTATTTCACTGACGATACAGGCCAAAATAAAATCCTAAATATCACTAACTTATACAAAAACGCTAAAGACGCAATAGCGGTCAATTGACCACTCGCCGACCTTTTAGGTAGACTCGCCTGTTACTCGGTAACCAACTTCATTTTTTTCGTAATATTTTACAGGGTAATTTATGACCCTAAAATATAAAAAGTCAGTTAATATCAATCTCATACAAAAATTAGTTTTCGAGTTAGAGCCGAGTAGAATACCTAAACGGTCAATTGACCGCTATCCGGCATTCTAGTATTAACCCAACTGAAAAGAGGAGCTTCCATCTTCACGGACACTTGATTATCCACGGACCCTATTTTGTTAACGGTATCCAGATTACTTCTTACAACTGTTGACTACTTGAAATATTTTTAATAGTGGAAGATCATAAATTTTCATAATTTTCGTGGCTAATAATTGAATAAACGTGGATAACACTGAAAAATATCCCACCTAGGTGAACTTTTCTCAAAGTATTGATGATCGAATAAGATGATGCACAGGTGGACAATATGGCGGAGTGAATACATTACGACCAATCACCGTTCTTCTTCTCATCTCGGTAGTGGGAAATAATTCCATTCATTAACACTGTTAAAGCGAAGGAAACACGATGACATCACAAGGAACGAGATCTTTTTTTAAGATATTCACACAATTTAAACGCAAGCTTTGATGATTAACTTAACCATCACAACTTAAACGCATAAGTGAGCCCGCTCTTCGTTTTATTCGGTGGGACGAGCGAATTGCTGCTTTTTCTCGAATACCCGTCTCGGCGTGACCCTTTTTTGTAACAACGCTTAAAACAATAAGGAATGTATTATGTCGCGTTCAGAAAAAAATATATACATATGAAATTGAATTATGTATTACGAAATATATGTCATCAGCAATAAGGTTACGTGTTAAAATAGCATTGGATTGCCAAATAATTCAATTATTTGCACTCAAATGTAAACGTATTACTAATGAAAACACGTATGGAAAGTTTCACGCGAATGTATACATAAACACAAAACAGTTTCAACCATCTTAAGCATTTTATAGAAAATTTATGTTAAAAGGTAGTTTGAGCGAGATATTTCCTAAGTCATAATAGAGACCATATTCCAATTTTATTTTTTAATTTCAGCGTCTGTAAGAAGTATTAAGTAAATATTTTAATATTTACGGCGCAAAAATATAGTTATACATGACAAAAATTCTCAGTAATTAAATACATATAACTACATAAGTCTCTTAACATGAATCATTTTTTCACGCCGTACGGCTAAAAAGCCTTCAAAACAGACGGTTTTTTTTGCGATTTTGCAAAATTAATGCGGTGAGTAATTGATTATATTTTATAAATAGATGATAAAACATACAAACTACACACCATTAGTTTTTAGACGAAATCTAGGTGTTAGAAAACCCTAATTATTTCAATATTCTCGCTCTGGAGCGCGCAGCCGTAATCTAGCCCATATAAAACAGCTTATATTTTTACGCAATTTGCTCGAAAAGTAGTTTGGCAAAGGGGTTAATATTTTGATATCAATGGAAAGATGAGTTTTTTTTTAAATGGGGTCAAATGCATCAAATTCTAGGTGCAGTGATATTTCGCTCAAAGTGCCTTAAGTGCCAGAGCGCACAACGTGACGGCACGGATCTGGAAACAAAAGACTTGTCGGTCGCATGTTTTCTCACGCCGTCGTCGTCACACGCAGGTCGCATCGCGCATACATTTGCATAGTTTAAAAGGCGTGCACGTTCGCTTGCCAGGATAAAATGTTCCACGGTGCGAGGGAGTGATTTAATGTGGTTGGAGCGATTTTCGTGTATGAACAGACTTGCTTGAAACTTTGCATATCATGTTCTAATCAGTAATATTTATTGATAAAAGTTTCTAAAAAAATTGCATCGCACTGATTTTCTTTTGGTAATCAATGCAATTTTAACACTTAGCCTCATGGCACATGTCACATACTGTATGTCGTAATATTTCGATTATATAAGTAGAAATTTTGTTCTAAACGCGAATTAGTACATTCCTTATTATTACATTGTTGCTAAACAATTTCAAGTTGTCATTTCGAGTCCAATAATAGAAAAAAAAATTCTCAGTATAATTTCGCCTAAACTTCTAATACTGATCCGAAAAATCTAATAATATTATGCTTTGATTAAGGAAAAATAATGTAAAATATAATTCTTGTATCATTTCCATTATTGCCTGTGAGGTTAGTTTCAACGCATAAACATATGCCCTTAAATGAAATTAAGTATAAGAATTTATTTTCGACTTGCTTAGTAACTATTAAAATGTGCACTCAATTACCCACGATTACCGATCCAGCAAGAGGATAGGAAAAGGAAGCACAGCAAGAAAATGAAGGGGAACTGGAAGAGGAATAACGACGGACGTGAAAAGATAGAGAGTTAAAACAACGTGGCCCGTGAATGGCCACTTCAAACGAAGATAAATAAACGATTAATTATTTTACATATCTTGATTCAATTCTGTAAATCTTCTTTCTTTGACAACATAAGTTTCTTTCCAACCCTCTCGATAAATATGTCTACACGGTTTCAATTACAAAAGACCATCGGATTAATGCAAAACTTAATCCCTGAAAAACATATCAGAACCAAGCCTCCTCAACACTGACTCATAAAAATCGCTTGTACACTAAGGAATAACCAGGGATTCGGTTTCAGAGTGGCGGTTTCCACCAGTTTAAACGTGCAGGCCCTATTTTATGAAACTATAACAATATTCATTCTTTACGGTAATCTACTCGTCAGGGTATGTTTACATGGAAGGGAGAAAATAACCTCTAAATTTATACGTGTACAGGCTCCTATCAAAATATAATATTTCTCTCTTAATCTCCGCGTACGTCTTACCCTTCTTCATTTCGTCCATGAAACCTTTTCTTCCCCTCCCCCGCTAGCCCAACGTCCCTTCCTCTATCACAGCCTTAAGCACGGCCCTCGTAAGTAACCCTTCGCCTCACAATACCCACATCACCTACTCGGCCTCCTCCTAATCCCAACAAGATGTTTCCTTTCATCTTCAAACATACCAAGCATTCAATGTGTTAGAGGAAGCTCACTCCAGCATTCTATCACCATCCATAACACTTCCTCATTTTTCTTCCTGTCCTTCCACCTCTTCTCCATCCTCCTCCACACCCACGTCTCGAAAGTCTGCAGCCTATTCTCGTCTTCTTTTCTCAGAGTCCACGTTTCTGACACATACAACGCTACACGCGGAATCAAACTCTTCACCAGTCTCTTCTTTATATTAATTTTATGGTTGAAATATTACGGGACATTTCTATCATGCGCATTAATGATTCTCATACTTCAAAAGCAATACACTCCCAAGACGCCGGAACATAAGAAGACTTGAGCATTATGGTTCGACAGTTCGTACGAGGGGAACATATCTCAATGGCAGGAAAAACGTATAACATTTTAGTGCCATCGAAGTATTTTGACTGGCTAATGGACTTTTTGTTAGGTTAAAAGATATATCATCCCAACAAATGTACTCCACCTGATCGATACAATTCGTAAGAGTATTTCACATTATTTCCCTCACCGGCGTTATTTACACCCCAAAGCAAATTAAGTACCCATATCATGAGGTTCCACTGATTATCAGTTTGTAGGTTTCATTTAGAGCTTCAAAATGTATGCCAATAAAAATTACCATCAATCTCTCAAATCTAGAGCGGGCTTACAAAGACCCATCCGCCCAGGCAGTCGAGATATCAAGAACCACCAGCTACCTACGTTGCCTTTTAGGGCACAACGAGACTAGTAAAAGACGAATAGTGATCCCATATCATCAGCATATTCTTTTGGATGCCAGATTTAGACGCAGTTTACAACCAAAGCGCGTTCATCACTCCTTTCTAAAACTTTTCTCTTGGCCTGAATATGTTTCTTACTGAATGCAAAAACCAATTCAATGCCATCACTTAGCGTGAATTAGAATGAATTCCATTTCATACTTAAAAAGGTTGAGTTCATTACCTTTCCATTTAACTTTCAGCCCAATGAAAATCTTCCTTCTCCCACTCCTCTTTTAGAAAACAGGGCCAATCTGGATGGAAACAACTCCCGATTTTTATTACCTAGTATTGAATGATTATCTAATAAATATATGGGATTAAGAAGAATGGTAAGCCTGAGCTTGATGTAAAAGTAACAGGACCAACTGGAAGAGTAGCAGCAATTTAGTTACTTCGGCAGAATTTTCCGTTAAAACGGCCGAATGGCAAATTGTATTCGGGAGGAAAATACATATACACGCATAAAAATCATTCCATATTTGAATCGTGTATACGATATAAAATTTTCCTTAAGTCTCGAATAAGTAATAAAACTCTAACTACATTTATGCGTCAACCGCAGGCATTAAAAATAACGAGTAAAACGAAAAAAGATTTTTCATTTTCACAGTTAAAAAAAATAAAAATGTGGAAATGTAGTCTTTTTTCATTGTTCCGTAATGAACTAATTCCACAAAAGAGACCATAGGATCGAACCTTACATTAATAATAGCCTTTAAAAAGTGTATGAAAAAAATCACTCAAAACAAAACGGCATCTCAAAAGTCCTGACGTCATCATACTGGTATCGGTTTTGCAACAGGTATAATACTATTAAAATATCAGTGATATATATATCCCAAACCCAAGCCCAAAAAAATAAGAGCACAACAGCAGGTCTCATTACGGCACCGACGCGACGGTTGCACCATGGTCTCGCCTGAATTCAACGGTGGACGGACAACGCCGACGATAAAAAGTTTCAGTGGATGGCTTCGACACAGGACCGACGCATGCATAAATTACCACGCTCATTAGCGCTTAACGAAAGCGTGGAATTACGGGTCTATTTCCGTCAGGTTCGTTTCGTCACCGTTACCCAAGGACGTTAAAAAAAGACATATATTCCGACGGTGAACGAAGAAAAGTCGAGAATTGAGCTCACAGTCTCTTGGTTAAGTGTTCTTCTCCGATAGCACCCGTTTTGAATCTAAGCGAGTACAGGGGGGAGGGGCGGTTGTCACATACGTATACCGTTAATAGTGTTTCACCCTTTGCTGGATGGTCTCACGTCCCAAACACATTTAGGCGTGACGAGGTATGGACGCAAGACACGTATTTGCCATTTCTGGCCGGGAGCACGAGTGATATCCAAACCGTTAACTTCCTCAGAACACGCTGTTTGCAACGAATAGTTGGTCGTCATTTGACTGAACTTCTAAATATATACAACTATGCTAACATATTTAAAATTGACTTGTTTCACGTCGTACGCTAGAAACGCCTAGCCACAACTGAGATATTTATATTATTTTTTTAGATTTTATATAAAAAAGATAGAACTCAGGATTTCCTAGGTGTATGCTGGTTGCGACGTCTATTTTGGATCTCTATCGGGTCAAATTCTGCATTGCTACTGAAGTTTCAACGATGGCCGACTCATTCATCGTCTCCAGGTATGAATGAGTAAATGAGTGCCTCATTAAAAAAAAGGACTCCCGTTAAAAATCATGTATTTTCTTAGGATTGATAGAACATGCAAAATACTCACTGTTACATTTCTGACGCGATCTTTTCCACAAGACTTCCTATTATGTCCTAATAATCCATTCCTGTTCTCTCTCTCTCTTGAACTTGTACTGGAGAGAAAAACGTATTTTCATTCACATCTTAACGCATGTCTACCATAATTTTAAATAAACCAATCTCTGGCAGAAGTTGACCAGAATCAATCTCGGGACACTTTCATCTATAGTTATTTTCGCGACCCGAAAATTACTATAAAACGGAAATATAGGTGGCGCTGATTAAAAAAAAAGAAGAACGCAAAGCGACTATGAAAGCTAAAATGATTGATAGACAGCTAATAGATCCTACTAGGAGCGAGTAGTCAACTATTACCGCAACAATTATTAAATTAAATAGCTCAAAGAGTATTCTATCCTTCATGCTAGTTGGTCAGCATGCTGGTCCATTATCACACTATACTGGAAAGCTATCATACTATTGGGCGTTCTAAATTTAGTTGACAGAATGGGATCTTATCGAGATTCTTTTAATGAGTAAATACCCATGCGATGAGTAAATACCCATGGAGGTGCGATTTGCTAATAACAGCAAGAAAATTAGCATAGTTCCATGCAGCATACTAACTGCTCGTCTAGTAATCTTTCAATATGCAAATATTAATCCGAATAATAAATCTTTTCAATAAACACGCGAGAGTTGGAAGTTGTTGCCTACGTGGTGGCCTAGAGACGAAGCACAGGGAGACTAAGCTTGGGAACAGCGTTTACCTTAAGGCCCATACTGTCTTCAAAATGTTGAACGTTCTATAGGTAGATAAACGTCCTGATTAAGAAGGGCGAGATTGAGACTCTATAGCCTACTCTTCCACCTAATCCCTTCTCACAAGGGAGAAGATAATAACAATCAATTCATGTAAAAAATGAAATACAGAAAGAATTGTAGTACAGAAGAAAATAATCAATGGTATCAAGTTTACAGAATAAGGAGTTGAGATCAGCAGCTTAAACTTTGTCAGTGGAAAAGTTTGGAAATGGTTGAACGCTATATAGAGCGCACTTCTGCTAGACCATGTATCGTGTCCTTCACCAAAAGAGGAAAAAGAGAAAAACACTGATACGTTTCCACACTTTCATTGATCAACCGACCATGGTTTATGCCACGTTATGCCATCATCAGGGTATAACGTGCCGAAACCATGGTATTTCGATCAATAAAAGTGTGGGAAGTGTACCAGTGTTTTTCTCTCTTTCCAAATTTGAAGATGGCTGTTAGGAGTCTCCACAATGTTAGTGCCAGTACTCTTTCATGAGTATCGTGTAATTAAGTGGGCTTTGCATTCAAGGTGTTGAAGTTAGTGGACATCGGAACACAGCGCACTTTTGCGCACACGAACGACGTTGAATGGAACGATAAGCGCTGGCGAAATATTTTCTAGCCAGCCGGTAAGTAGCATTCTGTGAGTGAACAACAGTCACGGGCGGATGTCAAAAGTTTTTGAATTCGTGCTAAATATTTATTTAAAAACGTTAGCTTTTTGCCACAGAGTAATCAAAAACCTAACAAAATGCATGTCTGTCACCTTTACTGAAAATCAACAAATTTGACAACAATCACGGATGCCATAATCGATGTTCTTTTGTTGTTCAGCGAACATCAACTTTGCTCCCGAACTGTTTTGAAGTGCACTGCTTAGCACGCTGTTGTGTTGCGAAGTGATTAGTGCACTAGAGCGAATGGGAGGCACCCGTAGGTACGCGCATTATGCATTCGAAATTCCACAGACGAAAAATCGCTTTACGCTAGTAGTGATGCTTTGAACAAACTTACGCGTTTCGTATTCGCGGTAACTTGAGCTTCCATCCACTGTATCCGTGGAGAGATTCGTCCTGCTTCCTTCCGAGAGGAGATAGGCACAGTGGGTGTGAGCGAGAGATGAGGAGAGGAGGGCGGATTAGGCCGTGACATCACTACATACTACTCGGATCGAGAGAGGAAAAGGCGGCGGAGGAGAGAGAGAGAGAAGTGGTCACGCAGCTCTTGCTCGTCTTATAAATGCGATCACGGGAGTGCAGTGCAGAAATTGCCACTCATCTTTGCCACTCATGAAGGACCGACCTGGCGGTGGTCGCTGTTGAGACCTTCTTCGCCCTCCGAAGGAAATAACTATCTATCAAGTCGCAAAAAAAACAACATCGTAAATTCATCGCGCCGCAAGGACGACGAATTCCTTACAGTCATTCCTCCGACTGCAGGACGGTGTGGAGTCCCGGGGGTACATAACATACACAGTGTGGCCACTCGTTCAACGTAGTCAAATTCGAGGTTTCTTAACGTAGCGTATCGCCATTTTCAAGGTTTCGTTGGAAATGAATTCAGCGTCATTTAAAATCATATTTTTTGGTTAAGTAGGTTATGATGATTTATAATTTAACGGTAATATACGTCAAGTACATCATTTATGTACCTATCAGGCGCCTACGTTTTAACAAAACGGTTATAATTAGGATGTTTAAGTGGGTTTGTATTATACATATATCTAATGAAAACGTAAAGCAATTGAGTGAATATTGTTGTTCTAGAAATGGCAATGTTCTAGAAATCAAAATCTTTTCACTAGTTTCCTCCAGTGCTACGTACACAAATGCGTTCTTAGGCACAAGATTCAGTAGATACCTTCTGTTCAGGCACTAGTATGGATCATAATGCTACGAAAAATGCCAAGGGCCCAGGCAAAGAAATACGAAGGAGAGGCAATAGGGGCAGAATAAAATAGTTAGAAATAGCAAATACTACAACATTCATTGTAGACTGCCCAGACTTATTCCCAGGACAATCTAAAAAAGATTTCTGTGCATTCTCAAAATGTGACAGAACGATTGAGGGCCCACAATTAGCCAAATAAAAGGTTTACGCACGAAATTTACGGCTAATCCACCGTTTTTTTCACGGTACTCAAAATTCACGGTTTTTACGGTTCACGCTTGAGTGGCCAACCAGGTATAGGTAGGTCATAACGCGAAAATTACAGTAAAAATTCTTTGCGCAATCAGCCATATTCTTAGCAAGTACCATACCGGCCAGTCGATATATGTAGTCAAGTAGTGGCAAAAGAACTAGAAAAAATGACTTTTTAAAGAGGAAAAATTACTCAGAATTAACGTAAAACATGAGCATCACGTCTCATATTGATTTTTTTTAGTCTGATCAAATAAATTACGGACTCCAATACTAGTTGAATACAGAAGTGGCGATAGACACGCTAGGTGTCTAAATAAGTGCTCAGGTATGAACTGATGAAACAGTTTTGCAGTATTTCCTTCGAATATCCCTCACGTGAACAAGACGCATACAATAAAACTAAGCCTCGCCTTTAAAAAAAATGTCCGGTTGACAGATTTTCTAGCATTTTTCTTTAAATCGGAATAGCCTACTTTTTTGCTCCTTATATCATTGCTTTAAATTAGGTCTGATAAAAGCATTTACACAGTTTTCCTTCTAGACAATTTCCAAACACCATCAAAATCACCACCATTATTCATCAAATAATCAATGAGAGAACGGCAATGATTTGAAGCTTTGCGCCTAAGGGGGGGCTGACACTGGCAAGTCATTTCTGCAAGTCTCTTCTGCTAGTTCTTGCGGAGGACTTCACATTGACGAAACATTTTTCACGAGTCAGTGTAGAGCCATATTGATTGCGTGTTTACACTGGCAACAATAAACTCCTGCAAGCTACTTTCTGAAACTTTTAAAAATTCAGCAAGCGGACTTGCAGAGCCATGTGCACCCACAACTTACGTCGAAAGTCCCTTGCTGCAAGTAACTTGCGCAATAAACTTGCTAGTGTAAAGAAACCTTACGAGTAACTGGCTAAGAATATGGCGGATGCGTGCAACAAACGTTACATTACAATTAGAAAGCTGATACTCTTTGGCAGTGCGATCTCATCAGAAGTGCTCCTTCCGTACGTCCAGAAACTGTCCGGTAGAAGTCTACACGGCGGATCGTGTTGATGGGATGACTTATGATGATGATAACGTCTTCCCATGACGAGGGTCCGAGTGCGATTCTCGGCTGCGGCGGAGATTTCATTCCGTGGTATCCCGCTTCCTACTTTGGGCGCATCCAGGAGAGTATTTCTATGGTATGCACACTACTCCCTGCGTAGGTTGGGACTTAAAGCTGTGGTCCCCATACATAGCTTTTCGTTAATAGTAGGCTAATGTCGACGACGGGTTTTTCTACACCCTTCCTCCATTCCCAATATCATAATCACTTCCCGCACCAACCTGTCTCCTCAATGGTTCAAATGACCCGAGATGTTGATCACCTCACCAAAATTTATTTATATTTATTTATTACATCGACCAATGTAATTAGCCATTGTTGGCAACAAATACTCGGCACAAAATCCTTCCCAAGCACCCCTATTCTTGCTTCACTTTCGCCCATGAGCGTTCACGGTCATGCCTCCTCCATTTCATTTTAACCTTCTTGTTCCCGCTCATAAACGCTTGATTCTCCCTCAGTGATCTCTGATTCTCCACTGGTGAGTGCCACCAAGTTTCGCTATACCTAGAGAATGGATTCTCCGATAATGTAAGCATGTGTATGCAAGAGTGTGCGTCTTTGGTTTGGCCATGTAAAAAGGATGGATGAGAGCCGAATAGTGAAATAGGTTTTTTGGTAGGGGATGGAACGGTGTGAGAGGAAGGAGTAGTCCGGGAAAGTAGTCATGTTGGAATGTAGTGGAAGAGACTCTGAAGAGGAGGAATATTAATAGTCATACGGAAAAGTTAGCGAAGATGAATAAATGCATGAACGTAATGGAAGCAAAGGAGGTTTACAAATATAGGACATTATGGAGGAAACTACAAAAAACAGTGCCAGTTTTCCAGACATAACGCCGAGAATTAAGCTCTTTTGACTGTGCAGACCCTTTAAAGTGTACTGTGTGATGGGTATAGACGTGGGTGTGTAAAAAATAAACCACTACTCTGTAGCCTATTGAATGGAAGTGCCGAAATTTAAATGCACCGAAATAAAAAACGATTTTGTCGGATTAGTTCCAGACGTACAGAGTTCTATGTATAAGTGCTTGCGGTGAAAAAATATAGTGCGAGAAATGAGTAGGTAGGTATCTAAAGAATGAGAACTGGAAAAATACACTATGGACACAGGAGAAAAAGTCTATCTCGCTCTTTTAGCCGCCTTAACAATAGTTCAATGCTCGCTTAGCGACGCCGGCAGAACTTGGAACTTCCGCTTATTAATCAACTCTTGTAGAAGAATAGCAAAGCACATTTGTACAGGTCAAAGGCATTTTTTCACCGAGAAAAACGACAGCATATTCAACCACAGCTTGGTTTCACTTGCCCGGCATTTAATCACACAATGCCGGTAGCAAGACTTAATTTCTCTGACCTTAAATCGTTCAATGCAGACGGATACTCGTAACTTTAGGTAGATTGAGCGAAATATCAATAAAAGAAAATTTATGGAATTTACCCACATTCTTTAGTAAAATATCTTATCTTTCTAATGATACTACTTTTCGAGATACCTACTTGCTAAAAATAATAGAAGCCGTTTGGCATGAATTTTGGCACGGCTTGGCGCTCCACATCAGGAAATAATCAGGAAATACTGACGCACAAATCGCGTCCGAAATTAAAACGTTTGCAGGATGTACGTTTTCTCAATATTATTAAAAAATAAATTCATATCTCACCATTTTACATTTTATTGAATAGAGCAAAAACCTACGACTGTGAAGATGTTTGTACGGCTGAAAACGTCTTCACAAATTAAAGCCACAAATCTGTATACATGTAGTTAATTACTGAAACGTTCGTAATAGAAATGCATTTCTTGGGTCATTGATATAACTTAACTTACTTCGTAGATCTACCTAGATTTTTAAATAAAACTCGATTAATATGGTCTCTATTACGACTAGAGAAAAATATCGCTCGAACTATTTAAAAGCGAAGTTCCTCATATTTTCCTACTTTAACCTCGACTTGGATGGACAAGAAAATGGATGTTTTACGGTATAAAAACGCAGGGAATATCTGTGCGGAAGGCTACTTGACAACTGCCCTTGTTTCAACCTTGCTTAATAACAATTGCTTAAACGTATTTACCATCGAATACACGACACGCTCGTTTTCATAATAAAAAATATAGCTTCAGAAAACTTCGCCGATTTCGCCGTCGGATCGTGGGCGTAAAACATAATTATGCAAAACCTCACCTGAATCTACTTATAGATATTACTTAACTATTTCCCCCAAAAATTATTCTTAGCTCATTCTGTCACGCATTAAAAAGCGGTACAGTATAAAAGCCTTCCTTATATGTGAACATTAATTGACTTCAGCGTTCCCAATACGGTACTCAAAGCATCTGAACGACAAGAGTCCACTTAAAAAGTTGAGTCTTTCCAGTTTAGTAGGCTCTATCTTCAAGAGGAGTAAACCCAGTAATCCACACGAAGGAAAAATGATCTGATAGACTGCTCATTTCTGTCTTTGTTAATGCGAGCTGGATTAATTGTCTCGCCTTGCGTGTACTTTCATAATATTTAGTTTGGCCGAAGTTACCGCCATTATCTTACTGATCATCGTATTGACTTAACGATTTTTAAATACGCTAGCCAGGAATATGGCTAGCATTTTACAGGAAAAAAATTATTTACATGTGAAAATTTCATGACATATGTCGTTAAAGTTACGAAGTTTTGCTAAAAACGAAACTACTGGCGTGATTAAAAACCTTTTTGGCCGCAATTATGCAGCATTTCAAGTATGCACAGAAAGATTGACATATCATACCGCACTAACCACTAACTATTGTAATTTATATTCATTTTGCGCACTAAGGAACCACTGCCTTCTTCCGTAGGTAGGGATGTTTTATAATACAACTTCCCCAACAACAGAGGAGTCACCACGTTGGCGCTGTCACGCTACAGCCACCGTCTTCATTGTTACGCGAGCGGCCAACCGTTTAAAATAAAAAAGAAGCCGGGCTTGGTCAACGTATGTAACTTCCCCCTTTTTTCTCTTAAAAAAAAGCGCAGCGTCGAGCGTCCGCCCTCTTACGCCCCACTTTTCAGCGGACATCATCATCATCTCAAATTCCCGCAACGCAACGATAGAATTAAAAAAAAACGAAAGCGAGTGATTTTCATTAGCTAGGCTGAAAAGAGCGTGCGTGCTTTGTTCATTACCCGACGGCCGCTGCGCAAATAAAGAGCCACCAGTAGTTGTCTACCTACGTACATCAGCCGCTCTGCCGGCATGGGATGTCGTTGAGAAAGTTCAATAAACCCCATACACGCACTTTGATTGAACGGGAAGAGGATCAGCGGGGAGGCTGTGGGAAAGGGAGGCGAGGTTTATGAACGAACTTTCCCGGTTTGTACGAGTGTACAAACCGAGCATGTTCGTAGTCACGCTGGTAAAATTGCTTATGAATTGCTGGCCAAAGCTAGTTTATATGTGCGGGCAAAATTTTATTTTGCCGCCTCTAATAAATAATTCGTGCTATTATGCTATGCCTCTTATGGTTTTATGACGATCCTCTTGAAGTTGTTGTTTCCTTTTACGGCAGGAACTCAATTTTTAATCTATAACTTGTCTCCAAGCTTCGAATTTTACGAGGAAAAATGTTGATTGGGAATATTTACATTATACCTACACATTGAGGGTGGGCGTAATGTAAACAGTGAAGTGTAGTGAAATTATAGCCACGGTTTCTTTGAATGGATGGGTGACAAGAATGATAATGGAGGAAATTGTTGGTTGGATGTTTCATTGTGATCTTTGTTGAAATTAAGTCATGAGTGTCGATCACTATTACGATACCATAAAGAGGGTCATTTTTGGATAGAAATACACACGGGACCATAATAGTATTTTCCGATGTTCATAATTTATGTCCTCTTTTTACATTCATTAATATGCCGCAGACTGGCCGCCCATAAACGACCGGCCACCTGTGGATTTTTCCCACGTTGACCACCCCTCGGGTCGGCACAATACCGTCCGGGTAGCTCCAATTACTTCAGGGGCTTAGGCAAGCCAAATCGCGACCTTAGCCTAAATTACAATTAAAATTAACTAATAACTCCTTCTCTTCACGGATGAGTGTCGAGCAACGACGTAGATTTATGATACATGAATGAATGTGGAGGAAGAGACTGTAAGATCAAGAAGGCCTACGTAAATAAATGTATGAGTGTAGAAGCAAAATAGGCAAGCAAGAATTGAGAAATACATATAGAGGAAAATATCACGGTATAATCATCTTTACTGGCCTATCACCGAGATTTCAACTTTTTTATTGTGCCTGCCCCGAAAATGAACTGCGTAATATGTATCCTTAATCTCCTAATTACCCTA
Organism: Pyrrhosoma nymphula; assembly: GCA_963573305.1. Lineage (NCBI taxonomy): Eukaryota > Metazoa > Arthropoda > Insecta > Odonata > Coenagrionidae > Pyrrhosoma > Pyrrhosoma nymphula. The sequence goes on along the minus strand of OY754331.1, from coordinate 119,952,037 downwards.
CAAGACTCCCTAGTTCGAGCGGCAGGATTGTTCGGTCTCTATCTACGAAATATTTGGCAGGGAGAAACAAAAATATTGGAAATGTAGAATTGTAAAAAAGGAAAAATACTATAAAGGAAATACACGCCGCACATACCAGAGTACATATCAGAGTATGAACAGGAGCATAAGGTATAATAACGAATACATTTGTAACCACAATAAGCCTTACTGAATTCATCAATTATGCAGCTTATACGGCTAAAACAGGGGTATTTTCTGAGGAAATGTCGCATTAACATAGCGATTTTTTCTCCAAGTTTATGCAAAAAACGAATAATTTACATTTGTTTACGTTAATGGACAAATTTCGCGCGATTGTTAAGCTGAAGAGATCATATTTTTCATAAATAAAACAGAATTAGTTTTAGCGCACCGAGACGCTCTTTCAGCCCATAACAGTCTTTAAGCTTTTCACTATGAATTTCGAACGAAGGAAGTTGGTCGGAAATATTATGTGCGTACTTCATAATACATTGAATTCACGGGAAAGCTGGACTAATTCAGACTAATGCCACGACTGCTCTTAACTACTTTGGCCTATTTCAGAATATGTTACATTCTAGTCTATCCATTTTTCATTCATAGACTCACTGGTATAGCATTATAACTTCGTTTATTCATCAAAGAATGAGTAATATGAGAGCCGATTGAAACATGGCGGGGATACTACCTTCATTTTTTTATGAAAATAAAGGCTCGGGGCACGAATATGCGTAACGTTCACCCACCGACGTGAGGAAGGACTGATTCAAGCACGCAGGTCGAGGAAACGCCCACGCAATAAATGTAAATAAAAAAAACGAACGGGGCTAACTATAAGGGATTCAGTTTTTCACCCATTTTCCCACACGTTGGGAAAACGTTAACGTAATCGCTCACGAGGTATCTGAGGCACATTACAATGCACCGTTTGCCAAGGGCGGGCGGTCGCACGACTAAAGACCCAAAAGGACAAGATACAAAGAAAGAAAGGCCAAGAAAAACACAAGAGGTATGAGAGATGCATCTTATCCGACGAGCCATCTCCTTCCTTTTGCACATACACCGACACGACTCACCAAAAAAATAAAAAATAAACTAAATAAATAAAAATAAGATGAATAAAAATCGTGTCGCAACCATTTGGGAACCCATTTGAGCACGAAGTCGATACCATCTCGGGTCGAAGCGATAAAAAAATAAAATGAACGAAAGAAGAAAACGAAAAACGGAACCCGTGTCTGAGGGGGAACGGAAGAAACCCCCCGTACCTTCTTGAGAGGTTGAGAGTGTCAGATGCGAAGCAACAGGTTAAGTTCCGGAGACTCGGGTTGTTTCAAAGTTATTTTATTTCTCGTTTTCGCGCGGGTGCCTTCTTCAAGATGCAGGAGGCTGGTTAGGCTCCCTGAAGGGCTGAGTCGGGAAGAAGAGAGGAAAATTAACCCTCTTTAACCCAATATTTTATCATGAAAAGTCATGTGCACGAGTTATTCCATGTATGACCCCACGGGAGGGAGAATTTGGAACTAAAAATTACGAATAAGAGATATTTTGATTGTCAAACCTTAAAATTGAAGTCACAAAGGTATACGGAAGTAAAGAAACCAAAGTTGACACCAAACGCGCTTGTATATGGTATGTTACCTCAAAGTCACCAAGGCTCGGTTAAATACCCTATGGTTAAATATTTTCTCAGCATGAAAAGTGAAGTTAATACCTACGCTATACCATAGATAACGTTCACGTCAACTAACCGGCAGATTCATGAGACATGCAAAACCCAAAATCTTCTCACTTAACATCAAGTTAACGTAAAGACTGGGTCATCTTGCGATTAACGTTATCCAACCACTATACACCCGGGCCTAAGTTTTGTAGAGGATTCTGGACGTCTAAACAAAAATGAAATGCGTGTCATTTTTTTCCTATTCAAGTTACCAAATGGTTAAGGAAAAACGTTTATTCTAACTTTTTATCGTTACTCCAAGGTATGGAGTAAAAAATATGGCAATTCCACAGAATAGTATTTCTTTTTCAGAGTAGGTACATACTACAGATTCCAGAGTTCCGAGTAGCATTTCTTATACCCTATGGAATCATGAAGGAATTCCACCTCGTGAGGGCAGAAATTTTTCTCTTTTAACACCACGGTGTCACTAACATAAAAAACGTATCCAGCCGTATCCGATAACGTCAACAAAGAGTTACTTTTTCAACCCACTGCCTATCCTTTAATTTGACATTATCAAACTTTGACACTGCATGGACTTAGAAGCATAAATCAGTAAACAATTTGAAAACATAGTCATTTTCTGTTTCACACAAAGTCACTTTATTTTCGAAAAACTTACAAAAAGATGCGGTTTTTCGAAGACTTTTAATGTCAATTAAATCAAGGCATTACTCAATCCATGTTAGTTCTAGATTTATTAGCAAATGAATGCTATATACTGACAAAAAATTTGCATTCGTTACTGCTACAGAAATGGCGTTGGCGGATCCTTGGGATATGATAAGTATCCAATTGAAGCATTTGAAAGTAAATAAATCTACATTTTTGGGTAGGGCATTCATTGTCCAATGGTATCACCGGCAAAAGCAGTACATTTAAAAAAATGGGCAAAAAAGGTGACCTTTATCATTTGTTCCGACTCGCACAGCGGCGATGGACCATCCTAAAAATACGCGCAAAAACGTGATATGGATTGGTTGGACCAGGTGACCGACTGGTCACGATTCGCCTTTCCGCCGAAACAATAGGTACCTCCGCCGGCAGTCGCCTGTCCAAACACACGATAGCAAAACGTTTTACAAGACCATGTGCGGATCCCAGACCCCGTCCCAAAGAGAGAAGAATGGATTGATAAATGAACGAAAAAATATGTGCCCTCTACACACCTTTTTCTTATTCGATGCCAACTTTTAAGCCCGTAAATCGCGAAGTTGAGATCCCAACAAATTTGTTTATGTGTGAACTATCAAGTGCGCGTGTGATTGTGACTCACGAGGGTCGATGCAGTCAAATACCCGAGTGAGGCGTAGCGAAACTTGGTGGCACTCGCCAGCGGAGCGTTTAAAGTCACTGAGAACGAATCACGCGTTGATGAGTGGGCAGAGTTAACAAAGGGCTAAGTTGGGGACTTCTTGAGAGAGCATAAGGATATTTATCCCTCCTCTCTTGCATGGTCTCCTCTCCCTGACGTCATTTTATGCACTGGCGAGTGCCACCAAGTTTTGCTACACCTATACGTTCATGTATACCGCGTCAGGCCCATGTACTTTGGAGCAGTAAATATTAATCGATTAATTTCCCTCTTACACGGCACTTTAATTTTCATCCGTAATCACCTCCTTTCATTCTTCACTCTTAAAAGGAGCCATATTTGAATGCGAATAAGTAAATAATTTTTTTAATTTGCTTATCTATCACCTCAGTAGCAACAGTCACAAAATCCATTGTTGAATTTGTCATTAGTTATACATTTAATACTTTGCCATAATCTATATCGGAATATATCTTCCTTACAGACAAATTTCAATATTGATTTATACTAAAGAATGCAATCATAAAGTGTCCACAGTATAAAACTATCGCTCGTCTAATGCTAGGACATTTACAGGATCAATTTTGATTTCATACAGGATTCTCATTGATCAGGAAGGGAAATTCTTTAATAAGAACAGTAAAAATAGCATGAGTTTAGTCATGTTAAAGCGCAGCGGTGGATTTGTCGACGGATTGCAGTAGCCACGACCAAACAAAACCAAGCCGAAATAATAATCAATATACTTTTCCTTAAAGAAAAAAATACCTTGCAACAAAAGACGTCTTGAACTGTACAATATATAATTTTTGACTTCGAATGATAAAATACTTGTTTTTTTTATTTTTTGATTAGTTAACATCATTTTCTCAAGCCATGGCAGGACCTTGACCTCCCTCCCAGAAACGTAACGTCTTCTACAATGTTACAGCCAGAGCCTCGCGTCTTCAATCTCACAAGATTCACCTCCCCTCACACGCACATGACTTACGGAATGATACCCTGGAACGACAATTTAACCGATTAGCGATCCTTATACCAGCTCCTCATAAAACTAAATCTTCCACTTCGACACACGAAGGTGGAGATTTTTTCGAACAGTGAACGTTCACGTAGTTTATAGAACATAGTTTATAGAACATAGTTTATAGAACTGACACAGGGTTTAAGGATTAATCACCCCTTCTCACATATTTTTACGAGCGCTAGAGCACGAGTAACCGGAGCCGTGCGCCGACTCTAGCCTCCAATTTCCCCAGCTAACGATCGAAGAATACACACGGAAAGATTAACTTCAAGTTGTAAAACCAAACGGATGTTATGTATGCACGCCGAACAGGTTATCTAGGTGGACGACCAGCAGTTCATCGGATGACCGGAAGGTCATCTGTTCGAGTGGTAACGCTAGTTTATAATAGGGTAGGCACACGAAAACTAAGATCATTTGCGCCTCTAAGCCTAGATGGATATTTGATTATTCATTAACCAACAACCCGAAGACAGACTTTTAGGCCTTTCCTTCAGGCGATTAATAACCAACAAATTGGACATTTACAAACAAATTTTGAGGATACCGGGACTAGCCACTGTAGTTACCTTTACGGAGTCACCCGCAAGTGCACATAAGTGCGATATTCCACAGAGGAAAAATCATTCGCCTTGACCGGGATTCGAACCCGGATCCACAGGGGAGGAAGGACGCCTCGGTAGCTTAACTGGTTAAAGCACTCGGCGAGAAATCGAGGGATCCGGGTTCGAATCCCGGTCAAGGCGAATGATTTTTCCTCTGTGGAATATCGCATTTACAAACAATATATCCTGGGTGTTGAAAAATCCACCCCTGCGGGACTCGAACGTGCGACTTTAGGGTTGGCAGACGGGGACTTTACCGCACCGCCACCGCATGATATGTTGCGAAAGGAAATAGAAGAGATGAGGAATGGAGAAAGGATGGATAGAAACCATGCCTTGGCATTAACATTTTCCTCAAGAAAGGTCTCAAGGGGACCACAGTTAAAAGTAATTTAAATCAGTAATTTCGAAACATGCCGAAACCATAGTCGTTCAGTTAGTGTTACATCATTTAACGTGATTCAATTCCACAAGAAAAAGCCTGAAACTTTATCTCGTAACCAAAATTTAACGTCACATCCGACGAACGGAGTACTGTACTTGAAGTGTTATCCACATGGTACTCAAGAAGAGATCAAGATTCAACAGAAAATTCTCCGCATGTACCGTAAGGATTCAAACCCAGGCCCTCGGAATGGGAAACCTGTACTCTAGCCATTGAATCCACCCAATCATCGCCTCTAAACATCGCCATTGTTACGATTATAGAGCATTTTCTAAACTGCAATTTTCGGGGTTCAGTCTATCTAGTTGACCTCATCCACCGGGCAGACATTAAAAATTATTATTTTTTGTATTATAATTTTATTATTATTTGTTGTTCAGAAGGTCAACAAAGACAAAGAACATGTTCAAATGAGTTTCAACATTAAAAATTTACCTTGATTACGATACTCAGCCAACTAATTCAGAGCCTACAGATCCTATGTTGAAGATACATAATTCATGGAAAAAAAGATATCCTCTGTAAGAAAGGTGAGCTGAAGATTGCATCAACATGGGATGAGGCTTCCAAAGTCCTAAGTAAAGAATGGAAATATAGCCCATCTACTCACGGTGTATATACATTTATGCCTTGACTGAAATACGAGGGGAAAGTTTAAATCAATGCTCATAGTTGACCAGTAAATGGACGAAGATAAAGAAAGACCACCCATCATTCAAGTCTGACGAAGCCTGCAGAATAGCAGCGTGAAACTGTCGCGAAAATACAAATACAAGAGATATTAAATAATACCTTTAGGCCCAGCCTAGAGGCACAGATAGATTTCGCAGTCTTTTTATAGGAAGTATAATAAATGGAAGAATTTAATAACTTTGTTAACTCCACTACTTATTTATTACCACGACTTGGTGCCACCTTCATACCTGAAGATGACACCAAGTGTAGAAACCCGGGTCGTGGTAATAAATAATTAGTGGAATTAACAAAGTTATTAAATTCTTCCGTAATGGATAAATACCACTAGATAAAGCCTATAACCGTTTCCTTTGTGGAGTATAATAAATTTAAACGAATACAATATATTTCATATTAAAGGAATTCATCAGTTACACAAAAAACCTTACCCATTTCCACCCCTTTTGTTCCGATTAGGCCCATTAACGAACATGATCGAGATTCATTTTAAAAACATTTGAAATATACCTGTCTCTCTAGGTCAGGCCTAAAGTTTATTTATTTTTATAGACTTTAAACATGTTAATGCTATTTTTGCTCAATTATTGCAGTAAGGTTTAGTCACATCAAAAATTGTATCAGAAAAAAGTTTTAGATAATATTTAGAAGAACTACAATAACTTTGAGTGAATCTGATATTGTGCCTACTAGTGAAGGGATGATTTGTTTTTCCCGGAAAACCCCTATTTTTTACACCCCTTGAGCTATTGGTGGGTGTTCTCGAAAAGTCTTTCAAACAAAAGTTTTTGGCAGTAGTCGAAGGAAGTATAATAAATTCAAACGAATGCAATATAATCCATATTAAGGGAGTTGCAGTGATTTTTCAGTTTTTCAAAAACCCTCCCTCATTGCCCCCCCCCTGGTATGATTTTACAGTACAACAAGAAATCATCAAACTTGATCAACTAAAATATGTACCAGACTAGCGTCCACATAGCTGAGACCGCGTTAAGACTCGTTACATGAGCACAAGACTTTCGCGAACATACACTCACACGTGGGAAAAGTAAGGTAGTTGCTCTTTCAAAAATTGGATCACCGTTCCGCGCCACTGACCACGCCGCCGCCTCCGATCCCGGACGGCCCCCCGCCCCCCCCACCCCCAGACGCGACCAGGGCTTCGGAGGCGAGTAGGAGGAGGCAAAAACTTAAGTTGCTGATCGATGCGATGATTGGCGAGACGAAAAAAATGGGAAGCCAGCAGGGGTCGAACTTGCGGCCGGTCGGGCAGGGTGAGACTGAACACGGAACACAACCCCATACACAAAACATGAAATCCCAGGGTTAAGGTGGTTACACCAAGAATGAGCAAATTAAAAATAAATATTTAAAAATTTCAACCTTTTCCTTTGCATTGAAAATAATACAGTTTTCATGCCTAAGGTACTTACAAAAAAAATAATAAATTACGGAATATGCAGATTAGTCAACGAATATATATTTTTAGTGAACTAGTTTTCCAGCGAGGATCCAGTTACATGCAAGGTTAGGAGAAAATACAAAATTGGTGACCTTAATGGGCGCATCACCGAGAGTTTAGCTTTTCTGCCCGGTTCTATCCCGAAAGGGAACGGCGATATAAGTACGTATGTATGTTTCCAGACTACAAAACATAATTGTCAAAGTTATATACGTTATCATTGAAGGCCAAATACGTTAATTCCATTTCCATGTATTTCACTATTTTGACTTCAATTATATCATTAATTTACCAGTAACTCTAACAATGAGATAGATACCTACATTTTACTACCATTCAGTTTCTTAGAAAAAATCGACTTTAATAAATAGTACCTCGCGAAAATTGCATTGAAATTAGGTGGAAAAAATAATAATTTCTTCCATGTTCAACACGGTCTCGCATTTAACACCATGCGATTTCAAGTTTAATTTACGAAGAAATTAGTGCGTGAAAGTAGAATTTTGTTTAATATCAAAAATACCTTTTTTATATGAGAACCCAGAATTTTAACAAAATTATGTGTATGAGGTATTTAACGGCGGAACCACCTTAGCCGGAGGGAGACGTGGAGGTGGAGCGGAAAACGGATGTCACGACCCGGCCATTTTTAGACCGGTGGCCCTCCCCAACATGCACGGAACAGGATATAGTCGAGCCGATGAAATTGGGAGCACATATTTTCAGAACTGTGGAGGCGGCCCGTCATGAAAAATGCGAACTCCGGGGAGTACCTTTACGAGTTCGACGACATTTGTAACACCCACGAGTAATATTGAATGTACTTCGGCTTGACCAAAATGTGAGTTGAGCGCATCAGCCAACGTTGCACAGGCATCATACGTAAATCAACGGGGTTGGCGAAAAATTGAAAGGGCCCTCTGATAGTAAAAATATTGGGGAACAATTTTACAAAAATTATATATTTTTTTAATCTTGGGTACGTGAAAAATCAGCAAAAATTACCAACAAATTTAACTCCTCCGATGGAATTTGTTTCCAACATTCAGGCTTATCAACGACACAGCAACTGTAACAAATAACTAAAAGTTCCAATTATCAATATTTACACACACAAAAAAAAACAAAATTATAAATTTATTTTACGAAAAACTATTTTTTTCCCCAATTACTTCCAGAGACTGGATAAAATTAGTTTTAAAAACTCGTCTCATTGGCTGGTATGAGTGTGTATTGACGTAAGTAAATACTTTTTTTGCGAACGAGTTAATCTCATATTGGGTTCCGAGTTTAACTCAAGGCCATGCCCATTAAAGTTTCCATCAACCGTTATACTGTGTGATTTTTCTGGATAGCAGAATTTTGCAGGGATACCGCAGGCGAAGTAGGAACAGGGACAGCAGCGCCCCTTAATTCACAAGCGTGAATTACAACCACACATTGTATGGCTTCACACAAGGTGAACCAAACCCTCGCCAATGAAGCCAGTTCATCACCACACCATGCAAAAATCAACCGGACATTCTCATGCCAAAATGGTCGCAAGAGAGCACTGCCTAACTTACATATTTGAAATGACACAACAGCCAACAACTTTATTCCTCATAGAATTCGCTGCAGGCATGGGCGTATTCTAGATTAATTCTACGCAGGGAGCTGAAGGAATTCTTTGGCATACATTCTTTTTAGAAGGGTTATAAACTTATACCTATTGCATGATTTCTCAGTCGAGGGAAACAGAAAGTTTGATTACGCAAGATTTGAAACAACTATAAACCCTGAAATATGAAAAAATGCTGCAATGCTGCTAAAGGCTGTTGTGCTATATAATGTTAAATGCTTAATGATGCCAATTTAAAAATGAATTTAAAATATATATATATCTCTGGCCTTATATTTATTTTTTACATTCGGTTGATGAGTAAGTTTGCAGCGTTTTTTGGCAGTGATAAAAGTTTTTATTTGAGATAAATAGTACCGTAAAATTAAACAGTAATTCATTCTCCTCCATAATCAGATGCCTCTTTCCCAACTCTGGGAAAACTTTTCTCTATTCTTCGTCTAAATAAATCAGCTTGTTCATAGTTGAAGAATTCGTCAAGTAAAGTTTGTTATGCAAAAAAACCACAACAGACTTTCGCATCAACTCAATAAGTTGCATTCGTAACCAAATTCCACGACTTTTATTACTTTTCTCCAAATGATTAGAGAATGTTGAACCTCAATGGAGACTGATGATATAAGGAGTTACACGAAGTTGGCACCTAATCATAGTTAGGATATATTCATGCTCACAACTATTAAAAAATATCTACGTCAACTCGTAAACAGAAAACGCAGGATGACCTAAGCCATCGATGATAAAAGTGGATTATTTTGCAACCTAGCCACCAAGAATTTTATCGTAAAATCAAACCGTTGCCACAAAGACAATGAGTTCAAAGTTATTTCTTTGAGATAAGAAATTCTAGCAAGAAATTCGAAATCCTTCCAGCCTCCACGTGGGTCTGCCCACGGCTTTAGATGAACTATGCTCCCACTGACTTACTTTAAGACGCGAGGAGCCGTAACAATTTACAGAAACTGGGACGCGGCGATGTTGAGGAACGAGAAGCCAGGCGATTCTACAACTTAAACGTTCGCACGTAAGTAATCGAATGAAAGGAGATCATTGTTGCCATGTTTATGCTAAACTCGGCAACAGAGTACGACCTCCATCGGTAGTGAGATGCGATATTTGACGGCTATGCATCTTGTTACGCCCGATAAGAGCAGACGATATTGACGCCAAGACCCGGAGGCAGATTTGGATCCTTTCCGGAAGGACTCGGAAATAGTCGTACCTCAATAATGAAGACGTTTTCAAGTCACGACCTCAAGAAATTCCGAAAATAGAATTTGAAAGATGAAATTTGTGGAGACTGTGACGTCACAATTTTAATGATTATTAGATATCATTGATATTGTATTACTACATATTATAACTAGATTAATCTACCGGTTAAGTCAGGTTTAGATGGAAGAAAGCAAAAATCTTCTAGAATTTTACAGGCGCTGGACCTTATCTCCTAATACGATTTCTTTCTTCATATCCGCATCCGTCCAACCAATTCATCCCTTTCAATAAATCTATTCTCTTTATTCCACTTCCCGGCTTATCCATCACCCCCCCTTCGCCCCTCATGCTCCATTCTCGAATTTCAATCATTTTCAATCCTTCCTGAACAAGAGCACAGAGATGATATATTCAGTAAGGATACGTACTTTTTCTGACTTCGACAAGGGCGAGACGAAATTTCGGCCTCACAACGTTAAAAAAAATTCCGATATAATAGCTCCCAAATGTTAAGATTTGCTGATTCTGCAAACTCAAGGCCGCATTTTTCTTATTACTGTTGTGGTACCTACCACGATTTCAAGGTCCTTCTTGAACGTAAAAGGTCCTGATGCTTTCCAGGGTCCTTGTTCAGGAGCCTTATTCAGTAAGGACTCGACACGGACATACCTCGGAAAATCCGTGGATTTGACGTCACAGCCCCCGACAAATCTCAACTATTGAATGGCCCTATTTGAAATTTTAAGGGCTGTGACGTCAAAATTTCGTCACTTCCGAGGCTCGGAAATTCCGAGAACATACAAAATAGCCCCCCAGGGGGGCTATTCTGTATGTTCTCGGAATTTCCGAGCCTCGGAAGTGACGAAATTTTGACGTCACAGCCCTTAAAATTTCAAATAGGGCCATTCAATAGTTGAGATTTGTCGGGGGCTGTGACGTCAAATCCACGGATTTTCCGAGGTTTGTGCTTGTCGAGTCCTTACTGAATAAGGCTCCAGGAAAGGATTCGAAAAGGTTGAACCTCGGAAAATCCGTGGATGTGACGTCACATCTCCCAACAAATCTCAACATTTGATTTTGGCACTACTTGAAATTTTCGAGGCTGTGACGTCAAAACTTCGTCACTGTCGAGCCTCCGGAAATTTCGAGGCCATCCCGAATAGATTCTCAGGTCAGGATGATCGATTCATAAAGCAGCAGCGACGCGTTCCTCGGCTTACCACACATGATGATGATGTAAAAGTGAAAAATGTCTGTCTTCCCGGTCGGCAGAATCGGAAATATTCCAGCGTCCGATGGGAAAGCAACCAACGCGAGCATGCGTGGCCGCCCGGGGCGTTATGAAATCTCGCCGTTACGCACAGGGAAATACGAAATTTTAAACGAGTATCCGACAAAAGCGAATCGACGAGCGAACGGAATTTTTTTAAATCTCTTCAGGCCCGGCCTAGAGGCACAGGTAGATTTCGAAGTTCTTTTTTTTTAATATACATATACGCAGCTCATTTTGCGCACCCCTTGCAGTAAGGGCTAGTCGTATAAAATATTTTATCGGAAAGATTTTTAGAAAAAAATTATCTACAATTACTTTGAACGAATCTGATAATGAAGTCATATTTTTTTGTTTGAAAAACCCTATTTTTTTTCCTCCCCTTGACCTAATGGTTGGTGTTGTACAAAAATCTCCCAAACAAAACTTTTTGGTAGTAGTCTTACGAAGAGTAATAAATTTAAACTATCGATATTTTTCATATCAAGGAAATTATAGTGATTTTTTCAGTTTTTCAAAAACCCTTCCCTTTTCCACCCCCTTGGTCCGATTTTTCCCATTTACGAACATGACTGAGATTTTCCACCTTCATATTTTAAGTATCAGTCTGGATTTACAAATAAACTTGGGACTTTACGACGGTCAAGATGTTATCATCGGCGGTGCCTAGAGGAATAAGCATTCAGAAGGATTCTTCTCCCGCCGATTATGAAGGCTTGACCATCGAAACTTCATAAGTTTTTTGGTAAATGTCCTATTTAAATGTTACTGTGTTTTTTTAGCTATCAGAATATTGTCTACGTATCTATGTGCATCGTCAAAGCCTAGCCAAAATGCGTGTCCGAAATGATTCAACGATAGAATAAAAAAACAACAAGAGAGCGGTAGGCGTGCCTACGTAACGATACACTTTCGCCCAAGCTCGATGGAAGAAACTGAATGGAAAATAAAATACAAATTTTTTTTCGGAATTTATAGACGGAAATCGCCTTCGGAACGAAGGAAATTCTGTTTTTTTCTGACAAATTATAATCTGCGGATAAGCACATAATGATGAGGTTTTCCAAGGGCTGGAAGAAACAGCGATGGTCGTGCAACCCACCTAAGGAAAATTTCGTGGATCGGACGCTCTATGTTCTGATTTATTCCGAGATTCGGACAAGTTTATTGCGGAAAAAACACGAGGAATTGCAAATTTCGCTCTCGTGAGACAATCAACCAGTTTCTTCTTCTTGATAGCTCCGGATAGCAAGAATCACGTAAGCCATAAAACACGTGCTACGAAAGCAATTGTGTTTAAGGAGGAATGACACTTTCCGAAGACCTATAGCAACCCGATTAGGAAAACGCATTTAGACAAAGAAATCCACCACGTTGTTTCATTATAGTCTCATCTCTTTTATACCACCGATTCTCTTACTCGAAAAAAAACTCCAATTTACCAACAGAAATAATAGATACCAACACCAATATGAAGCCGGCGATAAGAAACTAAAGTGATGCAAGTTAAATTTCCAGAATACATCGCAAAAACAGCGCTTTAAGAAGCAAATTTTTCCGCAAAAGACTACACATTGATTTATTTCGCTCTGCGACCCTCACGCCTGTAATATTGGATTAGAACGTGAGCAGCATGATATTGGCAAGATGTGCAAATAGGTCGTGACGTTACTATTAAACAGTAGCAAGCTAATACAACAAATTGTATGGAATTCACTATTAGAACGTGAGTTGAAATTTACCAGTAAACCAAATCTTTTCAGCTGGTTTAGTTAGATCGGATAAGTTTGTTCGGATATATATTCTGGTGATGTCAAAAACATTTTTCGACACCCGACAAAATTCGGTGGATTAAAGTACAACATTTTACGTTTAGGAAATGTCGAATGTTACTGTCGAATGGACAGTTTTACTACGCAATTTTTAATTATTAATACAGAAACTAGTAATAATATTGTGTTTTATTTGTCATTAGGACCGGATAGAATGGTTGTTCGGCAAGTAACGTAGACGTTTGCATCTATATACGAATATTTTTTAATGCAATCCTTTCCAAAGCTAAGCACACGACTCTCAATCCAGCGTTACTCCACACAATTCAAGTATTACCGTACATGCATGCAAGTTACCTATGAACCCATTAAAACATATTAACCACATTATAGTTCTTTAAACACTCATAGTACATAATAAAGGGAAAATTATTGCGTAAATATGTACACCCCCTGCCACACATTCTTGAGGTGGCATTTACATACTACCCTGCGAGCCGCCGCATGGGCATGTGGCAGGGGGTGTTAGGACACCAGCCGCGTAAAGGTGTAAAGGAGAATGTTATAGGGAGGTGAAAAAATGAAGTGTATTTCGGCAGTGTTTTAAGTGGATCTCATTTTTTATTAAGGTCACTTATTGTGCGTGAGAAGAACGAAATTTTGTACCTTTCTGTTCGGCAATGTATTTCTCTTTTTTCATCTTTCCTGCCCGACTTAGAGATGCAAGGCGACGTCAAAATGATATTCTCTGTACCACACTGAAACACACGCCTGTTCCTAATTTCTCAGGCAATCAAGCCTAGAGTGTAGCCTCCGAGTCTCCACTGATTCCGAACCTAATCCCTCCAAAAGCAATCAAACGCTCGTTGTTCGTAGCAGTTTTTTACGAAGCACTCAATTTCCTTTGTATTTTATGAATTTTTCGAATCAAATCTTTCTGTTCAGGGTCTCAATGGGGTATTTTGTATGTCAAAACTCCCACTGAACTCTCTATTATTTCCCATTCAGTTTTACAACCACATACACTCGAGTTGCATCAACATCTTACCTCCCCTCATCCTTATGTCCGCGAACTCGAGACGATGGATGATGTCACTTCGGCGAGATAGTGCGATTTATTGAAATAATGGCAAATCACGCCCTAGAGCCTAAGATCCGATAAAATTAATGGACTATCCTCTTCAAATCGCCTCATATACGTCGGAAAAGCTTCAAGAAAATCGTAATTTATTTACGCTCTCTTTTTCTTCATTACATGCTTCGAATGAGGGCTATAGAAAAACGTCTAGATAAATTGCAAAATGTCGCCTATCGAAAACTTATGCTTCCAACTCAATCGTCTGTGATTCTGAGAAAACTCCTTAGAACAAAAAAGGTTATAAATAAAATAGAGAATACAAACGACTTTGTTTGATTCAGGCGCGGTGTTGTGGAATTGGAGCATGAGATAAGTCCTAACAACAACATTTCTACACTGTTTAGAGAATTTTCTTATTTTCTTTAAAACTAAAAAAAAACTTTTCCAAGGATCCCGAGGCTTATTATAAGGTAGCGTTCAAAGCATGTTGCAATATTAGTAGATATTAGATTATTAAGTAGCACTTATCTCTACTTCACGCTCTCTATCGTGTATTTAATTTTTCTATGCGGTGGAAAAGCGTTACCAATTTTTTGCGACATTACTAACTACACATCTAAGATCGCCGAAAATTTTCTTCAGGTAATCTTTCGTCTCAGCAGAATATGGTAGAGAATTAAACTATTTGCAAAAAATTAATAGCGACTGAAGTTTATCAACATTTAGATTTCCTGACAAATTTTGTTCTGGGATATTGAAAATTTATCGAAAAAAATAATTTCGAAGGAAAAATTTGCGCTTACTTTTCAGGTATGTACCACCTTGAAAATGGGAACAAAAACATAAAATGTATCATCAGAATAATAGATACGCATCTGAGGCATAAATCAAAGCAAGCCACTTCCAAATGAAGCACTTGTCCTAAGTTACTTGAAGGTACTCCATTGTCACCAATATTTATTGCACGGGTAGCCACGAGACATATTTTTTATGATGGTAACTACTTCAAAAAGGAATGCATTGTACCTGAATTAGGTAACTCACCCTCACTTTGTATGGCATCCAGAAATCGATCTCGTCGGTCGTGGAGTGATATTGAAGCAAATGTTGAGATGGCAAGTATAACGTTTCTCAAATCCTCAGACGAAGACAAAAGCTCTTATTTTCGTCCGACTGCATCATCCACTGGCTCGCAGGAAAAAAAAACACAATGACAGGGAAGGGCGACCAAGAAAAGGTCCAGGCTTCCTCCAATGATGATGTGTGCAGAATCCTCTTCTTTTACTTACAATATCCCCCCAATTAACCTAACACAACCACAAAACCCACTGCACACGAAATTACCTCCCTTGGGAGATACGATCTTAAGAGAAGGGAAACAAGATGGAGCAAACAAACGAGACAGACATACTACAACAACACTCACACGACAGCACACAAACACACGCGCCTTAAGGGTCGGCTTGTTGGGGTCTCGGCAGATACACGGAGACCGTCAAGCCTTAAGACGGGAGGCTCCAGAAGGACTGACTTGACTAACTGAAGAAAAGTAAGGAAATGGAAGTTCTTCGGACGGCAAGAAGAACAGAACACGCCTACTTCTCGGCAGAAGAGACAACAACACGGACTGGTACCGACTGACTTACAGGAGAAAGGAGTATTAGTTCTTCCTTGGAAGAGATGAATCAATCACGTTTCCTCCTCCGCGGATAAATGCAACAGCACGAATAGGCACTGACTGGAAGTAAGAATTTGAAGTTCTTCGAAGGGCAAGACGAACCAAACACGTTTAATTCTTGTCAGAATGGAGACAACAACACGAATTGATACTGACTGACTGGAGAAAGGAGTTTTAGTTCTTCCCACGGCGGGAGGGACCAAACACGCCTTCTTTTTGCACCGGTAAACACAACAGCACGAACTGGTACTGACTGGAGGAGAAAGGAGTTCTTCAGACGGAAATACTGACTGAACAAGCCTCCACGGAGAAAGAAAAAAACAATAGCATTAATTGCTTTTTCTTATCGCACGTAGAGAGAGAGTTAGATGGCGGTGGCCTCAGAGGAAAACACACAGGAGTCGATGATCGGGGGATGTGAGCGAAGTTGTCCTCCGGGGATTGAGGGCGGGATCGGCCGAGGAAGCAGGTCTGAGGCCTCCCCGGAGAGAGCGATCGCAGACGGGGGGAAGCGGCGGCACCTGCAGACTCGCGAACCGACAGCAAGAAGCCTCGGCGGTGGACTGAAGTTGGTTGTAGTAAGAGGAACCGAAGGGAGAAGAGAACTCACCAACTCCCGCCTCAATCTTTCTCTCCCTCCCCTCATCCGAACCACTCCCCCTTCCTCTCCTTATCCCCTCCCCTCCCTCCACATCCAGTCTGCCAGTTTTAAGCCGGAGAGACCGCTGCTGTGGCGTGGAGAGTTGTGTCATCATCACACACGAAGCAAGGACGGGCGGTCTCTCTCTCTCAGTGTTGCGACGTTGCCAGTGAGACAGATAATGCGAGAGTGAAAACGCGTCCTATACCATTCCCTTCCCCCCTGCCCGGAAAAAGGGGGTTGGGTTTTGTACTATACCGTTTCTTTTTTCTTCTTGGGCGGGGTAGAGGTCATTGTCAGTGTTGTGTGATGTGGGTGTGACCACGCGGTGGATGAAGAAGGTAAGTGAGACAGGGGAATTGGGAAGGGGTGTTCAGCGGAATTTTTTTGGCGATAGCCCGGAGCGTGAAGCGTTATTTTTTTATAAGGTAGTACGAGTTAGAATGGGAAGTTTTACGGTCAGCACCATACCAAAAATAATTTCCTTCAATATCGACACAAGATACGAAAGACTCATTGAGGCATAGACGGTATATCGATAATTGTTGGGTTGTAATTGTGGGGTTAATAAAAAATATGCACTGATTAGTGTATCGACTAATGGACGCCCATTAATTATATCAACAATATTTTGGCAATTTTTACCTCCCCCCTTGTCAGCAATTGTCAAACTTTCAGTGACCACCCCGAATAAAATTATGTCAAACAATTTTTACCCCCCCCCAAGGACTAATAACATTTTATACGGCTGGCTTTAGATGTTATTCAATATAAGTCCATTGATAGCTATACTATTATATGGCAATGGCTTAGAGCGGTCTTTGAATTTACTAACAGCTTCCCTTAAAATCTGTCAAATAAATCATATTAATCTTCTGATCAATACCATATATCTATATGATTAGCTCGTAGGCTTCCGCGGATGTAGTGTTGAATGTTTCTTTTTTCGGGACTCATTCCGCGATGTTAAAATTGTAAAAAAAAACAATTCTTCAAACTGCACCTAAACCTCCAAGGTAATACGGCCTACCCAAGGTACACAAAAACGGCATTCCACTGCGACCGATCGTAAGTGCCATCGTTTCCCCGACTCATAAGTTAGCTAAATATCTTGCTGATGAACTCTTTCCATTCTCGGGAAGAACGGAAACTTACGTTCAAAACTTCACGCATTTAATTGAAATCATCAAAAGAGCCAAGGTCACCAAGGAAGATATTCTTGTAAGCTTTGATGTAGATTCCCTTTTCACCAATATACTAACGGATGAAGCGGTAGAATTCATCAAGTCTCTCACATCCAACGGCCTCCCAGAAGACGTCCCAAAAATGGTCGAATTTTGCCTAAACAACTCATATTTCCGGTGGAATAAAACATTCTACAAACAGAAATTTGGAGCTACCATGGGTTCACCTCTTTCTCCCGTGATAGCTAACCTATTCATGGAGGTATTAGAACAAAAAGCGATACAATATTATGACAAAAAACCAAAAGTATTCGTAAGATTCGTAGATACGTTGGCCGCCATGGACCTAACCACCCGGTTTAAACCCCGAAAGATCGCTGACATAAATCTTCGCCGAGAAAGCCTGAAATCCTTCCTGCAACATCTAAATGGACAAAGCAACTCCATTAAATTCACAATGGAAATAGAAAAGGGTAACCGCCTTCCAGTCTTAGACGTTATGGTCCAGAAGAAAGAAG
Source organism: Pyrrhosoma nymphula (assembly GCA_963573305.1). NCBI lineage: Eukaryota > Metazoa > Arthropoda > Insecta > Odonata > Coenagrionidae > Pyrrhosoma > Pyrrhosoma nymphula. The sequence continues at coordinate 119,933,764 of OY754331.1, read as the reverse complement.
ATGGGACATTAGGTCATTCTGTGTAGCGGAAATGTACCCACACTGACGGCTACCTACATGCCACATAGCACCACCACCCTCAGAAAGCCTCAGTCATGCGAACGCTGTATCATCGAGCTTTTACGATCTCTGACGCCGATTCCATCGCCGGCGAAAAAAAGCACTTATTGAGGGCATTTGAGAAAAATGGTTTCCGCCGTGACTACATCTTGAAAACTGCACGGAGAGAAGAAAGAAATTCTCTCGTGGTACGAAATAAAAATCCCACTGACCCGACGGAAAATAGAGAGAAACCAAAGGCATATGCCACTCTCCCTTATGTGTCTGGAACTACGGAGAAAATATCCAGAATTCTATCGAAGTACAACGTAGTTAGCAGATTCACATGCGTGACGAAGACAGGGGACGTACTTCTGAAAGCCAAAGACCCGCTTCCACGGAACCTCTACGGAGGAATATATGAAGTTTTGTGCAGCTGTGGACTTCCATATGTAGGCCAGACATGCAGAGCACTAAAAATACGCCTCCAAGAGCATCAACGGGCAATTAAAAATAATAATTACCGCATTTCTGCAATACCCGAACACCATCTCAGCAACCCCACTCATAATTTCAACTTTGAGGAGACAAAATTAATATCAATGGAGGTACGCTATTACCCAAGATTAATCAGGGAGGCTATAGAAATTGCGAAGAGACCGGAGAACGTCAACCGAGAAGACGGTTACACGTTGAGAAGAAATTTAAACGAATTTTTCAAATTTAAAAATTCCGGCAACAATGGGAGTCCTCACTCATATACATAAAGACGATCGAGACTAAGGAATCAGTTCAGTTAACCTGATGAAGCGGAGAGGAGGACCAGCGAAATATTGTTTTTTTACAATTTTAACATCGCGGAATGAATTCCGAAAAAATAAACAGTCACCATGTGTATATACGAGGTGGGACCAAAAAATAACGGGAATTTTGTAATAACTCTTTATTAATCAATATTTTCACACCAAATTTTGATCACCTTCAAAGTAATCCCCATTAACTATAACACATTTATCTAATCGTTTCTTCCATTGTTCAAAACAGTTTTTTAATTCGCTTATTTTAATGTTGTTTAGGCCTTCCAGCTATTTTTGTTTCACCTTTTCTACAGTCCCAAAACGTTTTCCTTTCATGTCCCTTTTGAGTCTAGGATATAAAAAGAAGTCGCGGGGGGCAAGGTCCGGTGAATAGGGGGGTTGAACAATTGGCGTCATGCCGTTTTTCGTCAAAAACTTCTTCACAGACAGCGCGGTGTGGGCAGGTGCGTGGTCGTGGTGGAAGAACCAATAACCTGTGCGCCAATGATCCGGCCTTTTCTTCCGGATGTTCTCCCAAAACCTCCTCAAAACCTATAGGTAGAATTGCTGGTTGACCGTCTGGCCCGGAGGATCAAATTCCGCGTGCACAACACCTCTGCAATCGAAGAAACAAATGAGCATTGTCTTGATGTTGCAACATTGTCGTCCGTTCTTGAAGTTGACGGGCGCCCAGAACGAGGTTGGTCTTCATTCGAGTCTCGTAGTCTACTATCTAGTGCATTGAATAAAAACAAAATATGATGATGCAAGACTATGACTTACTTGGCAAGAACTCAAACGACTTTAGATTAAAAAATTTACTGTAAAAAGTAAAAAAGTAACATTCTTGACGTCAATTTATCTTTAAATCCCCTACTCCCCCATGTCAATAAATTTCAAACTTCTTCAATCCCCCTCCCCCCCCTATATTGTTGACATAATTAATGAACGTGACGAATTAATGAACGTGAATTAACGAACGTCTATGGAGTTAATGTGCATTCAAAAACTATGTATAACACTAATTCCAACTGCAGTGCCTGTTGCATAGCTTCTCTTCCGAATCATCGAGTGCTTATAGTATAGTGCACATATGCAATCAAGCCCAATTAATTCCCGGTGAGGCTCATTAATTTAAGTTGGGCACCAATAAAATCTAACTAATTATTGAAATTCCTGTTCCACATATTTAGAAGACAAAACAAACAAACAAAAAAATAAACTTCGGTATCCGAAACAAAGAAAAAACAACTCCGGCGCGGCGGTAGGCACAGACACAGGTGAAGCGTAGAGAGTTCACGAGGGAAAAACACGAATTCACACACAGTCAAGTTTTCGACTGACGATTGTATATCACTTGCACAAGTTCAAAGGGGGCGGGCAATAAAGCGATGATCAACACGCCCTCCGGTAGCATTTTGAGTCCCGACTTTGAGTTTTGACGAAGCGTTGGAATGGGAAGGTTTACAGCCAGCACGACACAAAATGTTCTTTTCAACATCGGGTCAAGACGCGAAAGATTCGTTGAGGTAATGATGAGTGCATCGATAATGACTGGACTGTAATTTTGGGTGCAAAAAAAAAGAACATGCACAGATCAGTGTTATGAGTTGAGTTATAGTGAACATTCAAAAACTATTTTTTAAATTCCAGCACTAATTCTTACTATGGGGCCTATTCCATAGCTTATCTGCCGAACTATCAACTATGTCTATCACAGCGGTGTAACAACGTTGCAGATTTAGGGGGGGGGGCGTTTTAAGACCCCCCTCCCTATCCCACAAATGTTTCAAACTTTTAAACAATCCTTCTGTATTCCTCAAATTTATCACTTTCTACTCGAAATTTAGGTTTTCCGATTAAGTTTTAAGAATTTTTTTTTTAATGGATCTGTGAGTGTTGCTCTGTAAACATTCCTTTCGTTACATTCTTTTAAATTGACATAACTAACACTTGTGGCAGAATCAATTCCATAAATACACACAGTTCTCTTCTCCTCCGACTCATCGGGTATTTTCAGAGATATCGACAGGATTCGGAATATCGATCATTATCAATGGCTGTGTCCATGTGGTTATAGCAATGATAATTGATGTCCACATTTCCATAACAACATACTATATATTCCGAAAATCGATACTTATTTACTGCAAGGCCATTAAGTCAGTCACCTTCAAAATACTACCCAAATTGTCTAAGCTGGGCTATAATCAATCAATGAATAACTACCAACCATTCCATCAGAAATTTTCAACGACAGGAATTTTTGAATTCACCAAATTAACTGACAACGCAGTTGAATAACTTCTCCATTTCTTGATCCTATAATCGCACCCGTCATTACAAGATCAGTTAACTACCCTTACGAGGGGAAGGGAAAGGACATCTCGTAGTGAGGCGACAAAAAGTAAGCAACCGTTCGACCCTCCTTGTTTGCTTGTGAGCGGTATCTGGAGAATTTTTTATATACGTGGAGAAGTGGGATTTAAAGTATTTATAGCGGGATTTAACTGCACCGTAGGTCAGTGACGGTAGCAACGATCATCTCTTCCACACAGAGGGCACAGATATCACAGCAGCACGACTCTTATCGTGTTTAAAGATTGGATAAGAGTTGACGACGGGGATGGGGTTTGATGTGGTAGTTAGAGCATTGACTTCACACCCCGAAGTGCCCGGGTCTGAATCCCGACAGTTTTTCACAAAAATAGCATTTATATTAGATAGAGAAATATTATTTTTGTCTATTTTCACCCATTCTCGCATTTAAGATCATTTGATAATCGTAAGAACATGTGATAGCGTGACGAGGTATGATTTGGTGGTACATATCAGATAAAGGGCACGTTTTCCTATTAATAGCCCAAATTTTAATTAAGGTGGCTATTTACCGGGGCTAAGAAGCTCGTTTCAGACGTTTCTCTCTAACCCTGCAACGGCTTTGCCGTGATAGCTGGAGACTTGCAATTTTTGTCTTCTGTAGATGAAGAGTCATTTGTCGACTTAGGTGGAGTAACTTTATCATGAAATGGTTGTGTTTTTTCTTTAAAAAATAGCGAAACTTTGATTTTTACGAATTTTTTTGTAATATTCCGGGGCATGTTACGAAGGCTAGAATCCGAAATGAGGATTTTCAACCCACTTATTTCCTTTTAGGAAGGAAACTTAAGGTGGTTGGAGTCGTAATCGTGAGTCATTTTGTACACATTTTAATATTTTAAGTCGAAATAATATTAAGACTTTATTTCATTAAAGTACATGCGGTGGAACTCACCATCCATGCATTGATGGAAATGATACGACGATTATATTTTATATGTTTGCATTAAAGCATGTGACATTGACAGCTAACATGGATGATTTTTCGACGCGGTACTCGAAATTTAGGCGAACACTTTTATTTTTGAAATATGTTCTTTCGAATCTTTGACTCGAATCGTGACTTCGAACCGTGACTCCTTGATACTTGATAGCAGTCATTACAATAACAAGACCTGTATTATTTCGCGTTTCGAATGAAATCTGGACACATTTTATCGAACTATTACGAAGTATATATCTCATCTGCCATAAGGTTATGCGTTAAAATTAACATTTAAGTTTCCAAAAAAAACAAATCGGTAAAGTGCAATTTTTTCAATTTTATCTAAAGATATCACTCATAAGAACACGTATGCAAAGTTTCACGCAAATCTGAGCATGGACAAAAATCGCTTCAACCAACTTAACGTCACAGTCATTATTCTTCTAAATGGGTTCACTACGTGGATTTCAAAGTTTTGACATCCAAGAGAAACAGAATGAACATGTTTCTTATGACCTAGCTGTAAATAAGACACAAGGGCACCCAGAGGATTAACTGTCTTGACGGAATGCCATCATCACCATCATTCAGGTTCAGTGCACGATATTTTCTGGCATCACAATGGGATCAGTATTAGGCGCGGCCCTCTTAAAATTGTTCCTTTCACTCAAGGTTGACGAATACATAACTCGTGAGAAATGAACGCATATTAGCGGTACTGTTCGAGGAGATACAAAAGCCGTTAATTCATTCTAAATTCGTTCCGCCGCTCTTTAAATCGTCGTAAGTTCAAACTTCAACGCCAAATACTTCATTATGGCGAAAAGAGAACACGTATTTAAGATTGCAGGGTCTGCTCAACCTTGTGATATAAGAGAAGCAAAACAGAGGCGCCACAATATTTTTTATGGTAAGAGATGCAAACATTTCATTATTACGACCCATGGCGCGCATTTGTGAGTTGGGTCTGAATATAATTTACTGTTTTGGTACTTAAAAAACAAGTAAATGGAAAAATAATTATGTCATCATCTATAGCTATAAAATTGTGAAATTCTGTATGTTTGAACGCTTTTAAATTCCAAACCACTAGACGAATTCGATACAAATTTGGCACATAATGTTCCTCAGGACCTAGAAGAATTGATAAGACTATATTAAAAATGCCCAAGGGCCATATTGTGGGTCCTTTTTCAACCCAATTTTACTTCTGTAAGAAAAGCATTGGATTTGCTGCAAGGGTAAATGTTTTTTCCTTTTTTGTTACTTGCACATAAGATATAGTCTGGGAATTTTTAGTATCTGGTGACTGAACGATTTCTTGTCTTTAAATATTGCATTCGATTTTATTTTTTGCTTTGATTTTGCCAATAATTTGAGCTCTTGGCTCCAAATTCGTCAATTTATGCACTATTTCAACACTAGAAATTTCTATTTACTTGAAAACCGATGCATAGGCTTTCAATGGGAACATAAGACCAAGGAACGTATGACCCAGGTTTAAATGACCAATTGAACAAAATCACATAGAGATTTTAGCCGGGGTATATTTCACCCCAGCCTCTCTCCAAGTGTCGCTAATGACTGATAGATAGTATAAGCATTGTGCACGTCATATTGGGATGATTCTTTTAATCCAATCCTATTTCTCTACTTCTCGTTGAAATTCAAAGGAAACCATTTTCTAGTTTTCATCTAAGGATTTAGGAGGCTATTTTGAAACGTTCGTACCCATTGTTTCTTGGGTAAAAATCGAGATCTACGTCATAGTCGGGCCGAATGTCCGCACGGTGCTATTTTACAACTTCCCAGCGATAAGTTTTCAATCGTTTCTGCTCAAATTCCCAAAACCCAAGTCGTTAGTAACCGTATCTATTTACCCATTCAAATATCCTGGTTTGAATTTTTTAATATTAATTCTTTTGAGTTGAAAATATTGAAATTTTTCTAAAACATTTGTCGGGGTCAATTTTCGATACGACTTACCCTTACAGCTATAATTGAACCAAATTGGTGGAATCAATAATATAAAAAATAACTTTAGGCTAAGGTAGATTTAGAAGGTTTTTTTAAATAAATGTCGGTCAAGTTCGTTAATGGGCAAAATCGAAGCGAGGGGGAGGAAATGGAGGTTTTTTTAAACTGAAAAATCACTTTATCTCCCGAAATATGAAATATATTGCATTTGTTTAGATAAATTCAACTTCCTAATATTTAAGGTAGTTTGAGCGAAAAATCACTTTACCTAGAATTTGACGAATTTGACCTCATTTTAATGAAAAAACTCCCATTTTTCCAATGATATCAAAATACTAACCCCTTGCTGAACTACTTTTCGAGCGATTTGCCTGAAAACGCAAGATGTTTTACATGGGATATATTATGGCTGTGCGCTCCAGAAGGAGAATATTTTAAAACATTAGGAACTTCTAACACCTAGATTTCGTCAAAAAACTAACGTAGATGGCATCTTTTCTCAACTATTTATAAAAAATAATAGATCACTCTCCACAGCAATTTTGAAGGGTTTTCAGCCTTACTGCGGGAAAAAAATGAGTCAAGTTAGAGACTTATTTAGCTTTATTTATTTATTTACTGAGAATTATGGTCATATGTCACTATATATTTGCGCCATTAATATGACAATACTTATTTCATACCTCTTACAGTCGCTGAAATTAAAAAATAAAATTTGAATATTGTCTCCATAATGACTAGGGAAGTATCTCTCTCAAACCACCTTCAAATAAACTTCGAAATCTACCTATATGCCGGGTCTAAATGTATTTTTTAATCCACTAGTCGCCTTTATATTGGACCTCCAGTAAAACTGGGAAGTTTGTTGTCGTTAAAACTGTGTAATGGATATGCTCATTGTTTCTTCTTTGGATAATTTTTATAATATTTTGACTGGTGGTCTTCTTCTGGTTTGCACCCTCATTGTTACCTGGCAATTTAATTTACTGGTATGTTTGACCCACCAGCTTTGGTGTGGAAACGGATTAGCCTGCCATTTGCTAGGAGGATATGGAAAGGGCCACCAATCTGATATCACCGTTGAACACCACTCGCAGTAAAGCAAATTTTAGAAAAACTAATATCACAACTTCCTCGAAGAATAATAAGTATAAGTATGTGTCGTAAGGTGGCACTTATTTTTCGAAGTTGAGAATGGTAATGATTTCCACCTCTAAAAATGAACGATGGGGAATGTAAATCCACGTGCTAAAATCCTTTCCTGTTAGTTATCGGGAACCCGTGCCCCAAAGGCCCCGAGTACTTCGAAATGAAATATCCTTGTTAATTGGGTGTAAAAGAGTGCTTTACCTTTGAAGAAGGCTGTAGTGAACTTTTTCGGGCTGAAATTTTGTAGGTTTCTACCTATTGTTTTGCGTTCTTGTGATCTGGTCCCGCGCAGTTCAAGTCGCCCCTCAGGGCGTCACCCAGCATCGCTGCACCACCGAGGTTAAGCTCGCACCATTCTCTTTCCCACCGAAACTCTGACCCTCTATCTCTTCCCAGCACCCGCTTTGTGGTACCCCACGACCCCTCACTCTGCGTTCATAGGAATGGTAATCAACACATATCCTAACTAACAAAGACGCTTTTACATTTATTTGTGAAGACAGTGAATGAATAAGAACGGTTGGCCAAGGGGGTAACCAGGGAAAGCTCTTGGGGGGAGGGGCGATAAGTATTTGCGCCCCTCCCCATGGCGACTCATACCAGTGATTATCGCCACAGTTGTTCCTTGGAGAACGGACATTTAATAAGGACTTTTCCTACAACACGTCAAAACCGATTACGCGCGCTTGATTAGCATTTATCAAAATTTGAATGTAGGGTATTAAAATTGAGTTTTTTCTCCATCGTTGGGGGGATGGTTACGTCCTTGATGGCTGATAGGAGTGTTAAGTGGGGAGGTGTAGGGAAACAATCTTTGAATTGATGACTCTTCATGATGAGGGTTCATTCATTTACGATAAATGTGCTGTTATATTGTTTTTAGTCTTTAAAATCGTCAATTTTAATATATTATGGACGGCCTCGTTAATTAGGGATGAAGAGAATTTACATCACAGATCGTATGATGACAAACTTGAATGGTTGTGAAGATTCTAAATTTTTTTTAGACATTCTTGAATAGATAGATTAATTTTACCTAAGAATTTAGCAACTATGAAGATTAAGGGAATTTTTAAGTGGAAGAGATTAAAACGGACGATAGGTTAACTTAGTTAAATATCGGTCCGGAAGGTGGGAGAGGTATTTCTTTTAGTGGTGAGTGCATTGTTGGTGAGAAATCATTAAAAAATTTCCATCCAACAGTATTTGCATACGATATAAATTCAACATTCTCTATTAAATCCAGATTTGAACCTTATTTCAACAAAGTGTGTTAAATATTAATATTAATGTCGGATCTGTGGTTAATACTAGATCAATGATCATCATATACCTACTTTGCGTCACTTCCTATAAAAGATTAAACCTGCTGGTTTCTTTGTTCTTGCACCAAAAGTACCTATACTTCCTGTCCGTCTGAAATACAAACAACTGCAGTCCTATGAGAGTGTTAAGACCGGTCGGGGTTGCGAATATATAAATGTGTGGACTATTGAAACAAATTCTATTTATTCGAGAATGTCTTATAATTAGGGTCACCATATTTTGAAACCCCAAAATGAGGACACCCTCAACGGGATTGATCAACACGTGTCACAGAGTGATCTGGTAGCCAAACTATGAACGATTTACAACCCATGGTAGACCAGTGCCATCTATCAACATTTCGTCAGTCTCTATCAACAGTTCGTCAAGTTTTTGTTCAGAGAAAATAGTATACCACGAAGTGCCATAAGCCAGCCCCTAGATTCATTAAATCGAAAGCACCGCGGCTTGGCAATCGCCGTCTATCGCCGGCTAGAGCCGTAAATCGAAAGATCGCTAACAGTGTAATTCAGTAATCAGTATAAAAATATATCTAACTAGATGGTGATGCGAGATGAAAACGAAAATCAACAGATCTTACTTCCCAAAATTTAAAAATGCGGACATTAGCAGAAATCGTAAAAAAATGTACGCGGACGCTACATTAAAAGTCGAAAATACGGACATGTCTGCATAAATGAGGACGTATGGTAACCTTACTTATAATCATATTTAATGTTCTACGTACGACCGCAACTGTCGACGCACCTACGAACACCATCCGATTCTACCTTACGGATAGGCTTTCGTCGCCTTTAAGTCTCTCTGAAAAAAAATCCGGGTGCCTGCGTGCGAAATGGTAGTCTGTTTTGGAATGAATTAATTCTTTGCCTTGCAATCTTTTACATTGTTTGGATTAGAAGATTCGTTGGTGTTTTGCCAAACTTGGTGAAGTCCTGGAAATGGCATCTCTTGGACATTCACTTCTCGCCAACAGCCATACCACGCTGAATACACCGGTTCTCGTCCGATCACCGAAGTTAAGCAGCATCGGGCCCGGATACGCAACGGATAGTACTTGGATGGGTGACCGCCTGGGAACACCGGGTGCCGTTGGCAACTTTTTATTTTTGCTTTTTCGATTAATTGTGGGTGCGGTTACGTGAGGTCCGGGTGTAGTTTAAAATAATTTTGCGTGACAGTGTTTCAACGTTAGGGGTTCGATTATCTCCTCGTCAAGCCAAGCTATCCAACGTTCAAAATTGTCCTCCAACATTTTAGCCGTATTACCAGATTTGTCAAAACATTTTGATTTCGCGTCACACGCCAAGTATTTCAGCAAATAATGCTTCTCTACTTTTTATCGCGAGGAATAGCTTCCCGAAGCGTCGTGAACCTTGAATGGGAAAGTGGCTGTGGAAGAATCAGGACTTTCCTTATGCACCGTCATGGTTAAGAGTTATTTTTTTCAGTTAAAACACTATTTTCATACATTTTTAAAGTAAAATCTTTTTACATTATATTTTTTTCATCTTAAAATTGTCTTTTTTACGCCGGACGTGAGTACACGGTAGGGAGGAGTTCGCAAGGAGGGCACGGAATCCTTCGGGCCTATTAATATATCCGATCGTTGCAGAGAATATTTATTTTTAAAAAAAGTAGAATAATCCGATAAAAGGTGCAATTAGACCAAAAAATGGATGCTCAGAATGCACTGTAGAGTTCTAGCCATGCTAAACGAACTGTATTCCACGAAGACTGAAAGTTACCCAAATTTCTGGAACTTAGGAAAGAAGTTAAGCTCAGCTCTCTACTTTCTAGAATAAAACTAAAATATAACGTCAAGACAAAAAATATGAAAAGGGCGCCAGTTCATAATAAACGTCTCTATGATTTCTTTTTTGGTCAAGAAATTTAGAAGACTATCCAAATTCTATTAGCAAAAAAAAGATTGAATTAATTTGATCTGATTAAAATTTTAACTCAAATTCTGACTGTCGCTTTGTACTGAAATTCCATTTGATTTTTTTTTACTAAATTTATAACCATGAGACATCGAATTCATTTAGCGTTTAAGCCCACTGTAGTTTAAAGTGTAGCAACTCTCTCGTTTCTGCTATACTCTCATGTAAGAAAATTATCAAAAGTTTCTATCGCCGAAATTCCATTAGTCCAAGGCGTGTGTTAAGAGTGAGAGCGACTAACCTGAGATGGAAATTGATTCAGTGCTCATTAATCCTGGTTTATCATCTGCAGTTAACATACTTAAATACGAAATATCATGAACATTCATGAGCCAATCGTGTATCACGCATGGGCGCCTGTTGATATTTCGTAGCCTTTCCTAGTTACTCAAGAACCAGAGTTCCGAAATCATTACATTAGCGGCTAATTAGTTTAAAATTTCGCTCCCGCAATCTTTAGATAGAGTGGAGCAAGTTTCTAACTCGTATGTAGCTGCCCATGGGAGGACGACTGGCTTTCGAAGTAATTAGCGCAATTACGATTCGGAAATTCGGAAAATTCAGGGAACAATTGTATACTACAAAATAAATATTATCTAAAACTTTTGTTCGAAACAATTTTTGATACGACATACCCTTCTGTAATAATTGAACAAAATTAGAGGGAAAAAACCTTTAGGCCCGGCGTAGATGCACAGGTAGATTTCGAAGGTTTTCTTGAATAAATCTCGGTCAAGTTTCTAATGGGCAAAATCGGACCAAGTATCTGACAAATCTGAAAACTGAAAAATTACTATAATTCCCTTAATATCAAATATGTTGCAATCATTTAAATTAATTATACTTCCTATGACTATAAAAAAACTGCCAAATCTACCTCTGCCTCTAGTCCGGGCCTAGGTTCTATTATTAAAATGCACCCACGAAGATGAATCACCTGTCATGCATGTTACAACAGAGGGAGAGAAACAATCCCATTCGAAATTAAATTACATCAAATTTTACGTCACTGTATTTAAATACCAAAATCAATACTCTTGTTCCCTAAACAGAGTGAGAGGGGCAGGTTGAAGGTGAAAAGAGGGTATCGAGGTAATGATTAATCGGCGTTGAGCGAAGCCGTGGCTATAAGCTAGAGGTTAATTAAAATAGTCGGTTAATACTCACTGCAGGAGTCAATTAGGGTTAGCACCACATATGCACGACACTCACCTGTAATGAAAATAAAAAAATGCATCAATATATGTGTAGCACGTACAATGAAACAATTTACCGGACGGTGTACGGACAAAAAGCCAGAAACTGCAAACATGCACAAGACTGTAAACCTTTTCGAGATAAGCACAGTCGAAAAGTTTGATTCTCCGCGATAGGCATGCTGATTCTGCTTCTATAATTTCCTCCACCCTGGCTTATCCTTGCAGACCTTTTTCGCTTCAGTTACACTCATAAATTGCCTTACCCCACTGATATTCAGACTCCGAATATTCCTTCTCTTAAGAATATCCAAATTCGCGCATGACTTTCTCGGTCTACCCCTTGATCTCATACAATTCACTCCACTTTCTTATATCTGCTACAAAGACTAATTGACACAAATAAATTTCGAACACGGTTTTTCCCACATATGCAATGATAATGAACGTCATCAAGAAATATCATTGGAAGAGTATAGAAAATTACAAGACGAAAGATATATGGTGAGATTCCAAGCAATTGCATGACTGAAGACTGGCCGAACACGATACATGATAACAAATGAAAGATATGATATAAAGGGAATGTTTTTCGAGGTTGGGAAAATGTTTTAGCTTTGCTTAGTCGAAACCTTAGCATTAGCAGTAAACGTAGTATGCAAACACTTACCACTTGGCTATATGGAAAGTAACATCTTAATTCAGACATTAAGTTTATTGAAAGCGAATTATGTTTTTCACTGTGAATTTCACACAATTAAGTGATCGCTAGAGGGACACTCCGTTAAAGTTGCGGCACGGCCGGCGTTCATTGCACAATTTTCAAAACATTTTCAATGAATGTTTTCATTCCTCTTACAAAGCTTTTCAAGCAATTAAGATAAGAAAGAAAAGGAATGCAGTAGTTTCCCTGAGTATATTTTCCTCCAAATAACGCTATCTACAAATACCAACCCACCTATTGGTATAAAAAAATGGCGCAAGTTACAAAAGATTTCTGTCGCCTCCGTCAATTTATAACGAGGGGTAATTTATTTTTTGCGAAGAACCAAATGACAGAAAATTTATAATTCGACGTGATGATCACGTAACTGATCGTCGTTCATCAGCAAATCACATTTCTTCTGAGTTGAACGTAGATAAAGTTGAAAATATCAATACTTTTTCTTATTTCATTCCGCTATGATTTTACCCGACGAAAACAGGAAAAGCGTTTCTAAAATTTATTTTCATAATCGTATTTTTTCATATTTTCTCCGTGATTTATAATTAAAACATGTTCATTTAATTTTAATGTTATCCATTCTCACTTCCAAATTTTTACATTTTTACCCCTTCTATGAGGTAAAAATAGATTGCAATTGCATCGGACATCAGGTAGGTACTTTCTCAATTGCAAACCTTATTTAACAAGTGCCCGAGTCCGATAGGAGCGCGAATCAGTTATGAAGAGGGATCCATTGAAAAAGAGATCGTGCTGAAAAGCTATTATTTCTGTCATTTACAAACTTCGCAGACTAGCCTGAGCCAGAACAATAAGAGCATCGAATGCGCCGAGTTTAGGAAAAACAACATACATTCGTCAAATTTTGATGGGCACATTCGTATTTTTCTCAATTCAACTTTCATCACAAGTCTTTGCCTACAAAAAGGAGATCTCAGTACGCTGAGGGATTCTGTTTAGCGAACGAGACTGATTCCTAACGTATGAGCGAGTTTTCAGACAGTTTTAATTCGAGCGTCCATGATAAAATGCGACCAGTGTCTTTTTTTTCATTACATTAGCGTCAAGGGTTTCCCAAAAACGTTAAAAGCGTTTGTCACCCGTCGTTCACGCCGTAGTCATGCACAAGAACAAATGAGGGCCTGAGAGCCAAAGTCATACAAATAACAAACATCGTCCAGGGTCACCTGTATCACTACTCCGGTAAGAAAAGACAAAAAGCAAAATGAGTTAAATGTTCGGCGGCTAGATCGTAGCACCATACGTTCGAACACTTGTGTTACATTTCCTTAAACTACCTGACGGTACCAACTTAGAAAATATGCACTTATATCGTTTTTCGTGTTTTTTATAACTTGCATTACTTTGACTCTCAGGCCCTCAAATGTCATTCGCCTTAAAAAAAAAGCGTAAAGCTGTAAAAAAGTGAAAAATTCTCCTCTGAGGCAAAAATTTTAGAATGCTTACCATCATGGAGGAAAGATAAACTGCAGTTACTCTCTCGCTCACCAGCCATAAATCCACAAACGGTCGAAAGTCACTCCTCACTATTCATTCGATTAAAGTAATCACTACACTTGTCATTTCAGAAACATCACGTCATGGTCGACGAGCCGGCACAAACAACACAAACACACAAAAACTGCCACGATGGAAACACCGGTTCCCGATCAGTCACCGAAGTAAGGCATCGTTGGGCTCTCGCCTCGAGTTTGGAGGGGTGATCCTCCGATTCGTCCGAGCGCTCTGGGGGGCTATTCTGAATGCCCGAGCCTCGAAAGTGACGAAATTTTGACGTCACAGCCTCTCAAAATGTCAAATAGGGCCATTCAAAAGTTGAGATGTCGGGGGAAGTGACGTCACATTCACGGATTTTCCGAGGTTCGACCACGTCGATTCCTTACTGAATAATGCCCCTGCACGTGGCGTCTCATCGGCGTCTCGTCGGCACATCGCGTCTGCACGTGGCAGACAGTATGTGCGAAATTACCAAAGCCGTCGAAGCACGTTAAACAAAAAATACTTATATAAACGAAGACTGAAGTATACGCAGTGACTCTCGATCGACGAATCAGTCGAGAACGAGAGACTCCAACCGGGAGAAGAGATAAGGCTTAATCTCGCGGAACAACTGAGCCGTGTTACGCGACCGTTTAAGTACCAGTCTGACGAGCCCCGGACCGATTGCATGGACAATGCCGCGGTTCGAAGAGGCCACCCCGAAGCGCGTTTATTGGCATAGCAGAACTTAGTGGCATTCACACTCAAGCAGAGTGACGAAAGGTTTGTTTCTTGAGGAGTAGGCGACCGATAACTGGGATGATTCGAAATGGATAACTTGGGGATTGGAGGAAGGGTGGAGAGAAACCCGGCGTCGGCATAAGCCTACTCTCAACTAGAAAGGAGCCAAGGACTTATAACGTTTGATGCTTTGGCGTTTTGTTTGCGGACTAAATTATTTTTTATTGTGTTCTTATTACTTTATGGAGATTCCGCCGCGACTGTGCGAGTCAAAACAAATACTAAATTTTTGTTCAATGGTTTTAAAAATTCTACTGTTATTGATGACACGCGATATCTATTGAAAACCAAAATTATGGTACAAAACAAGCAGATTACCCCACGAATATATTATTAACGAACGTTTTTTTTAAGCCATAGGAGACGACTGCAGCGCCATTTCTACAGAATTGCCGCATTTTTACCTCAATTATCGCATTTATTAGCTGATAACTAAGGAAATAATGCGGTAAGATGCGTATGTTTTGTTTTTTCCCGGGAGTTTTCGCAGAAAATAAACAGTTTTTCGCAAAAATGGCATTTTTATTAGAAAGAAAAAAAAACAATTTTCCCCCGTTTCTCCCATTTAACACCATATAACATCAAGTTCGAATTGCGAGTCAAATAGCTTGGAAAGGTAACATTTTTACCCATTAATATCGGATAGAGGACACGTTTTTTCTATATGTCTCCAGCAAACGATGTGTGTTCAGTGAAATAGCATGATATGTTGCCATATTTATGCATAATTAATGACAAGCTCATCGAGCCGAATTCTGCTAGTTGTGAAGTGTGGCAACTACGAAACTCGCATCACCCGATACGAGTCTGACGATCGAAAAGTTCAGAATTCATGGAACGAGACATGAATGTATACATATGGATCTAAATATTCGGCACCACTGTACGAGCAGCAGTGTTGCCTAGCTTTCCGCAAAACATAGGTCGCGCTGCAATCAGTCATAATGTGAGTCAAAATGGCCGGTTTAATTGGGAGGCCGATTCCGGTACTTTTATTTCCAGTATCTCCATTTGAATCACGGCCTTTTCTTATTAGATCCACTTCCCTAGAGTGGCGGCGCTACAATCTCCTTGGTCCTGATTTTTCGGTGTATGCGGAACGTTTGGCAACACCCACTGGAGGCAAGTTTAGGATTCATATGTATATTCATGGAGCGAGAGGTCAAAACAAGAATTAACGATGACCAAGGTGTGCATTGGAAGTAAAGTACGTGGGTTTGGTTAGATTGTTGTTTGGGGGTCTTAGTCAGGAGCCCGGGCACTTAGACCTTTCTTGGTCCATTGTGTCAACCCCATGTCTGTCTGCCACTTGCAGACAAGGGACAAGAGCACCTCGGTAGAGGTATGGAGGTTTGGCCTCCCCCTGCCTCACCCCAGTACCAGGTATAGAGGATGCCCTCCCTCTAACCGGCCCGGTCTGGGTCTCCCTCCGGCCTCCCGGTATAGGTCTGGAGGGAGTTTCATGTCTCCATCCATGCCTGGTCGAGGTACGGAGGAGGGTCACCCATCCAACCACCGTCCGGGCCCAACGTTGCTTAACATCGGTGTTCTGATGGGAACCGGTGTTTCAACGTGGCTAGGCCCTTGCCCCACAGGTTTTTGGTTAGTAAATTATTGAAAGTCAACATCAAGCTTTACGAAAACGACACTGGATTGGGCCACAGTTAATATAGTGACGTTGTGCTAGAGTTTTTTCTCTATCATAAACTAAGATGAAGGAGAACTGATCAATTCTTACACATAAGGTCCACCTCTACGCTAAGGGCAACAATGAAACTGTAATATCACGTGATGAAGAATACCCCCTTAACTCTTAACGTCATATAGAGTTCTTTGACCACCACTACCAATTCTTGATGTGTTTACATATTCGTCGGGTGGATATTAAATCACCATAAGGAAGAGGAGAGAGAGAGGAGGGGGAAGGAGACAGGAATGCAAACTCCAGACGTACACAAATACCAAAGATAAGGACGACTTCACGTTTATCAAGCTGACAGACCGATAAGAAGGCTCTTATGGTGACAATAATTCCGATTATCTGAGAAAAAAATGAATCAAGTAAATACCTGATTAAATTCTTAATGGATTGACGTTGGTTATTATCCAATAAAGGAACGCACTGGATGAAATAAATAGTTGCAGTGGAAGCAACAATATCATCAGATTTTTAGTGGCTGACTTTTGCTGTACAACGCTCAAAAATAATCAAATCTAGAAACTATCCATTACTTCAATAGGTACATAACTAACAAAAAATAATTGCCAGGTGAAACTTTTGTGCTTAATAAAGTGTTACACGATTTCTTCGTCTAAAACATTTATTTCGAACATCACGTTGATGATAAAATATTTTTCTTTATATCGCACGGTTTTGGACTCAATGAAGTTAAGTAATCAGTCCTGCGCATAGCTGTTGCAGCTCATTGAACAATGAATCGATTAGCAAAGAACGAGAGGGCAAAAACATTAATTACATATTTGTCTTCCAATCAGAATCATTTCCGATACACATCGTGATCACCATCTTTCGGATATCGATTGGGTTCTCGGGAAAATTACTCTCAGCTCAGTGAACGCAATCACACACACACCAATACACCGAAAGGTCGCAGTTAATAACAGTTTGAAGCGGGTGTTGGGGATCAAGAGGGGTCGGTGATAGCATGAGTTAACGAGATACTGAAGAGATTAACCTCGTAGGTAAATGCATTTTCAGGGCGTCAATCTTGACTATCGCGGAAACAACATCATCATCTGGTGATTTGTCCATCGGGATTCGTTGGATTGAAAACGGCAATCGCTTGCAAGTACGTACTACATCATGTAAAGAAGCGATATCGCAAAGCACATCATTTAAGGCACAGCAAACAAATGACAATGCATGTAAGGTAAATGTCTCACCGCACAAGCTTCTCAGAGTTTCCCCCAACACGGTGATATTCATAAAATACTAGGATATGGTTGCCCGTTGAAATTAAACTGGAAGAGGAAAACATTAAAATAGGGTTGCGCAGGGTTAAAAGAATAACCATGATGTGACGTGACAAAATGCATATATTATGTAGCATTTCTTAACCACATATACAGAGGCTGGGATGTAAATACCATAACTTAAACTTCGCTTTAATTCTGTTAAATATTGATAATTTAAGCTGAGCCGCACAATGGCCGCGGGAATATGTAAATAAAAGGTCATGCTGCGGTTGCCAAGTAAGTAAACCAAAATTACAATTTTTTAAATAGTGCAAAATTGATATTTTGAAGTCAAAACATCCACATTTTCGGCAAAAACAAAAAGAATACAAAAAATCGAATGCGAGAATTAAAAAATTAATTCCTTCAGTCGTCCGCTGGACACTAAAAGTCCCAAACATGCGCGCAAGTAATTTAGAAAAAGCAGACAAATAAGAAACCTCCACAACAATTCCAATTCTTTTCTTAAGTTGGACTTACACTGGCAAGTTGCGCAAGTCACTGTCAGCAAGCGACTTTCGCTCTGCAAGTTCGCTTGCAGAACTATTAAAAGTTTCGGCAAGTTGTCAGTGTGAACGGCAACCAATCTGTATCCGCACTAACACGTTTAAAATTTGTTTCCAGAGTATAATTCTCCGCAAGCTCTTGCGAAAGAACTTGAGGAAGTAACTTGCCAGCAGTGTAAACCCACCCTTATAGAATTAAAATTTAGTTTATTAAAAGGGTCCACACAGGGGCCCCTAATGCCCTTGGGCCTTTCAAATATAGCCTCTTAATCCTTCTAGGTCCTAAGGAACATGTGGGTCAAATTTTGTTCGTATCCGTCAAGAGGTTTAAAGGTCTATAGCGTCCAAACACACAGAATGTCAGTTTCATAGATACTAAAGATTTTAGACCGCACACGATATGAATACCGAAAATTTATTGATCGTTGTGCTATTGAAATGTTTCACTTTCCTTTTTTCGTACGAAGAGCATTCTCGCTGGATGAATTAAATGCATTAGTAGACTTCAAAAAAGACCAAGAGAAACAGAATATTTTTCCTCCCTTCCCGTTGAGGAAGAACCGAAGGAGAGTTGAGGATTAACTCTTCGAACACGCGAGGCGAGATGCAAATGGTGCTAATTAGTCGACGGTATCGAATCGGTGCACGCCTCGGAAGACCATTTTGGTCGCTTCGCTCATCACTGGAAGCGTGAATTGAGTGACGGGAGGAAAATATTATAGAGAATGGAAGTTCTTCACCATTAAGGGCACGACTATCACCTCGATATTGCCCCGTTTCCACAATCCCCGGCAGGACCGACGTAACAACCTTTAAGGTGGCTGGTCAAAAAAACCAAAGTGAACAGATTTTCTTAAAAATTTCCAAATATATTCCTTTTTGGATATTCTATGGAATATCGAAGAAAAAACGGGGGATCATCGACATACTTTTCGCGATATTTTAGATTCTTTTAACATGGAGCCTTATGGCGCTCTCCACTCCAATAGGATAAATTACGCACTTTCTCCATTCTTACTGAACAGATTTTAACCAAAACTGATATAATGTAGCTCTAATTAATTAAAATCTATTCTGAAAAAATCATTTGATACTATCGACTGAAATTTTTCGTAAATACGATTAAAAAATAAGTATGCGAGAATTTCAAATGTCGCGCGCGGCTATTTGGTGTAAAGTTGGCAACGTGGCACACGAAAGTACGGGACATGCGTAACGGTCACGTAGACATGACAAACATATCTAACTTGGGCAGAATGGACGCTGTTGCCGGATTAAAAACGAAAGATTACATAATTTATAGAAACATATTTTAATACTAGTTCGCATTCGAGTGACAATAATTCTTCATTAAAATACTTATTTTGAATTCTATGGCCACGGGTGTGAACTGTTTTCGGAAAATTAATTTCGCAAGAATTACTTACGAAATGAATCAAGTCTGCATTTAAGCAAATTTTAATGGCAATTCGTAAATTTAAAGGACAATATTTCAGACTGTACCTAAGACATAAGTCATTCCTACTGAATATAGTATAACTACGACCTATTATTTAAATTTTAAACGAGCATTAAAATTTAAGTAACTAAATTTCTCAATGACTAACGATTGATTACCCGACCAGCCACCTTAAATGCATTCCCACTACATCGTCGTTACAGCTGAGGAGGCCCTAGACGGTCAATCATTTTTATCAAAAGCTGGAGTCAATCGATTGAATCAAGCAAGTCTAGGAACCCGTTTGACGCTTGAGCCAAGCGTTGACGGAGAAGGATAGAAAGTTTGAATGGTTCGAGCGGTTGACGAGTGTGCTGGACCGTCTAGGCCGATTTTGATCAAGCATTGCAAGATCAAGCACAATCAAAACTCTCTTGGAACATTCCAATGACGTTCCTGTAGTCTTCTGGTTCCGTATCGCGCAGAGTGTTGAGTAAATGTTCATGAGTGAAGCGGTTTCTCATTTTATACTACTCCTTGGACCAACGTCTTAACTTGTTTTTTTCCGCTTGAGGACAACCAATGTCAAGGCAAGAAGGGTCAAATCTGTATTCGAAACCTTTTTCAGAGACACAACTTTCCGAGTCGGAAACTCAACTGATAATGAGTTTTGATCAAAAGATTGAAGGGTTAATTGAAGGTTGGTTAAAGGTTGATTGAAGCGCGCGTCAATCGATTACCTGAGCCGGTTGATCAAGCAGCTTGCTCGTCTAGGGCCTACTTTATTCTGTGCTGCCCTCTCAAAGAATTTCCGCGAACAATTGCAAACGCAAGCAGTTTCAAACGAAATTTGAATTCCAGCATTTGTGTAATATTTGGAATGGTTTCAAGAGCAAATGAAACTCTTCTCCGCTTATCAAACACAGTTACATCACGCCGTTATCCGTTTCGTGTTCATTTTCCGAGTATCGCGCTTAAGGAGGTTCCGCCGCGACTGTGTGAGTCAAAACAAATACTAAATTTCACATTTTTGATATTTTGTCAAAAAATCCTGCTTTCACTGATGCAATGCGTTGAGCACTTTTTTCCAGCCATAGGAGCTGACTGCAGTGCCATTTCCTACGAATTACCGCAATTTGACTTCAATTACGGCATTAATTCCCTAATAGCTAAAATAAAATAAGGTGGTAAGATATCTATATTTTATTTTTATTCAATTTCTCTGGATTATTTCCTACTTATAAATAGTTTTCCGCAAAAATGGCATTTATATTTTATGGAAAAATACTATTTTTCCCCGTGTTTCTCTCATTCCCCCATTGAACACCATGTAATTTCAAGTTCAATTATAGAATAAAATAGCGTGGAAAGGTATTATTTTGTTGTTCATGTCAGATAGAGGACAAATTTTTCTACAGGTAGAGAGAATATGAATAAAATGACATTTAAGTCATTTTACGGTGGAGCCACCTTAATATTTCCGGTTCCTCCCCCGCAGCGCCAGAGCCAACCGACGTAAGGTCGGCAGCGTTATGAACTACGTGTTACAGCTGTACGGACGTGTATTTCCACGGCGTTTTAAGCCTACAGGCGTAGGTAGGTACGTCGGTACGTACGGCTGTTTTGTAAACGGGGCATGCCATGCCGAACTGCGGAGGTAATAATAACCCTGGTAAAAATGGAACGCTTGCCCTAGCGTAGAGGCAGCGTCAACGGGGAGTTCTATACTCTTGGAGGAACTTCCTTTACTCCCCAATAACTCTCCAAGATTTTTAACTCCAAACACGTTCCCCGAACTCTTCCGCAAGAGCGAACGGAGAGTGCCTCATAGTTTCATTGACGCTTTGTTTTTTGTCTCCCCGTCAACACTTCTAAAACGCTTCCGGGGAAGGAAACGAAGAGTTGTCTGATGAGTTTCTTTACTCTTCGATTTCACTGCTACTACTACGAAAAAGTTGTAATTTTTTCTCTAAGAATAGGCTTGTGTAAATAACAGCTGGTTGTTCAAACGTCCTAATAATATGCAATACTTTTAGTTAATATCATGATGTACCTTCGTTGACGGACAACTTAAACTTAAATAACATACCTACGGTAATGATCGCTTCGTAATATTAGATAGGAATTGAATATTAACATTCGGTGTAACTAATTAATTGGTAGCTAGCCAGTTCGTACATTTCCCCTCGGAAATGCGTTATTATGTCTACATCGTATTGAAAAACATGTACATGATGTGCCAACTGCGTATATTTCATGTATTAAAATGAAGATTCATTAAGGTTGATGGCATGTTTGACATGGACGTTTGCTTACTTGCAATTATGCATAGAAAATAAAAAATAAGATACCATAGCTATCTATTTAATACCTAACTTGTTAATCATCTAACATAATCAAGGCAGTCGTACACAAGGCATAGTTACTTAGGTAATCAATTCGAATAAATGGCATACCTATGCATAATTATAGTGGTGATGACATAATGACATATATTGTTCATCTTCCACTCATTGATACTCTTCACATCACTCCAGTTGTGGAATAAAATGCTTGGAGGATGAGCAAGGTCATGAGGAATAGTAATCATGAAAAGTAAAATGTAGAACAACATCGACATTAACAAGGAAAATGGTACTATAAGAAACATAGAGGAACTATTCCTCAACATTATCCCCAGTTATTCCTAGAAAATTAGATTAACTGGCCATTGAAAAGCAAAAACTCGTGAAATCCAAGCATCTAAAAATCTTTTAAAAAACAGTCACGGTATGTAATAAGAATTGGACCCTGTGAAACGCTGTAAACTAATACAGCGGTGATAGCCCAGTGGTTAAGGTGAGCGACTATGAGAGGAAAGGTAATGAGATCGATTCCAAGACACGGTATATTTTTTTTGCTCTGTTTTCCTAAGTTTTTATTGTTTTAATTTTTATATATCGTGTTCTTTACATCGCTACTTCAATGAAAACTATTTTTAGGCAATTTTTAGAATGTAAATAGAGGCGGTAGTAGACTTGTACCCCGTCTACGCTCCGTTAACACTCCAAGACGACGCTTTGTTTACTCTCCGGTGTTCCACATTACGCTCCCCAGACTCTCCGTTCACCCTCCCTTGTGGCTTGGTCAGCTCTTCCCTCACTCTCTGATAGGAGCTTCATTGACGCTCGCTTCACGCTATATTTTCGCCAGGGAATGACCAGGGCCGGATCACTCACTAGTGAAATGCAACCCAATGCCTATAGGTATCAGCACAGTAGTCGCGCTCAGAGCGCCTCTGGCGACGTGAAATATTCCGTGTGCGCTTTTTGAATGTTGTCAGGTGCAACACAGCTGTTTATGCTGTTTACTTGAAGTAATTACATGTACGAGTGAACCAAGTGTACATTTGAGTATTAAAATGCCTTTTGCGGGTGTATTCTGCGCGGCTGCATGGCCAGTCCAATCTATAGCCAGGAAAACATCAGTTACAACTTTCGTTATTAACGCTTCTATGGCGCGTATCCTAAATAATAATAAATACAGCTATCCATCAATTACTAATTTCACTTCAATACCTTAATCCTAATTACGTCGTCGTCAACCGTCTATACTGATCGGCCAATATGTAGACAATCGTTCCTCGTGGCCACAATCGATAGTCTCAGCAACTTTCGATTGTAAAATCAAAGGAATATACCGAGTCAGATGTCTCTCGCGTCGAAGGCGAGGACGATACGTATTCTATGGGATCAAATTGAAGTAAGAGGGCCCTGATAATGACCGCCCCGATAATTAACTCCAAGGCGACGCTGGTGGGACTCAACAATTAGAAATCACGCCCTTTATTTTTCCTATACTATTATACTTCGTTCGCATTGCTAACTTCTTACCACTGCGCAAAACGCTGATAATTTTTTACTCGCATTCGCACCTGTCTTTAACCACCAAGGTACATACAACTGATGTTTACCACCTTTAACGTGCACCATATTTGTTTCTCATCAGTCACCGGTCACTCTTGAAGATGATGACGATTGATCATTCGATCACCATTGTAACTAACGTGCACTCGGAAGGAAAAATACAACTTTTTTTAGAGAGATAACTGTGGTAAATTTACCCGTGTAGGTAAAGTTAACAAGGTAGGTACCAACCGGTAGGTTCGCATCCCTAATTCTTACCCTTGCTATCGATCAAGATGGTAAAAGGTTGGCAATTGCACGATTAATAATCGTATGTCAGTAAAATTCATTACGGAAACGACTATATGGGATAGTATACGTATATTGTGTAAACGTCTTATGTAAACGACTACATTGATATTGATGATAAACCCATTAGTCTGATCTGCGGGAAAAATTAGTCAAGTGACCGAGTTTGACCCCAGAGAGGATTTCGTGGCCAAATCAGGAATTTAAGGTAGAGTATTTAATTTTACGATTTCTAAATTTGACAAAGTACACCTAAAACAAATAAGACTTGGTTTAAATTGAGCGAGTGAAAGAGAACTGAGCGATTTGTAGAACTGCGGCTACGTGATTTTCAGTTGGACGCTTCGAAAATTTATTTCCTCAGTACGTTTAATTACTTCATGAATATGCTTTCAAGATCAATGAAAATCCGATTAAAGATTGGTCTCCAATTGATTGGTAAAGGTGAGCTTTCGTCTCGCACGCTTAACATTTTTTTTTAAAAACATAGGAAACTGACGAAATTGAATGTGATACCAAGGAGTAGAGGAAGAATGCGTATTTGTAATAATGTAAGAATCATACCCGTATGACTAGTAGTTTTTTGAGATCTTAACGTTTGAAAATGACCAATTTCGCGATTTTTTCGTGAGTTTTCGACGCCATATTTGGAGGTTTTACGAACAACCGGTAGGGACTAATTCCCCTTCTAAAATATGCCCTTACCCCACCCCCCAACAAGTTTGCGGGCCTAAAGTAGTTGATGGATTGTTGTGTTGAAAGCATTTTACAAATGCGCAAGGTTTGCATAATAAGTGAAGTGAATATGGTTCCGATATGTCCGTTGAAAGTGGATGAAAATCGCGTTAACGCTGGCGAGACGAAAACTCACCTTTTCCGGAATAAGTTCCAAATAATGATGAATATTACTAGGGTTTTTCAAAAGTAATGAAATCATCATGGAGTAATCTCAACATATATTTATTCCATTTCCTGTGAGAAATACTTATGTTAAACTTATCACTTCCATATGTGTAATGATTATAGGAATAAGTTCCAAATAAAGCCAAGCAATGAAACATACCACGAATAAAACAAAAACTCGGAAATATTAACTTCACTGAGATATATTATACCAAATTATTTATGTTTTGATCTTATGCGACACCTATTAAATCATCCACATTAGCCCAAAACGGTATATTTATGATTCTGACATTAAAATGTGATAAAAATACGATAACCAAAACAATATTTTTTTAAACCTTTACCGTTTTGGGATCTTACAAAAATTCTCTCCCAGCTTAAATCTCCGTAATACTGGAGGCGTGAGATGGATAGCAGCAGGAAAATTAACATTTAAGACTCTTCCAATTTGCAAATATAATTCCCTAAACCTAATAAAATTAGCAGTGTTGAAATGGTTTCCAGCGAGGTCTAGAGGTTAGCACAAGGAGTATAAGTTTGGCAACGGTGTTAACCATGAGCCCCATACCGCCAATTGAATTTGGAATGTTCTATAGACGCATAAGGTATTACTTTTACGACGCATACATCATTATTGTTGTAAATGGAAAAAGCCGGATTCCGTTTGAAGTGAAGGACGACATTCTTCCTTCCTGAAGTAAAGCTTGATCCGAAGGAAGGAAGCTGTGCAATTTAAGGTAGGTGGTTAAAGCGAAAAATCACTTCTCCTAGAGTTTGATTAATTTGACCTCATTTTAAATAAAAAAACTCCCTACTTTTCAATGATATTAAAATATTCACCCCTTGCCGAATTACTTTTCGAACAATTTGCTTGAAAATGCAAGATGTTTTGCATGGGATAAATTACGGCTGTGCGCTCCAGAGGGAGAATATTAAAAAAAAATTAGGAATTTATATCACCTAGACTTCGACAAAAAACTGTGCGTAGTTTGTATGCTTTCTTAAATATTTATAAAAAATAATCTATTACTCACCGCAGTAATTTTTACAGAACCGCGAAAAAAACCTGCTGTTTTGAAGGCTTTATAGCCATGCGCCGTGAAAAAATGAGTCAAGTTAGAGACAAATGTAGAAAAATATTTATTTAATTACAGAGAATTTTTGTCGCAAATAACTGCATTTTTGCGTCATTAATGTCACAATATTTAAATCATACTGACATTAAAAAATAAAAATCGAATATGGTCTCCATTATGACTAGGGAATTATCTCGCTCAAACTACCTTGAACCCAGACGCGGAGATATTTTAAGACAGTCATCTGCTCGTGCTCGGGATGGAATGGACGAGGGAGGTTTGGGACGGCGGCAATTAGCGGCGAGCGACCGTGATGCGAAGTTCGCATGCACGTCCGAGGCATCGCATTTGCATTTGTGAGATGCGCGTCTTCTCAAAGGATCGACGAACTCGACGGCAGGTGCATCTCATCTCATCTCCCTCCCCTTTCACTACAAGGTAGTTTGAGCGGGATAGTTCCTTAGTCATAATGGAGACCATATACTAACTTTATTTTTTAATTTATGCGTCTCTAAGAAGTATGAAGTCAATATTTTAATGTTAATGGTGCAAAAATATAGTTATAAATTACATAAATTCTCAGTAATTAAATATAAACACATAAAGTCTCTAACTTGACTCATTTTTTTCACGACGTGTAGTGAAATCGCCTTCACAACAGAAGATTTTTTTGGGATTCTTTAATCATTACTGCTGTGAGTCATTATTTTTTATAAATAGTTGATAAATCATACAAACTACACACCGTTAGTTTTTTGACCAAATCTAGGTGTTAGAAATTCCTCATTTTTTCAATATTCTCCCTCTGGAGCGCACTGCCGTAATCTATCCCATTTCAAACAGCTTATATTTTTAGGCATACTGCTCGAAATGTAGTTTGGCAAGAGGTCAATATTATGACATCGTTGAAAATATGGGAGTTTTTTCTTTAAAATGAAGTGAAATTAATCATATTCTTGGTGATGTGATATATGTATACCTCAAACCACCTTAAGGAGGCTCCACCGCGATTGCATAAGTCAAAACAAAAATTGTATTCCACCTTCTCGTTTCATTTTATTTATAAAAAATAGGTATTACTCTCACTAATGACAAACATAATATATTATAAAACAAGAATAAGGTACAAATTACGCACAATATTCGACAAATATATATATATATATATATATATATATAGTAAATCTAAGTGTCCTGGTAGATCAACTGGTAGAGCACTCGGCGCGAAATCGGGAGGTTCCGGGTTCGAGTCCCGGCCACGGCACATTTTTACCCTCTGATTTCTCGGCTTTACCATCTTCCACATCACCAGTGTCTTCGTCCAATTTTAGTTACATATTTCCTATCTCTTTCTTTCACCTTCTGTTCAAATTATTATATATTTATTCGCCTAAAAGGCGGTGTGTGAGTGAGTGAACGAAATATATATATATATATATATATATATATATATATATATACTCAATCATACGAAAAATGACGCTCAAAGGCGCGAATAAATTCATACATTCATAGGAAAATGGAAATGGATAGGTACACATAAAAGGACGAACACAGGGTTTGGTGGGGAAGATGAAAATGAGTCAAATCCAGTCAGAAAAAATTTCACCTTAGCCGGGATACGAACCCGGATCTCCCATATATATATATATATACATATATATATATATATATATATATATAATCTTTGGAAGTTTTCGCCAATTGGCCACAAATATATAAATTCAAACTTACAGGAGGTAGGAGAAATAGGAAAAGATAAAGAATTCGTTCTTACGGAACGTTTCGAACCAGTTGGTCCTTCGTCAGCTCTAGAAGTGAGCAGTTAGTACTGCCCTGGGGAAGAGGAAGGTAGGGGAGGAAATGAAGGAGGGGAGGGGAACTAGGAGGGGAGGGGAACTAAGAGGGAACAATGTTGCACCTGGCTGTTTTCGGATGAGAGAAGTTTCAAGCAGGGAGAATTATAACAATGTTGCAATACTGAGGGCACTAAATATTGAGGGTCAGTGACTAAGGGGGGGGGGAGAAATGGAGTGTGGGGAGGGGAACTGGAAGGGGTATTCAATGTGACAATGTTGTGTCAGCTAATCAAAGGAAAATTTTGAAGTAGGGAGGAGTTCTTGAAGAGTGAGTAATGCAACAGTGTTGCAAGGCAGAGGAAAATTATAATTGTGACAATAGGGGGCAGAGGTATTCATGGGATTAATGCAATACATTGATTCCGGGTGGGGAAAAAGCTTTACAAAACCAGATCACGGACATCTCAGTATTTCTCAGCTGTGTGTTCGAAGTATTGGCGGGAAGGGTATTGAGGACGGAAAGAGAAAAGCATGAGTCGAATTGGAGTCCATGTTTTGAGGCGTGCCTAGGGACAGGGAAGTGGGGAGGAGAAGCTCGGTGGCCGTTCATACGGATAGATAGGGGCGTGGATGTTTCACCGATGTAGAAGGCGGAGCACTTATTACACTGCAAAAGGTAAACTACATTGGAGGATATGCAGCTGCCATGGGAGGAAATGGGAAACGGGATTGGGGTATTGGGACTTTGGAACACTGAAATATTTCGAATTAAAGGGCAAGTTTTGCACCTGGGTCTATGGCAGGGAAATGAACCGGGATCTTTGGGAGGAATCAAAGTGGTAGTGGGTTTGGAGGGACGTAGAATACATTTTAGGTTTGCTGGTCTTTTGAAAGTGATAGTGGGACATTTGGGAATTAAGTCAGCAGTAAGGGGACTGTCGTGCAGAATGGGGAAAAGCGACTTAAGGACAAGGTTTGCCTTATGAAGTCCCGGAACGAAGGTAGTGCAAAGGTTCAAGGGCGATTTAGTGGTAGTTTTAGGGGGTGGAGCATAGGGCGTGGTGGAAGGTAAGATGCGTCGCTCAAGGAGAGAGGAGGGATATCCACGTTTACGGAGGGCAGTTTTAATATTGGCTAGGTGATGGTCAAGGGAGTTTTGGGAGTTACAGATGCGGTGCACGCGAATAGACAGGGAAAATGGAATGGCACTTTTAGTATGATAGGGATGGCAGCTGTCGAAATGGAGATATTGTTGATTATTGGTTGGTTTAATGTGCAAGGACGTCAAAAACTTGTTATTAGACAGGGAAATTTCAGTATCTAGGAAAGTTATGTGGGTGCAGGAGGAGGTAGAAGTGAAAGAAATAGAGGATGTGGAATTTAGGTCGGAAATGAAGGAAGAGAGGGATTCGGGTCCGTGAGTCCAAATTAGGAAGATATCATCAATGAATCGGACCCAGAATATCGGTTTGAGGGGTTGTGAGGAGAGAAATCTTTCCTCCAACTGGCCCATGAACAAATTGGCGTATGAAGGAGCCATTCTTGTGCCCATAGCTGTACCCTGGATTTGCAAAAAGATTTGATCTCTGAAGGAGAAGGCATTTTTTTCAAGGACAAATCGGGCAAGGTTTGTGAGGAAATCCGTAGAGGGGGCATGGGGCATGGGACGGAGGGAGAGGAAATGTTGCAATGCACTGAGGCCTTCACAGTGTGGAATTGAGGTATAAAGGGAGGTGGCATCAATAGTGACCATTAAAGTATTACTTTGCGGGGGGATCTGGAGGGCACGAAGGCGATCTAAAAAGTGATAGCTGTCACGGATGAAAGATGGAAGTGACGAGACGATGGGTTGCAGATAGGAGTCTATTAAGGCCGATATCCTTTCAGTGGGCGAGTTAACATTACTCACTATGGGCCGGCCGGGATTATTTGCCTTGTGTACTTTGGGGAGGAGATAAAATCTGGGGGTGCTAGGATTGGGAGGAGAAATAATGGCAATGTCTTTCGATGATAGTCCTTCCTTGGGGCCGTGAGTTTTTAGGAAGGACAAGATGATTTTTTGATAGTTGGGATTAGGGTCGCGGGAGAGAGGTTTATAGAAATTGGCATCGTTGAGTTGGCGGTAGGCCTCCACGTTGTAGTCAGAGGTATTCATGACAACAATGCATGAGCCCTTGTCTGCTGGGGAAATGATGATACTGGGATCAGACCGGAGTTTGCGGATGGCGGCTAGTTCACTGTGAGAAAGATTATTTTTGGGTGTGATGGAGTTCAGGAAGTTGGGATCCGAAATTTTATTCATAAATTGTTTTATGAAAATTTCAACGGGATGGGTTTTGTGGAGTGTTTTGGGCTCAAGGTCGGAAGGTGGGCGAAATTTTAGAATGGCCGGATGCATAGGGGCTTGAGAGGGTGAGTGAGTTTTCCAGAAAGCGCGCCATCTTAGGTTCCGGCAAAGATTAAGAGAGTCAGCAAGAAAGGACAAGGGATTGAATTTGGGGGTGGGTGAGAAGGAAAGGCCCTTGGATAATACAGACAATTGGTCACTATTTAAGACGGTGGATGAGAGGTTGATGACCTCGTTGGACATAGGGGAAGGAGGAGGGTCAATTTGAGGCTGGCGCTTGGGAAGTTTGGGTGTGGATTTAGAGGGTGGGGGAAGGTTGAAGAGACTAGCGAGATCAGGTTTGTCAGATATTAGAGGAATTTTGGGGGGAGGTGGTGTGAATTTAAGGGGTAAGCTAAGACCGCACGAGAGATGGCTCTTGTACAAGGAGGACAGTTTTTTGAGGAGTTGAAAACGACGAACACACAGCTTATTGTAGGATTTTGACATTATCTCATTGACAAGGGGAAAATGTTTAGGAGAGTATAAATGAACCATTTGAATAAAAAAGGCGAGGTTTTGTTGGTGAGAGTTGAGTAAAAAAGCGTACTGAGATAATACAAGGCGAGAGAATTCTATTGAAAAATTTCGGCGGAGGCAATGGAAAGGCTGATGAAGAGGATGAGGAATGGCAAACAGCGGAAGATTAATGGTGAGGCCATTGGGCAAAACTCCTGCCGAGAGACAATTCGTTAGGAATTCAGTATGTGCAGTAAACTGTGCAGTTTTACCTGCGAAAAATCGAATTTTTTTTCAGCCAGGCTTCAACATATGGAGGCGTAGGCATTCTGGTAGGAGTAATAGGGTATGCAATGTAGGGATAGAAAGGTGAGCAAATAAACAAGGGAGAAGAAGGAAAAGCAAGGATGACAGGTGGTAAAGGAACAGGACAGTACACTTACTCGTGCAGCAAATCGGTGAAGAGATATTCTCCGATGAAAACCCGAAGGCGTTGAAGAGGAGGACAGCAGGGCTGCAGTATAATCTTTGGAAGTTTTCGCCAATTGGCCACAAATATATAAATTCAAACTTACAGGAGGTAGGAGAAATAGGAAAAGATAAAGAATTCGTTCTTACGGAACGTATATATATATATATATATATATATATATATATATATATGTTTTTTAACCTTATATATATATGTATATATATATATGTATATATATATATATATATATATATATATGTGTGTGTGTGTGTGAGTGTGTGTGTTATATATTCAAACAACGAAATTCACACATGGTGAAAATATATCTAATAAGGAGTCACAGGCGTGACAAGTAAAAAAAATAGTGGCACAAACAAAAGAAACTCACACGAATGGTTTAATTTTCGACAGCATTCAACTGTCTTCTTCCGAACTGGAGAGAGTACTGGAGCCAGTACTGGAGCCAGTACTCTCTCCAGTTCGGAAGAAGACAGTTGAATGCTGTCGAAAATTAAACCATTCGTGTGAGTTTCTTTTGTTTGTGCCACTATGTTTTTTTTACTTGTCACGCCTGTGACTCCTTATTAGATATTTCTATATTTTTTTTAATGAACACTTTTTCCGGCCATGGGACCCGACTGCATCATCATTTCAATAAATTAACGCATTTGAACTAGCTTCCGCATTTGCTTTCTAATAACTCAAAAAGTAATTTATAAATGTGCCTTCTGGTTCATTACGATACTACTCCTTGTGAAAATTCGCTTCTTATTCGCTTTCTTGAACATTATATGAAAAGATAACAATAAATCACTAATTCTGCGCATGTTTCACCCACTCTTGCATTTAACGCCATTTTACTTCAAGTTTATTGTGCGAAAAATGTATTGTGAAAAGCATAAATGCTGTTTTGTTCACATGAAAGATAGGACACGTTTTTCTATAGGAAGCCGTAATATGAATTGAATGACATTTATACAGTCCATTTACTGTGATTTTAAGGCTTTGCTCAAACTGCAGGAATAAAGTTATGTCACGTTCAAGGTTTCCTAACATCTTCCTAAGAAAATCGGGAAAAAATGAAAAAAAAAAAAGATTTTTATGCTATAATTGATTATCGGCGCAATATTCCACAGAGGAAAAATCATTCGCCTTGACCGGGATTCGAACCCGGATCCCTCGATTTCGCGCCGAGTGCTTTAACCAGTCGAGGCGTCCTTCTCTCCTGTGGATTATTTGGTGGCTTTATAGGAGCATTGTGCGTCAGGACTGCTAGACATACGATGCCATTAGCAGTCCAAATCGTGCGCTAAGCGCCACAGTCCGCGAGGATTAAGCCGTACATAGAACACATTGAGGTGTTCGCTCTTTGACTAATTTGCTCCTTCACCGGGATTCGAACCCGAAAATCCGGGTTCGAATCCCGGTTACTGCGGGTGACTCCGTGAAGGTAACTACCGTGGCTAGTCCCGGTATCCTAAAAAAAAAATTGATTATCGGGATAAGCCTGAGCATTGAGGTGTGTCTATTTTACATGCCTTTTATTTGGACTTCATTTAAAAGTGTTAATCTTCCTTTAGTAAATGCTGAATCACTTACTCTATTCCTATATAAGTTGACATTCCAAACCCCTGTCGTCCTCCACACGTTTTATTCCCCCAAACGCAAATGAAAGGAAACTTGAGTTTTCCTTCTCCAAATACCAATCACGACAACTTAATGATACAAGTCGCGAAAAGCAGGCTACTTGACAAGTTATCTCAAGGCTAAGAAAAGTAGTGTGTACTGACAGATTGAACAAAAGAAAAGTGTCAACAAGAGGTATAAATTGATTGCTTTCTTATCTCAACACGTGGAAACGGAAGTAAGCAGGATATTTCACAGATTTCCGATAGTTGTGCTAATTAGAGCAATGGCTTCCCATCCCGAATCGGTACCGGGTTCGAATCCCGGAAATGACAAGAGGACACTCGTGGGAATTTTTATCTCTAATCAATATCTAGTGGAAATCACTTCTAGTGCGACACTAAGTGTACCGAATTTGACTTTAAACTGTGAATCCTTGGCGTCATTAATTATTAACAGGTCATTACCGGCACACTCTCTCCAAATTTCATTCCCAAAATAAAACAACCTACACTAGACCTTCCCAAGTGGTCGATAAAGGCCGCCAGAGATCGATATGACATTGAAAGGGTTCGATTTAGATTCAGGGAGTAGAAGGAAAAGAGGTTATTAAAAAACATATATAATAAAAAGCCATTATACCTTTATAAATCTAGTCATTATATTATTATATATTTCAATTCTACGTTTTTTTGTATCCATATACGTGATAAATTTGGCCAATGAATATATTTTAGTCCATAATTTTAATGAAGGTTAGATCGCCAACGCACTCCATTTGTTTCAATTTAAAATACAACACGCCTGACACTTTTAGATAAATAAAAATCACTGTAAAATAAACAATAGAAATATTCAATTGTTCCAGGATTAACTTAAAGGAAATGCATAGTTATCCGAAGTAAAAAAAAATAAAATGTATTTTTCCTCCAGAGTTAATTAGGTACAACTGGTTTCAACACATCGGCGAAAGACACCCGATGATGACACCGGTGCGTTGACATTAGCAGTGCCTATTATTATTTTCAAATATCTTCGGGGCTGAGAAGCAGGACTAAAATATGTAGGGGTGCGCGAGGGGAAAGTTGCTCGTCACGTGACTTTCCCGGATCCAATTACGATGCAGTAGGCGTGGCCAAGGCTCTCGGAAAATAGGTGATACTCTTTCATATAGTCCCTCTCAGACCTCCGTTGGGTACACATTGTGAATCTGCTTGCGGTGTAGCCAAATTTTGTGAGGTCCCATGGCCTCTCTCATTGTGGGACGAGGGTATATCCTGGCTGAAGGGGTTTGAGGGATAAGAATCTCGGCAACGTATGTACATCTCGAGCCGCCCCTCTTGGAGCCAGTTCCCCAATCCCCGGCAGCGGAGACCTGCGCACTGTTCCGCGATTTCCCTCAAGACAGCCACCCC
This sequence comes from Pyrrhosoma nymphula, assembly GCA_963573305.1. NCBI lineage: Eukaryota > Metazoa > Arthropoda > Insecta > Odonata > Coenagrionidae > Pyrrhosoma > Pyrrhosoma nymphula. Next base: position 119,899,756 of record OY754331.1, on the reverse strand, counting down.
CACAGATTAAAGGCTTACCTCTCAACCACCAAGATATTTGAAAATAATTATAATATGTTCTGCAGGAAAAATACATTTTACTTCGGTTAAATAATTTACAAATCACAAAAGCTACTTTTTGCTAGTCCTATTATAATTGCGTAAGGGCGTAGATGAGGAATTCGATAAAAATTTGCAAAAATTCATTAGGGGTCGACGCGACGGTATTAAGAAGTTAGGGGACCCTTAACCTATATAACGTCCTATCATTTTGATGATGGTATTGGCCTCAGTAGTCAGTCGCCTCCCTCCAATAACCGCTAATAACGAAATACTCCAAAAAGAGAATCAATTGACTTGAGCGGGATTATATGCATAGTTAGTGTTAAACTGATTTTGCGTGTATCAGGCGATAAGTTAGGGAAATGTGTAACAGACAGCATTATCACAGAAATACTTTGTAAATTTCCACGACAACTTTATTTATCCGACCTAGGTTTCAGCAAGACATTGCCATTATCAAAGTATCTTGATATGGCAATGTCTTGCTGAAACCTATATCGGTTAAATTAAGTTGTTGTGGAAATTTAAAAAGTGTTTCTGTGATAATGCTGAGTGTTTAACTGGCTAATTTGGCCGACAAGTGGGAGAACCGGGTTCGAATCCCGCTCAATTCAAATAATTTTTTTTCATGGAGGAATTAATATATTCATCAATGCCTATAGGTTTATACATATAATATACCTATATCGATATGTTTGCACCCGCGCGCTTGACTCCGCACCGACTAGTGATTTTTGTCTTACGCAGTGAATTGAAAACAACGGAACTTTCCTATAAATATCAGAATTTCACGGAGGAACAAGTCCATAAATCGGCATGTCACCGATGACAGTGAAATCGCAATTTTATTTTCCAAGCGCGTCCATGTTTTAGCCATTTCTCTGGCGATCGACATATTTCTCTCGGTGGTTCGTGACAGTCAACACTTAAATCTCACGGTCACGAGTCCAGCTCGAGTCTGCACAAATTTCTACGGACAGGTTACCATTTTTTTAATAAATGTGGAAGGCACCCAAGACTCAGGTAGCATTCACTTTCTAAAACCTAAAAATATTCTAAATCCTAGGGTATGAGACATTGCCGATGCAAAGTCTCAATCAAGCACTAAAGTCTGCACCGCATTAGTGGAGAGTAGGTGCTCATTACTTTGGCGTCCTGTCTCAAGTAAAACTCCTTGAGGGCGACGCATAATTTAATTTCTGAAGTCGGCGATTACATTTCCGTGTCTTGATATGAGGGTGTCGGTCGGTTTATTTCCTTGATGCACGCAAGGGTTAAGGGAGGGTGGGGGGGGGGAGGCGTTAGGGGTGCGCAAACAGGTTGAGTAACCGAGGTAACCGGGATTGCACCCTAAGGAATACTCTCACTTCTCATCATCGAGCCCCGTAAGGATTGGGATCGATAAATTTGGCAACATAGCTATAAAGTCAGCGTGGCGTTATCTTCAGCTGAAATGAGTGGAGTTGGAGGTACTAATTTTGAAGACAGGGATATAATTTTTGGAGAGTAACCAAAAACGAGCAACCACCCTCTACTTCTCTACTAGTTTATCGAATTATATTCTGTAAAAGTTGCAACACCCAAATACAATTAATACGATATCACACTAAACTAATATTTTAGAATTATTTTAGATATTATTAAATATTATTATAGATGATTATATACATTCATTATTATTATTATATATTATATAATATAGAATTATTATAGAATTAGGTTCATTAAATTTTGCACCAGAAACGTAATTAACATGACAACACACTAAACTTAGATCACAGAATGAGATTTAGTAAACTTGGCAACAGAGGGACATAATTTAACGCGACGTCAACCTCGACTAAGCCCAACGAATCTGGTATAAATGAATTTGGCAAAATGGACATAGTATAAATATTGCGTCGGTTTTCGTGCATACCTTCAACACAGGACGATCTCCTAGGGTATTTAAATTGCCAATTTAGGTTCAAATAAAAAGCATTACCGCTAGGACAGTAACCTTTCACAAGGTTTAATGCTAGATTCTCAAATAGTCTGAGCCATATGGCCACAGCGCAGCGTTAACCAGAGTTAAGTGTAAATTACTCTGTGTATAATATTATATTCTTTAGACCCGGTTTTACATCTAATGTCTGTTAAATCACGTTCTCAATTCAGTACTTAGTTTAAATGGTTTAATGCTAGATTCTCAAATAGTCTGTGCCAAATGGCCATAGCGCAGCGTTACCCAGAGTTAAGCGTAAATTACCTACTCTGTGTAATATTGTATTATTTAGGCCTGGTTTTACATCTAATGTCTGTGAAATCACGTTCTCAGTTAGTTCCTCATAAGATTACAATCATTCACCGATTCATATAGCAGATGAAGCGAGTTTTAGCGTGATACGGAGGATGTTATTATAAATAAATGCCTGAACTTTTTGTGCCAGAGGTCAATAATTGTGTTTTCGATTCAGTTTTTAACTGTTCAAACAATATTAATTATATTTTTACAAGTTAACACCAAAATTGAAATAGAAGTTTATGGCTAATGCTGTGGCACGTTTAGAAAACCTAGCCTGGACTGCATGTAATTGTGCTCTTAATTGAGTTTTATTTAATTAAATATTATTTAAATATAGCTCATTTAATTTTATAATTTAATTAATTAAATTATAATATGTAAAAATAATAGTTAAATAATATAACTTAAATGTATTTAAACGATTGTAATTGTTATTTTAAGAATAAATAGCTTAATATAATTACACTAGATATATCATTTTAGGAACTGTTAACATCAAATTTTTCCTAAATTATGGCAATTTTTTTTGTTTAACAAAAACTGGGGTCAAAATAACCCCGAAGCGTTCGGAGGGGTTGGGAAAACACCGGCGGTTATAGTGTTAACGTGCAATTTACTTCTGTACTTTCTTCCCCTTTCCTTGTCCCTATCTGATACCTTACTTTCTCATGGATGATATCCCAACACGCCCTGCCACATGCATAGCTTGGTAGGAAAATTTAATTGCATTGCTTTGTTGCTGATACACACGGATATTTTAATCTCCATATTGCAGTCGCTAATAACCAAAAAAAGGGGACAGACTGAAGTACAACCTGGGGAAAAGTACGCTTTAATCCACACACAGAGCAACCGAGATAAAAAATCAATGCAGAACCCACATCACCATCATTAATATGCTGCCGAATATACATACGAACAAACCCATGCCTCGTTTACCTCGCCAAGCTTACGGAGTTAACGAAGTTGTGCAAAAACAATGACATTTCTAAGCCTGACGATGAAATATTACCATTTAATCCAACAATGTAATGTAGGTTCATATCGCATTAAAATATTACTTGGGAGAAGTGGGAAGAAAAAATGAAACCAGATATATTCTCGAAAAATGGTACGACAAAAATTAAATGCATTGAAAAGTAACTGTAAATCACATTCACACCTTTTGTATATTTATGCGACAACTTGCCTGTGGCAATGTAGGCGAAGCCATTCATAAGCTGAGAATAAAAATATATAGCCGCTACGAACGCAGGTAACTTACGTACTCACAATGCATTATCAGAGTACGTGGTTCAACATTACCAGGGGTCATTCGAGGTTGCGTTCCACTTTAAAATTGACCCAACACTGCGGGGTCGTTGGCATGTCACACTATTCGGTGTAAAGGCCAGATAACGGGTCAGTATACTGCTACTTCATTTTTATCAAAGTTGGCTCCGGACGATACGAGAGAAAATTAATGTGGATGCCGAGTCTCTTTCTTGTTCCACTTAAAGTTAGTTGTGTATTGTTTTTATTGATCTTAGTAAATGAAAAGTAATTCAATGTATTGTCAGGCTTTTTTTTTAATGTCCTGCTTTTTTTCTTCAAACGTTCTGATTTTGAAAATTTTGATCTGGTCACCCCTATTCACACAAAAGGGTGCAAACTCGCGTTTAAAACACGAAAAAAAGTAACGTCCACGTCGCGCCATTTCCCTGGCGCAAGATATGCAGGGCTTCCTCTCCCTCCAGCTGCTTCCCACATATTTTGCACTCACTCCCCTCAAAAGGCCTCCTTTCCTCTTTCAGTCTTCTCCAGATATTAAAGATGAGTTTCCTTAATCTTATTATTAACCTACAGAATACATCTTCACAATATACAAACACAAATGAATGTGATTCAAACATATCTTTACTTAATCACCGCTATTTTAATTTTTTAAATGTTAAAATTATCAGAAAGAAAAACATCAGTACCAAATTAATAAAGAAAATAGAAATATCTCCCAATCAGTGGTGTAGGGAAACTAATCAAGATAACCAGGAATGGACTGGGTAGGGATGGGGTAGCAAGTCCTAAAGAGTGTCATAACGAAGTAAAAACCTGTCCTAGTGTCGCGGTTGGAGTAAAGTGTGGGAGGAGGGAAAGAGAGGACGAAATCAAAAGCGGGACCACCAGTGAGACAGCAGTGCCACACAGCGGGGAAGGGGGAAAGGCTGATGATTTGCAGCGACAAAACAGTATCGTTTTGAGAGTTCTTCTGGTAAATTGCCGAAGTTTGCTAAATAAAAGGGAGGAATTTTCCACCCTCTTAGATTCTTGCAATCCTGACCTGGTAATAGGTACTGAGTCATGACTCCACCCTGATATATTCTCAAACGAAATATTCCCTCCCCATCTAGTTGTTTATAGAAGAGATCGATTGTCCTGAGGAGGGGGTGTATTTATATGTGTACGAGACGGTCTTCACAGTTAAATGGGTTCGAGAGGAATGTGAGTTAATGAGTTAAAATGACCACCCGCTGAAACTAAAATTAAGGAGCAAAAAAAACGAATGCTGCCAAATACTCCTCCTTAAATCGTGGGGTCCTAGAATGGAATGAATTACCAGAAGAACTCACAAAACCTTTACCAAGAAATGTAAATATTAAAACAAAATGTTACTCATAAAAAACGAGAGGAGTGTTTGATGTTGTATGTAGGTATATGTATTTTTTAAACCTTGTTATTAATTTTATTAATGATATATTGCCACCAGACAATGTCTAATTGCAGTATCAGTGAAATAAATAAATAAGGGAAACAGTATACAAAAACACACATGCCATTAAAAAGCTGGATATGTTAAATTGACCAAAGGTATTAAAAAGATATTGATTAATAACGGTATTTCACCAAACTCTGGGCACTTTGATCCCTATACTATGAGACAAGTGTTTATCGCATCCTGATAAGCCAGAACTGTCATATTTTGAAATTTGGACATTAAACTGAAGAAACTCCGCGATTATTACAATAAGGGCCCGGTTTCGTATTGTATGGTTATCGTGAGCCAGGATATGACGTAGCCTTTCCGTTCAGTTGAAGTTAACTAAGAATTGGGGTTACATAAGACTTGGTTAGTTGTCGTTGAGCGTTATTTATGGAAAAAATGCATTAAATTTGGTTTTCATAAGGAGAAAATATTTTACCAAAGATTATAAAACCGAGTTTAACACATACATTTCCATTATTCTGGACCATCCCACGATAAATGAATTTAAAATGAATTAGGCATCGCATATCACAGAAGAACACGTTAATACTCCTAATGGGTCATCCAGCACAAAGACTAATGGATCGTAGATTGAGAATACGACTACGAAAAACACATATATAAGGTGCTAACTTGACTAATTTTCATATGTTTTGTCAAACATCTCGAAAATTTTAATGGTACGTGGCTGAAATTTTGCTGTCATTGGAAATATGAGATCTTTTTCTTTATGAAAAGGCCAAATTCATCGAATTTTATGAGAAACGGTATCTCGCTAATACTAACTTAAATTGTCACTTCTATCAGCTCCAGAGATATAAAGCTAGGTTTAAAATCATACTAGTATCATCCATATCATCCTGAAACTCGCGTGGTCTAAATTTTTCAAGTACTCTGAGACTAGTGTGTAAACCTCTGAGTCTCTGGCGGCTCCCAACATAGTCCATCCTTCATCTGCGCTCTCTCATAGCGGTGTTTTTTTTATTCCGCTTCCATTGTGGGTCACGGGGATACATAATTCAGATCGTCTCTGCCGGCACATAAAGGGATAGAGACGTCTCCTCCATCCCCCTCACCTTACCAACTCCGAAGTCTTTGCGTTCGCGAAATTGCTTTCAAGAATAGTCCATTGAAATCTTGGCGTCGCCTTGGTTACCGAGGGAATCTCAAAAGGAGCGTAGGAATGGGGGGAAAAAAAGTAGCACGTGCGCGCAAAAACCTCTGGCGCGAATAACCACGTCTGGTCATCCAAAGCTCGGAGATGCACCAACTGAATCAATATCTACGCCATTCCTACTTCGAAATGGCGCACAGGTGTTAGTTTGTGCTCGTGCTAGAAATATCCCAGGACGTCGACCGCAAATTTCGTTCCCATCGCGGTTCGTTGTAGAGTTCGCACAACTCCATCAAAACGGAAGTCCATCAAAGTTAATTTGACGAGGAAATTCCGTTTCGTCGGTTCCTTCGAGCATGTATACACTAGAGGGTCGCGTGAGCAATCCTTACCAATGGATTAATAATAGGGTCACAGCAATCTGACACATTTGACGTCATACATAGAAACCTCAGCCAGGAGACCGCGTGAAAAAACTAAAAGAAATCGCTAATGCGATTGAAGATTTGTGGTTTTTAGGTAATTTTTCGTATTTCCGTTTTGCTTTCAATTGTCCAGAAAAAGGAAAGAGAGACGGTTTGTCATAATTAATCGCTAATGATACCTTCTCCGTCGGTAATTCTCTTTAATTAATTACGATACTCCGTTTAAAATTTCAAATTCGCATCTGTAACGCCAGAGACGACATTTATTTGAACAATAAAAATGCCTTTTGCAGCATGGGTTTTATAGGTATTATCGGCAGCCTTGCCTGATCTGACGTCACAAGCATGGGGTTGCTCTGGAGACAACTTTCCACGCCACCAGCGTCTCTATTGTTTACATGCTGTAAGGTAGGATACAACCAGCCCCGCCAAGTTCATTGCGCTTTCATTGTTTTTAGTTACATTTTGTGAAGCCGTTCGATAGGTGGCAATAGTGAGGTTTCTGAAGGAGTTTGTTTACGTTTTGTCACTATCATTGTCACTTTGTTTACGCATGGCGGGATGGCGGCCTGTTAGGATTTTCAATTGTTGGCATAGAAAAAGGTTTATTACTCGACTAAAATTGGGTAAGAGATCTTACTTTGTTCCTTGATGCTCCAAAGGATATTCCGTAACCGTTAGAAAGAACGAAATTTTAGGTGTGAAGAACAGAAAGCTTGTTTTAGGCTAATGTAAGTACTCTGTTTTATTCTTCACGTTACCGTATAGTAAGGTATGGTCGTTGCTGATGATTATAGGTTTTGCGAAACTTGGTGGCACTCACCCGCGGAGCGTTTAAGGTCACAGAGGACGAATTAAGCGTTAATGAGCGGGGAAAGTTACCGAAGGGCTCAGTTTGGGACTTCTAAAGAGAAACTAAGGATTTTTATCTCTCCTCTCTTGTATAATATCCTCTCCCGGACGTCATTTTCAGTACGAACGAGTGCCACCAAGTATTGCTACACCTATACCTATGTATCCATTGCTCCTCCTCTTAATTATTTTGACAGATTTTGTTTTTTCTTCTCTATGTGATGTAAATATCTTTGATGTGATCATTGAAAGTATGTATTACCGAATTCAAGTACTCGTGAATTAAGCTCATTACTCATACCGGCGCTAGATTTTGTTTTGTTGCACCGAATTCAGGGCGCGTTCCGAAATTCATTGCCAGTACTGCCTGTGCTGCCGTGAAACGGAACGCGAAACTGTACTGCGGCTGCTGCAGTAGCATGAATTTCGGAACGGTCGGCAGTGGCTTGAAATTCAATATGGCCGAATTGCGTGGTTATTTATAAAAGCGATCTTTCAATGCGTCAATTCTTAATACTAATCCTTATGACATTTATAAAGAGCATGCTAATTGTATTCTAATTTTCATTGCCTTGCTACTTAATGCTACTTTATACTGATTGGTTACTTTCTCTGACGAGAATAAAATGAGTTCGCGTCAGCTACCCGAACATGAAGAAAAAACCCTGTATGGACAAATGAAATTAACGTAGTGATCTCCACAGTTAATTTTATTAAGAAGACCTAGGTTTCGACACGTTGTGTCATCTTCAGGTCTGATGACCTGAAGATGACACAACGTGTCGAAACCTAGGTCGTCTTAATAAAATTAACTGTGGAGTTCACTACGTTTTTTCATTTGTCCATAATGGAAAACTTCCACCATATCTCGCCGGAATTCATATCCTCAAAAAACCCTGTGTTATTAAACAAATCTCCGATTACGTTTCCCGACAATTATTATACATGCCAGTGTTATGCTAAGTTACCACTCTAGTAAGAGGCTGTATAATTACGTGTACCACATTATTCATGAAAATAAATTAATTTTTGGGGCCTAATTTCACAAGTCGCTTTCATTCGCAAATATAAATGCTTCTCTACTTGTATCACTTGTGATGTTGTTCACTCCCTCATCATTTTATTAACGCTTTTATCCTGTTGAAATATTCACCGGTACGATTAATTATAGTTGGTTTACATACCTAATAAATAAATGCGTTTTATACACTATTATACGTTAATCAGATGTTGTTAGCTATTTAAGTGCATCGAGAATTAATCTCTCGCCGATATAAACATTAAAATGTTCGAAGCAGTGTCTCTAAACTCTTCTGATATTATTTATTAACGTTGTAGATTTGATTTTTCCGCCATTTGTTCGATGGCCGTCTGCTTTACTGCCGCTACTGCTGCTCTTGGGCCGCAGTAGCGGCAGTAGAGTTCACAGTGGGAAACGTCATCAATTGGCTGACGTCATTGGTCACTGTGCAGTACTGCCAGTTGATTTCGGAACGGTTTGACAGCACAGCCAGTACTGGCAGTGAATTTCGGAACGCGCCCTCAGTGCAATGAACAATGGTAAACGAGCAGGAGTGACTATGAAAGAATGAGTGATATTCGTCACACCTAAAATCAAAGTGTAAAGCCCGTTTCACACACACACACATCCAGCACAAGTTCGCGGATAATCGTTAGTATGATAGCTTCCCAGTAACGTGTGATATAGAACCAGCATGTTGGCTAACAAGCATAATCGCACTCATACTGGCTTAATTACTTGATTTCATAATTGATGCAGTACTAGGTTGCTACTAGCCTCCAGTAGGATCTAGAAGCAGTCGACCAAATTAAGTTAGATTTTACAGACGCTGTGCGATCTTCACTTCTAAAATCAGCGCCATCCATACCTCCTTTGGGCTATCAGTAATTTTAAGGCAAAGAAATCAACAATTAATAAAAATGTCCCAACCGTTTTGTTTGGTCAAATGCTGTTGATTGATTAATTTAAAATTTTTGCAGACGTGCGTTGAGATGTGAATGTAAAGACCACTTCCCCGCCAGTACATGGTCAAAGATCGTGTCAAACCATCATATGAAACTTTCTAGAACGGCACCAACCATACTAGATTCCGTCCTTAATAACTAATACTTAAATAAAACTGCAGTAATTGTACTGTCCACTTAAATTTTAATGTGAATATTACACTACACGTGTTTCGACGTTTCTTAGGGCGTCATCATCAGGTCTACCTGTTTTGCAGGTCTACCTGCCTATTAGTAGACCTGATGATGACACCCTAAGAAACATCGAAACACGTGCAGTGTAATATTCTCATTAAAATTTAAGTGGACAGTACAATTACTGCAGGTTTATTTAAGTACTAAAATGCTTTTCCACCATATAACGCAGAAGACTGTCGAATTCACTCAATATCTAAAATAGGCTAGTATACTAGGTCTTGTGCTGGATCAGGTATCGCGTGAAAAGGGCTTAAACTATCGTGTACGGGTAGCAAAACATGGTGGTACTTGCCTGTGACGAGCATGACGTCAGGTAGGGAAAAGCACAAAAGAAAGTTGGGACGAAGAAGCTAAAGGTCCCTTCAGAGGTTCCAGCAGGAACCATTCGGGACCTCCACCCGCTTGCCAATGCTTGATAACACCCTCACTGACCTCAAACTTTCTGCAGACGAGTTCCAGCAAGTTTTGCTATAACTAGAACGCCAATACCTGATCTCTCCTACCATCCATGCCCAAAATTTCTCTTATTCACGAATATTTCTCTACCTGGGAACGCTGATGGCTATTTTCCAAAAAGAATTTCCCAGAACATAAGGAAAAGCAAATTGCTAATTCCTCAAGAAAAATTTATTTTCTAAGGAAACGCCCTAAAACTCTAAAGAATATTTTCCTATAACTTTTATCCTCAGAAATGACAGACTTCGGTCAGTAATTTACCTAGAAAAAAATGCTGCTCTAGGGAAAACCTTCATGCATAGGAAAAATTACACCTGCTATTACATAAGAGTGCAATATGCAGTTCATAGAATGAATGACTATAGGGGAAAAAACCTAAATTCATAAAAACAAAAAGATTATTATGAATTATTTATACAACCATAGAGTTAGAATGAGGCTGACGAAATATTTCTCATTAAAAAATAACGTGCAACCATTATAAAAAAATCACCTCTCAAAGTTAGCTACATCTGGCGTAAAATAAATATATTCTAACCCACTGCAACCCACTTTCAAAAGCATTTCTCAGGGAAAATGCATTTTTAGGACATTTTTCCCTGGATAACGGGGGTTCAAATTTCTAGGGAAATTTCCGACAAGGAAGCCTCTTGTGGAGCTGAAATGACTACCAAACAGCACCTTACCCCCTACACCTCGTGACCTGTAAATTACACCTGCAAATTCCTTCCGCAAGTTACTTCTACAAGAGCTTGCGAAAGGGTTAGCTCTAACGAAATATTTTTCACAAGTTAGCCAAATTGGTTGCCGTTTTCACCAGAAAAATACGATTGTGCGAGCAACTCGCTGAAACTGACTCGCAGAAACGTTTACACCATGCAATTAATGCCGAAAGTTGCTTGTGCTACAAGTTATTTGCGCAATAAACTATTGCTAGTGTAAATCCAACTTAAGAGGTAATTTTAGTCTTCCATGAGAGGTAATCCGTGCGACTCCAAAATCTCCTTCACACATCTCTCTCTTATGAAAAGTCGAAAAGGCAGTGACCCGAGGAAGAGAGAGTACAAAGACCCTGTTTATCTCGGTCAGGATGACCCGAACGAACGGTCACCCGGAAGCCGGTGTCTACCAAGTAATTCATGTGGAGCGCTTATTCTGGGAAGGTGGGTTAATTACCCCGTGAATAAAGCCCGAAATAGGGTGGATAAGCAAATTATTTAGAGGGCTTCATGCCTTCCGAGCACGTATATACACAAAACTAGAGGGTGCACGCGCGGTAACCGTACATCGTATTAGGTACTTTACTAGAAGACGGCGCCCGTTGGATTTCAACAGAAAAAAAATATAAAATAATAAATTTTTTGTATGATACGGTAAATCATCATTGATACAAACCTCAAGAGAGCGGGGAAGGATTTTGTGTTAACGACTTCACGGCAAAAAAATTCATGAGTAAGTTTTAACTGTTAGTTTTACGTTCATTATGGCATACGTATACGACAACAATCTCTTTATATTCACTTCTTAATTCCAAGAACATATAAATACATATATTTAAATACATACATACATATCCATCGCGCCATTCCCTTTCCGGGAAATCAAAGTCGAATAAATTAGTTATTGCCGTTAGCCCGAGAAAACTGGCTTCGTTTTAACAACTTCCTCCATAATGACATATCCTTGCAAACCTCTTTCGGTTAATATACGATTTAAGTTTTTCCCGGTGAATAATATTTAGGTATTCTTATCGGGCTCTGCACCAGGTAAATGGCTTCATATTGGCCGACATATTGAAGACACCAGGGGTTTACCAGATTCCATGCGAGTGCGGAAAAATATATGTAGGGGAGACAGGCCGAACGGTTGAGACGAGGCTGAGAGACCACCGAAGGCATTTTAGATTAGCGCAACCAGAGAAGTCGGCAGTGGCGGAGCATAGCATCAATCAAGATCATGCCATTCGATGGGGAGATGCAAAAATTCTTTGCCGCTCACAACGCTACTGGGACCGCATAATCAAGGAAGCCATCGAAATCTGCCTAAATCCAAAATATTTCAAACGGAATACTGGCTTTCATCTGCGCAATACTTGGGCACCTATAATAAATTGCATGAAAAACATAAGGAAAGAACAGAAAATATTTCAAAGGAACATCAGCCAATCGGACGACACCTAAGCTTAATTGTTGGACTCGTCAAACGGTCAATTCAGTTCAGTGTATAATCCTAAACAGAGAGAGTAACACGCCTTGAAAATGGAAAACAAGTCGTTTTCCGAAACGTCGGCCAATATGAAGCCAATTACCTGGTACAGAGCCCGAGAAGAATACCTAACTCTTTCGGTTATCTTACTATTACATTACTATATTATATTACACTCATGCATTGCTTCATAAACGGTCTCCCATTCTTAAGACTGCTCCTATAAGACTCCTCATATATAAGACTCCTAATATTCCTCCTCTTTAGTCTCTCTTCCACCACATTCACCCATGGCTTTCGCAGTCTACCTGTTTCTCTCACACCATTCAATCCTCCATCATAAATCCGTTTCCCTAATCGACTATCATCCATTCTCTCCACATGGCCAAACCAACAAAGCACACTCATTTCATATACATCCATTATTGGAGTGTACAATCCACATTCTTTCATCACACACTCATTCTGAACCCAATCCCTCTTGATTTCACCGCAAACACTTCTCAGTTACCACATTCCCACTGCATTTAGCCTACCTTTATGCTTATGTTGACATACCCACGTTTCGCTGCCCTATAATAACGTCGGGAGGAGAATACGTTCGTACACTGAAATTTTCGCCTCCTCCAGAGAAAAAATTCATTCCTAAATATTCTCCACATACTACCTACGACATACCTATCGGAATTCGCATGTCATATAATTCCATAAAAATATTTCTCCAATTACAAGCATGCATACTTAATTCATTGCAATTCAGCCACGATATTTTTATATATTGTGTAATACAATGAAAACGAATCACATATTTTAATTTTATTTGTCACTAGCTTTTAAAAATGGTAGACATATATTCATTTGCCAAGGTGCGGAACATAACTTGTTTATACATTCGAAATTTAAACGCTCTAAATTACTCAAATATGTATTACAAACATTTGATATCACCGCATAACACCAAATCACGGTGATTGCAGGCGTAACTCCAAAGCCAAGGCTGGGTGGCTCTAGAGGGTAAACGGGTTAGAATGAGAAAATATGGATGAAAGCATATTCAAGCTTAGGGACTGCTTACACCCCCGTTGCTCTTCTTCCGAATTTCTAATGTTGCTTTCCTCGTAGCCAAGAAGTGGTAATATCCTAGTGGAATCCTTGACAGCAGGAGAGAATGATTCGCAATAAGGTGGCTGGAGCAGTAATCGAGGGTCATTTAGCGTATATTTCACTAATCTTTATAGTAAGTCGAAAAAAAAATCTTGGGCCACATTGCATTTAAGTGCATCTCTTTATGCACTGGAATTCAACATACAGGTAATAATGGAAAAGATGCAAACATTATATTTGAATTTCTTTCCCTAATCAAATCATGTTATGGCAATAGTTTTGGGCGCGGCATGCGAAATTTAGACGAAAAGATATTGAAATATGAGTTTTTTTCGAATATTGGACTCGAAGTGACATCCTGAATTTGTTAGCAACAATTATAATAACATGAAACGTATTATTTCGCGTTCAGAAGAATACCTGTACTTAAATTATTACAAAATAACGTCGGGAGGAGACAATATGCCATAAGGCTACGTGTTAAAATAGCATTGATCTGCGAGAAAAACCTAATCGGTATGACATAATTTGCATCGCTTTTATCTACTTATATGTCACTAATGAGAAAATGTATGCAAAGTTTCCCGCAAATCTATGCATAACAAAAATAGCTTTAACTACATTAAGCGAGCAAAATAAAACAAGTGACCGAGGCGATAGTTCGACATTTGTGCAAACAAAAATTCACGTTAAACAAGACATTTATTCCGTACGACTCCATACATTCGCGCCTGGGCTAAAATTTATATTCGTGCTATAGTGAGATTCCCGTTTAACGAGTAGGTACCAACGTGCTAACGAGGCTTCATTGTATTAAAATAATCCCACCAATGCGGCATTCAAAATTCATGTGCTGCATATATAAAATGGACGTCAGTCATTAACCACGCATGCGAGAGGTAGGGGTGGGAAAAATTATCCAAGTAAAATTTCTCTGTAATTCAGTCAGATACTCCCTGAACAAATCCTGGTAAATTGAATAAATATTGAAATTTAGGACACATTACCATTTAATTTGTGAAGTTTTTAGCAAATTACTGCAAAATATCAAGTCAGAATGCGGTAATGTAATAGAAATGGCGCTGCAGTGACCTTCTATGGCTGGAAAAAAGTGTTGATAAAAAATATATTCGTGGAATAATCTGCATATTTAATCTTGGTTTTTAACAGCTAAGGCATGTCATCAGTGAAAACAGAATTGAAGGGCTTAGTGGAATAAAAGGGTATACCACAACATGATGAGATGCGGGATAGCCCCCTTATTCCACTCAGATTTCAGAAACTACAGAAAACACCTTTAATATTTTTATTTATTATGTTTCATTGAGGCTATCCAGTACTCTAATAGTGGAAAAAATAAAAAGTACATAGTATAAAGTTCCTTATTATGCAGTTACTTAATTTCTGACCAAAATTTGGAATACCCCCTTTTTCCACTAAGCCCTTCAATTTTTTAGATCACACAAACAAAAAGGATGGAATTATTTCTTTCGCGTTGGAGTCTCCTCAACAGAGCTAGCCTCTCTGGCAACCAGGGTTGGTCGGTTTTAATCTACATTATTGCAGACGAGAAGCTGGTGTCTACAGTAATGACAACTAGCCCAACAAATACACAAACACAAAACTTCTCAATATAATCCTGATGATAACTGAATCCGAAAGCCTGTCGTTCAAAAAGGAGGGTCCCTCAATTGAAGAATAGAAGAACTCCTGAACCAATTTAGTTCTAATCATGAAAGTAGACTACCTCGAAAAGATTAGGAACTCATTTAAAATGTGGGACACAGAAACTAACACCGTCTACATATAAGTAGCTCGCGACCGGAAGCACTACAAGCATTGGACTCGATTCCAACTCCAGCGCAAGGGGTGAAGGAACTCCACGTCCTTCGATTTGGAGAATTGTCCACCCAAAATATCTTACCATTACAGTAAAATAAAATTTTTAACTTTCCGCGAAAGATTCAATTCAGTGATGAAATTACTTAGTTGATGCCTACCATCGGTAACAGTCATCTCGAGAAGGCACTAATTAAGACGATAAAAACAACCTCGGGAATGGACTTCAGACTAGGATTCCCATTCGTCCCGTTTTGCGATAGTTTTGTCCCGGTGTCCCGACTTTGTTCCAAATGTCCCGCTTTCTTTTATAAGTATCATTCCTAAAATAAGTGCATTAGCCTTTCCAATTTAAATATTCTGCACTCCTGGTGTCAAATTCATGAAACTTTGACGAAGTATATTAAGAAGTTCGTAATTCTAATAACGATGTTCTTTTTTCCCCATGATTCTGTTGACCGTGTTACATGGACACGGTTCCACGTTGCATATGACGCGACGTCAGTTCAGTGCAGTCACATCTAGATTGCAAATTGTTTACTACTCAGTGTTGCACATAGTTTGTGTCATGCCAAAATGTACGTGGTTATTTAAAGATAGTATCAGAAGAGTTCCCTTCATCAAATGAAACAGTAAAAGGTTTAATCATTGTAAAGACTTGTTTTAATTATTTGTCTGGTGTTGACTTCCACGCCCAAAAATCTAAGGAAAAGAACCTTATCTCAATCGTCTCAGGCTCAACTTTGTTGAAATTCATTATATAACTGAAAAGGAAAACTTTGTCTTATTCCACCAATTTATATTTTACGGTACGACTAGTTTCGAAGATGACGCCGCTGCGTCGAAACTAGTCGTACCGTAAAATAAATTGGTGGAATAAGACAAAGTTTTCCTTTTCATTTATATTTTAGAGAAGAAACTTCTTGATCAGGTTCATATGTGGCACAAATATTCTTATGTATTGAGTAAACAGGAACCTCATGTCAGTCACGTATTGAAATTCTGTTCTTCTAATCATTATAAGTGCGATTGTGATTCATAACACAGGCATGGTGAATTTCATTATATTTTTCTCATTTCTAATGTGTCCCGCTTTTATACGAAATCCCCCAGTTTTTTTGTGTAAAAAGTGAAAAATGCAAATGTTTCTTTTTTTCAAAAGTATATCATGGGAACCCTGCCTTACTAGATACGTTATCTCCGCGGGACTCATCACTTTTCCGATATAGGATTCGTTGGGCGCAAAGATTAGAGAAGAAATGGGGCCATACGGAAAGATAGCACACAGGATAATATTGAAACCATATTTTAATGCGCAATCAGCCATGTTGCATGGATCAGTTGTGCAATTGCTATAGATAAGAAAACCAACCAACGTATGCGTCAAGCAATGATCCTTCACCTTAGATTCGGATACTCGGGCTTTTAACCCCTGGCAACACGCACGTATTTAGGAGATTTAAACACCCCCTGTCGATGGGCACCTTAATGACCAAAATGCGTTCTAAGGAGTCTATGTTCCTTCACTTTCATCGAACAATTTGGATTTAATCGTTAATTTAAATTTTAAACTTCACCTTAGAATAGAGTATTTGCACACTTTTGGGAAGTGACATCTAAAAAATCTATCGATGCTTCATACACTAAATTTTCATTCTGACGCTCGAGAGGCTTTTCGTTAATTTTTTATTAGCTAATAAAATCTAATAAATTATTATTGCGCCGAAACACTGGTCCGCCATGTTTTGTAGGCTCTGACGTCATCTCCCATAGTCGACCATTTGTCGATTTGGAGATTGTGTGACTGTGTAGTCTTAGCGTGCGGACAAAACTTTAGCTATTAATTAGCAAATATCGAAATAACTTCGAAAAGGCAAATACTATTTCACTCTCAACGCACAGCTAGGCTATTTCGCTTCTGCTAATATGGGAGATGACGTCACACTACGAAGAACCAATGGTTGGGCGTTTAGACCTAGGCAATTTCGATGCTAAAACAATGCATATTAAAAGCTATTTATTAAATTAATTAGTTGGAATTATACCTTGGTATTTCGTACGTGGCATTTCGAAACCAAACACTACTCGCTATAATAAATTTCAACAAAATACCTCACTTACGCAAATACTCTATTCAGTAATTTTTCGAGTGTGTAGGTTTTGTTGGATTTTTGTGATCATGATAACCGCGGAGGATGTCATAACGCATTCCTCGGCGGGCTGTCGTAATATGCTGCACCGCCATATTCGCACCGGGGACTCGCAGTCCACCTGCACTGCTTCCACTCCACCACCTCCGTAGGTCCTTCGCGACCTTCTGCCCTATAGAAAAGTATCTACTTCCATAGTTACATGAATAACAGTCAATTCATCCATATTCTGGCTACTAGTAGACAAATGTTTCGTTTATCTCACACGAACTACAAAAATTCTACCTTTCAACGTTATTTTTCTCGCAAATTGAACTGGAAATTACATAGGGGCTAAATCAGACATTGGAGAACCACGGTAAAAATTGTATTTTTCTACCTTATATAACAGAGTAACCTTACTCTATGCCTTACCTTACTCTATGCTAATATAAATGCCTTTTTCGCGGAAAACTGTATATAATAAGATGGGATCACTCCAAAAGAAATTGAATAAAAATTAGACATTTACTTAAAGGCATTTACCACTTTATTTTGTGAATGATCACCTAATTATGGCGATAATTGAAGTCAAAAGGTGGTAACTCCATTCAAATGGACTTTAGTCGGCTGCTATGGCTTAAAAATAGCGTTAATTTAAATATATTCGTGGAATAATCTGCATATTTTGTAACTTTACGTTGGTTTTCTACAGGTAATGCATACTCAAACTAAATAAAAATGTGATATTTAGTATTTTTTTGATTCACACAGTCCCTTTGGAACCTCCTTTAAATAGGTTCACCGGCAAAAATGTGAGTCAAAACAATAGGGTACAGAATTCAACCCTTCCTTTCGTGTTGTCACCATTATTTTTTTTCAGCTCAAATCTTTCCTTTTCGTAGTTTGAACATTCGATGACTCAATTTTTAGCTCTGTCCGATCCTTCATTCCAACAGCAATCATCATCTGATTGTTTTCCAATTCTTATGAAGGTGGCTGGAGCGATTTTTGTTTATGTACAGATTTGCGTGAAACTTTGCATACGTGTCCTTATTAGTAATATCTATCGATAAAAGTGAAAAAAACTACATGCTACCGATTTGGTTTCCTGGAAATTCAATGATATTTTAACAAGTTCCTACTCTTAATGGTACAAGGCATATTTTTTCGAACAATTCGATTACTTATGTACAGATTTTCTCTTAAGTTCGAAATAATAAGTTTCATATTATTATAATAGCTGCGAACAAATATCAAGGTATCATGCCGAGTTAGAAAAGCGTGTTTAGATATGATTTTCTCGTAAATTTCGAATTTCGCGCCGAAACTCCAAGTCAAAACAATGCTATAATTAAGGTGAAAATTTGAAGTATAACTCTTCCATCACATACATTACTGCATGCATGGTGATATTCAACGTATAAACAGGTGTACTTGAGTGAAATGTGGTCCGAGAGTATTTTTTTCGACGTACTTGAAAAGTTATTATAATGTGTCTTCAACGACTCACGATTACCGCTCCAGCCACCTTAAATAATCTTTTAAATCTTCGAGTGAATTGGATTATATTTAAGGCGGCGTGGCTAATTTTTCGGGATTACCTCGGCGTCTATACATCTAGTACGATAGTTTCGGCGGCGTTTCACACCTGAAGACGCCTGCTGAAACGCCGGCGCACTAAGATGCATCGACGCGGTGGAAATCCCGGCAAATTAGCCACGCCTGTTCCACCACTCCACGTAAGCCTTCATCAGTATATGTATATTTAAGGCGTTTTACAGTGGACACATATCAAGGTTTTAGGTTAGATGCCACGATTCAAATTTAGCATTCTGAGTACTTTAAACCCGAAGTCTACCAATTTAATTCCTCCTCTCGCATAAAGTTGCGCGGGCAATGAATGTATTAAAACACCCAACCAGAGACGACGCGTCGCGGCAAAGATTACTTTTAACGCCCGACTACGGGCGACTTCTCGGAACTGGTGTCGGGATATTGACCGCTCGATTACCTCACCGCGTGCTCGGCCAGACGGTCGTCGTCTTCCGTCCACTTTCGAATCAAGGTCTCAACAGTGACCCCCGTGATAAAATGAGAAAAAAGGAAACCCTTAGAAATAGCAATCGATTACGTCGGGCCAAAGGTCTGTGAAATCCATCAAATCTTCTTGGAAAGTCTGATAGACTAGGATAGACTAAGTCTCTAAAAAGCGTAAACAATCCGATACTATTCCATGCTATAGCCAACAAAAGCCTATCTCATCGTAATCACCGAAAAACGTAAAACTTTCGCTAAAATATTCTCAAAGTTACATAAATCACAAGTGAACAGAATCTTAGAAAATTAAATCACATACAAAATTTTCATGTGTATGAATGTAAATGATTTCACTCCTAAAACATTAACTGTTATTCAAACTCGTCCTTTATCAAGCAGTAATTGAACTTAAGGAAAACACTCCCTGGAGAATAATCGGCTATATGAGAACTATTAGGATAGGCCTTTGTTTATAAATAAATGCCGTTCCTTATTGGCAATAAAACTGATCATTAGGAATGCCTGGGGATCAAAAAATTACAGATAATGGAAGGTTTGCTGAAACCGAGGTAAAATAATCACACCTTGATCTGTTCTTTTTTAATTAAACATACAAATTTTCATTTCCCCCGAATTATGATATAAATCTACCCACTTATCAATCGCCTACTTATAAAAGGAATTCACATAGCCACGTTCGCCTATCAGTGGTAAGCCGCCGATTTCTAATATTGGTTAACATCCCTTTTTCCGAAACTGTCGTTCCTCCGTGATTCAACCAATGGTTTCATTCGTCTCCGATTAGGATGATAGTCTCACCTCAAGAGACCATAACCGGCGCTTAATTAAGCTAAATTCATCACTATATCGCAATATATTAAACAGTGAATCCTTCGGCCTTTCAAACCCCTCATATCATCTTCAAAGGCAATGAAGAAATAAAAAATTATTATTTTTTATTAAAAAAAAAGAAGAATCACTTGCGCAGTAATCAATTTCCCATCGGCAGCATAGTCCCAAGGCCCACTAACCACGAAGATAGAAAGAGATACGGCAAGAACACATTGACGGATTTCCATAATTCGATACGTGATTAATTTTGTCTTCAAACGAGGGAAAGGCTCGAACTTCGGGAACTTCGGCAGTTCATGAGAAAGAATTCCGCAACTCGGTCTCATAAAACGGGCGATGCAGGCGAAAATCAATGTCCGAACGGGTTTCCCCTTCACCTCTGGAGGAAAGTTCACAAGGAAACGGCCTTAAACGGGCCCCGTCTTCGGCAATTAGTCAGCGAGCCGCACGCTCTGGCATTTATGAAAACAAAAGGGAAGACGGCCACGGAGATGGTTAGCAATTATGGCGAAAGGAGAATTAGAAGACGATTGCCCGGCGGGCTGTAAAACATTCCCAAAAAAACGAGATATCACGGAGTAATATCTAGAGAGAAACTTAGCATCTTCCGAGACAAAGAAAAAAATTATTCGCGCCATTGATTGATACTTTTTTCAACACAGGTGGTATTTAACTATAACTTTTTTTTCATAAAAGCCAACAAGCAGCGTTGTCGAGATAAGCGCTTTCGTTAAAATGGCAGAGGAGCATGTAAAAATCGCAGAAAAACTTAGATCTCTGAAAAGAAGCTATTAGGTAATTTCTTAATGGAAATTTATGATTTATTAGCTACGGTCCTCCGTGAGGATCATCGCGGGCTATTGCTCGGAGCTACAATTCAACTCACAAGTCACTGAATCTACCCGGTATACGCAGATTATGTTTCCTAAGCAAATATACGTCATGATTCAAAAAAGAATAGCAAATTTTTACGAATAAATAATACTTTAATTACGATCAATGTAATGCAGTAACATCAAAACTTAAGTCTGAAATTAAAGTTTTATTTAGTCGTGGAAAATTGCAATTCTTTATTGAATCACTATGTTGAAATTCCACACGTTATCGCAGGAATATTCTGAAATATACGTCACTTTTAAGCATCCTCATCATCAGCAGTATTAGATATCAATCCTAAGACCTTCCACCACATTCACCCATGACTTTCGGGGTCTACTCCTTCAACTCACATGATTCACTCGACTATCTTATGCCCGTTTCGTTATTCAACTGTCTTCCATTCTCTCGACATGACCAAACCAACCAAGTACACAGCTTTCATACATGTACATCACTGGAGCATTCAACCCACATTCTTTCATAACCCACTCATTCCAAACCCTTTTGTACAACGCGATTTTCGCTTCTCTAAACGAAAAATAGTTCCTATATATGATCCACATACTGCCTAAGACCTTCCTTCCGGTATTCGCAAGCCTTAATCTCTTACAAGAGATAATCTCTTCATCTTTAATTACATCTTCTGCGCACATTCAGCCAAGGATTAACATGCTGGTTTTGTGTCCTAATTTTCCTTCCGCACCACTCCCTCCTCTCCTTATAAATCGGTTTCATTATTTGACTACCATTCATTCTCTCAAAATGAAGTTGTGTCTCCATCCTATCAACCAACGTTTTGTCCACCATCACTCTCTTCGAAAACCCATTCCAGAATGCATACCCATCACAGCGTTCCCTTTCGGGGTAAGTGCAGACGAACGAGCTTGATGATTTAAGGGGTCAACCCCTTCCTCTCACACCATTCACTCTACTATCATATATTAGTTTCGTTATTCGACTGTCATATGTTCTCTCGACATGGCCAAAGCAACGAAGCACGCTCCATTAACGGAGCAACCATTCCACATAATTTCATCACATTTCTTAAACTATCACTCTTACATTTTCCGTACACAGTTTTCAGATACCTCATTCCTACGGAATTAAAACAACCCTCATGCTTATCCTGGAATTCCCAGGTTACATCGCCAAGCAATGAAGCGAGGAGTTTATTTTAGTAGGTATACTGCGATTTTTGTTTCCTGATGCACTCCACCTACTGCCTATGACATTCCTTTCCAACATTCGCACGCCTCTCAAACTCCTCGTCCATCCAATCATCTTTCGCAAACATTGGTCCACGGTACACACAAAAATCATCTAGTTGTTCGACTTTTTCACCACTCACCCCCATAAAAAAATCATTCTTCTAAAATCTCCCTTTCAAAACCGCCACTACTAGATCGAGAACAAGCCTCCAAAGCCCTTATTCCCAGGATAAAGATCAACCCATTCTTAAACCCTCCCTTCCTCTCAGACAAATCCCCCTCAGCTACACACGCTTCCCTCTCCCTCTCCCTAAAAACCCTCGTTAAGAGAGGAAAAGGGGAAGAAAGACAAATCACTCCCTGAACCCTTGGCACCGCCCCCATTTCCCCCCTCGAAGGAACGCACACAGGCCGCCCTCAACCTCCACCGCTCAACAGAAAATGTTTTCTTTTCCTCCACCTTCACTCATTCCTTTCCCTCCGCGGAAAACAAACAGGAAACGGGAGACGGAAGTCAAGACAAATCATTCCCATTCCAGCATGAAGATTAGAGCCGAAAACCCTTTTAATATTTCTCCACAAATGCTTGTATCTATCATAGTAACATCTTTAATTTACCAGCAAGCTTGATTTATGTTTCACGATTGTAATGGTCATCACCATTCTATCCGAAGAATAGTTGACAGTCTCAGGCGTAACGAATTGGAAACATTTCATCGTGGATACGAAAGGCGAACAGAAATAAACGCAGTTCTCAAAGTCCATTTTTACGGTTTTCTGCCGCTCTCCACTCCACACTAGTCTCAGTTGTTATCACCGGTTCCCTTATTAATTCCTTAATTTATCGTTTATCATTATTTCCAAGATGAATTCCATCGTAAGTCGTCTGTGATAATTCTACCAATACTTCAGTGATTGAAAATTAATTAACAGCGAAATGCAAAAAACGATATTTGTATGTACATAATAACGATAAATAACGCAATAACGAATACACGATGTGACGCCAAAAAGGAAAATTTAAATTAACGGAGGTTTGAACCTCAGATGATAGTGGGAATGGAACTGATGAGTGCGTACAGCTTATATTTGATACGGAAGCAGGGGCATAGACATACACTGGTACCTCGACTTACGAAACACTCAACAAATGTGAAATTGACTTCCTTCATTAAACGTTTTGGCCTCTGGATACAAACTACCTAATTCTCGAGATACGAACTGTGATGCTTTCCTATGTAGCGTGATACAGAAAACTTAATACGAAAAAAATATAAAATAATTTATTCCAAGCCGCGCACTTCCAGCACCAATAATGCATTTTCATTTTTTACACAAAATTTCATTTTTTACACAAAATTCCTGAATCTTTCCCATGTGTTATGAACGGGTCGATTTCCCATAAGTTACATGGTGAAAATTAGGTTTTGGGGAATTAAGTTTGATAAATTAATTGATTGATAAAGTAATTAATCCACCTTCTCTAACTACCCCTTCGGTTTCGAGATACGGCCTTTCCGAGGCACAAACCGCGGACAAGAAAGAATTGAGTTTGCAAGTATGGATTAAGTTTGAGATGCCACAATGAATGATCCATCTCCAATCACTCGTTTGGTTTCGAGATGCAAACATTTCGAGAACCCAATCGCGGGCAAGAACGAATTGAGCAGTTCATAAGCACGAGTTAAGTTCGAGATACCACACAAATTGATCCACCTTCTCTTACAACTAATTTACAGGTGCCTTTGGTAAATGTTGCGGGCCTTTAAAGAAAAAAAGAGGAGGAGACTTCAGCTGTCGCCTTTCAACGAATACTACCCCCCTAAAACTTAATGAAGACCTAGTTTGGAGAGTAGCGCCATATGGAAACGAATCGTGAACTGTAGGAGAAACTTAAACGAAAAGACTGTATTCCTTTGAAGCATGGTGATACAGAAGGATGTTGAAATAAGCCGAACAGAAAGGAAAACAAATAAAAAAATCTTTGAAAGAGCTGAAGTGGAAAGAAGAAAGATAATAAGAATCATTAAAGAAAGAAGAGCTAAACTTATTGGACATTCACCAGGGCACGATACTCAAGTTAGAAGAATAATTGAAGGGAACATTGAGGGTACAAATTGCAGAGGAAGACTCCGACTAGACTACATGAGCCAAACTATCAAAGATATGAAATGCAGAACATATTAAGACCTGATACGGAAAACTGAGAAGAAGATGAATGGAGGTCTGCTGCCAACAAACTCAAGGGTTGAAAACGGAAGAATAATACCAAGTAAGACGGCGATCCTCCGGGACGCGGAAAACCAGTTTCCGACACTCACCTTTGTAACCTTTCCTTTGTTTTCCGTTGGAAGGATGGGCTGTTTGACCGCCGGAAAACTAAGTTTTCGCTTTAATAAGGTCGCGCGTCAGCTGAGCGGATAATATCGGACAAGCTAACCGTTCAAATAAAAAAAGTAGATGGGAGAAACCCCGGATTTTTTTCGTTCGCATAAGTCACGAATGCTTTCCGCTACACATTAAAAAAGAGAACGAACTCCTCTGATTTGATTCGACCAAAACCTTTCCATTATTATCGTTAAACATTTGTCCATTTTCTTCGTCGGTCTTTCCATTTTTAGCGTTGTCCTTGCTCTGGGTAGTAGTTACGGAACTCTTCGTTCGGTAGCCATCGAGTGATAGGGCCAAGTTTATGCAATAAACAACGGCCGGATCCTCGATTTAAAATCGGCAAAAGTGTTACAGCATTGGGCTTCATAACGTTTGATACATAACGATTGTTTAGTTCCGTGATAGGCACACTTATAACGCTTGAAAAGCAGAAATCCGACAGTAATTCAGAGGATTATGACGTTTTGCATTCCTTCTACCCTCCTACTTCTCATAGAATGAGGAAGCCACAATAAACAGCATTAAACATCTGTAATTTTGTGAACGTATTAACTGAAAGCAATTTTTCACAAATGAATAAAACTTTGGCCACGAGCCAGGTTTCAATTCAGATGCATTATTATCTGGCGTTTGATGATGTACCTATGTTGAAACCTGGGGCGTGATAAAAATCTTTATTAATTCGCGGAAAATCATGCACAGCTTTTTCCCTTCTTTTTGTTCAAATTCTACGCCATTTTGCAGGAATCTTCTGAATTGTCTCGCAAACTTTTTTACAGGAAAAGTAAATTTTCTACTAGAATGTGGCGATTAAGTAGGTCTAATGCATTGAATTTCGATAAGGAGAAATTCTACCACTTCCAGATTGAAATATGGGATTCCAATTTTAAGACCTTTAATTACAAATAGAAGGGTAGTTCGAGGATCTATGGCTGAATAACGAGGCAGAATTATTATTCAAACTCAGGTTGAGTATCTTACGGAGATAATGATGCTGGAACAGAGTACTCAGCAATTTTGAAGATATAAATGAGAAATTCCATTATCACGTACGTCACAATTTTTGCAAGTCCCAAACTAGTTCATCGATTTTTGCAACACAATACAAAAATAAGCATCTAGTCGGTTTTTTTTTAGATGAACCATCTTCACACGACTTCGGTTGGTTTCAAAGTTTTCCTCGAGCATTTCTTTACACGGTAAGCTGGGTCGAAGAGCTTAGTTATGGCTGTCAGGCCTAGGAAACGGGCTCTTTTTTTAATAATGTCCTCCATAATTCCCGATCTTTGCATACCTCTTTCGCTTCTATTAAATGTACACAATGCTTCGTATACGCCCTCCTTTTGATATACGTTCCTCCAAACTCATCACATCATTCTTTGTCGGGGTAGACCCAGTCAACGAGCTTAGTTCTCACTGTAAGGCCAAGGTAACTGGCTCTTTCTAAATTATATCCTCCATAATCTCCTATATTTGCATTCCTCTTTCGCTTCCATTACCTTCATGAATTAATTCACACACGCTCTCCCGTACTTAAGGAGGTTCCACCGCAACTGTGTGAGTCAAAATAAATACTAAATTCCACATTTTTTACTTGGTTTAAAAATTTCTGCTTTCGGTGATGACCTGCGTTGCCTATTGAAACCTTAAATTAAGGTGTGCAAAATATGCGGATTATTCCTCGAATATATGTTAAATGAGCACTTTTTTCCAGCCATAGGAGGCGACTGCAGCGCCATGTGTATGGAATTACCGCATTTTGACTTCAATTACGGCAGTCATTCGCTAATAACTAAAATAATAAGGTGGTAAGATGCCTACATTTTATTTTTATTCGTTTTCTTGGGAGTTTTACCATATTTAGGCCTGGTTACACTGTACATTAGAATGTACAAGTTTCTGTACATTTGTGTGAATGGTTTCATGTACAGATTCTTGTACATTTATATGGACAAGAATCAATCAATGAATAGGTGGCTACACGGTACATTTTTTCGGAAAGGTTTTCACACATTTTTAGATGCGCATTATGCGTTTTCGTTTATTTTTCCTCATTTTAAAGCGGTTATTTAAACCAATTTTTTTGCCATGGAAACGACACATAAGTTTTCATTTGGCTTGTGTGAATGTGAGTGTGTCATTTGCGTCGTCTGCCACCAGGTTTCTCTGTAATGAGATCAACTTGTACGATTTTCTGAACGAAATTAGAACAGGTTCTATTTTCTGTTCAGACAATCATACAATCGTACTTTTTGGTGTGGTTACACGGTGAATTTTCGCGTTCATTCTGACATTCAGACATTCACACACTTTCTTGTACATTCTCATGTACCGGGTAACCAGGCCTTTAAAAACAGTTTTTCGGCAATGGCAATGGCATTTATATTACACGGAAAAACAATATTTTTCTCCGTGTTATTCCCATTCTCCCATTTAACACAATTTAATTTGGAAGAAAAGTAGTGCGGAACGGTATCATTTGTCTGTTCATATCAGATAGTGGACAGGTTTTTCTGTAAATGGTCAGAATATGAATGAAATGGCATTTAAGTCATTTCCCCGTGGAACCACCTTAACATTCATATAGGTATAGCGAAACTTGGTGGCGGAGCATTTAAGGTCACTGAGGACGAATTAAGCGTTCATGATCGGGCAAAGTTATCGAAGGGCTCAGTTTGGGACTTAGGGAGAGAACCTAAGGATCTTTAAACCTCCACTCTTGCATTATCTCCTCTCCCTGACGTATTTTTCTGTACGAGCGAGTGCCACCAAGTTTTGCTACATCTATACCTCTCACATCATTCCTTTCTGGGATAGGTACAGTCAAAGAGCTTAGTTCTTACTGTAAGCCTACGAAAACTGGCTCTTCCTTGATAATTTCCTCCTCCCTCCTTTTTTGGATTTGGAGGATTGTAAACATGCTAGTGGCTTTGAGATACAACTCCATGCTCCATTTCAAGTATCTCCCCAGTTATCTCCGACATGCTAACACAAAAAAAAAATAATTTCGGATACGATGCTACATTCTGGCAGCGCGAGCGACGGCGCAGAGTGGAAATTAAAGATAATATCGCGGAAGACAACGCTTCTCCTTTCGGCGGACACGCACAGGAACTAACGCCCTAAATAGAGCAGATAGGGAGGAGGAGGAGATTTCAGAAAGTCAAAAAACTAAGGTATCATTCCTCCCTCGCCATCAGCCACCTCCTCCTCAATTTCACGGCGTCTCTTTCCCGTTCTCTTGAAAACCACGGTACCGTGGAGGTGGCGACGCGAATCAAGATACATTCAAGCAGCAGCGCCACCTCCGATACAACGGTTGACGTCCCCCAGGGATTTCTTTTCGGTCTCAGTTGTTGTTATTCATCGTTCCACCTCGGGGACCTCACGCGAGAAAATCCTCGGCACTGTTATTAAAAATATTATTTTTTGCTTGGCGTCGGTTCCTCCGTCCCGGAGATCTTTCACCTCCGAACGGGAGGGATCTGTTACGGAATCACAATTGGATCTCACCTTCATGACCGTTTCGTGGTAATGTCTAAACAGTGTTCATGTTCATGACAGTGTCGAACAACTACTCTGGAGAGACTGCCATGAATGAGATGAATGTTCATAAATGTCAATACAGAGATTCTAACGACTAATGTCATTTCAGAAACCGCCGAGAGCTAACATTTCATTACAGAACTAATATCGGTTACAGAATTACAGAAAACTTTCGGGGCAGTTTCGTGGTAGTGACGTAGAACTGTCACGAAACTGTCACTACCATGGCCACGTGTGTCGTGCAACTACTGTCAAGACACTACCATAAATTATTTGTGATTAATGTCGTGACAGAGATTCGAGCAGTACGTTTTCCTCGATTCTGACTCTGAAGTCTCACTGCCTTATTCAAGAAGGCCTTTCGTTCCTCTACAAAGACGAAATTCTAACGTCCAAGGAATAATATTTCGGAGGAGCAGTAATATCGGTTACAGAATCACGATACTAACATTTATGAAGGTGTTGTGGTAGTGTCACGACAATTTCACTACAGTGATCATGGTCATAAGAGTGTCGTGCAACTAATTTCGTGACACTCCCATAAATTATTCAGGGTAAATATCGTGACAGAGGCTCTAGCGGTACGTTTTCGTCGATTCTGACTCGGAAGTCTTGGTGCTCCTATTCAGGAAGGCCTCGGAATTTTCTAGACTCCACATTGGCGGAATTCTGACGTCCGACGGATGATGTTTCGGAAGAGCCGAAATATATCGGTTACTGAATCCTAACACACACTTTCATGACCATTCTGTAGTAGTGTCGTGGAACTATCTAGGCAATTACACTACGATGATCATGGTCATAATAGTGTAATGCGTCTACTTTCGTGGCGCTGCCATAAATGATATGTGGTTAATGTCATGAGGGAGATTCTAGCAGTAAGTTTTCGTTGATCCTGACTCTCGGTGCCCCGATTCAGGAAAGCCTTGGAATAACCGAGGTTCTAAAATGACGGTATTCAGACGCCACAACCTTGAAAAATTCAAATAACTCCATTTAAAAGTTGAGATTTGTCGAGACTGTTTCGTCAAGTCCACGACACTGTCGCGTCTTTTCTCAAATGAGACCCCTGGGGTGTGAGATTTAGTAGAAAAAAAACGAAAGCTAAAATAATAGCCATACATTCAAGAGCAGAACCTGATAGATGGCTAATTAAAAATTAAAGACTTTTCAATAAAGGACTTAATGTTGGTAACTTAGGAGGTTAAGTATTAGGGATGCAATTAATCGATTATTCAACCACAGTTAATCGATTATTTACATCGTTTATGGAATGTTCGATTATAATCGGTAATAATGCAGTTGGTATCGATTATTACCAACTTTTCGCGGGTTGCCATCTTTTAAGAAACAGAAAACGAGTTCATAAGTGATTGAGTTCCGGATCATAATGAGCTATTTAAACAAAAATCATAATATTATTTAATAGGTATTTTAGGGACTTCTATTTCTGTGGTAAGATGGCTACATATAATATGTCATGTTTTGAAAATTTAACAGGAGAGCAATTTACATGACATATAGCTCTTGGCCAATTAAAGATATTTGCAAAATGGGCATATCGAATATTGCCACAGGGTTTTTCTCAAATCCTACAAATCCTAAACGTATCACATTTTGCCATCTTATAGATCTCACTGAGACGAATCCAACGGTATCCATAACTAAAACAAACGGACATCATATTTAGCCATCTTACCACAGATTTAATACCTTATTTTGCCTATAACTAATGTAATGTTCACATCACTAGCTTGTTACATGAATAATTTGTTACGGTCGTTATGTAAACGCGAGTAGTTGCTAACCACTGCACTCCATTTATGAACTATTTCCTGAAGAGTCGGGTACAAAAAATATTGTAACAACAGAAATGTTACCAATCTTGATTAAATATTTTGGAAAGAAAGTTTTCTTGTTAGACATGACTTACAAAGACGCTGTTTAGTTTAAATTTATCTACTTGTACTTATTTATCTGATACATATGTAATACATATATACTTTCAACGAGCAGCATGGAGAAGATGAAACGTTACCATGAAAATGACCCTGATAACCTTCAAGAGTGTTCAAAATTAAATTGTGACAGTGTGTCAGAAAACTAGCACAATCACACGGCGTAAATTGTGCGTTAATCGATTATTTAGTCTCCGATTGATCGGTCTAATCGATTAATGAACTTCCGATTAGCTATTTTTCTGATACACTTGTGTCACAATTTAATTTTGATCACTCTTGAAGGTTATACAAACACAGGACGTAAGTTGTGCGTTAATCGATTATTTAGTCTCCGATTGATCGGTCTAATCGATTAATGAACTTCCGATTACCATCAATTACAGGTAACCGGTTACCGACTGAAATTATGGCATTCCTACTGTACGGATTTTATAGGTTTAATGTAAATTCTCACATTTCTGTGTACAGAATCAGAAATTGTTCTACTGGTGGACAAAATACATTGAATGAGGGAATCACATTAAGACTGAACAAAGTAAGCATTTTAAGTGTCGATCAGCAATATAATCATCCGGGTAATAATTATAAGACAGAGAGATTTAATCAAAGTTGATTGACGAGGTCCCGCAAATATTATGCACTTATTTCATCCCACATTATTTTCATCACAATGGTTGACACACTTTCCCCGCTGACGTCTCATGCTCGTGAACTCGTGAGGTTCTGTGTGTCCACTTTGAATAAGCACCCTGCTAGCTCGCTCTAGTGGCGGAAAACGGCACTTTTTTCACAGGCGAAGTGCCTGTGGCAATTAGATAAATAAATACACCCGGACCGCAAAAGGCGCCGTGTTTGTGAGGTATCCTCTGAGAAGAACCCGGGCAATTTCCAGAAAAACACATCGGGGTATTCTTAAAAACCATACCCCACTTAGAAATAGCCAAAAGGCCAAAACTTTAATAGGGAGGATGGATATATCCTCAACAGGGTTTGGAAAGGGTTCTTGGCTCCTGCAAAAGTCCAACGGCCAACGTCTCCCGATAAAGATTCAAATCGGCCCAACAATGGTGAAACGGACATCGATGGAAGCTCTTGATGACGCTTCCAGTAAGAGAAGCGAAACGTTGAGTTTTTCAAAATGAACAAAACGCAGCATTGCCCGGAAACACCAAACTGCATAAATATTGCATGATGAAAATATTTCTTCTTACGAATCATGCGCGCTTTGCTGTGCAGAAACTCTACGTCATCGGTAACCCGTGGGATGACGTCATGGAACGGTATCTTATACAGCAATACGACGTATTTCCAAGTGAAGTTCGGGTAGTTTTGTTTTAGTTTGACGAAATTATCGTTTTACTTTCCTTTGCGGAAGACAATGAACTGGTACGATTTGATCCTTCTTATTGATGTAAACGTTAATTTGAAAAATAAATACAGCGCGGTAACGTCAAGCCACGGAAATCACGTGACTTTTTCTAATTTTCAAGCACTTTTGAAAGGTAATTACTCAAGTCTGCTGTTGATGCACACACATACATCTGAGTTATTGACGGAATTCTTTGTCATGTACACTACTCGAAAGTAAGACAAATTTTATTCATCTTCCCCATTATCGCATGTGAAAATAAAGATTATCACATGGTATCGTTGAATAACGGCATGATACACCACCACTTGATGTTTTTCATAAGTAATTATCACATGCGGACAGGATGCGACGCTCAACAATATTGAGTCGACGAAACCACGCGACAAAATTGTCAGTTTCGTATACGATAACTTTCGCTGCGTTCGAGAAGCGATGACCAGTTCAGTTCGTGCCAACGAACGTCGGAATACGGCGATTCGATACTTGGATTCTCAATTGAGTCGATATTTTGTGCACTGGGTTTCATGGCTCCATTGAACTGAAATACGGCGAAGTACAGAAATATCTTATATTTGTCTTAATTTATTCTTAGTTCATAAGCCTTCCGCATTATCCGAGGTGGCCTCGGTCAAGAATTGCCTTGGATACTCAAGACTGTACTGTATTCATATTATGCTGCCAGAAGTAAAATCTCCCTAAAAATAGTCGTGTATTATATTTGTTAAAACTTTGAGAAACGATTTCACGGAAATGGAACCGACGCGATTCCGCGAAACATTTCATGAAAACCAAGTTTCACAGAAACGGTTCGTTCGTGAGCAAGAGCAAGTGTCAATGAAAATTGCAGTTTTTTGTCTCTTGAGTTTGTAAAATATTTTTACGCTTAAGGTGGTTTCTCAGTACAATGAGTTATTTCATTTCATTCATACTCTGGCTGCTCATAGAAAAACCTATCTTTTGTTTCATTAATTGATTAACGAAATGCTTAATTTGAATTTACAACCTTAATTTACAGCATAGTTCTAAAACAAGAATTTACAAAAAACCGCTCTCATCCAGTAAAGTTTGCTTACATCAACATAAAACTTTTGGTTAATTACAGGATACGAGTGAAATTAGGGGGTACTCTTTTTTTATTTTCCTGAATCCAATACTGATTCTGATACAGAGTTTTAAAACAAACATCGGCTATTTTATGGCAAAAAATTAAGCAATTTCGACTCAATAAATCGCTTTTATGCCTATGTAGCACCCAAGAGTACACTGCCGATGATTGATACACCAACTGCCACTGCGAAAGTTTCTCGAATAAATTTATATTTTAGGAAAAACGAGCATGAGGGACATTATGATATCTGAAGGCAAGCATTTGTTGTGACCCGGAAATAGGAGGTGCGAGTTTCAATTTCTCTTTTAAATGGACTGTGTTGATTTCCTCAAATCTTCTGAATGCATTTGCTTGTTTCCTTTGGCGACGCGAGTACACGCGGTTACACTTCGAAAGAGTGGTTCCTTCCCTTGGTGTCGAGGATCGAATTTTGTACCGTGTTTTTGAGGGAATGAATTCTATCTTCAATTTCCACAAAGTATCGCCACAATCGATTAATTTGAATTACATAGAGGTTTTAAGAGGTGCATGAGAGAATTTATTGCATTGGCTTATTAAAAGAATGAACATGTGCGTCTAGAATGACTAATAAGAATACTACCGCAGTCTTAGGATTGAAAGGACATGATGCTGATGACGAAACGAAGGAGCAGGAATACACGAAGCTGGGTTTCTGGAGAAGCTGAATGGGAGTGATTCGAAATGAAGGACACTGAGTACTACGAGCAAAACGAAAGGCTCTAAGTTCTGCGGTGGATGTACACGCAGCTCCCCAAACGCAAGCGTAGAAGCCGAAGTCACCTTGTCTACGGATGAGAGACGAACGCGCGACTAGAGGCACTTTCTGATATTACAAGGAACGTCCTATTGTAAAATGAGGAGTGAGTGTTTGTCTAAGGTAGTAAATATTGCAGTATTACAAAGTGTTCACACATTATTGTATGGTAGTGAAAATTGGGCATGCCAAGACAAGCATAGCTTAAGGCTAAATGCAGTGGGTATGTGGTATCTGAGAAGTTTCATTTGGGTATGCCAGATAACGATAAGTGTAGGCTACACTACACACAGCGGGTATGAAGTACCTGAGAAGTATTTGAGACAAAGGTAGGTGGGATTGGGTTAGGAATGAGTAGGTCATGAAAGAATTTAGAATGGAGGCTCCAGTAACGGACATTTATGAAGGGAGTGAACTTCTTTGGTTCGGCCATCTCGAGAAAATGGAAGAGAGTCGAATAACAAAGCAGATTTAAGATGGTAGAGTGAATGGTGTGAGAGGAAGGGGTAGGCCCCTTAAGACATGGGTCAATGTGGCGGAAGAGACTCTAAAGAGAAGAGTTATTAGGAGTCTTAAGTGGAATAGGAGTCTTAAGTGGAATAGGAGGAACTAGGTCTGAATCCAATAATTGATTTCTGTCGACTGTGCAAACTCCCTTGAAGGGAACAGCGTGATGGGTATGTATACATGCCCTATAGTAATTGGAAGGCAACAGATGAAACGAGTTGTTGAAGAGGGTGATGGTGGAGGGAATGTTGGGAAAGAGGTGGGAAAAAAATGAGGATTTTGTGCACTTAACGAGTAAAAAACGAGTATAAATGAAATAACCTACCCTTCAATATAATTACTCTTCATCCCTCCGATTAAAAAATATCTTTTTCTGACGAAAAAAAATCCTCCATCCCCTAACGCGTAACTGGAGGATCTCGAAAATAGCAATCATGGAATATGAAATATGTACGCTGAAACGTTCGAAGAAAAGCACCACGGGTTAAACATCTTCGCCCAATGGGCGATTAGCTGGGCATACAGGGGTGCACTTCAGTCGAAACCATTGGTTAAAGAGGATAAAATATGGCGTTTTGACGCAAGAAAGTAAAAAAAAAAACTTTTTTTACAAAAATATGATCCATCCAACTCGAAGTGTGTTCATCAATTTTACTTTTGCTTTTTGTAATTACATCCATTCTCCATTTTCCATGTAAATAATTACGGTGCCGCGGCAATTCTGCTGCCATTACTTATACGCTAATGTCTTCGGCGTATTAAATTGCACAAGTGACGCATTCACTAAGGCCAAACGCGCATTTTATTGCGACTACAATATTGCCCTTAGTGCTATCTGTGCCGTATGGTTTTCCACCAATTCTTTTCTTTAATCTAAGGTCGAACCCTCCTCCGAGCTCTGCCCCCGGAATATCCCGTCGCTTCCCAAATAGGGATCGCTTCCGGCTTCGAGGAAATGAATCGGAACTTCTAGCTCGACGACAAGTGGAAACTCCGCTTCTCCCCATCTGCAGCTCCGACGCCTCACCTTCCTCCCATTCATTCACGTATTATTGAATCCAGCCGCAGTAAGGATTTCCCTTCTAAACCCCGCACCACGGTAGAAGCACCAGTGTCAACCAGCATGAAGGGAGGGAGACCAGAACCAACGCCCCAGTTAAACCTAACTTTCAAGTTAGGATGTAACTTTCAAGTTAGGTTAAGGATGTTCAATGCATTACCATATGAGGCTAGATAATCAAACGAAGCCTGCTTCATAAGGAGCATGATAAGGTGGCTTCAGCACCACCCATATTATACAGCATTGGCGATTTTTTTAGCTCGAACATATCAGACTTAACCTTCTAATGTTACAAGCCATCACTTGTTTTGTTGTACGTACAAGTTGTTCTGCAATTGTTTGTTTTTCTTTGTACTTGTAGGTATTACGGTTTTGAGTATTGATTACAGTTTTGTGGCCATGAATGTATGTTTCTCTATTACATGATTTGATGCAGCGATGTATTTACACATGTATATTTTGCACTGTTTTGATTACTAGCCATTTTGATGATGTGGGTCATTCCACCTCAATTCAACAAACGTTTGTCCCTTAGGGTCTCAGATTTTGATAAAAATTGGTGTATGTGTACAATATTAACTCAAACTGAATACCCTCAAACCGTTTTGTGAAAAAAAAAATTTTGAGTGAATTATGCATATTTTTATTTTTTCGCATTTTTAGCAAAAATCCGTGCCTTAAATCATATTATCACTTATATCTCCGCTTGTAATTGTCATAAAACAATGATTAATAGCTTTTATTAAAGTGAAATCTTTATTAAATGCAAATATATCAATAAAAAATTATTTTCTTCTATACCATATTGTTGTAAATTACTAATGTTTAAAAATTTGTTAATAAACTTTTCTCAAATACTCCATCTCAGAATCGG
Organism: Pyrrhosoma nymphula; assembly: GCA_963573305.1. Taxonomy (NCBI): domain Eukaryota; kingdom Metazoa; phylum Arthropoda; class Insecta; order Odonata; family Coenagrionidae; genus Pyrrhosoma; species Pyrrhosoma nymphula. Next base: position 119,863,770 of record OY754331.1, on the reverse strand, counting down.
CCGAAACTTTTTATCCGTTATTTAAACATATTCAGCTAACTATTCCAAAAATAAAATTTAGTGGTAACTCATAAATGCGTTTTTTATAAATATTTAAACATTTACAATTTTCTCTCGCGCGGCCCGTGTTTCAAAAATTGTTAATACACTTTTCTCAAATACTCCACCTCAGAATCAACCGACACTTTTTTTCGGTAATCTAAACATATCTAGCTAACTATTCCAAAAATAAAATTTAGTGGAAGTTCATAAATGCGCTTTTTATAAATATTTAAACATTTACAATTTTCTCTCGCGCGGCCCGTGTTTCAAAAATTGTTAATGCACTTTTCTCAAATACTCCATCTCAGAATCGGCCGAAAATGTTTTTCCGTAATATAAACATATCCAGCTAACAACTAAAAAAATAAAATTTAGTGGAAATTCATAAATGCGTTTTTTATAAATATTTAAACATGTACAATTTTCTCCCGCGCGGCCCGTGAGCTTCCCATTTTAAATGCATGCAGCAGACACGTGATGCAAGCCTAAACATGTCCCTAATTGCTCAAGGTCGTGGCTATATGAGATAAAAATATATTATAAACTATGAATGTTAACAACAATTGTTATTTGTTCTGTTAAATGAATGTTTGCAGAGAAATTAACCATTGAGCCCCACTTTCTCTGCGTGAAGTTTTTTTCTAACTACTCCGACACAATCGATTGAAAACTCTTGCTCGGCGTTAATGACAATGGAAAACGGACACATAAACAGAAAACTAATTTTAGGAAATTTGAAAGAGATATTTTGTAATTTAAGGAAAAATATGCCGAAGATACTGTTTCATTCTCAAATTTTGCAGAGCTAAGACCTAAGAAGTGCGTTCTTGCGGGAGCATCAGGAACTCATACCGTATGCGTGTGTCTGGTGCATCAAATTATTAAATTCATGATTTTAGGTGCAAGGTTGTCACCACTAAATCCAGGGGATAATACCGAGCCGCTGTTGTCATATAAAGACTTTTTGTCAGCAGTGATGTGTTTCCCTGCAGCCGACCGAGTCATGCCATTTGAACGAATGTAAAAACTGCCCTGGGCCGAGCAAAATTTGGAATTCAGTAGAAGAACACTTAGATGGAAATTTAATTGATAGCATTACTTACCACCAATGGGTGCAAGCTAACCATTGCTTCCTAGAAATTTATACAAAATCTACCGATAACTTTTTGAAACTTTTATTGAAAAGTTACAGAAACTTCAGCCACATGACTACATTGCTAAAAATCAATCTGATTTTCTTAGAAATATAAAGCATAACATTCAAGTGGGGCAGGTTCTCGTCATTGAAGATTTTCCAGAAAATTACGCTTTCGTTTTACAGGACAGCATGCAAGGTATGCTTTGGATCATATTTTAGGAGTGGATTTTGGCTACGCAAAGAAAGAAAAAATTGGAAAACATTCCGATGTACTTGCGAAAAGATTTCGTCAGGCAGTTAGTATACAAGGCATTAGGGAGTTTCATGCAGCAATACCTGAATCAAATGGAGTGGTTATAATGAAGAGACTCTCTTCGTCCAGCAAGGGACGAGGATTCAGCTGTAGTTGGATGCAGGAGTATCAGGATCCTCAAATAAAATATTTCGGAGAGGACCCCTTCCTACATGGTAGGACATCATATGTTTACGGAAAGCATGCTAACTTAACCATTTTACATTTGTTATAAATACAAGGATTTTGCTTTCTCGTTAGTTTTCAATCGATTGTGTCGGAGTAGTTAGAAAAAACTTCACGCAGAGAAAGTGGGGCTCAATGGTTAATTTCTCTGCAAACATCCATTTAACAGAACAAATAACAATTGTTGTTAACATTCATAGTTTATAATATATTTTTATCTCATATAGCCACGACCTTGAGCAATTAGGGACATGTTTAGGCTTGCATCACGTGTCAACTGCATGTATTCCAAATGGGAAGCTGACGGGCCGCGCGAGAGAAAATTGTAAATGTTTAAATATTTATAAAAAACGCATTTATGAATTTCCACTAAATTTTATTTTTTTACTTGTTAGCTGGATATGTTTATATTACGGAAAAACATTTTCGGCCGATTCTGAGATGGAGTATTTGAGAAAAGTGCATTAACAATTTTTGAAACACGGGCCGCGCGAGAGAAAATTGTAAATGTTTAAATATTTATAAAAAGCGCATTTATGAACTTCCACTAAATTTTATTTTTGGAATAGTTAGCTAGATATGTTTAGATTACGGAAAAAAAGTGTCGGTTGATTCTGAGGTGGGGTATTTGAGAAAAGTGTATTAACAATTTTTGAAACACGGGCCGCGCGAGAGAAAATTGTAAATGTTTAAATATTTATAAAAAACGCATTTATGAGTTGCCACTAAATTTTATTTTTGGAATAGTTAGCTGAATATGTTTAAATAACGGAAAAAAATTTTCGGCCGATTCTGAGGTGGAGTATTTGAGAAAAGTTTATTAACAAATTTTTAAACATTAGTAATTTACAACAATAGGGTATAGAAGAAAATATTTTTATTGGTATATTTGCATTCAATAAAGATTTAACTTTAATAAAAGCTATTAATCATTGTTTTATGACAATTACAAGCGGAGATATAAGTGATAATATGATTTAAGGCACGGATTTTTGCTAAAAATGCGAAAAAATTAAAATATGCATAATTCACTCAAAAATTTTTTTTCACAAAACGGTTTGAGGGTATTCAGTTTGAGTTAATATTGTACCCATACACCAATTTTTATCAAAATCTGAGACCCTAAGGGACAAACGTTTGTTGAATTGAGGTGGAATGACCCATGTATTTTTTGTACAATTGACGAGATCTAATCCACAAAAATTTGGCTGAATGATCAATAAATATTATTATTATTTTTTATTGTTACAGTTGTAACACTTCCCTCCGAGTCCCCGGCTTATTATTAACTAATCACCGAGTACACTGACAATTGGGGAGGCAAAATACAACTCTGAATAGAGAGATTTCTATTCAAGGCACTGCTGTTAGCGCAGATGGGAATACAGCCACTAACGACGTTGCATGGAACGATGTGCGCTTGCAAAACGTTTGGTAACCTGCCGGGAGGTAGCACCATGTAGGATCATTATACCCTAATATTTTGTACACGATAACATCTGAAAATTTCCCGGCGTATGAAATTAAGAAAGCCTATTCGTATATTCCACTTGGTACATTTTTTCATTACTGCCGACGTTTGGACGGACGTGTCGTTTATCATCATCAGGACAAAGTGTCGAGAAAGTGAAAAATGGTCAGTTTATATAGTCGGAGTGGCCAGAATTGGCCATAAACTACATAAAATGGGCAATCCGACTATATAAAATGGCCAGTTTTCACTTTCTCGACAAATAGCCCCGAAGGTGACGAACGAAACGTTCGTCAAAACGTTGGCAGCAATTAAAGAATGTACCCGCTGGAATACCCGAATAACTTTTTTTAAATTCTGTACACAGTTTACGAATTTGTTCAAAGTACATACTCATAAAGGTAAGCTTCTTACCACAAAGTAATTAAAAACTTTATATCACTTATATATATGTTTGTTGGACGCTTTTACAGAAATCCAACACAAAAACAACACTAGTTTTTTTTAAGCAAATAGTATTTTCATTTCGCTCCTGTGCAAATGGGGCTTCGACGAGAGCTCCGACTATTCTCAGCATCAAATGTAAAAAAAAGTAGGGAAAATACAAACGATAGTGATGAAATCCCATTGGGTAAATCCCATGAACCACTTCGTCTCCTGGATGATGAGATAGGTAGGTTATAGGAAGCTACAATACCTGCATAATGCTCTCCCAACAAAATTAATTATGATTTTACAAATATGAATAATTCATTTTTTCATTTTTACTATTAATGATTAATTATTTTACATTTTATTAATATGTTACACATTGAACAATTTCAAATGAGTTTAATCAACTCCTCTTGCAATGCATAATCCTTAAAACATATTCAGTATTTGATATTGTAACTTTGAATTGGATTCATTTTTTTATTTTAACCGTATCGGCTATTTCGTTAAAAAAAAGGCCCCGGATTGCACTGTTGGCTCAGATTCCCTTAATTTATATTCAGGATCCAATATATATGAAGACGGGAAGATGCCGTTGTTCCAAATTCAAAAATATGGAAGATACGACTTGTTGCCAGAATTCTTTTATTTCAGCCCTCTGTGGAAACGACTGTAGCTTACGGCCAGCAGAAATGTAAATATGCCCACTTTAAGTGACTTTGGATGCGTCAAATCTTGATGCCAACCCAAATGAAATAAAGAAAGAGCATTTTAATTAAACCCCACTCACAAAACCACTCATTTTATGCCATTATAAAAAGATTATATGGTGTAAACCACAAAATATCCGAATCACTAGCTCCAAACTCTACGCATTTCATTTAACTTGTCGATTTCATGCTTTACTGCCATTTGTTTGATATGGTTGCCAAAGCTACGGCCGCTACTGCTGTTCTCGGCCTATATCGCTTCTCTAGGCGATTCAAGCTTCAACAATGGAGCACGTGGGAGAACGAGCAACTTAGCTCACACACTGGATAGAATCGGTCCAAGAAACGAAAAATGGCGGCACAAGGACGTTAGATCTTAATCTAACGGCAACAAAACACAACTGGAGGCGGGGAGGTAGCGTAGTTGAACTGGGTTACTGGCGCATAGATAAATATACATACGTATCCATGCCTACCCTCCTACATCCAATCGTGCGCCTCCGGCAGGTTTCATGAGCGCCCTCTTCTCGATCGTAGGCGAAGAAACAAATGACTACCTCTAGAAGCGCGCAGAGCGGAGTCAAGTGACGTAATGCCACCGGAGTTTCCGACCTGAAGGTCGCCTAGATGGGTGGAGGTAAATCTCAAATAGAGAACCACGTACTTCAGAACGTAATGTGGCTTTCAGAGGGACTAGTTCCCTTCTCTTTACGACCCGTGGTTTTCTATAAATAAACTGAAGCCCTTTCTTAAAGTTGACCGTCAATTTTATACGCCTTTCGACATTAATCTAAGATCTATCTAAACTAGGGTGGGTGGCCGGCCATAAAAACGAATGAAACAAACAATATTAAGACTCCAAGACGAGTACAGGAGAACAGAGTTTAATCCAACCATAATTAGGCACACTCATCACATTCGTAGATTCGAACTTTTGTATACATATATAATTCGAAATATTAAAACGTGGACAGCTACCATTTCCCCTTCATATCCATCCACAATTAAAATAAAACCACAGATGAGTTAAAACAACTAAAGTTAAATTTGAAATATTACATATGTATCTGACAATTTTGATCCACAAACAAAAACACAAAAATGTCTTGCGACGTAAAACACCCACCAAAACGCCGCTACAAGGGCTGGCGGTGGAACGTATCCTTTCAATTAATAGAATTATGGCTTCTTAAAGTATGTTCCTAAAATTTTAACTAGAACACAATTTACAGCGAGTGACAAATGGTTTTGCGCCGCGAACGAAACTTTTTTTTTCAAAGTCTTGACAAGGGACCTGCAACTTTGGGAACTTATTGTTTGAAGAACAAGCACTTGCAGCTTGCATTTTACCGGGGGATGTTTTACATGAAGCCACTGCGATACCAAGACGGGACATTGTGACATGTAAATTCAAAGGAATGATGGTGTGCCGCGACAATAGTTTTAGAAGCATCACCCAATGAGTAGGTATAACATAAGTGATAGAATTTAACGGAGAAAAAAAAAAGATCAAGACGCAGGATTAACTTTTTCAATGCCAAATTCTCACATTATTTCAATAAGTACCATAATTTATTATTACTATAGAAAAATGCTACAAGCTGGCTATTTGCCAGGTTATAGCATTCATACGAATAAAAGTAATGTTAAATAATTGGTTTCCACCACCACACCATATAGTTTTCCTGAGAAATAAAAAAAATGTTTTGAAAATCGACTATACGTACAAAATATCAGTACTGGGAAATATTTGGCAATAAAGACAAAATTTAGTCCCGGTTTTATACTCTGTTTAAATATTTTCTCGTAATATAAACCTATGCTACTATATTCTCACATCGATAACGCTCGTCAACTTAACGACAGTCTGATTTAATATTCAACGCCCAAACACTCAATAGACGTCAAACTGACGTAAAGGCTGCGTTCTCTTGCAATTAGTGTTAGCCAAACACCTTAATAAGATATTAGTAATAACTTCAGGCATCAATAAGTGGAACCTCTCCATATCGGAAATAAAAATTACACTTCGTAGTGGTCCACTAAATTGATTTATTTCGCCGAAAAATCCCTACCCAGCTTACAATGTGATGCTGGCCCTTTTTCTCCCCACTCCTTCCCCTTCTGCCTCCTACCTACAACAACACACTCCAAAGCCCGCTTTCCCGCCCCCCTTATTTCCCCTCTTGCCCCTACGCACCTGGATTGTGTATATACACGTATGTAAAATGATCATTATTACCTGAAGATGTCACTACGTGATGAAACCCGGGTCGTAAGAAATAAATCAATTTAGTGAACCATTACGAAGTGTTATTTGTATTTCCGACCTGAACAAGGCTTAAAAACCGAAATATTGGCTCATTCTTCTTCTCTTAAACAATCTACCAGTTTAATGAAGTCATACCTTCGTACACAAATAATTGAAATTGTATTAGGTAGTACTTAATAAATCGCCTTAGACCGGACAGGCGACGTTGTGATTAACACAGTCCCATTTGAAATTTCTCTGTCTGAACGATCGAATAATATAACAAAAATAGGTATAATGAATTAAATTGTAAGGTGCTATAAAAATATTTTTTTCTTCAGATTTTCTATATGTAACAAAAACAGCCAAACCCCTCAAAAACGTCACCAAAATGTTGTTAACACATGTATTACAGATGAAATTTTGATAGTCAATATTAAAAAATCTACAAAAAAATTTTCTTCGTATTTTCATTATGAAACTGAAACGGAAAACAGTCCTCTTAAACGTCTGCAAAATGTTGGTAGCACATTTGTCACAAAATATACTCTGTTCCTGGCGATCGCAAGCATTTAACACTTCAATACACCCAAAAGTATTGAATTGATATGCTCAAATATTTGAAACAAAAATGACGCAAAAATAAACAATAGCAGGTTTCATTCCAAGGATTGAGAAAACTCTACATGCAGCTCACTTCAGCAACATTTCAATTATTAAATATTTAACTTATGATTGCATAGTTAACTCGCTTACCCCGTTGGATTATCAAATTTTCTTTACAAGAATACCTGGATTGAAAAGTGTGCCACTGGGTTGACGGAGGATATTTCTTCTCTTCAACCAAGACGCTATAGGACGAGACCTTGCAAGCAATTGAGACAATGACAAAGGATGCGTGCTTTCGTGTACGCATAAACGACAAGCGAGGCAAATGAGTCACGTAGAACGCATTAGCAGACTTCTTCCTAAATTGAAGTGGGGAGTAGCGCACTGCTGCTCAGGTTTCCGAATGGAAGGATGCCACGAATGATTTGGTCAATCGGTGGTTGACTTCCATTACACTCCTACGATCGCAAGAACTTCATCTCTGCAAGCCATAGAGTTAGGAAATTTAAAAAAAACTTAGAAAATGTATCCTGACATTTCTGTACGTTATGGGGATGCAAATTACTATGTTTACTCAATCGACTTTTTTTAATAAAGGAAGGTCACTGGTCATAAAATGACAACTGATTTAAAAAATGTTCATTCCCAACCATTAATAGCTTTGACCATAAGGAGAAATCATGAAATTTTCCCATTAATAATTATTTTTCTCGTAAATTCTAATTTCTATGAGGAGCATTGCATATATTTTGGGCCACTTCGTTGAGGAAATGAGACAGAATTTCAGGTAGGTATCGAAATCAATGCCATTCTGATTCCCGATTTGAAGACGCCTCAGTCAAAAAAAGAATAACATAGTTAAGGGCAACAATAGAAGCAAAATATGTGCAGCCAAAAGCGTGAAAGAATTAACTAATGACCCAGGGTCCAAGCGCACAGCTAAACCATATCCCATGGAAAACGGCTTCTATTTGATTGGCAATCATCTATAACAAATAGCTATGTCCAAAAAAGTGGCTAATATTTCGGTACCATTACAAAGATGAGATTTTGTTCTCATCGTAATGAAGCCAAACTCATGAAATATAGTCCGTCCAAGATAATAGCGCAGTTGATAGAAAAACAGCCAATCAGTAAACACGTCCAACGCCGTTTAGGGAAGGAAATCACGTGACCGAATAATCCATGATGGTGTCCTTTGTTGAAATCATTTTATCATGAAAAAATTTATACTTTTCATTTCTTTCTAAGCCAAATCATTATATTTCAACTGTAACCTTATCCTGGACGGACTGTAGTGATATTAATTTGAAGGTATGTACTGATAAATAGTGAGTTCGGCCGGTTCGTTGATCATCTACGCCTTCTACTACCAGGACGCGAGAGAATAAATCATTCAAGAGGCAGCCAGGGAGAAAAACACAATCACCACACACACCCATCTCCGACTCGACCACAACTCCATCTCGCGGATGCAGGCGCTGACTAGAGCTTTCACCGACTCGGCGGTATTGAGTCAGCGAACGCGAGATTTTAAAACTGACTTCCCAGGCCACCCAGTCCACTTGCATTTTATCGGGAGCACAAGACGATACAAACCGGTTCGAACGTCTTACCAGTGGAATAATCCTCAACCTCGAATACCACAGAATAATGAGGATCAACGAGTTGTGCGTGATCGATAATGAAATCGAAGAAGAAATCCTGGCGCATAAGTAAAACGATTGGATCAGTTGAAGAATAGAATGCTATGGGCATTAAATGTGGGCATTACACGTTACAATATGGGCATCAAATTTTACGTAGGTATATGCAAGATGGTTGAAGGGTTGACTTTGTGGAATTTCGACATGATGTAATAATTAAAACTTTGTAATATTCCACACTTTTATTATTGGTACAAGCCTGACCGGTTGCAATGTAAATACATCATCATCAGAGGCCAAAATTGCAGCGTACAGAGGTGGTGACTTGATATATATACTGGGTTCCCGGGGAAGGAAGTAAGGAGGATGTTGGGATAGGGGAAGATATTAGTAAAGAGGCGGGGGTTAACGGGGCAATTTCGGGCAAACTGGCCGCAAATTTAAAACAAGAATGTCCGAACATTTGAATTTTTTTTTTAATCATGACAACAGCTCGTGTTTGCTAAGTATCTGTTTGAACAAAATCACATTCGAATTTTAATCCCAAAGTTTTATATTTTTGTGACAAAGGTGCCAAATTGGATTTTTTAGAAAATTTTGAAATTTTTTTAGCTTTTAAAAAATCTAGTCATAGGGTCTTAAATAATTTCATTCCGGACAAATTGTCCCCCCTTTTTAACGTGCCTCTCCCTCCCTCTTTTAACTCTTGACGCAGTTGGTTTTGAATTTCCCGTGACCTTGCCCCGTTAACCCCCGCCTCTTTACTACGCTGTACGCTGAAATTTTGGCCTCTGATGATGATGTATTTACATTGAAACCGGTCAGGCTTGTACCAATAATCAAAGTGTGGAATATTACAAATTTTTAATTATTACATCTTTACGTAGGTACGCAAACACAGGATGAACAAGAACCAGGGTTGTTACAATATTCGGGAAAAGAAATTCCCTGACAAAAATCGTCATTTTCCCTCACATTTTCCAAATTTCAAGTATAAATGAAAGTTGAGAAAACAAACCAATGTTAATTTTACTCATAAAATTTATAGACATTATGAAACATAGAAAAAATCAGAAGATGGAACATCAACTCTGACAACAGCGAACTAACGTATAGTTAGTGTGCGTCGGCCACTGACCAATTCATCGACCTTCGCCCTCATCCAATTTTTCCCTGACAGCTCGACGATTTTCCCTGACATTTCCCTGATTTGTAACGCCCCTGTGAACAGAATCTTGAGGCAACTCGAGGCAGAGGAAGTGGATGAAAGAAGTCACAGAAGACCTTTAGACCATTAGACATGTAAATAAACTGCATAGAAGATCGGGAAAAAATTCAGGAAAACCGTAGAAAAGCGCAACTTCGCAACCACGATACAAAAAGACAGACAGTATATGTAAGAGGACAAAAGAGCAAAAGAAACAACACAGTACACATGACGAAAATTTGGGAAGAAAGAAAAAACACAAAAAAATCGTCGCGAAGAAATTTAAATTCAATCGCTCTCGTTAATAGGGAATTATCGTAAATATTAACAATAACATTCTATGGGAATCACTCTTGGAGCAAATAATATAAGAATATTAAATTTGACCAGACAAAATTGTTTAATACAATATGTTCATTATCATACTTACGAGATACAAAGATTACGGATACAAAGAAATGGACATAATGAGTTTTATGACAGAAATAAAGAAAAAAATAAAAATACAAATCTGTGTAAACAGGCTGTTAGTTGGTAAGTACATTGAACAATTTAACACTACTCTGCAATGAGTTGAGTCATGTATAATATCTTTTTAAATGAACTTATGAAACTCATGTATTTTAAGTATTGGGGGAGATAATTCCACAATTTGCAGGGAGTGATTAAGAACGACGTCTGATAAATGTTATCTCTGAGAGTCGGGCAGCATAGAACTGCGGTTCATACGAGATGTCTTCCGGATGATTTCAGACCTGATCTTGCACATTTTATTGAGCTAATTAGGGTTCTCTCAATAGGTTCAATAGAGAATATATAAAAAGAAAGGCTCCTAGAGACAGTGGATTAAATGATAACTTGATTCTTTTGATCGTTGTCACACATAGGGATCACTCATATCTGTCACAAAACAGTTAAGCAGAGGCTTCATTCTCAGTCTTTTCTTCCATCTTCCAGACATACTTCGTATAGCTCTCGCAGAATTTATGGCGCCGCGTAGTGTACCATTTTGGGACGTGGGCCATGGAACTTTCAAAATCCAGCGAACCGGGGGAGGAAGGTTGTTTAGTGCGGAAGTTCCGGAGGGCCTTTTCTAATTGTTGCCAACTCAAGGGCTTCAATAAGTGAGATTACTCACCACCATCCTACCATCCTGTTTCGATTCATCTCGCAATGAGACCTCAAGATAGGGTCCCTGGTAAAGTCGTGGCGATGGGTGATAATAACCATTTGCCTTTCGTGTGTGTGCCTCGTGCTTTTTCGCTTCACCCCCTTAACATATATCTGCCCTCCTTGCCACGCAGGTCCACGCCAGGAACTTTTGTGAGATCTATATACTCGCTAGCCTGAAGCTCTCACCAAAATCAACCTGGACATCCATCATTTCTCCTCCACACTTTACTAAATTACGACCAGGGTTCATCACTGGGAGGAAGGAAACGTTTAGACGACGCGAAATGTAGCTATCTCTCTTCCTTCCGCCATCTCACACCGTCCAACTGCAAAGTCAGCACATTTTTTACCGTCAGAACGCACTTTGCCGAAATTACACGTCTCGCGATAATGTGAAACGGCGGGACGGACGACCACGCTGGGCTCAGTGAGGAACGATATTCCCACGCCTCGAAAGCGACTACGAACGAAATCCCCCTACGATGAAATGACGCTCCATAAATCATAAGAGCCGACGAGAGAGGAATGAGAAAGCGAAATTTTATATTCCTGGCAATTCCACAATCAACAGTGGAAAAAGAGTCAATTTTCGATAAATATCTTTGTTTCTTAAGCCAGTTTCACACGACAGGAAACCAAAGAAACTTGTGTGCTTCCGGTTAAGTTTCACGCGATCATTGAACTTTTACAGTAAATGAAACGGTATTTTCATTCATATCCTGGCACACGTATTTTTAAATTAAGCAATCCATGTGAGCAGGTGACCATAACAACTGTCGGGATATTTTCATCAAAGTATTATTGATTTCAGGGCCAGAAAATAATTAATAGCAGCAAGGAGGCACAGTTGGTGCTGATTTAAAAAAGTGAAGATCGCACAGCGACTATAAAAGTTAATGTTATTTGTCAACAGACACTTGATCCTACTGGGAGCGAGTGGCAAACATTTACCGCATCAATAATGGAATCAAGTACACATCTCAGCGAGTATTATACAGTAGCGTAGCCAGGGGGGAGGCAGGGGGGGCGAACGCCCCCCCCCCCGTGTTCTGGCGCCTCTAAGTTTGTGAATTTTTCCACTCTAAATTCCCAAATACGTATAAATAAATGCGCATAATACGTAGTCAATTGTCATATTTTGAACAAACCCATCCGTCTATTGCATTTGTAAAAATTACTAAAATTTACTAAGTTTACCACCAAAATTTGTAAAGTTTAGTAAACTGGTTAATTTATGAGTCGGCGCCCCCTAAAAATGTTCTACCTCTCCCACCCCCCTCCCCCTCCTAGACCCAAAACCTGGCTACGCCACTGGTATTATAGCGTCATTCTTGCCAGCCAGATTCCTGTGTCACACGACACTGGAGTGTTATCATACTCGCTAAAGCATACAAACTGAAGCATCATATCAGCAAGCATCCTCGAACTTATGCTGACTCAAATATCTTCAAAAACGGGTGTTACAAAACAGGTGACACTAAACGCGTTTTAACGACACCAAGGACGTTTGCTTCCTCCATATTTTGATAGTATGTGATTTATTTGGTGTTGTATTAAAAAATCATGAAGATAATAATGCAGATATTTATCATCGATGAAAAAGACCTATGAAGAAATTGGGAGAAAACATTTTGAATGTAAACTCAGCGATTAGGTGATCAATAATGGAATGAGTAATTCACAAGAATATATGCCGAGGAAAATCAGGGATGACAGCAGCAAGACAGATCTACACACATAACCATGGTTGTTGCTACGCGCCAGAAATTATGGAATCCCAGGACTATTCCAGGTCAAAATTTTCATTTTTTCAGGTACAAATGGTCTTTGGTAAGTACGTAAGTAGTTTAAAACAGGCGTAAGACTAGGAGCATCACACATTAATGCATGTAATATGGGGGAATAGTTTAAAGCCTGAACAATAACAGCAGCAGAGCAAAGGAGATTGGAAGCATTGGACATGTAGTTTTAATCGAAGAATTATGAAGATTAAATGGATGAAGAGAATCACTAACTAATTGAAAGAAGTCCTACGAAATGCTGGAGAGAAAAGACGCATAATGAACACTCTGCGAAGAATGATAGACAAATTTACTGGACACATTTTGCGACACGTCAGACTAATGAAAACAATATTGGAAGGAGAAATGAATGAGAAGACTTATAGAGGAAGACAAAGAATGGAGTACATCAAGCTAATTATGAAGTACGTCAAACTAAATGATTGTGTATGAATGGAGCGGATGGCAGAGAGGATAGTGGAATGGAGAGCTGCTGCAAACCAATCTTCGGATTTACCGCTACTAATAAAGTTGGGGGATTAAAGTTTCCCAACAAACGTAGCGCCACCACTATCGCTCTGGGGGAAAATCAGAGATGAGGACCACGAATTACATGTAAATAATCTGAAGGGATATAATATTCTACCTTCATCATCACGAGTGTAAATGATAGGACCTTAAAATTTATTTTAGGGACACAACAAATTGCTTAACTCCAAATCAGAGCTCCTTTTGCCTCATACACGCAAGGTACTAACGTAAGTCCACACACCAACAGAAAATGGCACTTCCGACTTATTGAGAACAATCAGACTTTGACTTGTGCAAGAAAATTTCCAGGTTAATTACTCATTTGTCATGACTTTGCCAGGTTTTCCAGGGTCATTTAAAATTTCCATGAATTTTCCAGGATTTCCAGGCCTGCAGAAACCCTGAAAGTAGCCCCTTTAAAGCAACACATTTAATGAGTGGAATTACCGGAATGATATCTCGGTATATATGTTAATTGTTTTGATACTTTAAACCCTGTAGGAGAGTATAGCTGAGAGCTGCAGTAAACCAATCTTAGAATTCATGACTGCTAATGATGATTATCACGAGTAAGTAACAATAAACATGCCCTCCTCTTGAAAATATGTGAGGCATATAATAACCACAAGAATTTTCGGCGAAGATTTCGCAGCCCATAAAACAATGATGATAAAGAGAAATATGGCCAACTCAACTAATATCACACATAGCATTGAAGGGCCACCTGACGCTGTGCGTCACACATAAGATGCGTCGTAAATAAAAGAAATATATATATGGGAATGGTGGCGTGAAATTTAATCACATATTTTCACAGAGCACCACACCACGGTATCGTCAAACGGTGTCTGTCCCCATGGGGATAAGGAGGCAGGGTGGGGGGGGATTCCCGAATCCAACGAAGCCAAAGGATCGGATTACACGCTTGGGGGCGCCCGAAGGGATTCTCGCGGTCCACGACGAAACCAGAACACGGCGAAACCCAGCCGAGCGTGAATTTCGAGTTAACTCGATGGTGAGGAGAAAGAGATGGCCGTGGCTATCGAAATGAAGCACGTGAGGCGTCAAACGAATATGCACCACCGAAATTGAAAAACGCACAGAGGAAAAATATCGGATTCATGAATAACCCCGCAACAAACATTTTACCGCGAGTACGAGTTTCATGTAGTCTTAAAAACATTTTTGGCCAGTGTATACATCATCGTCAATACGCAGATTGGTTTGCTGCAGTTGCCCTCTCCTCTTTCCAATCAGCTAACAGCTTCAATTTTTCACAATTGCACATTTAACACATCTCTACTTTACGAAAGACTACACGTACGTACGGATGAATCAGTTGCTGCGCGTTATGATTCAGATTTCCGCCAATAGATGGCAAGCGAGCTTCCATATACGCTGTGTCCTCTGGATGGCCGTTCTCAACACTACTCCCTCTTAGGGTGTACTATGTAGTGTATTATCGGCAATCCAGAGGACTCTGAATATACGTTCTCCACTAACTCACACATGGCGCGGATGTATGCATCTATCAACATACACGTGTATCATTTTTGAAAAAAATAAATAAATTTTAAATAACTCTAAGGAACTATCAAGGAGAGTTTTAAGTTATTTAAATAATTATTTGTTAATAATAAATCATATTTTTCCTACTAACAGAAAAAATGTTTCTTCTATTTGACGTGAACAACAAAATCCTACTTTTCAAAGATATTTGTTTTTCGCAAATTGAACCTGAAATAACATGGTGTAAATGCGAGAATCCATCGTGTGAGTTGAAACAGAGAAAAACAGTAGGTATATATCTATCTAGTGTGAATGCCATTTTCGCGAAAAAAAACTTCATTAGAAGCAAAGTCTGCCAGGTAATTGCAATATAATTAAAACATGCACCAATGAATATTAGTTTTTTAAATTATTATCATTTACTGACAGAAATTTAAGTCAAAATACGTTATTTCAATGGAAATGGAAGTGAAGTCGGTCACTTTGGCTAGAAAAAGTTATCATAAAAGAAACTTTTGTCGAATAATCTGCATATTTTTCCTTAATTTTGTTAGTCAATTGCTAAGGCATGTAATTGGTTAAAGCAGTGTATTTTTACACAACAGAAACTTACAGCTAAAATTCAGTGTTTGTCTTGACACATACACTCACAATTGAGTTTCCTGTCTTACTTACAGTTAGTTAGACGGTGATATCTGCGGGGATGCTTTGCAGGGTATATTAGAACGCCTGGCGTGAAATGGGTAAGGGATAGGGAAAATAAATTGGAAGTCGAAAACAAATTGCACTTTAACGTGTGTCTTAATGTGCCGCTCACTTTTTTTTACATTCACAAATTATGTGCGGAAAGGAGGATTTTTTTTCACCTAATAGTTCGGCCATTAAACCATAAGAGTTGGAGCAGTTTGAAACCTTACAGCCGTATTCATTGATTTTACGTTTCAAATGTTTTTTTAAGGAAGTTTTACTCTAAGTCCTGGTCAATGAGTATTTTTCGTCTAATTAGAGTCACTCTATAATGGAGCTAAAACGTTGCATCAAGCTTCACAGTGAGAAGTTATACACCGAAGACGGTGAAATTGACGGTCAAGTCAAATGATTTTTTCATGGCGAATTTCACCGTCTTTGGTGTGTAACTTCGCACCCGTGCGCGTTACTGCGTACCACATCATTTGTGCAAACGCAATGATTGTAAATTTCGCAGTAAGTTTAAACATTCAAGGTGAGTTTAGTTTGCCGATACTTTACATTTCTCCGGATTTATTCTGCCGGAATAAACTCCATTTTGGGATAAAACTATAATATGACCAGATTTAAACGACACGCCGGTAAAATGTTCTCAGACATGGCCTTGAAAAAAATCGATAAAGCTGCCTAAATTCTAGCACTACTATTCTTGAACACTTCATTAGCTACGGTAGCGTAAAGCCTATACCGCGAGGACTCCCCGATATTCCTTTTAAGTTTAACGTATCCTATAACGGAGCCATGGATTTAGAATTGATGAAAACACTAAACCGACGATAGTAATCGTCTTCCACAGTGAACTTTTCATGCTCTTCCAAGGCTGACTGCATGCTTCTCCCCTCAGAGGGAACAGCATGAACCTTGGAAAGTAGGTATGGCGAAACCGCGTTTCTGTTCTCATGACTTCTTCTTCACAGAGCACGTGGATCAGCCTTGATATCCAACGGGGAGAAGGTTTAAAAGGGCTTTGCGAGACTCGTAGTCGAAAAAAAATAAACTCTGTGCACACTTCCGCCTTTCGAATAGGAAAATAGATCATATTTCACGCTAGAGTGCTAGGATGCAGGTGACTCAACGAAGAATAGGCTAGCCGAGGAGTAAAGGTGGGTTTACACTTGTAAGTTACTTCAGCAAATTTCTTCTGCAAGAGCTTGCGGAGGATTTTGCTATGACGAAATATTTTTCATGACTTAGTGCAGATCCATTTTGTTTGCTGTTTACACTAGCAACAACACGATTCTGCGAGCGACTAGCAGAAAATTTTAAAATTTCTGCGAGCGGACTTGTAAAGCCGTCTACACCCGCAAGCTACGTCGAAAGTCGATTTCAGCTAGTAACTCGCGCGATAAACTTGCCAGAGTAAACTCACCGAAAGGGATTAAATAGCCGATCTAACAGGAGTTTGAACGACATTTTGCTGTACATAAAATTCAAAGAGTCGACCCTTATTCGAACGTAGTTACATCGTAATCAGGAATATTTCACAAAATATAATTCCGCGACTATTGCGTACGTATCTACAGAATGCTTACCTATCGCGAGATAACCGAACGTTCCGTCTCCGCACATCGTTCCAATTATCGCCGCTCGTGTGCGCTGAAGAGCGCTTAATGTGTTCCAAAATACGCCACCTTCTACACCCTGAATGGAAAGCTAACTATAATTCCTAAAACTTTTGTACAGGCGTTGTACAAATCTGTTTAACATCAAACCACGCCCACACACCCAATAGGGTCACTGTCCACGTCTTTTTTCATCGACGTCAGCAGGACCTTTTTCGCGGAAACATGACCGCATAATGTATTATCCTAGAAATAACTGCTAAGCTTCTCCCCCTACAGCTTCATTGTGAGGCATAAGTTCTACTGGGCCCTTTGTATTTACTGGACATAAAACACATCTCAACAGCAGTTTTCTCATTCATTTTGCACTCCTCGACAAACTGATAGCAGTTCACTTTCCATAATTTTCCGATTCAAGAGCGGCATTCATCACATTTTGTCACGTAATACTGCTGCAAAAGAACCTATACTTTTGACGTATTCCAATCCTCAATCAAGTCATTAAAATGACCGGGACTGCGTGGGTATGGCCACGCGCGAAGGTCAAACGGAACGGACAAGGTTAAGGTTACTGCATAAAAGCACCTCGAAAAAGAGAGTCATTAATCTTTTTGAGGTCACCGCCCTGCACTCTGAACTCTGAGAAAGAGAGGTCATGTTGCTAAGAATCGCAATGCGCTAGAAAAGAAAAAGTAATCATCCACACACGGTTATCAACCAACGTGGGGCAACAAACAAAATGGACATGCGAAGATCGCGATTCGATATCGCAATTCTCTTCAAATCCTCCATTCAACCAACAATTAATGAGTTTCTGATAGCATTCGACGAGTTTAATGGGCCCTCTCAAAAAAGCATGGGCTGATTTTAAGGGGAGATACTCGGAAGGGGGGAATTGCCGAGATTGGCTAACTTTCAGCTACACGCGAAAACCTCGTCACAAACCGCTTATTGCCGCCTACGCAGAACACTGGAGGAGATAACGCAAAAGGATATTTCATCGGTATAATACATGAAGTGATCAGGGAAATTAAGTAACCTCCTAGACAAACAACTCAATTGGTTCCATTAGGATGGACGTGGCAAGAAAATATAAAATATAATTGAATGACCTTACAATAATTACTATTCATCCGAGATTAGCTCTGTGGGAATAACTAACGCTTATGATTTTTAAAAATTTATAGTGGTAGCAAAACATTGCGGCATTCGCTAGTTAGAAGTGTGACGATAAGGAGGGGAAGGCTCGCGTGAAAGGGATTGACAAAGGAACGGAGGGGAGAGGACGACATATTGTAGCAACATTGCTGCATTTAACAGACAACATTACTGTATTTAACTAGAGAGGGCGGGAAAGTGTCACCAGCACGTTTCACGACAATGCTATCGATCTAAATGAAGGTGAACTAGAATACACTGTTATTACCCGCAACCTTTCGGAGAAACCCATTAAAAAATTAGAATAAGAGCCACAGAGAGATAGATACCTATTTAATGTGAACAAGAGATTGAGCATTTTGAAGCTGACAATAAAGGTTTGCGACATAGGGAACCCCGGATAGCCAAATGGAGGAAACTATGTTAATCCCCAGTGCGGAGCTAGTTCGTGGGTAATTGTCGTTGTCACCAAAACGGGCCTTCTGCCCAACTGCCTCCATGTTTCGTTACCACAACACAATAATGACGGTATAAACATAAATTTCATAATACAAGAAACTAAGTAGGTATTGATGCCTAACGAACATGGAAGCAGAGTGTAGGGTTTGAGAGTGATAAATCGGCCTCGTAAGCGGAAAAGTGATGCAGATTTATTTCGTCGAAAAAATACACATAGGTAATTCAAAATGGATCTTGATTGTTCCGCATTGAAACAAATACCTTTATCCAAAACACTGGCTTCCATTTAAGCCTAAACTGAGAACCGATAATGAAATGCATTTAGAATGTAAGGGAAGGCGAGAATGTAAGACAATGCACAGGCAATCAAGAGACCACTGATCAGAAGAAGAAGGTATAAAAAAACGGCTACATTTTAGGAACGGCATTCAAAAGTCCTGATGACGAAGAGAGAGTAGTTCTTCATAACTTCGGCAGATACGGGGGTCTCTAACCACGTTGTCCACCCTCGAAACCTTCGTTCACATGGCGGGGAAGTCTCACCACCTAACCTAAGACCATAACCCTAAGATGAGCTCAACATTAATACCAGAGGTGAGATTTGAACCCGAAAATGAGCCCGGTTTTATTGGGAGCTTTCTATTGGAGCTGCTGAAGTTAGCGCAGATCGGAACGCATCAGCGTACTTAAGCGCATACGAACGACGTTGAATGGAACGATGTGCGCTGGTGAATCGTTTGGTAACCTGCCGGTAGGTAGCATTCTTATTGGTGAACAACAGTCAATGTCTGTAGAGTACTCTACATACCTTGAACAACAGTCACGGCCAAATGCTTTGTGCATAGTTATTAAATTAGTCCAAAATATGTATTTTAATACGTAAGCGTTTTACAGCGGAGTGATTCAAATCTTTAAAATATCCACGTTTGACGCCTTCACGGATACTCATCACAAAAAAAAACAATTGCGAATGCGATTATCGACGTTCTATTGTTGTTTATCGCACATCAACTCTGGTCCCGATACTTTTTGAAAAGCGCTGCTAGCTAGTGCTCAGGGTCTCTAACGAATGGAAGGCACGTGCGCTGTTATGTTACGAAGTTATTAGCGTACTAGAGCGAATGAAAAACTTCCACTATCTCTGGTTAAATGTTATCGGAAGGAGATAAAAGATGCAGGAGAATGCTGGAAGATAAGTAGTCGGTAGTACGAGGAGAATATCAAGGAATGAGTGGTTGTCTAAAGAAGCGCATATCGCAGTATGAACATTAAGAGGTGTCCTCTAGCCCACTTCATCGTATGGCACCTAAACCTGGGTACGCCAGGATAAGCATAAGAGCAGGCTCAATGCAGTGGAAATGGAATATAATGAGAAGTGTTTGCGGCGAAAGCAGAATGTTAAGCTTAGAAAAGAGTGGGTGATGAAATAATGTGGAATTCAAGGTCCAGTAATGGACATGTGTGAAAGGAGTGTAGGATTTTTGTTGGTTAGGACATGTCGAGAGAATGATGAGAGTCGAAAAAATAAAAATATATAAGACAGTAGAGTGAATTGTGCTGGAGGAAGAGGTATACCGCGAAATTCACGAGTGAATGTGGTAGAAGATACTCTTAAAAGGAGGAATAAAATGCATTATGGATGAATATATTGAAACAGAACCAGTTTTCAAGGCCTGGCAGCTATGACGAAATTCTTCTGCGAAACTCATTGCGAGTTGATAGTCTCGGGCTTAAAAATAATAAAATCTTTCATCCTAAGAATAAAAGGTGAAACAATAATACTGCAATGTCTACACTGTCTTTAACTGATCAAGACTAAAGTTCCTTAACAAACCTGAATATATTGCTTTGCAACGAAACTATGGTCGCGATCAATAAAATACAGCGTGGACATTGCAGTTCTAGTGTTTCATCTTACTTCTTTGATTGAGCCAAGAGAGTCACGAGATGGGCATAGTTCTACGTCCATATACTACCATGCGTGCCGCTTTAGAAGCGTGTGGCAGGGGGTGTAAGGACACCATTCATGGAAGGGGAGGGAAAAGGGAAAAGTGGTGGGGGTCTTCCGTACTGTGTAATAATCACTAATGGTGCGTGGAAAGAAGGCATTTTTACCATTCAGTTCGGTACCGTATCTCTCTTATTTTGTCGCTTCTAGCAGTTCTCGAGATATAGCGCGGTGTCAAAATAATATCCTCCGTGTTGAACTGAAACTCACCTGATCTGAAATTTACAATAAATATAAGCCTTGCGTGTAGTTTATAGCGGCTCCCAACCTAGTCCTTCTACCAGCTTTGTGACAATTGAGCCCGTTTCGCACGATATATGATCCATTACAAAGACCTAGTATGCTAGCCTGTTCTAGATATTGATGACTGAATCAAGAATATTTGATGCCGTCCCAGAAGGATTCATACGATCGTTGAACTTGTAATGGCGGGGAAGAGGTGTGTTTATTAAAAATCTTAACTTAACTTGGTCGAGATAGGTTTAAGGAAACACTTCAAATGTTCAAATACTTCGTAATAAGTAATTGTTACACGAGTTGGTACACTTTCGATCGTTGGAGAAGAGGTGGGTAGGTTAGTAAGGGAAACATTACTTTGGGAAGAGAGGAATTGAAGAGGAAATTTACTTTTTGCTCTCTTAGTCGAACGTTTCTTGTTAAATTTGAAAGAGTATAATTTCTCCTTGTTACAGCGTATAGAAACTCCACGGAGCAACACCAGAGATGGTATCTTTTGTTTAAGTTTCAGTGTGAATCGTATAGGTACAAAATATGATGATTATATGAAAGGTCGATGTCCTGAAATGTCCTAGCCCTCACACATACACATACCTACAAACCTAAATGTCATCTCGCGAGGAATGGCTTAGATATTGACGGATTAACTGTTCGCTTGAAGCAGTTTTTAACGAAACGTGCGGATTTTCTTTGGGTTTTATATACTTCGCGAAATAAATGTTATGCATGATGGGTACATGTAAATAATTTCTCGGTATGAAAAAAAAAGATGAAGCGCTCTCTCATCGACAACGCTCGAGACAATTAACCGACAGTCTGATATAAACTACAAAACTCAAGCTCTCAGTTAACATCAAGCTAACCTAAAGGCTAGGTCATCTGGCGGTTAAGGCTAACCAAATTAACCGGGTGTCCGCAACAGTTCAAGTTTGGTGCGGTATCGACCTGTCCACTGCGGCTGGCAAACGATTTATTATTCCCGAACAACGATCCGACGTCTCAATTCAATGGGAATTAATTTTGTGCGCCAACTTTAAAGATTTAACTCAGAAAAAAACCTCTTGAGCCCCCTCCTCCCCTCCACAAGATATCGATTTATATCGACCATCCGTACGAGAATGTAGCAAGAAAAAATGAGGCCCTACACAAGGAAGCTTCTGCTATAGCAGTAGACTTCGCTTGCAGAAGTTACTTCGATGTGTAAGCGCGGACCTCTTAAGGCTGTAGGGTTCGATAGCGGTAGTAATCGGCATACTATCGACTACGTTTCCAACTTCTACGAAAATGGACTGACTTTATTTGCCAAGGAGTAGCATATCGATTCTGCGATTAAATCGCATCGCAGTCGAAGTAATCCTGATCACGTGACTACAAGCGGCGATGAAAGATGTAATAGACAAATTAATTAGACGAAGAAGGATTTATTGTTAAATGTTTAAATGTGTGTTTAAACCCTCAATTGTTTATTGCCGTAATAGATTAACTGATGTTAAGACTTGTGATTATGAATTTAATCACAAGATATGAAAAATTCTCATAATTTATGGCTTTTTAGATGCTCGGATATATTCAATTTAATTTCCACGACTTTATTAATTTCAAGAATGCCAATGGAACTTGAACAGTGAGAATCAAAAAGGCATTTGTTGCCGAAATTATGCAATTTTGGACAATGTTACATTCATTGTTTTACTTCTGCAATCCATTTCTTTGGGAAAAAACCGGAATAGATTAGCAATCAAAACGGTGCCCTGCAAGCAGCGATATAAATCGAGACATCGCTTGATTCGTAACTTCCATATGCGTCACAACTTCCATGCGTAAAAATCGCCTCAACCGTCCATTTCCCGGCGGCGTTTCCGCGAATTACGTCGACGCCGACAATGGGCAACCCCCACGACCACGCGCCTCTTCAACAATGGGGAGCGCAACAATGGTTGCCATGGCGAGGGAAATGCGCACGTGAGTGCACGACTCAACAATCACTCTTGTATGAAGTCATCCATCGATCTCGTGGAAATTAAAGTGGAAGGAGAGTAACGACCGCTGTAATCGGGGCGAGGGTGGGGGGAGGAGGAGGAGGAGGAGAAGGTCGAAATGGGAGAACAACAGCCTTTAAAACTCTTATAAAATGCTTCGCGTGACCACCGAGAGAGGACGACGAGTCAATCGATTCGACCCGAAATACATACTAATTCGTCCCCGTTCTCCCGGGATCGTTCAGCGAAGAAAATAAAGCGAAGGAAAAAAACTACCATGGAGACGAGAGAGATACATCACCCACCAAACAAGGTCTCACAGAGCTCACCACAAGCCCCGTACACAAGACGCTCGGAGCCGCTACTGAACAGTGACGTCACTTTGCCGTCGACCAATCATCGGGCGTTCGAAATTTACACTGGCGTTTGAAATTTACACTCGCGTTTGAAATAGCTCCTCATATTTGATTAAATATTGCGTGTAAAATATATCAAAGGCAAATTTGATATTTTTCCATTGCATTAAATAATTTTATACCTTCCCCAATGTATTAAATATTTATATCAAATAACAAATAAATATAATGGTTCAAATTAAGAAGTTTTTGTGGAATACAATTATTTGAAACCCTCGTCTGCTCCAAAGTTGAACATGGATTCAGCAATGATAGAGAATATTCATTGCTTGACGTGATTCTTCCCACAGCTCATCCATAATAATTTTACTTTTCATTATTCATCGACCACCATATAATTACAGTTCTATATGAAAAGCGTTTTCTTAAAAGTGACAGGGCAACGCCTCCTTAATGTTACAGAAGAACAGTCAAGATGTAGAATCCATGACCAAAGTACTTTTTTGGCAATTTATTTTCTCCAACGTAAGAGTTGTTTGCAGTGCCATTTCAGCATTACAATTTGACGTGATGTAATAGCAGTACACTAAGCCGGTAACTCCATAACTCGGGACGGATTTGCGCTAAATTCACCTATGATTACATGATGTATACTTTCACAACCAATATATACATCTAATTTCAATTTCTCTCTGAAATTTAAAAAAAAAACATTTTTTTCAATACAAACATTTTCTCGCATTACGCTTTTTATGCCATATGAGATTCAGTAATCACTAAATTAGAAAGAAAGAAAAATACACATTCGTTCTAGTTATCTCATCGACAATGAAAAGAAAAAAACAAGTGTTTTAAAAATATTTTCCCGAAAGAACGCTAAAGAAATAAACGCGACGAACATATAAAATTCGCCACACTTCAACTTGATCCTTCTCCTTAAAATTTACTAGGCCTCAACTCATTTCATGTTAGTACGCAGTTACAGTTCTCCTTCCTTCACGCTTAAGTCACGGTTGACATTGACTTGAAACACGGCCGGCAACCCTTTCACTAATTCACGACCCCATCGAGTGAGTGAAGGCATGTGACCTGCACATCGCCCGCACTTCACGTCACCTCCTTACGCTCCAAAGGCCATGAAAACCTCGCTAATCAATTGCAGGCGGCCATTACTCAAGGTCGTACTCGAGAAGGTAACTCCCTTTTCAACTCGCAATAAATAATTGAATAACATGACCCCCGTAATGAAAAACCCCACGTGCGATTTCACGCAAGCTTGACCAAATGACCGCTTGACTCGTGGCACGACCATCTTTGATTCTCATTTTTTTTAACTGCGAAGTTTTTAACCTTGGAAAAAATATGTACCTCAACCCAATTCGACTTGTCAAACATCGCTTTTAAGTACGTTCGGTGGTTTCACTCAACTTAAGGGAATTCGACGAAACTTGCTGGAAGCATGAATTATGTTTTCCGTAAGCCACCTGAATTTTTTTAAATTATTTACCGTAGATTTCTTAGGATATTTGATATTATTCGTATTCGTATTCAAGGTATTCGTTTGCGTTATGCCTTTTCGTGACATTTTTATTTTGAGCCAAAAATTGTGAAAATCGAAGATATTCTAACCACGGCCACGGTTGATTTTGCGTGGAATCCCGTAGTATATACCCCGGCTATAGTAAACATTGAAATTAAAAAAAAATGAAATTTAAAATAAATTGAAATTTAAAAAAAATTCAAAATAAGAAATTAGAAAGTTACTTTTAAAATCTTATTCCAACACTCAAAGAGAAATTTAAATATGTATACAAGCGTTATCACATCATTATATTATTTTTTCGCATAAATATTTGAATTCAGGATGAAAATGTTTTTAAAATTGAAAATTAATAGTAATTTTCTTCCATTTTTAGTTTCAACAAGGAACAAAAACGCCACGAAAAGTGCATCGTACTTATTTGATTAAGTACGTTTGCAGTAACAAAGATGATTTCATTTCACAATACACGTCCTTCGTAAAGTATCACTTCCAAAAACACGCTCCTCCAAACACATTGTAGGCGTGCAGCGAGGGAATGGAGGGAAGAGCACTCATTCATTACACGCAAGTTATTTCACTTCGTTCGTCCACGCAGTTTCTAAGAATTTAAAAGAGGAAACAAACAGTATTCCTCCTGGAATCGTCAGGACTCGCTCATTGAAATAGTTTCTGAAAAAAATACGAAGAGAATGCTGATAAATTCCCACTTCGCAGACGACAGCAATCGATTGAAAGCTAAAAATGAAAAAAAAAAAAAAATAAAAAAAGAATTGTTACGGGGCTCCAATATACCATTGTTTTCAAATTTTTACGCACATACAATATTAAAAGAACCTAGTCAACAGAATCGGAATGATAAAAAAAAAACTTGCTACCGAAATTCCTATACATGGATGGCATAAATGCCATATACGCTACTCATCCTTTGTATTGTTTACACTGTAATTGAGGCTAAGCCGACAAAATTCCAACAACAATAATTGCTCCAGTTTTTATAACTCATAACGAACTGCAACTAAAAGTTTTTTATCGGTTTTAAAAACAAAAGAAGAGCCGAACTGTACACTAAAAGAATATTGTAATGGTTTGGAAACCACGAGAGTAAACGGTAAATGGTAAATAATGAACTAGACTCCACGAAGTCTTAACATCAATCGGCTTACCGGGCAATAGTAATAAATTTCAAACAGCCAACGATTTTGATCTTAAATGCATTACTTAATTTTTTAGCACGAGCTTTTTCAAGAACCTTTACTTCGCTCAGTAATGGCAACCAACTTGTGGTTCACCTTAAAAGATATGATACAAGGAACGAAGTATTTCACACATTAATGCTAATTAGCGAGAAAATTGTTTCCCACAAAACTGTGTTATTTATAGATTTGATTATAAATTTCAAAACCAAGATTTTTCACTTTCGATTTAATCATTAAAAACACAAATAAGTGAGCTATTCCGTATCACTCAAAGATAAGACGTCTCACCTGAGTTTGGACGATATGCCTCTGTTCAGAAATTCTCACCCACGTCACAGTATTAATAATATAACATAATGCAGTGGATTTTATCAGCTGAAACAAAGGCAAGCGCCTTTTTTTAAACCACGATAAAAACTTTCCAGGAAAAAATATAAAAATACGACAGGTTATAAGTAAAATTAGATAGGTTAAAATAAAAACTTTAGAAAAATATCTCTATATGTTCCATAACTTGGCACTTGCGTGTCCTTTATGAGACACACCCAAACTACGACGAGAAAATCCTTATTTTTTAATTCCATCGAAAAATACTTTTACAGAATATAAATCGATGGAAACTGAGGCCATTACACAAATTAAAATATGGGATTGATAGTCGATGGATAAAGGCTTCGTTTATATACACCTTACGCGAATTGCCGGTTAAAAGTACGAACCACATTTTCCACCTCATTATAGGATGATTTTGTAAATGTTTTTAATTTCCAACCGACATTCCATAGTCAGAGAGATTATTGATATCAGTGACCAATGCAAAGAAAAGATCCCCTCTTTTCTAGCTCTCAAGTTATTCGTCAGACAAACAGGTAGAAGAATTTAAATTCCACATACGAGAAACAGCACCAACAACATCTCCAGACTTAAGAATTGGCGCCGAGTCGAGTGACAATCAATAATCTAAGGAATGCGACTCATCCAAGAACTCTAATGAAATTTATCAGACCGCAAACGCACAGGTATGCGTCGATGTACGATTGAGAGACCACTTGAAAAAGGAAATCGGTAACATGATTATTCTCCTATCAAAATTATCTATAGTTTGAAAGCAGAGCTCGTTAATTTCGGTCATATCAACACAGAGGGATAAGGAATAGCAGTGGCAGTGAATTTATTGTCGCGTCAATGGTAAAAAAACACTTGGACGATAATTGCACGAGTAAATGGTATCGGATTCCCAATCTTCTTCTTCACAGCACATGGATTTTTAGATTTCTTAACCCTTTAGCTCCCATTTCATTTGCCCTTTTCAATTACAGAAAGCTCGCTCATAATTTTTGATAATTCCTGCTATTTATTTAAATATTTTTACACGTGCCTTTTGTTTCACCTAGTATCTATGCAGACAATTTTATTTGATGCTCATAATAAAATTCCGGTTTCATACATATAAATTAACACGAGAAAAAGCGGTAATAATATTTTATATAAATAAGTTTAAACAACAGAACTTTTTCACGAGTCGATACATATCGACACCATGAGTGTATGAGGCGCCCTGAGGAAATCGATACATCGTGATAAGGTCTTAACTTGATTGTCTTAAGGTTATGATAAAAAGTACAAAATTCCTATAAAATGAGCTGTCAACCATAAGAGAAGACAGCTGTCCGTAGAAATGTGTTGCAGTAGATATACCACAAACGCTATCTTAATACGGAAAAAATGTGCATAGCTTTAAAGTAAGCTCACTTTATAGCTATGTATATTTTTAGAGCAAAACAATTGTAAGACAGATTCAGAAATTATTGGAGCAAAAGCAAAGTTAAAACGCATCTTCGAACGAATACGGCGTATGAATTGCCTATGTGATGCAATTCTCTAAATGATGAGCACAGCGCTGAGGTCAATTAGTAATTAAACAATGCCCCTTTAAATCAATATGTTCATAGCCACTTTCAATGCTTGACCTTAAATAAAAAGGGAATTTCCAATAAAATATTGCTTCTCGAAGCATTTTTCCACGTATCTTTGAATTCACATCCCGTCCATTGCATTTACAGGTCTTCGCTTCGGTGAAAATTGCATTATTAAATGTTTTATTCGCACGCAAATAGATAAAGGAAGAAAATTCATTGAAGGCGGTCAGGCAGTGCAATACTTGCATCAATACACGCGCTCCTGTAAGAATGCCAGTTCTTAAAGGAAAATCACAAGCCAGGACTGACCCGAAATATTTCATCTAAATACACGATTTTTCTAAACGCCGTGGAGCAATGCGGATGGTGAACACCAACATACGTAAAATAATTTGAACGCTCAAGGAGGTTCCACCGCGTATTTGTAAAACGCAAATATACTTTGAATCTCACCATAAATTGTAACGCTTTTACAACTTTTTAAAATATTTGACTCATTTGAGCTTCTCATATGGCTAAATTTTATATAACTGTGGAGTGAAATTGCCTTTCCTTCTTCTGTCGCTTTTTGCGCAGAATTATTGCAGGATGCAACAGCACAACAACTGCTTCATCCTGGCATCTCTCTTTTCTTTCATAATAATAATGATGACCCGTTATTCTGAGCTACAATTAGCTCGTAAATACAAGACAGCACATACAACCATGCCCTGGGAGGTGAAAAATCCTCTCCAGGCGGGACTCGAACCCGCGACCTTACCGAGGCGAGGGCGTTACCCCGCCGCCACCGAGGCCGGCAACTGAGATTTACAACTGTAGTTTTACGTTCGCCAGATACTAAAACCATAGCACGACCACTGATTACTTAACTTTTTTCGTATAAAATTAGTAATGACTGCTGATGGGTGTAACTGAAACGTCAGTGACGTCACGTGAAAAGACAGCCAATAGCGGCGCCGATCGGGAAATCGCATTGTATACATCTCTTGAGGAAACCTGAATATCCTAAGAACCTTTCACTAGCCGGCCGTACCAGTCGTACTAATTTATCATGGCGTCCACCATGGCTATAACTCTAGGGTTTCTTACTTCGCGAGGGCTAATTTGAATGCATATTAAATAATTATTCTGGCATTATTAAATTAAATAACTGTTATTGTGTTCCTTCGTGACACGAAAAACCTTTATTTTCCAGCAAAATTTCATTTCTACGCCATTTCACGAGATATGCCATGGTGACGGCTGCCGTCACTTAATTGTTGAAGTATTTTTCGACCACACAACGTCTTTTGTACGTTACGTTACGTACATACAAACGCAAGTTGCCTGTCCCACTTCGCAACTACGGCCCAGGCTCGTACTGAATGTAGTGCATGGTATACACAAAGATAAGGTATACACTATGGTACACCTGAATTGAAACACCACCATAGGTCATTGCAGCACCGGCAGGATAATCATACCTAGATGTGAATGACCCCTTTAGAACGCTGACCCGAGGTCTCATGTTTGAGGAACTTGACCACTTTACGAGGTTTCCAACACTGAAGGCGG
This sequence comes from Pyrrhosoma nymphula, assembly GCA_963573305.1. NCBI lineage: Eukaryota > Metazoa > Arthropoda > Insecta > Odonata > Coenagrionidae > Pyrrhosoma > Pyrrhosoma nymphula. The sequence continues at coordinate 119,834,074 of OY754331.1, read as the reverse complement.
GGAAGAAGAAAGTTCTGGGTCATCCCACTGCCCCCAGCGCGGAAAAATGTCAATACGGACTCCTCTTCGGAAGGGGAGAATGTGGGAATTTCGATACAAGAGCGGTCGATAATCGAAACACGTGACAACCCTTTTTCTTTGTAAAAAAAAAGCCTCTTGAATGTTTCATTCGGCGAACAAAAATAAAAAGATAAGTTTATTAGGAGGGCTTGCGTGCTGTTCACTTGTGGATGCGCGGTCATCTTGAAGGCGACTTTACACATGAAAGTCACTCCTAAGACAGGAGCCCGCTAGGAAATCGCTTTTAAGTTGTATTTCAATGTGTTAAGTACGTACTACTTCTATGGCAGTAGGGATCGATAGCTGGAGTGATCGACCGCGGTTCGCACTTGCAAGGGTTGGCTTATATTGTGCCTGCATGTAGCATTTTGATTTTCCGATAAGAGCCCATCGCATCCCGTGAAATCCTGGGTACATAACTTATAGTGGTGATTAGAAACTTAAACAACGAATAAATTTGCCGTAGGACTCATTGTTGCATAGGTAAATAAATATTCATTGTGACTGGAATTGTTTTTATTATTGAAGACCTCCACAAAGGTAAGACTAGTGACGGTTTTATTACTGAATACTAAGGATTATAAGAATTCTTCACATAATGTATACGTTTTAAAGATGCGCATGTATGTACTTAATGTAATTTATAAAATCCACGAATGCCTAGGGAGCAATGCGATGCACAACAAAAGAAACTATTGCCAAAATTAGGCTGTTTTTGAAATTACTATATTCACTGTTTACTTCCGTCATTCGTCAATTTCTTAGGAAAAAACCAACAGTAATGCGAAAACAGAACGATGTCCTGCAAGTATCGATACAGATCGAGATATCGCTAGACTCGCCACTTCGATATAAGTCAACTTCCATAGGTAAAGACGCCTTTAGAGTAAGCAAATAGCCCTAAAGATCGGTTCACGTTTTAATTACGGACGACGTAAGGACATGAAGTAATAATTTTAGAGATTCGCGCTTGTAAAGCAGTGAAGGCCGTCAAAATGTGCTATCATGATGTGACATAACAAAAAAGTTGGCTCATGTTCATCTTTTATGTTATGTCGTGTGAATCTGTCCAATCACAACGAAGCGCGAGGTTTAAAGTTGGCCAATCGCGAGCGATTGTTGTTTGTGCCGCGGTGACAAAGGGAAGTTCAGAATGTTTACCTTTGAACAAGAGAAAAATCAAAATGGAACATAAAATCTCATAGATTTGGTACGAGGAAGAAGTTGGATGCAACATAAAAGAAGTGATTTCCTATTTATTCCCTCAATTCAAAACAATGCCTTACGTAATAAGGCAGGGAAATTCTCAAAGACTATCTCAAGCCTCAAAAGGAGATTTTCCGTTGTAAGAACTTAGTTGTCATAAGGCATTCCAAAGATCGTGGTTTGCCAACTTTGTCTCTTCACATCATGTTTTTACATTCAATTTGCTGGTTTCGATGTTGAGTTCCAATCTTACGATAATTATTAATGACACATAACTGAAGAAAGCCATCCAACATGAGCACGAGTGGTCTTACGTCTTGTACATCATACTTTCCTGACTTTCTGAACGCTCATTGGCTTGTCGTCGTCAAGCACAAGACAATAACGAAGAGCTTTCATACTTGTTCGCAAAAAATTCGCAAAAAATTTCAAAACCTTATTTGTGGCTCAAAGTGTGCCCTATCCACAGGGCTATCTTCTTTCCCCTTCCTATTTTCATTTTGCGAGTGCTTTCTCCTTCGGTTATTCTTCTTCGAAACCGCCTGGGGAGAAATTAATTTTTTTGTAGAATGAAACTAAGTTATTTCAGTGAAACAAGAAAAAATAAACTTATTTGTAACATGCTACATTGTTACTTCACTGATTCGTCCACTACATAGTTGTACCTATCGCTGATTCGTGCACCAGGCAAGCATCTCAATACACTTCCATCAAATGTCACTGCACATACGTCAGGTTGTTTTTGAGGTAGATTACATGAGGTGCAATTGTCGGAAAATATTCACCCGGATTAAATCCAGAACATTCTCCTATTGCACAACCAAAATCTCTTCTCACTGGGTAACAATGTAACAACGCCTTTACTCATCGCAGGTATGCTATAAATTCTACAGCTCATCTTATTTTCGTCAATTTAATCTTTAGTTCCAGTTAGATCCTAAGAGATAAATGATTCCCAAAGGCCTACTAATAACGCTGAACATCCTACATATCACCTCATGACATTCAATTACCCTTATTGCCGAAAGAGCATTCGCTAACAACCATTAACGTAATTAGTTTCCTCCTTTTCGCCTTAAAATAGAGCAAACCGCACTACGCCGACCTAATTTCATGCCTATAGTTCATTACTCATTTAGTTGGCAGTATGGGATGTTATGGAGATTGGTTCCACGTGTAATTTCAATAAGGTTGGAATTGCGGTGTTGCCAATAGCAGCAGGACAATTAACCGAGTGTTGTGCAGTATAATAACTGCACTTCAAGGAGCCTTCCAAAGTGCAAATATTATGCCTTTAAATGACTTACTAAAAATGGTTGCCAACGTGGCCTAGCGGTGAGAATACGGAGCGTAAATTTAGCAACAGTGTTCTCCATAAGGCCCACACTGTCAAAGTAAAGTGGAACGCTCTATAGTAGAGGTCTTCAAGTTTTTCGATTCGTGGAACATTTTCGAGTGTTAAAATATTTTATGGAGCCCTTTCTCGCAACAAAAATTAAATATAAAAAAATTCTAAAGTACATATGAAAGCATACTTTAATTTCAATATTCTTGAAAAACGTAAAAATAGTAACTAATGCATAGTACTATAAACAAAAATTCGCGGAACACTTGGGAAGGATGAGTGGAACTCCTCCTTGGAACACAGTATGAATACCGCAGCATACCAATGGAAAACGTGCTAATTTTTGGCATACTCGACCCCTCGTAACTCAAAATCCTCGGAGACTCAAAAACCGCAGGAGACTGTCGCGGTCTCGCAATGTGCCAGAGAGTGGAAGAGACAAGTGCCGTGACCTGGCTCTGGTCACCGCGACCACTCAGGTCATCGCGCTTCCTGCGAGCAATGCACTTTTATACGGTCCGCTCTGGTACTGCCATCTTTTCTACACCTTCAAGTCAAGCTGTGAACTTTCCCACCAATCCACGGTGTTATTGCACCTCCCCTACTCTCCCCACTCCTCCACTGGTCAACGGTTTCCCCTCATACGCTGACAAAATTTGCCTCGAACAGACTCTTACCTTCCGAACGACGAGAAGACCACATCGCGGAGACACTACTGAAGACGTGCTATCCATACCAAGAGTTCACGGTATCTAGTCTACGGACTTACTTGATTTGTATTATTCTCTAGAAATATAATTGTTCTTATTGAAGTCAAACTCAGTCGTCGTTATCTCATTTTGTCTCGACTCCGTCTCCTGCCTCTGTCATTTCAATCGCGACGATGAACTCCATTGAGTTCCGTCGGAAACACAAGGCGCCAAGCCCATTAGCATTAGACCAGGAGGCGGTAAAAATTACCTCAAACAGAGTAATTCGGAAACGATTGAATGATAAACAATTTCAGGATAAACATAATTTCAATGCAAGATTTATTCAAATACAACACCGTTAGAGTCAGTTCTGTTTAATTTGTTGGGAAGGGAACGGGGTAATGGGTATACTATTTGTACGCATGTAACAAGAGTATTTTGTTTGCCAAGAGTAGTTACCTAGGACAACATTTTTCAATGACATTCACATAATTTTTTAAAAGCTAATTCTCGGGATAGTAGTTGATAATTTAACGCTTCTTATTAAAAAGAAGTGTTGAAAAATATTTTACGTCATGAATCGCCCCGATAAAAGCACCCCCTAGCAACGCCACTGCATTATGTAGGAAAATCGGATGCAATACAGCGGTGCCGAGATTCCATTAGTTTATTGAACCACTCGTTTCGTACGTTTTGGGGACAATGTTGCCAAACTTCGACCCTTTACCACCACTTTGGACTTCCGCAACACTACAGCAATTGGACGCAATCGTCATTATCCGCGTAAATATGACAATATCTGACAATACTTCGGTCGACTACGTTCGAGCGTATGTCAGTAAGTCTGAAAAATGCAGAGTTATTTCGGACTTCCTATTGCTTCCCTCGTCTGAGTGAGACAGAATTCCTCACCATCGAAGAAATAAAAATAGTCTTTCATTTGAGTTATTCGCATAAAAATAATTCAAAATGAACTTACTGAGTTTGAAAATGATGAAATCGAGCACCATAGCTGGAAATTCAGGCAAGATTCAGACTTCAAGAAATAGCATTTCTACTCACATCATGTCCCCTGTTTATTTGATAGTACTGAATTCACTTAAAGAAGAAGCGGTTGAACTCACCTGCAATGAAAAAAGAGAAGTAAAATTAACAATGGGACAAATAGTATGTTCAAAATGTTTTGCATTCAGAATGTAATGATATCACCACTATTAAGACATCGAATAGCATAACCATAGGTGTGGATGCTCTCTCCAACCACTCTTCTACGTTAAACTATTTCAATCCTTTACAAGGAGAGGGTGTTCCATTCGCATTTTTGACGTCGTCTGCGCTATATAATCTTTGATAAGCAAATTGAAACACATCTTCACCGAAGTTCGACTGCCAGTGGACAAAAATAAATATGGCGGCGAATTATGTAACAGTAGTAACAGGAACCCCTCAACGTCTAAGATATAATTTTGAAGATTACCCAAAAACAATAATAATACTTATTCGGAGTCATTCAATCAAATCAACATCAATTTTTCATCATTCAAGGAATAAGTCTGAACACTTGTTTATCGGAGTTGAATATTGTAACACCATTTTGTTATACATATTGCAGCGCATATCGTTCCAATCGTCGACTTGAATGTGCGCTCTTGTTTTTTCTATCAGCTCTGTAATGCGCTAGTCTGCGCAAGGTGTTTCTAGACAACCCACCGACTATTCTTAGAATAACCAAATTAACCATCTGTATGAGAAACGACGAATTTTAAAAAATTGAAGGAATTAACACACGGTTTTTTTAAAAGCTTATTTTATCACTAGCTAATAACCCATCAATAATGACTCTCCCCTCTGCGAAATTGGTACATGATCAATTGTCATTGTATTGCAGCGTTATACAGATATATAGACTGACACAGCCAGATACCGAGATATCCTCGAATGCCTAAAATAAGCATTCACTTAATAAATGTAAACACCTCTTCTTCATTTCATTTATCAATATGTTGAATATAGCAACATGTTAACCAAGATAAATATAATCATCACACATCTCGGAGAATATTTATCTATGTTTTTAAAACCATAGACACAAACCCATTTGGATGAGAAATGTAGATATAGTCTAATACGATTTCTTTGGGGAGGTGGATCTATGATTCGAATAATATATTAATATAATATAAACATGAAATACACTCTCAACGAAATTGGAATCTAGATCGCAACGCCCTTAGCAGCGTTTGAGACTGACAGACATACCTAGGTAATTATATTGTTTGATATCACCGTCCAAAGCCTCAAATGGGTTCCCCCTCAACTAAAATAAAATAGGATAATAAAATGGCACGTGCTCAACCCAAAAGCGCACAGCGGAACGAGATTCTTAATGATAATCTTTCTGCACCAAAACAACCTGGACTCGGAAAGAAAAGACAAAAGAAATCATATAATTAAAAAACGCAGGGAAGCTATTCAAAGAAAGCGGCAGACGTCTTTTTCGGTGCGTGCGGCCTTTTCGTTTTTTTATCTACGATCCAACACCAAATCCTTCCCACACGAAGGTATGTTCATTTTTTCCACTCACTTGGCAAATGTAAGTTCCTGGAAGAAGGAAGTGCGTTAGACACGGAATTGCGAACGGGTACGTTCAATGGTGAGTTCTTTTAACGCATGCGTGCGGTGCGGCGGCCTTTCCACCAATAAAAGTAAGGGTTTATCCGATATTCATATCGCACGCGGTCTATTAATAGACCGCGTACGGTTATATAAGTTGTTCCCGGTCCGCAATAGTATATGAATAATTTTATCAAAGAAGAACAACATTTCCAATAGATAAATAGTTTTTATCAACACATTATTGGTCTTCATGATGCATACGGCCACATGAAAATTCTTTCACTTTTTTAGTAACAATCGAATTATACTTCATCAAAGAATGCGAAAAAAATCTCCGAAAAAACAGGATTAACTTCAAATCTATGAACGCGGCCGCTAAGGAATAGATACATCATCATCATGAGTCATTCAATCCATAAGATTGATTGACTGCAAATTTCAATCACATCCTTTCTCTTGCCTTTGTACTAGCTGCTTTTTGGTTCCATTTCCCGTTTTAGCTCATTGTCAGTGGAGTCATATTACGATTTTGAAAGTTACCACGCTCAGAAGTCAAAACTTTTTTTTTTAATATATTCTAAATTACTCCAGTAACCCATATTTCAAATTTGACGAAAATCTGAACTGTGCGTTTATAGTTAGTAAACATTTTTTTTTTAATCTCTTGTTTTTTTCTAACATTTCATGTCATAATTTCTGTCTTAAAATTTTGACAGAAAAAAACGAGTAGGTTTGTGATTACTTTTAGAAGAATTGTAGGCAAATGAAAGTGTTTTTTTAGAAAGCATTTAGCCTTAAAAAATCAAACCACAGAAAAATTAATTTTTAGCGTTAATTAGTAACTACTAAATAAAACAGAATAACGACAAAATCAATAAAAGCTGACGGAATTGCTTAAAAGAACATATCTATACCACATACCTTACTCTATGTCAATACTAATGAAAACCAATGTCCGGGGGGAGGAGGCGGGAATGGGAAGAATACGGCTGAACTGATTTAGTTGGTTCAGTGACATTTTTTTCGTATAGCATCATACAAATCTGGACAAATTCCCGAATTACCATTTTCGACCAAAATAAATTGAAAATTAAAAAAATAAACACGCCTCAATTCAAACTAAGTCCCATGTTACATTCGCATAGCAACCACGTAGCTACCGTCAACAACATTTCTCTTCAACTCATTTGTTTATATTATTTCGTAAGCATTAGTAACTGGCCCAAGCTATAAGGCCATAAACATTGAAATAACCTACAAAAAACATTAATAAATAAAATCTATATAAATAAGATTTGCATGGCTGGATATTTCCCCGTTATTTTAGATTGGTTGTCAGCTAGTCTTATAATAATGAATATGTATGAAAAATTTTGTCACAAAATATCAACAACTTTTGATCACTTTTGGACTTCGGTTTTATTTTCCTTCTACTATCTCTACCAATCCGTTGTATCTCAAAGTGTGGCCAATGCATCTGGGCCTAACCTTCCTGGTATAGTTCTCCATATGGTTCCATCAGGTCATCTATTCTACTGTACACCACCTCGTTTCTTATCCTATACGTCCATCTTATCTTCAGCACTATATTTCGAGATATTCAATTTCCTTCGTTTCAGCTTCCCAATAGTCCAGGTCTTTGAGACGTATATTATAGTGTAACACTCCACACGAATGTTTTCAGGTACTGCGTCTTCACTTTAAAATCGAATAATTAAAAGCAGAAAATAATGCTTCACGGGTAGCGCGTTGCGATAGTCACTTTTTCCACCGCAACCATACAGTACCCGTGGAAACCATCATCATTTGCGTCTGAAGCACCTTCCGCATCGCGCATCACAAACGAACGTAACGATGATAGTAAAAAAAGGCGATAAATAGAGAAGCAGTCAAAGAAAACTTCTCGGGTAGCGCGTTGTGAGAGTCACTTTTTTCCGCCGCAAGCAGTCCGTCTCTGGGGAAATCATTTGCGTCTGACGCATCGTCCGCATCGCGCGTCACACAAAATTACATTAATAAAAAAGAGGGCGAGAAAGAGGGAATAATAAAAAGCCGTCACCAAAAAAAACTTCTCGGGTAGCGCGTTGTATCAGTCAATTTTTCCGCCGGAAACAGCGCGTTTCCGTGGAAACCATCGTTTGTGTCTGACGCACTTTCCGCATCGCGCATTTCACGCTGGTACAACCATAATAATAAAAAAGAAAGGCGAGAGAAATTGCGCCCGTGCGAGATTGAGGAAAGGAGATACACGAGTCGCGCCTTTTAATCTTATCTTTTTCAAAGATTTATGTCGTGCAATCCTACCCGTATCAACATTTTGAGTGGATTTCAAGGACTGTGTCGACCTTCTTCGTGACCGCTCTGGATGGACAGGAAGGGGCCGGGTCCCGATCCCGGGCGATGATTAGTTCTCGCGAGGAAGCAGCAACTCTTCCTGCTGCCTCACTTCCTAAACACTTTATATGGCCGACTGTTCTCGTCACGCGTCGTGCGTCTTAAGGCAGAAGAGGTCTTCGACACCCTCCCGACTTTGTGTGCGTGCAAGAACTTGCGGCAGATCAAGTCCCATTCAGAGCGCGGAAACGATGTCATAGCAACTGACACAGAATGAAATCGCAAACAACGCACTCTACGCTATTATTTCATTATTTATTTAATACACACAAAACAAATTTAAGATGATAAAATTGAAGGATAAAATATGAAATGAAGAAGTTTGCAAAAAAGTATGAAGGTGGGTTTACACTGGCGAGCTTATTGCGCTTTTTACTTGCGGAAAGCAACTTTTGACATAAATTGCACGTGTTTCTGTCTTTGCAAGTTTTCTTGCAGAACTTTTTAAAAGTTTCGGCAAGTCACTTGCTGAAGCTTACAATTGTCAATGTAAACAGCAACAAAGCCATCTGCACTAATTTGTGAAAACATTTCGTAAGAGTAAATTCCCCCGCAAACTTATGCAAAAGAAACTTGAATTCACCTGACAGTGGAAACCCACCCTGAGACAAAAGGACCATATGGAACGCTATACAGAAAAGAAGAACCGGATGGATTGGGCACACCATGAAGTACGATGAGTTTGTGAAGAACATATGTGAAGGAAAAATAGAGAGAAAAGTCCCAAGAGGAAGGCCAAGGGATAAATGCATTGACCAAATAAAGATTAAAGTACACAAGAAGAACTACCACCAGGGAGGAAACGGAACTAGCACTAGGGGCCTGATTCTGATGCTTTCCCGATGTTCAACTTTTCCACCAAAACGTCATGACTTTCCGACACTACGTCATCATGTTCCACCTTCCACCATAGAATCGTTCACTACATCGTTCATCGTTCAATGACTGGTGGAAAGTCAAGCTTCCCTTCCACCCGTCATCCACTTTGTGGAACAGCGCTAGTGTCGTGGTGGGAACTTTCCGACGGAAGTAAGCGTGCGGAAGGTAGACATTGTTTTGTTCGCGGTTTCGAGGTAAGTTGAAAATCGGCATAAGTTTGTGACGTTCGGGCTCTCCAGAGGGGGTCATTGAGCCGTTTATTGAACGGATCAAGAGTCGTTCAATGAACGAATGTTGGAACTTGCCACCAGTCAATGACTGGTGGAAGATCAGAATCGGGCACTAGATAGGGAAGGATGGAGGGCTGCAGTCAACCAATCTCAGGATCGAACGACCAATGAATGAATTCTTAAAACATCAACAAAGAAAAACAGAAAATAAGTCCTTTACATTGGACTCATAACAGACAATACATCAAATATTAAATAAAAAAATACAGTAAAAGAGAACCAACAGTGTTCAACAATATACAATTAGTCCGGTGTGAGGCAGGGAAAAGAAGAGTTACACAAAGCGTTTCAGTTGGGAAGTAAAGATGTTGATTTGATTTGATTTATTTTAAACATTCAAAAACAGCCAATGTCGGCCTTTACATTGAACATTTACAACTTAAAATCTGCAGCATTAACAAAATAAAATATTTAAAAAACGTGTTGGTAAATAGTATCCAAATAAAAACAAAGAGACAATAACATAATCAATACACTACAACAACATGGAAAGTTAGGGAATCAGGAGGAAAGCGCTTTTCTAAGCCGGCGCTTGAATGATTGAAAGGGAGCAGAGAGATCGAGGGAAGGGTAGGCAGATGAAATGGTGTTGTACAAGGCAGGAAGCCTGTAAAAAAGGGATCGCTGGGAGAGAGAAAGACGGAATTTAGGTTGGTATTTAAGGTGATTATTGCGCAAGGCACAGGTGGGGATGTGAAGTGAAAAGTATGGGAGTATTACAGTGGATCGGTACAGAACATTTAACGCAGTGTAAATAAATAAAAGGTCAATGATATTCCTACGGGTGGCCAGTGGGGTCAATGAAAGAGCAGACATGATTTCAGTACGAGAAGAATTACGGAGGTGCGGTACGCGGTGACGGACTAGGGAAATGAAGAAATTAACGGGGCGTTCAAGCATTTTCAAGTTGGTGGGACATGTTGCGTGAAGAGAAAACTTCAAGGGTATAGTAACTGTCAGGAAGTACATTTAATAATGAAGGTAGGCGGTAGAATAGGAATCCTCACCTCTGTAATCTCCCCCTCCTTTCACCCTATTTCCTTCCCCTTCATGGCTAGCGTCCTAACAACCCCTGCCACAATTCTCTGAAGCGGCTGAGAGGGTAGTAGGTATGTAGATGCAGATATTTTTTCGATATGAAAACTTAGGGTAATAGGTTCTACAATCGATAACGATCGCGTCACCTTACCGACAGTCTGATGTAATAATATACAAAACGCGAACTTTAACTTAAAAACAGGTTAACGAGAAGGCTGCGTCATATTGCGGTTAAATTTAAGCTGACATTATGAAACCGGACTTCAGGCACGTTTAGAATTATAACTGGATTTTCAGTTGGTTGATGCATTGACCAACCAGTGGGTGATGCCTAATTCATTAAAATCCGGGTCGTATGCCTTTCCTTTAAGGTAGTTTGAGCGAGATACATATATCCCTAGTCATAATGGAGACCATATTCGAATTTTATATTTTAATTTCAGCGATTGTAAGAAGTTTAAGTAAATATTATAATATTAATGGTGAAAACATACAGTGTTACATGGCAAAAATTCTCTGTAATTAAATAAATAAGTACATACATAAGTACATTATTTTTCGACTGATCCAAGGCTACATCCATCCATCAGGAGTCATAATATATTTGGACAGAATAAATAACTTCTTTCGGGCATGAAGCGATATTAATGGCCGGAATTCACGTTGTTTTTCTTTACTTTAATTATTTGAGATAAGCTCACGAGATGATAATATTCATGGAGTGATTTGTCTCGACGCAGGCGATACTATCAATTACAATGAAGGATTTACGAGGGGATAATAAATATAAATTTTGGCTCCGCTCCAGCTACGGCATGGCATCGCCGCCGTTTCAGTCAGGACTAAAACAAAATCTCAGTCGACCAGAAATAATGATTCCAGAGCATTCATTTCCTGACTGACCATGTATTTAAAGATAAAAACGGTGTCGCGATGACCTCCTTTTTTTCCAACTCTTCGTCTTTCATTTCGAATGCCGCGGTGCAGGGCCATTCTTTCGGATGCCCGACTCAGTCTTCCCGGTTCAGAAAAACTTACATTTGATTATAAATTTTCAATCAATAGCAGATCTCGCCCCAGCTACTGTAATTGTTTTTGGGATTGAAACGCATCTTGGGGGAGGGAGGCAATGCATTTAAGTGGAAAGGATGGAATGCTATGCAGTTAACTTCGGGTCACTCTTGAAGAGAAAAAAAAATTCAAATTTTTTTGTGGCCGCATTGAAAAGAGTCAATTTTACATCGGTAGCGAGACTTTGTGACAGTCATATGCACACGAGAGTGGAAATAAGCCATGGAAAATATCAATAAACTAGACTAGGAATAGAACCCTGATCTCCCAATTGCCTCAACTGCCTGATGCAGGTGTCTCACGGTTATTTTTTTCGTAAATAAATTAATGAAAAATTCATGAAAACGCTAAGAATCGGACTGCGCATACGCGTGCCAATATTCTATGAATTTATGTAAATTAGGTAACTGTAATTCTTAACGAAATACGACCGCCTATTGGTTTTTCTGCACGAAAGCGCTTCGACCACTTCCCTGCCAGAGACTAGTTTGAATACTTGATAAGAAAACTTGATTCAAGTACATCAATTTTACCACCAGTTGAAATAAGGTAAAAAGGTTAGTTTTATACACATCGTATACTTGAGCGAAATGTTTACATTATTTCAATGAATCGCAAAAGAGTTATATCGTGAAAACCGCAGTTGTTTAATCACCGGATGCAATTTGATCAATAAATCACGCATTATTAACAGGTGCATTTCTACTTGTATGTGCATTATCGAGAGCCAGTATGTTTTGTTCATGAAATTCATTCAGTTGATATCTCAAGCAATAATTACTTCCTTCTAATTACTATACTTAGGCTCGTAGACTCGGTGGAAAAATCTTCGCTATTTGGTCTTTACCTTCATATTATGCACTACTATAGATTCCTTGCACAGGCCGTCAGCCGGTCATCGCCTAATTCACTAGTTTTTCCTGCTCGTGTGACGTCGAGGCATGCACGTTCATGAAACTTGTGCCACGAATTAATTGACGAAAAAAATTACTGCGTTGCAAGGGCCTAAGTTGGTTAGGTATCTATCTATATGTATGTAACTGTCTCACACACCTGACTGCCAATTGAGATATCCGAGTTCGAGTCCTGGTCAAGTCAAATGATTTAATTTCGTGGAAAATGTCCATCACTTTGGTGTACATCTTCGCACCCTTGCGCGTTTGACTGCGTATGCCGAGTTACTTAGTGAATATTTTCGCAGGGATGTTGGGTAGCAGTCGAATGCGCGAAGCGAGACCTCTAGGAGGGGAAGCCTTGGGTGGACGGGGTCGACTAAGGAGCGGAATAGAAGTGGACAGAACATGGAACAGGCAACGCTACCAACATAGCTACATTTAACATGACGGGGTGGGTAAGGTCATCAGTGCGTTTCATGACAATTTTTACAATAAAAAAAGGCATCGAAATAAACCGTTATTGTTCGCAACCCATCGTAGAGGCTCTTCGAAACAATCGTGCCCCCCCCCCCCCCCCGAGATGTACAGGCCAGTACACACCCGAATTTCGATTGTCATCTGTTGATAAATGGTAGGTAAAAAAATGTTCAATTCCCTTCCGGAGTTGAGGGAAAAAATTCGAATAGAAGTTTATTAAGGCATGTAAGACTTAGTACCTACCGTAAACTTTATCTACATAAGATAATTAATCGTCACTAAAAGATGCAGAAATCCTAAATCCCGCTGGAATGCGCTGTTATAACAGTATAACGACACGAAATCTGAGGACGCCTATTCCAGGTGAATAATTGATCGTGTGTCATTTTTGAACTCTGATTTTAGACACTTCCGTCAGTGCCACATTGATGATATTTGGCATCAGGGTAGAAAAAGGACTATGTTTTGTTGATTTTAAGCGAATTTTTTAGAAATTAAACCTTCTGACCCTGGAATGGGGGTCCAATCCAAAATACAATTTTTTTCCTGGGCTCGGCATGGAACAGCACCTGCTGAATGAATAGTGTTCGAATGTGTGATTTGTACAAAAGATTGATGACATAGTCAAATTTTGAGGACACCGGGACTAGCCACGGTATAACCTTTAACGAAGTCACCCGAAAGAGCACATTAGGGCACTATTCCACAGGGTCAGAATGCACATTATTGATACGCCCACTCAAATGATTCAACTTCCTCCTTCTTATTATTATAGCTTATCGTATCGAATCGTATCAATTGAAAATACGCAGGATGCTCATAAAATGACGATATTTATATCAACAATGCACTCATTCATTCAATCTGGGTCACAGCGAGCAATTCTCTCATTCTTATATTTTTATAGCGACTTATCTGTATCGCTTGCCTCTGAAATAAATACCACCTTCCCTTTCATGAAAGCAGCAATCGGTTGTGTTGCGGAAAGAATCGCTTTAACAGGTATAAAACGTATTGACAAATAGGTAGCAACTGCCTCTAACTGTTTCCAACCAAGAACTTATACCTTCTCCTAAATAACTGCGTCACATGGCAGTGAGGAGCCAGATTCAGTCACTTCATACCTGAAGACGCCTGCTGAAACGCCGGCAAAACTGTCGTACGAAGATGTATCGACGCGGAGGACATCCCGGAAAATTAGCCACGCCCAATCTAAAATTACTCCAGCCATGAGAAATTCTTAATTCCTCCTCCTCCAAGCGCTGTCTTCTGCGAGAGTACATCGTAGAGGTTTACTTTACTCCTGTGGCCAGGTGAAAATCGTGAAGGGTGATTGCGATGCCTCAAGTCGGTTGCTAGATATAAGACGTTAAAATGCACAGATGTTAGAATTGACGGTAAAAAACCCTGGAGATCCAGGAGGAATCTTCTATTCTCTCACATTTCCATGGCGACCATTGGAATTCGGAAGGATGCACGCCCGAAATCTCCCGTGGACCGCGCCTCCCGTAATGGCCTCCCGTCACCCTCTCGGTCTCATTATTTCACGGCCATAAAAAAAGAGTTCCCGTTAAAATAAGTGACACCTGAATGCCTGACCAAGTCGTTTTCTTTCGAAGTCACACGCGAGCACCACTCCTGCCTGCCCTGCCCACAGTGGAAAACTAAAACGAGTGCAACGCCTTTATACGGCAATTCCGTCCCAGCCAACGCCTTCCCGAAGTAACACAGGACATCCATAAATTATCCGAACAACTTAAGTCGATCATGAAAACGGTATAGCATCTGATACGAAATAACCCAACATTTTTTTCTGAAACATGTATCACCCATTAAGTTTTAGTTTTATGCCGGTGGGTTGCGGGTAGCATTTTGTTATGTGTCAGCTGTTCTTGAAAAACAATGTTAACACCTGTCACATTCTTCAGATAATTTACACTCACGCAGTGATTCAACCCGAAGGTTTGGATAGTTGAGGGTAGAGCTCACCCCGGACCAAGCCACAGGCGTGTGTATTTCACACATTCAGGGTAGGGGGGACAGTTTCTTTCCCTGGGCCACCTCGCAATTCCTCGCGTTCAAAGGATTTGAAACCGGGATTTGAACCCGGATTTGAGCCCGGGACCCTTCGATCAGTAGCCAAGCACTCTACCCACTAAGCCACCACGCTCCCTCAGATAATTTAAGGACATTATTTTTAATTTTCATGTCCCCCGGATCCATTCCATAGCATGCAGTACATTCATTCACGTCGTAATATTCACGTAGAAACAGGATTTTTTTCTCACGATGACATGGTTTAAATGAAATTATATACTCATTTTTTCCAGATTATCATACAACATCAGCCCACAGATAGTTTTGCTGCAGCTCTCCACTCTATTCTCCTCATAGCTAACTTCTTAATTCAGTCATAATTCCTTACTTTGACGTCCTTCAGATTCCTTACTTAGACGTTCTATTCTTTTTCTTCCTCTGTAATTCTTCCCATTCTTTGCTCCTTACAGTAGGTATGGTTTTTAAGAGGCACATGTGTTGCAACTATCAACTATGTTAAGTTAACTATCATATGTCGCTTTTTGAGAGATTTACGGTAGCCATATTTTGGTTTGGAACAAGCGTACTTGAAATAATTTGCTGTTAATTCGGAAAAAAGGTAAATTACGGGATTCAATGGTCGTAGGAACGAAGTTGCGATTCCATTATTGGACCTCAATTTACATAACACCATCGAGGTTTTTTACAATATTCAATCTCGAAAGAAAATAGTTTCAAATTTTTAATTAAATCAATAACACGTGAGGTTTACTACTTTGAACCATCGTCAGGATGAAGTGAAACCCTAACGGTAGTAGACAGAAATACGCTTTAATGAAATTTTAAAAAGGTTTTATTTTTCTCGTCCAACAGAAGAGGTCTTACTTCTTGCATGTGCTTCGTTTCCAGATGATCCCAGTGGATTTGGAACATCTCCAGACAGGCAGTTAATTCATCTCTCAACTAAGCGAAACTAACTACTTCAAAGGATAAAAACAGAAGCACTGGGAAATGCGACGTAAAGCATTGTCTTTCCTACCCTCGACGCAAAGCGCCTTAATGGAAATCCTGTGCGAGACGCACTCATTGTTAATGGATTGAGGCGAAGGATACACTCTTGTCGAGTGTAATGGAGTGCTTGTAGCAAGCACATTCCCCAGCAAGAATCAAGAAAACGGCCGCGCTATTCGCTTTTTTTTCGCTGGACGCAGTCGGCTACGATCAATGCCATATTCTTGACGAATGATTTTGGAAGATCTGTCTTGGAAAAGAAAGGCAGTAAATTTCTTAGCCACACAATATAAATGCGATATCACAAGATATTGCGATATGATAGTTGTGCAAACGAGTTTGTCCATTTCCACAGAAATATCGAGATTAGTCACAACACAAACGTGATATGGTCTTGGAAAGTAAAATGGACAAGCAAATTTCAACATTTTATTAGTTTGGTTTACATCAAGAGAATTTAACGGCCAATTATAAGAAAGGGTAAATCATAGCGGATTTACGATGGAAACCAAGTTTAATTCCTTATTCCGAATCGGACCGAAGATAGAAATGAATCTTCCAACAAAAAATCACGCGAGAACGATCAGTTGAAAACAAATAATAATTTCGGTGAATGAGTACTCAGCCCGCATGTATTATTCTCATTAAAATAAGAAAAAAATAAATAAATAAATAAATGAAAAACAACACACAAGAATATAGGTTCTTCAGTAATAATACCGAACTGCTCTGGAAACCACTGAACCTAATTGCTATTTCCATGTCTTTTAATTTGACTTCAAGACAGTCCCGACACACCCTCAACCACTTAAAAGTCTCCCACAGTTTGAATCACAGTTCGCTTGAATATTCATAAGAACGGCACCGCAGGAAATCATCCAATATAAATTTAATTAGCATTCAAGGTCGTTTAGTACGGAAGATGTAAACTCGACACCTGCATAATGAAGTTGCCATGAGTTACGTGTGAGAAGAGGTAATGTTGAAGACGTTGAGACGACGTATTGCTATAACCTTTCTTGAAGACTGCTTCTTAACTCGCTACCATTGAATCACAAGAGCGCATACCAGAACTAATTTAGGCCCGCTGAGTGGCTGAGTTCACGGTGAATTACCGACGTGCATGAAACACTTAAAATAATTACCGAAGCATATTATACAGTCATACATACGCAATTCACCATTCCTATTCAATGGAAGGCACATTTAAAAAAAGTTGAATTCTCGGAGATGGGACTTTAAAGGTGGCTCTGTTTTAATAATATCCTCCGTAAAGAATATATATATAATATATATTTTATATATATATTATATAATATAAATTTATATTATAATATATATAATATAATATATATTATAATATATATGATATATATTTTTAATAAATATCCTCCTACCCATGCATACCACTTTTACTTCATTTACACTCTATACATTGCTCCATGCACACCCTCCTGCTATCAAGACTCCTAAGAGTTCGTTCTAGATAATAATCCAATAATCGGAGAAAATAGCGAGTGTATCAAGTGCCTTGCTTATGCGGCCAATATTACATCGGAGAGACGCGTAGATCACTCAACGTGCGACCCAAGGAGCATCAGAGGGCGACCAAGAACAAACAGTTCAAAGGCGTCCGCAATCGCAGAACATGTTTGGAGCCAACCTGGACACTCGGTGAATTTCGAGGAAGCCAAGGTCATAGTCAGAGAGGGAGCAGATACTTCCCGAGGATAATTAGTGAAGCCATCGAGATCCATAAAAATCCAAACAATCTAAACAGAGAAGACAGATACACCCCTACACTGGGCATGGAAACGGAGCATCATCGGTGTCCCGTACAAAACAAATGACGCGCCACGATAGGCCACAACGCCGGTGCAGATTTTACACCAAAAATTCGATCATATTAAGGGGAAGAAAAATTTTTCTCTACATTCTTCACCTGAAGACGCCAGCGAATCTGTTGTATTTTAAACATTAACGCGGCCACAACCCGAAAGATGCCTGCCATAACATTGCGTCGCCGCGGAAACCTGAGATAATAGCGCAGTTGAAAGAATTTCAAACAATCAGTTAACTCGTCCAATGCCGTGTGGGGAAGAGAATCACGTTACCGAAGAAATCGAGGGATCCGGGTTCGAATCCCGGTCAAGGCGAATGATTTTTCCTCTGTGGAATATCGCACTTATGTGCACTTGCGGGTGACTCCGTAAAGGTAACTACCGTGGCTAGTCCCGATATCCTCAAAATTAACGATTTAATGATTCCCCATGATGCTATTACTTACTTACAATATAATAACTCTCTATCACACACTACGTATAGTTTATTCCCTGAGTATCAATAGTCAATTCACAATTTTCGGGCGCATGATCTATTCTTATGAAAAAGTCTTTATAATAATGATTCATCCCACACTGGCAATCGTATATGGCTTGTCTTAATTTCCTCAGGCATCACTCCATTACTAGGTAAAAGATAAACTTTGTACAATCCACTTTTTATTTTATTTTGCCGACCAAGGTTTCGACATTTACATTCCATATCAAGGCCATTATCATCTGTATCCAAGTCTATTATCATTATAACCTTGTATTGCTTGCTTTGCCCAGCACACAAAAGCCATGAATACATAAACGCTACTAGAGTTCGGAAAAAAATTACGCCACGTCGAAAACCAAAGTACAACCAAAATTAAAAAAAAAACATTTAATGAATTCTTAGCGTAAATTTCTCTCGGGATTTCTACCGGGTTAAATTGGAAAAAAGTATCGACGTTTCGACTGACGACTCGTCCATCGTCTTCAGGGTTTCATGATGGATATTCCGAGAAGACTGTAAGCTAACAACAACATAATTAGCCGACCAAAAGCATGCAATTCACTCTCGCTTCTCTCTCGCAAACTTCGAGCCGTGACATTTATGAATCCGTCCTCGTGTGGTGGATTACATTGACGGAATAACAACCTTACTGCCATCACAACCGCACCCGTCCAATAAAGTACTTCAGAATCGACGCGAAAGTCATCGTTCCATTACGCTTTATCGAAACGCCCCACGGAGGAAACGACTCAATCTAATGAAGAGTTGCGCGCGTCTTCCGAAAATAAAAAAAATTCAGCAGGAAAAAAATATTCGTGTCTTACGATGTAATGTGTCTTTTATATGCCTCGGGGACTAATTTTTCTCCCCAATTGACTGTATGCACGCCTCGTGTGATATGTGGGCACCAATAAATTTAAGAAAAAACATGGAAACAAACGTGGATGGACGAGAGGCAAACGGAGGATTTATTGCGCGTAATGATCGTCTTCTTTTATTTTTCGACTCATTTCGACGCATCAAGCTTTACACCGAAAGAGCAAAAGTAAAAAAAAACCGACCGGAAGCCATTTTAGAACGCAGTTTCTTCTCTAAAACCATATTTCTTCCTTTCTTTGTCCACGAAGGCGACGGTCGAGTCGGAGAATTCGACGAGACGTAAAAATGCACATGAAAATACGCAAAAAAAAGTCGTACGAAAAAAAATGAAACAAGTTAAAAACGAAAGGCATTATACGGGATGGTTCGAAGCGTTTTGCGAAGCGAGTGCCCTTGACTTTGCTGAACGGAAGAACGAGGAATGGGAAAAGAAAAGGGATAGCGATTATAATGCTAGAGGGATGCGTTGGCGGTCAATATCGCCCTTCATCACCTCCACTTAAGATGCGTCGCCTTTGGAAATGTCAAGGAAAAAATATATGCAGTCGTGAATAGCGGGCTGCTTGAGTAACGTCAGGGCAAAGTATAGTACATATTATACTTTCGCAACCTTTGAGCATGTATTCCATAGAGACGATTTTGGGGATGATGGTTGTCTCCAGAGCAACCCTCAGGCGTTTGACGTCAGTCATGGCAAGGCTGCCAATAATACCTTTTAAGCCTATGCTGAAAAGGAAATTTTACAATTCAAATAGGTATATCTCGTCTCCAGCGTTACCGATGCGATTTAAAAATTAAAAACCAATGTCGTTATACAAGAGAATTAGGTACTAACGGAGAAGGCATCAATAGCAATTTACCATGTTAAACTGCCTTTCTTCGCTTTTGCTGGTCAATTAAAAGCTGATTGGCATTACGTAAATTGGATTTAAAAACCACATATTTTCAATCATATATGAGCGATTTCTTTCAGTTTCAGTCTCCTGTCTCAAGCGTACGAACAAATCTATTGGTTACCACGTCTGACGTCACATATCCTAGCTCGCCCAGACCCAATACATTTCAAGAATAGCGCATGCACCCTCTATGGTACACACGCACGAATGTCGCGACACTCATTGTAAATTTACCTACGCTGAATTGCAGCTGACGTTGGTAGCTCCTCTATCGACCAGCAACTATACCTAACTTCCCACTATGTCCTGCTAAGGAAATTCTTTGGAGTAAAATTCATTTCATTCATGTAAAAAGATTTTATTTTAGTTAAAAAAATATTTTCCTCAAAGACAATGTTATTGAGATAGTTTCACCTTGGGTAATACATCTATAAGTGGTTCATTTTTTCTCTTCTATACACTCGCATCTCACAATCAGACCAATTAGGGTAAAATGATATCTCAACGTGCCATAACAATTAGGACAAGAGAGAACAACTATCTACATGGATACGTCGAAGAATTGCATTTAAAATCTTTCGTAACGCAATGGCAGTTATAAAAAAAATTTAAGCCACCATGAGTAAGAATAGTAAATTAACATTATATAATAATATGTTAGATTAAAAAAAATATCACGTGGTTGTATAAAATAAATAATAGCATAGAAAAGGGCGCGTCCCACGATTTCTTTTTAGTCATCCATAAATAGAAATTAAATGAAGTAATTTTCTCGAAACCAAAATTATTTTTTACTTTTCGGTTCGCGTTTATCCGTCAAAACACGCTTCATTTTTCTTCCAAAACTTTCTGCCAATTTCCTATCTTATTCATAGCTGGTGTCCTAACACCACCTGCCATTAAACCTAGATGGAGCTCACAATGTCGTACGTAGACGTAAATTCTAATTGAAAACCGGGCTTAACGTCGCGAAGAACACGCAAAAGACCACAGGATAGACAGGCAACGTGATCTTCAAAGAGTAAGAGACGCTTTAACAAAAGATTCACGTAAGCCATCGAAAAAATACATCAATTTACTGAGCTGTAGAGAGCAGATGTGACGAGACCGCAAAAACAACCTAATAAAAATAAGTTGAAAATAATTTTGCGAATGCTGCGGTAACATTTTCCTCTCCATTTGGACGAGGCCACATCGATAATTCACACGTGTGCTTCCAGGAAAGCAGGCTCACATGTTCAAGTGACCGAGATGCGCTCGTGAATACATTACATTGGAGGATGTGCGTCGACTCCCAGAGAAATAAAGATCCAGTCCCCAGGGTTTAAAGAGTCGTTGACCTCATCGGTGAGTGCGACAAAAGGCTCTACATTCGAGCCGATAAAATTCAGATGCAATAGATAAAAAATAGTCTGAGAAATGGATGGAGTTGGGAGAAGGACAAAGATGTTACAATTTGGCATCACAATTGTCCATTTAAAGCGGTTCCACCATAAAATGACTTAAATGCCATTGTATTCGTATTCTGGCTATTCTGACAATGTGTAACCTTTCCTCGCTAATTTCCTTACAAATAGAACTTGAAATTACACAGTGTTAAATGGGATAAATGTAAAAACACAAGGAGAAATAGTATTTATCCTTGAAATATAAATGCCATTTTGTGAAAAACTGATTTTAAGAAGGGAAATAGCCCGAGAAATTAAATAAAAATAAACAAAAATATATAAGAATCTTACCGCCTTAATTCGTGAGTTATAAGTGAGATACTGCGATATTTGAAGTAAAAAGCGGTAATTCCAAAGAAATTGCGCTGCAGTCGGGTCCTATGGCTCGAAAAAAGTGCTCATTAAAAATATATTTACGGAATAATCAACATATTTCATATCTTAACATTGGATCTCAATAGGTAACGCATGTCTTCTCCGAAAGCTTGGTTTTTAAAACAAATAAACAAAAAGGTGGGATTTAGTGTTTGTTTTGACTCACAAGGTAGCGGTAGAACCCCCTTAAGTCCAGAGTACTTTTGAATGCAATATTATTGAGAAATACACGTCAGTTGATGTACATATATAAGAAGCAACTTCCATTGACTCTTTGTTTTCCTTCGAACGTATATTTCTGGTATTTCCGAGAGAATGTTGCACCACACCACCTCAATGAATTGAAAACCGGGATTCTATTTAAATATTGACATATCAGGATCAATACTAAATGAGAACAGCGCTGTAATGGATAGGTGTGATAAGTGACCTCAATAGCTGAGATCGGGGTTCCGATACGACACATTATAAGCCGAAAACACTTTTCGGCGAGAAACCTGATACGCGATTGATTAATCGAGAAATGAAAATCGAATTTCATTAGGTGATTGGTCGCTTCTGCTGAGGGAATGCCTACCTCGAAATGGTTCGCCGGCGGTAACTGTAACACAGTTTTTCCAGAGATGGATAATCGATCATTTAAGCGAGGATTTTACTTTTTATTTTTTTTAATCTTTCATTTTGATTCTCTTTTTGTGAAAATTTCTTTATTTCTTTGTTATATATTTTTTTACAAAATTTATTTTTTATTGAACCCAATGTGAAGGCCTAATTTACTGTTTTTGGTGTTATATGAAATAAATAAAATAAATAATAGATTTCCGCGGTTGTGTTTCCAACATCAACTGCTTTTCAGTAGGCTCAATTGATTCATTTTTTCCTTCAGTCTGAAGACATCAACAAAGGAAAGGGACATTTGATTGGGGAATGGAAGTACTTCAATTTGAAGAGAGGAAAAATTCGGTTTATTCTAGCTGGAAATGACCACTAGGATCAAACTAGCCATTTCAAGATTTTCATAGTTATAGAGAAAATTTTATTTTTTTAAATTTACGATTTCACAGCAACTGTTACTTCGTAACGAAAACGTTCGTAATAAGGCGAGAAATAGAAAACACAAGTAGGCCATTGCCAGAAACATTCAACAAATATTGCATACAAAGGAGTAGAATTTAATTTAGCGCCAACAGTGGTGTTGACGGAGAGATATGACAAGGTCATCCTGTAGGAATTGTTCAGGACTATCTGACGCAGGCAATGGGTGCCGCATTGAAGGTTTTTTCAGCCTTATCAGGAGTCGACAAATATCGTTGAATGCCCTGGCCTTGTGAAGAGCAAAGCCTTGCCTGTATTCTTGTTATCTTGAATATTAGAGGTCTGTCTGACATAAAGTAATTTTGATTCTCTCCTAATCTGAGCCGTAGTATTCTCAATCCTTTAAATTTACGTATTATTCGCATATTGAGTGCCTAAATTCCATACAAAATCAGGTATCCTTGCACCGAATATAACAACACAATGGCCATCTCTAAATGGACCAGCGAATGTTTAAAAATATTTAAGTGAATAAAAAGGTATAATGTGTGAAAACATGAAAATCAAGTAATGATCAATGCTGCACTGTACTGCTAATATGTCAAATACGTATCTATATTCAAAATGAATACACGACGAGTCAACCTAATTTAAAAGAAGATTATATTAGTAATTATTCAAGCCTCCGATTCGAACCACTGGCATGACTAAGACAATCAACCCCAAAAAGGAGATTTTCGATTATTTCTGGAGTGATCACGTGCTATATCTTTAGGTCTAGGTCAAACTATCGATCAGCTAGTTTGTGCCAACTCTGGGGGGGGGGGGGTCATTGTACTGCATATATCGTGGAGCGCAGCGATAGCAGAGATCGATACTGAATTTACATGAGCAACTGTCTTTCAAAAATTGGAGTTTCAGCTATGCACCAATACAGTTATTTGATAAGATGATTGTAATATCGCATGGTGAGAAAACAATTCCATAGTGGAGTTATTCTTAAAGATGACGTCCGCAAAGGTAAAATTATAAATAGAAAGCAATAGAATATTCTGAATATTTCTCGAAGTTTCAAAGGAAATGGAGGGGACCACTTTGTTACGTGAACACATTTTGGAAAAAGAATACTCAATTTAAATTCTCGTATCAGAATACGAAATTTCACGCATATAAACAAACAAATATTTTCCTCGTACTGATCCCACGGTGATGGGTAGATACAAGCAACATAAAATTTGGCAATGAATTCCATTTTATCATCAAACGCATATCACAAACTTAAAAAAATCTTAGAGGCATGAATCATTGCATTAAGGTATGTCATAATTTTGCTTACAATAAAACCAAAGAAAGAAAACTTTACCACCATATTTTCTTCAATTAACGATTGAATCATCTTTCCAAGTCAAAACTCACCTTCTAACTTAAACTAAAATCATAAACCTCATTTTCATACATCAATAACTTCGAATTTGAATTCAGCTTTACTTGAAATCCGAATAATGCTCAAATAATCCCAAGATATCTTCAATACACCTCCAATAGTAATTGGATTTCTTCGGGTATCTCTCATTTCCTAACGGGTCGTAAATCAACCGAAATTTTTTTCTTCTATGATTAATTTTATTTCACCCAAGAATCCAATTCCTTTAAAATGAACTAATAAAAAAACATTCGAAATAGACGAACATGTTCTTCTATTTTTGACCTCCCAGGGACGCTGGCGTTATAAGCTCCATTTTTTTTTTAGATAAGTCGTGACCTGTTTGAAGAAAATCCCGACACAAAATAAGTATGCAAATCGGAGAAAGTGGGAACGGGGCCAAAAAATATGAAAAACGAGAAGGAATAAAAATAAGATAGGTTCGCTGAACTACGGGCTGAGAAATAATAATAAAATAATAAAATGTCTGAAGTCCAGACGAATGTTCTTGCCGCAGTGCTCTCTCTTTCAACGATTAAAAATATCAATCTTTTTGGATTGGCTAGCCCCCAGCTTTTTCTTCACGGTCAACTGGTAAGTTGGCTTACGTCAAAACTGCAAAGGATTTTATTTCAAGACGAAATTCGGTATTAAAATCACTTGCTATTATCCCTTATCGCATAAAGTCTACGAGTGTCAATTCTGTTACCTGGCTGAGAAGAATAGCCGAAAGCTTATCAAAGCATAGATCTAATATTAATTTTTTTGCTAAGTGGTATTTGCTCATGAATTTTGTGAAAACAATTTTGCCCGTTTCATACGGGGAAGAGATATAAATCAGAGTATTGTAAGTTCCTTCCAAGGTTTCCGTGGGGCTTCTAATTCTCTTTTATGTTGAACTCTCCCGGGTTTTCCTCTGTGTTTTGAATGTGCACGATAGGCAAGAGTTTCGCCAGCATACCTGCGGTCACCTTCAGGGCCCCGATTCTGATCTTCCACCAGTCAATGACTGGTGGAAAGTTCCACCATTCGTTAATTGAACGACTCTTGATCCGTTAAATGAACGGCTCAATGACCCCCTCTGGAGAGCCGAACGTCACAAACTTATGCCGATGTCCAACTTACCTCGAAAACGCGAACAAAACAATGTCTACCTTCCGCACGCTTACTTCCGTCGGAAAGTTTCCACCACGACACTAGCGCTGTTCCACCAAGTGGATTACGGGTGGAAGGGAAGCTTGACTTTCCACCAGTCATTGAACGATGAACGGTGTAGTGAACGATTCTCTGGTGGAAGGTGGAACATGATGACGTAGTGTCGGAAAGTCATGACGTTTTGGTGGAAACCAATGACGTTTTGGTGGAAAAGTTGAACATCGGGAAAGCATCAGAATCAGGCCCCAGGTCACATTCTGACCTGAAGTCGCCAGCAGGTAGGGTGGTGAAACTGCCGTCGAGCAGATACATTCCAACGCGGAGGAGAACACGAGATTCTAACATAAGGAGACAATACTTATACTGACTGATTCAGGGGGGTTATCCGGGAATGTCGATAACGGTGGCATTACGTCATCACTTCCCTCATTTTTAGAAATACGCCATCAATCTCGACGAAGATGGCGCCCACGGCTCATTTGGCAGTTCTTCGTTCACGGACCGCCTCAAAACCGAAGCTTCCGTGTCGACCGTAATTTTTCGGTGGACGGCGCTAGCGTCGCGACGGGAATTAAAGAGCATCATGGGAAATCCCCCCCGCCCCGCCTCCGCAGCCGAGCTTTTCAAGCGCTTTCCGTTAGTGTTTTGTTTATTGTTTTGGCGGTATTTGAGAGTCAAGTAAGTAATGCTTATTTACTTCTAACATATTTTCATTATTCGAGATTGATTAATGACAATCCCGGTGTTTATACTTATAGAAATCCTCGTATTTAATCTATTTCATGCTTTCATAGTTGTATACCTAGTGGAAAATCAGTCTTCTTCGTAGAAATAATTATTATTGCCATGCTAATGGGTATGATCTACGCAATCAGAATATCACTCATCCAACAGTGATTTCATTTGAAAATACTATTTGGATGCCTTGCGTTTGAGTTACTTAAAAAGGAATTCCTTTCCCTGTTGAGTTTCAAAGATATCTCACTATGCCGTTGACGCTCATGTGATTGGAAGTTATTTTCGACTTGCACACATGTTGGACGCATATATTAAAAGAGTTTCGTACGAATTATTTTTCATGGATAACCTTCCATCCGTTAATATTTCATAGACATGGATGACTGGGCTTTGGAAGCTGCAATTGCGAGGCGGCGTAGGAATGAGGAGGAAGAAATACTGAGAGAAAATGCGATGAGGAGAAATAGGTTGAGACAGTTAAGAGATGGTGCAGATCCATTTGCCTCGCGGGAGAACGTTTTTGTGGGACTTTACCGGCTAACAAAGGACATGGTGAGGGCGCCAGTGGAGGGATTGGCCTGAGCCAAGTGAGCGTGAGCCGAGCAGTACAAGAGGTTACTCATGCCCTAAATAACCGCAACATTGTCAGAAAATGGATAGAATTGGTGCCTATGATTAATTAGAACTAAATTTTTCTGCCTCTTCTAGTAAAACGGACGTACAAAAATAAATATTACTACGGAACTGGATAATGATGATAACGTTATTAACAACCTCAACCGCCGTAATTAATTCAATCCATGTATTCATGACATAAAAAATTGTTTAACTCTTCTATGGAAACACAAACATAAATGCTAAATTACACATAATTCATAATCCTAGGTTGAAAACTCACAGCCTTCAGTGTTTTCCATTTCTGCAATTTCTCTATACCGCCAAATTTCTACAAAAACAAATGCGAAACTCGTAGCGGTGCGCTAAAAACGGAACACAAAACTGAGCCAACGGCTCTGACATCAGCTCATAGATTCGTTCAAAATGTCGTTCGATTGGGTCTTTTTGCCGTTCATTGAATGCCTCAATGAATGAGTAACGACATTATGACCGACGACATTCCCGAATAACCCCCCAGGTATTACGGATACTGCACGTCCCATCAGCATCGATGGTAAATACCTAGAGCGTTCCACATTTAGTTTCCAGTATGTATGGGTAACGGGCATGGTGCCACTAATACGAGGTAAAACGTTCCCGTGACCAAAAGGAGTCCGTTCTGCATATATGACGTCATCCGGATGACACGAGCGGCAGATGACTCGAGAATTAGCGTAGGTATAAAAGGGGTGAAAACTCCGATTAATATAGTTTTCAACAACGACGTATTGGAATCAAGTAGATATTTGCATCCTAAAGTACTGATGTACAAAATATTTTATCGGCTATAATTAGTAAATGCGTAGTTTGATAACACAATCTTAGTTTGCAGCCGAAATAACGCAAGCAACAATTTATTTACAAATGAAAGTTGAATATTTTTCCACTTTCAATATTAAATTTGTCTCGTCTCTGTTAAACCTGGACTCGCGTCGCCCGTCTACATATATGCATCAGTGGGATATCTTGAAATATTTTTCACATGCTTGCTCGCATTGCTGTTTTATCCGAATACCACAAAATCATCAAATAAACAATGCACTCAGGACCTACACTTGATGCAATCCAAACTACGTCACAGCGATTTTCCAAAGAGGAAAAATCATTCTCCTTGACCGGGATGATTATTCCTCTGTGGAATATCGCAAAATGCGTGAACTTGCGAGAGAATTCGTAAAAGGCAAATACCGTGTGGCTAGTCCCGGTATCCTCAAAAGAGGCTACGTCACAGTGTTGGATCCAAACGATGCGCAACGACCTACCATGGTACAAACGACCAACGACCTGTTAGTGGTACCATGTTCCCAGTTGAATTTCGGTTGTTTACACTATTGCTTACAACGAGAAATAACAAACTATCCTGAAATCCAAAATCAAATAGTTATCTATTTTTTAAGTTTATTCCATCAATCCATCAATTATATGGAATCATATTTGTCTACTTCATTCGGTTCACGGAAATTCAAGAGAAACAATTAGAAAGAGCTAAGTGCTCTAATTTCAATTTTATTAACATCGATCCGGTTGCCAGTCTGAGAAGCGGAGAAAACGGCAAATTCTCAGGGTCAATTTATTTGCTCAAGTGTATTTGATCAAATCACCAATTTCATCGAAATAATTTTGCCTACTTCATTCGGTAAACAGAAATAGGGCAATGTACTCTCTGAATTTTGAACTAAAAAACTGAACTGAATTTTGTTCGTTTACATCACACTTTACTGAAACGAGTAATAAAAATGTAACCCGTTGCTGTTGGCAGAATGGAGACGGTATATAATTGGTCCTTAGCCAAAATATACTCAAGTCGAGAGGTTTTGTTAAATTACATGATATATTTTGTTAAATTACATGATATTTGATCAAGTAATTTTCAAGGATCTAAGTCAAGTAGCATCATTTTCTACCTCGACACGTCACTCAATGCTGGAATTCACTTAGTCCAACTTTTAACAAAAAATAAAACTTTCACCATGTGACGCAAATGTGGCTCGACCTTCAATGCTAATGGCGTTCGTAGTCTGACCACCACACAGAGCACTTCATAGGAAAGAGAACGTAATCATTACCTATGTGTAAGAAAGCATCGCCAATTAGCAAGCCTTCTGCCATCCTTCAAGGATGACAGAGCTAAATAAATAACTGCAGATAATGTTTGTCTACTTCTTCGTGGATGTCCATTTGGAGTCACGCAATTGCCCTTTGATTCCATTAATGCGGCATAACATTCGTATTTCATTTGATAAGACGGTTAGAGCGTACTTAGTACAATTGAATTTACTCTACGTAGAACGCTTTTCCAATACAGCTGGGAAGGTATTCCAATCGCTCTAAAATAGCATCAACACCGACGGAAATATATATATTGCAGTAATTTCGACAGGGTTCTGATAATAAAAAAATAAATTATTTAAAAAAAATGACACTTTAGATCATAAAATAAATAAAACTTCTCTTGTTTTTATCGTAATTGAAAAAATACGAACTTAAGGTTTATCTGGATAGAATTGCACTATGATCCTAAAAACTTCAGGATATTTAACATTCAAATTTTAATAATTAATACTTCTAATGACGCACAAGCGGATAAGGAAACACATTTTATTCATTTAACTCAATATTTTACGATCTACATTAAATAAAAGCTTAATTTCTGTGAGAGTGTTCGCAAAAGTGAATTATGTTCCCGCAATTCCTACCTGCGTCAAAATATGTACATTTTCAAGCAATTAATCCATAAGTAATATATTTTTTTGTCCTCATAAGTTGTTTCAAAGCAATATTTTGACAAAAATTTTAATGTGCAATTCTCATAGTTGGTAGGCATCTGAATTTCTTCCGGGTTGATGTTGAAAAAAATTATCATAGTTAGTATTTATTACCATCCTACCCAAGTATAACGGCGCAAACCACCATAATTGTCGGTCGCCTCCCCGATCAATGACGAATAATTTATCGATATTGGTAGGTTCGCCAATAACATAACTCTTTCAAGGATTGCACAGTTGAAAAATGGCGAATGATGTTCGTTTTCTCCGATTAGAATAGTCGCCTCACGTCACGCGATTCTCAGTGAAATCGAACGATGATTTTTTTAAGACTCTTTTTTCAATCAGGAGGTAAGATAATTCTCTTAGAATGGCTACTAACCGATGTATCCCCCCAAAAAAGTCAAAACATTTTAACTCCGTCACTGTCACAGCACGAGCATCAAATGAGTACATATTTTTTTACTCTACGACGGCTTAGATTTGCAGAACAAAATAGCTTCGAAATAAGGTAATATTAGAATTAGCATAAACTGCGAATCCACTGTCGAGGGTCAATATTCCAAATTAGGGTGAGACAACTGGAAAAAAAAGGACAGGATATGTTCGACTTAAAAATTTGCGCAGAGTGACAATAAGTGCCTTAACATTGTAAGTTGTTTCAGACTTGCCTGACGATTATTTATTTCTCCTTAAAAACAATCCTAATTATTTACTAAACATTTTCATAGAATTTGAAGTTTATATTTTCTATAAACTATCCTCAACGAGGCATAAAAGTATATATATATATACATGTCCGAGGCGAGAGTCGAACAATCGGTAATCGGGTTAGCCAGTAAAACATCAATAGAGAAAACCAGGTCAGTGCGCACTATTTTGTCACACTGGACTAACTCTCAGAAGAGTAACGCCTTCTTTAAGATGGTATCGGGGAAGAAAATACGGGCACATGGGCCATATCCGAAAGAGAGAGAATCCATTTTATCGCTCTCCCGCTTAAGTTACATCGCGAATACTTCCATATCCCTCCCTCGTAAGAAAGACGCCGAAATCATACGTGAATCACCGAATCCAGCCGACTTTTCTTGGCAAATATCCCTCAAATGCGGCTCGTAACAGTACCAGCGAAAGGGAATGTTAAGCTGTTAAAAAATATAGAAGAAAATATCGCAGATTTCCCAATGAGGGTTGTGGTGAATAACAGCGGGGCGCCATGCGTTCGATTCAGACATAAAGCTGGGATACTAGTGAGCAAGATCAGCTCAGTTGGGAATTATTCGGATGACAGACCGATCGATGCGCAGGGCGGCTCGACACTGCAATATCACAGTGAAATTAATATAATGACAAGAAAAATAAAATGCAATGACACGGACAAAAATCAAATTACAAAAATAGCACAATATCATACAGAAATAATTTGAACAACAAATGACTAAATCAATTATCTGACTACAATTCCACAATATTAAAATTTATAATATACTACCAGAAATTCCCGTTGGCTCTCAATAGCAGAGATAAAAGTAAGGAACAATATAGTAATTCTATTAAAACAGAAGATAAACTGACTTTTCATTTATCATCATAGTTTTTTTACTTAGTGGAAATTGCCCGTTTCCTCGCATAATGATGCATAGTAATAGACTATTTTACTGAAATTGTTTTATCTTAAAACAGTAAAAATAAAAAAGTAATCCAAATTCGCAAGATGCAAGCAATATTATGTCTCACTGATACGATTCTGATGCACGTGATTGAGCAACTCGTAAACGATCTGCTTCGTTGCTTGCTTGCAAAGCTTACTTTAGTAAGCTTGTTCTTGCATTAAAAAATCTTTCGGCTGTCCCTCTCGTGAGCATGTGAAAAGCATGGGTTTTCCA
This sequence comes from Pyrrhosoma nymphula, assembly GCA_963573305.1. Lineage (NCBI taxonomy): Eukaryota > Metazoa > Arthropoda > Insecta > Odonata > Coenagrionidae > Pyrrhosoma > Pyrrhosoma nymphula. Next base: position 119,802,483 of record OY754331.1, on the reverse strand, counting down.
GATTCAATCCACACACTTGAAGCGATTGACCTTGTGCCTTGTTGATTGTCATTGAGAATGCAAGGCGAACGGGGAACTGTAGTCACTGGCTACAACTATCACATTAGTCACTGAACCTGGACTTTATATGCTGCAGGCGTAAATGGCCATTCATGAAATCGCTATACGCCTGGTTGCCAAGGAAATTTTGTATTGTTGAAAAGAAAGAAAAATTGAGGAATTTCGAGACAAAAATGCAATTATTGGACAAAAACGAAGCGTATAAGAAAATCGAATGAAAGAATTAAATACTGCATTCTTTTATGCGTTCTATGTTACAAATTTCCATCCAATATCATGAGTGCAAGTAATTTAAAAAAGCAATTAAAGAAAAACCTGCACGGAATTCAATGCTTTTCTTATGGGATTAAACATTAACTATATTGGGGTAAAAACAACCCCAAAAATTGTAATTTTTATAATTCAGAAACGTTCAAGGGGACGCACAACAACTCACCAAAGTTTCATCGTAATCGGATGAATGGTATTGGAGTCCATAAAAAACGAACAGACGAACATTCTTTTTTATGTTTAAGAAGATTACGGGGAAGTATAAAAAATTATATCCATAAAAATAATTGAGGAAGCATCTGAATTACACACAGCTCTCAGTCTTATGCTACATTTCATCGCACCAGTGCCCAAATTTGGAACGCCTAAGAGGGGAGGAATGGATGTTTTGAGGGATAAAAAGGTAAGAGACAGTTGAAGCTGAACCACTTTTTTTTATCTTTACCCGTCTCTCACAATTTCAACCCCTTCAAACCCCAAAGAACAAATCTCTCTACTAGTATATTTTTTTATCTCCCCTCATTCCAACCGGCAAAGAGGTTGTGGAGGAGGAATAGGGAGGGTTTCTCTTTCATGTCCGACCGCACAGTGGCGCGTGCCTCAAACCACCAACACCTTCCTCCCCTCCCCTCCCTTCCCCCGATCACATACAGGCAAACAGACACATCTCGTCACTCTCACAAAGCGGGGTACAAAACAAAAGAAGTCTTCCGGAACGCAGGCGCGTCAACGCATGCATAACGTATTTTTTTTTATATTTGGCGAGGCTGCGTCCATTATATCGGTCCACCAAATGGGAACGACGGTAGTATATCGTTTTTTTAAATTCTGTTTTACCAATCGTATCCAGGGTTAAAACAAATGAGTATCTAAAGCATCACAGTTAGACGGCATATCCAAACCGAGAAATTTCGTTCAATTTTTTTCTGAAATATTTACCAATGTTTTCGGACCGAATTTTACGAAATCATTACCCTTCAGTTCTTCAGGGATTAAAATCCCTTTTTATGATTCTGATGCGAGAAGCAACAAAATAACTCCCTTACGACATCACGAGTTACTTTGTGACTTTCTTACAGATCGTTTCAAGAGTATGGGTCACAGTTGAGAGAAATTATCGAACGGTACTATTTTGTGAACTTATCTCATGAAATATATTTCGTAATAATTCGATTACATCTATTACAGAGTTTCTTCTAAACGCGAAATAATACGTTTCTTATAGTTACAATGGTTGGTAACAAATATCAGCTTCACACCGAGTCAAAGATTCGAAAAAACGTAATTTTATATAATCTTCGCCGAAATTTCGAATACCGTGCCGAAAAACAAGGCAAAAAATTTTAAGTATAATTATTGCATGTTTCCAATTGCTGCATGTATGGTGAGTTCCACCGCATACAAAGGATTGATTTCTTTACCCTTTAAATATTATTAAAATGTGCACTCAATGAACCACGATCACTGCTCCTACCACCTTTATCCAAAGAAACTGACTTTGTGCAACATTCTTCGGTAAAAAAAATAAAAAAGTGATAAAAATTCGTGTAAATCTCAGATTTCGGTCCATATTGTTGAATTACTAAATTAGTGTACAAAATTTTAATGTAAATTAATATTTGAAAGGAATTAGAGTTGTCATGGAGGGCAAGTTTGTTTACTAACAATTGGAATTCTCACAAGAAACCAGACACTAACAAGATGTAAGTAAAATCTTCTCGGGTTTCACACCGGGTAAGATTATTTAAATGTATCAACGTTTCGATGGTTGACTCATCCATCGTCATCAGGATAATGAGTCGATCGAGGATGCTGACGGTTAAATATAGCCACAGATGCCCCATTGTTGTGGGAGCCGTTACGAGTTCTTTGAATTTCTTCAATTACTGGGCGCCAAGTCCTACTTAAATTGCAGCCGTTGTCTCTATTGATATTATTTTGCTCCATCTGTATCAATATCGCTTCTTGCGTTATTCTTTCCCAATATTTGGACGCCAGGGAAAGTAGTGCGGAATTTGGAAAACCGACACGATGTCCATGGTCAAGGCTATGCTCTGCTAATGCAGACTTTTCCGGTTGAAAAATCCTAATACTTATTTCATGCTCTTTGATTCTTTTCTAATATTAAATTTTCTAAACGTTGATACATTTAATAATCTTACCCGGTGTGAAACCCGAGAAACTTACACTTATATTATTCGCCGGGAAAACCTTAAATCCTTTATACTAACAAGATGTGTTTGTGATTCGAATTTTATCACTTATTATATGAATCAGTGTCTGTGAGTTGATTTTATTAGTTAAGATTAATAAAACACATTTCATATACGTCAAATACCCGGGAAGGAAACACTACAGACAGCATCTCATCAGATAAGACCTCGAAATAGTCGTCGATTAGTTCCACTATGCCCGTTAAGGAAACGAGTGACACAGCTTCGGGGACGTCGGGAGGGTCGACGTGGCTCTCACCGTAAAACGACGACCTCTTGAGACTTACAGCACGCTTACGCAAACTTATTCACGTGAAAACCCACGGCAGTGTTCCCCAACACAGCCAACATCCGAAATTTTCATCCACAAGGAATGAGGCGAAAAAAAATATGATTCAGAGATGGATAATCCTTTGTTCTTTTCCATTCTTTTCTGTTCTCTCGCGCACGTCGCATCAGATTCAATTGGATTCCCTCCAATTTTCCCCATTCCCAACATGAAGAAGAACGAGATGATGAAAAAAAATGTGTAGGTCCCCGAACTGTCCCGGCAGAACAAAACGTTGACACAAATGCAATAAATTCTCATTCATTATGATAAAGTTTGGTACTTTCCTACACTTTTTATTTTTTTAAACACACTACGCGTTTCACCAATTTTATGGCATCGTCGGGTGTTGCAGTTTGTTTACATAAATTATATTGTTGTCGTTGTTAGATACAGAACAGTAAATTTGATTTTTAATTAAAAATTGAATAAATTCATTTCTTTTTTGTAATTTTTTAATGTAAAATTTTCTTTAAAATCAAATTTAATGTTCTGTATCTAACAACGACAACAATATAATAAAGGGTGTTTTAAAAAGGACTTACAATTTTTAAAATTCATATAAATTTAATGAAACAAGGTACAGAGCTGGTTTTGGTGTTGTTTTAAAGGAAAACACTTCAAGTTTTTTTACTGTCGCCAACTTCGATTCTTCAAACCAAAACACACAGCTAGCACGCTCGGGTCCAGTGAAGGCAGCCATCTTTAACGTAACTGCCGCTAGCGCTTGTGCGGCTTATGTGGCGGACAGGCACTAGAGGACTACGCGAGTCAATACTTGATGTGTTTCCCTTTAAAACAACACTAAAACGAGCTCTGTACCTTTTTGGAATAATTTTATATGAATTTTCAAAGTAAAGTTGTAAAGTCCTTTTTGAAACACCCTGTATATGTAAACTATATATATATATATATATATATATATATATATGAATAGTAAAAGTTTCTACAAAGTAGAACCTAAAGCTGTGGATTTTAAGCAATAAATTCGGTCTCTTCCGTGTGTGATCATAAATGTGAATCTTTCCACTGCAACTGGTCTCTTCCGTTTTTTTGCAGGTACATGATTCACGTCTTTCTTTCTTTTTGGGCAAAAAGGAAACGGCAAAAAAATAGCTTCGCGCATCGCTCTTTTACAATAACTGATGATGAATATGAGGATAAATTAAAAAATTGTTGATCCGGAAAGAAAAGATACGATCCTAAATCAAGTGAACAGTCAAATTGATCACCTCATATACCTACTCTCTCGCGGTTGAACGAAAGGAGAGATTAAAAAAAAGGACATAAATGGGTTCAATTAATATAACATTAGACGTTAATATTTCATCAACAAAGTTTGATAACCATTTCAATGATAGCTACTGTCGAGAACGAAAGAATGCAGAACGTACTGAATACTATTTTATTATGTAACTCAGAGAATTACCCAAAAACGACTTGCTTACTCCCACTTGCATTCCATCTTTCACCTGATTCTTCAGTTGTACCATTTCTTCCATTCCGGAATCCACGTTTAATCTTTGTTCTACAAAAACTATGAATTCTGAACCATGTAACGCTCGAGTCAATATCATCACCATTTTTTCTTTAAAATATTTACGTTTGATTACGTGAGCCGTTGAGAACAAGAATGTCACTTGTCACTATGGAAAGTGAAGTTAAAAGTAATTACAATAAATAAAAATCAACCGTATAAGTGCTGATTTCTAGTGAATTATACACGGAAGCCAGATTCACAGAACTTGTGTACAAAGCAGAATAGAAGTTGAGGAATACTTCTGCGTATTAAGGTCGTTCGGTGGTTTCACTTAACTTAAGGGAATTCGACGAAACTTTCTGGAAGCATTAATTATGTATTCCTAAATCTACCTGATTTTTTAAAAAATTATTTACCATAGATTTCTTAGGATATTTGATGTGGAAGTGGGCATGAAATTACATGGGTTCTTATGGGGACGCGAGGTGCGACTAGCTTTATTCATCCAAAAGAACGTTTTCTAGTTAAGAATAAGAAAAAAAAATAATTTAAATCATCAATAGAATAAGGTATGAAAATCGTTTGATATACTTTATTTTTATTATTTTTGTTTTTCCTATTCAAAACTAGAAAAAGGTTCTTTTTGATGAATTAAGCTACTCGTACCTTGTGTTCCCATAAGAACCCATGTAATTTTTTGTCCAATTCTCGATCAAATATCTTAAGAAATCTGCGGTAAATAATTCTGAAAAAATCAAGTAGATTTAAGGCAACGTAAGTAATGCTTCCAGAAAGTTTCGTCGAATTCTCTTAAGTTGAGTGAAACCACCGAACCTACTTAAACTAAAATACGGCAGAAAAAACTGGCTTACGCTAGTTTTTATCTCAACTACTCATATGAGTCCCTATCTATTACTAGACAATTCCTTCTAAGGGGGTGTTTGAACCGTTCGAGGTAATTCCGATCGCGTAACTATGGGGTCACGTGTTGACACAACGAACGGTTCGAGATTTCGATGAGTTTGAAACATTCGGATGGATAACTTAAGCGTCCGATATGTTGATCACTGCGACTCCAATCGAGATATTCCACTCCACGAACAATATCCCGGAGAGAAAACCCCGATCCGAAAGGCTGCGTGAGGATTTTGAAATGATTGAAATACACCAAAGTCTCGAACCTTTCGCGTTTGTACCACGTGACTCATTAGTTACGTGATCGGAATGATCTAGAATGGCTCAAACACCATCCCCCAGCAACGAAATTCTTATGATAAAAACGTTTTTCCCTTTCCTCTTTCATACGTACGACCATTTAACGTGTATTTGATCTAAATAACGCTGGATAATACGGTTTTATCCTTTAAATAAAAATACGCAACTGAAATTTGGCCCACTATAAAATCAAACCTTACCCGAAACAAAATTACCCGAAGTATAGAGAAATCCGTATGCACCAAAACTGGAGAGTACACATCGCAGAGCTCAAAGGCGAAGGTTATGAGTCGATTTTACATATTTTTGTCGTGTTGGACATTAAGTGGAGGAGGCCTTATAAAGGACGGTTCCTCCCTCGCCACCTGCCCACGGGAAGGGTTATTTATGCGTAAGTACGTACGTATGGCCGCGCATTATCTTCTAACAGGATTTATCCAATTAAATCTAATTTCGCACTCTCGTAATCCTATCGTCGGTCGTATGTTATCTTCACACGTGAGAGAACTTTGAAGATAAATGGGCAGCAATTAGGTATGACTATGCAGCGGAGGAAAAAAAATTCTTTCGGATGAGAGGTTCTGGAACCGGAGAAGAAAAACCCCAATGAACAAGTCTGCATCAACGTGCCGCTTCTTTTTCTAACCGAAACCGCGAGCATATCCACTAAAAACTCTCCTGAACTTTTCTCAGTGAGCAGTGCATTCACTAAGTAAAAGGCATCGATTGCTGCGTTTTATGCTAGTCAAGGGAGGACATATGACGATCAAAGGTCTCCATTAATTCACTATTTCTAATCTGTGAACCAGAACTTATTCAAAAGCATATCAATCTTCGTTGACAACTGGTTCTCTTGTAGCCGTGATTAATTTTGTAACGGAGGATATCGATGCTTTTAGTCCTGAGGTCTGAGATTGGTTTGATGGATGAAGAATGGTTTTATTCCTACAATTGGATGAAAATACAGAGAAAGCTTTACCTGCTGGGGCGTACATTCCGACTCGGCCGGAATACATATTCATTAAAACTCAATGAAATAACATGACAACTTCAATATACTAGGGTTAGGGTTACCATTCAAGGTGTTGAAATTTGCGCACATCGGAACACATCAGCGCACTTTAGCGCACACAAACGATGTTCAATGGAACGATGTGCGCTGGCGAAATGTTTTGTGTAACCTGCCGGTAGGTTGCATTCTGTGGTTGAACAGCAGTCACGGCCGAATTTTTCGTTTTAAAGTTGTGGAATTCGTTCAAAATGGGTATTTAAAAACGTTCGCCTTTTGGGGCTGAGTAATTAAAAACTTAACTATATGCGTGTTTGCTACCTTTACTAGAAATCAACAAACTTGACAAGGATGTCTTCTCGGGTCTTCCACCGGGATGAACATTTAACTGCCGACGTTTCTGAGTCTGACTCGTATAGGTATAGCGAAACTTGGTGGCACTTACCATCGGAGCGTTTAAGGTCACCGATTACCGTGTTGATTACACGTTTCGTTACAAATTACGCGTTGATGATCCTCCTGTCTTGTATGATCTCTTCTCCTTGACGTCATTTCCTCCACGAGCGAGTGCCACCACGTCATGCTACAACTATACTCCATTTCCAAGGCGAAAATGGAGTACGAGTCGAACTCCGAAACGCCGGCAATAAAAAGCTTGAAGACCCGAAAAGACTTTCTTGATATAATTCGCCAGGAAAAAAACTAAATCTTACTTCAAACTTGATAAAAATAACGGATGCCATTATCGACGTTCTTTTGTTGTTTAGCGCACGTCAACCCGGCTCCCGATATGTTTCGAAGTGCGCCACCTAGTGCGCAGGGTCTGTAACGAATGGAAGGAAAGTGCGTTGTTGTGTTACGAAGTGATTAGCGCACTAGAGCGAATGGAAGGCACCCTATATGATCTCAACCTTCTTTATCACCTCAATAGGGATCCCATCGAGGCAAATCTGCTCAATATAATGAATATTTCTTTTTAAGCAGGCGAATTTCTTTCTGACGACAACCAATGAAGTTATTTTGATCCAATTGTGTGTATTAAACGCTGAACGATAGGCTGCCCAAACTGAATCTCTTGTATGCAAGATATCATTTCAGTGGTGACTGAAGTAAAAAAACTGTTGCGGAAAAAACTCAAGCGCGTTCAATACTCCTCAGGGTAATCCATCTTATCTCGTGATAAAAAAGATGGATGGAGTAAACAGCTATAATTCATGAACATAGCTTATCACGAGCAGAAAGTGTTAAAGAGGAATTCATTCTGAGATATGCCACAAGGCGTCAAAAATCCAAGATTTCTCCTAACCGGAAAATCAGAAAACACATATCGTTATCAGGCGATGCCCATCGCAGCTGGCGACGGCATCGATAAAACTTAAATCAGAGCGCAACGAGAAACTTCTAGAAGAAGTTCGACCGTGAAATGCACTCAATCTAAGTAATAATACCATTTAAGGGAAGTTTTAGGGAAAAGCATTTCAAAATATAGTTGTCATATTAAACTAACAAACGTCGCCTGCTTTTATGCTATTCATTCTTTCCAGTTCCTTCCAAGAGGTTTTTAATGCCTATCATCTGCATCACACTGAATTCTTGAGACACTCTCTCGTCTATCGCAACATCCAATAGCCTCAGATTCAGGGAAAGCAGTACGTCTTGTTAAAAATTACCACGAGCGAACAGAGAGTGTAAAACAGCTGAAGGTAGGACTAGGTTGGGAACCGCAAGAGACTCGGGAGGTTACGCGCTAGGCTTGAAATACTTGAAAATTTCCGATTGTGAGAGTATCAATGTGACACGTAAATTATTACTTATCTTAATATAAGTAAACGTTCATTTCTAGAACCTATATAAACAAGAAAATAATAGAGATACTCTGCAGAACTGTTTAGTGCAAAAAAAAACTTTTTCGTGAGTCCAGGTTGTGAACGAAAAGCAAACCTTTGTTATATTCCACCAATTTATTCTCAGGTACAACTAGTTTCAACGCAGCGGCGTCATCTTCAGGTACAAAGAGTAAAAGCAAAAATATGATCTTTATATACCATCTTCTTACTTAAAGAAAAGCTTTTTATTTATAACTCAGCACACTTCCGGATTATCGTATGTTTAAATTGTTTGAATATTTTATTATTATCTGTTAATGTTATTTATCATTATTATTAATGCTTTCTTTACGCGTGCTGAAACAACTATTTAAAAACGCCAGTCAGTTGTTTGTTTGTGATTCGTGCTTGATGTGGGTGATTGCTGGTTGTTTCGTGTTTTTTTTTAATCTGATTGAAGAAATAAATAAATACATTAATTTTGTCACATTCCGGAAAAAAATAAAAGCTGTGCTGGCAGTGATAGAGTGAATAATTAAATCCTCATCGCTAGAAAACGTTCATCTCTAGAACTAATATAAACGACACAAATAAGAGAGATACTCTGCCGAACTGATGGGTGCAAACATTTCTGGGGGGCTATTCTGTATGTTCTTGGAATTGCCGTACCTCGAAAGTGATGAAATTTTGATGTCACAACTTCTAAAATTTCAAATAGGGGCACTCAATAGCTGAGATTTGTCGTGGGCTGTGACGTCAAATCCACGGATTTTCCGAGGTTCGACCGCGACGAGTCCTTACTGAACAAGGCCCCAGATTACCACTCACCACTACCGACTACAGCAAAGCAATGAACTAGGCACTAAGACACTCAGTTAACGTACACTTCCCTTTTATCCTTTCCTTATTGCATTTACCCTATCCCGTTATATTTATCCGTGTATTTCATTGGCTCCCAATGCCCCTACTATATCTTTTCTCAGGATCCAAGTCCAGGGGGGGGTGTGCTTCAATCGTCCGAAATTAATTTCGGTACGTAACTAAGGACTCACTGTACAGAAATACTACGAGATAGTCCTTAGTTACGTACCGAAATTATCTCGAACGATTGAAGGAAGGAAGGCTATAAAAATATCAAAACATTCAGTCTCACTTTATTTGCTTATTTGCAACGTCAGCTTCGCAATCATCAATGCGTTCTAATTATTCTTCAGGTTTCCGCGATTCCGAACAATTTGCTTTTTTTTATTTCCGGGATCCACCGTGTTTGGTTGATTAAAAAAAATACGTTTCGCCTCTCATCCACGAGGCTTCCAGAAAGATAGGCGAAAAGTAATATAGTTCAAAATCGTGGAAACCTGAAGAATAATTAGAACGTATTGATGATTGCGATGCTGACGGTGCAAATTCGCAAATAAAGTGAGACTGAATGTTTTGATATAGGTACATGAAAATGCTGTAAAAAGCGAAACCAGTCGTGCAATAAGTGTCACACTTGTTGAAATTGCTCTTTTTTCATTAATTGCAGTTATGTTCCGTTTCCACTCCATCATGCCTGAAACTTCAGATTATGAAGGCGAAACTTGGTTTAAAAAATAAAGCAGCCAAACGCGGTGGATCTCGGATATAATAAAAAGCACCTCAATAAGTTCTATTTATGCTCTCATCATTGGATTGGCATAACGCATTTGGCCCATTCCTTTTCCAAACCCTAATTGATACTCTTATTTCATCCATCTGAATAGACTTTTACCCTGACTTTGTTTTTTTTTTAATTCAGTACAAAGATATTGCCATTTTGCTGATTCTCCAGAGAATTTTTTTTCTCCTCCTCAGGTAACACACGAGGCTTTCGATGAAATGAAAGGTCTACCTCCCGTTCCTAGAAAGGAATGCTTCCGTGAACTCCACGGATCCCCTGGAAAAGCCCTAAAAGCGCAATTCTTTAACCAATTAACTAGAAAAAAGTGAAAGGATACGAGGAAATCACATGATGGAAAAAGTAGAGGGTAGCATGCAGCAAGGAGGGCCATCCACCCTTTGCTCTGTATAGATACATGCACTGCCCTCATACATTAGCCTTAAAAAGAGTTATAAATTTGAGTAAGGGTGCCATTAGTTTAATTATATTGGGGGATCTCCCGCATTACGAGGATTTCTTCTCTGCGAATTTCATCAGAGTCAAACCATCCAACCATCCTTTTGCATCATCAGTTCTCACATGAGCTCTAGGTATATAGGTATAATTATTCACAACATACCGTAAAACGGAGTTAAATTGACATTAAGGTTAACTTTGACAGTTTTCGGGGCTACTTTAATAGACTAATTTAGTGCCTATAATAGTACCTTAAGTGTCTGATAATTCTACGTCAAATGTTTCCTTAACAAAGACGACAATTTGATTGTACAAAATTGTTTGTTTTTACAATTAATTCCACGGATATTGTATAAAATAGGTATTATGTAATATTTGTTGTCGAAATGATGACAAAGTAACATGTATGCCTTGGAACTTTGACTTAAGATGCATTTCAATGCCTTGTCAAAGAAACCATACACCTGAGTTAATTTGACACTTTATTTTTAATGTACAAAATTGTGGGGTGAAGGTGTGACTTAAATTGCCTATACATTTGATAGGCAAAGGATACATGTTCTTTTGGAAAAAAAATAGTTGGAATTTAGATCGCAAAAAAATTATCTGCAAAAAACATCCAAAACCTGTACAAAGTTTTACGGGGTGACTGCCACGCCCCTCAATGCCACTCAAGATTTATTTTAGTTCATCCCTTTTACTCTGCACTGTTCATCTACCAGCATTGGTTTCACCTCGCGTGTTCTTTTTTTATTTTACCGAACAAAACTTATCCATTTCGAACTTTTACGTTTTCTATTGACGCAATTGCAACACTTTTCGCCAGGACTCCTATTTATAGCTATACTACTCAGATGATTTTTATGGTTTCCACTCTTTTTTTGTAAAAACTAGGTATAAAAGGGATAATAGGAGAAAACAAACACCCTGGACTCATTATATTCCTTCCAAACTGAGAGGAGTAATTTGAGTGAAACTCACCAACAATAAGTCATGACACCGTTTTCCCTCTTGGCTGAACATAATATAGCCCGTTTCACATTTAGTTGACAGCATGGACTTTTATTAAGATCCGTTTTCTGTGTCAATCTGCATTAGACCTGAGTTGCGCTGTTGCTAATAGCAGCAGAAAAATTAACGATTTGCAATTATGCATACAAAATGCATATCTAAGAGTCACACAATATGCTAATATTATTTTCTGAAGTTACTAACTTAAATATTACGCGGTGCTGGAAATTTTTGCATGCGTGACGTAGAGGTGAGCACATGGAGTAAAAGTGTGGCAACACCGTTCGTCATGAAGCCCACACTGACAACTCAATGAGGAACGCTTCATAGAAAATCCACACGGTTAAGCCCAACACAGTGAATCTTAATGCCTCCAATTTTCAAGTACTACTAACAACAAAGTACTAATAACATGTTATATCCAATATCCGTAACTATGAATGTTGTCCAAATTTACGCACGCACCTTACGAAATTAAACGAAAAGTACAGCCAAGTTCGTCCTAAAACACGACGAATCAACGAAAAAAATGCAATACAGAACGCCTAAAGACACGACAGGGTGGTAGAACCTCATGATCCACCACTTTTGGAACATAATAATGACGACGGCTTCCACTCATCGCTTATCAGACGTGAAACGTGCACACACACAAACAAACGGGGATGGCAGTCGCGTTGGAGTAGGGGAGGGAGGAGGATGAAACCGAATTTCCGACGCACTCAATTGTTTGCTCGGCTCTAAATCGGGTTTGCGCCGCAAGGAGGCGCGTGCAAATACAAAAGGGGAGCCGCCATCCCCCCAACCCTTGTGTTTACTCGCTTGCACAACGCCCTCGCTGGTTAGTTGGTTGAAGGGAGGAGCAAGAATGGGAGTGCAATGCGACAAGGGGTGAGTAAGGGGTCCCTGTTCGTACCCTTAAAGGGGTTCGCGACGAGACGCACAACCAACGTTTGCATAAAGAATTATAAAGGGTGCTCATCACTGGTTGGCGTTGTCGCGATAAGGCGGAACGTGAGAAAGGGATGATTATATGTACTTATAATGGGGTGCCACAAGGAACAGTGACGGGGCCTCTCAAGTTGTTAGGAGCGCCGAACTTCCAGGGGTGAATCCCCTGAGACCCGCTCCTGTACCCCTCCTACAACCCTGCCATTTCCCCTTTGGGGAGAGATCTTGGTGTGTACATCCATGAGACGAGTGTACAAACAAACGGACTAATCTAACCCAGAGAGACTTCACGAAATCGGATGACCGGCGAGATCATACGATCGAAGCGGCTGGCTAAGAATCTCGAAGGTAAAAGCAAAGAGTTTAAAACAAAAAAAAAGATCCCCTGCAAGTGCCCGCCCATATAAGTAGACATAGCTGTTTTTATCGTAACTGGTAGGCTATATGTAACAGTTTACGCCAAGATACCAAACCTCAAAATTGATGTGAAACGTCTCAAAAAATCAGTACCTACCTATAATGCGGCGATGCAGCAAAATTGTGTAAATCAAATATTTATTTATAACGCCTCAAGTCTAAGCGATATCCGAAAGCGCCGAACGGTATTAGAAAGAGGAATGTTGAAGCAGTAAACTAGACGGACACTTTGGAATTTATGACGTCTTCATACAGAAGAGTATGGCCGTCAAGTATGGGTAGTTTTCACGTATCACTGCCAACGTAAAATTAGTATAGACCGACGTAAAAAGCTCGAAAGTTTTTTCATTTGAAATCCTTTACATTATTATTAGGGATAAAACTACGAATTCTGATGAGAGCCATTTACAGTACGATCCACATATTTACAAACAGTTCAAATGAGTGCACATTTATGTAGTTCAGCGGGCATCAGGATTCACGCGGAATACTTTTATTTCAATTATGAATATGTAGTTCTCTCTCTCTCGGTTATTACGAAAATTTACTCCGTTTTTAAACCAAACTTCAATGAACCCAAAAGCCATTACTCGCAACTGAAATATTTATTCCACGTAATTCGAATGTAGGCTACGCATGAAAGTGGATATCATACCTTTTGGGTTAACCGTTAGCAGGTGACGGGAGGGATTGGTAGTGTCATCCAATTGATACGGGGGTGACGAATTTATATTCAGTCACAATTGTTTTAGATACACCAATAATGTTTGGAGCGAATGGTAGAAATTACCTCGTTATAAATGTCTGCAATAAATAAAGACCTGTTCCACCGAATGCAAGGGACAATTCGTACACACAGATGTTGCACATAGATTTTATCACTACTTTTCATTCCTCAAATGGACAACAAAGACCATATCAAAATAACAAGTAAATAACACTTCTCTGTATTTGCATAACTAGCATAAAAATACTAACATTTATGGTCACATGATTGAAAAACTATAACGATAGCAACGAACGTTGCCAGGAGATAGGTAGCTACGTGAATACGATACCTTCACCACTGTGTAAATTTCAATTCATTAAAAGCATTCACGCATACTTTTATGCGGATCGTAAATTCAGGATAGGTTAGGAAATTAACTTTTTAACTCCCCACTTAGAATCCAACCTTAGTTCGCGAGATTATTACTTCGAGAGCAGCCATATTTTTCAAACTGGGTTCTCCATTACATAGGCCAAACAAAGTCACGGTCCCACAATGACCAGAGCCACCCTTATTAGCAAACCAACGGAAAAATCAACGACTGAACAGAAAGAGCAGGAATAAGGGGTAAAAAAAGATAAGAATACATTATTTAAACACACCCAATGAGGTAGATGGAGAGGGCATGACGTCATAAAATTGTAACCTGACAACTGAAATATCCGCCATATTGCTCCCCCCCCCCCTGTTCTGTCCTTGCTTGCCTTCGGATAGCACGGACAAGTGGAGGCATTATAGTAGATATAAAATAAGAATATCTACTTTATGTTGAACATTAAAAGGAAATGTAACTCTTTGAAACATATATTAGCTACTTGGAGCTATGGATTCTTCTCCATTTTACTGTGATTTTTCGCTGGGAATCCGCATTATTATTTATTTAAATGAATAAAGACATTTGGCGAAGAATGCATTTTCAAGAAGTGCGTGCTGATTTCAAGTGAATTATCGATGGAAAGCATCGCAAAATTAGTGCGTCAGCTCGTAAGCGTTAAGGTAAACCTGGGAGAACAAAGATGGCGCACCGTCCACGCCCACGTTTACAACTGCAAGCATTGGCCAACATTGCAAGCGTCCTCTCCATCTACCTCAATGTTCGTACCCAATGGTGGTCCATTTAGCCGATTCACACGTCGCGGGAAGATATACATATATATTCGTCGGAGCGCCCCAGGGAATGTTTTAACTTTAAAAACAAAAGAACTTCACGGCGCGAATGACTGGATCCTATCGGTCGGAAAATAAACTATGGCAACGGGGCGAAATTAACGAGGTAGGGTAAGGTGCGTTGCATTGTAAGGGATTATGAGTGTGCGGACGTATGCACATATATCCGGTTTCAGGGCAAGATAGCGCACCGGGGAACGGAGCAAATGTATAAAGAGAGGCCAAATTGATTGACCCGTATGCTATTGCAGGCAATGATTGTTGCGCGAATCTGCCATATTGTTAACAAGTTTATTCGGTGCAAAATTTTAAATCATTTCCTTGCGATCAGTGATTTATGACGAATTGTACGTTTGGAAGAGGTACAACAGGAAAATTATGTAAATATTTCATTCAGACCAAACCAAAAGATATAATCTTAGGGCAAGAAAAGGAAGTGAAATTAAGAAAACTAGACAATTAGTAATGGTGATGCATAAAGTTGACTGTCCATGACTTGTTCACGAAAGGGAAATATTGAGGAGATATTGCAAAACTATGTAATTGGTATAATTCAAAGCACTTACACATAAAAGCGTATCGTGTTTTCCTTTGCTGAAAATAGCGTTGGGAGTCCATGAATGTTTGAATTTAACTGAAAAACGTAAAAAATGAGATATGATGCATAATCTTGGACATTTGTTTACTCCAGAGTAATCATTTCTCTTTTTAAAAAAAAGCCATTTTCTCTCACTATGCGTCACTATACTTAAATAGACTGACCGGGATGAAACTGGCTAGGAACATGGCGGATTGCGCAACATAATGTAAAAGTCATTGTCGCTTTAGGTCCCTCTCTCTCTACGTACTTGAGACTGGGGGTCATACGGAAAGACTCATAGCCGGTCTTTTCCCTATGATGATGAACGGAATGCAGTTGGCGAAATAGGGGTGGAAATATTGGCGCACGACTGCACCTTAACCGCAAGGGACATGAGAGAGCATGAGCAAAAGGGGGAAGGGGTAAGAATGGGAAGAAGGGCTGGGCGAGGTGGAGAGATTCATGATGGGCTACCAACTTGAAAATTACCCACTGATGGATTTCAAGACCGAATAAGAAAATTAATTACTCAACCCACCCTGAATGTTTATTATTAATCAACTACAATGACCAGTTTGCAGAAACGACGCATATGTATCCAAACGAGTAATGAAATCTATAATTCAAAGCAATTTTTTTATATGCGCTGCAGAAATATTCGAAAAAGTCATTGATTTCATGAATTATCTCATAATTCATTCAGCTTAAGGTACTGGATGCGCAATAAATCGCTTAGAAGATTGTATTAACTCTTCTCGGGTTCTCCACCGGTTTAGACTATTTATAATTGCCAGACGATTCGAGAGAAGAGTCGTCACTCATTTTCAAGGCAAGAAAACGAGTGACGAGTCGTCTCTCGAAACATCGGTAATTATGAATAGTTTAAACGGGTGAGAAGAACTCATATTATTCGCCGAGATAGCACCTGATCCTTCTTCGTTTAGAATGTTATTTACTTGAGAAAAAGAGTTATTATATGACTCTAGACTGTTTACTCATATTGGCTATATATTTCCACATGTAACTTACATATATTTAAAAAATAAACAACTATAAAATGTATCCAGCGATAGGAGAGATGACCAAACTTTCGAAGCTATAACTAACTATTTGGGAAGTTTTACAAGTCGTAGTTCCTCTAACCGTACTATAGTGATGTGGTCCATATCTTTACGGGTCTCATAACTAACTATCGATCCCAGAGCTAAATGACTGTCCAAACGCCTAATTAGACGTCAAAATGATTACAATCTCACGATTTTCCGAAAAATATAACTACCTGAAACAGAAGAAATGAGTTATTATACACCAAAAACTAAGGAAAATTTACCTACCTAATTAGAACTTATCCATAATGGTAAACCAGTAATTACAATTTAGCTAGTATTCTATACCTTTCGATGTTTGAGACATAAAGTGGATGACGTACAGCAAACGAGAAAATATAAAGGGAATAATTTACGAGGTCTTATTCGGACATTTAATCACTTAACCCTTCACTCCTTTAGACCGTCACTGAAAGGGGAACATGCATTACGATGCATGCTAATCATTACGAATACTACTAATCGTATTTTAGTGGTGTGCACGAAAGTAGATTTTCCAACGATGGCAAATAAAAAACCCACATACACATGCGTCAACTTAAGGCATTAATAACTACATCTGAAAAGGGTATGATATTTTCAAAAATGTCACGTGATCAAAAACTGGATCAGAATTGTATGACCTCACCGCACGGTTAGCCCTTTTCTCCTCCACGTGCATTTCAACAGAAATGATTTATTCACATTAGTCCACAGTTTTCGATTAAGGAAATAAAAACGATTTTTTTCGGGTTAATTTGGTTCACCAGCTTCATGAGGAAATAAGTTGCATTACTGACAGCGATACCGTTCTGTGACATCATCCACCAGGTTTCCGATGACGTGGCGTTTCGAAGCCATCAAACGCGCGGAACAAGAAATGTTGTCATAAAACGACGTCGCTTGTCGACAAAATTTTGGTCCTGTGCATTTTCACAACATAAAACTTCGCATGAAAAATAAGTTTTTTAAAAGTATGCACGTTCCCTGTTGGATGGTCCCTATCTGACGTCACTTCTGGAAGATGACCCTCAAAAAGTGTAGAAGAGAGGGAATAAATAACGAATTGAAAATCGGCGATAGGACGGACAGCATAGCGATGTACGAAACTTATCATGGTGGCAACCCTGTTAAAACATGGTGGTGTCAAGGGGAAGTGTGGCGACGCAATATACTCGGAAACATTTCCGTCGGCCAAGGATTGAAAGCCCTCCCCCCCCCCCCCAACCGTATTGATTCCCCTCCCCCTCCCCCAAATGTCAACAATAAAAGGAGGTGTGCCTAAGAGGGGAGTTTCGCGTGTAAATTCGTGCATATGGCGGGGGGACACGCTGATAAGGACTGGGATATAGGGGGAAAAAAATGATCTCACCCTTCCATGACACGCAAATATTCCACTCAAACAGCATTAAAGAGACATCGTCTTTAGGAGGTACCAACGTAAAAATAATATAATTTTTGCCAGTTTTGAGATAAGATTAAATAAGGCACCGTGCATTTTTCTACAATACACAATTTACTTTCAACCCACGTTTCAACGTTGACACATCATCTTTAGGAGTATGTATCAACTTTGAAAGCAGGTCGAAATTAGATTTAATATTTTGGAAAAGTGCACTGTTATGTTTACATCGACATGTATAAATTCCACTCAATTTCGCGAGAATCTTCGGATTAAATAGTTTTGATATAGTATTTTCTCCTTTATGTCACCTTCTTTCGTATTTATGTCTTATGCGGTATAAAAACCTCAATCAAGATGTCGAATGCAGTCTACAGGAAATTCTTTTCTTTGCTTTAGAACGTATCATATTATCAAGCAGAGGATAGAACTAGGCGATTGTATCGCTGCGCTATTTTTAGAAATGTGTCTGTATTGTTGCTTTTTTATAGAAACAAAGAAGAATATAATTAGGCTGCCTTTACAGATTTACATGTTAAGAAACGAAGGAAGTTTACGAAACTTATTCAAACAAAAAAAAACGACTGTCGCCTCACTTAAACAAAAATGAAAATGTTTTCGAGGCATTTCCGCTAGAGCTTGTAGAAGCAAATTATTAAACAATTTACCCTTTTTTTTAAATAGTTAGCTCATGAAACATTTTTATTTAGTTATAATATACTTTTTTGGAATATTGTAGAAATAAAAAGTATTTATTCAGTCAAAATATCATTCTTCTCCTATCAATTTGTTATGCACCATTGAAGACCGCAAACAATCTATAGATCTCATATGACATGAATTATGTCAGTGCGCCGAATATGTAACCTCACTTTGCTAATAACACACAACTTTTAATTAAATATATAACTAAAAATTTAATAGTATGGTAAAATTATAATGGTATTCAGCTTTAGGAAAAAAATATTTTTTAAATTTTAATGATTACATTTAACCTATCGAAAACTGCACAAACAAAAAATAGTGAAATTGGGGGTTTGTAAAAAAGTGATCCCTATAGGATACCCTTATTTAAATCTGCCATTTTTTTGTTCTGAAGGCAAGAAGGGCATACAAAGTTCACCAGACACCAACAATGGCTCTCATTACGATATAACGTTTTCTTCAATGAAACTGACTATTTTGGAAACACGCAAAGTGGTTATTTCTACTTCGGTGTAAACAATGAGATACAAAGTAGAAATAATAGGATAGGATTCGATTGGCGCAGACTGCACCACCATGCATCACGCAACACTCTATGCGCACCTATATTCATTAAACGTGATTTCAACCAGCCTCTTTCTGATTCGTCCATTTGAATGGCGCAAAGTATGCCTCCAAAAACATAAAAGGAAAACAGCGAAGTTCCCAAAGCGCAATTATCCAGAAGTCTCCGCGAATACCAGGACCACAAAGAGGAAAGGAATTTCGACAGTCAAGCCAGGTAATAAATAGGCATCTACAAAAATGCATTGTAATGGCGCAGAAATCATTCATCTGGAGGATAAGATTGATGGAACCTCTGTTACAAAGAATTTAACGAGTGAGATGGCGTATTTTTTTGGGTGGCGTGTGACATTCTTTTGATGCGCTGAATCCTTCAATTGTTTCACACAATGTTTTCACCGAAGACTCGTTGGAACCGATCCAAATTTTAAGCACCATAATGGATGAACAGAGGCTGAGATATGCCGGGACAAAAGAATAATTGCGTCAGCAGGGGATGGATTTAAAATGTGGAGGGAGTCGATGACAAGAGTCCTCAGCTAAGAAGAAAAACAAATGTGAGATTGAAATGCGAAGAAAAGAACACCTAATGTAGAACGGTTACCGAGTCCTCCCTTTAAAAAAATAGAAGATGAGCTTACTGTCGGATTTTTTATGATGGACACTCGAGTTTATGATTTAATTACAATCGAAACAATTGGCTTATTGCAAAATAATTTACGCCATTGTTTTTATTCTTTAATTCTGCGTTGATGTACATAACATTTTTTTTATTCTAACATTAAATTATTCGTGTGGTTATACAAATAAAATGTCCGGGTTTCTTCTCTAGAAACTGCTCACTTAAAAAATGTATGGCTGGAAAAGTTTTTGTTTGATGGTGATGAAATTTTTATAAAATATAGGCTCATATTTTTGGTAGTGCAATACTTACGTTAAAATAATTTTCCAATAGCCCAAGGAAAAGTTACTATCATTTTGCTAAAGTAACTTTTCCTCAGCCCTGGATAAACGTACAGCAAGAAACTTGGGCTAGTTCTGAAGCTCTCAATCGTGGTTATCGGAAACCACTACCACAGCAAATAAACATTGTGATACCGATTTTATGAAGAGTAATATTGATGAGGGGTAGTCTGTGGGCTGGACCGAGCGACTGGCGATCCTTCGCTGCTGGCGCTATGGCGAAAGCGGGTGCGACGTTGCCGCATATGCGAATCCCTGTCAGGAGTTCATAGCATGTCACTCTTCGAATCATCAAATTGTTCCCATTCCCTTCGTCCGTGTTACGCATCAAAGATTGTATGATAAATTATCCATTACTATTCAGATTTATAATGTTTTTATCGCGAGCCGCGACCGCTACTACTTGAACGTGGGTCGCTAATCGCTGGCTACTTCTAAACAGATTGATTGCAAGTCATCAACACTTCAACTGATCCAATTCTCGGAATAAGACTACGAATTCTTTTTTCAAATTCTTCCTTTCGCTCGATGCTAAAAACCAGTTAGGTCAAATTATCCGTCGAAAATTTGTACTTTAGGGAATCGGCTTAATCCACAGCCTGGTATTAACTTCTCAAATAGTTTTTATTTATCCTTGCAAAGATTTTGACGCTTAAAATGACTTCCATTGCGCTCATCATATTACTCAGCTATTACGAAATTCGAGTACTATTCTATAGGGCGTTCCACTTTTAGTTGACAGTATCGAGTATATTGGAGATTCGTTTCTTGTGTAAATATCCGTAAGGCGGAGGTTCGATGTTGCTTGTAGCAGTAAGACATCATAGAGCTAAGCAGTATACCAGCTGCACAAGTAGGAGCCTTCCAATTTGCGAATATTATTCCCTACAGTAACTTTCTTAAATTAGGCGCGGTGCTGGACATGGTTGCCTAAGTGGCCTAGATGTGAGCACCCGAGGCGTAAGTTTGGCATCAGTGTTCTCCGTAAGGTCCATACCGTCAATTAAATAAGGAACGCTCGATATAAAAATTTAAACCGCCATGTTGTTTCTCGACTCATTTAGGAAAAATATTATTTTTTCAAATTCTATACTTTCTTTGCCTAACGACTTCACCACTAACCAACATTTATTTCTCAAATTGTTTTATTTCTTTTTTCAAACATTTAGCTGCTTAAAAAGACTTCCATCGTACGTTCTCCGTGGCAGATACATAATACGGGTAATTGTCTAACACAATTCGTTCCGCCATTTCGTTTCTCGATACAATTTCCAAAATATTTTTTTTCGAGTTTTACCATAAGCTCCTGTAGCGTCGGACGGTGTGTACAAATTAGAAACACCTAGTTTCAGTTTTCTTTATTCTATACTGCTTTTTACTCATGCAGAGCAGCTTCCATTTCTCCTTCTTCTTTAACAAACCATTAGCCTTTCAAAACACAAACCTTCGCAAACCAAACATTTTAACAATCAAACGTGAGTACACTAATATAAATTAAAACATTAAAACAAAAACTATACCAAATTAAACAAATAAAAGACAAATACTCAGGTACGGTTCAAACGCTACAGTCCCCATTAATACAGCTGGCATTATATTCTCGATTTTTTTTGTGTTTTAAGAATTTATTCTAATGAAATGACTTCCATCGCGCTCTCTAAAGTCCCTCGACGGATAAAAAAATCACGGATAATTCTATCAACACATTTGTTCCGCCACTTTGTTTCTCTCTCCATTTACAATATAATTTTCTTTTTTTTTTTTCAGTTTATTTTATCAAAACTACATCTATACACCACAGCGCATCGACAGTAGAAAATATATTTTTTTTTGTGTAAAGGGTAGAGGAATCATTGAATGGCAAAGGAAATCGATTGGAAAAGGGTTTGCGGTGGTCGTGAACAGAAAGAGGATGAACAAGGGGGTTTTTAAAGGGCTCGCTCCGGGGTTCGTAAAAGGGTTTTTTTTATTCTCCCCCCTGCATATATCTTGGCTTTCGAGAGCGGCGGCCAGATAATATGCATGCGGGGGAAGCGTTGCGGGAATGTGAGGGAAAGAAGAGAAAAAAGGGGTATAACGGGCAGACAGACGGTGGTCCGGATAAAAAAAAGGTCTGTCGGCTCGGGAATAAAATGGCGGAGAGTTGGTTGGTGGAACGGCCACGTGTTTGAGAAAGAACAGTCTCGTAGCGTCGCTTTTTTACAAAGATATAACTCAGCCATACAGAGTATCGGCTATTAATTTGCAACATATAAAGGCAGTCCATTGAGAATTAGCGTCTAAATTACTCAGTTGTGTTACTTTTATCTACGTGAAACATTTCCTACACTAGAAATAAATGACAGAACTTCAAAAGAATCCCGCGTTCAAAAAATATCGGGATGCGTAGCTTGTTGACAGTATACGCTTGCTTACATTATTATATTAACAACGGATACCAGGGAGTTAACGGGAATTACAAACACGCGGGAAAGTTAAGTAACTCCAAGTGCATTTCTGGGTGTCTCCCTCAAGAAAAGCAAACTGGGCTTGAGAAAAAGTCAATTCTTGTAATATTCCAAAGTTAGATTCATTGGAACGGAGTCCCGAAAGATTGTACATTGCCGAGATTAGAAGAGCGATAGTGAATTGTAGGTAATTATTAATTAAAATAGTCAACGCCCATGTGCAATACGTAGAGCAATATATGCATATTTGTTGAGTGGTACGGTAAAAGTGTTCTGCCTAGTGACGTCACAATCAATGTAAACATAGCAACGTGCCTTTTTTAGTGCTGTGTCCAAATATGTCCTTTCAAAGCGTTCTGTATCTCACCAGAAATTTAAAATAATACAAATGGTTGCCTTCAGTGAGTAAATTTATTTTGTCATGACTCATATTTAAATTATGAAAAAAAATTTAAAAACTGTTATTCATAATGAATAAAGACACTTGGTAATCTTCCACAGATTTATTTATTTGACACGACGCGTTTCACCACACTGTGGCATTATCATGTGCTATGCCACAGTGTGGTGAAACGCGTCGTGTCAAATAAATAAATCTGTGGAAGATTACCAAGTGTCTTTATTCATTATGAATATCGAGAACTTCCACCATATCCAGCCTGAAACAGTGGTATTTATTAAAAACTGTTCCCCAAAAATGTATACATCCCTAAAGCGAAAATTCTCTAATAAGCTCGAGCGAAAATTCTGGAATCACTTGGCCGATAAAAAACAGAACTCCCCTTCAATGTGCGGTAAAGTTCTCCAATATTTTTTTCGTTCCGGAAAAATAATCAGTGCTTTGTAAAATGTTTTGCGCCATGAATTTGTTAAAGGGAATATTCACCGTAAAATTATGAATTATATGCAACCATATGCGTAAATACGATTCAATGCTCAAATAAGCTCACCATGGATTAAAGAAGAGAAAAATGGAACCATTATGTTATAATAGCAAACAGGAATATTGAAGCCATTAAAATGCGCAATCAGCCATATTGAATGGCACCGCTATGCTGCTAATACACCGAAAACAAGAGGTATTAGTAGCGGAACTGTCTCGGTACCGCCATGATTTGTCAATAAAAATGCAAAATGGAAATTATTTCCGATATAGCACTGCATAATTCATGAAATTTATGGAAAAATTGCGCGCGATAATCATCTTAGGTGGATCACTGCTCACGAAAAATAACATGCTTCACTTTCCTCTGCTCCCTTCTCCAATCTATGGAGCTCACGCTGTGTCAATTCGATCACCACAAATCACAATTCAATCACTATTTGTTTCTCAATCGTTATTTCCCACAATTCATGGGGTCACGTGATCGGTGACGCAAGTACTAGTCATTCTACTCGGCCATTCTGGATGGAACAAGAAGGAAATGTAACAGAAAAAGGGGAACGAAAGGAAGTTTTTTAAAAATGTTTTCTCTCCCACTAGCCAAAGCTCATCTCCCTCCCTTTCTCTCCCCCTCGCAGTGGAAATATGAAAGGGCCGGAAGATTCACTCGCCGCAGAGCGCCGTCTGCAGCCCGTGCAAATGCACACAAAGGCCTTGCGCGCACACACTTTCATGAGTTCATTGAGAGAGAAAGGGGGGAAGGCTAAATTAGCCACACGGATGCGCCGTCGACGAGGCAACCTCCGCGGCCGGCTGGAAAATGAAAACCACAGCCGCACTCGCCACAGAGCAGAAAAAAAGCGTAAAACTTTGATGGACCCATGATTGAACCTTGGGAGACTCATTTAGGAAGCATTTGAAAATTTTCACCGATTCACTCGTACACAGTACCCAGGCTCTGACGCCGCAGTCTCGACAATAATCGATCATTTAAGGTGGCTCTACACTGACTGTCGGAAAAAAATACTCAATTACACATTTTAATTATATGATTTATAAATCCTTCTATCACTGATGAAATGGGATACCTATTGAAAACCAAAATTATGGTAAAAGATAAGCAGATTATTCCAAGAATACATTTTTCCAGCCATATGAGCCTACTGCAGCGTCATTTTTATTGAACTACCGCATTTTGACTTCAATGGTGGCAGTGATTCGCTAATAACTTTAAGAAATAGGTGGTACGATTCAAATATTTATTTATTCAATATTCTAGGAATTTTTGCTTCTTACAAACAGTTTTCATTAAAAGCTTATAGATGCTTTCTCATCTAAAATGACATTTTTCTACTGTAATCTGAGCAATCTCTATCTAGAATGAGATATCCACTCAGCAAAGAGTTATTCAAGCGCAGGAGGAAATTAAAAAAAAAAGTACGAATCTTTGTGCATCCACAATCAAGATCGACCGAAGCCATTCACTTGAATATAATGGTTTCGTTCAAAGCCCTGCTCTCCTAGCTTTTCCACCAGCACGAAGAAATATACGCAAGATGCCGCAACGGTATATCTCATCCCCCTTTCCGAACGACCGCGACGCAGATAGGATGGAAAACATATTCTATTTCCAATAAATTCACAGAATTGATAATTCCCCAACGAGTTTTCATTTCCTAGTTAAAGGGTAATTATTTCCAGTCAGTGGTTTTCGTTTTTCTGCAATTATCTCGCCACTGAACCGCAAAAAAACGCGATGCACAGCTCGTATATTTTTCCAATGTGACTTTCAAAACCCCTTCTCTCAATTCTTAAACAGGCGCATTACAAAACCAGTGTCGCCAAATGGTGGTAGCTATCATTCTCTCAGTTCCATCCTTTACATGAAGGCAATATCAAATTAGTTGTTACTGGGGGAAGACGATCAACAATTGAGGTAAACTGCACTTGTTAGTATTAGTGAATTGCATAGACAAAAAAAGAGATTAGATGAAATCTTGGCGCACGACAGTGAAGCCTATTTTTTGCTTAAAAAAATGCTCAAAAAAGCATGGCTATCGCGCGAAATTTGTCCAAAAGTTTTGTCAAAGTTCAAAGTTATTTAGAAAAATATTTCCATTTTTCATTTATCTTTACTAGTCATTGCGATACCGCGAAAACACATCTTTGGGGAGAGAGCCCGCAATTGGGGTAAATTCGTAGGAGGGAAAATGCGGAAGTAGTACATGTACTACGGAAAGGAAATGAGATGCAATAGAGTACGATGAAAAAGGAGAATTCTGAACGAGCTGATAACGATAGAAGACATGAACAGCTGAGAAATAATAGATGATATTTAATACGAATCTTTGGCGGCATGAATAGAAGTAGAATGTCTGTAGAGCAGAAAGGAAAATATATAAGCCCACAATTAATTTAAGAAAATATCTCCATTACCACCACCATCTAAAGCACTACTACAATTTTAAAAACCTCATCGAGTTAAGGTTCCGATATCAATTGATGAAAAAAATAACTATGGGTCATCGATGTTTGAGATTGTTATCAATCTTGATTATAGCCCTCTTCTGTCTTAAATTGCTTAAGCCTTTAGCGGATCATAACTTCTCTTTCAGCTACTTTTTTCACTATTTAGCCGACGTTTATAATTTGGCTGAATTCGAGTCAAAAGTGTACTCCAAAAAAACTCACGAACGAACTCAATCATGAGCCCACAATTCATCTTCCGATATTTAGTCTGACATCCTGGAATATTGCCGAAAAAATATTCACTGGAATTCATTCAACTTGCACTGGTAAAAGTTTATCGGGCAGAAACCTAACATATCTGGTCTGCTTTCAGATTTCAATCTTAAATAATTCGATTTTTTCCATACTAATGGAAGACACTGAAGCTGTAAGTGCGAAAAAATTAAAGGGTGGGAATATGGACAACATCGTATGGGAATGCACAATGAACATTTATCTGAATCAAAACAGATAACATCACGCCATTCCACACTCAAGGAAAGCAAATTCAAGATTAGTTATGATAATAAACAATCTCGATTTTTTCCGAAACATTACATAATATGCCTTCAATTATCACACCAAAAATAAAGTATTGAGCTACGTTAAGCCATGAGATTACGGAATTGAAAACGGGGTGACTGTACGAAAACAGCTGAATAACGCCTTTCACAGCACGTACAATATATGCCTGAAAATATCCAAGGTCAATAAGAAGGCGCAAATTACTATTATTAATGGTTATGCAGAGGAGGTTTCCCACTGGTTTCCCTGTCCAAATTTGATGGTGACTTGGTCTTTTTTTCCACAAATTATCTTGGTTTACGCATGTGTTGGCAGTAAATTTTGGAACACGCCCTTATGTAAGCCAATACCACCATCGCATTCGAAAACTTACTATATAATGACACCTGTCCAAAGAGTGTGATCCGTTGAGCATATTAGTCGTCTTAGGTCCATTATTGGTGGCAACACCAAAAATTCGTAATTTCTGCACGATGATTGGCGACCCGTCATCAGGTACATACCTTAGCGGAGAGTTTATTAACGTAACGTACACAGAACAATCGAAAACCAGCGATAGTCAATTTCTGCGCGATTGGCAGTTCCTCGAAATATACGTAAATTACGAATTAATTGCAACATCTAAGCGTTTTAGGTGAAAACCACCATAGCTATGCAAACAGTGACGGGGAAAATTACCATATGGGTCATTCCACCTCAATTCAACAAACGATTATCCCTTAGGGTCCCAATTTTGTTCAAAATTTCAGTATGGGTAGCATATGACCCCAAAAGAAATACTCTGAAACCGTTTTGAGAAAAATATTTTGTGTAATTCATGGGTTTATCAATTTTTTCTCATTTTAGCCAAAAATTAGTGCCTCGAATCATGTTTATACTTATATCTCTGCTTTTAATTGCAGCAGAGCTACGATTTATACCTCAGTATAAAGATTAGTTTTTCTGTAAGGTAATAATAGTATGTAAAGTTTGTTTATCTTGAATTTCCTACTTTTTTTTAATTTTAAAATTTACACAGTTATTAAATAACATTTCTCAAATTCCCCACCTCAGAATTGGCCGAAACTTGTTTTTCATAATCTGTACGTATTTATCCAACTATCCTGAAAACATTTTCCCGTGGAGATTTTATAAACGCGCTTTTAAAAATTATTTAAGCATTTGCATTTTACTCACGCCTGGCTCCGCGGGCTCCATCCTGTCGCATGCATGTACCAGACAGGTAATTTGGGCATAGACATACACGGATGGATCCAGCTCACTGTATTAAGTTTAATCAACAATATAATAACAACTAATTGACAAAATATACAAGTAA
Organism: Pyrrhosoma nymphula; assembly: GCA_963573305.1. Taxonomy (NCBI): domain Eukaryota; kingdom Metazoa; phylum Arthropoda; class Insecta; order Odonata; family Coenagrionidae; genus Pyrrhosoma; species Pyrrhosoma nymphula. The sequence continues at coordinate 119,774,689 of OY754331.1, read as the reverse complement.
TAACGGATGATAGACTATACGAATTCGCAAATATTTACGATATTGAAGCCGGTCATATGTTTGGGAACCAAAACATGCTCCATATCAATGTTTTCACAAGTTTTTCCTTCATAACTTCACCTAAGATCCCTTCCCAATAGTTCTCTTCCATTGACAAACTCCACAAACGCCTTCAAAACTAAACGTGCAGGTTTACGACACTAAAAACTGAGGAATACGTACATTTAACGATGTTGAAACCGGCCATATTTTTTAGAGCCAAAAAACGCCAAGCTCTATATGAATGTCGTCACTAAGTCTTTCTTTAACAACTTCACCAAAGATCTCTCCCAATATGTCTTCAACGCAACGGGAAGTTTATCTCCATTGATAATATTCTTCGTTAGCTAACGCCTTAAAATCAAACGTGCATATTTAAGAATACGAAGTCCTCAAGAGTTCGCAAATATTATCGATACATCGGAGGTTTGGACAACAGTCGAAGTCGACATACATCTCTCGCTCACCCTAGATAAATAACCGTGATGTCACAATGTACAGGGAGAAAGGAGGAATTGTGGGGAATAAACAACTGACTCTGAAGCAGCGCATCTAGGAGCGTTCCCGTGTTGATTTTGCCGTCCTTGGCAGGGAGCGGTGGTCGGAGAGTGGATAAGGGAAACCTGCGCAATCAACATTCTGCCAACATTATACTGTCGTTGCATCCGCGAAACGAAGACCGCTGAAAATTGATTCCAGCCTTGCGAAAGCTAGTGATAGGCATGTGGGGGACGCTTTTTGGTCTGGAAGTGTCAATTTCCTGATAAAACAGCCTCTGCTGATGAATAGATAGTAGTTGAATTCCTCTGTATGGATTAAGACAACCCAGCGTATAATGCGCCTACCAGTCTAACCATATGGAAAATCAAGACTTTCAAAAAAGCAAGACCTTTCCCTGTTTCCTACCACTAAAGCGGTCCTTTCCTAAAATAATTTTCCTATGCCTGAGCGATTCATACTCGAACTGAACTAGAGCAGACTGGCCCAAATGGCACTTATCATTAATCATCCATAACGCAGTTACAATATATACCGATATTGTGTCAGTTTATTAAAAAATGTTTCTTTATATTTTTATGTGACTTATTTTTTTCAAACTACATCCTCTTTTTTCCTAATATCCTAATTTCGTTACATTTACACGTGCTTTATTACGTTACACGAAAGAGATATGGGAATAGTAGGAACTGAGTAGGAAGTGTCTTCGCCCATATAGCGTGCGGACGTAGGCTAGAATATGATAATTCTGCTACATGGGCAGATTGAAGAAGAGATTAGGATGCCGTCTTGACGCAACGAAGTGATTCCTGTTTCTTTTTGCGAAAAAAAAAGATCAACCTAACATGGCCAATTTTGCCCATAAATGCTGTGAATAATCAAGTGCTATTTCGGTAATTACATCCTTTTTTGCAATTATTTAGGTAAATCACTAAGGTACCGTGAAAATTCCACTTCTTATACCCGAGTTTTCAGCGCATAAACTACAAAATTCAATATGGCCGATTGCGCAGTTCAATGGCGTCGGTATTTTTCTGTGCTAACGCACCATATATGGTTCCATCTATTCTATTATTTTAATCTATGGTTAAGTGACAGGCAGGACACTGCGTCAGTGTACTCAATGGGGAAATTAAGAACGCTGGTATGCCAGCTGGACGTGGACCACCCCTCAAAGAAACATATAAATAAAAAAACACAAACGCTAGTTGAAAGTAAGTTAGGTACGAATTATGCTTAACAATCGTGAATGTGGGCAGATTCTGTAATTGGAAGGAGAAGAGCGAATCCTTACCAACTTAAAGAGTTTCAGACTGCAGAGGGGAACTTCCAAAGCAAATATCCGTCCGTGACTCTTCCTCATAGGACGGCGTCTCCCGAGCACTGCACCGTGAAACCCCTAAGGGATCCGTGAAAAGCAAACACGGACTACGAGGAGGAGACACGATAATACGCAAACATGACGACAGATCTTTCCAGAGTGTGTTCCGGAATGTTTGGTCTCTCCTTGACGTCAATTGCAAGATACGGTCGGGCTCAAAAGAGTTCAAAGACGGTTTAATTCGCCTAAATTCCACGTTGAGACACGATATTTACCTCATCAGATGTAAATTATAAAATATTAAAAATAATAGTTTGAAAGTCCTAAATAAGATAAATGTAATCGCATATCATCGTTAAAATGAACATTATTTAAGTTGGCCACCAGCACTCTCTCATCAGATATCTTCAGATTTCTTTTTTTTTTTAATCGTAAGGCGAGAGAGAAGAATAGGCTAGAAAGAAAAAAACGAAATATTATGAGGCAAGACACCTAAAGATTGTTTCCATTGCAAGGAAAGACAGAAGAGAATGAATATTAATGGAAGTACAGTCATAAAAGTTAAATTTGAAAACTTACTGTATTCTAAATAAATATATTAATACCTGTTCGGTAATCAATAGTCCACGATTTTATTTACTTATATTTTTAATCAGGTTTTAAACCTCCGTCATAAGAATATTTTTGTGGAATTAATCTTCTTAAATATTTAAAATAAATATACCAGGGCAAAGTAAAGCTAATATATAAGTAGAAATGGGTTACAATAAATTTATTTAAGTGGATTTTTAATTTTATAATTAATTATTTGATACATTTTGACAATTTGATAAAGCCCGCATTGTTGCTGCTCTGTGATTAGCCGTTTTTCTTAGAACTCTCTTCCAGGTGCCGTGTAAAAACGTAGACGTCGTCTCTGTAGAAATTTTGAGGTTTTTTTTAAAATTGATATTGCTTCCCCTATTAACGTTGGGTAGAAACAGCCAGAATCTACAAAATTAGGAAAGGTATTAACTACCCTTACAAATTATCTTCATGCCAAGAAACAATTAAATCTGACAATAAGACTGCGTCTCTATTTATTCATCAATTTTTCATTTCATGAAATCAAAGTGCATGAAAGATTGCCAAAAACAAACAAAAACTTGTTCTTATTCTAAGATGCCTTGCAAATAAAATTTTACTGTCAAGTCAAGCTAACGAACGCGGTGTACATCCGGAAGCCATGGCGACGCCAACAGATCGACGCCGTGGAAACTTGCGCGCTAACGAGTGAAACATCAAGCTGTTAAGTTCAAACGAAACCATAATACCCGTATAATGAATGACAACTTAACAATGCGTAATTTCCACGGAATATTTATTCGGCACAACTAATTTCAACGCATGGGTGTCATTCAGGGAAAATTATAAACTATGACATTGTATAACTAGGTAAAAACTAGGTATATAACAGGGTATGTACATTGTCAATCAAGATGAATTTTCACTTAAAATAATTGGAGCCGATTCTATCATTTTTCATTACGATTCCCGCATTTATGAGACCTTTTGCAATATTATTCAGAGTGGTTTTTAAAAGAAAATTACACTCCTCACACTTTATTTAACGGAACAACAGAATACCCCTCCCCATTTTGTTTGCCTTGTTTTATTATCGTGGTTCGTCTTTTCAGTTTCCTCCCGCGACGCCAGCGCCGACCACTGTAAGTTGGCAGCGTTAGGAACTACGTGTTAAACCCGTGCGGAGGTGTATTCCCACAGTGAATTTTGGCCTCCCACGGACGTAGGTGCTCCGGTACGTATGTACATGCAATAGTAGTGGAAACGGGGTTTCGTGGCGGCCGGGGAGACGCGTCAGGTCTCAACGCCCAACTTCCAATCCCCCCTCTTCCCATGCCCTCCCCATAGGGTCACGTCTGACCCCAAGGGCACACAGCCCAGGCGGCAGGGTAACCGCAGGCTCCACTTCGGAGATCAATTCTCGCAGTTCCATCTGGGAGGCTGCAAAATGACCAACGTGCTAGCCCCACGGGACGTGCAAGACAGAAGGAAAAATATTTTTGGATGATGATCTTAAAAATAATGAAATTCTGTAAATATTTGCTAAGTATGTATTCTTCAATTTCTTCAAAATTATTTTTTTCTTCCACAGCTACTTCTACATACTAGATAGATAGATAAATAAACGTCTTTATTGGGGCGACATTGAGACTAAAAGGTCCCTCTTCCATCTAACCCCTCGTCATAGTATGAGTATCTACAGTGAACATGACAAACAATGCAATATATAAATTAAAGAAATAATACTAAAAACAAAAGAAATAGAATATTAACGCGAGATAATGAAGTATCAGAAATAAGTATAAAAAGATGTGAACAATTGTAGGAAAAACGTGAGGATTTTGGTTGGCATCCGTCACGGAAAAAACCAACGCCCGAGACCAAAGGTATTATGCTACATGATTTGCTAAAGAACATGATTTACATTTTAAAACATAGTAAACCAAAAAATTTTTCATTTTAATATTTTTGACAAAAACTTTTGGATACCTAATTAAAAAATGCTACAATGAGTGCAATAATGAGTTAACACATCGACACTCTTTGCAAGAAATCAAACTGAGGACTGCAGGCGGTCACAAATTCTCTTTATCCTAAAAAAAACTAACTATGCGTGGGTAGTCAGGTCAATAGCTAAACAACTAGTGCAAAACTTTTCACCCGATAAATTACCTTTTACTTAGAAACTCATTGCTATGTGGGGGCTCAAACGTCAAAACTGCAAGAAAAAATTAAATTCTTTTGTCTTCCTTTGAAAATTAACAGCGTGGGCTGCCACCTTCACGTCAGAACATCTCACGTAATTATTTCTACCCACGCTTTGAAACATGTTGCTAGAACTTGAAGTAAAAAAACTGTAGTCAACGACGGATTCTCCTCAGACTATGAAGACAAACTTTGCGGAGGCTGTCATTTACATCCACCAGACCCCTTTATCACATCATCTACAGCGTCTTCGAAACCAACGGCGTTGGGAGAGAATAAGAAGAAGACGAGAAAGCAAGCAAGGAAGTCTAGGAGGTGAATCAGCCTGTCAAGGACGTAGATGGCTGCTTCCAAAAGAAAAAAACACTAGAAAAAAACATGAAGGGTTGATATCTTCGTTGCACTAACATTAAACTTTCAGTAAAAAAAATTCTAATTAGCAAATTATTTTTTTCACTAATAAACTCATTGGTATAGAGAGGAAAAAATACAATTTTCCCTGGTTTCATCATGCTCTTCTTACTGGATTCCTGTCGCGTTGTCGCTCGTTACATAAAACGTCCTTCAGGTCAGAGAATGACGCTTGGTTCCACCACTACGAACGCGTCGCAGAATTCTGCAAGGTATCCACTATTTATCTTAATATTCAGGTATTTTCGCCATGAAGTCCAAGTGACTTCCAAGTTGAAAACGTGGAAAACAAGGAACGGATAGGTAGGATTTAGTTGACATTATCAGATATGGAGTACGTTTTACTACAAGTCACATGAATATTTAAAAAAAAATATGACATAAACCATTCCATAGCGGAGCTTCCTCAAGGTTGTTCCATATCAACTGCGTAAGTCAAAACAAGTACTAAATTCCAACTTTTAACTTGAAATGTTAAACAATTACTACTTTCAGTGACGACATGTCTTTGCTCTTGACAAACAAAATTACGATATGATATATGTAGATATATTATTCGACCATAATATTTTAATTAAAATGTTTTTCAAGCCATCTGAGCCGACCGCAGCGCCATTTCCACAGAATTGCCGCATATCATCTTATCAACAGTTTTTCGCGACAATGCCATTTGAAATAAATTGATTCACACCGTTTTTCCTCATTTTTCGCCTATTTTTGCTTTAAACGCCATGTAATTTCAAATTCAATTTGAGAATTAAAAAATTGATGTGTCGCTTGGTGGACGCAAGGCACATCTAGAAATCAAAAATAAACAAATGTTTATTAACATAAAAACACTGTTTACAGCCAGAATCTACGGAGCAAAAGACATATTATCGCTTTAAATAAAATTACGAGACAATTTATCTTAATTTTTAGGTCCTAAAACCCCCCAAATATATGTACCTCAAACAAAATAATCTTAGATCACACTTAATTTTAATTTATTCACAAATCTAATTATTTGAGGCTAATAATGGTCGTTGCCATAGTTCTAATAATATCCATGGTTCTAATCATGGAAGAGAAGGGAAAAAATGTTAAAACTATACGCTTTAACTGATATTTCGTAATTTAGAGATCAACACGTACAAATCGTACACAAGAAAATAAAAATATAATCTTTCAGCCATATTTCAGACCAAGTATCACCAATGTAGATGTATTTTTCCATATTGTAACGAGCGAAAGAAAATTGATCAACAAGGAAATTTTTCGTTTCTCTCATTTAATCCTATTGAAAAACGAAATTCTATCTGTGCTAGAAATAGTGAGACTTCATTAGAGTTTTCGATTTTTTTGCGACTCACAGTGTGATTATGAACATTCCGTGAAGATTTTAACCCTTCATCTCGATTATGAATGCTCAGCAATTTGTATTAAAGAGATCTGACTTCATCTGGCTGTTTTTCCGATTCGTGTCACGTGTCGTTCATGAGATTTTTTAACCGCTCATTAAGCGAACGTGTGAACAGCGGGTGCTATAGCGGGCGTAAAATACATGACGACAGTAAAGAAGTTCCACTTCAAAAAGCATGGAAAACTAAGATTTTTTTTGAACGTATCAAGCAAAAGACAACAAGTTCCTCCGAGATAATAGCGCGGTAGACATCTATAAATCCAGCCAATCAGTAAACATAGTTTACTGATTGGCTGACCTAAAATTCAAACTTTATTTCAAATTTCAAACACTATAATTTTGACAGTTTTTCCACGGATTACTTTATGCGAAATGACGACTGTAAAGGGATCTCTAAAGGGATCAACTTTTGAAAAAGTACGAAAATTACGGCTTCCAAAAGGCAAAATGTGAAGTGATGTCCTATTTCATCAGAATTCTTGGTTGGTTTGCGGATTGCCTATGCTACCAGGCGTCGTGGAACCATAGATTTCGTTAAATTAATATAAATTTCATAAATATAAAACAGAGAAATAAATTCATCGTTGATACTTACTAAAATGTCGGTTTTTAAAATACTTCAGTCTCCATAGGGGTTTGTTTCCCATTTGCGCCTGTATTTTCGCAAACTTATAAGACCGTTTTATACGATGAAAGATTTTGTATTAACGAATGTACGTGAGGTTGTACGTTTGTCTCAACGAAATTAGAACAAGTTCTATTTCCCGTGCAGGTATTGAGACATTCGCACAAGCGTTCATACAATTTGCCGCTTTACACGATACATTTTGCTTCATGCAAGAGTTCACGGAAGAGTTTGTAAAAACAAATGTACCGTGTAAAACGGCCTTTAAACTTTAGGGCTCGGGCGGCAGTGGTTCCTATCATCCGATTTCGAAAACATTTTACTTGCGAGATCCTCATATAAGTAGGTACACAACTTTCCCGCACAGGGCAAATTTTATTCGGAAAAAAACCTTTTTTCGGACCACCATAGTAAACACGTCCAATGCCGTTTCGGGAAGGGAATCACGTGACCGAAGAATCCTAGATAGACGCCTTTGTTAAAATCATACGATCGTGAAAAATTTGTTTACTTTTCATTTTTTTCTGAGCCAAAAGAGAACATTTCTACAGCGCAATTATCTTTTACAGACTCTTACTAGTAATCAGAATATGAACAAAATGGCATCGAAGTCATTTCACGGTGTAAACACCTTAGGGAAGGCGAGAGAATCCTGGGGGTATAAGAGAATCCCCTTCTGTTGCTACCATGGCGACAGGATGGAGGGATGGCGCCATACGGGGGAGGGAGAACATTGGCGCCAGGGTCGGAGGGAGAGGGATAATAAGTCAGGGGAGGAAGGAGAGGGGGAGAGAGAGGAAGAGGGGGAGGTTGCGGGTAGGGAGGGGGGAGGAGGTGGCGCCCAGCCACCCCATGGGGTCGATGAAGACCGCCCCTCCCCCGACCCTGCCCCTTATATCCCCCCCACAGATAATCCCCACCGCCATTTCCCCCACCGAACACAGAAGCATCACCGCCCTTCCAACATGAACTTTCGCACGAAGTCGGGATCCTGTGAAGGTCCACGGATAATTCAAATCTGGTGAAATGTGGCGATGCGTTCTAGTAAGGACGTGATTACGATCGACGTTTTCTGACGTGAAGTTAGCGGAACGTGTCGGTCAGTTTTCCGTCATCGTCACCCGTCAAGGATGGGTGAATTACGACTGACGGGACTATCACGTTTTTGCAAACGGTTGTGAAGCGACTATTTACTTTCATATTTGAAATCAAAATATAAATAACCCGCTAAAAATGTTGAAAAAATGCATCAACAAGGTTATTTACGTTTTGTCTTAAAGTTAAAGAGAAATGTGGACAATCTGGATGAAGTGTACCGAGTTATTTAGCATGAGTCAAAATGAAAAGATAATCCTGGGCTTGTTAAGAATGTCAGATAGATTTATTGATAAACAATCCGTAGCCATGGAAAATAAAGCAGATTATAGCATTAACAGAATATAGCAGTGGAAATGAAATTTAGCAAATATTGAAAAAAAATTATCTCCTCTTATTGGGTGCCTGTAACGTAGCGCGACGGAAAAAATAGACTTTGAAAAGGTTCGCTCAGTTTCGGCTGACGACCACCGTCAACGTCTGCCTCCACAACATTACGATCACCAAGCTCCGCGAACGCCATCGTCCATTTCCGTTACGTCAGTAACCGTCTATCGTAATCCTACCATAATCTAAACAATTTGAAATGCGTTTTTTTTACTTTTCTCGCGAACCCTGAGGCATTGATCATGCCACTTCTTACATCATGCGAGCTTAAAATAGGATCCACATATTTATCAACGATTTATCCTCGATCGGATCTTAATTGTAAAAAAAACTTAAGCCTAAAAAGCCCTATGATCCTGTTTTAAAATGTCTGGTAAACGTAGCCATTTCGTTACCCTAATGTGAACTTGATTTTTGTGAATAACATCAGATGGTCGGTTACTCTTAAGTGGGAGACACGGAATGAGTACTAAACTAAAAAAAAACCGAATGAGAACTCAACGTCGGTTTTCTAATCGATAAAATATTCAACCAGAGATTTAAAAAACGGGCATGAACAACTTCATAAAATAAAATCCACTACGATTAACTCTAGTTAATAATCACTCTCAACCTTATAAGTGTCCAATAGCGTCTTAACCTTTTCAAAAAAGTTAACATAAGTAGTAGATTTTCCAATCGCTACGAAATGCACAAATGATATGGTACCCAGTCATGCGCACGGCTACTAAGACATACACCGTAGAGAGTGAAATTTGAAAAAATCATTTTTTTCATGCCAAATTTCATCCCCATGATGCTAACATACAGATAGGTCTATTTTCTAAATCTAAAATACTTCGGAGATTGTAAAAAATATATGGCATATAAATTACTTTCTGCTCTTTGGTATGTTTGTTCTAAGTATGTGCAATCAGATGATGAGGCGTTCGCATAATTGAAGATTTTTTCGAAACATTCGCATTTAAGACGATATCGGATCTTAGGATCGGATCGGAAGGCACTTATTTGAAGAAACCAAATTCTCCAACTCCGATGATAATATTAGTACCCACTTTTCTGTACCATGTTCAACACTTCCCAACAAACCCTTGCCCTCTTTACATCGCCCGATACGGATTATTCCCTCACGCCACTATCCAGACGAAAACAGAAGCATTTATATTTCGCACGAAAGACGGAACCTCTCCGGAAATTTCAGATGATTTGAGACGGGACTCTAGACTCAATGAGCGCTTAAGAATAATATTAAAACCACATTAAAACCAGTCGGTGCACAACGAGAAAGTCTTGAAAAGGATACAGAAAATTTTAGCACAAAGTACTTGGATTTAAATCAACTTTACAAAATATCGCAACCTGACAACCCAAAAAAAAAAACATTAAATTAGGTTTTTTTCTGAAGAGCACGGGAAACATCAAACTTGGCAACATTTTTATCACCTATGCTCTCTTCCAAACCAACTGCATCTGCAGTGGCATCTGCAACATCTTAAAGTAGAGACTGCAGCAGGTTACATAAAGAGATTCTCCGTGGAGATGTTTCAGATACTTTATTTTTATTTCCCGCGGTCCCTTGAGGTGGTACCCAAGTGAAGCTCGTATCACACGATACTTTATACAGCACATGATCTAAGATGCGATACGGTAGTCGATATTGAGTACGGAATCTTGTATGTTTTGAGACGTCCTAGAACGTTTCACTCGACCATGGAACTTGTACTCGAGAGAAATTTTCGTAGGATAATTGATAAATGATAATACGGTCAGCAGCGGAAAAAAGAGATAATTTTCGATACATGCGATTGTGTCTGTCTATATTTACACGATGCTTGATCCAGAAAAAAAAACTAGAAAGTTAGCAAGTACTTAACATTGAGAACGGAATCTAGGGCCCGATTCTGATCTTCCACCAGTCAATGACTGGTGGAAAGTTCCACCATTCGTTCATTGAACGAATCTTGATCCGTTCAATGAACGGCTCAATGACCCCCTCTGGAGAGCCGAACGTCACAAACTTATGCCGATGTTCAACTTAACTCGATTAAGCGAACAAAACAATGTCTACCTTCCGCACGCTTACTTCCGTCGGAAAGTTTCCACCACGACACTAGCGCTGTTCCACCAAGTGGATGACGGGTGGAAGGGAAGCTTGACTTTCCACCAGTCATTGAACGATGAACGATGTAGTGAACGATTCTATGGTGGAAGGTGGAACATGATGACTTAGTGTCGGAAAGTCATGACGTTTTGGTGGAAACTAATGACGTTTTGGTGGAAAAGTTGAACATCGGGAAAGCATCAGAATCAGGGCCCCAGTATGGTTTGAGCCCTCCCGATAAGTTTCACACGATCTAATACTGTCGAGAAAGCTGTAACTTCATTTATCTCGCATCGCATGTCTCTTATAATTTTAAATTAACCTTCCTGACTTAGAAGGCGACCAAAACAAGCTTAGGGATAAAGGCTCCTTTTGTCGATTACACGGACAGAAAGACGCTCGCAAAGGGACGTATAGATGGCACTAATTGCAAAAAGTGAGGATCGCAGGGCGACTGTAAACTCCTACGTGATAGGAAGACAGCCACCAGATCCTAAGGTAACATGCGATAATACCGTTTACATTACGAGATCAAATCGTTCAGCCGGTATGACAAGCAACCAAGCTATGCTTGTAAGCGAACATGATGCTTCCGTTACACACGATACTGGAAAGCTCTCATACTACTGAGTACCCTCCAACTTTTGCTGGATCAGGTATCGATTACAACGGGCAAACGAGCAAATTATAATGCTAGGTAGGTACTGCTATAAAAGTAACTTCCATTGGGTAATTAGAGCGAGATATCACTTTACATAAAATTCGATGACTTTGGCCTCATAATAAAGAATATCTCATATTTCCAAAAAAACTAAATATCAGCCACTAGGTACCACTATAATTTTCAAGATATTAGCCAACACAATACGAGTCATTTCCCACGGGAAATGGTACGGGTATGTACCCCAGAAAGACTTTATTTTAAAAGAATTCGGAATTTTCAAATCATTGCGAATGCACGAATGATATGGTACGCAGTCACGCGCACGGGTGGGAAGTAATAAAACAAAAGACGGTGATGATTTTGTCAAGTCAAATGATTTTTTTTCATGGTGAATGTCACCGTATTTGGTGTATAGAATTAGTAATTTCTGACGCATTCAGAAATCGCGAAAACGATCTCAGAAATTAAATAGTGGTTAGTTGGTGTTGTTTCTCAACTACAATAAAAAATGTGAGAGGCGGAATCTAAGGCGGACACCTGTCAAAGCCATAATATTGTAATTGCATTGCATTATGATCACATTTTTCTCAATAAGGTCCCTCAATATGAGGAAACCTTTGAGACGCGGACGGAAAGCGGTAGGTATGCCTCGCATTTCGTGTTTGGACAAGTGGAATTTGAATCTGTGAAAGGGGCTATTCAAGAATTACGTAATGCGATTTTTATCAATTTTTAACCCCCCCCCAATATAAGACAACGTTAGATTTCACGAACCCGATCCTCCTCCCCTCCCAATCTTACGTAAGTTATCAGACATATTTGAAACCATGGACATAGATAGTAAACTTAGGGGGATTCTATTAATATAACGGGATAACGGTTTGTGATACTTCGTGATTCGCTGAACGCACAACTCGCAAAACATGTGATCTTTGAAAATGCGACATCTCCAAACTAATGAACGCAACGAATTGGTTGTACGTTTTTCTATAGTTTAGCATACATTCAGGCGTACCGCCGACTGCGGCGGTGATCCTAAAAAGTACGATTTTTTTCTTGTGACAATTTTGAAAAGTGTTAAAAATATGAAATCAGAAGTGACTAATATATCTTGCGTAAAATTGTCTCAGACTCCTTCACCCCCCTACGCCATACAACGTAAGAAAAGCCCAACCCCCTCCGTCCCCAAAACGTCTTACGTAATACTTGAATTGCTCCAAAGACAGAACTGAAATTTCCAACTTAGAATTCTAATTCTAGAATCTGGATTAGATCCCAATGAGGCCTTGTCTTAGATTACAGTCCAAGAAATGTTTTTTGAGGAAGGAACTTGATGCCTGTTGTGAAAATTTTGGTTCCTCAAGGTTCTCTGATTACGTTTTGAAAACCCAACATTTTTTTTGTCTCTACAATTTCCATCTTGTGATGTGTGGATCATAGGGGCTATTCAAGTATTAAGTAAGGTGATTTTTACAACTTTTTAACCCTCCTCACCACCCCCCCCCATGTAAGACAACGTCAGATTTCACGAACCCTTCCCTCCCAATTTGACGTAAGTTATCAGACATTTTTGAAACCATGGACATAGGTAGTAAACTATGGGGGATTCTATGTCAAAATGCCCAAAAAATGACCTCCTCACGGATATATCGATAACGGTTTTTCGATATTTTTTACAATTTTTATACCAAATTTTATTTTCCTAACGGCATTTTAAAAAAATATTTCCTTTATTTTATAATTTTAATCCATTATTTTCAGTGATGTCGAGTAATATTTTCATTTGACCTTTTACAGTTAGTCAGTTGGTACGATGTAACACATGGCGTGACTGCGTCGAATATGTGGCGTGTCACTTGTTTTTCCGCTTCTATTCTCTTCCCTTTAATTTCACCTCTGCATACACCTTTAAAGTTCGCGGAAGGATCTGGGTATATGTCGCCTCATTGACTAGGCGTTAATTCCTCGTCCTTCCGGAAAAATGGAATGAGCACACCTATTTCTGCGATGAGAATATTCCGGAGTTGGAATAGACTTGTGCTATAAATCCATGGAAATATTTTCGCAATGGTTTATTTCACGTTTCTGCTTAGTATTTTCCCAAATACTTTAAAGGTAATACTTACTGTTTATGTTTTATTTACCTGAATAAAAAGTTAAAAACTAGCTCGTTCTGAATGTTACAATGTTATATAAACATGTTATGGTGCAATATTTCGCCGTTTCCAGAGACCATACATTAAACGAAGGGAGTTGATGGAACCACGCAGTACGCTTGCTCAGAAGGGAACATTGACGACATTAAAAATGCGCAATCCTCCATATTGAATGGAGGCGTTGTGCAGTTTAAGACGCTGAAAGCATCAGTATTAGCTGGGGAAATGCCATGGGACCGTAATTATATATCTTGAAAAATGTAAAATGGACATACTTACCATAAAAGCACTTCATTATTCATTAAGGTACTGGAATAATTGCGCGCGGAAGCCATGTTAGGCGGACCACTTTTCACAAAAAACTGGATTTACTTTTACAAGCCAGGACGCCATCTATTCTCTTCTTATATCCATGCGCGCCCCTTCTTTTTTTTGGACAAACATCGTAACTCGAAAAAGTCTTTCATTTCCAAGCTCCGCTGTTACTCATACCTCATTCAATGACTTCGACGTTGAAATTTTTATGCGCTTTTTAGGAAGTTTATTTATCGAGTACTTTCATTATTATTTATTCTCACGTTCGCGGTGATTCACAAATACAAGAAAATTCCTTTTTTTCTAAGTTTCCGAGGATTAATGTCGGCCATTAACCCCGTATTAATTTTCCTCGGCGTTAATCCGGAACACGGACGCAAACGCCATGCCTCGGGGTCCGTGTTGTGTGGGAGGGCAAAGGGGGAAGGGAAGTGCACCGGACCAACGCCACCTAGGCGTTGACCGGACTCGGAAATAACACTCTTAATTGTTGAGTGTGCTCGAGTGCAGGTGTGGAAAACCTAAAATGTTTGCACATTCTAAATCCATTATGGCGGCCGCGCGTAAAAAATCGAGATGCGAAATGAAATGCTAATATTTCGTTTCCTTCTAAAAGATTAAAGTAAACATTTTTTGAGAAAACTATCACCAAGTTTATAAGAAAAATCCTTTTGCTATTCTCGCCACGGTTGGACATAGTGGGAGCTTTCCCTTTTTTGCTTTTATTCTGCTGTTCAATTTGCAACACACAAAGGTGCACTTGCTTTCCATTCGTTTTAGACCTTGCGAACAAGGCAGTGCACTTCAAAGCAGGTCGGGATCAGAGTTTATGTGCCCTAAAAACAAAATAACGTCGATAATCGCATCCAACGTCGTCGTTTTCGTGTTGATTTTCAGTGAGGCATCAAGCATGGATGATGTAAACTTTTTAATTAGGTACTCTATGGTAAAAATTTTACGTTTTGAAATACATACATTTTTGAACGAATTCGATACCTACACACACATATTGGAGCTCACCATGAGTTCTTGGGACCTATATGAGACAGGGCTAGTAAAAGAATTGGAAAAAGTGCAAAGTCTGGCAGACGGTCTTTGACAGGCGTGAGAGATGTGATAGTGAGAGTGATATGCTGACTAGATTGAGCTGGGAAAGTCTAAAGGAAAAGCCGGAAGCATACCGGCTAGGCAACTTGTACAAGGCCTACAGAAAGGATAAGGGATGGGAGGAAATCTGTATAAGACTGCTCGAGCCCAGCCGAAGCCGATGGGAAGAAATGGCAATATTTTTAAACTAAGGGCACGGCTGCAAAATATGTTATAACGCTTTCCCAAAATGTTAAAAGGAGTTCAAGAAGAGACTTTGCCTCACAAACTCTTAACTTTTATGTGAAATATTGATTATTGTGTGTGAATTGAGCATTGAAGATATACATGGGCCATTACCACCAGGCAAATGTCCAATGTAATTTAACTGGTTACGATCCAAACAATGGTGGACATACGCTGATATTATTCAAAACCCATCGGAGAACCTGTGTAAACAACAGGGTTAAGATCGGTATAGGGCTGGAAAGTTGATGTGAAAGACCTATTGAGCATTCTGAAGTAGGCAACGAAGGTTTGCGGCCCTGGGGACCCTGGTTGTCAAAACTAGGACGCTACCTCATTCCCCCGGTGCGGAGCCAGATCGTAGAGAATGGGCTTTGCCACTGATAAAAGGGACCTTCTTCGCAACTGCCACCATGTTTCCATCCCACTATACATTGGAAACCAGGAGTGCACCTTATCGCACTGCACTGGTATCCGGAACTATGCGAAAGGGATATATTGTCATCTGACTGAAGTAAATAGTGAATATATTACAAGGATAAACATTAGACCAGCTATGGGACGACCTGAAAACCTAGCTAAATCTATTAGGGATATTTTTGTGAAATTTTTAACAAACAACCCAATGTTTTACCTACTAAATTAAAATATTTGAAAAGGTTTTAATTACTAACCATCAGTGTCCATCTCCTCGCTGATTTATTTCCGGCAACGGTAAACAACGATCCTGTTGGCGTGGGTTTTGTCTAAATTATCCCACACAGAACGTCGTAGGTATATTGAGGAAATTTGCAGTTGCTCGTCAACCATTGTAGGTCCCTCCGACGCGTGCCACCAGCGTGAAAGAAGTGTCAAAACATTCAGGTTAAATTGCCCGCGCGGGCAACCTACGCCTGCAAGCCGGGATCTGCTTTTCTGTGTCCGCCTCCATTTAATTACACGGCAACATTTTAGACGCTGATTATGCGGGTTCTGAAAACCACTGACTGCCAGGTATTGTAACTCTTTTGACTGTTCCACCGATGAGCTCCCGATACAGAGGGAGAGAGATATACATATTGCAAGATATGATGCGGAATAGGGGAAGTGGAAGTTGCATCATCGTCCACTCACTCTCGCACGAGCCAAAGGAGAGAAATCAATGATGGAACTCTGGAGTGGGAGGATGTGGGATCAATAAAATTGTTTACACTGGATTACGGCCCTTATCGCGATATGCATGCGCTATCAGAGAAAATATATGAGGCAGCAGGGTTAACGCGCGCGTGTCAAAACATTTCCATTCCTCGTGCATCGGGAAAAATTGATAAATATTGCTCGCTTGTTAAACATATGAATAACACAACCCATCAACATCAGAATTAATTCAACCCTATCGTGAATGTTAAGTGTTACGTATTCGACATACACATCTGGAGTCATCTCACCTCATTTACCGATCCCCAATGCATGCACTGACTTCCGTGCAAACAAAAAATTATAAATATAATTAAAATAATACTCTAAAAACAGTTTTAACGTTTTTTTCTGCGACCTCCATTTTTTTAATGATGAAGAAAACATCATTTTTCACCAATAAAACATTTTGTCCACAGAGGGCTATTGACGAGTTCGCAGAGTACCTGAGATAACAAATATGACAAACATTGATAGTCATACACCAGGAGTATTTACTTGAATACCTAATGATTGACATTCATGGTGTTCATTGAGAACAATTCTAGATATGAAACACTTAGGTGTATAACACGAAAATACAAAAATTATGCAGTTACCTACTTAATATGAAAATTTAGACAAGTATGCCAATTAGTGCCAACAAGACATGCCAATTAGTTCACAGAAAATGATGATATGTACAATGAATCACAATAAATTGATGGAATTAATTATTTATCCAAAATTAGACCATCGAAAAATACGCTAAATTAAAACTTTGGGTCGTTTTTTTAAAATATTTTCTAGACCTGGAATTCCTCATTCACTCTCCTAAAGAGTTCAACCACAACGGTACAAGTTGGATCCTATTACAATTTTTTAATGAATAATTTTGAGTAGTATGAGAGTAAAATAATATTTCTCCTTAAAAAAAACAAGCAACAGGAAACGAACTTCTGATGCTTACAATAAAGATCAGTCAACAACAGTTCTCACTAAGGTAAAACTGATTTTGGTAAATAGAAAACTCCAATCGGAAAATCGGCCCACCAGCACGTCACACGGTAAGATGACCAGTGAAGTAAGAAAACGGGTGTAATCGAGAAGATATCCTGAAGTTAAAAGAAGGTTTTACCCATTGAAGTTGACATCTACAAAATTAGTGAGAATAGTGATATACCGTAAATAATAAAATTCGAATATGGTCTCCATTATGACTGGGGAACTATCTCGCTCAAACCACCATAATTTTTACACGGCACATATATAGGTGTATGTACACATATGTACAAGCTAGCGCCCGCCGTTCATACCCAAGGGCGATCTGAGAGCGATCGATCCATTCCTCGGGAACTCTTTTATGATGCCTACACTCCTCCATTTTCCGGATCAAGGGAAAGGTCTCCCTCTGGCTCTCTCATTGTTGCCAGGGAAACGCTTTCGGGAAATCCGCCCCCCAAGACCAACCGACCGACCTTTTGAAAGCGGGTGCCAAGTGGCGCCGCCACCGCTGTTGCTTGGAAGCGACGATATCCTACCCCTTCATAAACCACCCCGCCCACGAGAGAATTAGGAAGTCTCTCCCACCCATGATGCACCTACTAATACAAGTTAGGTCGTTTCGCATCGTTAGGGTCTAACGCTGTGACGTAATTTGGATTACGCCAGGCGCCAGCTAGGTACGCAGTGCTTCGTGCATTTAATACTTGTATGGTATGTACTTGGAAACAGGAGCAATGCGAGGAAACATGTGAGGGAAGAGAATTTATTTTAGATATCCCACTGATGCTACAGATGATGAGAGCATACTGATGATGGACTACAAGGGCAATGCGGGTCCAGGTTTGCCGGAGACGAGACTTATGTCTTTCTTTTTTGCCCTCGGTGGTCCGAATGACCCTACGATCCCGATAAGCCATTGGCCTGTCATCAGATATTTCTCAGAGGCCGAACCACCAGAACCTGACAGAAACACACATGCGAAAAACCGACCCGGGCGGGACTCGGACCCGCGACTCTCGGATTAGCAGGAGAGGACTTTACCCCGCCGCCACCGGGGGCCTACGTAAAATTGAGAGTCTCGACTTTCATTTGTAAATAAATTGTTGCTAGGGCTATTATTCCTGTAAACAAGATAGTATTCTCAAACTACACATTTGCTAATTATAACCGATCAAATATTTTGGATGCAATTAAGGATTCCAATACTATCTACTGGACTCCTATTCTGTCGTCGCTTCAAAACTGAAGTATCGGAGCTTATATCAAATATTCCTACGATAATTGGGTATTTTCCACGTACTTCAAACTACCGATATTCTGATTCTGTTACTTGAACTTATTGCATTGGCTAAAAGTTTTCTAATCAAATCGTATGAATTTCGGTTTTAAAAGCTAAAGAAAGTCGAAGGTTACGAATATTCCCGAGCACACTCCGAAAACAACCGAATGACCTGTGACGTCATTTTCGCTGTTTACATTTACACCCAGGCGTTTTCTTATGCTTGCAGTGGAAAATGGTGCGGTGAAATTAGTTTTGGACGTTTTTCTGTTTTTGATGTGACTTTAAATGGCATATGTAGATGGTGTTTTGTGCCACAATGTACAAATACATCGGTGAAAACACCGAACAAGAAAATGCACTCACGCAATCACGACATTGAATGTTTGAAATGTCTTCCTTGGATTCCTCAATATCCACCTGCACAATGTATGCTTTACTTCGCACTTTGTATTCTGGACATATTCCTGCAATGACTGTTCACAGTGGTCTATATCTCTTCACTTAGACGTATCCTATAGCATTATCACCATAACTCTCAAGAGAATCTTTATAATAAAGCAACACTTAAATTAAACTTTGAATAGACATTTAGGAGATGATAATCTATTTTTAGACATTTCTATAGCAGAGATGCCACTTATAGAAACCTCTACAACCAATCACAAATTAATGTATTCAGTGTGTTAAGTATTTGCAGCGCAAATATTTGGCAAGTACTGTGTTATGTTGATATGTTACTAAGGTACTGTTTGTTTACTGTTGCATGGACTGGTATGAACTTTGAGAAATAAAGAAGTATTATAATGATAATGAGTGTATTGGAAAAACAATTAATAGAGCTCATACGCCAAGTGCATAATTTTATGCATTAAAATGATAAACAACAGTAATAACGATTTTAAAAGCAAACCTTATGCTTACATTTTTTGGACTAAGGCTCCACGAATTTCGGAAGCAGTAAATCGCTCGTCCTTCTTCATAAAAACGCCTACCATAAACATATATACTTTGGGTAAATTATCTGATGTGGTTTTAATAAAACCATTGCACGCCATAGCCTTTGTTTCAATGAAAACTCTTTAAATATACGATCTCTTCTACAGTCCTTCACTTTCTCCCTCACATCCGTCTATCGCTCAGCGAAAATGACGTCAAGCCAATCAGATTTCGTTTCGCAGCCGCGTAAAAAAATTTGAAATTTCGACTATTTTAATCTTAAATATCTCAATTAATATTGAATCAATTTTAAAACTATTTTCACTCCGCAAACTTGTTTGAGTTAAGGTAACATATAATGATCCGTTTACTTAAATTTAAAATTTTGGAAAATACCCAATTCTCAGTTCGTCGCGTCATCTGGATGACGTCATGCACAGAACGGACTCATTTTGATCTTGGGAACGTCCCACCTTGAGTTGGTGGTAACATGCTCGCACCCTTCATAAATTACATTGATAGGAGAACCCAGTTGACTTATTGCGGCCTTCAATAAAAAGTTTGCGATCATCGTCAACGATATTGATTCAATACTGAATGAATCAACAAACGCTCTCATCGATAAAGAAAGCTTTTTTTGAACGCACATACCTTCGATCTCTTGTCACCAATGTTTAAAATTTAACTGAATTGAAACGCCAAGTCAAAAGTCAGGAACGAAAAGCCTCATTGTATTTTCCAAAGATAGGACTGTCCCAAGAGGTTAGAAGGTCAAATTTAGATTAAGGAGTCGAAATTTAAGATAAGACTGGAAAAAATCGCAAAAAATATGAGAAGTTTCATTCTTCAATAATTGACTAAATTGCACTTTTCATTACGCGTTTCAACTTAATTCACGAAATCAGAAGATAAAGACTCAAATTATGACTAAAAAACGTTAAAACAATTTAGATACCTAATAAATTATTATCTTCGACGCTGAAATCTTCACCATCAGTTATAGACTCAGATAATGACGTTAGGACGCTGAAACGAAAAATAAATATTTTAGAGGAAGTACCGCATAGGCTCCAAGTAATTGATTACGAAAAGATTTCTCTATGCCCTGAGTAATAACGTCGATTTGCATGCTCTTTTCATTCGTATTCGGAAGCAATTGTAGTTGCAGAGCCTAATTACAATTAATCATGCAAGTAGACACGTTTCATTATCATGGCCCTCGAAAACGTTGGGAAGATCGATAGCGATAATGAATCAGAATGGCGTGAAGATGAATGAATCATGCCCTCTATTGATAAAACGAGTATCTTCGGAGCAGATAACAGCCACGACCTACTACATACCAGGATGCCTTTGATATACGTACTCATACGAACGCTTGTCATCAAGATTTCAACTAAATAAGATTAAAACGCCAATTTGTTTTAAGAATGTACACTTGTCATCATGGTTTAAGTGAAATATGATTGAAACGCCAAATTGCTTACAAGGAGACATCGCGTAACTGATGTTCGGGATCCAAACGAGGAAATTATTTTCTGAAACTATAGAGAGAATGCGGGAAAAGTGTCATGGCTTTCTTCCACATAGGCCCGGGTTCGAGAGAAAAACGCTATTAAAGAATCTTCCTCTGTATAAATACTTTAAAGTTCGCACTTTCCCGCATTTTCTCTATAGTTTCAGAAAATAATTGCCTCGTTTGGATCCCGAACATCAGTTACGCGATGTCTCCTCGTTAGATACGGTAGTAGTTACCAACAACCGCATCGACAGATTTCTTGTTAAACTCAAGTGAAGATTATTTAAAACTTAGTCCTGTTCAAAGCGAGGATTCGATTGTGACTAAATGTAAATATTCTGTTAAGCCACTATTCTAATCTGAACTTCCACCCAGGATGCCATAGTTTTAGCTTTTTTCGTTTACTATCCAGTAACATTACCAAAGCTTCCCCAACGATTTAAAATCGTTAGTGAGGTTAAAAAAAATACTTATTTGCTGGAAAAGTAGGATTCTGGGTAGTTATAAAACAATGTAAATAACAGGTGTCTCACTGAAGAGATTCATTAAATTGTAAATAATGGGCAATTAAGCGTACAAAATAAACACATTCTGATGATCCTATTGAGGCTCCGGCGGACTCGTAGGTAAAATATAAAAACTTTAATGAAATGTAGACTTTAATGCAATGTAAACTTAAGTGTAATTATTACGTACACATTTTTTTAAATTTACGTAAAACTATGTAAGAAAGCTGAAAAAAAATTCTTGAAAAATAAAAATAAAACTTCATCTGCCGGAACTAACGCCAGTCAGCGCTACAAAGACGATAAGAATAGGTTACGGTTAAATCAAGTGCCGCAAAAACTTAGACTTGGTCAAACACAAGTTTTTAACACGACCGCAGGCGTTTCTTTGGAGTTTTAATTTGGACATAATTATATCATGTTTAAGCTAAAATGAATATTTAATTAGTATTTTTAGATCAGAAACATTTTAATGCCAACCAATATAATAGACGTAGCTAACTGGCAATAAATAAACCAGAGCGGGTCGAAGCGTATTACGTATAACTACATGTAAAATTCAACGAATTTGGTCACGTTGTAAATAAAATACAACGATACAACAATATTAGCATTAATCTCACTACCTTTCGAGATATTTTCCAAAAGAATTAAGAGGCCGTTTACCATTGGATGTGGTACGGATGAGCTCCGGAGAGAAGTTATTATTTATTTTTAATTTTTAATTCTGACGGACAGATAGCTTCATCAATTTAATACCATGTGATTCGTATTTTTTCTCATTTATTTACAAAAATAAATTTACAAATCGACAGTAAAAAGTTTTTATTATGCAAGTAAATAAACGATAGGTTGTGTGATGTCGCTTTCAGCATGAAACAAATCAGTCTAGTTAAACCCTTAAATGTATATATACACGATCGATTACCGAGAGATACAGTGATGAAAACTGTCGCGTGTTTAAAAAGTTTTCGCTTTCTCGTCCGGAAGCAAGGCCACTCGTCCCGAATCGACAGAAGGAAGCAGTGGTCCTCTTCCTCTCCAAGGCTTTGTCCGGCTTGGTTGTCATCGCTCGTCACAGCTGTCTTCATCCTGCCGCTCAAACGTCTCACTACTGCTTCCTGTTGCTACAGGCATCCTTTGCCGCCTGCTGTTAACACACGAGAAGCCTTCTTATTTGTGTTGATTTTTCACATCATTTTTAACTGAATTCTGAATCAATTAAGGTAGTTTGAGCGAAATATCACTTCACCTAGAATTTTATGAACTTGACCTCAATTTTAAAGAAAAGAACTCTCATATTTCCAACGATATTAAAATATTATCCCCTTGCCGAACTACTTTTCGAGAAATTTGCCTATAAATATAAGCTGTTTTACATGGGATAGATTACGGCTGTGTGCTCCAGAGGGAGAATATTGAAAACATTAGGAATGTTTAACACCCAGATTTTGTCAAAAAACTAACGGTGTGTAGTTCGTATATTTTATCAACTATTTATAAAATATGATCAATTTTTACAGAATCGCAAAAAAAACCTGTTGTGAAGGCGTTTTCACCTAACGGCGTGAAAAAATGATTCAAGTTAAGAGATTTATGTAGTTATATATATTTAATTACTGAGATTTTTTGTCATGTATAACTATATTTTTGCGCCGTAAATATTAAAATATTTACTTCGCACTTCTTACAGACGTTAAAATTAAAAATTAAAATTCAAAAATGGTCTCTATTATGACTAGGGAAATATCTCGCTCAAACTACCTTAAATGAGGGATTATAATTTACACAGCCCACTTCACCTCATTTATCCCACAAAACACAAGTCTTTACGTCGTTGCTTTTACCACAGTTACTTCACGCTTCGTACGGCCGTTTCTATTTTAAAATGAAGTTCGGATATGGTCTCTTATTATGACGAGAGAATTTAGCTACCAATAATTTATACAAAATCGACGGTTAGTTGTAATGAGAATGCCCATAGGAACGATTACTATATCCGCGATTGAGTATTTACTAGGCCAGGTACCTCTAGCTCTCTACTCTCTACACTAGCCTCCTTCGTACTCGTATGACATTTCAGAGACTCGGCACAAGGATGCTTTTATAGAGAGAAAGCACGTACCTACTAGGATGGCAGCGGCAAAGTTATTTCCCTGAAAGCATCCTCGCGAATTTACTCGGAATCGTCATCATCTGCAAACTTTATGGGAGCAGGGTAAGGCGAAGTGGAGAGTATGCAATATACCTACCTACTAGGGTATGCGAATGTACCCCAGTCACGAGCGACGCATTGAGGGATATAATTTCCGGAAGTACGACATCACGACGGTTTCGACGACGGGGTGAACTAAGTAATAGAATCGCAAACACTTCGTGATAAAAGCAATTACTTCCTAATGCACTAAAAGTTCATCGGAGTCGAACGGATTTTGGTTTTACCATGAAAAGTTACTTCCGAAAGTTTCTTCGGCAAAACCTTGTGGGGGATTTTAGTCCGACGAAACATTTTTTCACAAATTAGTACAGAGACGGATTGGATTGGTTGACGTTTTTTCTGGCAACAATACGCTTCAGCAAGAAACTTGCCGAAACTTCTGAAATTTCTGCAAGCGGACTCGCAAGGCCGTTTACACCGGCTAGTTACGTCGAAAGTCGCTTGCTGCGAGTAACTTGCGCAATAAACTTGAGAGTTTAAACCCACCTTAAGACGCAAAAAAATTGAACATGGAACATTGACGTATTTATCTAGCGAGTAGGAAGATAGGCTTCGTCGTCCGTTATGCTTAAACTATTAGACTCTTACCAAGCCAAACAAACAACAGACGTGGTGGCTAGAGTACTGGTTCTCCCATCTTGAGGGCCCGGGTATCAATCCCCAGAGAGATGGATATTTTGCAGAGGAGCCCACATCCCTCCTTGGGTGATTTTCGAATAGCACCTCAAAGCATAGTACCTACTCCGTCCGTCGGATGGCACATTGAACTGTGAAACCCTTAAAGAATTTCGTTAAGAAGAGGAAAATGCCCAAGCCGGGTTTCTCTCCAACCTTAGTCCTTTCCCCATTAAGCCTTCCCCAACCTAATGTTAATGTATCTATCCTTCATCGCGCAAATTGTCTCAGATATCCATCGCCTCCAATAATTAACCAACCAACCGACAGCATGCAAAAAAAATGATGGGGAAGGATAGAAAAAACGCCAAATTTATAATTTTCTCACGCCTGAGTGGCATCATAAGCACAATGAAGCTTGTTACGACTCTGTTTTCTAAGAAAAAGCACGGAATTTATTCTCAATTGTTCATTTTTTAATTATTCAACAACTAGCATACTACACATTGATTGATTCATAATTGTATGATCAAATTGTTGGCATATAATTTCAGAAACGGATACTACAGGCGATGATTTGTATCCTTGCATCACAAACACAACACAGCTTACACTGGGTTTCTCTCCCTAGAATTTATTCATGAAAATTAGATACGATTATCAGTTTTGATTTATCTCACAATGACTGTTACGGCACATAACTTTATAATTGGATAGTGAGAATCATTTGAATCAGTGCGTCACAGTCAATTCTTTAATCAAAGAGTGATGGGCCAATGAACATCGATAACAATTGACCATTCGAAGTTTTTCGGATTGTTTCACCGTTGTCTAGACAAACCATTACGCAGGAACAAACCCAAAATAAATGCTGTCAAAGAGTTGCCAATAACTTAGGTAGTCACAGTGACGAGACTTATTAGCCCAAAAAAGTGTTTAGACTTGGCATTTGCTGCGTTTACACACACATCAGATGAAAATACACATAGGTACCTACGTCCAATATTGACAGATTATTCAAGAAAATATGAAAATTTGGCATCTACAGTACCTGCGTACTTTAAGACAAGCAGGGAAGAAGGATAAATCGATAAAGTTCTGCAAAACATTTTGCATGCCATTCCCATCCGTAATACAAATCTTTTAAAGCGGAATATTAAGAGGGCCTACATGATAAACTCGTTTCAAAATATGCAACGAAGAGGATTAAAATCGCAATGAAAAAAAATAATTTGACTTGAACCGGATTCGAACCCGCTTCTCCCAATCTACAGATAGGCTTCTTAGCTAGTTACACTACCAAGCCACCATAATTCAAGGCGATTTCAGCGGGGGCGCGTGACCGCGTACCACATCATCTGTGCAGCCGTAATTAATGGAAATTTGTCGTTTCGAAATACATACTTACGAATGAAAGAAGGTTTTAAGGCATAAACACAGAAGAAGCATTCATAAGACCACAATTTGACACCAAGATGTTCAAAGGGCAAAAATGGTCATTTATGGTGTAAAATATAAAATTCACCGCCGCGCCGACAAAATTACCATCGACCTATACATATAGCTGTGATATCTGAGCGATGATATTAAACAATAGGGATTGATAGACAAGCAACAGATTAGAAATCGACAACTGCGCATGGGAAAAAACATTTTCGTACTAATTACGTAAGTTGCTCATGTACATTTTGCAGGTTTGGCACTTCATTAGTTACTTCATACGGTCGTAATAAGAGTAGACGACAAGATTGATTTAGGACCAGATTAGGCCCAGTACTATAGTTATTTAGACCATGTTTTAAAATATCAGGTAAAATATTTTCTCTGTGTAAAAACCGAAGTTCATTCGTTCCTCAATCGACGACACTCATGCCAGTCAAAAGAGTATGATATACTATTCAAAGCCCAAACTTAAAGCTTGGGTTTTACATATTATCAGTAAAACTCAAGTTGGCGAAACGGCTGTCTTTTTGCGGTTAAGGTCGACCGGGCGTTGCAAAACCGGGACATGGACTTCTTAAGTCCTTTTTCATACGTTGGTTACATATCAAGGCATTCATATATGTAGATATCTAATGAACGTTTACATGTAAATAGGCAAATCACTTCTAACGTTAAAAAGTGCGTGATATGGCAAACATTTACGACTTCGCCCTCAGATGATTACATTAAATTACATTACTACTACTGTTACAATACCCTTCAGCTAGGATTCGGAATAATATTGAGTTGAACATTTTATTTTTACATTTTTTTCCCTTACCCATACGAACTAAGGCCTCCAAATACGTAGAGCCTCCCCTGTGGTTTACGCTCCATGGCGAAATCCCCAATTTGTAGGGTCAAAGGGCACCACAGACTCTCTCCGACGAAAATAAATAAGAGGCGGTAGCGGAGCACTGCAACAAAATGTTCCCGCATTAAGTATCCGAGACAGTAAAAGACGGATTCCCTCCAGAGTAATTTCGGGCAATCTGCGAGCATTAGCGTTTATTTATCCGGGGGCACCTACACTTGAGACGCGTAACATTCACTTCGAAATATACCTACTATCTCCCTCCCCACGCGGTCGGGTCAAATGGGGCCGTGTTAATGGCGTCGATCCATCCCCGAGACCCATGGCGGCAAGAAGCGTCGGAATTGGGGAAACGTGCGAGGTAGGCCATTTCCGCGCGCGTGAATATTTGAACGCCTTCGCCTTCAGGATAATAGCCGCCTCCCCTGCCCCCGCACGGGGATCCACCACTCACGGCTATACCAGCAACGCTCGGTTGGGAAAAGACGGGAAGGATCATCTGATGAAGACCATACGTCAAAGCATTCTCAACTAGTAGGCATGTAGGTTGGAAGGTAAAAAGGATCATTATCGCAACGATGAAAATTCATCAATTACAGAATTTATGTAATGAGTTGTTTCAAGAAAAAAATTGTAAAATTTTTGATTTTGTAGATTTATGTTCCGTCGACAGGTATTCGCCTGACGCATTGATGTGAAATTGTTGAAAATTAAAAAATAAAATAAATAAATACGTGTAATTTTTTCATGCTTGGAAACTCGTACTAAAAACTACCAAAATTATTTTTGTGAACAGATTCTACAAATGTCATCTTCAAATTCTTTTAACATCATCATAAAACTGTAATTTTCAGTAGTTTAGGCTGGGTTTACACCGGTGGAAACTTACTCCCACAAGTTTCTTCAGCAAGGGCTTGTGGCTCTGGCGAAAACTTTTTCAATGCAGAGCCAGAATGGTTGCCGTCCACACCGCCAACAATACGCTTCTGCAAGCCACTTCTCAAAACTTTTAAAAGTTCTGCAAGCAGACTTGCAGAGCCGTTTATACTTGTAATTTAAGTCGAAATTCGCTTATTACAAGTAACTTGCGCAATAAACTTGCCAATATAAGCCCACCTTCAAGGAAGTGAATTCACGCAAAATAGGAAATGCTGAAAGCATTACATTTGCGAGAAACTTTGCATAATTAAGTGTTCTAATTAGTGATATCTGTAGATAAAAGTGAAAAAAATTGCATCAGACCGATATGGTTATTTCAAAACGTCAGATTGTGAAATATTACATATTTTTCGTAATAATTCGGTTACATACTACAAGCAAATTTTCTTCTAAACGCGAAATAATACGTTTCTTATTCGTTGCTAACAAATGTTAGGGTGTCATGTTGAGCCCAATATTCGAAAACAACATATTACAATATAATTTCGTCTAAATGTCGAATACTGCGGCGAAAACTAGTCTACTAGTAGTCACAGCATGCTTTATTTAAGGCAAAATAAGTAAAATATACTTCTTTTTTCAACTCCACTACTGCCGGTATGATGAGATCCAAGTCATATAATGATATACTTAAACGAAATGTGGTCCAAGGATTTATTTCGACTTGCTTAAAAATGATTAAATTGTGCACTCAATCACCCACGATTACCGCTCAAGCCAGCTTAAAAAGCACATATCTAAATGGAGGGCAATGAAAGCTGTACCACAATGTATTTTTTGTTAAGCCTCCGCTGTATAGACAAAAATCCAAGCTAATTTAAGTTTTAACAAGGAGTAAACGAAAACGCTAAGTCACCTGGCGGCTAACGTTAACTAGACATTTATCAAACCCGACCCAAAGTTTCCCTTTCCGGTATCGCAAATTATGGACGTAATCTTGAACCTTCCGATTCCCTCTCTTTCCCTTCCCTTTCCAATTTATCTTTTTCTCCCCTCTTTCTCCCTCCTCATCCATTCTTCCACCGAAATTTTCCCCAAAGTTTTCCGAGCACGCGACCAAGTGATCCCTACTCCCCCATTCCAACTCACCCATTTATCCCGTCACAACACCCATATAGTGTTTCTCTTTCCCCCTAACTACTCACCATATCATCTCTCTCTGCCTTCTCTCAATCCCTCTTCTTTTCCTCTCAAAACCTATCCCCCCTCCGTCCTCTCCTCCTTCTGCCCTAGCACCAATTTCCTCGGATCAAACCTTTCCCAGGTGGTTTGGCAGATGATTACTTATACGTAACGGTCCACCCGACCCCTCGCGAGAACGATAAAGAAATCCAATACGAAAGGGAAAATTCAACCTCGTTTCCCATGGAGACTCTTTTTTTACATTACATACCTTGGGTACCCATATAAAATTCAGGCGAAAAGACCTTGAGACAATCTTCGAACTCTGCCGACGCAAGAATAAAAAATTCTAGCTGTGGTCAAAAAATAGTAAAATGTGGTCTCCGATTGCATACTAACGCTGAATAATGAAGTCAAATGATTCTTCCGCATGCATATCCATTTAAAGGTAATTACCAGGGTTGAGGTTTTCCACTTACTGTCCGCTGCGTCGTGTCCCTACTAGGAATATAAAGAGTTTTACATATAATTCTACATAACTACAGCACCAAATTCAGTTGGCACAGACGCAGTCAAGAGTTTTCCAAAATACTTAACGCCATTAAGAGGGACGAATGTACTGTAAACACATTTTATAAATATATTCAGACAGAGAGTTACCGAACACATCCATGCTGTTAAGAAGAAGGACAGCAGTTAATATTTAAAAAAATACACATGATCAAATTGTCGATTTTATCAAAGCAATAAGGCTGGTATCACAGGGTAAGCAAAATGAAGAGAAATAGACATTATGCAGATGAACTTCCAACCTAAGCATTAACGAGAAAGACAAACTAGTTACTTCTTACGTGACTGACGACGAATATGCGATTGGTCCTAAGTATAAAAAATGAAGAAGCGTATACCAAAAGTTTGGAAATGTTATATTCAATACCGAATAATGTAAAGAATACCTACTTGATTATACTCAGTCTTTTTCTATTCCCTCAATGTGGCAAAATACTTTAACACCTTTGTTGCGATTATATTTTTATTTATAATTGTACCAAAATTTTAATAGTGAGACCCACAGTCATAAAGCGAACTCAAGAAGAGTCGGCCTGCTTGGGGTTTTACCGGTTTCCCTCACATAATCGGGTGAAAGCAAGGCCATGGGACTATTGCCGGAAGAAAGAGTTCCAGTAAAAATTATTTTGAAAATTTTTCAATATGACATCTGCTTACGATAATGAAACAAATAAACAAATGTGCACACTCAGACCTCGAAGAGGTATTGAAGTCTTGATGTCGTACATGAATCAGAAAAAATACACTGTCGTGCAAATATTTAATAATATGGCACGATTAGCGAAAAATATTCGCATGTGAGCAGATAGAAGCATCCAAGGACTAAGCATCGGCATGGTTAATTTGGTCATATTTGAGTGTAGAATCATCCTTCTGAGACAGTTTCGCTAAATTTCATAAATTGGCCGCCATTTTGGAAAATGGCGGCTATGATGGTGTATTGAGGAATGGGACCCGAAATAGGCTACAACCAGAGTTACAGAAGGGACTTAACGCTAAGAAGCCGAATCCCCTTATTTAATTAGGCCACACAACATCCCGTACTATAACCATGACGATAAATTATTTTTTTCTAACAGTTCCATTTTTATTTTTTTTTAAGTAAAAAAAAGAACACACAAACTTTTGTTTTCCGGTGGTAGAAATATCCGCGGTCAACCGAAGCCCTCACACCGGCGACCCAGCATATCTTTTTCCGCTATCGGCCTCAGGTATCCCTACCCTCTCTCTCCTCTTCTTTATGGGACTTTGGCCACGTTAGGCGTGAAATGGAATTGGGTCGTTGCATGCTCCACGGATTCGCTAATTTGGATCAACGCCCGACGGCCACTTAAAGGCGGGCGGCAGTCAGTTGGCTACATCCCCCCGGGCTCCCCCCGAACCGTTCGGCGAACACCACTCTAACGAGGCACAAATTGAGACGACATAATGGGCGATATGATACGGCCATCAATAAAGGGTATCCCTCTCTAACCGGCAACACCCTTACCATACCGATTTTATGAAGCAATTTAACACTAAATAAACTCTAGCGTTGAATTGGCATGTGTTCTAATGATTTTCCGTCATCCATGGAGCGCAGACACATGCGCAAAAATTAGCGTATTATTCGATCGAGTTATAAATTAGCGTACATCGAAATTGAGCGACATACTTCAGTCAGAGGTTTCACGTTATTCCCTTGAAGTCAGATATTGAAGGTTTCCATTTTGTAGAAAAAGAAACATAGGTTAGAAGTTCCACAATTGTAACCAGTGTTTCTCTTTCTTCACAATCGATATTTTGTTTCCATTAAGTCAGAGCCAATACTCTTGCATACATTGAAGATTTGCACGGATTGCGGAAAAGGAAATAGTTAGTCGAACACAATATCCAGCAAGTATGCCATGTTTAAGGCAAATGAAGTTGAATGCGTAATTACGCATAAGAGAGAATATCTCAGGCAGCACTTGGGAGGAAACATTTACCGTTCAGCATGTTGAATTAGAGAAGACTGTTATTATCGTACAACGATTAAATACATATCGTATAAAAAAGAAGTTTCATGAAAGTGCATGCTTTGATGTAGCACGAGCCGGAATAATCATGAATTTGGCGCAGACCGGATGACGGCCTGAACGAGAATGTTTTGTTGTGAAGACATCCATAGTGCATAAACGGTACGAAAAGAGAAAATAAGAGTAGTGAGGAGTTTGCCACATAGTTTACGAACCTAAGTACTGTAACTAGTAGGAAATAAGTGTAGGATGAATTATCAACTGAATGAATTGCATGAGAAAAGGTACTGCCTCACGATAATGCACATATAAATACCAACGCAGCAGTTTTCTAATAAGAAAGCGTGATTTATTGATCAAATTACAACAGGGGACTTAACAACAGCTGTTTTCACGATATCTGCTTCCGCTATACAATGAAATAATACCAAAAATTCGCTCACATATACGATGCGTGTCGTACTAACCTCTTTACCTTGGTAACTGTAATTTCAACTGTTGGTAAAGAATGTCTACTGTAATGACGTTTTCTTCTCAAGTAGTGGATGTAGTCTCTGGTCAGTGGAATCGTCGAAGCGCATGAGCACAGAAGATTCAATCATTTGTCGTGTTTCTACAGAATTTACAATTACCTAATTTACATCAATTCACGGAATATCGATACGCGCAGGCGCAATCCGATTCTGAAAGTTTCCAAGAATTATTAAGGAATTAATTTACGAAAAAGTTAACCGCGGGACACCGTCTTAAGGTCGGGACACACATAACCGCACCGAGCCCGCGCCAACACACGGCCGAGTGTTGGACGTGCTACGGCGAGAAAGAAAAACAAGGCATTCAAACGTGTAGGGACACACACCACCGCACCGCGCCAGTACCGTCGTGGAGCTTGGAGACCGCGCCGAGGCCGCACCGTCACCGACTAGTTCAGTTTACTTTTTGACGGTGACGGTGCGGGCTCGTGCAACATGGAGAGCGAAAAACTTATTGAAGAAGTGCGGAAATTCCCTGTTCTCTACGATCAAAGTGATGAGAAATATCGGAATGCCGAATACAAGGAAACATGATCGAGTTCAGAAAAACACACCACGCTGAGAACAGAACTGAGACAATACTGACGGCTGTCGCTCGGAGCAGTGACGGGCCAGTGTGTTCTCCTACCACCGTCACCAACAGTCGTCCGTGTCTCGGACTCTGCTCGGCCGTGTGTTGGCGCGGGCTCGGTGCGGTTATGTGTGTCCCGACCTTTAACGTAGCAACATTTCACCGTGTCGCCTGCCTCCACCACTGTTATCATTAGGAGTGCAAGCGAGACGCAGTATAGACCGGCACAACGATCTCATCAAGAGGTCAACTATGAAAAAAGGGTTATCCGAAACGGCATTTCCCAAATAAGAAGAACCCAGCGATGCATTTTTTTTTCGATCCGACATGGAAAAAAACACGCCCACACAGCGTCGTTGAGTTGGTTTCCGTGTCGCACCCATAGACGATTTCCTCTGATTAGTCCGAGCACTTAAAAAGACTCGGGACTTCCTTGGTCTTCCTCTGGTTCACTCCTTGGGTCATATCCAAGACTTGCCATCGTCCGGCATGAGGAGCACCCTAAGGTTACCATCACCCCGGTTCCCCCAAATAAATGTTTGCTTCTCAGAAACCAAAGGGACTACAAGTTTGCGGATTAAGACTCTTCCGTTATCGATTTAAAAACACTTTTAGAAAAAAAAGGCATTTTTCCATAAGAATGAGCCATTGATCTGGTAATTTTTATGTTTTTTTCACTCGGAAAACATCAGTAAATTCAAAGCCTAATGCAGGAAGGAATAGGAAGAGAATTAATAGGTAAATTAATTGAGTAAATAACGGACGATGAAATACATAATGCGGGATAAAACTACATTTAGAACAATGATTTTTAAAACTCTTAAGGGTTTTCGAAAGAAGGAAAAGGAGAAAATAAATGACACCTGGACGGAATAGAGGAGGAGAAAACAGCAAAGGATGAAGAACTAATGGGGAGCGACACAAAAACGGAAAAAAAGAAACGAAAATAAATTCATGCGTTGGGTTATTTAACGTGGTCCTCACAGACAATCAAAATCAACAGAAGAGGAATAAATATACTCGATGGAATAAAAAACAAAGTGAACTGGTGTTAACCGCGCGAAGTTAGTCTGTGTCCGAATGTCTTCGAAGATTACCACACTGACCTGTATTCCAGATGCAAGATAAAATTGAATACTCCAATGGTAGTCCACGTTCATAGCAGGATTCATAGCGTTCATAGCAACTAAGATTCGTCAAGATTATTTAAGAGCAAACGACGACCAGTACAATTTAGTCCACAGTAAGAAGGGCGTCCGCAAAATTAAGACGTTAGACTTGATAATTTGCCCATTGGATATAAAATGTTGGTTATATTTGGTAACTACCATTTCATGCATCGATGAATATTTTATTTTTATCAGGGGGTATGCAACTTTTCATTCGTTGTTATATTTTTTCCATATGTTACATCTTTATTTATATACTATAAAAAATGACTTTACAAATTTGTTTTGGTCACCTTCACTTTTATTGTTAAATAAATTATTACTTTAAGGGGTGCGAGAACACATTAAAAAATGTTGAGGGGTGTGGGCAATAACAAAAGTTGAGAACCTCTGCCCTAGACCAATTTTGTGAGGCACAGTACTAGCAAAAGAACCCAGTAACTTCAACCAAGAAGACGGACACGCCTTGGGGAACATTTGAAAACTCCTCTTCTCTGAGAGACAGATAGAATATACTACACTGTAGAGGGAAAACGCGTAAACGACTCTGATTGCCCGAAGGGACAGCGAGCCTCCCCGAACTTCCTATATAAGTGTGCGCGTTTGCCATTCTCCTCCACAATTCTCACCTGAAGATGGAAGTTGCAATGCCTCCGAAACGTCGCCATTACAATGAAGACCCGACCAAGCGAAAAATCTAGGAAAAACCCAGCTCCAAGAATAATAATACCGCTTTCAGTATCCGTCCGTAGTTTCACAGGTAGTCTGTAAAAAATGGTACTGCTTTCATCTCTTACTAGCTAAATGATAAGGTACGAATTCGAAAAGGAAGGTACTACCAGTACAACAGGTTAGTCGATGAAAATATTTTTACAAAATACATTTCCAGCCGGAAGAGTGCCGAATCCATATTGCCACATTGTCCTCAATGATTCTGGTCTTGATTTATGTTCATCTTGCCACAGCGCCGCATCGATACCACAGTTCCTTTATTGAACTAACGCCAATTGGATTCTATAACTGCATTCATTTACTACTGATTCAAAAACCAAGATGGGCTAATGACTGCATATGTTCAAAGGATTCAGGGCGTGGAATTTAAATATTGTGAAAAAATGTTTGCAATGCAACAAGATCGATCGATTGGTCGACTGCAGTTTCGACGCCAAAACGTCATCTTCAAAGCATAGACAATTCAAGTAAATTTGTTGTCTTGAAAAGGACGCTTGACTGTCGTAAACGCGGTCGACCAAATGAACAATAGTGTGGAGATACAAAGTGTTCTCCTTTCACACTGATGACTGCATTTGTTCACTATTTAATTTCCCGGAAATATTTCCCCATTGTAAACGTTCTTCGCAAAAGAGATATTTGTGCACGGCAAGAAAAAAAAATATTCCATTTGCCAAATACTTCGCCCACTTTATGGTGGCTGGAGTGGTAATCGAATCTCATAGAGCGCACATTTTAATAATATTTCAAGTCAGTCGAAAAACATTCCAAGACCACATTTAACTTAAGTATGTACATCTGTGTACACATTGAAATTCACCACGAAGGCAGAAATGGAAATATTACAAGAAATACATTTTTCAATTTTTTTCTTAATTAAAATATGTTATGGTTACTGTTTTCGGAGTGGTATTCGAAATTCAGACGAAAATTATATCGAGAAATATGTTGATTTAGAATCTTTAAGTCTGCGTTGTATCTTGATAAATGTTTGCAGCAAATATAATAAAAATAAATATATAATTTTGCGTTAGCAAAATAATATGTACATTTTTAATTGAATTATTACGAATTATATGTCATGTGCCATGAGGCCACGTGTTAAAATAGAATGGAATTGCCAAAAAAAAAGCTAAAAGAGCATGATGCAATGTTTTTTCACTCTTATCTACTTACATATCACTAGCGACAACACGTAGTATGCAAAGTTTCACGCTAATCTGTACATAAACAAAAGTCGCTCCAACCACCTCACGTTTTACCAGCGAAAAAGTAGTGAGAGAAGGCAGAATTACGTTATCAAACAGATAATGTACCTTTTTACTGCGAGTAACACGAAAATGAAAAAAAAATCGCAGATTTCATTTAACGAAGAGAACTCCTTAGCCGAGTTCACTCGGTCACGAGAAGCCAAGAGACCGGATCCATGCATGCCGTGGACGAAATGTGATGTGTGGGTGAGGATTCCTCGCCGTGAACTGCAAGAAACGCTATCCCAATTAATTTGGACAGAAAACGCGAGACTCGGGTCGATGACTGTTAAGAGGGGAGGGAACGGCAGAGGCACAAGAGCCGGAGGCAGTGTGGTTGGTAGGGAGGATGTTGGGAGAGAGAGAGGGAGAGAGTTGAAGGGATGTTGGAGGAAGGAATGTGGGAGAAAGACTAGGCAGATGTTAGGGGTAAGGCAGATTCAATGTTCCGTAAGGTTAGAAAAATGTAAGCGATGAAGGTAGAGAAAATATTTGTGTGAGGCGAGGAAAACTTTGGGGAAATAGTGGACTAGGAACTTAACATCGTTGAGGAAAGGTTCGATAAAGGTTGGAAAATTGTTGGGGAAAATATAGGGAAGATGTAGCCTTGGGTTTGAATCAAGGTTGACAGATGGTCATAAAAATGTTGACGGAGATCAGGGTACACTATTGAAAGGATAGTGAACAGTTGGAATCAAGGAAGGGGAAAGTTGGGAGTGAAACAGTGGAAATGTTATAAAAAGGCGGAGGAGAAGCTGGAGAAAGACTTACTGAAGGAAGGGAAAAGGTTTGAATATAATAAGAGAAAGCTGG
Organism: Pyrrhosoma nymphula; assembly: GCA_963573305.1. NCBI lineage: Eukaryota > Metazoa > Arthropoda > Insecta > Odonata > Coenagrionidae > Pyrrhosoma > Pyrrhosoma nymphula. The sequence continues at coordinate 119,738,346 of OY754331.1, read as the reverse complement.
AGAGAATAGAGGGAGGAATGGATTAACGTTCATAAAAAGTTTGAGAAAGGATTAGGTAAATGCTGGGGTAAATATTGAAATATTCGGAAAACATTGGCGGAAGGTTTGAAGGCTGAGGGAAGGCTCGAAAAAGGTTGACCAAAGGTTGCAGAATGATTGGGAGGATGGTCGAAGTTGGCGGAGAAGAGTCAGAGGAAGCTTAAAGGTTGGTTCACACTGGCAAGTTTCTTCTACAAGAACTTTCGGGGAATTTTACTCTGACCAAAAAGTTGTTCACAACTTAGTGCAGAGATAGATTGGTTGCTGTTTACATTGGCAACAATACGCTTCAAAAACGTGTTCCAGAAACTTTTAAAAATTCTGCGAGCGGACTTGCATATATCCGTCAACACATGCAATTTACGTCAAACGTTGCTTGCAGCAAGTAAATCGCGAAATAAACTCGCGTGTAAACCCACCTTAAGGGGTGGTTGGAGAACCGCATGGGAACGCAAAAAACCCCCGAAAAACCGTTCTCAACCCTCTGTCTCTCCACCCTCCTTAACCCTCTTGACGCTTTATGTTCGCCGAGAATGCCAACACACTCGACTCCACGGGACGGGGACTTTTTAAGAGGACTCTCGTGCATTCATCGAGATAAAAAAATCCTCGCACGACAACATTTTAATTGTATAAGGAAGAGACGTCACGTGCTAATGAGGGACTTTTTTGATGCCTTGGGCAATGGGTCACGGCGGTCGTCGGAGGTCTTCACGTAGGTCATGGCTCGCTGTCACGACTTCTCTCACGTCCTACTAATTCCGAGGCAAAGAGTAGTCTTTACTAGATGAGAATAGGGGTAATTATTTTGACTGCAAATCCATAGTGGCGTCATGAAAAGGTCAGAATCGTTACTCTCCCTTTTCAGAAGACATAAATAGGCATCTGTGAATCCGAAAGTTTTATTTTGACGAGAAAGATAATTTAGGCCACCATTTTAAGAAGACTTCTCTTCCACCAAATGACGCATTAAGGTAGATTGAGCGAGATATTTCCCTAGTCATAATGAAGACCATATTTGAGTTTTATTTTATTTTCAGAGTCTGGATTAAGTATGAGGTAAATATTGAATGGCGCCAAAATATAACTATATGACAACAATTCTTAGTAATTAAATAAATATATCTCATAACTCTCTAACTTAACTCATTTTTCCACTCCGTACGGTGAAAATGCCTTCACAACAGAAGGTATTTTTATAATTCTGTAAAATTTACTACGGAGATTAAAAGATTAATTTTTAAAAAAAGTCGATAAAACATACTAACTAAACACTGTTATCAGGACTCATGATTAAGACAGCTTAGTACTTTTTACAATATCTTTTAATGTACGACGCGTTTCGCCGCTTTACGCTTTATTCTAAAAAGTTCAATACATAGATTTAAAAAACACGGACGATTAATTTTTACTTTTAATTTTAAAAAAATCCTATTTAAAACGAAATATTATGTAAATTATCAAATATAAATTGTTTATTACAAAATTAAAGCATATATATCAGATTTATTGTAAAATTTTAGATTTTATTATTAGTTTAAATTTTGGGTTGTAAAAGTATTGATTTTTCCGGAATTCTCCGACTTTTCAGAGCAATGAAATTAGTCCAATTGTTAATGAAGGCTCTACGTTACTCAGAAGCCGAGATATTGCACAATTTTGCTGCGTTTTCAGAAGTTTGCTCGAAGCTCGAGCTGCTTCCCCCACCATGCTGCACGAGTACCTTCACTTTGAAGGGCTCGTACGCCTCGTTCATAATACAAATTTTATATTGAACATATGCATATGAAAATATAGGTTTTGTTTTGAAAACTGTGAAAGAATTGGCTCTTAATGTCTATAAACAATGGAGTTACGATTTTTAAAAAATGCTATCTCCATTCCTATTAGTCATAGAGGTTCCTTTTTTTTAAATTCGTGTTTTTTACCAGCTTTCCAGTGCACCTATTTTTTTGGTGTAATGTAAAAAACAACAAAGTTATTCCATTTGTTGAAAGCAAAAAAAAACGCCGCTCCGTTAAACGGTATTTTTAGAAATAATTGAGCAATAAATGGATCGTTTTTTATTTACCTTATAGTTCTACCCTTCAAGAATCCATTTCACTTGGTAAAATGTCTGTAGCAACATCACCTGGGAAATTGGAAATGTTTAAAATTTTTCCCTCCCGGATAAATAATTAACATAATTCCAAAACTAATAAACCGATCTGGCTGAACTTCAGCACACTTATAAAAACCCACAATGGTTACAATTTGAAGGTATTATAAGACACATAGGGTCGTTATTGAAAATGATATTAACAGTTATAAAACACTGCAAAAAAGAGGCTTTTTACTATATTTCCTTAAATCATTCCTCGATTTTGACTTATTAAAAAAAATAAAGGTTTTTTTAATACCTACATGTTCCACCTAGCATATTTTCTCCAAAACGCAACTGGAAAATTAGATGAGCAGAAAACTGACTTTAGCGACTTTTCGGTTTAGGTCACGCATATATAGGTTTCCACCAAGGCGTTAGGGAGTGGGGGGGAGTAGGGGGAAGGCTAAGGGAGGAGCGGAGAGGGGGGGGTAAGTGACTGCATCCCGGTGTATTACATTCCAGCTTGCACACGCCAGACTATTCGAAGACTCTTACACTCCTGACTAAATGTAAACATCAAACTCTTCTAACCAGAGGTTTATGAAGGTGTTCACTTCGATTACAAGAAGGTAGACCGGAAATTATAATTCGAACTTTTATTACTACGATCGAATTACTATTTAAGTAATTATTTCAGAAACTTTTCAAAAGCAAAAAACTGGTCAAAGTCACCCCGTTGTCAATAGCCCGCATTTACGATCATCGAACCGATGACCTTGGTGCAGTGTGAGACATGTGGGAAGGGATTCACCCAAACCGGATCCAAAGAGCGGACTGACTGACGTGGGACATCGGACCAGCGAAGAAGAGAAGATCTACTTCCGTCCTATAAACACCATACCGCAGAGCTCAAAGTAGTCGCGAGAGCTAAAGGAAGGAGACACGTTCTTAAATAACGTGTGAATCGAATATAGAAATTAAATCGTTGTATTGACTCAAGGTATTTTTAACCGCCAAACCGCCACATTTAATGTCCGATCACATTGGGTAGTCTGTTTTCATTGACCCAAAATGGGATAGTGTTGCGGGTTGCGGATCATTAGGATGCGGGGAAAATAATCAGTAAGTGAGAACCACAAGCCACCGCAAATTTATCTTTCATTGTACTCATATTTGTATTTGGGATATCTACAGTGGCGTACGGACGGGGGTGGGGTTTAGGGTTTTAACCCCCAAAAACATGTTTACCAGAATTCGTTTTCGTTCGTTTACCTGAACTAGCGTTTAGGATTTCGTTTATTGGACTGAAAAATATAAGTAGTTGAATTGTCTTCGCGAAAAGAGAATGTAAATTTAATTATTCAATAGTTCATCTTTAACTTGTCCCCCCAAAAGTCAAAACCCCCCCAGAAGTCAATCCTGCTAATGCCACTGGATATCTACACTTGCCGTCAAACACGTATGAACAGATAGAGCTGGAAGTGTGACTAATGGAATACTCATTAATGTAAAAACTCAATAAATGTACAAACAATAATAGTGGACCAGGAATCATTTTAAACGAAAAGGAGATAAGGTGGTCCCCAAGGGTCGCCTAACTGCAGCTAGCGAGCCACATTCAGCTCTTTATATACGTAAATGTGGCTTTTAAGGAAATCATTACACCCTGGTTGCATTGTGGCTTTTAAGCAAATCATTACACCGACTTCCATCAAATGTATGCCATTTCGTCCCGCAGCCGGGGAGCCAGATGTGGCATAGATGTTTATATAATACATTATAAGTACCTAGTGTCGCGTAAAATAACCAAAACTATGTAATAGGGAATCATATACCGTAATTAAACAAGAAACGGAGTGCGAGAGAAAAACGTATATTTCCACAGATATTCGGCGTGCAATTTAATCTTATATTCAGTGATATAATACATTAACGTACCACCCAGAGAGCTGCTGCGTGGGCCTGTGGCAGAGGGTGTGAGGATACCATCCACGACAATAATGAGGTGATAGGAAGAGAGATAGAGGACGAAAGTTAATTGAAGTCTGACTGAAGAGGACGAAAGTTAATTGAAGTTAACTGAGTGTCTTACAGCCAATCGGTATGCAACGGATGATACTAATTGTAATCTTATAAATGCATCACTTCTTACATCTTATACACTCCAACGAGTAATAATTGTGCTACTGATCTCACTCTTTTAAATGTATTATATACTTATTACATCTCAGGCACTCAAACGAGCAATAATTGCATGTGAGTACTATTTATAGCGAAAACTGCTCTAACGATTTTCATGAGAGCACATACATGGAAAGTTTTTGGCGTAAAATATACATTGGTCTCGATCTTAATCCTCGAAAAAATTCCTTAAAGGGATCGAATTTGAGTCCACAAAAGATTTCCCGGCCAATTCATAAAAATGCATTGGAATCAATGTGGACGTTAAGGTAGATTATTTTACTTTCAGATTTTAAAATTTTACATTTAAGACACGATGAGAATTGGACTAAACTGCGCGAGAAAGTTGAAAGTTTATTTCTCTAGCGATTTCGGTCTTAAATTTACTGGTCTATAGCTTTAGACAATTAATACAAACAAACACCATTTTGTCGTTTTATATCTCCCATTTCACTTCGAGCTCCGTGGTTAACGCCGTCGTTGTTTCGGAGGTTTCAGGTTTAACGATACGAAAATTCGTTTTCGGAGTGAGAGAGAAAATCACAGTGTAAACGTTGTTTCATACTACCCTTATGATGGCATAACGTGCAGAAACCTTGTTCGGTGGTCATTAAAAGTGTGGAAATTGTAACCAGTGTTTATCTTTCTTCAATACGGATACATTATATTCTCCAAACATATGCTGCGGTTTCCAATAACAAAATATATATATGTGGTTGAAGCAGAACTTAAAAAAGCTCGATTTTGGAGCTAAAAACTCAATAATTAGGGTGCCACATTTTCCGTCAGGGGAATCGTAAGTTAACAGGGTTCACACAAACTAAACTTCAGTTTTGTAGACAGAGATTACACAAACAACTAGAGCTGTCATTTTAATCATCTACGTCGAAATTCATGCATTCGCTTATGTCGATACGTAGAGGATAAATAACATTACTAGTCACGTTATCAAAAATAAAGGAGTGCATATTAAATCTCCTTCCCCCCTGACAACTGGTAAAACTTTGAGAAAATTTGCATAAAATCCGCGAGGCATTAAAATGCGGCCAAAAAATGAATCACTATGCAATTCAATTTGCAAGCACATCAAATTGTACTCCGCAGGGGGCGTTGTCAATTCTTCATTTACTTCCATAATTCAGAACCGTATTCATTAAAACCGAAACGTAGAATAATGGAATTAGCGGAAAAAAAATAACAACGCAGTGCGGAACGTTAAAAACCATCTCAGGCAAACAGAGAACGTTTCGCGAGGCTAGCGAAAAATGTGACAAAAATATAACTAGATGCTTAATGACCAGGGTTTGCATTTTTTCCACTCTGGCTGCCAGTAGTCCCAAGATACAATTAGGGAACTAAGTATTTTGCCTCCGGAATATTTTACAGGGAGAAATACTTTCACGCCACATATTGGTGAATGCAAGACTGCACCTTCTAGGTAGACTAACGTGGTGGTTTCTTGTTGCCTTCCATATCGAATTACTTCGACCGATTCCTTGAACTTCACTCTCGTCCGGAGCTGTTGCAGTTGTTACCGGACCGATATTCTTGATCTACGCCATCCGTTGAGACTGCTGCCTCTTTGAACATTGGAGCCGAGTAGTTCGGATAGCATGTAGGGCGTATAAAAATTCTCGTTGTCCCCTTCCAGATTTTTTCCATTTAAAAATTCAAAACAGGTTAGTCAAAAATCAGTTCCGAAATCCGAAAAATAAAAACCAAAGTTAGCTCCGAAATTAGGAAAATAATTGACGTTACTTGGTCTAGAACCTACGACCCTCAAATTGAGAGTTGAACACGCTACTCCTGGGCAACACAGTACTTTTTACTCCCTTTATATTATATCACACTGTCTGTCAGCTTGACTGTGTACGGACACACCCATTGGAGCGGAAGGTGTGGTGTTCCATTCCCTGCTGGGAAAATTATTTTTCTTCTTTTTTTCCAAGCCGTTTTCACTTACATATTTACAAATTTTGTTTTCACCCTCTAAACTTTTTTTTGCAATATTTTACTCGCTAATTATTCATTAATGACGGCGATCAAAGCTAACACTTAGCCCTTGGACGTTGTGGGAGATGGACCGTGGTGAGCCAACAACTGTGGTTGTCGCTATTTAATGCTCAACAATGAATATAAATGTCATATCGAATTACTAATATTCCTAATGGCTGTCGAATGTCTGAATAATTTGACATATCAGTGAAGATAGAATGATTTCCTTTCACAAATTTAATTTATTAGCAATGTGATAATACAATATTTAATGGCAAAGATACCATAAAACAATGCAAAAAATATACAATACAACTCCCTGATAATATGAGCCATTAAAACGTGACGTAATGCATATGAAAATAAAGGGAGTATACTTAATAAAAACTTTGCTTCTATGAGGTTATATATTTTCTTCGTTTTTAGTTCTTCGGATTGGAGGGGAGGGGGGGGGGGAACCAACTAAAGATCCTTCCCACATGCAGGGCGAGGACCGTTCCATTATTCATGAGTGGGGGAGGAAGGATGAAGGCGACGAAAGTGACGGACAATCGAATTGGATTCAACGTGCGGAATAACGAGGAGACAACATGGAGGAAAAGTGGGGAGATTAATGCGTTGCGGGGTGGAAGGTTTGGGTGGTCGAAAATATCATTGCCCCTCGTAACTCAACCCTAAAGCCCCTCAACCCTCAACTCGGCGACACGCAGGACATTTTTCTTTCTGCGCCATTCCTTTGCGTTTAACTCGGCGCTGTAGGTATCACCTTAGTCCTTCTGTCACTGATAGGGTTGCCATATTTTAAAATGAAAAACATAACCTCATGAAAACTAAGTTTTTCTTAAGTGTACACCCTTTATTTTCATATGCATTACGTCACGTTTTAATGTCTCATATTCTCAGTGCATTTTATGATATATTTTTTGTCGTTGTTTTATGGTATCTTTGGAATTAAATATTGTATTATAATTATTCAATAAATTAAATTTGTGAAAGGAAATCATTCTATCTTCACTGATATGTCAAATTATTCAGACATTCGACAACCATTAGGGACATTAGTAATTCGATATGACATTTATATTCATTGTTGAACATTCAATAGCGTTAATCACAGTTTTTGGCTCACCACGGTCCATCTCCCACAACGTCCAAGGGCTAAGTGCTTGCTTTGATTGCCGTCATTAATGAATAATTAGCGAGTAAAACATTGCAAAAAAAGATTAAGAGGGTAATGCGATGACGAAAACAAAATTTCTAAATATATAAGTGAAAACGACTATGAAAAAAAGAAGAAAAATAATTTCCCCAGCAGGGAATCGAACACCAAACCTTCCGCTTCACATTCCACTACCTTACCCCTGGGCTACCGATTCTTGCAAGGCAGATAACGTGCATTAAATTCTCTGCCGTTTTCATAAAAATAAATTTTAATATAATTAAGTCAGTGTATTTTTCTGTGTGTGTATGGGTTTGTTAAAATTAATCGTTGGTCACAAGGAGACTATGGACCAAATTTCAGATCGATTGGATGAGAAGAAATGGGTCATTCCATACCATTTCACCAGATTTAAGAAAAAGTTGTTGCGGCACCATTTCAGAAAAAATTCAAATTTTGCAGACATACTACTACATGTCTGTAAGGCACAAAACCAATTTGTCTCGGGCATACATTCTCATTCCAAGCCTACACTTAGGCTGCCAAGTTAATACAAATTTCTATTTTTGAATTAACGAATAAATTTACCATTCAAGGGCTAAATCTCAACAAATATTAGGAAAAAACGAAGCAAGTACGAAACTCGAATGCAAGAATTAAACACCTAATTAAATAAGCCATCCGTTACTAAAGATTGCAAACCTATACCCTGAGTGCAAGTGATTTTAAATAGCAAAAAAAATAAACACCTCCACCAAATCCAACCTTATGGAATCCTTATGGAAGTAAAATTAGGTTTCACAAAAGGTCCACAGAGAGGACCCTGGGGCCTTTCGAATAGACCCTATTAAACCTTCAAGGTCCCAAGGAACATCATGTGCCAAATTTTATTAGAATCCGTCACGGGGTTTGACAGTCTATTGCGTATGAAGTAAAAGAACTCAGTAATCAACTAAACATGAATACTTTTAGATTTTAGCTTGACTTTTTTCAGAATGCTATGCGCAATTGAGTGAGAAGCACATGGAGGAAACGTCCTACATGACGCCAGTAAGACGTTGGACTACTCGAGGGGGAAGAAAGAAACGATTTGCCCTGTCCCACCTCCCTCCTCCTGGCGCCTAACGAGGCGCCACTGAAAAACGACGTGCCGGGCGAGATCGAGAATACATGACGGTCATTTCCTCCGAAGTGAATACAAATATCCACTACCCTTCAGCGGTCATCGCCACTCGAGAAAATCACCGCTCGGATGATGCTGCATGGCATTTCGCTCTTCCACCGCGTTTTGTTTTTTTTTATCGTGATGACAGTTTCCTACCCGTTCCAGGAGACACCAACTGGTCGAAATGTTTCCCTTGACAACTTCAGAAATATGGCAACTGATACTGGATTCCATTAATCATTCAAACATCCTTACTCCTAACGCTTGCTACCACAGCTACTTGTTTTCGTCACTTTCTTCACTATAACTTGAATGGTTTACGAGCCGACTTTGAATAATTTTGAAGGCATGCTTAAATGAATTTTACTTTTTATACACCACACTATTTTATCATACGATACCCACACGAATTCAACTCTTTTGCGTCATTTTTAATGGGATTATTCCCTTCAATGAACACGGTCGAGGTTGTGTAAAAAAATTAAAATGTGGAAAGTAACAAAGTGTATTCATTTAAGAATTTATTAGCCATAGTTTTAGCGATGTCATTTGACTTACTCAACAGCTGGATACTCATCTTTTTAAGATTAAGGCAGTCTTTACCGGTGAATAATTTTAATGACTATTTAAACTACCAAACACGTACGATTTCTTACGGGAAATGCTTGCGTACAAAAAGTAATAAACATTCGTGCCGAAAAATATGCTTGTAATACTTCAAAACCGTCAAATTCCAACGAGTTCTTTGAAATACCTATCACATGCTAGTTAAATCTTGATGATGTATCAAATTTATTTATTTTTAAAAATTAACTCTATACGTTTAATGGAGCGGGGCAACATTCCGTGACAATGCCACTGTTTTACATTATATCAGTGATGAAAATGTAGCGACAAAACTTAAGGCAGACTCATAGACTTGAATTATCACAAGGTATTTATGGAACAAATAATCATAAAGAGAAGGAGGGAATTAAATATATGTAAGTAAGAAAAGAAAAGAGAAAGAATATATGTTGGGCAGAGAAGATAACGAGGGCAAGTAAGGTAAGTAGTTATAAGAGAGGGTAACATACGGCGAAAGTTGAAGAAAACATAAATAGTGGATCTAAAGAGGAGGGATGAGAAGTGCTGGAATGTTAAAGACAAACTGTAGGTAAAATTTTGGGTTATCAAGGATGGCGTAGTAAAAGACTAAAGACCTTCAATTCAATGAAGAGCAACGTATAGAATTTTGTACTATCAACTATTATAAAAAGGCAAAGTTTGCTTATAGCGGTCACAGTCATAAGGGCGATACTTTTCATAAAGATTCCAAGAGCTTCTAAAAAGGGAACTATTAATTATGACAACAAAAATCTCCAAAAATATATCAGATAACGCAAAAAGCTGTGACTGCTTTCGACTACAACAGGAACGGCAATTATAACTTTACATAGAGATGGTATCCTTCTCCATCAGCCTGATAAACTCATCCTCCTCCCCACAATAATATTAAGTGATTTAGAGAGCTGAAATTAACTCTTCGCAGAAATGCGTGGTATACCTAGGTATGGCCAAACTGCGTGGTGCTCACCTGCGGAGAATTAAGAGGTCAATGAGGGTGAATCAAGCGTTTGAAGAGCGGGCAAAGGTACCGAAGGACTCCCGGAGCGACCTCTGGAGGAAGAATCGGCCGCTTTATCCCTTGCGTCATGCTGTTCACAAGCGAGTGACGCCCAAGTTTCGCTAGCCCTATAATACCCGTGTCAGCGGTCACGCTCCACAGGTCCACAAAATTAACGCAGAGTCGGAATCTCAAATAATAAATCCTCCCAAAATAGCACTCAAAGAGCACACAATAGTCTCATTTCTTTTTCCAGTATTTTCGATGGAAAAACAAAGATATCGAACCACGTTCAGGTCAAAATCCACATTCCATTTTCCGAGCAAGGTTTAACGTAAATTAAGTCACAGCCGTATTCAATTAAAAGAGTGCACTTGGTGAAAGAAAGGAATTCTTTTTTTTTATTTGACCGGCAACGTGAATTAAGGGTTTTCATTAGATCCACCGTCACGGTGCTAATCCCGTATTTCATGATTTCATCTCAACGCAGCCTATGCAACGCCGAATGAATTATTTCGAGTCACCGCTTCCGTTTTTTTTTAATTGATTGCGTTCGCGATAATGGTCGTGTTGGTGCTCTGAAAGGACGATTGAAGACAAGGAGAGGTGCCCCTTCCCGAAATAAATTCGGAACCCTGTCCAAAAATTGATCTTTCGAACTAGATTCTGAAGTTCTGAGTGCGCTGAACTGGTTTTGCTTTCGTTCTATGCCACTAACATTCGATGCAAACTACTCACTAAATAAAATCATGCTATTAAGTTTTCATGAGGATTTAGGTTAAGCCTGTGATACTACTTGAATAATATTACTAGAATATTATGAGCAGACTTTCAAGCTTTTGGTACATGAATGATAACAGAGATTACTAATATTAATGCAAGCCTGACACCCGTGCCATGAATTGGGTTAAAGAAGTTATAGGTAACTATTTTACAAGTACCCAGAGCATTGCTTCAGATGATGAAAGAGTATTCATGTATGGGCAGAGAGAGCATATTCGAAAACTGAATTTTATACGGCATCAAAAGTGGTTGAAATTAGACTAGCTACCCCCAAGATTTGCAACGTGCCACTGAGGATCGTACTTAAATCACATTTTAATCACATCAATCAATCAAATTTTAGGGAGCGTTGTGAAGTGAAAGAAGTTGTAGCGTCGAGGATTGAGATAGGTATGTTGAGATGGTTTGGACAGATGGAGAGGATGAACGAAAGGATATAGACGTTACAAGGATATAAGACAGTGTGGATGGTCGAGTTGGAAGGGGTCGACCTCGGCAAACGTACCTCAATCATATTGAGGAAGTTTTAAGCAAAGACCAGCTTAGGATAACCTTAATTAAGTTAATAACAATTTTCATACCGAAATAGTTTATGTTTAAAAAAATTGGCTCTCAAAAGAAAATTCAATCGTTGTTCTGTTGACTATATTTGGCTCTGTTGACTAATGAGTTTGCCGACCACTGAGCTAGACCATTCAAAATTTCCCGTGCGGAATCTATGGAAAGAAACCGCTATTAACAGAACGAAAATACTCTTTAAGTGCTATCCCCGCACCCCATAAAAGCAAAAAGCATCTCATTCACTCTTCCCCATTCAAAATAGATGGGGTATATAATGAGGTCCTCACAATGTCCTAGACTGAAATAAAGCATCACTCAAGTAATGAGCACTCAAGGAATCCAGAACTTGCCGCTCCAGCCACTTTAAAAGGGAAAATCCGAGGAATAAAGGTAGGGATTGGGGGGGAAGTGTAACAGGGTTACGTGCTGAAAGAGGCAAACCCTAAGAGGAACGAGAAAGAGTGAGAGGGGTAACAATGGAGCCGTCTCCTAATGGAGAATGCGTGTAGCGGAGCAATTGTCAGGGGAAGGGACTACCTTCCCCCGACACCCAAGTGTGCATTCTCTTTCACCCTCTCCTAAGCACCCCAGGGAACCTCAGCTCGCTCCCCCTTCAAAAAATTCAGGGTCGAAAAATACCTACGGATATCCTCATCCGACCGCCTTGCCCAGGTGGAAATATTCGCGGCCGCATTCAATCAAATTTTTCCAGACCACCACTCATGTCTATCACGGAACTTTTCGATCATTAGCAAGAATCCCTAGGCGACCGCGTGAGTCAAATCAAACACTGAAATCTATTTTCTCGTTTGTATTTCGTTTGAAAAAAAAGAATCCTTTCGACTGACGACCAACGTTAATTTTGTTAGAGAACAGATTTACGCAACGAAATATGTAGATTAGTCGACGAATATATTTTCAATTAACGCTCCTTTCTGGGCAAGGGGAGCCCATTGAAGAAAAAAACAACAAAAAATACAAATGAAAGCCGCACGCTTCATCAAATAGTGCTACGAACGAAACTGATAGGTACAAACATTCCTTCATTCCACACTCCATTCCATTGCACAAACATTCCATTAGTGATTGTAACAAAAACGGCGAGATGCTAACATATTACACATCACTAACATACCTTTGTCCTCTCCCTCCTACATTTCCCTATTCCCCCCCATTTCATGGCTGGTGTCCTATCACCCCCTGCCCTATCCCTTGAGGAGACTCGCGCGTCAGTATGTGGATCTAAGACTTAAAACTATGAAGCAAAAATTCCTCAATGGTTTGGATTTTAAGTAGCAAAACACCTTCCTTGATCGACCGTGGACGAATCGCCACGGTATTCCCTATCATTGACTAGAGATACATACCCGTCCACGAGCACCAAGGCGGCTGGAGCGGTAATCGTGAGTCGTTGAAGGCACATTCTAATAACTTTTCAAGTAAGTCAAAAAGAATATTCTTGGACCACATTTCACTCAAGTACACCTGTTTATACGTTGGAAATCACCATACATGCATTAATTTATATGATGCAAGAGTTATATTTCAAATTTTCGCTTAAATTAAAGCATTGTATTGACTTGGATTTTCGGCGCGAAATTCGAAATTTAACAGAAAATCATATCTAAATACGCTTTTCTTACTCGGTATGATACCTTGATATTTGTTAGCAGCTATTATAAAAAAATAAAACTAACTATTTCGCATTTAGGAGAAAATCTGTGCATAAGTAATCGAATTGTTTCAAAATATATGCCGTGTGCCATAAAAGTACTTGAAATCTCATTGAATTGCCAGGAAACCAAATCGGTAGCATGCAGTTTTTTTTCACTTTTATCGCTAGATATTACTAATAAGGACACGTATGCAAAGTTTCACGCAAGTCTGTGCACAAATAAAAATCGCTCCCTAAAAGCCATTAAAAGCCGGGCGGCGATTATATTAGGGACGACTATTACCCGATCTTAATTACGTTACAGAAAGGATACCCTCCTCTCCTAAAATCAGACTCCCTTTTACCCTCCCTGCTACGCTCCCCTGATACGTATACCATCCTCCACCTTTTCAACATTCCTCCCGAGGGTCGACCAAAAATCCCAATCGCAAACATCTCGGGGCGGGCAAGAAGAGGAACGGAGGGATTACCTTCAAGGGATGAAGCGAAGAAGCTTACGGTTTTCTTAGGGGCGTAATGAGAAGGATTAAAAAATTCCTACATTTATATGAAAGAAACATCGAGAAAAAGCCCGCAGTTCCTACATACACATCTTTACATAAACAACGGAAAAAGGAAAGTCGCTTACCTCTAAATTTGCTTATTATAGGCAATGATTCAAAATGTAACATCAGACTACCAAATTTCGCAGGATCGGTGCGAAACATGTAACTGATTTCAAACTCATAATGAACAATTCGAACCCTCAATGAGATACGTGACCCTCTATTGCGTATGACCTACAGATCCTTTTTGCGTAGCACACTGACAATTTATCTTCTCTCGTATACGTAATCGTATACGAATTCAAAAGGCAATGATATTAACAATATGTTTTCTGAAAATTCCTACCAGACGCAATATTACTTCAAAGGGATGTGAAATTTTGTTAAAGATTCAGTTGGGCGTCATTGAAAAAAGTTAGGACAATCCGTTTCAGGTCTCTAAGGGGAAAATAATAAAAGTCAAAATCCACCCACGGGTTGCTCCAAAAGATTTTTTTTACAAATATAGAGCTTTTCTGGAATTTCTGAGCACACCCACAAGTACTGAACATTATTATATTCTAAAATAATACTCAGACGCCGAAAATGTCAGTTTGCACAGCAGGAAGTACCTACTTCATTTCCCACAACTCTATTTTATTCCCTCAAACGATACACGTTAGAAGTACACATGACATATTCCAAAGGTAGGCGTCTCTTAAATAGAAAAAAGGCCAATACCAGTTTCAGGAGCTCAGCGAGCGAAAAGGAAAAAAATAAACAACACATTATCGATCCAGGGGTGCTTCAAAATAAATGTCGCCAATGCGGTGGCGCTACCAACACACCCATCCAAACTCCTTATTCGCCGGACACACTGAATGACAATAGAGCAACACCATCCGTGGCCTTTTGCGACAATCGAAAAGTTGAAAAGCAAGAAAGCCACCGCAGGGATGATTAATGACTCCCTCTCTCCAAAACGTCGCATTCGATTTTAAACTCTCACTCCACCCGGCTGGTTCCATTCGATTCCGACTCAGAAAGCCACGAGACGGTTGACCGATTGTTGCTTCCGGAAGCTCTCGCCATTGCCCCCCCGCCGTACGTGAGATAACATCCACCTTGAGAACACGCTTCGAGCACGGGCCAGCAGACAACGGGAAAGGTAGAAAGACTCGCACAGAGGGAAGCACAGTGGGTGGATAGGGATGAGCTTTTGGCATCGGCGTGAAACGAAATTTCCGGTGTCCCGGAGGGAAGTAAAAACAAGGTGGGTGGGAGGAAAGACAAGATGACTAATTCTGAAAACTACTATAAGGGAGAGTGGGGGAGAAGGTCGGTGATCTACAGGCAAAGAGGTTTAAATTGAAGCTATAGATTAGAAAAGTACGGACAACTTTTGTCCTCGACCGATGTCGACAACCGGGGCAATTGGGGAAGATTCGAGGCAATAAAACATTGTAGTATTATATGAAGCATCACAATTGATGGCGCCACGTAGCTCTAACTTGCTTCGATCCTAGGCAAAAAAATGTTTCCCGTATAAACATGTTTACTCACTATCTTCACCCCTTCATGTGTGGGTGTTTTCCTGCAGTGGGTTTTTTTCCGTGACGGATGCCAGCCAAAATCCTCATGTTTTTTTCCACAATTGTACATATCTTTTTACACTTATTTCTGATACATCATTATGTCGCGTTAATATTCTATCTCTATGGTTTTTAGTATAATTTCTCTGATTTATATATTGCAGTGTTTTTCACATTGACTGTATTCATGTACTGACGAGGGGTTAGATGGAAGAAGGGACTTTTAAAGTCTCAATATCGCCCCAATAAAGACGTTTATCCTTTTATCTTCCCCATGTACTGGATAGGTCAGTTTTGGTTGCGATGTCCGCACTTTCCCGACCTAGAGCTTTAGTTAAAATCAGTCCTCTGGATTGCCGATACTACACTACATAGTTACCACCCTATGAGGGAGTAGTGTTGAGAACGGCCATCCAGAGGACTCTGGTTAAAATATACTGGAGGCGCTACCTAGGAGGCTTTCGGGAGTTCCTCTGTCCACCATCTAGGTGCGTCCACTTTCGTCACATTAGAGCGGACTTATAAGAGTAGAAAAACTTGGTGGAACTCGCTTGTACAAGGATTGACGCCAGGGAAAGGAGAGCACAAAATAGAGGGATAAATATCCTTAGATTCGATCTAGACATCGCAAACTGATCCCTTTCAATAACCCTGCCCGCTCATCGAACCCCAATCCACCCTCATTGACCTCAAACTTTCCGTTGGCGAGCACCGTTTCGGTACGCCTAAAACTTCTTAGAACAAATTTTAGATACACGCATGCATGTATCTCATCACGTCGTTTTAATAGGCATATTTTTAACTGTGCCTACCCCTATCGGGTAGGCGTAGTTAAAAAGATGATTAATTCTCGGTAATAGACCCGTAAAGCTGACTCAGCTTTAATTATTTCCTACACATGGCCTTTCCTACCTCTACCCTTTCAGACCTCTTTTGTTTCTGTTACACTCATGCATTGCTTCATATACGCCCTCCTGTTCTTTCGAACCATATCTTTAGAGCCTCTTTTACAACATTCACCCATGGCTTTCTCGGTCTACCAATTCATCTCACACAATTTTTTTATGCATCGTAAATCTGCTCACTTATTTGGACTCTCATCCATTCTCTTAACATGGCCGAACCAACGAAGCGCACTCCTACCATACACGTTCACTACTGAAGCATCCTCCAACCCACATACATTCATGACCCACTCATTTCTTACCATACCCTTGCTGTTTTTACCGCATACACACCTAACCCACTGCATTCAGACTACTAGTGCTTATCCTGGCATACCCTAAGCTTTAAATTACAAACTATTACCACCATTCAATCAAACCTCAGCGAGAATAACGTAAAGAAAATCTTTTACACATACTCTGGGGTATATTTTCAAGCCCAAAATCTTTTTCAACCATCGTCAACGGCAACAGGAGACTCGAAACGTAAGAATTGGAGAACCTGACCCGGAGGAAAACTTCGAGAGATTTTCAACCATTACCACTGTTTTAGATTTTTTAAAAGAAGCATACACATTAAACTTATGTCGAAAAATACGGTAAGTGTGATCGTTACGCCAACTTTCATGCCTTGGAAAATTTCAATCCTTTTCCCACAACTTCCGCGACTGACAAACATCTTCCAAAATATCTGTTCCATCGGCAGTTCCCATAAATTCACAAGAATATATACCCATGTATAATAATATACGAAACGATGATAGAGCTGATTAAACGTGTGACTTTATGCCAACGAACAAAACATGGCTGCGACAGCTTGGTAAGACCAAGTTTGACCTGTGGAGTTGATTCTAGAAAAATCGTATTAAATATCGAAAGCGAAAATTGCATTATCGTACAGTTTCGTAGAATTGTCGCATTCCATACCACCACTTGATATTTTTCATGCGATAATTATCACATGGGGACAGAATGAGGCAACTCAGAAACACTGAATAGACGTAACCATGCGATGTCAAAGTCATATTCACATACGGTAATCGCACGACAATCGAGAATCGACTTCCTGTATTTCATCTCAGATTACGATATACTTATTACTTGCGTGCCAGCAATCACTAAAAGGAGATATTTTTCTTATACGTAATAATATGTTATAAAATTCTATACACTTTCTTCAACGAATATTTTTACATAATTCCGTAGGAATTGATGCAGAATTTTCTTTAAAATATTGAAACACTTCCACAGAACAGAGAATTTCCACAGAACACTCTAGCAGTTTCTGTATAGATTCTTTATTACATTCTGGAGGAGTTTCTTTCATACATATTCCTTGACTTAAGTTAATTATTTACGAAGGATACCGGTTCGCGCCCATCCGGAGTGTTTTTTTTTCTTTTTTTTTTCAAGACTTTTTTTTACGCTCTGAGCTTTCAGTTGGAATACATTCATCTGGAATTTCTGAATTTTCAAAAACAGTGTCGGAGAGTAGGGCCAAAACTTTAATTATATCTGTTGCTTAGGATGTTTTTAAGGTGAAAATTATCTCGGCGATTCTAAGCGAATGATACGGGATCCCTCGTATCCAGTTCGAGAAATGAAATTTATGTTCCTGGTGCACGCCTTCGTCATTGCCATTTCCCGTTTCAAATCCTGATAAGATTTCTTTGGAAGCTTTTGAATGCAATTCCACCGCTTCAGTTACAATGAAAATGCAACTATAGAAATGTGCGCTTCATCAATACCTTTTTTTATTCAAAATAAGAATGTCAAGGACAAGTCTTCGCTTTCTTATTTACCTCTTTCATTTTAGTGAATGTACATACTCTATTCCCACGTCTCAAATTGTCATTAAACGCAGCTACTTCACAATCAATTCAAAGGCAGCGAGGGAATCATCACAGACCACGGTCCCGCCAAAGTTCAACTATCTGAAGATGACCCACAATCCTCGGGAAAAAATCAAGTGATCAACAAATGACAGGCGGCACGTTCTCATTGAATGTAACTTGGAATTTACTGTTCACTCACAAGTGGTGTAATACTATCTATACTGATGATGATAGCACAGTGATTAAGGCGCTCGGCTGGAACAGGCAATCGATCACACGCAGGAGATCCATCCCCGCCGTCGCCAGCATTTTTACTCTCTTTTTCATTGCTTTAATTTTTATGTATTGTGTTATTATCATCGTTACTTCAATAAAATATATTTTTAGGCAATTTTTTAAAATTATCGAGTCGTTAACAGGGTAGGGATTGGAGCCAGGGCTGAAGAAGCCTTTTCGAAGGCGGTTCCATATTTATTTTTTATATTCAAATATATATTAGGATATTGCAATGGTATTTTATCATTTATAGGGGGACAGAATAATGTCATTTTAATACGTAATTGGGGGTGAAATTCACCCTAAAGACTGCTTATGCTTTCATTGGGAATTGAGAATGGATCAGCTAGGGATTGGGGACAGAAGATAAACTGCGGATAGCAACTCGGCGTCGGCATTAGCCTACGCTTAACGAATGGCGCCAAGAGGACCACAGTTTTCCATCACATGGATGGAAAACTGTGCGGTCTGGTCTGCACCATTGGTGTAATCCACATTACACCCAAGGATCAGATTGAATTTTGGAATGCTCTGAAATTCGTACCCGAGAATAAGATGTGGAAGAACAGTACACTACCTAATCACTCCGAACGCGTTCTCCATTATTTCGTGTAGCCGGCAATCATTCTGCTTTGCCTGCTTCTACGATTTTTTATTCATGCTTTTTTACGATTTTTAAATGTTTTTTTCTAAAAAATATTACAGGAGGTTCGTCGTCTCGCTTCAGCATATTGAATTATTAATCATGAACTACCGAATCATAAAATTATAGCTCGATTGGCCACCCGACGGTCGTATACCCCCCTTGTCAGACAGGTAAGGCATGCTCATGTTATCATCAGTGCATTACGTGTTATTTACAAAATGTTACATTGATGGTAAAGCATTATAATAATCATATTATTTTGGCCATTTACAAGTGTAGGCTATGAAATAATATACTGTTTATATTGGTTTCTATGAAGCTCAAGTAGAAGAAAGATTGGTTTTTTTCCCCGGAAAAAGTCTAGTGCAGGTCTGGTGTGTTTTTATTTCAAACATCAGAGTATGATCCGAGCATTTGTTGCACTTTTTGTGCCATCATTTGTGATTTAAGCTCTATCATAGAACAGAAACGTAATCCAGGGTCGCTCCAGTGAGTATAGGTAAATCTGTAATATTGCCAGAGATATGGAAAGAATTATCATCTGCCTGTTTCAAAACGATAATAATTAAATATTTGATAAGAATTTCCTGGGGATATTACAGTAAGGTGTAATTGGGTAAATGCAAGCTAGACTGTAGCATATACACCATTTATTCCTCACCTCATTAATATCAATTGATTTCCTATGAAATTGCAAAAACTATCGTTGTGATTAAAGCAACCATACGCGACGAATGCCGGAAATTATACAAAACTTACACAATCTAACGTTTAATTGTAAAGTAATCCACAGATGAGAGAATACCCTTCCCTTTAAACCACGCTCTTGTCAGTAACAATGCGGATGGATACCGTCTTTTCTTTTCCTGACGTAGAAGTATGAAAAATTTACAAACCAAAGGGTTTCTTTCAATTATCTCGGTTTACGAAAACTCGGATAATAATGACGACAACAACGTTGGTGAAACACGTTCAAAAGATTACTGGGATAATTATTTTATCCGAGATTTCGTAAACTCCGATAACAGTGAATATTATCCGAGTTGGTGAAACTGGCCCTAAGACTAGTATTATTAAGTTCATATTTGCGTCATCCCCGACATTAGCGGCTGACCATATTTAATACTTTTCTGAAACTAATCGATAGCTGGGCCCTCATGTTCCGTAGAAAGCCTTAGGTTAGGAACTAGTCCCAAGGAAAGCTCGAAAATTTCCGTATAATTCCATATGTTCTTGAAAAACAGTTTGTACGGATTTTTGTAGAAGGGTAAGTTGAGTATATGAGAAACTCACGCATTAAAACAATTAACATGATTAGTGATATTCTATTTTTTTATTTTAAAATTTCATGTAGCCATCATATCAAGTATACGCCGAGGATTTTGAAAGATTAAAAAAAAAAAACTTTGGAGATGATAACGGAAGAGAAAATGAGTGTCCGCGATAACACCACGCTACTACGCCTTACGACACGAAACTAGAAGATTATCACCACTCGGTTGGCAAGGTTCACGGCATCTAGTAATGACTGAAGACCAAACCAATTTTAAAAGAAAGCGCACAGTTAGGCTTCTTAGTCACGAAATTGTGACGCTTCCGCCTTTCCAGGTTTTCTAAGTGGATACTTCATAAAAAGAGGCATCAGGCGAGGAAAATAGTGGACTGGATAACCTTTTTGATACTTTAAGTGTCGTTCTGAGAACTTCCCTTTACAATCCTAAATAAACAAGTAGTTATTGAAAGCAATCATGCCTTCTAAATAAACAATTAGTTATTGAAAGCAATCATTCCTTCTAAATAAACAAGTAGTTCTCGTAAGCAATCATGCCCTGTAATTGCCAATACCTCAAGTAATTATGAAAAGTAAACTATTGCGTACGAAGAAGATAAAACAGCGAATGAGGAAACAGTACGTGAAATCATTCGTGTGGAGCGTGGGCACCCTGTGGATCGGAAACATGGACCACTGGAAAAGGAGACCAGAAAAGATTGGAATCATTGGAAACCTGGTGTTGGAGGAAGGAGTTGAAGATCAAATGGACGGATAAAATAAGAAACTAAGAAGTTTGCAGAAGAGTAGAAGAGAAAGGACCACAATGAACACTAAAGATGAAAAGAAGATCAAGATGGACTACCCTGAGGCACAACGGGTTTGTGAAAAAGGGGAAAGGGAAAATTCCCAAGGTATACATAAATAGACAAAATGAAGAGGAAAGTGCACAAGAAGAACAACCAAGGAGTGAAGGGAACTAGCATTAGCTAGGGAATGATGGAGTCAACCAATCTTAGGATTGAACAACCAACGAACAGTAAGCTGTACACGCATTTCCCAAACATTCTCTTTTGTAGAAGAATTCTAGGTGTATGAGGAACAATGCTAAAGAGAAACAATGAACTTACTAGGTGCGTAGTTAAGGATAAATAGAGACAGAAGTCGCAAGAGGATGACCAAAACACAAATATTATGAAAGAATTGAGGTTTTCCCGGCGAATTACTCCGTCGCATTCATTTCGGGCTTCCCACGCGATTAATATCTCTTCACGATGGCCGACGTTTCGCCAGGAGACTTTCCAAAGAACTTCAGGGCTTTAGATACAGCTCTTATCATATACAGCCCTCAAGGTAGTGGAAAAGTCTTCTATGGAAACGTCAGCCATCACGGCAGACATTAACACATTGGGAACCTCGAGAACATTTCACTAAAAGACAAGTGCTTTGGGAAAACTGTGAGGGATCTGAGAAATAAGAATAATAATGAAGTAAACGAGTTAGAATCGAAGAAATTGTAAGTATGGAGGAATACAGTTCACAAATCTTGGGATTGAGTATGATCACATAGACCACGTTTTCATATACTTTTTACTAAAAAAAATTACCACTTATATAGACATAAAAATCAGTAATTAAATAGCAGCATGAGATGGAGTTCAATTTCAACGGGTACCCATTAAGCTTGAAAAACGTTCAAAAAGAGCATTCGAATGCATGGAAATACTAACTCATCATGACCTACCAATACGCATTGAACAAAAGTCGCCAAGTTCATACAGGAAAAGAGAAAGAGTGAGAAACGCCATTGACCATCACGCAAAAAAATCTGTAGAAAAGGAGCATTCATGTTACTTAAAAATACGAAGCTAATGAATAATAAATACATGGCGTCTTTATTCGCCGAAATTAGGACTTCACAGACCTCTTGACTCTAACTCATTGTACATACATAACATAAACACGCATGCCTTGAGTTACGAATATTCCACCCTGGCGGGACTCAAACCCACGACATTCTGGAACGGAAGACGAGGTTGTTACCGCACCACCATCAAGGCCGGCAAAATTAACCGGATTGTAGACTCGGATTCGAAGCTGCGACCATCATCATTTTTACCCAATGATCTAATGAAGTTTTTGCGCGAGGAATTTCCCTAGCCACCAGAACGGAGGCAATATTCGAATGCCATTTTTAAAACTTAAGCAATTGCGAAAATCATTATGTAAACTTTGTAGTTTTAAAGACATTAATTATTAATTTTTTTAAGACATGACACTTCTGAGTACTAATTCACTGAATACTTCTAGATTTTTTAGTATTTAAATGGACTTGCTTGTTTCACGACCTATACTGAAAACGCCTTCACACCTGAAGGAATATTTTTGCGATTTTAAAATAAATATCAAGGTGAGAACT
This sequence comes from Pyrrhosoma nymphula, assembly GCA_963573305.1. Classification (NCBI taxonomy): domain Eukaryota; kingdom Metazoa; phylum Arthropoda; class Insecta; order Odonata; family Coenagrionidae; genus Pyrrhosoma; species Pyrrhosoma nymphula. The sequence continues at coordinate 119,715,593 of OY754331.1, read as the reverse complement.
TTTTCTTTTTCAAAATAATTTGGGGAAACATACGAACTACACACTGTCACATTTCTAACTTATCTGTGCGTCATAACTCATTTTATTTAAATAATGCCACTCTGGAGAACACAGTAGTAGGTACCTCATCCCATCGAAAACTGCCATTGTTCTTTGGTAAATGTCTACAAAAAAAAAGTAGTGCAATATGAGGCTGATATTTTTGTACCATTAGAAATATGAAAAAATTTTCTTTAGAATGAGGCCAAAGTCATTGAATTTTATGTGAAAAGATATCTCGCACACCTTTATCTTATTTTCGCTCGCTCTCCTATACCTTATTATCAAATTGCCTTAACATCCTGGGCCATAAAGGGAGACTTATTTATTTACAAGAAGCAAATACAAATCAGACAACCACCCGAAATTCACAAGAAAATTATAATTTCTGTGGACATTTTATTGGATTTGGAGGCGTTCGACGCAATACGGCGGGGGAAGATAGTGAAATAACAAGGAACCGAAATGAACTCAACTGATGGATCCAGTTGTTGCGTAGGCTGGAGTACTGCCTTTCCACTTTGAAAATCGAGGTTCGATCCTCGGCAGTGATGGAGATTTCTCAAGGGGATTGGGGATCCCCTTGAGAAATCTCCATCACTACCATCTCCATCTCCATCCCCAAATCTACTTAACTGCTGTCTGGAGAGCATGCCAAGAGCCGTCGACCAACAGGATGTAATTGAAAAATGTAGAACCTTCGGAGTGTTCCGCTGGTAAGCTTTCTTTGGGAGGCGACAGACTGCTGAAGTCATACGCGCCATTACGGACAGGTGGGTAGGAAAGGTGGTTTCAGCAACATATTTCCCTACTATTATCAGAGATCATATTCCAATTTCATTTTTAAATTCAAGAAACTGTAAGAAGCATGAAGTACATGTCCTGACATTAAAAGCGCAACAATATTGTTTTACATGACTAAATTGCTCAGTAGTTAACTACATATGCATACATAAGTATTTAACTTGACTAATTTTTTCACGCCATACGCTGACAACGCCTTCAAAATCGCTTTTTCTCGAATTTGTAAATATTAGGTAATGCAGTAATTAATTTTTTTAATGGTTGAGAATTAAGACAAACTACACAAGATTAAATGTCTGACGAAATCTGTGCGTTGGTAATTTCTCAATTTTTTAAAAACAGTCTCCATGGATACCCGTACCATTTCCGATGGAAAATGGCTGGTATATTTTTTGTCAAATATATCGAAATTTATAGTGGTAAGTAGCTGATATTTTGTTTTCATTGGAAAGATGTGATATTTTTCTCTATGAAAAGGACAAATTCATTGAATTTCACGAGAAATCTTAATTCGCTCAAACTACCTTAAGGTAACTTGGGTTAGCAAGGGAGTGAAAGGAAACGAGAAAATATCGGCATCGGAATTAGCATGCTCTTGATAAAAGGCGTCAAGCGGACCACAATTTAACCCTTTATAGTCAGATGTACCAAATTCAGTACACGTCACTGGAGTAACTAAGCTCACCTACCAATTCCGGATACGATAAAATTAACAACTATAAACAACTTTTTAAAAAAGTACTATACAACTAGAGATTTAGGCCTGGATTTATAAGGCATGGTTAACGTTAATCACAAGACGATGTTGTCTTTTCGTTAACTTGAGGTTAGCTGAGAGTACGAGATTCGTATATTACATGTTGGTACATAAACGTGAGCGTTATCAATGGGAGAAGATATCAACTTCGGCTTCCATAGAGAGAAAATATTCAACCAGAGATCATAAACCACAGCCTCAATGTTATTTCTGTAACCACAATTATTTAATGAAAAGGACGAAAAAAACATTTCTTAACAGTAAGAATTTCTGGTCCATTAATGGATGACGTTCCATCCGACGGACGGAGAACTGAAACTTAAAAAGTAATCTCCACGAAGTAAGTACCCATTTTGGGTTCCGTATTCCATTGCATAAACTCTGCCACTGCTAGGATTCCAACCATGGTTCTCAACACGGAAGGCTAGTAGGTACTCTTAGTCCCCACACCAACCTAATCTCCGAAATTATTCGTTTAAATATGGGGCTAAAGCCGACGAAGTGTGTCCCTGCGCCCTTCCTAAATCACCCAAGTAATATTACAACAACCAACATAACTTTCCTCCGTGGTGCAGAAGACCTCAGTAATCGGTTGCCTCCCAGAATACATTCTGATAATATAGGTGGTACCTAACTTATGTGTCCTTTTAGAAACTCCCAACATGGACGATACAAACAATGCAAGTGAAGTGTTCGTGAAACCAGAATAGGTAGTAGGGATGAGCAGGGGGGAGAAAGGTATCATTGCCTGGTTTTGCACGCAGCTTTTCAGCCATTGAGCAAAATCGGGTGGGAGAACGAGAGAAATAGTCATACTTGCAGACAATATAGGAAACCATTGGATTAAAATTGTTATTAGCGTGGATACATGTCACACGAAAGTAAAATCATTCTAAATAATCTAAAGGAAATATTTAATGTCTACTCGGAATTCGGACGAGTGAAAACCATGCCATCGTAGTCATCGAAATATCTTTTAAGATGTCAGCATTATACTCGGGACGTACGCCATTCAAGTAGGTACACTTCAATCAGCACCGAAACATCATGAATAACAACGGCTAATCCTTCACAGAACAACATCAGTAATCACACGCCAAAAGACAACATTTACGGACAGGAAATTTCCCTGAAAGTAAATACCTACAGAATGAAAAACGTTTAGCCGAATACGCAGCTCATACATACGAGATGATATTCTGCCAAAAGGAGTTCGTCTCAAACATGTGATTGATATTTCTACTGATGATTAGCGAACGTAACTTCCATTTCACTCAAGTTCGTTATCACGACTCAATACTAAACCAACAAACAGCGGCTCTGAGGCCAACCAGGCGATAGCAAAATATGATATTCAGATATGATATGAAGGTTCGTTTTCCAAAACAGCGGTCAATGTGTAGAACACTAGGTATCTTATTTCAAAAGAAAACGTGCCCGTGAATCAGGCGAAGGCAACGCCCGCTTCACAGCTATCGGTTTCAACACAGCTGTGCATCGCAGCATTTTCAAATCACGCTATTCATCAAAAGATACAAAATTGAGTTTTGAAGAATTAAGCCATTCCGCCTTTCTCTAAAACAATCGAACGACGCTTCACATACGCGATGGATTTTTGAGATCACTAACACGCTATAAATATGAATAAGTAGTGTTCCTCAACACACAATATTTTCAAGCAAGGGCCATTTCTTCATTCCTTAAAACAAACGAATGAGAAATTCAACATAAACCATTATTTGGAGTTACCAAATAAACATTTTAAATGTGAATTAGGAAACCGAATTTCAATAGTTAACATGAACGGGCGAAAAAAGAACAGAATCACCATAATTGACAACAGCACAGCATATATTAAAAACGTTATCTACTTTTCGACAGCGCAGACTGATTGCACATTTCGTGAGCAAGGGAGAGAAATCACTGGGCGGCGAAATACAAAAACCAAGCGAAAAGTAGGAAGGAGTAAAGCGAATGGGACCGTCCTATGCATAAACATAACCAGAATTATCAGGGTATACACTCAATGGAGAAAGGCAAAATTTGAATAAAACGACCGCTCATCTGGGAATAGTTGATTAAGTAGGTACAAAAACAATACGCCACTGAATACTAACATCCACATTTACAAGGAGTACAGCAAAATTTAAAATACATCCAAATATCAACACCGTTAATTAGAATATACGTAAATTCTCCTTATAGTTTAACGAACCCAACAACGAACAGTGAAAAGGAAGGAAAAAAGGATAAGCTGATTGGTAATCACGTTTTGTACGTGAGATCACAGTTTCACACTTCTTATTTCACTAGTTCTCTTTCGCCCAAGATTCACACTATTCACAACATAGGAATCCACAAGCTTCTTCCACCTTCGGCTATCTTATCTTCGGAAATTAGAACTATTTGAAAACAGAGGTGGTGTTGCAGAAAGGCAGGGAGCACCAGGCAATATTAACCCGAAAAACGTCATTCACATCATATGAAACTATTGGCTAAATCGATATCTTCGCGAGGTAAATGCTCATCGTCTTGACACTTCTAACAACTATTGTGACCGATGCAACCATTTAGAATATTTATACCATTAGTACATTTTTAATCTTAGACAGAAATAACGATAACCTAATGGAATGTTGAACACCAGCAACATCGCATGGCGCGCAGTCCATCAACGACCATAGAGGAACATTTGAATCACAGCAAGAAGTGAGTGATGTCGCAGATAATGCTCCACAAATAAGGTTTAAAAATAGAAACACCAGCATGACTAACAGTTGACCATTTAGCAAACCTCACACAAATGACCTCACCGACAATGGCAACAATGGTTATCACTACCTTCCCCTCACAAGGCGAGTGAAACCGCCCAAATCACTCACTGACATCAACAGTCGAAGAAGAAAACACGAACGACTTTGGCTATCAACTCTATTCACTTTTCATTCTTCTTCCCCCATAGGAGTATCACAGACACTGAACTCACGAACACACTATGGCACATGTTATCATCCATTGCACTTCGCTCTCCGTTCACAGACACTTTCATAACATTGAAACTTTTTCGGAAAAAACACCCTTGACGCATTCACAGTCGAATGGGTGAGACCCTAGGAGAGATAATGTTAGCAAAGAAATAGACTCACCCGAGCCATCCTGAAGTGGGATGATCCTTCACCAGTTTATATCCCAATTCCTGGTCACTTCCAACGCTCCACAGCTACCTCCAGCCACTATTCGTGTTCAACTGACTCCTGCGAGCAAGTAACGCCGCCGCGATCAATAAGCGAAACCCGAGAGCCGGCAGAGGGCGGAGGGACGCAGCGAAACCAGCGAAACCTCGGACGAACGCTATTTCGCTTCGCACTGCTGAGGGGAAGCGGAGCGTCGCGAACAAGTGACGAGCGCCCCATTTAAGCCGCCACAAGTATTTGACGCTTGAACCGAGATTGAAAACCTACCGATGTAACTTTTCGGATGTCTTCGAAATGCTCGCGGTGTCAAGTCTCGTAATTGACTTTTTCACAATTTGGCGTAGTCCTTGGGCGCAATCCTTGTTGCGAAATACATTTTGCCCATTTTTGAACTTAGCGTTATTTTGTTGTTATAAATAAAGTAATCAATCAACTTTTGACGGCATATTGATTCATAATTATTGCGCAGCAACGCCTATTGCCATAGAAAATCCATGCGCAGGACTACTGATACGTTCGGTTCAGTGAATTTCAATATGAATTTAAGGGCGAAAGTAACAAAGTTGTTCAATCTTCAGCATGTTGCAGTGGTTAGGGTTGCCCTACGTCCTGAAAAAAAGCGGGATTTTCCTGAATTTTGGCTCATAAAAAAGGCATTCTGACTGATATTAATCTAAATAAATTTTACTATGTACTGAAACACCTTTGCTAACTTTTATTTTTAACATTATTTTATTTTGTTCTTGGATAGGTATGAAAATTATAATTATAGAAAAACACCTTTATAACTCAAATGAAATAACGATATGGAGGTTTCCTGAATTACCTTACCTTCATCCAGTGGTGTAACGTATCTTCCATTATCTTTCTCCTTACCCCAAGCTCATGATTTGAGAGAACTTTCTCCCTCCAATACCAAGTTTCACAATCATAAAAAAACCATGCAAGAGTCATCACTAATTATGGTAAATGATGAATGGACCTTGAAATGCAAATTTGACGATAAAAAATGGATAGACTCTTGCTAGCGATAGCAGACAAGGATACATCAACAAAGGTGCTAAAACCAACAGAGGGCTTAAGCACCAAATGAAGTATCCATATATGGATATATCCTTACGCCAAATTCAAACCACAGAATTCACCAGGTCATGATTGAAAAACCTCAGAGAAAAATATATTGATAGGTACCCATGAGAAAACAATCAGCATGCTGTGATAGCAATTTTAGACGGGAAGAAAAAAATCTGATGCAAATGTTGAGCAACATGGAAAATAAATTAAAGAAGTACACTTTGAAGTGTAACACAAAAAACAGCAAAGCATTGATCTATTGAAGAACACAAAATAACATATCTATGTCAACTCTTATCACCAGGTAAGTCCAGTCACCAGTTATCCGAAGAGCTGAAAGTAAATTCTACTGAAGACACTATTTCTCATACTATTTTTGGCAGAAAAAAAACTTCTATACACACAAAAATGCAAAGAGTTTAACTTGCCCTATATATAAAGGATAATTTTCACTAAAAGTTAGCAAAGAACAATATTTATCTTTTAAAAACCCATGTACTGTAGACCTACTAGGATCCATAGATTACTTATGTTAGATGTTTTGAGGTGGGAAGGGGGCTGTGCTCTTATTTCATTGAATTACATGAGGGGTGGAAGAGGAACATTTTTGGGGTTTAAAATAAGTGTACCAGAAATTTTAGTGGTACTCGTGATATCATACTTGTTTTCCTTTAGATGCGTTTAGAATTTTCTTTAGATGAAATATCTTAGTTGGCAAAAAGCACTTACCTGCTTTCCCTTCATGACAGAACATATCCACACAACATGTCACCACTCACAAATCCTCACACACACACACCCACACTGCCTCATGTCTTAAGCAAAAACCTTCTATACCACAAATACTCAATAGGTACTCATGCATGGCCAAAATTGCAAAACAAAAAGTCCACGGAATATTTTACATATGTGCCTGCTACCAAAGTTCATCAAAAACTTTTGTAAGATTGTTAGGGTTACAGGGTATAGTTTTGTAACATTGTTAGTTTTTTATTTGAATGTTAAGGCAAAGAACACCGAAGCATACGTTTGTGGAAGAAAGCAAATAAAGAAAACCACTATGATTCAGTGGAGAGCTTCAGAATCTCAACTTTCGGCAGCTGATGAATAACAGTCATTCTAAGAACTGAAAGTAAATACTACTAACACCCAGTGCTGTACAGACGGGGGGAGTTTAGAGTTTAAACCCCTCAAAACATGTTTACCTGAACTAGCATTTATAATTTTGGTTATTGGGCTGAAAAATATAGTTTAATTGTCTTAACAAAAAGAGAATGTTAATGTAATTATTGTTTTAGTGAATAATAATCTAAATATCATTTTATGATGGTGCACATAAATATTAATTAAACTCTCCCAGAAGGAAATCCTGTGTACGCCACTGCTAACACCAACCATATCTAATACTTACTTTGGACAATAAAATACTTCTATATACACAACAAAATGTAAGGAGTTGTACTAGCCCAATTATAAGGATATATTTACCTAAAATTAGCATAAAATAATTTTTCTTTTGGTGGGATTGTAGGTGGGCTTTTAAAAGCCCACATACCAATAACAAATTACTTTAAATGGTATAAAAAGAATGATCTGCATAATGAAACCTTAGTTTGTTTTCACATGCGGGAAAGGGGGTTTAAAAGTGGCCAGAATCACCTTACAATATACGTACTTCAATGGCCTGTCTTAATACTTCATTAACTGCCTAACTGAAAAATACTCCACATTGTGTTCCATGTAAACTCCATTGGCTATGTAGTATATAATTTAAATGAGAGAAATGGATTACTCATTTAAATCTCTACTTCAGAAAATTATAAGCAATTTATCATAAGACCCTTGACCTGGAAAGTATTCCTGCAGTGGTGGTGTTTATGGCTGCCTCTAAATGAGAAATTTGGGGAAGGAAAGTTATATGACAAACAGCTCCAATGCAAGCAGTAAAAAAATGAAATATGGGTGAAATTAGAAATGATTATTTAAATGGGTTAAGCACAAATGAATGAATCAAATCCAGAGTAGCAATTACATTATTTGCAGGATGTCACACATTCTTTACACAGGACGTGTCACAATTTCTCCAAGAAACCCAACCTTTATTATACCAAAATAATCAGAGAGAATAGAGAAATTCCAAAAACAAGGATAATGTCATTGTGAACCAGTAATTAATTTGCTGTGAATTGAGATTTAGCATAAAGTGATTAATTACTTAGATTGACCTCTTGATCAAGCACCTAAATGGCTTAACATCAATCAAATTTTGGAAAGTGATGTACAATATGTACTTCACTAAATAATATAGGGGCTGATGTCACCATATTTAGCAAACCAGCTGGCCAGCAAATTTGATACACACTCATGAATCCACAAAAAGAGCTATCTCTCACTTTAATATCCCCTATGTAAGGAAATCAGCCATGTAAACTCCCCAAGTATTGTTGAATGGTATAATTTGTAAAATCCCTTAAGCAGTGAAGTAAAATGTATGCAGGGATGTAACTTTGAGTTAACATGATAGGTATCAAAGAAAGATGTTTATCAAGTGTGATATTTTAAGTATAGCATCCCGTGATTATTGTGTATTGATGTAATTACCTTAGAATTTAGAAACTTCTGTGATTCCTTGTAAATTTTATTTACTATTTGGTGCTGGGAATGGCCATCTGCTAATAAAGACTGAAAGACGGTGAAAGTTGAACATTTTTCAATGTATTATACAACAAATTATAAATAAGTTGAATGAAATTGATATTTTAGTTGAACAAAGAGGACAAAAATGGTCTACCACTCAGAAAGGTACTGGCCTAAGCTAGACAAAATTGATTTGGTGACCCTCAGTAGTTTTACATTGGAAAATATTTTTTGTAGGTTGAGAAAAAATGGTAATGTGGTGCTATATTATGTTATTGATTAATTAAAATTTACGGTTTTGGGCGTGAGTTGGTCCCAGTGATGACTCTTAAGTTAATTGTGTTATTACTTGAAATACATGAAAAATTATGCACACAAGAAAAAATAACAGAAGTTACCACAAATTCCAAGACTAAAATGTGTCACATCATTTGGCAGTATCATGTGCAGTACTGCAGAGAGTCATCACAAAGCCAACATGGTCAGGTGTTTTTTTCCGCAAAGCAACAATTTATGTACTTAGTGAAGAGCTTTAGAGCTATGGTTGTAGTGAAATACTCCCTTTCATTACCTAAATAATCCTCTCCCTACCAAGCTATACCCAAAGTCCTTAAAATATACTCTAATTTCTAATATATAGTAAGGACGCAGACCTAATTTCTAAGGACCTTGATCTATACCCAACTGTCCTCCTTGATGCAAGTGACCCAAGTTGTCTATCACCCAGTAGCCTAGCCACAAGAGGGGGTAGGGAATGCCCCCCCCCCCCACGTTCTGGCACCCCTAAGTCTATGAATGTTTCCACTCCTAAGTCCCAATTGTCAATTTTCATATTTTGTACAAACCCATCTGCCTATTGCATCTACAAAATTTGAAAAGTGAAGTAAACTGGTTATTTTATGAGCCGCCACTAAAACTTTTCTGCCTCCTCCCCCAAAATTGTTCTGCAATTTCATGTTTTCCCAGTTTTCAAAGGAGGGATTGCCACCCTAGTGCATTAGTGTCCTCATTATGTCAATTTAACCTCTTCCCCTCAAGATGATGCAGTTAATCCTCAAAACTCCAGGAAAACAAACCTCACCATGTGGAAAGCCTGAGAAACAATTCAGAAGATTTGGGTGAAAATCAGAAAAATCTTATATCTCACAAACTAAAAAAAAATATGCCTCCCGTGGCATAGCTTGACTTCATGCTGCTCGCGGTAGTTCAACTTTCTCCCCCAACATATCTAAACATGTTGACCTAACTGAATAGAAAATTTTAACGACTTGGAGAAAAATGTGGCACATTGATCAGATATGGATTCTTTACGCAGGTTATTATGATTAATAGTATGCATTCCCTTTACTCACACCAATTAACTATAATCATAATTCATAGTCGATCATGAAAATGTATGACAATAGTCAACTGAAGCCAGTGAAAGAAATACCTACTAATAATCATATTATTAATATGTAATACTTTAAAAGATTTCTTGGCAAAAGGTTATAAATGTTGGAAAGAGTGCATTCAGTGAAAAGTGAGATAACACATCAAGAGCCTGATCAACTGCAGATATGACAATCATATTTAAATGTACATACCTACTTGAATATTCGCTGCAAAAAATTGAGCAATTGTTACAGTATAATTTTTTCTTTGCCCACAAATGCCACCTGGGGTAGACCGCCTTCAGCTTAGATATGCCACTATGTGGATTATCTAAGCAGGAGGTTAGGATCTAAGCAAGAGGAGAAGAGAATTCCAAATTCTTTAACTTTTCCACTGGATCCAGCATTAAACAATATTCTATCGGCCAATCATGGGACCAGAAACCACACTCGTCAGCTTATGTTTCTCACTTAGCAAGAAAGAAGCTGGACCTTGAATGACGGAGACAAAAAGTTCTATTCAGCCACAATATTCAACATACATATATATTTAGCCACTTGATTCAATAGACACAGCGTAGGTGTAAGAAATATCAAAAATAAATATGGCTCGGTACCAAAACAATTTCTTGAGCTAGAACTTACATATCACCCTTGGTAAGGATGAACATTTCTCAGATATATTCAATCCACCCAATGTTTAGCAGTACCCATTGAACATACCTACCCTAAAGAAATGAAACCGAATGGTCTTTCAGTATATATTGCAGTGATATAAGAGAGAAAGTCACTCATTACAAAGATTAAATAGGTTAACTTTACAAAGAATAATGAAAAGCTAAGAGTTTCAAATGTACACTTTATTGTGAATTGAACACTTCCCAAATCACTGTCTCTATCCAAGCATCACAACCCCAATAAAATTGGGCTCAAACCCTTGTATCTGAACTCCACGTCAACCATTGTGTAAGTTTTTAAATGCTAGTATTATGTATTCATCAGTCGAGGTGTTACACTTTAACTGTATAAAACAACCAAGTGACAGACTTTAGAATGGATACCACATGCATGAATTATTCTTTTAAAAAATCAGCATAAGTTTCTGAGCATGGACTGAGGAAATGACAAAAAAAATGCCAGCAAATAAACATCATTGTCAATCGAGATAGTTTCACTCATAAAAAAATCCTACACTGGTACTAATGCGATAACAGGTACCTTTAGTGAAGTATTTCTCAACAATTTTGTACAGTTTGTTTATATAATTGTTACAATTATGCTGGCCTGAGTTAGGATGGATGCTATTAGTGTAATATCGTGTTAAACAGTGAAGTACATTCATACATCAGTTCTGTCACTTCATACCTCATGATTTACTTAAACTATCTAATAGATAGTTACTACCACATTTTCCAACTTATGAGATGCACTACTCTCCCCTAAGACACCCATTGAAAATTATCCTGGAACTCGCATAGTTAATGGTAAGTTTAGATTTTGCCTAAAGACAATGAGATTTTATTGACTCAATTTCTGTTAAGTCTGGAAACTTAGTTGAAATTTGTACTGATTATATTTTAGTGAAAAACCATTTGGACAACCGTAAGTGCTTACCATCAATGGCAACAACGATTATGGGCCAATTTTTTCATAGAAAATTGGTAGAAATAACGGTGAAATGTGTGTCAAAATTAGATGAAGGTATTAAAAAGCAATATCTTCTCTTGGATCAACCCATGTAGCCATATGTACACCAATTGATGGAAGATCTCTTCCCAATTTCACCGAGAACCATATATATTTCGTTCAATCACTCACACACCGCCTTTAGGCGAATAAATATAATAATTTGAACAGAAGGAAAAAAAAAATATATATATATATATATTTTTTTTTCCTTCTGTTCAAATTATTATATTTATTCGCCTAAAGGCGGTGTGTGTGTATATATATATAGGGGCAACAACAGATGAGTAATTTATTCACTTCCCACTAAATGTGGTCGACACTAGATTGTCTCTCATACATCTGTGCATCCCATAAGCCAGAAAATACGGTAGGTATGAATATTTCACTTTTTTAAGAAGAGAAATCACATTATCTTTAATACAATTTGATCAATATTATATAGTGCAACATGATAAAAGATCTGCATGGTCACAGAAGTACATATTTCAGATAATCATTCTTTATTATATCAAACACTATATGAAGTGCATTAGCAAAATTACACATTAAAACAATATGCGTATTGCACCCTGCTTCAGATCAACAGCAGATGAACATTATTTTTACAAAGAAATATCTGGTGGAATGATGCACTTCTATTACAAACAATTGTCTTCAGCAGCAAAAGAAAATCGGTATATATATAATAAAAAATTGTTATGGATTGCCAGGCACATTTAAACCCTCACCTTACTCATACTATATACAATATCAATACTGGCTTTGGTGGATCAATAATATACTTAGAGGACGACCAGTAACAGTGGATTCTTGAGTGTTTTGACAATTGGCAATTTCCAGATAGGCACATGACAATTACGGGAAGGAATAACTACTAGCATTAAAATTAACATCAAGCCTACTCGTTACAAAAATCAGCCATTTTAAAAATTCCATTCTTATCGAGTCCAGGCAAAAATATTATGTAAAAGCTTAATAGAATTATCCAAGGCATTACTTATTGACCGCTTATTAAAACATCAGATGAGATGCATCCATTTGTACGCACATACGTATTTACACTTTCTACTCCAAAAGCAGCCACCTCGTCACCTACTCGACGACAGCAGCTCTAAAAAAAATATTTGAGCTTTTCATTGGTTATAGAAAATTGTCAGCTATAAGCTTTCACAAATTTACATCAGCGTCAATTTTCGTCAACTTCTTGCAGGCACAAACATAAAGAGATCACGAGTTCAAGATTTGCACTGAACATGCTGAGGGGAAATACACTTGAAACAACAAAAATCCAATTTGGTGATATACGTCCATGCTATGAGACATGTAATATCACAGACAGCTTAAAAATTTTTTTCATGAAAAATGCTCAAGAAAAATCATTGGATAACGAACCTAATCAAGCCAATGCGCTGAAAGCAAATTGAGCAAATTTAAGCACTTCATTCGGATGAATACAAAAAAATTAAAATGCTATGCACAAAATAAACAAGACATAACTCTAAGTGAACATAACAAATGAATCTGTGAAGTGTCATGCTATAAAAAGCAATCGTTATTCCAACGCTATTTTTTTCTTCAAGATAGAAAATGTCTTTTCCAAAAAACACTGCCTTAAATGGAAATATAGAACTTATATACAGGTGAATATAAACAACATATGCACATTCATCAATTAACATACATATGGCAATCCACTTACAACTAACATTTCCTTTGCATTATTTTAAAAAGGAACCACAATTTCAGTATGCCGGCAAAAATCACAGATAACTTTTGGCAAAATATAAATTGAAATGGACACCAAATGTGATTCACCCTTTTAAATAGGCAAGGTCAAGTAAAATGTGTCACTATACAATCTTTCCATAAAATATTCTCACGATTTAAATTAACATGGATGATAAAAACATAATACAACAGTTTTACTAAGTGAAAAGATACATATTAATTTTGATCTAGTATGAGAGTTGTGTTTTTTAAAAATGGTACGCAAAAAAAAACAAAGTGAATGGCGAAATGATTGCAACCACAAAGACTTCTGGAATGGTGAATGAAAACATGTTTCTTACTCTCTAACTGACCGTATACATTAGTTAATATTCTTAACACATGCCATACACACATGCGTACATACATTGAGTGCGCTCATACAATTGTTTACATACTAGAACAGTATGTACTGTGTATATTTTACTTGCAATTCATAGACTACGTAACCTTCATAAGAACTCCTAGCATTTAGAAACATACGGTCAGAATAGACGTAATTCTGTACAGAAAGATAACCCCGTCTGTGAAACAAAGGCACAGAAACTTAAAATATCTTTCCAATATGTGGGGAAAAATATAACATCACTTCCATAATTATATATTTCTCATCTTTGTACGGGTTATGCTCATTGTGCTCACACAAACACACGCATACAAACACTACCAGCCTCTTGTCGAGTATTCCTTGAATTTGCATGCAAGTGTAAATACAATCACAAATAAAAATCACTGTATAAAATAAGTTTCTTGTGTAGGTTTCTCATTCTTTTCTCCTTTTGTGACAAGGTGCTACTTGTGTCAGCTTCCAAACAACTTTTTTAAATACACTATATCCATTTTTTTAAACATACATAGTTATTTTTCTTTTACATCATTCATGAGTCTTCAACGATTCTCGCATTAGAATATGACTATAAAGCTTATAAAAAATGAAACAATATATGGTGTAGGAGGCAAATTAACTCTCCACTTAAAAAATTTCAGTTTAGTTTAGAACACCCTTTGCTGAATTAATTTTCTTTTTGTTCTGGGCACATTGGGCACCAAGCTTACAGTAGGCACGAAAACATCGTCATCCAGAGGACCGGTACTCAATTGACCTAAGTTCCAAGTCCCCCATTTCAGAATTATAAAAGCTATATTTATGAGTTTTGGTACCGTCGATCACAGGCACTTTAGAGAACAAACATGTTACATACACAACTAAATTTGCAATATTTTTTCAGTGAAAAATATATCCAGAGAAGTGAATGCTGCACAAAGACGGCAGGAAAAAATAATGCTCAATCATATTTTTTTCAAAACCAGAGAACATTCGCAAACCAGTCTTCGGAAACGTTTTTAAAAGATTTTTTTTCTCAACAAGTCCGTCCATCAAAGGAACTCTATAATTTTTAGCAGGTATTTAAACACTTGAAAAGATTAATGCAGCCAGTTATTCACAATATCTGAACAACTACTACAGGTCATCTACATTTCCTCCTCAAATGGTAATTATTTTTTTCTTTGTCAACTACAAACACAGCAACACAGTACGCCACTTCAATTTAAAGACTAATATTGTACACATTAATTAATTCCACCTGATGTTACCATCCATCCACATACGAAAAAAAAATAATTCAGTACAAGCCAACGTACTTCCATAATAAAAAAAAACAATTACACGTATATTTATGTAATTTTGCACAAACCAACCTCGTCGTACGGGCAAACAGCCAACAGTTTCAGATTAATGCACATGTCCCACTCGTCACTCAATTGGTCCTCACAACAAAATTAAAGTCATACCAGAGAATGAGTGGTATTTTGAAAACCAGAGAAGGGGAGAAGGTGAACGCAAACTCCCGGGGCTGGCATGGAAAAACTCTTTCAGACCGGGGCACTATGTAGCACAGACAATTACTTGGCTGGAGAACAACGACATGACCACTCAAAAAGAGAAACGGGGACAAGAGATCAGTGTCACAAGGAGGTCGAGAGTATCGAGGGCTTCTGGGATAGGGGTTTAAAAAGGAACAGGAAGAAGACACCACACACAACACTTGCCGAGGGCCATGGAAAAGTGGAGGGAAAAATTAAAGAGAGATCAAACTGTCACAGAGTGATTATTATTCTTTCTGAGTCCTACGTGTCATTTCACCAACTTCCCACAGGTGGAGAGGAAAATAAAACAGAAAACACTTCTCTAACTGATCATCATCATCATCAACCTAGATGGGAGCGGTGACAATTATACCTCACCGGGTTTCCCACGATGCCTCCATCCCTTGCGCCAGGCAACCTTAGCTGTGTTCACTAAGGGATGTGATGGGATAGGGGGCATAGAGTGGCCTCAAGACACTGACGAAATGGGATTGTGAGGTGAACCCATTTGCGTGAGGACCTTGTCCAACCACTGCAGCGGTCCGTGAAGATGAATCTCGATCCAGCACGGAGTGCTCGTCACATCCTGCCGGTGGTATTCGGCACCCCAACCTTTCACGAATGACATCCTGAGAGGAGATTTACAAACACAAAATGAGGAATACAGAATGAACGGCAATGTCACAGGAAAAATTTAAACTGTTTATGAGCACTAAAGGCAATTTTTATTTGTGCCTGCCTCTACCACTAAGCTCTCCTAAATTTTAAAAATTATTGTCAGTCAATCATAAATAATTTTTTGCAAGAGTAAATGTGATGGTTTTGGCATCACTTCTAATCTAAATACTAATCAGTTATACATATCTCATGGATATTTGAGGAGGTTTTAGCATTGAATAAAGCACTAGGGAGAGCAGCATAATTCCACCAATGTGTATACCAAAGACTAGGCATTGACCGGTATATAGTGTAAACTCAAAAATACGAAAGCACAAAAATACAAAGTTCTGATTATATGAAGCAAAACTGTTGGTCCCGACCAAAAGCCTATGTGTTTAAGAATTTATGTTTTAAGACATGGCACTATTAAAAATACGAAGTTTCGAAAATATGCAACTCATGAAATTACGAACACCGGGCCTGATCCCTAGGAAAAAATGGAATTCGTTTTTACAAACCTTGGCAAAAAACTTCATCAGTCAAACTCTCTTTTTGTATACGTAGATACCTAACAAATGAGCATTGCCGAATATGATGCTTCAAACGTGTGAAATGCATGAATGATAGTGCATTCTTCTCTCACATATGCCTGAGTCACCCTGTCCTTTTCCGCAATTAAGTCCTCAATTCATTTAGACCTCAAATGATGGGGAAAAATGGTAGCATGAGAGATCTTTTCTCCTCATTTGTGGTTATTTTTGTTTTAACTGTAATCAGCATTTCTATAATGTAAACAATTCTCTTTTGGTTAAAACAGTTGCATGACACGACATACCATATTCATTGCAGTGCACTTGGATTGTCGGCTGTTCAAATTCTTAAGCGTACTCAGGGACACAAAAATGGCGTGATAAAATAATGGGAAATAGGACAGGGATACCTATTGTAGCCACTATCTCTGAAAAATTGAAGGGCAAGGGCCTAGCCACGTTGAAACACCGGTTCCCATCAGAACACCGAAGTTAAGCAACGTTGGGCCCGGACGGTGGTTGGATGGGTGACCCTCCTCCATGCCTCAACCAGGCATGGATGGAGAGATGATACTCCCTCCATACCTATACCGGCAGGCCTGAGAGGCCAGGCCAGGCCAAACCGGGCCGGTTGGAGGGAGGACATCCTCTATACCTGGTACTGGGGTGAGGCAGGGGGAGGCCAATCCTCCATACCTCTACCGAAGTGCTCTTGTCCCCTGTCTGCAAGTGGCAGACAGGCATGGGGTTGGCACAATGGACCAAGAAAGGTCTAAGTGCCCGGGCTCCTGACGAAGGCCCCCCCAACAACAATCTAATCTATCTCTGAAAAATAGTCGCATTCCTAAAAGCCTGGTTCACCATGCATGAATTTATGTTTGAATACATGAATGACTGAATGAACAGCATTAGAACAAGGTTTAAATGTTTACCGGACTTGCATTTACACATTCGAAGATGTTAAAGAATTCAGTATTTCGGGTTTATTCCTGCTATCATCCACATTTCATGGGATGATATTTTGCTGGCATCACAGACGGCTTCTTCAAGTGTCTAAGCGGTTATTCACTTGCCTTACATATTTTATTGTTGAGTTGCCACCCTAACTGGCTGTTTTAATTTTGAAAAAAAAATCAAGTTTCCTAGAATTCATGATGATATAGCCTTCACACCAATTGCTTTTATTTGTTCTTTGAAACACTATTTTACAAATTTGAAAACAACAGAGCCAATCAGGGTGGCGACTCAACTATTGAACATTAGAATGTTTAAGACCAGTAAAAAAATGCTTTAACACTTCAACCTGAAGAAGCAGACTAATGTCCATTGTAGATTGTCCTATGAAATATGGATAATTGCAGTAGTAAACTCGAAATATTGAAATCTTTAAAATGAAAATCACCACGGAAGCCTTCACTTTATTTGAACTTAATTTGAAAATGCTACGGTAATGAAGAAAGGGAACCTTCAACTCTAACGAGAAACTTTCCTCTGACCTTTTAGTCCCCTGCCCCTTATCCCATCCTGGGAGATGTCTTCTTCCAAAGCCTCTGTTTTATGTCTTTTACCACCTTTCTCCTATCATTCACACTTCCTGGACTCCCAACATACTGATTCTCACCCTCCTAGCATTGCCCATTATCCCTCCTCCAATGACAGCAATTACATGAGTCATAAAATATGCAGTCCCCCAACTCAGCTGCAGGCAAGACGCTCAGCCCCTTACCCATCCCTCTTTCTCCTACCATTTCATGACACAACTCCCCCACCCAGGCCCCACTTGAGGCCTTAGTGTCCCCACTTGGACCTTTCTTCTCTCAAAAAGGACTATGACCTGTAGGTGGAAAAACACACGACTAAGTTATCCCTGCAACAGGAGAAGGTATCTAGCCGGAGAAACGCTGGAGAAGTATTTTTCGTTTTTGTGGGAATGATAAGAGAAACTTGGCTACCCACATTGATTTAATTTGCTACGACCCTCATTTTGTCACGTCACAGCATCTTCAGGTGAAGTGTTGGGTCTAATGAAGTGAATTCCTCAAAGTTACACCTTAAACCATAGACCTTTGTTTTTGTTTCACTGTGTTGACTAGTATGCAAGGCCGCATTGAGATTAAGAGAGAAGATTTTCATAGTTTAAGCACCAAGTGCTAAAAATATGAAAATCGATGCATGAGAAAATTATCAAAAAGTCAGCGGGGGTAAAGAAAATAACTACCGTATTTCTCCGAATATAGTCCCCCATTAGGATGTTGCTTATTTTTTCTCGGATTTTCGATTTCTACCTCTTAAAATATGCTATGGGGTGCAGAATGGATATCCTAAAAATTTCAGCCCTATTGTTTAACATTTAGAGGTCGCTCAAAGAGCATAAATGCAATAACAATCAATTTTCCCGATTTGAGGAAATAACATTAATTTAAGTGGTAACACACAATTTTACAGTCCTTTTGGATCTAAATTCGCTCCATTTTTACGTCCGCTCAACAGTTTTCCAGGAATTAAATATTTTTCTGCGAGCTACAGCCGCGCGTCACACCCCTAACGGCGAGCCGGTTGCTCACGGGCCGCATTTGCGGTCAGCTGATAGGTCTGCGTGCCCGCACCTGCATTGAATCAAGTAATTTAAATATTATTTTGCATATTTCGTCAGTAAATGGTTCAATAAATCTCATGGTCGATTGATGAAAGAAAAAAAACATTACAAATTCCAAAACTCACCAAAGCTGCCAGTGGGTGAGCCACTGCTGAGATTGTTTACGACTGTGTTGAGTGGTGATTAGAGAACAAAATGAAAGCATTTTCATTTGATACTACTAGCGCAAATACAGGTAACGAGCTGTTTTCATATTTTAGGTTCTCAGTTTATCATATTTTATAGGATTTTCAACCTGAAAATTTCTTTTTTATCATATATTAGGTACAAAGAACGGTGCTGCAGGTATTTTAAAAGATAAATACAGCAAGATGTTTTGTATCTTGCTTGCCACCACCATGTCTTAGAAATAATCCTGGAAGCAGTGTTTGAGCACAACCTTAAACCTGTGGGTGGGCCTGAAATATTGCTCTTTAAAATAATCCAACTTGAGTGGCCAGTAATGGACAAACATGATGTTCAAGCTCGTTCAGATGAGCCTATTGCTAAGTATTTTAGTGGTGATGCATCAAACAAGATAGTTGATTTTGCTCTCAACAAAATAAAGGTAATTATGAGCTCTGACTATACTTATATCTACTTACTTTTTTTACTTGCATTATCATTTTAATACATGCGTAAGATATACTTTATTCATTTTTTCACATGCATTTACAGGTTGGTCAACCTAGAGATGACTATTTTGAACTTTTAAACCTTTCTCTTGTCGTACTTGGAAGACGTCGTCCCCCCCCCCCCCCCCAAGGCATGAAGTTTAGAGCACCCGGAGCATTCCATAGGGCTAGATTGATGACCAATACAATATATTCATTATAAATATGGATTTTTAGAAATCAGTTTATTTTATCAGAAAGTGGAAGTAAGGGACTACTAGCTGTGACTGTTTTCATTTTAAAAGTATATATATTTTCATGGTACACAGCCACAGACACTCCAGGGGCACCAAAAAAATGATTTGAAGCTAATAACCAGATTGAAAGTGTATAGGAACATAGACAGTGCAACGGCATCCATTGCCCTAAAGAAATTCATCAGGCACTTGTGGTATCTGAGTGAACAGTTGTCGGCACTATCATTTTTCGACAATAGTGTCAGCACATATGAAAAAAAGAAACTTGTATACAACCTAAAAAACAAAGAAGGTGTACCAAATCCTTCTAAACGACTGCCCAGGAATTTGGAATTTACCAACAGGTTAGCTATGGTACAATTTGTCACAACGAATATTCTCTCATTCTTTCGATTACTTTGTATTCCAGAAGATTTTTTGGAAGAGGATCCTGTGACATGGCACACCAACAGCAACTACAGAATTAGTCAAGATATAATGAAGGCTTTGCGTGTGACCAATGATCATGCTGAACGCGCTATCAAGCTGATGGAGAATTTCAACAAGACTTTTACATACAAAGAAGATAGTTTCCAGCATTTACTCTTTGGTGCTGCTCACTTCCAAAGGGCTATAAAAGACTCGCGAAAGTCCATCGTTAAAGAGCAATGTCATTTGGATTGTGATTATAAACAAGTGTTCTTAATATGTTGTGCTGCTTTATTTACGACTTTGTGACAGTATTAAAGAAAGGAAGTTTTTCTGTGAATCGATGTTGTCTCTTTCTGTAACTTAACGGTTAAAAAAGTAATTTTTCTTCCTCTTTATGACAAAAGCGTAAACACATGTATAAATTAGAGCTTTACGTCGGTCTTGTAAGGATTATAATTTCGTGTGAATAATTAGTGGTGTGCAAATGTCACCAAGGTATTTGACTCCTCCCTCCCTCCGCCGACTCTCGTTACGGAAGTAAGGGAAGCGAGGGGGGAGTAAGGCAATGAGGGGCGCAGGACCTATCAGCTAACCGCAAATGCGGCCCACGAGCAACCGGCTCGCCGTTAGGGGTGTGACGCGCAGCTGTAGCTCGCGGAAAAATATTTAATTCCTGGACAACTGTTGAGCGGACGTAAAAATGGAGCGAATTTAGACCCAAAAGGACTGTAAAATTGTGTGTTACCACTTAAATTGATGTTATTTCCTCAAATCGGGAAAATTGATTGTTATTGCATTTATGCTCTTTGAGCGACCTCTAAATGTTAAACAATAGGGCTGAAATTTTTAGGATATCCATTCTGCACCCCATAGCATATTTTAAGAGGTAGAAATCGAAAATCCGAGAAAAAATAAAAAATAAGCAACACCCTACCCCCCATTTTTGAAGGATCAGTTTTGGAAAAAGTTTCAAATAGCAAAGCAGGCCTTACATGTATGTATTATCCTCAGCTTAACAACTTGTGCCGTAGCTTGTCTCACCAAAGTTGCACGGACTTTCTTTCCAGTTCAAATTTTTCAGTTGCCACATGGTTCCCTCCATGCAGCAGCATAAATTCTCGTCCTTAACTGATTGTGGAGTATCAGATTGCAGTAGTAATATTTATTTAAATTATATTGATATAGACAAAGTACTAAATGCAATAAAATGTGTAAAAACAAAAAAGTCAATTGGTCTGGACGGCATTCCAGCAGTTATTGTTCAAGGTTGTAAAGATATCATAGCTCCAACTTTATGTCATCTGTTAAATGCTTCCTTAAAAACTGGAGTATTTCCAAATAAATGGAAAATTGCTAAGGTTTGTCCAGTTTTTTTAAATGGAGAACGCAATGATGTAGTCAATTACCGCCCTGTGAGTATTCTGTCTATATTTTCCACAATATTTGAGATAATATTATTTAAGCATATTAAATTTCAATTCAAAAGCCATATGAGTGAATTCCAGCACAGATTTGTAGCGGATAGATCTGTGATAACAAATTTAGCTGATTTCACAAATTATGTTATTACCGTTATGGACATTGGCTCCCAGGTTCATGCTATTTACCTTGATTTTCTAAAAGCATTTGACACTGTTAGTCATAGCATCTTAATGAAAAAACTTCAAAGCATTGGGGTAGCAGGATCTCTCCTTAAGTTATTGTGCTCATTCTTGCTTGAAAGAAAGCAGAACATATGTAGTACAAGGGAATTCCTCATAGCAAAAGTGAAGTGAATATCTTGTATCATCGGGTGTGCCTCAAGGTCCAAATTTAGGCCCACTTATTTTTTTAATATTTATAAATGACCTGCCAAGATATATAATCAGAATATGAATTGTTTAATGTATGCTGATGATTTCAAGATATATAGAAGAGTGAATAATCTAAATGACAATTCACAATTACAGGGTGATTTAAACAATCTCATTATTTTGTCATAAAAATACCAGTTGAACTATAACGTTGATAAATGTAGTGTAATTACCTATTCAAAGAGAAAATATTATATAAAGTTTGATTATTCAATGGAAGACCATATTATCAAAAGGAAAACAAACATAAGAGACTTGGGCATTTTTTTTATTCTAATATGACTTTTGTCAGCCACATTTTACATGCATCCATTGCTGCATGTAAATTATTTGGTTTTATATGTCGTATTCCAAAGTAATTAAAAAATGAAGGTCTGTTAACAATGTTGTATTATTCTTTTGTAAGGAGCAAATTAGAATATTGTTTGGCGATATGTAACTTATGTACAAAAAATATAGTGGAACAATTGAGAGAGAGTTCAGAAAAGGTTTTTGAGGTTTCTTTATTATGTTCGATACCATGTTTACCCCACTTTTGAAAATCATGTTACATATGAAGAAAAATTGTCAATGTTTAATTTTCATAAACTTAGAGATGGAAGAATGTTAAATGATTTGTTGTTCCTACATGATGTAATTAATGAAGGAGAGAGTTCTAACTTGTTATGCAAATTAAATATGCTTATTCCAAATAACAAAGGCAGACACAAGAGCACATTTTACATAATGAATGTAAATAGTAATTATTGTAAAAATGCTCCCATTAATAGAATGTGTACTACATTTAATAATGTAAGTAATGACTTGGATTTGAGGACAGAAAAACATTTTACAGAAAGGTGTGTAGTAAATTGTCAGCTCTCAGATTGTCAAATTCTAAATCATAATGTATGTATACCTATGTATAATGTATTTTTAGGCCAGCTTGACTCCTTGTATTTATAGCAATTTGAAACATTTGTATTTGTTATTGTTCACCCTTTTATTATATTTATGTTGGGTGAACATTAAACTCAATAAATTCAATTCAATTCATGCTATTATGCTATTCAGTGTTCTTGGAAAGAATCATGGGCCACTGGAAGTGGAACCCACAGGGTATCCGGTGAAACTCAATTTATTTTTTCCCTGAGTTTTCCAGGCAAATTTTTGAATTTTCCAGGGTCATGTCGCACTTCGTTTCTAACATATTTTTAATGAATTTCTAATGAACACAGCATATTTTGCCGATTTGAAAAATACGAGAAATGTCGGTACCTACTTTGAGTTAAATAATAGAGTATATAAGGTATGTGGAGTAATATGGGTTTCATTTCAACCAACAAATAAACAAAAACGGTTAACTGACAACAAAGTTTGAGTCAAGTGCAATTTGATCACAATAAATTAGATTCAGGATAGTTTGATAAAGAACTTGTAAATAAAAGAAACTGGTGTGATTTTTCTCAACAAGTGCATTTCCGATTCAACTTCTCCAACAAATTTCTCGGCTTATCAAGAAATTAGTTTCTTTTGGTTTGCAGCTCTTGAACTTTTTTCAGTACCTCTTTATTATTCTTTTCCCCTTGAGGCCTTGGTACCTTTCCTCTTCTTCGCTAAGGCTTCACTGCACTTTGCATGAGCATTTCGGAAACTATGAATTAATTGCTTTGTGATAAGTACGGATCTAACACCCGAAAGAATTCAATTTGAACAAATTTGTATTTGTTGGACAATACACGAATTATAATTACCTAACTTGTGTTGACCCTGTACAGTGTGCCTGTTGACTTCGAACCCGAGGGCCGTGATTACAACACGCAGTTACCGCAAAATGTATTTCCGCTCCTTCAAAAATATCTCTGCAAACATTAAAACGATGAGGGTTGAGATTATTGGGTGAGGATTATCAGTCATATAACAATGCTCAATTATCCATTTAGGTTGCCGGCCGAATGGTATTCGTATAACTACGGGGAATGCCACTGCACATGCGCAGACATTTAGATTTCTCATAAATTTGGCAACACCAAGAATTCCATTCATACGGCTCTTCGAACAGAATCAAGATTTCCGTGCGGAATTCTGTTTCCGCTGAAGGAGATATACAATCGCATTTTGGCATCAATTTCGATTCCATTCGTAGCAGCCATTTTACATGGGAATCATTCCGTGTGGAATTTGCCTTGTTATGCAATTGGCCCCCTGGACTGCGCAAAGCACAAGCTGCGAGCGGGCGCACAGCTGCGAAAAGAGTATGAAATGAACAGGGAGTGCAAGGCTACGCTGATTATGAGCCAAGCATAATGCAATCAAAGGCGCATGTTAAACCTCTCTCTCTGCCTCAATGGAAATCGGCTGTCGTGCATTTTCCAGGGTTTTTCGGAATAATGCAAAAATTCCCTGAGTTTTCCCTGAGTATTCCAGGACAAAATATTTCCCTGAGTTTTCCAGGTCGCCGGACACCCTGAACCCATGACCTTCCTTGTAAAAGATGAAAACAAACCTAAACTTAATGTTAAAATGATTCCTTTCTGCATAAAGGTTTAGTAAAAATCGCAGGACTTCTCCCACATCAACTACTTTTGTTTCCATTTATGACCTTTTGGAGTCTAGCATTAGAGCATAAGTCCAAGTTTTAAAGTACCTATAGGTTTGCCAATGGATAACGAAAACTTCATTGTACCTCTTCAGAGGAGGCAAAAATCGTGTCCTTCGTACCTATGCATGAAGTGTGCTTTTGAAAGGCGTTAAGACCAGGATTGGAATTTTTTCCAGAGTTGAACTGCCGACCGTAAACTTAAAAAGTCCAACAATATTACCCAGTATTATTGTATTGCCTATGAGTTCCTAATATTTCATAGCTCTACCGAGCTAAATAAGAATGAAAATCGTGGTTCTTTTTACTTATGCATACAGCACGATCAAGTACGAGGGTTTGAATCATAGCTGAATTGGGATTTTTAAGGAGTCGAATCAACAGCCGGAGACTTTAAGTCCAACCATGTTACAGAGTTTTATTGTATTGCTTAACTATAACTAAATTTTCACAGCTCTTCCTTTCTTAAAAAGAAAGAAAATCATGGTTCTATGAACATAAGCATGCTCTGGTACGAGGTTTTGAGCCATAGCTGGATTAACAATTTTTCCTGAGTCAAACCAAGGACCGTAGACTAAAAGGTCAACCATATCATCATTTACCATTGTATTGTCTATGAATGTGTAAAATTTCACAGCTCTACATCGCTAAATAAGAAAGTAAATAGTGGTTCTTTGTACCCAAGTTCTCTGTTTATTAGCACGCAAAATTTGAATTCCCGCCGCGACGGAGACTCAAGATGGCAGGGTGCCTTCCATTCAGCTTGTTTGCATTAGACAAGTGTGCATCTGCATGACCTGTCTATGGACCTTGGGTTAGTATTTCCTTCCGTGCACTCTGATTGGTCGTAGCTGGATGTCACGTACGTGTTCACGGAAGGAAAATGGGATGTTCGGGAACGATGGCAAAACGAATTGGGATCCCTATCATTGACGTTATCCCTGAAAATGATGGCTTCATAGAGTCATTACTCGAGCTATCATTGCCGCTATCCCTGAAAAATAATCGTGTGAATCATGCTTTAGTTGCTTGAGCTCTAATATAGTTCCCCGAATTTTAATTAATTTATCATTAATTTATTCAGTAATATTATTAATCATATCTTGTGATTTGTATGCTTTTTTCCTGTCAGGTCTTTGTATGTAACGTCACCCTTTTCCTTTCATCCATTCTATTTTTCCTTCTTTAGTAAATATCATTTAATCATTTGAATCATCTACATGATCTACATTTTGATTCACAAGAACATGATATGGGAGGTCGTTCCCAACTGCACGCAACTGTTTGCAACTTCGTGGGAAGGGGAAACGAGTTATTTGCATTACTCACCTTCATTGAAGTGATACTGCATCCGAGTGGGTTTAGGAGCTAGTACTAAAGTGCGAGTCAGATTCTAGGGTTCGTGACTTTCCTGCAGCATATTTTTTTCAGTCGAACATGAATCCAAACCAGCCGTGGATTTTGCATACACGTGTTTTATCCTGTTTGGGGTGGACAAACAACCGGATTTATGCAGGATTAATTCCACTTTCTCAGGTGTAAAAACGGTTGTTACACGAGATAACATCCACGGCCTATACACCGTTTTGTGGCCATTTGTGTTGAATGGGATTGTGGGTCCCTGAAGTAAACAACCAACCCCCAATAACTCTCCCAGCCTGGAAGAGTCAGGTCAGCTGTTCCGAGAAAAAAACTTTGAGTGAAGGTTCTCCTCTCAACTTTGTTTTTTTCTTCTCTTTTGTTATTCAACTATTCAATCTCCAAAGGGATGACCTTGACTGTGATAACGATATCAATGCTGCTGATTTGGGACAAGGAGAAGGAAGATCTTCGGATGCAGAGACAGGCAAGCGACGACATCAATGCACACATAAATTATTATTTGTGGAAAGGTTACAGACAATCCATCTGTCATATATGTATGACTATAAGCTACTTCTCAATCAAACTTGGCCTATTTCTGTCATAACTCATACCCTGCCTATTTTTGTGTACATAACTTTAGTAAGCTCGCAATGTTACTTTCTTAAGGATGCATTTCTACAGGTATCGTTAAGGTAATTCTGATTTAGCGATAATGGCGTAACATCAAAAGAAAGATGCCTAATTGCCGGCACCGAGTAGTAAGCAGAGGTATAATAAGAGTTTAACAATTTATGTTCCATGTTTTCTTCCCATTGCTTGAAAATGCAGCTAAATATTAAGTCACACGAGATTTGACTCGCAGTTAGATGGCGAGTATGGAGGTTAGGCGCATCTTGCGTAACTAAGCAATGATATTTGATGTTTTCACAATTAGAAGAGCTCATTAAAGTTTAAATATTGGTTAAATTGTAGTGATGTAGCCAGGATTCGAGGATTTGATCGAATCCATGGATTCGAGATTCGATCGAATCCTTTCAAAACAGATTCGATAAATTCGAATCCTGGTTTTGCAGGTGGCATATAAGTTAGGATAACGATCTCGCAACGTAATAATCTCATGAATGACATCGTTTTACTGTCATAAGTGCTGATAATCTGCACGGAAATTCACTACGACATATATTTAACATAGAACTTTTTATTTTACATATTTTTGGTGGAATTCTACATTGGACCGATTTTATTCTTCATAATTGAATGAGCGAGAGGCTAAGGTTGAACTTAAGGTTGCGTCAGTTGATTCAGATGCTGTTACAGCAGAATGTCAAAGCAGAATTTATAAGCTCTCAAACGATATTTTCTATAAGTGGGAATGTCCTCCAAATGGCCGTGATCGGGATTTAGTTAGCAAAATACTACGTAAAATTAATATTGATTCGGACAATATTACGGCACATCGCCTTGGCATGGTTAGAGAGGATACTAAGCCTAGGCCACTCCTCGTTGGATTGAATTCACCAGCTGATGTCTCGGTTGAGTCACTATTGCTCGTGACAGAACTGTGATGGAGAGAAATAAACTCAAGGAACTTAATACTAAAGTCTCTCAACATAATGAGCAGCATCCAGATGATTTAAAAAAGGTGACGTATGTGAATTATGTTCCATGTATTGTCAATGCTAAAAAGAATGAGAAATCTGAACAACTGGGTACATTTCATTCAAAAAACTTGGGAGGAGGAAAAGACTCCAAACAGCTTATAGTTTATCTTATCAAGACAGGCTTTTGTGCAATGATGAAAAAGCTTCTGACATGTTTGCTTCATTTTGCCTATGTATATCGGTCACCAAGGAATGTCCCCATTAACTACTCCTACGATAATCCTGTTCCTACGATAAACCAGTTCTGTTCTGCTCTCAGGGATACAAATTGAAGCTGATGAGTTGACCTAAGCTATTGGTAAGGCTTCCAATAATTTTAACTATGGACCTGACTTGGTGCCCCTGTACTTTCTCAAGCGTTGTGACCCTTCAAACACTTTTTTTTTAATCCTTGTTTTATTCAATAAATCATTAGCATCTGGCATTTTCCCTGAAAGGTGGTAAACAGCATACATTCAGCCCATACATAAGAAGGGCAGTAAAATTTAGTCACTAATTATAGGCCTATTTCCATTCTCAGTGCAATACCTAAGCTGTTAGATAAACTTATTGCTACCAAATTATGTGAAGGGTACATTGACACTATAGTTAAGGAGCAACATGGGTTCATGAAGGGAAAGCCAACTCTTACGAATCTTTTAACTTACAAAGACTTTATTTTACGCTCTTTTTCTGAGGGAGTACAAGTCGACTCAGTATACTTAGATTTTTCTAAGGCATTATGTTTATATGAGATACAGTAGAAACTCGAAAATACGAACTTCGAAATTACGAAATTTTGATTTTACGAAGTAAAATCTTCGGTCCCGAACAAAAGGGTATGTAACAGTACGCGATATTACGAAATAACGAAGTTTTAAAATTACGAACCTCGGATCTTGGTCCCAACGTGAAAAAGTTACTCATTTATACGAATAGTGATGGATCACAGTAAAGTTTCGGCGCTCCTTTTCAGAGTTAAACATCTAATTAACGATCGTCACCTAATACATTATACACTGAATGTATTACCTGAACGATATCTCATTTTCAAAGCTTCAATAGTAAATGTGTGGTTTCGCTGGGGCGTCTGGCGTCCGTCCAGCAGTCGGAAGTCACTGACGTACTCATCCAATGTACAGTAAGTCCTCGACATACGAACGAGATGCGTTCCGAGAACTTGTTCGTAAGTTGAAAAGCGTTAGCCAGGCATCGAAAATTGTAGTTACTGTATTTCCTGGCCCATAAGACACACTTTGTTTGCTCCAAAATGTGCTCTTAAATTGTTCATTCGTCCTCTAAGACAAGCTGATTCGCTGGGAAAATACTATTTAGGGATGGTCAGATCGGATCTAAAGATTCGCGGGTATTACGTTTCTCCGGATACTGAAATTGGATCCTAATTCATTTTAAAAAATCGGAACTGGATCAGATAAAAAAATTCACACTGGGGAGTGGATACCATTAAAATCACCCTAAATAACGGTCATCCTGTGTTGCGGCCGATGTAGGAACTAGTTGGAACCATGGAAGTTGGCTGCTGATGCTCTCGAAAGGAAGTCTATAGGATGTCCTCGAAAGGATATCCCAACTAGTGGAAACCACCTGAGAAGTTAGGGTGGGTATGCGATGAGTGAAATGTGATACGTTTAGTTCGCGGTCATAGCTGATAAGGGACTCCCAACGGTTAACGCCCCCCCCACCCAACTTTTGGAAGCCACCTGTGAAGTTAGGGCGTGGGAAAGCGATGAGTGAAATGTGATACTTATGATGAAATGTGATGCGGACTCGAGAAAAAATATCACTTTACTCCGACCCCCTAACTATGAGCGCTGAGCCGAGGGTGGGGGAGAGAGAGAGGAGGGGAGAGCAAGAGGCAGGCCAAGGACGCGTAGCCGTTCGCTGGACTGCCGGAAGCGCCAATGCTCGGCACGAATGCCTCTGGAAAAAAGTGCTGGACATCTTTGCTTTACACGACTACAATAATTGTATTAAACTTGCATACCAACTTGAGGAGTATCCGCATTGAAAGATGAACGATGCAGCTAGAACTTATATCAAAGCTCATTTTCGTATCACTTCTCATAGCCGAGTAGCATTTCCGCGAAATGATCGATTTTAGGCAAGTTAACTAATTTTTTCTCCGATGTGGTTGATATCAAGTACGCACAAGTATGTATCAAGCCCTATGAAATAATTTCTAGCAACATCCTTCCTGCGCCAAACGGTGAAAACAGAAAAAATCTATTAGCATGGCGATGTAAAAGTCAACGGTCCGAAAATGGATTTCCTGGCGTGGTATCCACTTCCATAAGTGAATGATACTACCTATAAAAGGAAGTGAAAACAGATTAGAGTTGCGATTCTCTCTTCGAATGCGCCAATGCACTACGTTATTTATCCCATTGATGTGACGATGCGTTTCAAAGCTCTCTCGGGCGCTACGCAACATAATTTCAGGTTGTGGAAAAATCATGAAGGAGTGCGAAGTCAACCTCACAGCTACCACCGGGGTAAGGTTATAATTTGAATCGACCGAAATAACGGCTCCCTCGTTCGATCATCGGCCGTATCAACCTAGTGTTGGCTGCCAAGGCCGCTGAAAGGAGGCCCAACCCCTCCCCCACTAGTGAAAGCCACCTGGGTAAAAGCAAAACTGGGTGAGGGTAGATAATAACAGATAAGGTGAAAGAGTGATCCTCTCGGGTTACCCCCTTCTCTTTCTCGCCGAATGAGTCCCTCGCAGATGAATGTCGTCGCGCCTAGGAATAAGGAACGAAGAACTTTTTTTCTTGAAGGGTCTTCTGGGAAAAACCGGTTTAGACGCGCCAATTGTTCAGATCCGACTGAGGTATCACCCAAAAATCTGACAGCTTTAATGTTTCCGGCTGAGTGATTGAGAGGGATAAATGGATGGAAGGACTGCTCGTCAGACAATTTCCAAATACCCTGGAAAGGATATTTTACCATTCATCACGATAACCCGAATCGAGCCTCGTATTGCCGGTAATAATCATTTGTCATCACAAAACGAATGAGTGAACGGAATAATGCATCGATTTGATGCGAAGGTAGCTTGACACACAAGAAGTCTATTTCCATTGAAACGCGGCTTTCGTCTTACTTCCGAACCATCCGTAAAAATTTATGACGCAAGTAAACAATAAACATTGCAAATTGATATATCCAGATAATATTGTTAAAATTCGTCACGGCAAAAAGGGGTAGTACCAATCCGCGAGTTGCTGCACGCCGCACCGCCAGCTGCAACGGCAAAATAACTTATCCGGTGGCGCCAAATTTGAAATTCCCGAAAATAGGAATAATAAAACTCAGACAAATAAGTTGTGTTCAACTGACAATGAGTGCACCCTGTGGGCATGAATACACATTTAAATATACTTTCATGAATTACTTACAAGTACATCGCGAGAGTACATCTTAAACTAAGGAAACTTCGCGGTGGAAATCCCAAAAATCGGAAGAATCAAACTCCGACAAATTAGTTGTGTTCAACTGTGCACACCCTGTGGGCATGAATACACCATTAAATATACTTTCATGAATTATGACTTCGTAAATCATGCAAGTACGTCGCAAGAGTACACCATAATTTAACACATTCAGTGCCGCCGTCGACTACGGGTCGACGGAGGCTACCGAGCGCCGGTGGCCGGCGTCGACGCGTAGTCGACACGTGTGCCGCTCGGATATACGAGTCCCCTTGCGAGCCGGCTTTCTGCGTATCTTTAGGCCAAGCTGCCGGCTCCTTGGTTTAGCTTCGACAAGCATTCCGTTTCTTTGGTTTCTTTTTTTGATAATTTTTCGATTTTTCATAACAATTTTTCTGTTTTTGAAATTAAACTCCGGAAGTAGTGGAAGAGGCATGGATTTATGCATGTATTTGACTGTTTATAGATGTTCAATATCGAAATAGAATATCAAAAATAAACTGTTGTAACTTTTTAAAGAACTCTAATATTTATTTTTTATTTCGAGGGGCAATTGATTTTATTTAGACCTACTCTGCAACCTCACACATCACAGGTTTTACAACTTTAAAAATGGAAAGAAGCCGAAGAATCACTCAAGCATCTATTAGTAGATAATTTATCTGAAACTATATATGAATATTTTCGTGTTTCTGTTACAGGATTTAGAAGTATTATCATGGCTAAGGCCATGGCCGAAAAAATATTTGGTATCAGGCAAAAAAACGTGACGGCCCTATTTTTCACACGCTAGCCATATTTAATTTTCAAGCATTTGCATCAAACATTAAATGCGAGTTTTAGGTGCCACTTTATTTCTTACTCTAGAGATGACTCTAAAATGTTTAAGCCTTTTTCGATTATTTTTCCTTGTGTAGTTCCCTGGTTCCTTGTATCTCCGACACTCAGAGAATTTACCCATCCCACCAACATTTAGCAGCAACCCCCGTCGACGCTCATGCCGCCCGGCAATAAATGTGCCGTTATGCAGGGTCTCTCTAAACTTTCAAGGGACAGCAGCTCCTCAGTTTGCTTGCAACGAGTGCGCACAAAGGTTGGTTATATATTCAGTGAGTTTCTTAGTTCGTGAACGCAGCTACCTCCCTTGCAGGCTCCTCATTCTACAGGAGTACATCTATTTATTTTTCTTTTGGAAGAGTTTTACCAGAGTGCTGAAAGTGGCAGAAGGTAAGTTGTATATTCATTTTAACACCTACTTTACTGTAAATATTCTATCACTATACATTGAATTTTATATATGCATGGTTATAATATGACGTAACAATAAATAACCAAATATAATTAAAATAAATAATTTTATTTTATTTATAATACTATTAAGTGAGCTTACATAATTTTCCACAAATAATCGAAATTCTTGGAATAATTTAGGAAATGGCAGAAGCACAACCTGGGCCCTCAGGACTTCAATCACGCAAGAGGAAAGTGGAACGATCTTCCGGGGATAATCGCTCAGAAGAATTTTCGTCGACTGATGAGGGGGATTCCAGCTTGAGCGAAACCGATTTAGGAGAAGGTGATACTGCAGATGAAGAGGAGGAACCAGAGGAAATCGTTCCCATTGTGGCCAAAAAGTCTGCGTCCTCTCGGAGAGTGAAGAAATCAGGCCCAGGACCAGGAGAGATCGAGGAAGAATGGACGGAGCATCCAAATGAAAATTTGCAATTTGGTTTCTCTGGTGAAGCAGGTTTAAAAGTGAGTGAATTCGGCACTGAGCCAATAGACTATTTCAATTTGTTTGCGAATAGGGAATTTTATGAATTGGTTTTAAATTCTTCAAATCTATACGGTGAGAGAATTTTTACGGGCGGGCAGTGGAAACCTATTACAGAAGCTGAATTTAAGATTTTTCTTGGACTGCTGTTCCATACAGGAACAATAAGAATGAATAGACTGCAGGATTATTGGAAAACAGACGAACTATTTCAGCTCCCTTGTTTTTCCCGCCTCATGAGCAGAAATAGGTTTCTTTCCATTCTTCGCTCACTCCATTTCTCCGAGAATGGAAACGTAGCCGAGCCACTGGATCGACTTGAAAAATTAAGGCCTCTCATAAATCATCTGAACAAGACAATGGATTCCATTTATTATCCAAATAGGGAACTATCCTTGGATGAATCGATGGTTTTGTGGAGGGGTAGATTACTGTTCCGGCAGTATATAAAGGGAAAAAGACATAAATATGGCATAAAATTGTACTTGCTGACGGAACCTAGTGGCCTTGTTCTTCAATGCATTGTATATACTGGAAAGGGAACTCTAACTGAAGTTAGCAATGATCATTGCCAAAGTGTGGTGATGAAGCTGATGGAGGGTAAATTGGGAGTTGGCCACAGCATATTCATGGACAACTACTACAACAGTGTTAAACTTGCGCAAAACTTGTTAAAAGAACGTACCTACTGTACAGGCACCCTCCGACGAAACCGAAAAAAAAATCCTTCCGTCGTAGTGACTAAAAAACTGGAAAAAGGTGAGGTTGTTTCTAGATACAGTGCAAATGGTGTTTGTGTCGCAAAATGGAAAGACAAGAGAGAAGTACTTTTCATTTCGAGTGAGTTCAAATGTGAAATGGTGGAAGTAACAAATAGGAGAGGATTTAAAAAAAGATTACCCCTACCCGTGGTGAAGTACAATGAATTCATGGCAGGGGTCAACAGGCAAGACCAATTGCTCTCTTATTACCCCTGCGAAAGAAAAACCCTCAGATGGTATAAGAAAGTGGGGATTCATTTTTTTCAGATTATGTTGACAAATTCATTTGTCTTATATTTAAAATACTGTAAAAAAATTAGTCTTTATGATTTTAGGTTAAACGTAATTAGGTCTCTTCTTAGTTCTAGAAATCTCCCTCTGCAAGCACCTAAAAAAACCGCAAAAATTGTGCATCTGCCTTGCAAGGTTCCAAAAAATGACAAGCAGAGATTTTTACGCCGTAGGTGTAGGATGTGTGCTGATGAAGGGAGAAGAACGGAATCATTGTACTTTTGTAAGGAGTGTGATGGAGAGCCGGGGCTTTGTTTGGAAGGATGTTTTCGAAAGTTTCACGAAAAATAATAAATTCTGCTGAAATTATTTGAAAACTTTACTGTTTGTGTCAATTTATTTGTATGAGTGTGAGTGTGTATGTGAATGATATATGCGTGAAGTTGGAGCTTCCTGGACATAACTCCGAAATTACTGGATTTTCCGACATAGGCGGCTTCATAAAAAGGTGAGTGCACGTGCTTTTTCCTCACCATAGTAAAAATGCCATCACCACTTATCCTTATTGGAGATCAGTCAATACGTTGTTTGGGTTGCACACTCATCCGGAAACAGTTGTCCTCGGCGGTAGGTCTTTGTTATGGAATTAGGCGGTCGTACCGCCGGGTCGGGCGGGGTCCTTTGAAAAACAAGTGTTTTCCTGGAGTGAAAATGGTCAGTTTGCAGCCGCTTCCTACAACCTTGGGGATTCTTACCCTGAGAGGCGGGGGTTTTTTGAGAAAATAGAAGGTCTCATGTCTCTGTACTGCTCGTTTGAAAACTCGTGGCCCCTAAATGCGAGGAATGGTGGCAAGTGGAGGGGAGGGTAAGTTTGGAGGTGGAACGTGGGAGGGGAAGGACTTCTCCCTTACCGATGGTCACTTCCTCCAAAATCCCCGGCGGGAGCCGTTCGCGGGAATAGACTCGTACAGGTCAAAAAAGGATATCTGCGCACGGGCCACAAAAAAGCAAGCTTCTGCATTCCGCATAGGATTGATGCCATACAGCGAGATATTTTGTTCAAAGAAGTGAAACTATAGCTGACTTCCGGATTTATTACTTAAATGATTTATAAGAAAAAAATATTTTGAGGGAACAAAGGAGAGAATTTTTCCATTATTTCCGCGAAAATGTCAATATAGGCAACACTGTAATACATTATACTAAGTCGTATACTTACATTTTCGAGTAATTGGTCTGTGAACTTTCAACTAAAGTATTTCTTGGATATAACTCATGAAAAGCCAAACTCAACCCGAAATTTAACTTTAAAGCAAAAATAATTAATCCGAACAGGCAAAGGCGATACCACGGAGCCGGCGTCGACACTGTGTCGACGCAAATTAATTAACGCTAAAATGTTGTTATTTATATCATCAAAACTTTAAAACATAGAAAAAGGTACCATTAAATAAATTTTTCAAAAGATTTCATTAAATTTACATTTGGCCATAGGGGTTGGAACTGATGACTTTAGTGGAGCTGAATGTGTTAAGGAAACAAAAAAAGAGCTTCATCGCGATGTTTTTGAAAGATACTCGTTCATACGAAATTTGATATTACGAAGTGCCGATTTTTCCAGTCCCGTCAACTTCGTAATTTTGAGTTTCTACTATAATGATCTTCCCTTCAACATCGAAAAATGTTGCCAAATCTCTTTCTGTAGATCTGGGCCTGAGTATGTGCACAACTACGATTTGAATGGGTCTCCATTATTGAATGTTAGCTCAACTAACGATCTTGGTGACCCGAACAATTAATTAAAAGGTAGTTTTGTGTTGTATTTTTGCCAAAAGTTTCATTTTTCTTTTGTATCTCTTCATATTATGTACACTATTCTATGTAAAAGGGCTTTTAGCCCGTATATTATTAAAATAGATAAAAAAAAAGAAAAAATAAGTAAGTGCCCCTATTTAAGACGTCCTACCCAACATGTTTTTGCTCACACATAGAAGAATGTCTCTACTTTGTTATGAGACATTTGATGAGAAGAGTTATGTGAAAAATAATGCTGAATAACAAGCTACTCGATGGTTAACGTAGGATTCTGTGCTCTGCTCATATTAATAAATTTGTGTTCGCGATCAGTTTATATAAGGGTTAAGGCAACGATTTAAATCAACCGAAATAACGGCTTCCCTCGATCTGTTCGAGCATTGGCCATGTCAACCTGGTATTGGCTCTGGAGGCCCCCAAAAGAAGAACCACCCCCGACTGCAACCATTGGAAGCCATCCAGGTCGAAGCGAACCGGAATGAGGGTAGACAAACAATGATGAGACAGAGTGATCTTCTCGGATTACTCCAATCTCTTTCTCGCAGGATGAGTCCGGAGCAGATAAATTTCTTCATGTTTTGGAATAAGAGGCAACAGTATCTTGAGCGACAGGAGCCTTGGGGCAAAACAGGTTTTGGCCCATAAATGTGACTCGATGGAGGGACCTGTTTAGCCCATAGATGGGACTGGTGGCAGAACTGCCGTTCCAAGCAGTCCACCGATTTTCAGAAAACCCAGAATTAGCAGGCAATGCCTTTTAAAGAGCGAGCCTCAAGAGTAGCAGGACAGGACCGGCAGATGATGCCGGGTGGTGTCAAGAAATCACCCAAGCCAAATTATGAGCCAAGAGAGGGAAGGAGATGTCAGCCTCTGCTCATCACTGAGTGATTTACCTCTGCTTCTGAGAAGGGTACCCCGAAAAAAGTATACGGTGGCGGTAGGTGGGGGGAGAGCGAGATAAAGAGGTGAAAACGAAAAACTCGGCTGAATCGGAGAACCTGGTTGGTTGGTGCTGCCATCGCAGTAGATCTCTGATGAAGACACACGACATTGATCATGCATTTCATGATGTCTTTAAGTGAATCGAAAATATTCTTATGAGAAAGATCTGAATTCAAAGAGAAAGGATCACTCCAGATGTAGAACTTTTTAGCCCACATATGCTCACATCTCATGGACAAAATAATGCGCTTGCGAAAATAATTAATTGGGACTGAATATACGCATTTACATATCTCTTCATTAAGGTTGGCACCACGTATGTTTGAAGTTACTAACGAAATAGCCTAGTTTTTACTTAGTTGAATTGTGAAAACCAAAGTTTTTCATCTGCCAGAATTCCATTGCAAAATTGATGATACGACAAGAAACTTGTAGAAGATAAAGTACTCACGGCTATATATATTGTCGGCCTCGGTGGCGGCGGGGTAGCGTCCTCGCCTGCTAACCCAAAGGTCGCGGGTTCGAATCCTGCCTGGGGAGGATTTTTCACTTCCCAGGACATGGTTGTTTGTGCATGTCCGTTGTTAATTGTTAAAATACCCCGATGTAAAGGCCAATATGCACTGTTTTTGGTGGTAATGAAATAAATAAAAAAAAAAAAAAAATATCTCTATATTCGTGATTGTACTATATACCGTGATCACAACTCAATGACGTTGATGCACAATCGTGGTCGCGAATCTGTGGTCAGAGTGTAGGATATAAAGGGTGCTTCTGATTTGCGGCAATAGCCGGCAATAGATGGCGATTGCAATGCCACAGCACTTTCGATTTAGCTGAATCGTCGTCTTTCGCCGGCGATTTGAGTTGGCGATCGACGGCACCTGCGTTCGATAATCAGCTATCGCTGTATTCAAATGAAAAGCACTGAAATAGCTATATAACTCAATAGTGAAGAACAAACAGAAGAGTCGACAGCATCGATAGGGAAGTCGCGAAGGTGACAATTAAAATGTCACAAAATGTAAAATGTAAATGAAATATGGTAATACTTCTCGGTAAAAAAATTCCGATGATAAATTCACGATTTGTGATATTTGTGGCTGCGCTATAACCCGCGGTTGTGTTTCCAAAGCCACTGGTGCATTGTAGAAACACATTAAGAAACATCCATTATCTGCCCGTGAAGCAGCGAAAGCCTGCAAATTCACGCAAGAAGATAAATCGGAAGATGAAAATCCTGCATCTTATACCTTCGATACTCTACTAAGCGGTTCCAGTAATCAAGACAGTGATTTGAATTTTCCAAGTGATGCAGATCCAGCTAAAACATATGTAATAATTATTAACAGTTGAAGGAACTACGTGAATTTGTTTTTAACTTTGATACGCAAGAATTGATCGTTATCCTCGTCTTCTGGAACAGAAACCAGCTCTATTTATGGTTAATGGGGAGATTAATTTACCAGCAAAACTTAGCAGTGCTGAGTGGACTTACTTGCAAAATGTTCAACATATTTAAAAGCCTATTTATCAGGCTACTGCTAGATACTCTAACACAACAATATCAGAAGTGATTCCTTTAATAAATAGTACATATATTTAAAATTTATGGAAGAACCAGGTAATGTAGGATCCGTATTGCAAGGGATGAAAAATGATATCATCAATGAGATGAATCTCAGATTTGCTGACTTAGAAAAGAACAGCTGTTATGCTGTTGCAACAATATTGGACCCTCGTTTTAAAGACAAAATGTTTAAAAGCAAGAAAGATTCTCAAGAGGCTAAGAAACTCATAGTGCAAGAAATGCAACTGTATTTTCATAAAGAGCATTTAGCACTGCTGGAAATTTGGCAGACAAAAAAAAGGAACAGATTAGATCCCGAAAGAGTAAGAATGTTGCATTTCTTGAGGAATAATTTATAACTTATGATTACATTGTACTTTGTTGAAGAACTAATACAAATTAAGTAAAACTGAATCAGCTACTCAAATTTGTTTTTATTTATTAGCTAATGAATAAATATTGAATTTGTGGGAGCAGAAGTGTGGAACAACTTACTGGTTCAAAAAAGTACTCGAAAATATAAATGGTTTTTAATTTGTTGTATAAATGCAATTGGCATTTAAAAGTAACTGGGATTCATAGTTTTCTGAAATAAGGATTCGGATTCGAGATTCGATGTGTGGGATTTGATTTAAAAAAAAAAAAAGAGATTCGGATTTGATAAATTTTGGATTCGATCCAACACTATTAAAAAGCATTTGAAATCATTTCATTCCAGCATATTTCGTACCTATCCTGTGTTATGTATCACTGAACACACTGGCGATGATGTATTGAAACCGATTCGTCATCCGGTAACATACTGATTCACTTTACGATGGAATTCACATTACGATCGGTCCTGTGGAAGGGATCACCATCGTAAACCGGGGGTCTACTACATGTTTTGATGATTGTTCATTTAAATATTGTTAAATATGAAAAGAACTCTGGCCTTCACAGCTACTCTACGAGACAGCAGAATAATGTACATATTCCATTCATCATAAAAAGCATTTGTCAACAGGAAATTTAAGAGTAAAAACTTACCCTCCTGAACAGAGAAATATAGACGGGTAAAACTCAACTATGTACTTCTAGGAATCAAAATTTGACCATGCTGTGACCATTAGTATCCCCCCCATTCAAAACTCTACCTTATGGTACACATTTTGGTCAGTTCGTAGACAGCCTCAAATCCATGGTTAACACTTTGAGAGAGAAGCTGGGCAAACTCCTGGTTATTGAAGATCTTCAAGGAACAACCAGGGGGAATTTTGCACACGGTGCTTGGGTGAAACCCATGGTGATGGTTACAGTTTCTGGACTGAACAAAAATGGCACTGTCAGACAGACACTCAGCGTAGACTTCCCCTCCAACATAGTAAAGGTGAACACCTGAGGAGAGAGGAGGACAAGCATTAATTAGACATATTAATACACACTTACAGGATTTCTACAGACCAGGGATTATGAAACTCAAGAGCTTTATAGGTATTCCAGGCCAAACTTTTCATTTTTCTATGTCAAAATATCCGTTGTGGTGTTTTTTAAAAGTGCAAGAGTAGGAGCAGAACACGTTTATGCATGTACTACAGGGTCTGTCTGGTAAGTGAGGCAATTATATTATTTTAGAAAGATTTATTCAAGATAAACTTTAAAAACTCTTCAAAGTAGTTCCCTAGGGCATCTACACACTTTATCCAGTGACTCTGCCGTGCACAGTACACATCCTGGATGGCGTCTTCGGGAAACTCTTTTGGGGCCTTTGTTACGTTTGGTTTGGATCGCTTCTATTATCCCAAAATAGGTTCCTTTCAGGTTGCATTTGATCCTGGGGAACAAGAAAGAGTCAGCCGGGGCAAGGTCCGGACTGTATGGGGGTTGCGGCAGTGTTGTCAAGATGTTCCTGGCCAGGAACTCCTGAACACAGAGCAGTGTGGCTGGGAGTGTTGTTTTGGTGGAATGTCCTGGTAGCGGGAATCTCCCCTCTCGTGCCCAAATTTGGCACACCAGGGTGGTTACAAGATTCCCGAATCCAAATTCCCTGACTTTTCCCTGACCAAAATCTTCATTTCCCCTGACTTTTTCACACTCTACTTTCAATCATTACATAACATTTTTGAAGGGTAAGAGTCAATAAAATACTAAACTTTTTAAAAATATATTTAAATTCTTTTTAAAACGTATTTCTTAGCAATGAACACAGAAAAAACAGTATCTTGTAAACTTAATTACAGTCAAATAAAAGTAAAAATATGGTGTCAAATTTAAATTGACACATCAAACAAAAAGTATTTAAAATGAACACACAAAAAACAGTAACTTCGTAAACTAAATTAGTCAAAAAACAGTAACTTGTAAAGTTAATTAGAGTCAAATTAAATTCAAATTATGGTGTCAAATTTAAAATGACACATCAAACAAAAAGTCTACATTCAGGGATGTGGACATAGAACGTACCTAACCACAACATGACAGAAATGCTATACACAGCCACATAGTGCTATCAGCCTCTCGTCGATAGTGTTGCACTCCAATTGGTTTTCTAGCAAAAGTTTGGTTTTCTTGGCTCTTAATTCTTTAACTTCTTCCCCAATCATTCTTTCATCTTTTCTCTTCTGTATCTTTACCTTGTCTTCTTTCGCTCTCTCCCTTCGTGCCTCTTCATACTCTACCATGCATGTCGCACTCTTTAAATCATTTTGTCACTAATTTCTACATTAAGAATTGCGCCAGCCAAATTCACGGCGTCGTACACCAGCCTTTGCGCGACCAGTGTCTGTGGGAGTTGGTTTTCGATAATAACTTCTTTGTTTCTGGAAAATCCCCTCTCCACAAAGGCATTTCCATGGCTCAATATTAAAATCAAGTGGATCAAACCTACCATTAATCCATAGTACTTCCACGACATTAAATTGCGCCTCCAAATGTGATAAAGATGGGTGTGGTCTCGGTCATATTATTTCAAGCACACACAGACAGCAGGATTGTTAATTAAAGTCTTGAACTCAGCTTCTAGCAAGTCGAACTCTAAAGCAGAGAACCACTGCCTTAGCTGCAGCAATGAGAGGCAGTTCTGGAAGCGAGCATCTTCGGATTTCACTATCAACTACGGATCACAAAACGTGATAGCCTTGCAAATCTTGCACTGAAGTGGAGACTTTTCTAATATCTTGGCCACCAATGCTTTTTTAAAAAATGCTAGCAATACTCCTCAGCATGGTGGAAAGACGGACTAGTTTGGCACCCGGCTGACCAAAAGCGCGGCAGTTCTTTTGAATCGCTTGACATGGCATACATTTTCCCTGACCTCATGGACGAGATTCCCTGACTTTTCCCTGACCTGTTACAACCCTGCGCACACTTTCCGCATGATACGACCAGAAGAACCGTTGGAAAAAACATTTGCCTCACTTACCGGAGAGACCCTGTATGGGTAATAAAGTCACTATTGCTATAAGGGAAAATCAGCTACCTTTCTGATGGCATACTGTTCTTAGGCCTTATCCACGATAAGACAAATTCAGACACATTAAAGTGGGGGAGTCATCGTCCAAATCAGTTAAGGATTACCGGCTGCTTGCCTGCCCCAAGTGTTAACTCATGCTGGCCACCAAACAGACATATTAGATATATGTACCTCGAATGTATTTTAAACATTCTATTTGCCTCTCTTGCTCTCGCTGTACGACAAGGCAAAATTAATGGCTAAACACAAAAAAGAAGTCCACTGGTTCATTCAGACAAGGAACTAAACACCATTAAATCTACACAGTTAATAAATCAATATAGCCTAGGAGGTACAAATGAAGAAGAAATACAAATAAATACTAACAGCTTAATTAAGCATGAGAAAATTGGATCGCAGAAGTATACAAACAGAATAAAACAATGACCATGAACCCTCAGAAAAATGCAGTGGTTGGATCAATTGGATATTCTTAGTTACTCATTAGGGTTGAACAGATAAAATATTTCTCCAATGGCCGTAAAATATATGCACCACTCGTCAAAAAAAAAAAATTAAATACTTACTGTGTTGGTTTGCGGGAATGAGGTTCCACAACAGGGACCAACCACAGCCTCTCCACCAGAATACCCTCCTGTGGTAGTTTACGGGAAAATAATTTCCTTGCCAGGGACTACCACAGACACACACACAACCCAATTGGAATCCTTTGTAGGCTAATGAGACCTAGCTAAGGATTCCTGGGTTATAACCTGGGATCCTTCGGAGAGCTGTAGTGACTCTACTAAGGCTGCCAAGTTATTAACACAACCACACACGCAATCACACAAAACACTCACTCACACACACAGCAGGGCCCCAGATTTCTGGGAGAACAGCTCAAAAAGAGCGTTGTCAAATAGAAAAACAACAAACAGGGAACGAGGGTGAAATTCGTATACGCATATTTCGACCACAAAGTGGTCCTCTTCAGCGAGCTGAAGGGAAAAACACTAGCAACACGAGGTTGAAAGTGAATGAAGAGGAGGACAATCCTAGAATAAATAGGGAAGGGACAAAAGGGTTAGGAAGCGGGGGGGGGGGGGGGGGGGGGGGGGTAAATTGGTAACGGCTAAAAGGTCATTGGTGAGCAGTGGGAATGTGGGTGAAGTGGAGAGTGGGAGAGGCGAGGAGGAGAAAGGGAGCCAATGGCCAATAGATGTGGTAGTGAAGGAACGTAACCGTTGAAGTAGGGAAGGGGGGTGGGAGTCATGTTGACCGTTGGCGGGAAGGGGGGGTGGAAGCTAATGACCGTTGTAGTGAGTCAAGAGGGGGGGGAAGGGGAAACACATTAGGGTTGGCTGTCATATTCAACAGTTTGGCTTGCAAAAAGTCATCAATATTAAAAATACAACATAAAAAC
Organism: Pyrrhosoma nymphula; assembly: GCA_963573305.1. Lineage (NCBI taxonomy): Eukaryota > Metazoa > Arthropoda > Insecta > Odonata > Coenagrionidae > Pyrrhosoma > Pyrrhosoma nymphula. The sequence goes on along the minus strand of OY754331.1, from coordinate 119,672,449 downwards.
ATGGATATTTTACCTTTATTATGTCATAAAAAGACTAAAAACATAAAATCAAGAAATTACTTAAAACCAAGAGTTAAAATTCCATTTCCTTGCCAGAGGGTGAGGGTTCCTTCGTTAGTGTTATCTAAAATGCAAACTGCTGCTGAAGGGCAATGCTCACAGTTACTGTCCTAAGAACAATTCCTGAACATTTGAATAACACCATTCACCACCTCATGAGCACCATTGAGACAATGATATCACGAGTGCACGCATTAAGGAGAACCAGGATCGAGCCCTTAAATGTAGTTACACAAAATCGCAATTTACATCAATTCTAGGTGCATAAAAATGGTGTTTTACTGTAAATCAATGATAACCGAATGTTTAAAGGGACTCCCGAACATTATCAAACACATGAGCACAAATGAGTGCATTCACTTGGGGGGGAGGGTTTCATAACCGGGCAAGAGAAACCCCCACATCAAGAAAAATACCAGAAACTCACCTTTTCCAATGTGCCTGCGTGTGTTTTCAATGGTGGAATTGCGGTTCACATTTGACAGCTGGCCCAGGCAAAAGCGATCCGAGTTGTTGCTGGGATTTGTAAAGCCATCCACAACAATAGAATGTGACTGACAGTGGAACACCTCACCAACACGGCAATTCAGTTCGTAATATGCAATGCTCGCCCAACATGGAGGTTCCTTCACACATCGAAAGAAAATACACTTGATCAGTGATAAACAAATTTTGATAATTCGAAAAAGTAAAAAAAGCAAACTTGTGCTTCAGCTATTAGTCAAATAAAGGCTGAAACACAAGGGTTGCCATTCCAAAAGTCAATTAGTTGAGTCACTAAATAATCACCTTACTAAACTCGCAGACAAGCTGATGAAATAGTAAAATAAAATCCATAAATTGATAAAAAATTTATCTCCAAAGTGAGATACGGACACTATGAATTTTCACTCTCGTCATTGGTGTAGTCCACCGGTTGGTTTTGGAAACACTATTTTCAAGTTTTTCATTGTTGGTTATGCTACAAAAATTGATAAAATTTACTTAGTGTATGATTTATCTCACAACTAAGTGACTATCTGGACAGATTTAATAGAAGATTTACTTCTCTGAATGGTCAATATCGGTCGATGGCATTCATGATAACACTTTAGGCAAGCTTGAAGAGGAGGAGAAAAATATGCCCAAGCTTGGAAAGCTGTACACAACATCAGTCATTCCCTAAGGGTGAAAATGTACCATTTAATCTAACACAACACAATTCAAAATCCAACATTTCCCCCACCTCTAAACATCTCTTTTGTGATTCACAGGTAAGATTCTTTGATTTGCTGAATTATTTCAAAAATAGGTAGGTATTTCAAAAATAGGTATTGCAAAAATGCAGCTCATACTTCCATGCTGAGAACCTTGGTCAGTAGTAATTCTAGGATTTAAGGAAAGAACTGAATTCCAAATGAAAATTGTCTTCTCCTCAGTCAACACCTAGCACTGCAATTTCCCTCCAAGAAACAGATGAATATCAAGACATTGCCAAATGTAGACATTGACATGAAGAAAAAGTCCACCTACATCAGGAATCAAACCATGAACTTGAGGCTTGTCAATACACTATCATGCTGCCCAGACTTTCTGATTCCTATGGAAATTTTTGTGGGGAAGCATGGGTAGTATATGGTGCTCTGCACATTGGTACAACAAGCCGAAGGTCCATGGCTCATTTCCGACCCAAATGAATTTTTTCACATGGGAATGACCATGCCTTTCTTAGCCATATCAACAGCCTATGCGGTGAACTTACATAAGTAAGTCTTCAGTAAAAATGAATACAAATTTGTGAGAGAAATCATTAACATTACTACTTTCTACCCAATACTTCCAGGGCTTAATTTATAAGTTTAGAAACACCAGAGCTCTTTTATCTTGATTGGTCTAAAGGCCGTGTTACACGGTACACGGTTTTTGTACTATCTATCGTGCGAACGCATGTATCAGGAAATTGTACCATGTAAAATGGCAAATTGTGCGAACGCTTTTGTGAATGTATGAATAACTGAACGGAAAATAGAACATGTTCTAATTCCATTCAGACAATCATACAATTTCGATCCGGTTTTATACAACAGATGGCGCAGATATGGCGAAAACTGTGGTGCCTGTGTTACAACTGAAAATAAAGTTATTCATAAAAAGGATTAACACTTTCCTGTCGAATAATATGAGTAATTATTATCCTGTGTATATAATCTTTAATGAGTAAACTCTTCTCGGGCTCTCCACACGTTTTAAACTATTCATAATTACTGACGTTTCAAGAAATGACGTCACTCATTCTCAAGGCAAGAATTAATTACGTCGGCAATTATGAATAGTTTGAACCAGTGGAGAACCTGAGAAGTTAACTCAGAGTTGCTCAAATGTTTCCAAAGTCATTTCGTCTTGGTATTTGGTGTTCTGGTTTTTCAATGTAATCGCGATCTTAGGGTTTGTGTCCTTTCCCCAAAATTATGACTGGTCGCACCTTCAAGTAGAGTTCTTAATTCTTCACGTGATATAATAATGATAATATTTCTGTTGGTTAGCAAGTAACATAGGAATCATAAAAAAATACATTAAAACAATGGTACAAATACAAGGGAGGGAAATTTGGAGGGACTACAGAAATGTGTCCCGTGTTCTGCTATACCACTTGATAATAACACTTTGTCACACAAAATAAACCTACGAAATGAGTCCATCAAGAGTGGATATCCAGCAAGAAACGTCAATGACTTGTCGCACTAAAATCCAGAAGAGAAAAAATTAAACGATGCTAAGGTCGAATATAAAGCCAGAGAGAAGAGTCCAAGAGAGCTTTCTCTAAACCAGGAGAATAATCAGTAGGCAGATGGTTGAGTCGAGGTTCCAAATTTCAGGTGTTCAGCTTTTCAAGGTGTCAAATACGTGAGTGAGACATAAACCTGATAAACAAAACACTCGCGAATTCTGATCGATTTCTACTGCTAAATTGCATGGAAAATTGTATATTTGCACTCCTCATGTAAAGTGACATTCAGTCTGATTCAGTCGTTCGTACAATATTTTCTTGCACAGTTGACTGTACATGCGTTCACACCATAGATTGTACAAATAAATGTACCAGGCAAAATGGCCTTAAGAACAAGCTGAACACAAGTATAGGACAAGTGATTAATCTGTTCAATAAACTTCAGTCTAGTGCCATGTTACATTGAGTCAAAAAAGAAAAAAATAATGATAAAAATCAATTAAATGCATACACAAGGAGCAGTAAGATATTTAAATCATAAAGCTCTTAATCACCAGTGAGGTCTGGGGGAAAGGAGCTTCACTCCAGTATTATAGGAAATATCAGAAAGCACTGCTTCAGCTGAAATTAAGCCCAACATGCAGCTAAGATTTAGAGGAAGTTATAATTAAGATCAAACAGCCAATCTATTAGAAAATATTCATAGCTCTGAAAATTCACACGATACAATCTTCACCAGTAAACAGCCTTAAAGTGATGAGGACAATTTGACAGGAAATTCATTCAGGAGGAAAGGATATTTTTGCTACTTAAGAGCATAAGCACCATATCCTACCTGGTATGACACAGGTGCCACTTCCGAGAGTATATTATTACTGGTATCCATGGCTTGATCACCAGTGGGGGATGGCTGACTGTCATCAGGCGGACTGTAAGCTGGTGGGGGGGTCTCTGAAATTTCAGGCATTTTTACACATTAGGCAAACCTTGGTTATATACAATATATGGTATAAAATATGGGAAATACCCTCGATGACAAGGTTCATCATATGAAATGAGCATTTTCTATGATACCACAGTGCGTTGTAGATACTTTTAGCAACTATGCATGTATAGCAGGAATGATATCACATAGGACCATGCTTCTAAATATCAGCTGTCACAGCTAATATACCAGCCGGTATACCAGTACAGTTGAGCACCCCTAATCCAGAAATCCCTAATCCGGGAACACCCGTAATTCGGCAATATTTCCAAGGCATGCTTCGAGGAAAACAGAAACTTTATTGCTGAATCATTGCTTTGTATTTACTGAAACTGTAACCCACTCTTAACAAAAATTCTCCCATTAAAGAGCAAGTATTGGAAGATTTTTTGCATACAATGTTGTCTATATAAATTGTTGTGTGCAACGTAGGACTTTATTCAGCAAATTGAAGACATATTACGTCGTTTCCGAGATGCAGGTGTGTGGCTTCTCGGAGATGGACAGTACTGGTCTTACATGGCGCGCGCATGTTTGCTTTATACTTACAATTAGTGGCAACTCAAAGTAAAAACTATCTGTCATCTGCATAGTTTTATCCGTAATTATGCCTAACGTAAGCACTTCTAGCGGCAGCAAGGGGATGAAACGAAAGCACAGAACATTAACTATCACAGAAAAAGCGGAAGTTCTGAAACTTGTTTTCGGTACATCAGTGAAGCGCCTGTACGTGTGATATGTACTCTGTTGGATCTTCGACAATGTACGAGAATAAGAAGCAGAAATAGAATTTCCTCAAATATTTCTGTGAAAGTGACACTAAGAAAGGGATGGTGATAAGAAAAACCATGAAAGCAGGGTCTTGTGCCATTTTAGATCACGTACTTATTCAGAGGTTTCGACTGCGTCGAAGTGAAGGGCTCAGTATTTCAGGCCAAAAGTTAAAGGAGCAGGCTAAAATATTTTATAGAATTTTATAGATTGTTGATATGTTTAAAAAGGCAATCAAGGATGGACAAGAATCTTCCTCCAAGGCTTCCTCTGCAATCGCTCCCGATGTATCGACGGATAGCCGTACAGATGGAATTACTGGTAGCAGCGAGCATTAACGGCACGGCATAGACAGCTCATTGAATCAGCTGATATCATATTAAACACAGTGGAGTAAGGATTGCAAGGAACATTGAAAGCAATGAAAAATTGTTATTTATTTATATTATTTGTCAATTAATAAAATTATACTGATTGATGTGCAGCAATATGTTTATATGTTCTACACATTCTTTTCACTCGGTCATTTTATGATACTACTGGTTGACTGATTTAGTGTTTCTGAATTTAGAAACAGTTTATTTCTTTTTTTTTCAGAATTTATTCAAATTTCATTGAATTTGTTATAATTTATCGAATTCCCTCATAAAAAACATCACAGACCCCGTAAGTATACTGGTTACTACCACAACACCTGTAGTCTGGAAAAATCCCTAATCTGGCATCGCTCGAGTCCCGACGGTGCCGGATTAAGGGTGCTCAACTGTACTGCTTGAGAACCACAACCAACTATGCATCGAGGTCTCGCCCGATATATGGGTCATCAGACTGATATATTGAGCCGCCAGGTATTGGTCGGATAAGCACAAGTTATTTTAGGTGGGGAATTTTTCCAAATTTATCATTAATGAATGGGCTATTAAAAACAATAGCAGGAGAGCCCTCAGAATGAACCAATAAGAGAGGATTACATCCCACTCCTCATCAGTCATCACGCCACCAACACCATCTCCTCTTCTTCACACACATCGCTGCCCATGGCAATGTATCGCCTGATATTCGGTACCGATATGGTGAAGCCAAACAGGTACGAACACATCTGTTATTTACTACCTTGCATGGGACAGATTTTGAAAGAAACTTATATTTCCTATTCAATAACGATCGAGTAGGCTTTTCCCAGGGGTACACTAAGAAGATCACAATTTATTTTCAGTTCACCATAAAAATGAAACAATGTATAAAGTGGAGGCCTAAAGGCTTGGGGTGGAAAAAAAATGGAGAAGGTATGTGATTGGGTAGCATGGAGAATTATAAAGAAGAGTTTAAGATTGTAGGAAGAAAAAGGAATGAAATTAATAGTGGCAAATAGGAGAAGGCACAAAAAGTTGGAGGGGAGTATGTTGGATAGAGGCCTAAAAGAAGGAAGAGAACAGGAATTTTAGACCTTAAAAGAAGATGTAAAGGCATGAGGAGCTAATGGGAGACTTAATACAGAGCAAATAGTTTGCTGAGAGAAAATTTGATGGAAAATTATACTAACCTCACCAGGAAAATTGGGGTAGTTACAGAACAAACAATTTGAATACCTATCTATCAACTGGCAAAATATCACATTTAGCCAACCAATCTATGAAAGGCTCTCCAGGGTATTGGCGGTTGTGAGCAATGTGGCTGATACCTGGTGGCCATCTTGAGAACAGAGGTAAAAGGGATCAAATGTCTCTGGAACCCAGTGTTTATATAGAGTTTAATGCTTGCTGGCAGGCTGATGATATGCATTTTAGTGAACTAGCTAACCTAGTCGCATTGATGTAATGTTCAGAAAAATTTTCCCTTTATGAGAAGTTATAGATTTCAATGTAGACTTCTGGAGGCCTATGATATAGGATCATCTGGGGAGGTATAACCCCCTAGTTGGGAAACAAGGCAATGCCGTAGTATTTTAATGAATGTAGATATACCGGGTTATATCATTTGAACACCCATTGAAATATCCCATCCTGAATTAAGGACCTATAAGAGTATTTTGATTGTGCTTGACATTCTATAGAGTAAGTTCTACAAATTTTATCGCCATGATGATGATCGAACATCATCAAACCTGTGAATACAGAATGCCTATCCAATTTATGAATACCTATTTCTACCTCCCACATCTACCTCCCTTGGAATAAGTCGAACTATCTCATTTAAATAATTGCGCCCATTGCATTCACACGAGTGTATTCAAAACATTATCCACGGTCTACATTATATGCGATCATTTTTAGAGTGCTAAAGTCTGAACTCTCACATATCTCCCTTCAGCAACATTCCATCTCAGCAAGTTATTCTTGAAACATGCACACTTACTAGAAACAACAAAAAACCAATAGTTTGGGATCAGAATATTCCCTGGATATTTGGAGGAGTAAAATTACATGAGTTGTAAAACACCATATGACTACATAATTTGCTGATTTGTCCCAGAACAAATGCTGCATTTGTAAATGAAACTTATGTTAATGCTATTAGACTTCTCACTCCAGAGACACTTTTTATGTGTCCTCTAAAAATTACCTTTTCTTAGGCTGCCATCTATCCCTCACAGTTCATGCACCTAAGTAAACAAACGTATGCACACTTTCCATCCCCTTTGTTCGACCATGACAGCCACTCGAGTACTGCTACCTGAATTTCCTTACAGCTGCCACTAAAACTATGCCTTACTTGTGAACTAAAAGCAATCTTTCACTTCCAATTTATGAGCAACTTCTTAGATGAAAACAGTTTCAGAAACACGGAGTATATTAAATGAAAATATTAATTAGTGGCATGGAGATAATTAGCATTCACAAATAAAAGATCAGAAAATGAAATTTAAGGTGGTTTCACTGTGACTATCTGAGCCAAAACAAATACTAAATGCCAACTCTTGGATTATTTGTTTTAAAAAATACCACTTTTGTTGATGACTAAGGATGAGTCGATTCCAAATGTCGATTCTCGATTCCACCGATTCTCAAGCTTAGAATCGGTATCGCGAATCGATCGCCTAAACTCGATTCAGATTCCATCGATTCCAGATAGATAATTATTTTAAACAGACTATAAGACTAGGATATTTTTGCTATTTGTCATTAAATACACTTTTTGAGCGACTTAATTGCCTTTGTTATTTTATTCCAGCCAGTACTTGAATTTCAATAATAGTCGTGCGCTACTGGTATGTCAATATCCCACCTGATATTAGGAACAAGAATTGATGGAATCAGAATCAAGAATCGATTTGAAAGAGTCAGAATCGGAATCGAAAAAAAAGTGGAATCGACTCATCCCTACTGATGACTTATGAAAGCTATTGAAAAACAAAATTAAAGTAGAAAATTTGCAGATTATTCAATGAATATATTTTTAATAACACTTAATTATTGCCATAGATGCCGACTGCAGCGTCATTTCTATGGAATCACCACATTTTGACTTCAATTATCGTATGAATTAGCTAATAACACGAAAAAAAAGGTGGTAAGATGCATTCATTATATTTTTAATCAATGTCCCGGGAGTTTACGCTTCTCATAAACAGGTGTCCATGAAAATGGCATGTATGTATATTAGATATAAAAATACTATATTTCCCTGAGTTTCTCCCATTCAACGCCATGTAAGTAAAGTTCAAGTAAAATTTGCGATAAAAACAGTGAGGAAAGGTTACATTTTGTTTTTCATATCAGATAGAGGACTTGTTTTTCTATAAGTATTCAGAATTTGAATGAAATGACATTTATGCCCTTTTATGGCAGAACCACCTTAAATACCTTGTCATGGAGCTGTTTGGATATGGTGATGTAGAATCAAAAATAAGACACAAGAGCCCTAAGCTGCACAGTTTCAGGCGTGACTTGGTGGAACTACATATTTACGTAGAAATAAAAATACTTTGTATATTCCACAAAATAAAATTTAATCCACCACTCAGGTGAGCTTTAAGAATAGATGGATGCTTGAATGACACTGTAGATAAGAATAGACTTATGGAAGCCAAATCTAGAACACATGAAGCTACCACAGGACCAATAATGTCATATGTGGTGGAAACTTGGCCAGACACAGCAAAAGTTACGACTGACTGAAGTTGGAGACTGGTGAGATGAAAGTACTACAAAAAATCACGGATATAACACAGAAGAGAGAATGAAATGCACACACAACAAAAACTTGCTAAGCACAAAAAATGAACAAAAGGAACTTAAAAATGAAGTGCGAATGGAATGATCAGATAAATCGCATCAGCGAAGAGAGGATAGTGAAAGTAGTGATGACATGATAAGTTACCAGTTACCAGGAAGACCAAAAAAAAGATGGCGTGATAACCTTACCAACGAGCAAGAATGAATAGCGAAGGGTCGAAGAAATAGCAGGCAATCTGCTTACTACATAGAAGGAAGAAGAAGAAATAAAGCATCAAATTACCTGCGAGGCCATTGCTTCCAAAAGGACTTTGAGGATTGGATGTCGTGCTGCCTGGACTGGGTACACTGCTCACGGGAGAATTCGGTCCACCCCCAACCTGAGACTGTTGCCCATGAGATGACCCAGTAGGGGGAGGCTGCGACTGGCTGAATCCAGTGGGGGAGTAAGAAACATTGTGTGGCATCGATGGCTCAGGGAGCTGCTGGAACGGTAGAAGAGAGTGCCCGGGGGGGAATTCGCTGTGCCTTGGAACCAGGACTGGCGGGAGAACTGGGGAAGAGAAAACAATGGTCAAATTACCGCTGTAAGAATACCTATAAATAATCAAATCCTCACCATTATTTAGGTTCTATTAGTTTTATATAAATGCCAACACTGCCAAAAATATTTACAAACAAAGCTATACTAAAAAATACCATATAAATTTGGAGCTACAAATTATACATTTGGAGCACATTGACACTTTCACTGCTTTACTAATTTCAGGTTAGGTGAATTAATACCACCAAAGTCACTAATGGGTAGTTTATAATGTCTCAGTTCTAAAAATGTTTATGAATTATAAATTATCATTCAATATTTATTTTTATTTAACAATAAAATAAAAGTCATAAATCTAAGTAAACATTCTTTTAACAGCTGAACAAGTGCTCACAGCAATGCTATTATTCTTTTCAAATATCTCGAGGGTGAGAGGCAGGCCTTATATTTAAGAGGGTGGGTGTCTTTCGGGAAATCCGGAACAGTTTGCAGGTCTCTGCTGCTGGGGGGGAAAGGAGGAACTGCCTCCGAGAGGAGTGACACGAGCTCGATGCTGCCGAAATTCTTATCCCTCAGCCAGGAAATCCCCACAACGAGAAGAGAGGCCCTGGAGGCTCACAAAATTCCCCAACAAAGGAAGCAGATTCATGATGGTGACACAGCGGAGGTCTGAGAGTGACTGAATAACCGGGAGGCTAGGCCATGCCCTGGCAAATTCACTTAACTAGCAGCTTTCCCTTCACCCATCCCCACAAATTACAGCCACCCAAGATATTTGAAAAGAATAATAGTGATGGTGAAATACAATCCCTAACTAGAGCCCGTCCAATATATTATCACATTTGAAATATATACTGATTTGGCATAGAAATAAACTGAAAGTAAAACATTTTTTCACGATTGTATGATTTAAACAAAGGCCACCATTGTGGATTCTTCGGCCACGTGATTCCCTTTCCCGAACGGCATTGGATGTGATTATAGATTGGCTGCATTTCCAACTGTCAACTGCGCCATTAACTTAAACGGACTGACTCTAATTGATTGAAAGGAAGAGAAAACAACTAATGCCCTTCCTACTTCCCATCTTCGTCTCTGCTTTCACTATGAGTAATTAAATAAATCAGCAAAGTTCACTTCAGTTATTACTGTTTTAAGTACATGATATCTAATGTTTACATTTATACAAATTGTTATTACTTGTTCTGCACAAACTAAACTAATGATTGCACTTATAATGCAATTATCATTATAGGCAAGGTAAAGGTTGTTTTAGATGGAAGAGAGTAAAAAATCTTCTACACTTTTACAGATGCAGGCTTTTATCTCCAAACACAATTTCCTTCATCTGAGCATTTGTTCAACCTATCTTCGTCATGCCAATAGATCTTTTTCTATTTCTTCCCTTCTCCTGCACATCCAACATTCCTCCCTCTAGCTCTTCTAGCCTAGCTAGGAATGAGATCAATAGTAAATGTAAGTGAGCAAGGAAAACTTTTCTTGAGGAGAGATGTAAAGGAGTCGAACAGATGATGGAGAATGTGGAATCCACATATTCATCCATTAAAGCATTTTTTGGTCAGAAGAAAATGAAGGGATGTGCGATAGAAGCAGAAAATGGAAAGCTCTTGTACGAAGCAGACAAAGTAGCAGAACGTTGGAAAGAATACCTCGAGAAATTATATGGAGATGAAATTCTAACCAAAGATTCTGTTCTTGAACATGACGACGAAGTTGAAGATGACATCAGAGGTGACTCAATTATGAGATCCGAATTTAACTTAGCAGTTACAAAACTAAGAGAGAAAAAAGCCCCAGGCATAGACAACCTGCCGGCAGAACTGATCAAAGCAGCGGGTGAACAAACCTCAGACACCCTCTACCATCTTGATCAGACGATGTACGAAACAGGAAATCTTCCAGATGATTTAAAAAATGCATCATTGTCCCCCTGCCGAAAAAGAACTCGGCGAAAAAATTGTAAACAATACCGCACCCTAAGCCAAGTAACGTTTGCTTCGAAAATACTTACATCCATCATACTGAAGAGAGTTAAACCTAAAATTGATGCACTTTTATCCAATGATCAATTTGGATTTAGAAAAGTAAGAGGGACACGCAAAGCTATTCTCTCGCTCAGAACCATAGTGGAAAAATGACTAAGAAAGAACAAAGACACATTTGTGGCCTTCATAGACCTAGAAAAAGCTTTTGAGAAGATTCGTTGGGCACCAATGTTCCAAATGCTGAAAGAAGCTGGAATTAAATACAAGGATAGGAGAGTAATCTGGAACCTATTTGAAGAGGAAAAGGCAGTAGTGCGCTGTGGAGACAATGTGCAGGAAGCAACTATAAGGCAAGGGGTAAGACAAGGATGCTCCCTTTCACCGATTCTCTTCAATTACTACACACAGAGAGCTCTAGATGAGATGAGAGAAAAGTTAGGGGAGCTAGGTGGTGTCAAGATCCATGGAGAAAAACTGGATATGCTGAGTTCGTGGATCTCTCCATTTTTCGGGTTTGCGCCGCGTTGGTTGTCATAGGTTGACGACAGTTTCGCCGAGATTCCACCAGGCGTCTTCAGGTCGAAGTGCCGATATCGGCATTTTGGCTGCGTTTATATAGCCCTCGTTCTCCCGCTGCTGCGCTGTGATTGGTTGGTTTCTGGAACGCTCTCTTCCAAGCGTTGGTCAGATGGTATCCGTCTTCCCGGTTGAAATTTCTTGGCGTTTTGGTGATCTCTATTGACTCCCTTATCAGCCTAGGATAATATCTTCTTTCCTTGGCGATGATTTCCACTTCATCAAATTTTATGTCGTGTCCGGGTTCGCTCCAAGCATGCTCGGCGACTGCTGTTAGGCTGAATTTCTTGTTCTTTGTTGCCCTCTTGTGTTCCTGCAGACGAGTCTTCATGGACCTGCATGTCTCACCGATATAGGATTTTCCGCATGAGCAAGGTACGCGGTATACTCCTTCGTGGAGATTTTGTGGGATCCTATCTTTGGGCCTTGGAATTGTCTGGCTTATTTTTGTCACGCAGTTGAATCTTGTGACAATGTCTTTCTTCTTCAGGACCCTGGAGATCTTTTCGCTTGTGCCGGCGACATAGGGGATGATGGCGTAGGTTCCTGGCTTCTCAGTTTGGCGTTTCTCCTTATCGAGTGTCTGGTGGGGTTTTTCTACTTTGGCGGTCCTTTTCAGGACCATTTCTTCCTTGTATCCATTCATCTTCAGGGTCGTCATCAAGTGTTCCTTTTCCTTGGCCAATGATTCTGCATCCGAGAGTTTGTATGCGCAATGCAAGAGTGTCGCCACCAGTGAAGCCTTCTGGGATGGGTGATGGTGTGAGTAGGCGTTCAGGTAGCGGTCAGTATGGGTGGCAGCGCAGCAGCGGGAGAACGAGGGCTATATAAACACAGCCAAAATGCTGATATCGGCACTTCGACCTGAAGACGCCTGGTGGAATCCCGGCGAAACTGTCGTCAACCTATGACAACCAACGCGGTGCAAACCCGAAAAATGGAGAGATCCACGAATCCAGAATGCCACGGAAAACTACGAACTAACATTGGATATGCTGAGGTTCGCTGATGATATTGCATTACTGGCTGAGAGCGAAAAGGATCTGAGTGAGGTACTTGAGGTAATGGAGGACATCCTAAATACAGGATATAATATGAAAATAAGCATAGAGAATTTTATGGGCTTCTTTCTCAAAAGTTAAAATCAGTTAATGACATCACAAATAAAATGTTTTATTATAAACTAAATTACTAAGTGATGCCAGCCCCAACATGTGGAAGAAACCACAACTCACAAAATTGAAATATGACCAATCGAAAAATGATAGTCGCTCATTAAGCTAAGTACCAGACTGGTACATCTCCTCAAAAATAATGGATTAGAATAAGGTAAGAGGGTGGTTTCATTTTCCAGCAAAAAGATGGAACCATGGAAAATCACCTTTCATTAAATCAATATCAATTCAAATTAGTTTTTTTGTCAGGTGATGCGATGGCCAGTAAGTGTGGCAAAACAACTCGATCCCAGAAGTCCAAATTATGTTGGTTATACGAGGAAGCGACAGACAATTGAGTTAATTTGACCCACAGAGGAGAGGTGGATAGGTTGGTAATGGAAGGATTACAGGAGGAATGGAGGAATAGTGGTGTTACACCCACCATCAGTATAAGCCTACTCTAAAAGAAAGGTGTCATGGATCCGCAGTTTTGCAACCCACCCAAATTGATGTACATACACATAGCACCCCAAAAATGAATCGGGATTCCACTGAGAAATCTCTATCATTGTCAGAATTTGAACCTGTGCCCTTGGAATGGTAAGCCATTATCTTAGCCACCATAGCAAACAGATCCTCTCCTAATGATAAACAGTGATACCTGGACTTAAGAGACCCCTCAACTTAAGCCTTCCATTTACCATCGTGGCCTTTAGGTAGCAATTTATACACAAAATACGAACTGTGATGCATTCCAAATACAGCATATCTTAACTTACATATTGCAAGCAAAAATATGGTTGGATTTGTACTAAGGCACACACTAACAGCAACACAAATGCTTTTTTAATTTCTTTTAGAAATTTCTGAATCTGGGAACAATTGATTTCCCGGAAGAAAGGAAAACTGGGTTTTAAGGCCGGCCCCGGTGACAGGGTAAAGACCTCGCCTGATAATCCAAGGGTCGCGGGTTCGGTTCCCACCTGAGTAAGTTTTTCACATGCCCAGGGCATGGGTGTTTCTGTCAAGTTCTGGTGGTTTGGCCCCTGAGAAACCTGACAACAAGCCAATGGCTTATCAGGATTGCAGGGGCATACGGACCACCAGAATCGTCTGAGAGCAAAAAAAAGAAAGAAAAAGGTACGAACTTTTCGAGACATAAACTGCAGACAACAATGAATTAAGTTAGTAAGTCGAGGTACCACCCTACTGAATCACGGAATGTCACATTTGTTTACATCTTTCAGTAAAAGATCACTTCTCAGTTTTACGGTAACCATTTTCATTAGTAGCAGTAAAAGGGTTGGTATTTGTATCGAAGCGTCAAGTCTGTGAATTCCTCAATTTCACCTGCTTCCCGCTCACCTTATACCACCTACTTCACATTTATTGCTACGCAACATATGCACATTTATACTAACCCTTAATACTCTTCATAAAACCTTTTCCTTTCTTAAACTATTCACTTAAACCTGTGACGTGAATCTGTTTCTGGATGCCATGTCGGAAATACTGACCTTTTCCACCTAGTTCCCCGAGATGGAGCAGCGGTCGAGCAGTTTTTTCTATTCGCTATACCCACCACCCATGACTATTCCTGCCTTCAACTTAAACTAGCCGCGCTTTACGATGCGTTTCACACACGCTCTTCCCATAACATTTTACACATATTTTTGAACTTTATTCCAAATATTTCTCTTACGCACTTTCCTCCGCACTTCCCAATCGAGGTTTCACACTTTCTTCTCTGGACTTAAGCGAATCATGTCATTTAAACATTATTTGTGAGCTCTGAAAATAACTCTTTCCGCGGAATGCCGAATAATGGGATTTTTTTCTTTAAAAATATGCTATGGAAAAAAAATATGCTACAACTTTGATGAGACTACAACTACACCCCCCTCCAATCATCAACCCTCTCGGGGGATGTTTTTTTTTTAATACGCTACAACTCTGACCAGACTACAACTATACCCCCCTCCAATCATCTACCCTATCGGGGGATTTTTTCTTTTTAAAAAATACGCTACAACTTGGAAGATACTACAAATACCCCCCCTCCAATCATCAACCCACTCAGGGGATTTTTTTCGTAAATGGCCATTTCTCTCAACTACCTTTACCTCATTTTCTCACTTTCCCCATTTTTCACCACTGAAAAATCTATTTCTCTGTATTCCCGTTAACTTAAAATTGCATTTTTATTCTTTTTTTTCACCTGTAAATGCCTTTTTCCCATTCAAAAATGGCCATATCCAGGCCACGTACCATCCCACCCTAGCACCCGTCTCCATAGGCCCGCAACCTTGTTGGGGGGGTGGGGTAAAGGCATATTGTAGACATGAAATTACTTGGTATCCCTCTAGCAGGACTTCCGAAAACCTCGGAATATGGCGTCAAAATATCACAAAAAATACGCAAATTTCGTCATTTTCAAACTTTATTTTCTCGAAAACTAAGAATCTCATGCCTTTTTTTCTTACATTTCTTAAATGCACATTTCTTTTACTTTCCTTTCATATTTATCTAATACCCTTTACTTTTCTATGATTCTCACAAAAAAATTTCTCCCCGACTGGACTATGATTAATTTACCAAAGGTTTTAAAAAAAATAGTCGCAACATTTGGATGTGTCTTCTTTCATGGAAAATTTTAATACTGAAGCAGAATGGCCATAAGTATAAATATTGGTTCTGTTACTAATCTTTATTTTTCCACTGTCCCAAATAACTGTTTCTGAAACGAACAGTAGCACAATAAATTATTGCATCTGATATCCATGCATCAGTACAAAGACATATTAGTGTTGCATCATGACAGGCTGCATTTACATAAATTTTATTGATGTTGATGATTGATTGATTTTTATGAAGAAGAAAAATCAACAAAAACTTTTGTTTTTTGTAATATTACGTTTGTAACTTAACAGGCCAAGTTTTTTTTACGAACATTCAATTATTACAGGCTCCCCAAAGACAACCTACACCTTACCATTCACTCTATTGACTTCAGTAGAAGTGGGGCCCCACAAGAACAAATGCATTTGCTATTTCTGCAGAACTCATCGACATAATATCATGAAGTGTAAAATATGTGCAAGGACACTGGCAGTGCAATATTAAAATTAAAAGAAAAAAAATGAAGTAAAGGAGAATATAGGGGAACACATTAAATGGCATACTTAGGGTTCGCCCAAACCTGTTCGCGTACCTCCTAAAGGGATTGAACAAAATTTTCGCTTATGTTTTAAAACTAGGCATGCTAATTCAACATTATTGAAACTAGAAAGAGCACCAGTCACAGATTACAATAGGGTATTCTTAGTACATCTACAGTTTCATCAATAAGATAGTGACTTAATCTTAAAACAGCACTGACAATAATGGCCCCATGAAAACCACCCACATGCATTATTTAATATTCTATCCCTCAATCTTATAAACAACATCCCAGTACTTTTTGCTGAGTATTAAAGACAAATTCATCAGTTTGTGTATGCCATAACATTCGCTCGCCATGGCACAATAAATAATAGCACACAGTTGAACAAATAATAAACACACAATGTACATTTGCATGCCATAATTAGAATACAAAATCTGAGAATGAGTGTGTACATACCAGGGCTCTCTACACGTTTGTAGTGGTATGGGTTGATGCACACTTCCTTCTGTTTTGCTGAAAAAGGATACTGACAGTGCTCCAGAGGCTTCAGCTCATGATGCGATTGGAGATCTGGCCAACGCCATACACGGCAGTAGATAACATGAGGCAACCCCTTTCTGTGCGAGACCTGAACAATAAAGAGTATATCTCTCAAAGCGAGGAGCAACCAACGAAAAAATACATGCCTAGAGTATCGAGGCATAAACAGAAACGACAATTTCCATAAAATGGGAATAATAAAAACATCATATGGTGAAATATGTAGATTCTTAACATTCAAATGCCAGAATAATGTAACATTTAGCACTCAAGGGTTAACAAGATTCGATTCATTCATAATATAATAAAAATATTATTCCTGGAGTATAAACACACTTCACTATTTACAAACACAATAACATCATGAAGCAATTCTATTTGCACATGAGATGAACTAACCTGAAGGCGTCCATCTAAACTTCGTGGGATGGTCACACACTTAGTTGGCTGGCCTGGGCAACGAAGGGCCTTCTCTAGCTCTTCAATTGCCCCTTTTTTCTTCTTTAACTTCTTCACTAGGGAATCTACAGCTTTTTCGGCCCACTTTTCCTCCTCGTCGCCTTGTTTCCATCCGAGGAGCTTCTTCACCGCTGGACTCGTAAATGAAAACAGGCTATTGAGAGATGACATGGGCCCCGAGCTGGAGGACTCAGCCTCCTCGGAGTCCATGCTTCCTTGATTCAGATCCAGGTTTCGGGCTTCAAATTATCTCCGTAGGAGTCAACTCCTCCCAGCCTAAGGAAGAAAGTTTACCACCTAGTGTCAAAATGTTGACTGGGCTGTCATCATCAAGTGATAAAATGTGTTTAAGCGACCGAAAGGTAACTTAGGCGGAAAACAAGAGCATCTTCACTGGGACTGACTCTTGAATGTAGTTGACCAACAAATTCGTTCCGCGGGAAGGCAGGAAAGATTGGCTCAACAATTACAGCCCGAGAAATGGCAAAAATCGAAGCGAATTTAAAGAACAATTTTCGCGGTAATGCAAAAGCAAACATCAGAGGCCAAAACTCTTTGACATAGCATGAGCAATAGGCCCAAATTAGTAAAGAGGGTTCATGGCATAGTCAAGCTACATATTCAAAGATGCTGGCGACGGAATGTCTACAACAAAATACTTAAAATATTACTACATGCATGATAGCCCATAAAACCTGAATGCAGGTACTCACTTTGGCGGTATCTATTTCTTCATTTCCAGAGAACATTCCCACGCGAACGTTACGCTTTTTGCCCTTGGATTACGTCTCGCATTTTCCCCGTGCCTCACTTGTTATGGCTTCTATTCTACAGCAACTGGCGACAGTGAGGCGGAGAGCTTTCGCCACTATTTGTATCAATCCGCATGTACGTATATAAACATTTTTTCTGCACTGATAAATGTTTTTTGAGAATTATAATTTTATTCAAAAGGATGTTGACTTTGCTGTAGAAAATATAGTTTTCAGCTAATATATACAATGTAATGCGAAGAACTATTTCTCATAGCGAGCGGATATGGTTATTATTAATTTGCATCTAAGAAAATGCGAGGATTTTTCGCTCATGAGCAATCTTGAGTAATAACAATGAATGTTTTTTTTAAGTCAGCGATGTGCCAGTAGAGAGCTCGAAAATTAGGTATTATAGTTAAATTTGCCAAATACTTAAAAATTATCTGGCACGGGCATATATTTCTTGGAACGGTTACATGGCGGTAATTTGATTCCTGCTTTTTAGCGTTATATCATATGACAAAGTTTTCGCAAAGACGGCAATTTCGTACGTTAAGGGAGACTGTGATCTAGGTAAAACCATGATAGGACCTTTGGATGAAGCGTTTTTTTTAAAGAAATATCTTATTATCATATGAGTGTAAAAGCTTACACAATAGTGGAATCAGCCATAAATGTGAAATCGATGAAGGAAGAACTCGATCAGTCATTGAGGGTCGCCGACATGAAGGCTCCGAAAAATCATGCGTTAAATTTCCATGAAAAAGAAAATATTAATTATTGATAATGACTTATAATCGTCAAAAGGAAAGGAAAACTTTAGATAATACCTACGATCATACAATTAAATGATGCTAGACTTCTAAACATCACTCGGAGGCGCTGATAAATCAGACCAATGTTTTACTTAGACATATTCACATAAAACCCATAGCCGCGTTCCAAGTATAGGTGTAGCAAAACTTGGAGGCACTGATCGCTTGTACAGAGAATGACGTCAGGGAGAGAGAATACAAGAGAGGAAGAATGAAGATGTTTAGGTTATCTCTAAAGGTCTCCACCGAGCCCTGCAGTACCTCTGCCCGCTCTTCAACGCTTAATTCGCCCTCTGGAACCTCAACCTCTCCGCTTTGGAGTGCCATAAAGTTTCGCGAAACCTCTACCCGACTTTTTTGTGGTTACAAGCGTTACATGCATGAATGAATCTTGAATAGATGTTTTTAATACAGGATTGCCTGCACTTGGATGAGGTGAAAATTCAGGACATCAATGCCAATCATCAATGCATTATTTCCATAATAATGACAAATTTCTTTTTTATTATTTTAGACAAAAATATTTGCATATTCATATACGAAATTAAATAGACGTAGCACACTATATTTCATATAATAAAATCAAGGTTGCTACTGTCCTGGAAAAGTCATGGGAATTTAAAGGAGAAATAAGGCAGGAAATTTGCTTTACCGAGTCAAAATCTGATTGAAGAATCTAGGTTTTTCCCTGTGAATTACTTGAATGAATTCCTCTCGGGTTTCCCACCAGGTTAAAGTCTGCATTATGTACGCCGACGTTTCCTTGGGAGAATTTCCCAACATCTTCAGGGCTGATGATCTTCATCAGTCCTGGAGATGATGGGAAAGTCTCCCAACGAAACGTCGGATTACATCATGCAGACCTTAACCCGGTTGGAGGCCCGAGAGGAATTCATTCAAAATCTGATTGTTTTCAACAATTCAAGGGGATCATTTTAGGCACAACCTGTTCGTGTGTAGACTTAGGGTTTTTAATACATACCTTTCCTGAACGAGGCATTCAATTGAATGCCTCATTAAGGAGCTCTTACGTGGAGTTTATCAAGTAATTAGGCCCCTAAAATAAACTTTCCGGTCCTATTCTTTAAACTCATGCTGTGGAAGATGGAATATTGTTTCTACCCAGATTTTGCACAATAAGTAATTCATGGCCAAGATCTAAGAATAGTGCACCATCAGCAAGGAAGCCAATTTTCTCCCAGAGTGATAGTAGCCGTGCTCCGTTTGTCGGGAAACTTCACTCCCTGACAGACACGTGTTAAGCACTCTTTAAAATACACACATTATTATCAAAGAAGAGGTTTTCACCTGGAAATATGATAATTCTGTCCTGAAAAAGTCCTGGAAATTTGTAATTTCTGTTTTTTTAACTACCCTGAAAACATTATATGTACATAATTATATTTTCAAAAATATGCATTAGATACTTATAGGTGCATGAAAATGCTCTTTATCAGTCAAAATCCAGAATAACTGGATTTTCAGGAGATATGGCTACCCTTGATTTACACAACTTCCACTAAGTGAAGCCTAAAGAAGTTGAGTTTATATGTTGAATATTAATTTGCAATAGACCAGTTGTCTGAATGAATAACTTAATATAAACTTATTAATTTTCATGACCACCAAAATGGATATTATTCTATCATTTTATCCACAAAAGTATGCCTAATCCTTTAAAAATAAAATAAAACCTCTGTAAAATTAAAAAAAATTTAAATCATTAAAAATTATTTAAAACAACAGTAATAAACATTGAACCAAAATGACCTTCAGGGTCTTACAGATTTTATGCGCCCCCATAGAATTTGCTGGCAATGAAAAGGTTAATTGGTGCAGGCTATATGTTACATAATAACAAAGTATGTATCTCAATAAGCTTAAAAATGAGTTTATTTTCATAATAAAACTGCTACATCACATAACCAGGTAACTAGTCCAAACAGCCAAATATATATGTATCATAAAACTTCTCACACAAGAACTCTCTCACCTCAACACTCCCAACTTCATATTACCATGAGAAAAAAAGGTCAACATGTCAAATATCAACAAGTTATTGGTTGCTGTTAAAAATAAACCTAAAAGTGACAATTTCAATTTATTTACCTTTGCTCAACATGTGAGCTAGCACTTGTGAAAGGTTTTTGCAACGTGTTATATTCAACCAATTTCTTAAAACAATTTACGTGCTCATAATAAATATCACTACTGATCACTATCAACATGTGCAGCATACATACACTGCAGATCTCCATAACCACACTACTTATCAAATACATGTTGATATATACGTTTAATAAGGAACATATGCAATTTACAGTGGCACTTCTTTAAATGCTGAGGTAACTCATGGAAGAATGGCAATTACAGAGAATACCTTTCATATTATAACCAACATATTTTTTTCTGATCACTTGGCTTAACTTCAACTCTTCAAGAAAACCCAACTTTAGTTGTGAAAAGGTCCATGTTGGCACAAATCCACCAATCACAAGCATTCTTAACTGAAGAAATCCTTCTATTTATAACTAGAATGAAAATGCAATAGTAGTATTGAAGAATCAACAAAAGATAAGGTTGTAGGAAATATTGGTATTCAACTATTCAACAAGGAGGTAATTTAATAACATCAAATGTGATAAAACTCACTGGAACTTGCAGTTCCAGTATGCTTTGGTGTATGTATACATTGAATCAAACCACTTCGGCATTTCAAGACAGGCGTCCCTGCTGAACACCCGCAGTTTAAAGAGACCCTCTAGACAATAAAAGGCTTTACAATGCCATATCACATTTTTCTCATTTTTTGTGGTTTATTCCTCACTTTTAACTAATTCTGATATGACTAAGAGTCCATAGGACTCATACATTTGGCTGAGACAATAACGACAAAAAGTAAATAGTTATGCTGGACAATGCTAGTAAAAGTTTTTTTTTGGTGCAATGACTAGCATAAAGCTCACAAACCAAAGAAGATAATTATTTATAATAAAAATAGCAAAATACAGCACAGGAGATCAATAAAATACGGTTAACAGAATGACAAGATACAATAAAAAACTGGGATGACTTAGTTGCAGTTTCCACTAGTTTCATCCAAATTTGATGGCCCCAAATGGAAAGAAATTAAAAACCCACCAAGATGTGCGTGAAATAAGTTGTTACAAGTGTTAATGTGTTGACGATTGGTGTGCTTCCCCTTGTGTAAATATATACGAACAATTACAGTTCACGTAGATAAAAATCAGTGCACATCCCAGTTGATTATAGCAATATTAACCCTTCGTATATTTATCTTATCTAAGCATAGAACAATAGCAGTATTACATACTGGTAAATAATACATGGAAATGAAGTCAGTTTAAAATATCACAAATGCTCTTCAGCAGGAGTTATTAGAAATGATACAGAAGCAAAATGCTGGTTATTATTTTAGGGGGGGTGTGGGATAGAGCAAGCAATTCTAAGACCTTGGGTAAGGAAAATGTTAAATTTTTCAACTCAGGCCACCGTAAAGACCTTAGCTACATCTACACTGTTTCAGTAAAGCAAGTATGGGCACATTGTGATTTAGCAGCAACTATATTTACAGCCAATTCTGACCACTGTGGACTAGGTTGTCAGAAAAGCTGAAAGCCTATGTGTTCAAAGAAATATGACAATACATGCCACACAAATTTAAAACAAACTATAAGAGCAGTCAAAGATAATCAAAACCATGAGAAACTTAGAAATTTTCTGAGAATGCCATCATAACAGCAGCATTTTCTTCCACAAACCACGGTGGATGGATGAACTATTGGAGCAGAATTAAGACTTAATCCCCCGTATCAACTACTGTAAATAGCTAATGTCACAGGCAGAACACAATTGGGAGTTGAAGAACTGCACCATGAACTACAAAAAAAAGCCCAATGGCAAGCAATTGTATTAACCTATTAACCTAACAGGCAAGCAATCACTGACACCTGAACAAAAGGTAACTCAATGATCACTAAACAATTGAACTCACACATGCTAATCGAACATATATACAGCTTTAGCAAATGGCTTGATGGGTGGAAATTGGCAATTCCATACTGGCTTCTAAGTCCTTATTGCATTCGGAAAACGAAAGAGAAAAAAACTTTTTGCAGCCACAAATAAATATTGCACGCATGACATGAAGCATTTAAATTTTAGCTTGATTAAAAGGCTGCAAATGCCTGAGGAGTATCTTTATAGAAAGTGTCTTGCGTATAATGGGGTGTTTTGATAAGGCACAAAACTGGATGGCTATGTGAAATGAGACTTAAAAAATAAACCTCCAAATCCATAATGGTGAAAGAAATTTTGCAAACACCATAAATTGTTTTCTCGTTTTTGACCATCACACTACATGAATGTCAAACAAATTAACATTTCAATGACAGTGGAGTTACTCCCTATGTTTCATGGTCACCCACTTATTGTGATGCTATGCAATATTTAAACCTTTGTGAGCCTTGCATTGTGCAGAGATCGAAATTAACAAAATTCAATCTCCCCATGGATGGTGAAAAAATATTTAGAGGTTGAATGATACTTCTTGTGGAAAAAAATGTTTTCCTGCTGAATAATGCATAGGAATTAGTTCACACCGTGGTGGGTAAGATTGAGAATTATTATAGATTGATGAGCACAGCTGTGATCAATTACAATAACTCATGCAGCAATTATTACGGGCATTAATTATAGGAGGAATAGTGAAGCATGACCGCCACTGCCTGCATTAATCATAGCTCACACCAGATATCAAAATTTTTATTTTGTCAATTAGAAACTGTCTTGATCACATTATGGCACCTGGAACTTCTGTATTAACCAAGCCCCTGGGTGGAAGAGAACACACTTACTATAAAGCTATAATGCTGATGGCTAGGATTAATTAAAGTTTCTGTTGGAAATTATTAAAATGAAGCCCACGTATACAGTAGTCACTCACTGTTCACCGAGATTCAAAAGCTACAACTTAGGATGTGGATATGAGGATATGCAAAGACAAGAAGAGGTAACAGAGCACACAATTGAATAAAACTAATCATTAGATAGTAGGCAGATTGTACTGATTACTGAAGGCAATGTTGGCTGTTTTTAATTAAAATTCTGCGGCACTTCCATTCTGTAATCTTTGGAAGAAAATACCAAAATCCAGCACAGTGAACTCACATAAATGAGTGCATCTAAGGACTATACTTGAAATCAAAGTAGACAATTTTTCCTGGCACTACAACAATGCAATCAACGAATGATCTGATGTTTTCCCTGTGTATTGCCCGGGGAAGGTTTCTCGGGAGTTGTATTGGGTCAGGGGCTCCATTTCTGCCAATGTTTTGAAGAACGAGTCACTCTTCATCCTCTAAACCCTGACGATGTTGAGCTTATCGTTCTTCAAGACTTCGGCAGAGGTAAAGCCCATTACCTGGTGGAACACCAGAGAAACCTTCCTTTAAATGCATTGAACACTGTTCTTTACACTTTCCAATGGCAAGACTTTAACAATGAATAGATGTAATATTCATATCAGTTTAACACAGCAAGCTAAATGTCTGCACGCAATGCAAAATTTTCATAACAGTCAAAATTACTTCACCTGTATAAAATATTTAAATTACTTCATCTGCATGTATATCTTCATAAAGAATGGAGAAAAGCTCAAATTGAAAAAATAAATTTTAAAATTACTTAAGAACATGAATTTAAAGGAATAAAAATAATATACTTCTGTACTACGTTGCATACAATCTTGGCTGTATCAACTAGAGAGAATTCATGCCATCTTGACACGAACAGCGTATATTACTGGATTTTCTAAATACCTATTTTTACTTCAGCACAATCATATTAGATCACAAACTAAACTCTTTGGTACAAGTACTGCCTTAAACTGGGAGAAAATAGAGGTGTTTACCTCTTAATACACGGTGTTGGGCAGTATCTAAGGAATTTACCTAGACACTTATATAGATACTAATCGTTAGTGGTGTGCGACTATTTGAAATTTCGAATCGAATTACTTTTTTGTTTGACGTAAATTTCCAACCAAATCCAATTTTGTTTTTTGTTCGATGAAAATTTCAAACCGAATCGACATCTGCAAATCTTCAAATTGATTATAAATATTAGTCACGGAAATTGATCTCATAGCTCCTTTTTTCTTTTTCAATACGCATAGCATGCATTTACAGCTATACGACCATTTGGGCATCGGTATTGTGGGTGTTGTCATGATATCATATGTTCATTCCATAAAAACCGAGTCTAGTGGGTTTTGTTTCAAAAAAGACAGTGGTAAATTCATGAAGAATATACTCCATATGGAACTCCATAATTTCAATGATCAGTCAGTGATGCAGCTAAGTTGTAGCTGTTAACAAGATAAATAAAGGAATTCATCATTTAGTATTGCTGTGTCGAGCATGGAAATTAAATTTTATTATCATCATGTCGAGTATGAAAGGCATGCTCCTTTGATACTTAAAACACGAGCGTTCTAGCAGCACAAGGTTATTAGAGCTTCACATTGCTTTCAGCACACGATTAACATTTTCTGGCCAGACATTTTTGCGGCAAAAAATAGGAACATTATGAAAGTATTATAACATAGGAGGTGAGTCGTTGGCTTCGTTATGACCCATCCACACAACTATCATAAGTACAGTATCGTATGTACCCAAGTATCAAAGTAACTGCCTACACACAATCAGACGACACTGCCCTAACTCAGTGCTATCGTACTGCTTGGAATCGCATTGATCAAGTGAAGAGCAAGAGAATGAAATAAAGATTCCTGTTCAATCTTTTTGTGTAAATTTAAAATTAAATGACACTCATCTTTGTTCAAAATAACATTGCACTCTTCTCAATTCCGGCGAGCTCCAGTTTGGGAATTTTATGATAAGAAAGCAGACAAAGCATCATGTAAAATTTGCCTTGGGACATTAGCAATCCCAACTGGTACAACCAGCTCCCTTAGAAGCCACCCAAAGAAATATTCCTCTATTTATAAGATGTTTGAAGCCTTAGAAAAACTAAGACGGACATTTAAAATGTCAAAGTACTAATGTATCATTTTTAGAATGTAAAACCATGGAAAGCTTTGGGTTCATTAAATATTCCAGAGACAACCCTAGGCAAATCAAGATAACAGATTCGTTAGCAAATGTTATGGCAATGGATTATCAACCATTTTCAATTGTTAACGACAAAGAATTTCGTGCCTCACTGGAATATCTAGTAAAATATTGTTACAGA
The DNA here is from genome assembly GCA_963573305.1 of Pyrrhosoma nymphula. Lineage (NCBI taxonomy): Eukaryota > Metazoa > Arthropoda > Insecta > Odonata > Coenagrionidae > Pyrrhosoma > Pyrrhosoma nymphula. Next base: position 119,646,458 of record OY754331.1, on the reverse strand, counting down.
TAGACGTGGAAATTTAAGCCCAACTCATGTAGAGCAGCTAGTATTTTTACATGATAACTTAGGAAGACTGTGGCGTTTTTACTACCTCAAATGCATTTAATTTTTAGTATCCTAGGAGAATTTTTTTATTATCCCCTGAGTATTATTTTTCATTATATCAGGAGAATTTTCACGTTGACTTTCATTGTTTCAGGGTAAAACTTTGTTTGAAAATTAATAAATATAAGTTGAAAGCTAATACTAATTTTAAAGTTGAAAACTATACGTATACTCAACTGTCTTTTCTTAGGGGCATGATGTATTGTATTTTTATGTAAGAAATGTTATAATAAATGCGATAAAAAATGCAGTAATAGCAGCTTTCAATACCAAAACGTTGATGAAACTTAAATTAGGATTTAAATTCGAAAAGCATAAGAATATTTAGTCGATTCGATTAGAAGTTTGAATAATTTTGCCAATTCGATTCGATTCTAAGTGAAAAATCATGATTCGCACATCACTACAAAACGTCAATATTTTCATCTCATCTATTGTTTTTATTAAAACACATTTACTGAAGGAATTCCGATACAATTTTTGATACCTGCAACCTCCACTTTGACTGCTGATGCACCATTATTACATTGTTCTCTTCCATTTCAGCATACGAGGACACACTCTCACTGGACAAAAAAATAAACAGATTCCACTCTAAGACAGAAACGTTTTTGCTGATGAAATCAAATGATCTGAATGTAGATAAGGCAGATTCAATGCTCAATAATTTATTGCCTAAGGTTATTTTTAATTGCACTTTCCTGTAAAATTGACCCTTAGCTTAAATTTTGAAGCATAGGGGAGGAATACTATTCATAGCTCACGAAATTCCACCTACCTACCACACAACCACCCAGTTTTAGCCAGTAGAACTAGCCTTAACTAGATTTTGCAATTAACAACACAATTTTTCTTTTGAAACGTTTTGCACAAGACATTCTTGTATCATTTAATGGAATCAGTCAACAGATCAAGATTAAAGCTTTATAATCATACCCTTAATGTCAACACTCAAGTTTCGAACCTCAGCCGATGAATATCCTTTTCCACAACCCTCACTTCAGGCCTTCAAAAGATACAAATTATGAGTGTAAGTAGTACTGACACTTCATTAATGAGGGTTGAATTTCAGCAGTATAACTGAATAGCTATTTTTTTCTAGTGCCCTATTCAAATCTAGTAAACTGACAAAATGATGTCTCTGGGAGCAAATAGAGGAAACTTTCCATGTCTGGACAGAAAATTAAATCATCTTGTCCAACACTGTTAATATGTAAGCGTAACTGTGATGCACGAATGTAGAAACATCTCAAAAGACATTGGTAAAAATGATTTTTATGCAGTAGCAAAAGAGTATAAAGTTTGAATTATGCAAACCCCTCGAATGCAAAAGAGATAAAAAAATAAGACGTACCGCAGCAAATAGGCAGTGATAAATATGCCATAAATGGCCCTCTGAGAACAAATTCAAAAATAAAATTAAATCCAAACCACTTGCAATAAAAAACATGCCCAACTCACAAAAAGCCAGAGCTTAGCTCCAACATAATAACTAAAGCAGGCAAGCATATAGATAACTAGCCCAAAGTACAAACTCTAAATTCTGGCAACAGATTATCATAACATGCTCAACATTATTGTTTCAGCTGCCAATTCAGTCATTCTTTTCAAATGAAAATCTCTACTATCATTGTATTTTTCTTAATAAAGCTGCTGATAACTTTCATCAGGAATGGACTCAATATAAGACTTGTGAGGTCACAAACCCTTTGTAACTGGATCACTCTAAAAATTTATATTATTAAATATTATTCTTCACACATATAAAATACTACATGTTTACAAAAATCGCTCATTTTGTAGCATGCTACTGTAGATATAAGTAGTTATGTTTTTATGTATCACTCGATCAAAACAGTGAATGCTATCTTCTTTGTACATTCTAATTGAGTACCATAAACTAACAACAATTTTTCTCAATAAATTGTGATAGAAAATTTAAAAATATTAAAGTTTAAGTACCCCTTTTTACAGTCTAATTTAGCACAAATTATACTTTTAAATGCCAAAAAATACTATCATCGTAAATTTATAATTCCAGTCTTGATAAACTTACTTAACCTTGAAGATGATGAGCACAGAATAAAGAAAGAGAAAAAAAAATTGGCTTTAAAATGTGCTCACAACAAAAACATTCACTTGGAAGAATGTTATCCCACATAAATGCACCCTCTGCTTTGGTGTTTTTCCAGGTGGTTCGGGATGACTTAAGGATCATCCAAGCCATCCATTACACTCATTTCTTTTATGTGACTTTCGTCAATGCCGGAGCTATACTGCTTACTTTTCTTCTCCTCTTCAGACTGAACACACTGAAAAACAAACACACAATGTATTTTCCCATTTGATTTCAGTGATGTGTATGAATGTGAAATTCCATAGACGAAAAATCATTTGCCTTAACAGGGACTCGAACCCAGATTCCTCGATATCACACATAATGCTTCAGCCAGTTAACTACCGTGGTAACCTTTTCCCCCATGGATTTTTCTCCCAAGAGGGCAAAGGATGCCTCTGTAGCTTAACTGGCTTAAGCATATGGCAAAATATCAAGTAATCTGGGTTTGCGTCCTGGTCAAGGCAAATGATTTGTCCTCTGTGGAATTTTCGTACTTTAGCACACTTGCAGGTGACTCGGTAAAGGTAATTCCGTGGCTAGTCTCACTATCTTCAAAATTTGTACCCAATGAATCCGATGGGAAAACAGTTTGACACGTTTTTTGTTTCCGTTTGCATTGGCATCATTCTTGATGGTGCCATTTCACATACCGCACTGTAGGCGACCTTAGGCCAGGCTCGAAAACACTGGTATTTATGTGGTTCAACTAGAATGTCGGCACGCAAGGTCTTCACTGATTGGTCCATTCCCAAGGAGCCAATCTGCAAAACACGGGAAGGAATCATGGCCCTTCAGATCAGATCCCCGAGGATGGACCAATAAGTGAAGAGCTTGCGCGCAGGCACCCCTGCTGAACCGCATAAATACCGGCATTTTCGAGCCTGGCCTGAAGACGCCGAGAGCACAGTAAGTTAAACGTCGCTATCAAGAACGATGCCAATGAGGACGGAACCCGAAAACCAGCCAAACTGCAAACCAGAACGCCGCAAAAATCTTCATCAGAAACTAAACTGATGGTAAATTTAGATAGGCTTAAATTTACATTAGTATTTCTGTTCTATTACACAAAGCAAGAGTCAGACCAATACTGACCTATATGGCAGAGACAGCACAGGAGATAAATACATACGGACTGCCACGCAGAGAATATCGATGAATGGGTAAACGGGCGGAAGCAGGAATGGAATGGTTACATAGAGTAAATTGGAAGACAAAAGAATAGTTAAGATTGCCAGGGATAATATTCCAGGTGGAAGATGGAACCAGGTCAAGGAAAAGAATGTGGTACAATGTAGAGGTGGTATTATCTGAGCAAGTATATACCAAAGAAAATAGGTGTGAGCCTAGGTAGAAATTGGGAAGAAGTATTTCTGTATATCAATGCTCATACAAATGATTTTAATGTCCTGTGTTCAAATAGAAACATCCATTTATATGGCACACGAAACAATTTTGTAATTCCACCCATATTTTGCATCATAGGCCAAAAATCTCTTTTAACTACTTTCTGACAAAGGGCACTAAAATGTACTACTCTACTTCCTGATAGCATATCAAATGTACAATAATTTCATTCCTTTATTTAAGAAAAAATGAAAAATATTCTACTAATGAAGTGTTAATTTTTATCAATGAAGTAGTGAGAAACTGGAATGATTAACAGGGCACTTAAGTATCTTTGATGTTATTTTATCCTTGATGTACGAAAGGATCATGTATGTGGCAAATAAAGATGTTAAATGTGACAATACATATGGCTTGCATTTGTCTATGTATGGTCACTGGAGAATAAACATATTAATATCATTAATATTAATACACAAGTGGTCCAAACCCCTTCCTACACAGCACGGATGGTGACCATGAATAACATACCTCTGACACAGTTATTCGAGGTGCTGTCATTTGCTCAGGGAAGTGCCACGGTTTCCAGTTTGGGTTGTGGGACAACTTCCAAATCTTGTATCCCAACGATGCTTTGTGCAGACGCTTTACCATCTGTAACAGAGTGAACATGACTTGGTGATAATTTGAATTCTTTGTACCAACATACTGGATTCCTACTAACAAATAAGTGAGTTGAATTACTTTTACCTTTGGAGCGAATATTTGTGTCACCCTGTTGACCAACCACGAAGGTAATTTCCCTTGAGGATCTGTTTGTGAAACATACCCTAATTCACAACCACCTTCTGCACACACACGTACAAGAAAACCTGCATGTACAAAGTGAATGAATTCACTAAATGCCATACAGGCATTACGCAATGAAACAGGCAATCATATGCAACACTTTACCTGTAAGGTGCGACTTGGCTCGAACAAACCCTTTTCGTGGAGGAAATTTTTTATGATACACTGAATGATTCAGAATGTACTGTTCAGTCCCTACGTCTAGCCATGACCTCTGAAGCACGAAATCTCTATTTTGAAGCGGGGGAGGGCAAGACACTGAAAATGAGGAACTTAATGTTAGTACATGAAGCAGGAAATCAATACGCGCATAACCATAGCTTCACAATACTTACAAGCATAATATCCGATGTCGTTGTTAGGATTAAGGCATCCAATATCACGAGACTCAATCATATGATCGTCCCATACTTTTCTGTAATCTGGATCATGCAAAACGTCATACATCACTTGTGGATCAACATCACTAAAAATTGTCTTGATCTAGAAAGCAAAGGTAAAATATGAGGGGTTATAAAATCAAGTTGCTCGATTGTCATATTTTAATTTCCATCACCCAGCTGGACGTACCTTTATCATTTTAAAATTCGTATCGGATGAAGATTTGGTCCATACTTTAGTCTGAGCTTTGTTATAATCAAGTTTCCAACCCGAATGATTTTCCAATAAGGACTTGAGCTTTTCAAAATCACAATCTTCCGCGACCCTAACAATGCCAACGTCCATTCTTGGCGAACAATATTTGGTTCGTGTTATCAATATACACCTCGAAAGTGGTGCGCGTATAGAAAACAGATAAGCCAACGAGACCCATATATAATATCTGCTATATTATAGCCGATAATCAAATACCAGTAAAACGCCCGTATTTTTTAGTGTAACTTACGGAATAATCAAAGATATTCATAATGATAACTTCCCACGATTGACAAAAATATTTGTAATTGGCGTTCAGACTGTCACACGTTTCGACATGTTTCAATATTTGACCAGTGACTTTGTTTTGCGCTACGTGCGCTAATTATTTTAGTACCCAGGAAGCACCCTAGGTGGAAACTAGTTTGGCGCTACTTTTGAAATCAAATAGAGGTCTTATGTTAATAATGGTTAATAGTTTAACCAGTATAATGCTAATATTGGTGAATTTATAAGTAAAATGAAGAATTAATGAACACCCTTTTCAAACAATGCTACAAATGAACTCCCTATGAGCATAATTATTGACTCTCGCCTCGACGATTGAGAACCAGTGGCGTAGCGGTTTTGGGTCTAGGGGGGGCAGAACATTTTTAAGGGGCGCCAACTCATAAATTAACCAGTTTACTAAACTTTACAAATTATGGTGATGCAATAGGCGGATTAGTTAGTACAAAATATGACAATTGACAACGTATTATACACATAATTTATTTATACATGTTTAGGACTTTGTGAGTGGAAAATACACAGCAGGGGCGCTAGAACACAGGGAGGGGGGCCTTCGCCCCCCCTGCCCCACCCCCTGGCTACGCTAGTGTTGAGACTCGACAGAATTATACTATCAAATAAATAAATGAACTGCATTTGTGATTAAATAATATATTATCACTAAGGAAACCGAATCACATTCTATTCATTGAAATAAAAATTCCTAAAAACTACCAAAAAATGTGATACCAACAATGAATTAAGCCTAAGATTGCACAGTAGGACGGCCTCTAATCCTTAAGTGGGAGGGTGACATCAAGACAGCCTTGGTGGGACTTATGAAAATGTTGCTGACTGCCCTTTTAATAATTATGTAATACTGTGCCAATTTTCTCTCCTCGAAACCTCGAGACTCGAAAATTGTCGGAGACTCTGGAGCGATGAGACATGTGACGCGACCTGGCTCTGGTCAGTGCAAACGCTTTGGTCATCACGCTTCATGCAAGCACCCTGCTTTTATTCGGTCCATGCTGGTCCTGACATCTTTTTCCACTTTCAAATCAACCTGTGAACATTCCCATCAATCCAAAGTGTGATAGTACCTCCCCTACTCCCCCCACTGGTCAGTTGATTCCCCTCCTGCTCTGACAAAGTGTACCATGAATAGACTAGTCCTCTTTGGACCTGACCGCAGCCGGAGAAGGGTGTATCTGCTTGGTTCCAGTTGTGACTTGTGTTCGTCTTGTATAGACCAAGTTAACGGTATTAACCTACGGGCTTGTTTTCTGTTGTAATAATTGTGGATATATAAATGCTGTTACTGGAAGTTAATCAAACTGGCTAAGGTTGTTGTCATTTTTCTCTCGTTTCCACCCAGCAATCGCAGTCAATTCACTCGCGAAGTTTCAGTGGCTAGCGTTGCGACTCGAGGAGGGGAAAATTGGCACATCCACTGGGGGAAATTTTTTGCAAAAGGAAACTGGAGAAGGGGGAGGGGGGAATGGCACAGCACTGACACAATCACAGAAAAGTTACTGGCATATTTCCCTTGTTATCGCCATTTACATTTTGAGACCCCAATTTTCATTTTCAATAAAAAGTAAACAATTTAGAATATATGTACTTCTGAAATTAGAGTAGGCAGAGTCGTAGCTAGGGTCACCAGCGCCCCTGGCAAGATTTGAATTTTGCACCCCCCAAAATATAATTTTGCGCCCCCCGCTATACTGACTATAACACTAGGTATCTAAAAATCAGAATAAACAAATTGTGGGGATTCCTCACAATGTATTGCTACACTCGTTGGGCGTTCTCACAAAGTATGGCCAGCCAACACGGCCGGTTTGGTGCCGGCACGCCACGCCACCCGGACACTTTGGTTGGTGTGTGCTGGAGAGAGGAAAAACGGCCAATGTTAATGTACATATGAGTGTGACAACATATTAGTTTGTGTGTAGTTTTTTTTTCTTTTATTTAGGGTTCGGTACAAATTTTGTGTGTTAAGTTAGGAGTGCCGTTCCTAAATTGTGGGGGTGCCTATCGTAATCAGGTGCGTTTTTCAAATGTGAGTTAGCATCATGTTTTAATTTTGTATGCCTGTGTCCCAGTGGCCCACAGGCTGTGGGTCTGCAAAGTGCGCCCCCCTGAGGCTTGCACCCCTGGCAGCCGCCCCTCTGGCCAGCCCCTAGCTACGGCCCTGAGAGTAAGTACATACTATATTTTCTACTTCGTAAAAATGAGCATAACGATCACAATAGCAAAAATGGGTTAATTTATGCATCATTTTGCCAAAAATTACAATTGGTGAAAAATTAAAGTGGAACATACTATATGTATAATCATCTTTTTTATCCCATAAATGACTGAGTTCCCACAACACAAGGAACCCATGCCCCAAGGTGATGTTCAGAAAGTTCTACTAAATAAACTTGCACTTCCTTCACGAATCCTTTCCATTCAGCTGCAGACTGATGTTTTTCACCACAATTCCATACCCTTTGTACAAAAATAATGTTCACCATTTCACTTCTTGTTAATAATTTTTATTTATTTACATTCCATTTGCATAGCTTTTGTATTTATGACTTAAGTACTTATACTAGCTTCGAATTTTGAAGGTCCCAGGTTTGAATTATGGCAGGGAAATAGATTTTTCTTAGGAATCCCTCTCCATACTCGAGTACAGCAAGGAGAACACTTCAGGTACAGTTCTCCATCTATCAGATGGAATGTTAAAACTGTAGACCCCTTAACACCTTTTGTTAAGAGTTTGGCCTATGCCATCTCCATGTTTCTCTCCACACCTCCTGGGTGGCACAAGTAACCTATGTAGTTGTTTCATGGTCTCCTCTATTAACCAAAAAATATAAATCCTTTAGCTTCAGCATCCTCATCATACACAAGGCTCTCATAACGTATTTTAGAACATATTAAGATATAACCTTTTCTACACCTTAAGCACAGTCTAAACTAGACTTGGTTTAGACTGTGCCTTAAGGTAAGGCGACAACCATTGAGGTAGATGGAGAGGGCATGACGCCATCAAACTGTAACCTAACAACCGAGATATCCACCATTTTGCTTCCCCCTTCTGTTCTTTTCTAGCTTGATTTTGGATAGCTAGGAGGAGTGGATGCATTAGCACCCATACAGCACACGACGTCCCTGGGATATCCCAATTAGGTCTCAAATATCCCGCTGACGTCCGGGACATCCCTGGGATATCCCGTTGGAATTTTTGTATTTTATTTACTTTTTACGTTCTAACGTATATGGATCGCCTTGGAAATTAACTTATAGTTGACATCTACTGAAAATTTGCATTATACTCCTAATATCCTGAATACGTCCCATGGACGTCTCTGGGACATTTCATCACCAGATTTTTGTTGTTTCTTAAATTCTGAGGTCTGTACTTCACGGTCTTGCCTTCGACCAGTGAGATCAATTTTCTTGCGAGCGATTTATCAGTTTTGAAAATGGCGTCTTACATACAGAGGCATGATGTGGATGTTAGTAATTTTGTTGAAAATATTACCCTTTATAGTATTAATTTTATATTAAAATACCACCTAATCGTACAAGTAATTTAGTTTAACTTGCTTTGATGGCTAAGGTCCTTTCACACACTGTCTGCAGCTTGCAGACAGGGGCAGCAGCATTCAGACGAATAGGGAGGATCACCCCTTCAAATTAAAGCTGAGCCCGGCTACACTTAATTTCAGTGACTGATCGGGAACCATTGATTCCATCATGGAAGACTGTAGCCCCACAAGCCTCTCATTGAGGAAGGAAAGGTGATGGGGGACATATGATGTGATTCTTCTGAGGGTAAGGAGGGAGACTGTAAAGATGCTTATCATAATCTTATGATACTCCCTGATGATCTTTTTTTAGTTATCATCCCTCGTAATTGGCAATTTCCCCTCCAGAAGGCCACTGAGGTGACCAAGAAACCTAGGTCTTCATTGGGTATTCTACTAGATGATAGGTAGGTTTTTGGATTTCCCTTACCTTCTCCATGTTTGGGGTCACCTTCAACCTACATTTTCATAGACATTCCAACCATGAAGTCTAAGGTTCCTGATACCTTCTGCCTCACCTAATATCATCCAAAACACCTCTCTTAGGACATGTTCATCTCTGCAGACTGTGTACCATACAAACCTATCAGAGAACTTGCCAGATGTGCAGCCAACAAGCCTGCTAATGACATTGTACAAACGACTCAACAATACCCATGACCCAAAATTGCATACTGCCATGTCCTCACAAAGGGATTAGCTAATAGGATTACCAATGTCTGCATAGCATCTTGATCTCAGGAACTTGATGGGATGATGGTGGGTCATGGTAGATAGTACAATGCATTAAGTGACATCCTCCCTTAATGCCCACATGGTCTTGCTCCAAGATGAATCCCTCATAAACATGACCTATTATTTCCTGAAATTACCAGAGTTCTCTAAGTCTTGAGAGCAGTACATAGACAAGTAACTTCACACTGACTTGCACAATGAACAACTCAACACCATAAGAGTGTGTATGCAAAAGGTGGCAGTGACTCTCCCTCCAATGCAGAAAAGTCTGCATCTTGCAGATAGAGAACTTACTCCTCCCTTACGTCCCGAGTAGCACCGACCGCCCACTACCTCCATGAAAAGTGCAACCCTTCAGATACTTTGTGTTTTCAGAATAAGTCTTTGGATTCCTGGCCACAGCAATGTGCCACCCTTGTTGCATTTTACCTTACAATGCCTTCTTGATGTAACTTCTTAAGCCACCTCTGCCACGCCTCTTCCCAGGGCCAAATATACCAATACTGGGCCCTCCCTGTGAGATTTTGTGAAGGCCTCCCTCTAATATAAAAGACTTAAGTGGAAAGAATAACTTGTCCCCCCCCTCCATTGCAGGGTTTTCACAGGATATAGATCCGACTGGCCTCTTCCTCATCAGGGAAGGCCTGACTTATAAACCTATGTAGTCTGTACAAGGAGAACTTCGACACCCATGTCCAGAGCCACGATTATCTGCTACCTAGATGAAACATTATTTTGCCAACCCCAGATTAAGTATCAGATTTATCTATTTTCAACTATTAAAAAAGTATTAATTTCCTTCACACTATATTAAGTTTGTAGTCCTTTGGAAGGGAGTGGCAGAACCTTAGAAGTTATTCTCAACTATTTCCTCCAAGATATCCTCACACATAATAAATATCAATGTTTTTATTGTCAATAGAATTCAGCTATTTCACCTTTCAGAGCAAATCGTACAGCAGATGAGTTTACAAAGTGAACATAACATTTGGATTTATACATTTATCTTGAACCAACTATGTTTTCTGACAACCAATACATTTTATGCATATTGTATCCAATACATGCCAAGAACAAAATCCTTAGCAAACACTTTTTTTCAGCGCATATTTATTGTAAAAAATACAAGATTACCAAATTAGAACCTCTGACTGCTTGTGGCAGTACATCATGGAATTAATTAATCGTGAATGAATATATAACTTTGTAATATATTCCACTTTTATTTGTTACCTGACCAGTTTCACTGTTACATCATCATTATCAAGGGTGAATGAATGTGTGGAATATTAAAAAAGTTATTTGTTTGTTCATTATTAGAATCTGATTTGATCACAATTTCATTTAATAAGCTACTCCACTATCCAGTGATTCCAAATGGCTTCAATTAATAATTATTTACTTCCGAGGTTCTGAAGCTCTTCAAAAGCAAAGTCTCACATTCCAGCATTTCAAGGGGTTTACATTTAAATCACAGCTGAAGTGACCCTGTTAAGCATCCTGGGAAAGATATGCATTTGTCGTGAAATTCCTGTCATCACTTGTTCTACTTTGCAACCACCTCCATTAGAAAATACTCCATCCCTCGGCACGACTGCACATGCCATGGTTGCTCCACACTCACTATGACTACAATGTGAATTACAAGTTACAGTTATAGTCATCATAACTAATTTTTTTTATTAAAAATTCAATTTAAAAAAATTGGGATTAATTGAGGATTCTCAGGAACTACAATTCCCATATCTCGATTCCCAAATGTTGTGAAGTGTCAGGCATTTGGAAACCCTGCAGCTAATCTTACGTATACCTCGCTAAGAGAAGAATGGAAGAAGACATTCAGAGTATCAAAGTTTAGGATGATCAATCCTCTTCCACATATTTATTAACATTATGAATAGGGCACCCAACAATGAGTAGGAGCCGGGTCAAATTGTAGGCAAATGCAGCTTCTTGATATCTCACTTGGTTTAGAACAATGGAGTGAATTTGGTGATATTCAACTTGTGCCTGAAAAAATCCCAGAAATGTAGTTTATTTGCATGATATCTCTCAAGAGGTAAGGGTAGAATGTGACCTATAGTAAATGAGGAGTGAATGTTTGCCTAAGAATGCAAAGATTTCGGTGCAGAAAAGTGTACTCCTTCCAACATTATCGCACAGAAGTGAAACTTGGTCATGCCAAGATAAGCATTAGTGTAGGGAAAATGCAGTGGGTAGTGAGAAGTGTTTGCGGTAGGTAACAGTAACAGGGATAGGGTTACGAATGGGTGGGTCATGATACCAAGTGGAGTGGATGCTCCACTTATGGACATTTATGAAATAAACATTCTTCGTTGGTTTGGCAATGTTGAGAGGACAAATGGGACGAATTGGTTTGCGATATAAAGAGTGAATGATTTCAGAGATGGTGTAGGCTGATAAAGTCATGGGAAAATGTGGTGGAAGAGACTCATAATAGAAGGAATATTGAAAGTTTTCAGAAAAAAGAGAGTGTGAACAATCAATGCATGAATGTGGCAGAAGCAAAGGAGGTATGCTGGGATTGGGCAGTCAGAAAGAAATATTAAAACAGAGCCAGGTTTCCAGGCCTAACACCAAGAAATAGGCTCTTTTGCCTTCACCTATCCCAAAAGGGAATGACATGATGAGTATGCATACATGAACGTGCACTTTCTCAATGCTACAATGACCTAAGTCTAGAAATTTTTACATGAATCATCATAGAGTAAAAGTCTAAGATCATTACATATCTTTAAACCCTTCAGCCACAATTGCCATGTTCTTCTCTACCACTGCGTGTGGTATAAGAAGTAATGGGTGTATTCTCCCCTTCTATTGCAGTAAATGGAATCCCAGATGCTACGGGTCACCGGAAGTACCAGACGAAAATATGAAGCAGGTGTAATATTTAGGCTAAACAAAGTAGCTTAAACATATGTAATGTCAACACAAAGATATAAGAAAAAAAAAAGTAATGAAATGCAAGTGAATTATTCAGATACCCTTTATCGAATGCAGTAATTTTCCTTTAAGACAGGAGATCACCATGAATCTGCAGCTGGTGTGACAACAGCAGATTTTGACTACAATCAATTCTAGAGACCATTTCTGAAAATGGTACTTCCCTGCAGCATATCTAGTCTCAAGTTGGGCATAAAGTCTTGAAGTAGGATTTAAGTCTTTCCCGGCGAATGCTTAGGATTAATAGTTCTCGGGTTACCAGCCGGGTAATGGTGTTAAACTGCACCGACGTTTCAATGGCGTAGTCTGCCATCGTCTCCAGGGTTAACCCTGAAGACGATGGCAGACTACGCAATTGAAACATCGGTGCAGTTTAACACCATTACCCGGCTGGAAACCCAATGTCTGTTTTTGAGTTCAAGTCTATCACAAAAATTATGTAAGTGATAAGAGTATGGCAGTGGAAGAATAATGTTGTTTCCATGAATTACTCTTCTTTCATTTGTTACTCACTTACTTAGTCCAAAGTTTTTGTGGTCCTACAAGGCCATACTCATACAAATCTGTACTTGATTGATTCAATGAGGCAGGGATAAAAAGATTTACATCATTTTGTTACCATTTTTTGCTTAATAGTGATTCGAAAATAACTTACTGAGTCCTACAGAGACTTTCCTACACAACCAGATCCCTGACTGGATGCTATTTGAAGAGCACTACAAGTGCATGGCTCAGTCTGTGAGATAGGATATAAAATAAAGTAGAGTGCCGATTATCCGACATTCAATCAACTGACCATTGGATTATTCGATGATCAGTCCCTCAACGACCCCCTCCCCTACTCTTCCTTTCCGTCCCCTCACCTACCTCCCCACCTACTGCCGCTTTTGTTCTCACTCGCAGCCAGCAGACACGTTCAAATCTACAAAATTGCTACGTTTTGCCATCACTTAAGGTTTTCCTGCAGCAGGCTATTCTATTGCGCACATGACAGTGGATTCATGGGTCTTCTGCGCAGGGCACCACCCCTCCCCTTGGTATGCAAGCTCTCGCTTATGATCGAGGGTACGGAGGGGCTGCGGGAATAGGGAGGAAAAAGGGGAAAGAGAAGAAAGGCAGCTTCCGACCCTAGAGCCATATATTAGGCCAAGGGGCAAAAAATCCAAACTCGAAACAAGCATTTTCTCACTAGTGTTGGCTGCGATGGATTCTATGAAAAGGGAAAACATCAGAGTGGCGACCCATCGTACAGCTGGGTCTGCTAGATGCGCACATGACAGCACGGCATTATAGTGAGTCCCCTGAATCACTGCTCATTGTTTGGGAGACGTGGTCAAGCAAGCTTATATTCATTGCTTCTGCGGCCGTTTTATATTTGCTGAATTTCCTTCAGGAAAATAATTGTCTCAAAATGTCTACTTATTCAGGAAAGAGGAAGCATGTCAAGTTAGCTATTTCCAAGAAGTTGAGGATAATGGAAAGAGCATCCAAGGGAGACACGGTGGCTGACATAACTCTGGATGGCTCAGTCATGATGACAAATTGTAAGAACATCAGATTCTTGATGATAATGCTATCATCTTCACCACCAGAACTGCAAACTCTGATTCAGTGTGTGTAGATGACTCCAATAGTGATGAGGAAGAAACAATCAATTCAAAATGAGTTTCTCTACAAATCGCACTGCAAACAGAAAAAATGTTGAAGCAGTTCATGGAACAGGAAGATGAAACCTCAGTACCAGATATATTGTGTGTTAGAAAAATTAGGATGGCCATAAAAAAGAAAATATGTAGGTATATGTACATATAAAGCAAAAATGCAAAAGAAAGTGAAAATAAAAATAAACATTTCGTAGATGATTGAATTAAGTCAGAAAGAATATAACTTTTCATTTCCTACTTTATTACAGGAGCAGAAGTTGTAAAAGCATTTGGATACGGAATCAATTTGTGAATGCATCACTGTAAGCAAAGAGGAGGTAGCTTCAGTGGCGTCATGCGTTCAGGAATTGGGGTGGTTGGTAACCTTGACTTGTTTACTTCGAGAGCGGGCTGAGTAAGCACCATGGAGAATGTAAGGACAAAGGTTTATGGGACTCAGAACTCAGAGAAGGGACTTCTAGTCCTCGTAGAACATATGCCTAGGTTAGCTATAGCTTGGGATGGGGATTGGACTCTGACGAGTAGTAGTCGTGCAAGTGTGCATCAGCTACCTTGACTGGAGTCCGAGAAGTTAACAAAATGAGAGGCAAATTTTACCAATCTGCATAGCCCCAGATTCCACGCGATGATCGTATTACATTGTGATCATGAATTAAAACACTTACTGCTAGGCAAATACCATAAGTCGGTAGGTAAAAACGGTACACATTGCGCATCTGAGAATAAAATTCACCAATCAACAGACTAATTTTAGTGAAATATTTTGGAGAAGTTAATCGAATGAATGATCAAGGATAAGGTAGGAAAAACAAGTATTTCAAAGCAATATGCACAAAAGACTTTAAGATAGCATGGTGCTGAAACCTAGGCCACAACTACCTCAAAATTGAACACCAATGGATTATAATATCCATATTATATATATCCGTGAATAATAATTATCTGTAACTTTCAGTTATCTGATTTGGTTTCCCCCTTCATGAGCACAGATAATCGGCGCTCTTCTGCAGGTTTCGTCTCTCTTCTTCCTCTTCCGTGATGGATGCCAACCAAAATACTCACATTTTTCCCACAATTGTGCATTTATACTTATTTCTGGTACTTCATTATGCCACATTAATATACTATTTCTTAAGTGTTTATTATTATTTCTTTGATTTATATATTTCAGTGTTTGTCATGTTCACTGTATTCATATACTGACGAGGGGTTAGATGGAAGAAGGGTCTTCTGAAGTCTCAATCTCACCCCAATAAAGATGTCTATCTATCTAAGAATCCAACCTGAACCTTTCTCTCTCTTAATAAACACCACTGCCAAACAACCTATCATTAAATTCATACTCTTATTAGCCATAAAGAAAATGTTATATGTATAGCTCAATGACACAATTACTTTAAAAATATGATGTCAACATCAGTAGTCAATTTCCTTGTACTTCTGAAAGTTTGGCTAGAATTGGCATATTGCCAAATTTCATTAACTTAAAACAAATTTCTCAGCCATAATTGCAGGGTATATGGTCACAATGATTGATAACAAATAAAGAAGATTCAGGCAATGAGGTGTGAAGTTTGAACATGGTGAACCAATAAAAGATGTACCATTTTCCTTGAATGAATAAAACTTTGACCATGACCCCGGTTTCAATGTTATTACATCATCTTCAGGTGATCAACTTGAAGATGATGTAATAACCTTAGAAACCTAGGTCGTCATTGAAGTTTTATCTATTCATGGAATACTGCACAACTATTTTCCATCCATCACCTGGTTGGTATTTGACAGTGACTACCTGAACCAGTCCTTTCTAGAACCATCTTTATACTTGCCTACTCAGCCACCATCAAGCCTTCTGCCTTGCCTTTTGCAGTCAAAAATGCTTCACCTCTTTCATCCTTATCAAGCATTCTCCCTTGTGTCACACCCTCTTCAACATCCCCTCTCCTTAGCATTCGCCATGAGAAATAATCTGAAAGACCTGGGTATCAAACCACAGCTCTTAGGCAAGCTGGGGAAATTCACAGACCACGCACAGTAACCAGGCTTCCCAACACATTGCAACTTTTGGAATATTTGAGGGAACTCGGATGTGGCCACTCTTAGGGTCAATCACGGATTGCACTGGCAAGAGAATAAAGGGTTTCAAAGAAGATATTACACAAACGGTAAAATCATATATATTACTTTGGCTGTGATTACCAAAGCATATGATGATAATCATCTCTGCCAAAAATATGGTAATGGAATATGAGGAAATTACAAAAAAAAAGTAATTATAATTTTTTTAAATCAATTTAAATAACTGCTAATTAAAGAGTAATCTTTATTTATCCATAATTGGTATAAATAACCCTAGCCATGCTCATGTTTCATATAAATAAATTATGAAGGTAGTCATGCTAGTTTGGCCAGACACAACAGCTATTTGCAAACAGAGCAAAAATATAAGTGATAATTTAAAAATAATCATGTGACGTCATTAAAATAACCAAAATCAAAGCAAACACATGAGAATATTTTAAGAATCACAACCATTAAAAACACATCTAATAATCATGGTTATTATAAGTTTATGCTTGATGGAAGAGTTACACAGAGTCAAAAATACTCACTATTTCCTGTATGAGGTGCAATTTTGGTAAAATTCTACACATCATGATCAAGGGCAAAGTATCTCATTAGACTCAATTGAGTGCAAAAGTGTTCAACTGGTTAAAATATCAGTAACATATCCAATGTGATGCACTTTTAGAAAAACATATGAATGCATATACTCAACAAAGTATACCACTTGAATGCTATTAAGGTATTTAATATCAGCGTGCAGGAGCAAGGGTCTTCAGTGGGAGCGAGTGATCTTTCTTCTGCTACCACACTTACTGCTTGGACCTTTCACTTGGAATGACATCTCAACGTAAGAAATAATTTATATAAAAAAATAATTTCTGAGAAAATTTCTTTTGTCGGCCACATAGTAACAACAGTGATATTTTAAAAAATCTGCAACATACTTTCCATGATCCAAAAATGAGTCACCTGTGCAAGTATCATCAACTACCACTGATGAACACAAGGAATATCACAACTTTTAATTTTTTTCGGTCAAGATTTAATTTCATGCTCTTCATATATCACTAGAAAAAAAAAAAAGAATAACGAAGCAAGTTGATACAACTATTCAACAATGTTACCCTTTTGGTGATAAATAATCAATAACAGTATACGACTCAAAACTAAAAAAAATATAACAATGGTCGAATCTCCCAAATGGAGCAGCAATCCTTTTAAACCTGGGGTGGAAAACGTCCCTGAAAGTACACGTCATCATACGGTCTATACGGTTGTGTCGAGCCGGGAGGCATTTGTGAAGCCTGGGCCTGACTCACAGAAGGCTTAATGTGTGGTGGAGGGAGTGCAGATGGATGCTGCTTCGAGGAAGAACTAGATGGGTACAACAAACCAGACACCTCCGTCAGCACTAACTTTGCCATGTGTAGGAAAGCAATATGCACAGAATACTGTAACACTAATGCGCCAAAGCCCTTGAAAAGTCCAAAGGATCCTTCGGTGGAAATGGCTGTCTCATAACAATCAGATGCTCCCTTATAGCTGGTAAGGATTGGCAATACTTCCATGCCAGAATCTAAGTTGTCTGTGATTGTTCTAGTGCCCTGCAAGTGGATCCTGGAAGATAAAAACAACAGGTTTAGCAAAGTGCCCCAAATTTATGGCTGATTACACATCTAATTTTCATAGCTAGCAAGATAAAAAACATGTGCAGCACAGCTCATAAAACCCAGTCAACCAAAGTAGAGATTTGAACACAAATCAGGTATCTTTTGAGAGCTGAGAGGGTTTTTGAGTGATCACAAGATGCAAATGTTTTCAGAGACAGCAGCATAGATAATAACTCCCCTTAGATCATTAGCAGTCATCAACCTGACAGCTAGTTTGCTGCAGCTTTCCACTCCAGGCTCCAAGCTAATTCCTATATTCCTTCGTAAGCCTTTCTTTTAAAATCCTCAATAATATGCCAAATGAATTCCACCTTTACTCTTTCTCAGTATTTCACAGAAAAAAGGTTTGGACATGGCAAGCATTTCCTCTAACACTGCACTTGCAATCTCTGAACAACATTATTTCCTGTCGGCTCTTAATAATGGGTCTAGGACACTTTGGCACAGCCGTCTTGGCACGAGACACGGGCGCTGGCCCACCTAGGCGTGGGACATCTTGGCGCGGGACACTTTGGCGTGAGAACTGGTGGATATTAGGGTTGACACTGAGATAACGTAGGAAATTCTGAACATTAAAACTTCGTATGAACAGTCGACGTTATCCGGTTATGATCATAGCCAAATATTAACTGGCTATTTCTAATATATTAATATTTCATTAAAAAATATTTGACATAAAGAGTAACTTAAATTTGTTGCTCGTTTTAGACTCGGCTATTTTCGTTAACCATGGGAATAACTAATTATCGTGCGATAAGCTTTAACGTTATTTGAGTAATCCTTTGTCAATATCTATATGGATACAGATTATGGTAACAATGTAAGAGAAACAATTGCACTTTTCCACAAATTGTTTTATTGCGTACAATGCGTTTCGGCTCACAGAGAATCTCTGTGAGCCGAAACGCGTTGTACCCAATAAAACAATTTGTGGAAAAGTGCAATTGTTTCTCTCACATTATGAAGAACTTCCACGATATCTCGCCTGAATCTGTTGAATTTATTATGGTAACAGCAGAATCAATGCACAATTTGTTGTTAGTCTCTAATTCAGCTAGATTTCTCTAGTCAGCCCAAACCTAGAAATTGTATCAAGTACTTGGAATCAGCTCCAAGTGTCCGTCACCCTGGAAATTATTTATTCACCCCAACATTCAACAACAACTCAAGAATGGTAAACGGAATTCGCTTGGGTCGGATAAAACCCTTGTTGTGATTTACGTAACTTCCAATGAATGTACTTTTATGAATGCACTTTTAACAACTAATGAATTTTGTAATACAGATGGCCACTTGGAGATTATTTTCGACAGAGAAAGAAATCAGAAGAGAGCCTTTGAGTCAAGAATTCGAAGATAATGTTCGTAGTTAAACATATCAGAAATATTTTCCGAAGTACATAATAGGCCCTTAAATTTTCAGAAATACTATGTAGATATTTGAATTTTTGACTGATAATGTCAAATATGTAAAATGAAACATTTATATTAGGAGGAGCCAGTTAATATTAGGCTATGATTATAACCGGATAACGTTGATGGTTCATTCTAAGTTTAAACGTACAGAACTTCCAAGTTATGTCAGTGTCAACCCTAATATCCACCTGTTTTTGCGCCAAAGTGTCCTGTGCCAAGATGTCCTGCACCAAGGTGGGCCAGCACCCAAGTGTCTCACGCCAAGACGGCCGTGCCCAAATGTCCCATTCCCCTTAATAATACCTATTCCCTCTCACAACAACTCAAATGCCTTTCATTTTTCTCTCTAATCCCCAACATTTTCCAACTAGAGCACTCTTCAGCAACCAATCACCTCTTAACCTCACCTCTTTCCTCCACTTGTTCTGCCTTCAAGACAATGACCATGGGTTTTTTAAAAAATCCCATAAAATTATTGATACAGTAGACCCAGCTAATCAAAACCAGGATAATTCTTCGTATGAAATATGTATCATAGTGGAAAACAGCAAAGAGTTCTTCTTTAATCATGTACCGCATCAGTCCTGAGACAACATCATTAAGCTCTTTTGGTGCATAATATGGACTAATAATTGTTTCTATTTGGGTAACATCAACAATTGCAGTTAGGAATCATTTTCGTAGATGCCAGTGACATAATTCACGCTCATATCAAGAAAGATTGATACTGTGCTTAAGAAATCATACAAAGGGGGGTTAAATATTGGACGTGATCTGAAGACCATCCTGCCATTTGCCTGGGCCTAATTGACTGAATTAATGGCTACCTATCAGTCTGTGCTGAGCTATTCCTCACTGATGTGGTGTGGCATTTTTTATGAATCCCCCCTTTTTTTCTCTAAATTCCCCTCTTTGGACAGGTTTCCCCTCTGCGGACTGTTAACAATGGATGAGTCAATTCCAAATGTCGATTATCGATTCCACCGATTCTCAGGCTTAGAATTGGTATTGATAATCGATAACCTAAAGTTGATTCCAATTCCATCGATTCCAGATAGATAAATATTTTAAACACTAGCTATAAGGTGATGATATATTTGCTATTTGTCAATAAATATATTATTTGAGCGACTTAATTGTCTTTGTTATTTTATTCCAGCCAGTACTTGAATTTAAATAATAGCCGTACGCTACTGGTATATCAATATCCCACCTGTTATTAGGAATAAGAATCGATGGAATCGGAATCCAGAATCAATTTGAAAGAATTGAAATCGAAAAAAGTGGAATCGACTCATCCCTACTGTTAACCCTGCGGACTTAGCCAGAGGACTTGCCCATGGCACGTCCCACCAAGCCCGCTAACGAAATGGTGCCAACGACATCCAAAATGCATACAATTACAAAATGCAGCAATATCTGCCAGCGACTTCTGCCACAACTTTCACCATGCCTTTCACAGCATCGAGCTTGGGATTCTATCCCAAGTTGTGGCATTTTTTTACTTTCGAATATTTACGGAGTTACTGTAAATTGCCCACTCCCATATATTTATGGCAGTAGCAACATTTTTTTAAAATTTTTAGCCTATTTGCTGGATTTTCAATCAACCACCTTGGGAGACTTTCGAAGCTACTTTCGGGATTCTTGTTCAGCCAAAAAGAGGCTTCACAAGCTGACAGACCTAGCATGTTTAGATTTTGAAAATACAAGGATACTTCCGTGAATAGGATGGGCTTTGATTGGTCGTGGGTCATTCTCAAGGCTGTAAACAATGAACGTATTATTACTTTTTAATTAGCAACGATGTATTCACTTAAAATTTCCCACGAGCCACGTTCGAGTAATGAATTCTGTAACTCTATTTCTTGTTCAATAGTGAACATGATATAGGTAAAAAAAGAGATGGTAACTGTTTCCGAGGTTATGTAAAAAAAAATTTGTTATGACCTTTATATTGAAGCAAAGCCTTTATCGTGTGGGAAAGAAGATATTCAAACACAAAAAAATATCACGTAATGATAACTCTTTCTTTTCCCGTGGCTCTTGGGAAATTTTAAGTGAGTAAATCATTGCTAATTAAAAAGTAATAATCTGTTCATTGTTTACGGCCTTGAGAAAGACCAGGAACCAATCGAAGCCCATCCTATTCACGGAAGTATCCTTGTATTTTCAAAATCTAAACATATTAGGTCTGTCAGCATGTGTAGCCTCTTTTCGGCCAAACAAGAATCCCAAAATTAGCTTCAAAGGTCTCCCAAGGGGATTAATTGAAAATCCAGCAAATAGGCTGAAAATTTAAAAAAATTTGTTGATACTGTCGTAAATGTATGAGAGTGGGCAATTTACAGTAATTCCGTCAAATATTAGAAAGAAAAAAAAATGCCACAATCTGGAATCGAACCCCAACCATCATTTAAGGATGACCGGCTCAGCGCCTCAACCCACTGGGCTACAACCTCTGTTGAGAGACGTGTGAACTGTAAAGGATTTATACGGAGGAATATTCTTTAATTGCGTTTTTCTCTCGAACCCGGGCCTATGTGGAAGAAAGCTGCGACACTTTTCCTGCATTCTCTCTATAGTTTCAGAAAATAATTGCCTCATTTGGATCCCGAACATAAGTCATGCGATGTCTCCTTGTAAGAGAGAAGCTCAGCCTCTCACACTTGTATAACTTTTTCATTTTCTGACTGGAAGCACGCATAACAGTCGCCTGGCCCCTGACCTGTTAGTAACTTGTTTGTTTTTGTAATTTGGTTAGTTTTGTGCGAAGTACTTTTGCTGGTTCAATTATTGATCAATAATTCTTGTTTTATGTTGAATTTCCTTATTTGTCTCACCCAAGCTTGGAAAGAGTTTGTTCTAGACTGACGTTATCTGCGAGAAAATTTATTCCTTCTCCCCTTAGTGCTTCAATGGACTGGAAGTTCTTTGATGATTGTAGGGGTCAGACGGCAAGAGAAAATTCTGAATCGATCCCGAGAAGTAGACATGATTTTCTGCCACCACATTATTGAAATTTATTCATACAATCTATTTTCCATTATCCAGAGCATTTTGCACCCAAATAACTATCTTATATTATTACATATATAGGCTTTGCACATGGGAAAACAATGAGCAAGGTTTAATAATGCCTTGATTAACATTACGACGAAATTCACTATGCAAGTGGACCTTTGCAACATAAAAATGTTGTAAAGCGGCATCCACTGTTATGTCAGTTTTTTGTGCTGAAGTTTTTCTGAGAAGATACCCATATGTATTTATTTTTTAAAATTTCTAATTTTTCTTTTTTAAACTCTGTAATATGACATGTCTTATACACTTGCCAGTATTATTACCATGCATTGTGTCTCTTGGATGAATAAATAAAGAAATATGTGACAAAACCCTTGGATAATTTATATCCCAATGGAGTGAATAAATCAATATCAATAACAAACCTGTGGAGCACAGTCTCCAAAGGATAGGTAAGTATATCTGCCGTCACCAATGCAGCAACTGAGGCTTTCAATTCAATGTCTGCGGATGCTTGGGAATTCGAGCTATCACGTGGCAATGCACCCTATAAAGAAAATAGAGGAAGGTAAGTACAGGACATGCTCATCATTTGGAACATTAAATACCAGAATTATAAGAATACACTGCAGAGGAAGTACTCTAAACTATGTGCCTTAAAAGGGATACAATGCCAAAATTTTAAAACTTTTTTTCTCATTGAAGAGCTTTCATTTCTGACAATCTACATTCTATTTGTAGATATAAACATAACATGTTTAAAAAAAATATTAGTAAGAAAACAAGCACTAATGGATATGTATTTGAATAACCATAATTTCCAGTTTATGAACTCACAAGTGTTGGCAATGACTGCGAGCACCATGGCGGCTTTGAAGGGTGTTTTGTATTTGTTTAAGAATGTACCTCCTTTTAGCCACATATGTATATACTCTGACAACCAGGCAGTGCTTGGGGCCCTCCGCTGGGGGACTGGGCTTATGTTTACTCTTGACAATTTCTGTATACAGTTAATTAATATAATAAAGGATCAGATGCGGACTGCGTCCTGGAGGAACGTCCCTACCGCGACCAACCTTGCCGACCATCAATCGCAGACCGTACTCCCGTAGCTTTATGCTTTTTGGCCGATTTTGCCATATTGGCCGCACCAAGGTGTATAAGCACGGGTGTGCGGGACCGACGCGGTTCAGTTGAAGGTTGGCTGAAGTAGGGGTGTGCGCCCAGTCTCTGAGAGACTGGGCAACAAAATATGTATACATTGTCAGCGCCTAGTACCCACCAAAAGCCACCTGAAGCAATTTAGAAATGTTACATTAATTTCAAATAATTCTTCCGTAATTGGTATGCCACATATCTCTGCATAAAAACAGATCATCACACTCATGTCACATGGCTCAAGTAAAGCTATGTCCCACAGTCTAATTGTCATCAAGCACATTCATTCAAGTCATCTACATGTAATGCAACGGCATTTGCGACTGTCACATGGAGAGCAATGTACAAGTAAAACTCAAATCATGGAATTTTGGCTGTGAACTTCAATAACTCACAATGAGAACTGCCCAATAAAACCTCTCACACCAGCTCACAAACTGTGATTAGTGTGTTTATGGTCCTTCCATAAAAAAGATAAGAACAGAGTTCAACCTCTTCTAAGAGGTTGAACCTAGAGGTGGTATCGCAAATAACAAAATCATAAGAATGCATAATAAGAAAAAAATCTCAGACTGATTCCAGCCTTCATTGCAATTCCACCCTTCATATTAGCCTTTCACATTACACATATACAATTGTCTACATTTATGTCAATTAAAAAAAAGGTCTAATTTGTTGCATCAATTTTTCTTACAAAATAACTGACCCAACCTTGAAAATTAGTCAAACTTACAACAAAAAGAATTAGCATAGGACTAGCTTCAGAGCTTGGTAGCATAAAAAACACATGATGAGTTGACAGGTTTACCTCAACTCCCAGAATGCCTGCCAAATTTTACTCATGCGCAAATCAATTGTTCATGGGCTACTGCTAATATTTGAATTACCCTGATGACAAAGTGATAGGAATTACCTTTCTTTCCTGTTTAGCTCTGACATGGAATTGTAGAAAGTTTGTGACTACATTTCGGATCGTATTGCCAATGAGGTACTTAAGTAATCCATAAGAGACTGTTGGTACAACCAGAGCCCAAACTGGAAGCATTCGTCCTGGGAAGAACAAAAAATAATTCAAGCACTGACCTATAATTTATTCACACACACTTGCAAAATCTAGAGGGTATATGAATATAGTATGCCACATATCTCTGCATAATCTCCATCACATACACAATTAGTGGTGCTGAAGGGTAGCTTACCAGTTGCTGGTGGACTCCAACAGAGTAATCGGCATGCACCCTCCCGGAAGACATCCAAAACACCTGGTTTCTCACTGGCAATTTCACTTTGAACTGTTTCCACAAGACTAGCAGAGAAGAATGGCGTAACCAATGCGAGACTGGTACTGAAAACACAGAGGAAGATAAAAAGACCCTTATTTTTGACGGACAAAATGAGATACTTTAATATTCGGTAGGCCCCAAATGAGAGCAGTTATATAAAAGAAGAATATTCTGGATTTTCATCCATAGTGCATATTAACACATTATCAATTAAAACATGGTACAAAACTAAACGAATCACAAAATCTGGATCATTAACAATCCTTTCTATTCTTGACCCCTGTTGGCACCAGTGAACATTTTCAGAAAGAGGAAAACCCAAAAACTTATTAAATTCAGGGGCAATGGTGGTCCATACCCAGATGACATAAAAATTTATGTCTATTTAGCAAAACAATTATGCTCCAACTAATATGAAAATATCTCATGCCTCTCAGAACGGGTGAGAATGGACTTTCAGTGTGAGACTTCAGATCAGAATCTAAGAAAAAGGGAGACAGGGTGAAAATGAAAATCCTTTCCGAGGCATTATTGATTTTGAGCCCTCACTCTTCGAAATGGGACCCCAGTCAGATTGCCACTCCTCTGGGAATTCAAGAGGTTCTTCTTGACTTAGAATCTTCAATGCACCACTTTTATGGTCCAAGTGGGAGATTAATATGTAACTCCCACAGTTAAAAAGTCCACATATCCTACGTAAAATCATTCAATCCAAAGTAAATATGTATGTCAAATGAAAAGATGGGTGCTAATGGACAAAATACCTACATACTACCACTCATGCAAGGACAACCTGGCAAGGACATGGGGCAGAGGAGTGCTAGGAAATGAGCCGAGAGGGAGGGAGGGGATATTTCATGTGGGAAAGGACAAAAAGTTAAATGGGTGCAGATAAAGTAGTAACACTAGTTTTCTCAATGGAGATGACCGATGATTTTTCAACTACTGACTTAAAGCAGTTTTTTTTAGAGTTCCACTTGAACCTATTTAGAGAATATTAAACCCGAATTAATATTTAGTGGTAGACTTACAATTCAACACATTTTACTTTCTTATATT
The DNA here is from genome assembly GCA_963573305.1 of Pyrrhosoma nymphula. Taxonomy (NCBI): domain Eukaryota; kingdom Metazoa; phylum Arthropoda; class Insecta; order Odonata; family Coenagrionidae; genus Pyrrhosoma; species Pyrrhosoma nymphula. Next base: position 119,620,515 of record OY754331.1, on the reverse strand, counting down.
TCAAAAATTCATCTCAAAATTAAACACTGAAAAGCCAAAATAATACAGACTGCTTTTGAGCATCTCTGAACTCAGCAAGACAAAAAAAAGCGAGCTCAGCAATACCAGGCAAAAATGGAGAAAATACAATGGAGAAAAATTAAATTGCTATAAAAGACACGCTGCCACAACAGAATAAACCACTGATTGGTGACACCCACCACTAATCAGTGCAAAGGATTTTTAGGGAAGGTTTGGAGATACGAAAGATAAACTCGAACAGAGGAAATGAAAGAGGATATAGAAGTACAAATGAAAATATGGGTGAAAAAAGAAATTGAACTCTGTACTACATATTTGTAAAAGCATTGTTTTCTACAAGGAAAGTGGGAGGAATGATAGTATGATGAGGGTGAATGGTGAAATAATTGAGGAAGTGGAAAATTTTGTGTACCTTGGCCAAATTTTTTTGAATGATCAGAGGATAGAGGATAGATGAAGAGATAAAAAGGCATGTGAGCGCTGGAAGAAAAATCATAGGTGATACATGGAATATATAGTAGGGATGTGCGAGCAGCTCGAAATTCGAGTCGAGTCGAGTTTAAGAAAGAAGCTCGACTCGGCTCGTGAATTTTTATAAACCTCGAGTCGAGTCGATAGATTTTTAAGTGGTTGAAAAAATGGGGTATTTAATTTAGATTGCCGACAATTTCTTCAAATTCAATCGTGTTCTAATGGTAAATGTCCGTAGATCAGTGATGGAGAATATTTTACTCCCATAAGGTAGGTAGCAATACTAAAATTTCGTGCTATGTTATTAATTTACAATACCTACGTAATAAGTATTTACCACATATTACATAATCTGCCTTAACATTAATGAGTACTTACAGGAAATAATTTTCAGTTAACTAAATCATCTCCAACGACGGAATATTGAGACGTTTGTCATGCCTCAAAATACGTACGTGATCGTTGCTCCGAGATTAGCATGCAATTTAATCAGAATAGTACTCATACGAGTGTTCACATACGATAAACATATGGAAATCAACCAAAAATCTGTGGGTTTTACATTGTTAACGTTGACAGTAACATTTCATGTACCGAATTTACAGTGTATCGACTTTATAACTACATCACAGAAGCAACTGATTACGTACTAAGTGAAAATGCAACTCATTTACAAGTAAATAGTAAAATGTACAGATTTTTATAAACGGAAGAAAATCTTCCCTGGTTCATTGTGTAGCTCAACTGGTAAGCAAAAACATGTCCTTTCCACATGATAAATTCGAGCAAAGTTTAACTGAGTCTGTATTCTCGTTATTCTTTAAGTACGCACTAGTCGCTTTCTTTTGTTTGGATTTCGACTTCGGGTTGTTATGATTACAACCACACCGGTATCGAACAATGTTCAACTTGACGTTCCATTGAACATTGAACAATGTTCAATGGATGATAATCATATTACAATGCAGATTTCTGATAGAGGACCGAGTGGTGTGAGGGGAAGAGGTAGACCGAGAAAGTAATGAGTGAATATGGTGGAAGATTGTAGATTGTATGGGTGGGCGATGGCCTGCTGAAGCCCTCCCTGCACTCAGACCTCTTGGTTCACTGTGCCGTCCCACATTTAACCTGCCTACCACCTTCAGACAGGGGACAAGAGCACCAATGTGGCCACCCCCAACCAGTGCCGTCCCTAGGGTAGAGCGACAAGTGCAGCTGCACTGGGCCCCGTGCCTATGGGGGCCCTGCCTGGGCTTGCATATTTCAGGTGGCATGGGGAAACCCACCTATTATCCAAAATTACCTACAACTTACAAGGAGACATCGCGTGACTGATATTCGGGATCCAAATGACGCAATTATTTCCTGAAACTATAGAGAGAATGCGGGATAAGTGTCATGGCTTTCTTCCATTTGGACCCGGATTCACAAGAAAAACGCAACTAAAGAATCTCCCTCCGTATAAATCCTTTGCAGTGCGCACATCCACCAACAGAAGCCGTGGCCGAGCGGTTCGAGGTACTGGGCCAATTATCCCCGTAATGTGGTACGGGTTTGAATCCCAGTCTGGTCAATTTTTTTCTTTCGAATATTTTACGGAGTCACTGTACATTGCCCAATCTAGCGGACCAGGCTGGACGACTGGTTGCCGAACTGATGTTTTCTTACTTATAGAACTCATCGCAGCAAACGCTGGAGATTATATGTTGTTTCGCATTCAGTTTTCTACCCCTTGGCCTAACCATGACTCTGGGGCCGGAATTTTCCCATTCCCTTACCCTTTTACCCATCCTTTTATCCCTCCTATTCCCCGCAGCCCTTACATGCCTAGGTGATGAGCGAAAGCTCGAAGACCAAGGCGAGGGGTGGTGCCCTGCGCGGAAGACCCGCTTACACACTGCCTAATCCCATACATTTATAGGGGTAACAATAATATTTTTTTAATTTTCAGCCTATTTTCTGGATTTTCAATCAACCCCCTAGTGAGACTTTCGAAGCTAATTTCCGGATTCTTGTTCAGGCAAAAAGAGGTTTCACATGCCGACAGGCCTAATATGTTTAGATTTTGAAAATACAAGGATACTTCCGTGAATAGGATGGGCTTCGATTGGTCATGGCACTTTCTCAAGGCGGTAAACATTGAACGGATTATTACTTTTTCATATACAGCGATGCATGCACTTCAAATTTCCCAGGAACTGCATTCGAATAATGAATTTTGTGACTTAATTTTTCGTTCAATAGTGAACATGATATAAGTAGAAAAGAGATTGTAAATGTTTCCGAGGTTATGTAAAAAATATTTGCAATGACCTTTTTGCGGAACAACATATTATATTGAAGGGATGCCTGTATCGTAAGGGATTCCAGTACAAAACATATCACGGAATGATAACACTATTTCATTTCCCACCTCATGTTTATTTCAATTGAAGGAATTTAAATTTTCATTCATGGCGTGGAATTGCTTACTTTCGGATGATATTCATCGTAAAAAAGTTTAAAGCAAAGAATATTTCTGCACTAACCCAATTTGTTTTCTATCAACAGAACATTTACATCCGCTCGAAGGCAGATCCAGTCTACTAACTCCAGACCATTTATTTATATTTTCTCGGATTTTAAAAAGTTGGAGCGAGCGTTAATTCTTTTACTGCAGGAAAAACACAGATACACGTACAACTCCTGGAAATGCGTCCTTCTACGCTTGAGCCGCTCTTCATATTTGCTCCCTCAGCCCTTAAACATCAATATGATCTTATTAACCCAAACCAGTAGTTAGAATAATGACAAAAGTCTGAAGCTAGGTGAAGTAATTATTCGAATGCAGTTCCTGGGAAATTTGAAGTGCATACATCGCTGTATATTAAAAAGTAATAATATGTTCATTGTTTACCGCCTTGAGAAAGAACCACGGCCAATCGAAGCCCATCCTATTCATGGAAGTATCCTTGTATTTTTAAAATCCAAACATATTAGGCCTTTTGGCATGTGAAACCTCTTTTCGGCCGAACAAGAATCCCGAAATTAGCTTTGAAAGTCTCCCAAGGGGGTTGATTGAAAATCCAGAAAATAGGCTGAAAATTAAAAAAATATTGTTGTTACCACTATAAATGTATGGTAATGGGAATAGGAGGGATAAAAGGATGGGTAAAAGGGTAAGGGAATGGGAAAAACTCCGGCCCCAGAGTCATGATTAGGCTAAGGGGTAGAAAACGGAACGCGAAACAACATATATAATCTCCAGCGTTTGCTGCGATGAGTTCTATAAGTAAGAAAAAATCAGTTTGGCAACCAGTCGTCTGGTCCGCTAGCCTGGTCCGAAATTTCCTGTGTCCCATCGTGAGCTGCCGTTAGCGATTAGTGGTAATGGGCAATGTACAGTGACTCCGTAAAATATTCAAAAGAAAAAAATTTACCGGACTGGGATTCGATCCCACGCCTCATTACGGGGATAATTGGCCCAGCGCCTCTAACCGCTCTGCCACGGCTTCTGTTGGTGGATGTGCAGCACTGCAAAGGATTTACACGGAGGGAAATTCTTTAGTTGCGTTTTTCTTGTGAACCCGGGTCCAAATGGAAGAAAGCCTTGACACTTATCCCAGATTCTCTCTATAGTTTCAGAAAATAATTGCGTCATTTGGATCCCGAACATCAGTCATGCGATGTCTCCATGTAAGTGTACATGTAAATATCTTGAAACTATTAGCCAGTTTCTCAGTTAATTTTCTTTTTTCCATGTAATATGCTTAAAAAAATGTTACTATATCAAAACGGGAATGCAAAGTTAAGGGGGCCCCCGACTTTTGTTTGCACAGGGTCCCTCAATCTCCAGGGATGGCCCTGCCCCCAACCTTCCCAGTACAGGTATGGAAGAGGGTCACCTCCCTCCAACCTTCCTGGTCTGGGTCTTCCCTCCGGCCTCCTGGTATAGGTTTGGAGGAGTGTCACCTCTCCATCCAACCCCGATAGAGGTATGGAGGAGGGCCACCCCTCCAAACCCCATCCGGGCCCAACGCTGCTTAACTTCAGTGATCTGATGGGAACCAGTGTTCTAACGTGGTTAGGCCCTTGCCCTGTGGTGGAAATACTCTTGAGATAAGGAAGTCTTAAGAACAGGCCGACACGTATTAAGAGGGTAACTGAAGCAAAAGAGGTATGCAAGGATAGGGGAAATTATTAAAATTGAATCGGCTTTTTAGGCCAATCACCAATAATTAAATGTTTTTGATAGTCCCCCACCCGAAAGGGTAAGGCATGATGGGTATGTACGTTTTTGTCGAATAAAAAATAAATGCTGACACATGAAACGGTGATAGTGACATTGACATACAAATCAAGAGAAGGAAAAAGTAGGCAAAATTGTAACATAAATGTATAGAGCAGTTTTTTTCTTCTCTTTCTCAGTAATTATGAGTAGGATATGAAATCAACTGTCACCACAAGTGTTCCAATACCAAGAAAAAGGTTGGGAGGTAAAAGCTTTAAAATAATTGATAATTCAAGTTAGAAAAGGCAATGGTGCAAATAAAAGTGAGGGCAAAAACCTGGATACCATGATCAAACCAAGAAAATTAAGTACTCATCTCACCATTTTAAGAGAAGATGTTGTCCTATCGATTTCATTGATGAATGCCATGATAGTTCCCTGAAAAAAAAGCCATTCAGACATTATTATAGTATTCATCAATGCTACAGTTGAAAAGTGAAAAGTCCTGCAGTCATGTACAACAATGATAGAGTAAAGAGTATTCAGCATAACCAAAAATATATTTCAGCTACATTAAATATTGCTCCCATCCCAAAATTCTACAAGGGAAATGCTTCGGGTGGAAATGGCAATGAAACAAAGGAAATAAATGGGCCAACGAGAAGGCCCAATATCCCAACACAAGGAAAAACTTAGTACCTTAGCATCTTCTTAAAGCCTAAAGTAAACGACCTTTGTTTTGGAAAAATTAAATAACATACCCTATGATTGAAGGGAATTGGTATTAGGTCAACAGTACTCCACCTCGTGCAACATATGACTTAAGTATGTATTAGTACAAATTCAATGGGAAAAAAACCTTTTTAGGTTATGCAACTTTTCTAACATTTTTCTCACTTTGGCCAAGGCGTGAACTTGGAGAGAACATCTTCAAGCGCTAGAGTCACTCCACGGACGAGCAGAACGCTTCCAACTCCTTTCCATAACGCACCCAAACCTTGCCGCTGCTGAAGTTTCACAACAACAGGCACCAAAGTGATCGGGATAATGTGATATCGAATCGAGTTGGCATTAACCTAAAAATAACAGATGGAATTAACACTTTATCAGGGAACGTCTAACCATTACAAAAGTTAACTTTTCAGCATGACACTTAATTGGTAAGGAGAATAGACAGACAATCGCTTCGTCAAAAAACATCTATTGACGAAGCGGATGACTAAAAGGTAAGATGCTAACCTGACATTGCCTTCGGAGAACAACAAATGGGTGACTAAGAAGATGCTCTGCAACCAAACTTGCCAAGTTCACACCCAAACTAACATATCTCCTTACGATCAATTCTGAGAACAAATAGATTTTATTGAGGATAATATAGGTAGATACACCTTTCAAAGGCTTGTTAGAGTTTGATAAGCTTTAGCTTGAGATATAATAACACTTTTTCCCCACAGTCATGCGTTACTCACCATTTGAGGATACACCATCATCAATGGGTAAAGTGTCAGGTCTGCGGTCAATATCAAGTTCTCCTATCCTGCCGTATGATCCAGTGTAATAATTAACTTGGCCGGCGGCATCATCGAGATCCACATCGGATTTGTAATGCGGCTGAGAACGCAGCCGATATTCCTCCATTCCTGCCATATTACATCTTCGCAGGGTAGCCAACTAAATATAAATCTGATAATTTCAGCATGTGGTAACATTTTTTGAGGTATTTTTTTATGAAGACAATTGAAGTCCAAATGGCGAATGTTATCATTTACGAAAACTAGTTGTGGAAACCCGCTTCGTAATTTCATCCTAGTTATGCGCGATAAATTCGTTCTCCATCATCTTTAATCGCTTGGAAAATGTCTTATGTGTATCTCCCAGCTGATGATTACCGAGATGCGAATTTAGAAGACAGCAGCATGATGTTAAATGCAAAATACGAGAAGAAGTACAAGAAACTGAAAAGATATGTTAAAAACATGGTTTTTGTAAGTAAATACTGCTAAAGTTTTTTGGATACCCGTGTTTTATGCTCGTTTAAGGCCATATATTTTTTACTGGGTAATGTAATCACTCCCGTAGGAAAATGCAGCGATTTGTGACCAAGTTGCACAACTCCAGGAAAAACTCTTGATTGTTCACGAAGAAAGACGATACCTTTTGAAGAAAATATATCATCTTCAGGCAGTTGCAGGTATGTTTCTTTTAGACGTAATCGTTCTCTTGGCAATTTCTCACTTTGTTTTTTTTTTTAATAATGCCGGATTGTCTATTTAATTAATTTTCCATAACATTGACCCGAATAAGTGGGAAACTATGGAGCTTAGGACTGAAGAATTTTGCATGGGTTAATAATTTGGTTGCAGCAGGTAGTGATAAAAGTATCATGGAAATATGAGCCAGTGGAAGTCATGGGCTAGGTGAATTGACATGGAATGATCCTTTAATTTTTCGTCTGTGGCTATAAAATTTTTTTAAAAATTAAAAAAGTAACATTGGTAATCAAAATTCCACTATTTTCTTTTTCAGTATCACAGAGTAAATGTTTGGGCTCAATAAAAAAAATTGATTTGATAATTCCTAGGCCTCACAGTGTAGTGGCTCACAGAGCAAGGCGAATTTAATGAAACTAGTTTCAGTGGAATCTAGACACTTTGACTGACATGTAATAAAAATTTGACTGTGACAATCTAATTAGTCCATGAACTATGAATTGTTTCCTTAGTCACTGTACTTTAAAAGTGGGACCTCAGAAGTGACCTTTATGAGTAATTTTCTGATATTTTGACTCCCTATATCTTAGAAACTATTCCACATAGAGAGGAAATACATTGTATGGCTCATTAACTTGATGATATCAGCAAGTGAAAAAATTTTCACTAAAATCTGAGACAGTGGGTGACATGGCCTGGGTGAACTGATGTGGAATGACTCTAGTCTCTTTTTGTTTGCCCTCCATACTTGTTTGCTATAAATAGATGAAGAATCATTATAATAAGTTTAATTCAATCATAGATAACAATAGCAATAAAAAAGGAACATTGCAATCTTGGAAGATATATTGAGAGCAGTTTCCTTTTACCTGCATGGGCTGAAGTGTTGCTGTTTTACCCTTCTAAAAGTATTCACAGCTATGATCTAATGCATTCAAACACTCATCAAAGCAATATTTTATAAATTTATAAGGACAAAAACTTTGTTTCATCACAATAGTTTCATTAGGGTATCTTATACTAATAGAGAACATCATAAAAAAACTGTGCTACGGAAGCCATTTGGTGAAAATTAAACTAATGTAGCATTTATATTTAATGAAGGAATGAAAAAGCCATAATTTTTATTCTTGGGGATGATAGTACATACCTTTATGATGATTATGATAAAAAATGTTAAGATTAAAAAATACCCTTTTTGTGATAAAGGCACTAGTAGTTAACCATGTTTTTTGCCGAAAAATGTTGCTAAGACTTAACATAAGAATTTTTTGAAGACTACAAAAGACAATTTAAGGGCTCATGCTATTTTTTCCTAAAATCCTCATAGCCTTGTGGTCATAGCTGAAAATATCTGGAGAATTGATCCACAAATGAGTGAGATAAATTTTTTTGAGTATAATAGTACACCTTGAGAGACGAGCCTTCTCAATGTACATTTTTGTGCAATCCTATAAATGTTACCATGAATCTCTTTTAACACGAAGAATCTCTTTGTGTGGTAATTATTTATTTTTTTACTTTATGATTATCCATTTACATTTGTGTGCAATCCTATAAATGTTACCATGAATCTATTTTAATACGAAGAATCTCTTTGTGAGGTAATTATTTCTTATTTTTGCATTTTTTTACACTGTGACCATCCTTAATATTATTTTTATGGTTAATACTGAATAAACAATGTAATCTTTGAAATGGGTTATCTACCTCGTAAATAAATATTATTATTATTATTATTATGCTTAACTTCCAACATATATCACACCTGATACTTCTCTTTTTGCTTGTAGATGATGTTATTGTTGAAACATGTGCCAAAAATGCACCTCTAGAATTACACTTTATTTTGACTTCATATATGTTTTTATAATGATGAATTGAGAATGTATTTACACAAAGTAATGGTGGAAATGTTAATTTTAATAATTTCTTTCTTAAATTAGATATGGAAAATCAGCTTCAGTCTCAGCAGTTAACTAAACCAGCTTCTATCTCCAGTTCCCACACACCGTCGTCCACCCAAGAATCCCAGACGATTTCTAAGAAAAATGCCGCTAAGAGGAAATCATCGGAAACACCTGGTAATATTCATTGATTTGCCAGCAGAAAAAATGGAACCTCTTTTAAAGAGGCTATTTCACCAGCAAATCAAAGGGAGCACATTAATGAAAAAAATTGATGATCGTGCCCGTGTGATGACTGTTAGATGATAACAGATGAAATGATGTAACTGTTTTGCTAAAGATTTGTGTGGTGTTGATCAGGCTGAACATTTGTGGTTACTGGTAGGTCAAACCGCCACCTCTAGTCTTCATCCTGGATGTGTCTGTAACTGATGTGGGATGGAGTCAGTTAGTATGCACTATTACATTAGTAGGGTGGCCATTAAGTGAGTAGTATCGGGATATTCTGAAAAAAATCTGGTATCTCTCTTTTCTCCCTGAATAGTTTGCAAAAAGCCCTAATCATTGTTTAAGTTGTGAAAAGATAAATAAAGAGATCAGATGGAGCCCTAGTCTACCATCCCAATGGCTCGGGTTCGAATCCCAGCAGTGGTGGAGACTTTTTATTGTAATCCTTATCCCTAATTGGGTACCATTTGAAGAGCTTTGCAAGTATGGTACTGTGGTCTTGTTGGCAGCGTTTGTATGGCGTACACGTAACCCATGAAATCCAGAATTAATGTAGTTCTTTTTCAGTTCCAATGTAATTAGCTGGATCGAACTGCTCTAAGAGACTGATTGTATTTTTCCCAAGCATAAGAAGGACGTGGAGAAAGTAATATGTATTGGAGTTGTGGAATGGATATTTATAAATCACTACCATAGTAGTACATAAGTGTGTGCTGATGCCATATAGCATCACTAGGCTTTTTAGGGCTAATGCCAAAGCCTGGTTTCCCCCTACCCTCAAAGAAATAATCTAGGTATTCCACGTGACCTGAATGGTGCAAATGACCACGGTTGTTTGCCTCCCCTAATAACCAAAAAGTGATTGGGGTATGAGCAATGACCTTTGTATTTCTGGTACAAATACATACGCATTGGAGCCCATTGCTCATGCAAGTTCTGACATGTGAGTGCCTGAAAACATTGCAACAATTAACACTTGCACAATATTTTGGGAGTGGCCCCCGTGCATGGAGGTGATGTGCATTTAGGTGAACTGCATCAACTCTTTGCGACGGGCATGTGGGGAATATAATTACTCATGTATGTTCTGAATTTAGGGATTGACTGTGCTTTTATTAAATTTAATTTTGTGCTAAATTTTACTATCATTGCATTTCTCCTTATATTATTTCCGAGAAGAAATTGCAAAGGTGAACCCGAAAATGAAAAAAGCTGTGACGACAAAGATGAAAAAGATTGTTCAGCCAATCCCTCTCGACATCACTGGAAGGCCTGTGTTTCCTATCGTCCTTGGGGGATTAACTGTTCACAGCCTTGGAGAGGTACTCAATCCAGCGTCTAAGCTTGTGCAGACTCCTGCAAATGTTTTTTCATTTGAACTTAAAAGAAGTTTCCAATAAAATTTTTACTTTATTCAGGTTGTCTCAGACCGTAGTGGCTATCATACTGAAGAGCTGATCTACCCGGTTGGTTTTTGCTCAACAAGAGTCTATGGCAGCCTCAAGGACCCTGAGAGAAAGTGTGTGTACACCTGCAAGATACTCGATGGTGGCTCATCTCCCAGGTATTGTGACTTCTATGATGAAATATGTAAGGAAAAGTACCTTTTTCCTTTATTTTGAAAATTTGTAATTCCATTACTTGCTCATATTTGGTTGGATGAAAAAATGACCTATGTATCAAAAAATGCATTTGATAAACCATTTTAGGGCCGAAAATTGAATAAAATAATTTGATGGTGTTATTAGACAAAAGTACATAGGCTGGTAGTTCAGCTGAGTGAAAAGCTGAAACCTTTGGTAACAGTTCATCATCATGGTTGCATTAATTTGTTGTAGAGCTGTTTAATGATAATTTTTATTTTAAATTGAATCCCCCATAAACATTTGTATCTAATTGAAATGAGTAAGGTAAAATTATTTTGAATTTAATCAATCCAATCAAAATTGTTTACAAAACAAATACATTCATATGTGAACGATATATGATTTTTTTAAACGAGAGTATCCAGCCTGATGTATCAATTCAAAGACATAGACTAGATTTGAACATTTCAGTATCGAATCAGCCAATTTGTTGGTAAGTCAAATCTAATACATAATGTCTTATTTGAGTTGGTTCAAAGTTGAATTATTTGCCCAGCTCTTTATCATTCAATCCTCAGGTAACTCATGCAATTTACCCTCTAGAGAAACTGTGACTGGATTAAGCAATGGATGGTTGAAGATAGGGTGACCAGATCAAAATTTTCAAAAGCAGGGTATTGAACGAAAAAAGCAGGACATTTTGAAAAAAAGCCTGACAACACATTAAATTCCTTTTCATTTGCTTTTCACTTGTATAGCATGTGGCCATAATGTCAATAGAGACAATGAGTTAACAAAAATGCATCGAACTGTTAATCAGAAAATGTTGCATTTTTTATGTCCTCCATTAAAAATTTTGCAACTTTGTTACTTCAAGTTCTAAATATTTTGCAAGTCAAACATTTTTTCTGCCAAAAGGGTATAATAACCATTCTTTTGAATTATTTAGTAATGCCTGTCTAATTGCAGTACTCCCTTCGGTCTTTTCCCCACCCCAAGTGTTCTCGCGTAACAAAAAAGTGCATGCTATCGCGGGTTAAAACAATGATACGTAAACTAGAGCAGGAAGCAGAAGTTGATCTAAATGCCAGACCAGCCAGACTCTGTTGCGACCGTTGTGGCTGTAACCGGAAGCAGGACCGAAGCTCGTCATTTTACAAACAGCAAAATTCCTTTTAAAATGCATATTTTTCATATAATGACAGAAACAAAATAATACTGTTGCTCTCGGATATTTTCTTATATGCTGTACATATTTCAGCATTTGGTGCATAATGTTTTTGGAAGGCAGACAGCCAGACAATTTGGCTTTATCGAAAAAAGCTGGCCAGACGCTCACATATTAATAATAAAGCTGGGCATATCTGGCGAAATCGGGACATCTGGTCGCTCTAGTTGAAGAGAGATATGCAATATAAGATAGAGTCTGATGTGTTTTGGAAAACTTATTTATGTTCAATGAAATGCCTGGATTAATGTTTTAACTGGTGATAATTTTATCCTAGGTTTGAGATAGTAGCAGACAGTGATTTGGATGCTCCATTGGTGGGACATTCTGCTAGTCAATGTCACTTACTGTTGCTACGCCACATCAACCGAGGATTAGGTGTCGATGTGGTCAACGTGAAGGGGAGGGGCCCGGAATTTTTTGGATTCTCTCATCCCACCATTCAGAATCTTATTCAGAGCTCTCCTGGAACACGGAAATGCTCCAACTACAAGTGGATCAAATTTGAGGTACCAAAAATTTCATCCTGGGCCTAAGAGAAGAAATATCTTTTTATTTTTCTGGGGTTGCATATCTTAATGCCCGTTTGCACGATTCATGAAAGTAGATGTGTGAACTCTGGTGAGAACATTCACGGATTTAAAATCTGTGCTATTTTATGGATAATCTATCTATTTACTCATTCATGTAAGTTGGCATGTGTACGTGATGCAACTTTGAAGGAACACTTGTTCAAGCATTTGCTCACATTTCTTTCATTGTATTGCTCACAATTCTTGCATTGTATAAACAGGCGATTAGAAACATTTACAGTCATATTAGCCTCTCCACTCAATGACTACAATTGGACTGAATTGCACTTTATGGATACATTTTGGGTGTTTGATTTTCAGGCGTAATTTTTTATTAAGCTTTTATGTCAGTTTTCACTTTGCTTGTTTTTTCATTGTTATCAGTTGGGCTACTCTTGACCATAGGTGGGCTTTGTTTTAGGAGTAAGGTTATAGATGTCTCTGCAAATAGGAAATCATTGGCAGTGACCATCTGAAGAACTAGATGTCAACTGGTAGAATGCTTATGTTGTTGATCTAATCCAGGGGTCCCCAAATTGGTTGATATTGACCCCCAGTGGTTGACATAACAGTGAGAGGGGTCAATTTGGGCTAGGGGGTTGTTGGAAAAAGTTTATTAAAGTCACTAATGTAATAAATTACTCAATATTATTGCATTATATTTTACATAATGACTCTTCATGTGTCAGTTAATATGATTATTTGCCTAATTACTACATAATTAGTTTAACTAGTCATGAATAAATATTTGAAATATAATGATATTTATTATGCGATATCACTGATAAATATTTCTATTAATTGTTTTAATCATGGTATTGTCACCAATACAGTTCTATAGTTTAATTTTAAAATAGGACAAACAAGATACACTTGACAGTGTCAGTAAATTTTAAGAACTTATCACAAGTCTTATGATAATGCATCTGATTAGATGTCAGTTAATTAGATATAAGCAGAAACTATTCGTAGTAAAATAATCAAAAATCTTGTGAGCATTTTTTTTAGTTTCCTATTATAATTGCCAGATATTAAAGTGGAGAGGTCAATAAATATTTGAGAAACTCTTCAAGGGGTCAAAGGTAAAAAATTGTGGGGACCCCCTGATTTCTAAATTTTGGTACCTGAAACCATTTCACAGGTCAGCAGGACAGGAGAAACTCCTCATGGTGTTGCTGAAAACGAAGCCTCCCTGAGCTTCGAGGCATTGCAACGTAGCATTGCATTCGCCCGATCTCAGCACCTCTTGTCGAGCCCTTCGTCATCGTACGGGAAGGATAGTATGAGTGGCTGTGGCTCGTCTGCGATCAAAGATGAGGAGCCTGATATGGAGGAGGAGGATGTGGAAGAAGACGGGGAGTACGATGGGGAAATGGGAGAGGAGAGCGTGATGACGTCTGGCCTCACAGGATTGCACAGGCAGAAGCTCATGCTCACGAGCAATTCTCCAGGAGCCACCCTAAGGGACCTGCTGATGTCCTGACACTCGGACAGCGACGACGAGAGCCAGTCGCAAAGTTACGAGGACAACATGTTCCTATGAACGAACTCTCCTTGGATGAAAAAAGTGAAAAACTCTAAAGAGTGGAGCTGTGTACCTTTTAAGGTCAACTTCAAACTCATTTCGAATGACTCTGTGTCATGTGTGGGTGTTTTGATTGTTAGGGAGTGCTTGAATGTCTTCTTGTGACTATAGTGGTGGTTACTTACTTGATGAGAACTAAACCAGTGGATTAATTTATCTGATTCTCTAAAGTATTGTTTTTTATTTATTGCACAAATGCCTTCGATCAATTGGAGGGCTTGTGTTCTAAGAGGTGGTTGTTTTACAACCTTTCCCTGAATAATTAATAAAGATTAAGAATCAATTGATGCCCATTTATGATGCAGAATTTTCATTTATCTGCCTCGTACCTAAGAAAGAAGCATGGAAAACACTGCTGCAAGCATTTAATAGGGATTGAGAGAACAGGGATAGACTCTTTTTCACTCATATGATTGAATCCCTGTCAAAGAACAAATTCTGAAGATTCCTGTGATATGGTGTGGAATTTGAACATGATGAATGGATAAGCCATGTGCAGTTTTCCCTAAATAAATAAAATTTAAATTATGACCTAGGTTTCAGTGTTATTACATCAGGAACTTTCCAATTGCTTTAATGCACCGCTCACTTTGCAACACAGCAGTGCACTTCCTTTCCATTCATTTCACATCCCACGCACAGGGCAGTGCTCATCAAAACAGATCAAGGGCAGAGTTGATGTGCACTGAACAACAAAATAATACATGTTGATAATTGCATCTGAAATTGTTGTTCTGGTGTTGCTCTTCAGCATAGGCATCAAGCATGGATAATGTTCTGTTCGTAATTACTCTATGGTAAAAAGATTGTTTTTAAACACATTTTGAATGAATTCCATTATTATACACAAAACATTCAGTAGTGTTACTGCATTAATGTTGTGTACCTACAGAATGCTATCTACCGGCAGTTTACCAAATGTTCCACCAGCGCAAATTGTTCCATTCAGTGTCTTTCGTATGCGCTAAAGTGTACTGATGTGTTCCCCTCCAGACTAACTTCAACACCTTCAATGGGAAGCTCCTATCATCGTACTTTTTTTCACCTGTTTTCGTGTAATGCTTTTTTCTCTATTTTATGGCCTAGTCAACTTGCTATTACCCCCCCCCCCCATTCCTTCCCCTCTCTCCTCACATTCCCCCTCCCCACTTTTCATGCTCTATTTTTAAATGGTTGTTCAGTTGGTAGTCCTCTCAGTAACCTCCCCCCTTATTCTCAATCATTCCCACACACTTATTCATATTCGTTTTGGTGAAATTTGGACCATGTTAATTCAAATCAGCATTTTCCAGCCTTGATCTTTGCCTAATACTCCTTCATTCTCTCACTCGCTATTGCACACCTCTGTTTCCTGCACTCTCATTTACTAAATGTCTCTTTGCACCTCCTGGAACCTTCAGGCCTTGGTTTTTCCTATTCTTGAAGAATTTCAATATTTAATTGGTTAATCTTCCCTGGTCCATTCGGTAGATGTCTCCAAAAGAACATAGCTCCTCTTTTTCTGATGGTGTCTGATATTTTTTCCATCTGTTTGTACAGTTCCTGGTTTCCTCGTCGTGTACATGAGCCATCTTCTAATGCTCAAGATCCAAGTATCTTTCTCAGAATTTTCCTCTCCACTAGTTCCAACCACTTGATCAATCCAGTCTTTTTTAAGGTCAGACATTCAGTTGCGTACAAGTTTTCAGGGTGGATCACTGTTTGGTAGACTGATAGATCACTACACACTTGATACATGTATAAGGATGCACTATTACTCACTTTCCCACCAGAAGATTGAAAATTTTCATCCATTTGCCTAGTCAGAGAACTAAAATAGACAATAATGGAACTGGGTCTAATGTGCGATGAACTAAAAATAGCAGAAAAACTAAAGGAAACAGGTGAAGAAATGACTTGCCACAATGTCTGTGGAGGCTTCTCTCATGTTGGGGACAGGTGTAGTGCTGAAGATTGCTCATAATGCCTATGGTTCACTTGGGGGAGTCTCATGGGCAAATGAAAAATGTCAATACGCCACCTGACAACTAATACAGATGATTATCTCCATCGTCTCAGGCTCAACCTTGTGGAAGTTCATTTTATCGTAAATGAAAAGGAAAACTTTGTTATATTCCACCAATTTATTTTCAGGTACTACTAGTTTCGACGCAGAGGCGTCATCTTCAGGTACTAAGAGTAAAAGCAAAATCTTTGTACCTGAAGATGACGCCGCTGCGTCGAAACTAGTAGTACCTGAAAATAAATTTGGTGGAATATAACAAAGTTTTCCTTTTCATTTACGATAATACAGATGATATTGAGGGATTTGGGTTCAAGTCCCGATCAAAGCAAATCATTTTTCCTCTGTGGAGTTTTCATACTTATGAATCCATTGAGTAATATAGGTGGTGTATAATGTTTACATGGAATTCTACAGACAATATCAATGACCAAAATGGACAAACAATAAAGAGCACCCAGAAACAAGCTCATTGCATTTCTTCAGCTACCTATTGCTCAGAATTGTAAATGCATAAGTTATATTTCACATCTTTTCACCTGAACTTCCTCCAAAAGTACAAAATGATCTTCAACTTAGAGGAGGTAAAATTATAAATGTATTGATAAAATTCCAATTCAAGAGGACCCAGACCACTTTTTTTTAGCCAATTGTGGTATGGATATGGACTTATGACTTCTGATTTAGTCTTCTCTAGAGATAACAATGCTAGGTTCAATTAAAATTTGTGAACACAGTGATAGCATTAGAATTAATTTTCCAGTTCATATTTTTTGTTAATTTAGAGTAGCACATATTTATATGGTCAAACCATTGCAGTGTGCCATTAGCTAATCCTAGAGGCAAGCTGTGATAGGGCTACCCATTTGGGGAAGTCTAGGTAACCAGTTACCAATGAAAAGTTTCAATGTCCAGCTGAGTTGGTTCTGATAATGGTTACAGTTACATTCAACGCAGCTTCAATTTTGAGATTATTTACCCATATCCTGTGTTAAACCAATTGCATTTATTCTTCAGCAGAGGAGAAATCCCAATACAGGGCACTATGCTGAGTGTTTAAACATAGAAAATCCCCATCGCATGCCCATGAAATTTTCCGCAGAAAGGAGTCCTTAAAAAGAGGACATGTCTGGGAAAAACTGGACATTTGGTAACCAACCAAGCCCCATAGCCTTACCAAACAATGAATTAAACTTTTTTTTTGTTTTTATTAAATAGCAAAGAAAAGCAGAACAGGGGTATGGGAGAAGGCACATAATTGCAGTGGTCACATCTTCGGATTAATGTCTGCCAAGGATGACATGGAAGGAGGATTTGTGGTGAGACAAATGCTTTAACAACACCACATACATACATCTTTGAGTACATCATACACCCAGATACATATATAAGTACTTTGTTGCATACAATGCCAATTCTTCATGATAACCGTTGCCCTTATAAAATATTAACACCAAAAAAAAATTTCTTCCCTCATTGTTGGCTCTTGTACGTACATGCACATTTCCAAACATAAAAAGTGCTCACATAAATTCGCAGTTCACCAACTTTGCCTCATCAGGCAAAAGAGTTAACCCATGCTGTAGGTATGTTTTTCCCAGTATAGATAGCAGCATTTTTTTTGCATAGCAACAATTGGATGATGACGTAACAGGGATTTCAGGGAATCCTAGTGGAAATTTGGATATCAAGAGAATACTCGCAGAAATTTAATAAATTGAAAAAAATTGCAGGTATTTATAAAAAT
The DNA here is from genome assembly GCA_963573305.1 of Pyrrhosoma nymphula. NCBI lineage: Eukaryota > Metazoa > Arthropoda > Insecta > Odonata > Coenagrionidae > Pyrrhosoma > Pyrrhosoma nymphula. The sequence goes on along the minus strand of OY754331.1, from coordinate 119,602,748 downwards.
CAATGAAAAGAAATACACAAGTCCCCCAACAGCCCGCATCATTAATGGTGAAGCACCGGTCTAATCAATCCCAAATATCCATGACCTACTCCCAGCAGACATTTGAGCAGAATGGCCTCAGTATCTTTCAAGTACAGGAACCGCGCACAGAACCGAACGAGAGGAAAAAATGGCAACTTGACCTGAATGACATATCATTAGATATTTAAAAAGACAGTGGTGTTTCTGGAGGAATCATTGTTATTTTCAGAGGTGATATGATTCAAATATTTTTTTTGTTGAATGGACATGGGTTCACAGCTCCTTACTTACAAAGCTATGACAATACAAACATTTTATCCAGTACATTTTGTAGCCACTGAATAATGGTGACCCATTTAGACAGAAGAGATCTGAAACTTGCCTAAGTGGTTTGTACGATATGTATTGTTTTTTCAATGTTGTCACTATAACCCTGGTGAAAATAAACCATGGCAGACAGTGTGACAACAATGTGCTGCACACTGTGCAAGTGTATTAGTCACAGTGTACGCACACTGTGCTCCCTTTAAAGCGTGATGGGCAGTGTGATCACAATGTGCTGCACACTGTACGAGGGTATTAGCCAGTGTACGAACACTTTGTGCCCAATGTCCGCACACTGTACCATCACACTGTCTATCACGCTTTCTGCACGCTTTTGAGTCTCAATTTACACTTTAGTCACACTGTACTCACGCTTTAGTCACGCTCTTGTCATATTCTAAGCACCCTGTCTTCACGCTTCTGTTGCACTGTTTGTCACGGTTTATTTTCACTAGGGAAATGCTTACGGTAGCTTATTTTCAAGAATGACATCTGCAAAATGTGCGGGATAAAATATTACCATTGCCATAACTCCATAAATAAGGAGTTGCAACCCTGTGTCAATTACTTAAAAATTGCATGAAATCAAATATCGTATCACCTCCAGAAATTATGCAGATTTCTCCTGAAACACCCAGTAGATGTTAGTCGATTACATAGTAAACTACTTAGGGTTTGATTTAAACTAATAATTTGCAACTAGCAGCCTCAGCAGCTTTTGAAGTCACCTCTCATGGAAATGCTCAATTGAGCAAAAACAAAGAAAATCATTTTCCTGGACTGGAATTCGAATCCTTGAATATGCACTGAGTGCTTCCCCAATCATGGATCACTTTGTTGGGAAAGTGCACACTGCAAATTTATGAGATATGAGTTCAAATCCCAGTCCTGGCATATGATTTTTTCATTTTGAACGCTACACTCTGGATTGCAATCCTGCCCCCGAGTCAGGAATGAAGAGTTGTAGAAGGAAATTGCTGGCTAATTTGCAGCTTGTTCCCTTGGAAGGAATGGAGAGGAACCAAAACACAGCACTTCCACATTAAAACTTTTTTATAACACAACCATGGTTTCACTGAGGCATTGGAAATGTAGGTACATTGTTAAAAGTTGAAGTTGATTATCAATATTTGATCTTGCTCTTCTTTATTTTATTAGTGCTGGTTATAACTTATATCCTCATTCTTTTCCCAGCATAAAAAGATAATTACTATTGCAGTTACCCCTTTTTAAATGTTAATTTATTATTTGATTTGATAATAAGTAGATTAAATATAAAAGTAATGATTAATGGTGCCGTAGATGCATATTTAATACCTTAAGGTCAATGAACAACTTTGTCATGAGATCCACTTTAAAATTTTAAAATTTGTTCGCAACCCACCAAATATGTATACCACTGCACTTGCCTAGATATAATGTTGACCGACTGTTCAATAAAACACTGTATTTCCACGTTGTGTAAAAAATATTTTTGAATGATTTTTCTAGACAGTAGTAATGTGTTTGTCATATAAATAAGATAAAATTATAAATGCATTTTTGCCAGACTGGTCGTTCCTCAACCCACCAAAACATTGACCGTGACTCACTAGAGGGACACGACCCATGGCGAGATTCATAGTTTAGACCCATAGCTAAGTGATTGATTGCCCATTAAATATTTGAAAAATTAGATCTGTATTTTCATTCATTGGTACATCAACTTGTTTTTTCGTTGAGATTTAATTTAAGAATTAGGACTTGTTAGAATTTGTTACTTGATTGATTTAGAAGTTTAAGTTCTAATGGAGACGCAGTGTTTTAGTTCATCTTTCTTCCTTCCAGATGAAAGAATTCTACCAAGTCAGGTCTGAAACGATTTCTTATAACATTGCTACCTCTTGCATACATATGTGGTGCCTAATTCATATCCAACATCATACTCATTTCATCTTGATTCTAATTTCTAAGGGCCAGTCATTACTTTAATGGAATTATTTTGTGTTTAATTTCACTGCCTGATATTTTGTTATCTATTGATGAGATCCCATTTCTCCATTGGACTTGTCCATGCGATAACACATTCAATGCGGGTCGTGAATTTAAGGGAGATGCTAGAAACGGACCCATTTTTTAAAGGGCCTAAAGTAAAAGGACCACGTGTATTGACGTGGTCCCGCTGTTTGGCATAGACGGGACCACGCCAATAGACGTGCTCCGCGCTGAATGTGTTAACCTCCTGCACCCTGATGGATATGTGGTTGTTCTGTCTCAAGTTGTGAGTTAAGTTCCTGGGTCATGAAAAACATTGGTACCAATACTGGTGGGCTGAATGCAATTCGGTGGAAGTTCAGAGACTATTTATGCCTGCGTAGCAAATGGCATCGGTGAGTCATTCAAATTAGAAAAAAAATTACATAAACCAGAAAGGAGTTTTGTGTATAACTCTTTTGCCAGAATGGTTCAGTTGGTGAAACGAAACCATACACTTAATTTGACACTGATTATACAGGAGTAACTGTAGTTGGAACAACCACATATTAGTTGTTCAAACACTCTGGCCAATGGACACAAAAGTAATTACAAATATATTCAATAATGTGTACGCTATGAAAACATGATTCTTAATCAATATTCATCTAATATATCTTTCATCTTCCCCCACATCATGGCACTTTCTGCCTTTCAAAACTGATAATTTGTGTGATTTTTAACTTTCTTCGTTTGATGGAAAGGGGGAATGAATACATATTCCAACTGTCCAATATTGAGAATGGAACACCTAAGTTTTCATTCCTTTAAGACTATGTCCAAAAAGGAAATCATGGCCTTAATAATGACTTTTTTGCATTATCTCATGAGAGAATGCAGGGCTTAACCCTGCCCTAAAGTCAGTCTGAGGATGTTCTCATATTTCATTTACTGGTTTAATTCACGATTACAAGTCAATAAAATCACTTTCATGTAACATTACTCATGCAGGGACATTTCTTAGTGACAACATTCATCAAATAGCTCTTTCATTTAGGAATGTTTCTTTCATTCACAGCTATTTTACATTTTCAACACAAAAAAGTGACAGATTTAAGCATTTTGTATGAATACTGTGATGATGCTTGAAGAATTAATAATTTAAAATAAAAAGCGATCAAATTATTTTGTTTTCGCCTGCGCACATAAGCATAAATATATAATCCATTCCATTTGGGGTCAGGAAGGGAGACAAAAAAATCCAAAATTGAATAATGACAGCAATTGATTTGCTGTATTGAGATTTGAATGACAGTGTTGATGCTTCATAGGAAATTAATTGTAAAGATGCCACATTTTCCAAAAAACAATAGGATAACATTTAAGTAGGTACTTATTAAATGCTAAAGAGCAATCGCTCGCTCTGGTGTTGAATTTACAATTTTTTGTAAGCTTCAATGGTGCATTGGTAATAATCTCTTTAAATAAATTATGAACACAAATTTGAACAGCGCAAATTATTTTCTTCGACAAAATTTTACTTTAAAAATGTATTATCACATCTTCAATTACCAAAATACTTTGCATGATATATTTATTCTGGTGTTTTCAAAACACTTGTTACTGAGTGGTTTATCGTTGAAAGTTGAAGTCACTTAATCATGCACCACTACACCAACCAATAGCTTTCCCTTTCAAATTGAGCTTGAGATGAAAGTCAACTAACATAGATTATCAAGTAGTGGTGAAGTACTAGGTACTATGGGGGAAAAAAGTTTCCCAAGAAACAAAGCTTCGCCACTATCGCTCCCGGGGGAAAATCACTTTCCTTTCTGATGGCATATTATTCTTAGGTCTCGTCCACGACTAGGGAAATTCAAACGAAGTAAGGTGCTGGACTGATCATCCAAATCACTGATGAATTCCCGGCCGCTCGCCTGCCCCGAGCGTGTTTCGCTCTGGCCATGACGAGAACGGAGGCACATTAAATAACCTTGCATGCATTTGAAACGTTACATTGAACTCTCTCCCACGGCTCAACCGAGACCAGGTAATGGTAAACAGTTTTCCTTTAGCAAAACTGCGTATGTAAGACAACAGGCAGCTTATCCCTAAAAGACTTATGGAAGTTGATCGGTAGGTTAGATAGGATGTGGATTTGTATGCCTTTGCTTTTGCAGGCACTTTACTTTCTCTGTGACAATTTACACGGATATTTACAAAATTCCAATAAGTTCAGGAGAGAGGGGATAAATCAATGGGATAATTTAGGTAGGCTCAATTCTCACTTAGGTATCGAGGGCAATTGATTTGAATAGAAACAGTATATTTATGGCTAAAACGCTACAGGAATGGGGATGAGACAACGGCAACACGACAAAGAAGCGGAGACTAAGATGCACATCTCAAGATGATGATGGCAGCACACATTAGCATCCTAATGAAAATCCTATTACA